>OW386294.2:541268-2941268 GCA_936432065.2 Rutpela maculata
ATATATATATATATTATATATATATATATATATATATATATATATATAAAAGATTGTTGTGCTTCCGGGTGTTTTCCCGCGTAGTTGACAGGCTCCTGCTGGGGCCACGGTTGTTTTAAACGACGTTTCGGCAGAATCACATCTGCCATCTTCAGGTTCTCGCTGAAAGCTGCCTACTGCTGCTCCTCGTTGCTCGAACTGAACTTGTTTTCCCGCGTAGTTGACAGGCTCCTGCTGGGGCCACGGTTGTCTAAACGACGTTTCGGCAGAATCACATCTGCCATCTTCAGGTTCTCGCTGAAAGCTGCCTACTGCTGCTCCTCGTTGCTCGAACTGAACTGAGTTCAGTTATATATATATATATATATATATATATATATATATATATATATATATATATATATATATATATATATATATATATATATATATATATATAAGTGAGTTTAATAACTAACTTTACAAAGCATGGCTAGTTATATTTATAACATACAGAGTCTACATAAGCAATATAAAGAACAAAGGAAATGCAATTCGACATTCAGCATAAAATGTGAGAAACAAAGGTGAAACATAATATCTCAAAGATAAGCGATTAAAAGAGAAGTCGTTATCATGTAATATGATATATCTGTGAAGGTTTGTTATGACTAAGTCTTGGTAATAAGCGTATAATTTTATATAACATATATATTAAGGGTTAAGTGGAAGAGCGCATTACAAGCGAACTTCGCCCTAAATAAAGACCTGTTATTATTATTATTATTATTATATATATTAGGAAAAATTCAAGCTTTTTCAAGAAATATTTTTGGCCTTTATTAAGTTCTGAAAAGCAAATACGAAAGCGATTTATTACAGAGGGAAATACCTATTTGAATAAGGATAGGATTTTGCAGAGTGAGAGGGAAATATCAATTTATTTTCGGTTTATTAAAAATAATTGAAAAACCAAACTTCGTAGAATCTTTAAAGCTGTTTTAAATAATTGCAATTGTTGTAACGAACACAGCTATATATATATATTTTTTATTGTAAATTTATGTTGTACTTGAATATCATAGTTTGTCAATGAAAATAGTTCCTAATTTCATTACTAGAGTATGGCATTTAACTATATATAAAATTTATGATAAAAACTATATAAGGTTGTATTCCTTAGAGCGATGGGAAGTATCTGAAACTATTTTAAAGATTATACCATTTATGATTTTTTAAATATTTTTAATAAACCGAGTATAAACGCATATTTCCTTCTCACTCTGCAAAATCCTATCTTTAAGAAAGAAATTGTGTTCCGTCTGCCATACATACCTATTCCACCGCTTTTATGTTGTTTAGAGTAAAGTGTTATGTTTAAGTTTAAAAGTTTGTTTTATTTTATAGCGTTCATTTAAAAAAAAAAAAATTCATTTCAGAACATTGTATTATTGAAACCATTCTAATTTTACTCGCAAAAAACTTAGTACCTACTTCGACATTTAAAAATTTATCAGGGCTATAATAGGTCTGGGAAAACCCAGGGAATTTACAGGCGTGATGTTGCTGGGAAATCTGACATCCTACTTACCCCATACCTTTTTCTAGTTGAAATTATAATTTGCCTAACAATGGGGGATAAGGGCGGATCCAGGGGGGCCACCAGGGGCAATTGCCCCCCCCCCCCCCGAAGGCCCCGAGAAGAATAGGATCTAATATTATTTATTATTGAATATTGAAAATGTCGATATAATTATTAATCGTTCGGCGGTAGACGGCCGCAGTGCCCCCCCCAGTAACCTTCCTGGATCCGCCCTTGATGGGGAAAACCTAAACGATCCCTCTCCATATCTTAATTATTTTATTTTATTTCAAAATATATCCACATCTTTGTTAAATTTCAGGATTTCAGCTACGTTTCTTAAATTTCGGTAGAAATCAAAATAATTCGGTAGATTTTAATACAATTCGGTAGATATACCGAAAAATCGGTAGCCCCCCCCCCCCCTCATCAAATTGTGGGACCCGCTTCCTTTTTCTCAAAAATAAATATAAATTAATAATTGATGAGCGGGGGGGAAGAGAATCGGAAAAAAATATTTTTTTTTCGCCAACACGCGCCTGAGAATCAGTCGAGTCCTATCTGCGGGCCCCTCGCAAGCCCGCGCCCCTAAACTCTGTACCCAATAGACCCCCCTTACGGGGGGGCCTGGGGTTGGCAACACTAGTAACTGTGCCCTCCATCTACATATGCAGTCTTTAAATACATAGTATTCTTTAATTCATAGCTTTTAATCTATGCGTACAACTCGTACGAGGTTAATGATTCATTTATTTGAATTTGTATTTCGTCTTTACGTATGAATATAACTATTTTAAAATAGAAAAATTAGTGGTGACACATCTGTGGACAGATGACGTTATTTTAAAAAGAGAATCATCAAAATTGGTCAAGTGGGAAGCGGCCACTGCAAGCGGCGAAGCCGGAGGAGAAAAATGCCTTGTGTTTTAAATATACATTGAATAGATACTTTGATCTGTTGTTAATGGAATAAGTGCATAATTTATTTACTGAAAGAACATATGAAGGTTCATAGTCATTGATAATATTTGTTATCTTTATTAAATTAAATTTACAATATGTCTGTTGTTACATATAAGTACATACACATAATAAATTATCCATATCGGCCCTGTGTCACAAACTTGGAATCTGTAACAGAAATTGAGTATCATTGGTTTGAGTGCTTAGTAAAGTAGTCGATAAATTCGATAAAAAGTGTAATATTTTTTTTGTTGGGAAGATCTCTCGGACATGTCAAAGATGAATGTCATCTTTGAATACATGTGGGGATTGCCATTAAAAAAAAATAATGGCGTCATGGCTTTGTCTCAGATTAGATCCGCACAATATTGTTAGTCTACATTTATAGTAAATAATATTAGGGAATATTATTATTAGTCATAGGTGATAGCGAGTGGTTCATATTTAGAAGTTTGGTAATCAAAATGATAAGGGTATTTTTTTGCATATGAATTATTCTGCGTTAAGACTTGGAACAGTGTGGTTGTATCGCAATAATTATCGTGGAATAAACGTGTAATTGAGGACCGTGTGTTTTTTATAAGTGCACCTAACATTCTCGATCTCAGTTATTATTAATGAAAATTTCGAGTAGGTATCTTAATGTTTAAATATCCTGGACGGACCAATAATATCTCACTGTTGTTCTGAAATGAAATTTATGTTAGCTGAGTATATCTATCACCTTCTGTCACTCCTTGGTACAGTGCCATCCACCCAGTTCCACCGTTGTGTATTGACGAAACATATTTAACTTCCATTCTGGAATTCGAGCTTCGCATAATAGCTGGACGATCCTGAAATAATTATTTGATACTTTAAACAGCTTTAAATATTTATCATACAACGTACGTCTTTGCAGAATTTATGTTCTGTGGACGAATCTCTAGTAAAAGTGGTTATAGCTAAATAGGTTTGATCGCAATCTCCTTGAATATCGAAATCTGAAAAAAATAATGCACGGTAAGATTTTCCAAGAGCATGTTAAATAACCAATTTTTTATTCCTCCATAGTCCGTATCTGACTGAGAGTGACTAATAAATACTCTTTAACAGCGTTGGCGGAACTTATACTCTAAAAATCTTGGGCGGAACTAGCGCAAGCTCCTGCATGAAGAGGCATACGCCATGTCAGCTTTTATTCAGCATTGTTTTTTACTTTCACATCCAGTGGAAGTACAGTAACGGCAAAAAAATTTAAAAACTTTTTTATTGTTCAAATAGGCTTAGAATGAAAGGTCGAGATTTTCCATAACAATTATTTCCACGTACAAAATTTTTTCGTTGTGAGAGTGAGACCTGGATAGAAAATCTGGATGTGGAAGTAGTGATTCCTTGGGCAGCGGTTTTTTTTTTTATTGGTAATTGGGCATATATTTTCCAAACTCAAATCGATCAAAATATAGTTGAGTTCAATGAGATGTGTTAGACATTTTCGCCCTTGAAGGAAATTTTTAAAGATTTGGTACTTTAGAGTATCCCGTTGTTTTATTTTGAGAGCGTATTTACCTCGGTATTTATAATGCGCCGTCTACAAAACAGTCTACCTATTATTAGTTAATCGAAAAGTAACAAATCTTATGGAATTTGGATGAGACAGTAAAGACGGCAACATAATGGCAATCATGATGATGATGATAATAAATGCGAAACCAGACTTTGTACATATACACCATTTTGCAAATGCAAATACTTCATTTGTAAAAGTACACGTATCATATTTCATAGGCTGTTTATGTGAAGAGAAGTGTACATGGTATATCCATTGGCGTAATTTCAGCGTTTTTATTGGGTAGGCAGGGATTTTGCCTAATTGTATTTAACCTTTGACTTGACTGGCGTAATTGTCATACTCATATATTATTTTTTCCGGAAGAATTTCGGAATTCGCCAGATTTGCCTTAGAAAATTTAATGCTCTTTCAAAATATTGGGTGGGCAGTTGCCTACCCTTGCCCCCCGAATTACGCCTATGGGTATATCGAATAATAAAATTGTGTGTTTGTACAGAATTTTAATACCTAACAAATGATTCAAATGCATTGAGCCCTTACATAATTCAAATCTATTAAGCCTCCACTTTAATAGCGCATGTCTCAAAAATGAACGGTCTAACAAAATAAAAAAAGTAAGTGTACATTATGGTGCCTACTGTAAACCAACCAATTTTAATCTCACAGGGGACTTTTAAAAACACACTCTTTTTTACCCTCTATGGGGGTGAAAACCGCTCGTATACATTTAATAACTCAGTGGCGGAGCGTCGCTGTTACGGGCCTGGGTTTGAAAAAAAAATTATAAACAGCTAAATAGGATATATATTCAAAAATATAAAATAAAATAATAAAAATTTTAAAATGAAAGTTGATGGTTTACGAAATCTTGGGGGGGGGGGTGGGGTAATTACCCCCATTACCCCTCCATAGATCCGCCCTTGATGTAGTAATTATTATGAGCTACTGAAAATGGCTTCCAACAACTCTTGACAGCGGTATGTTTCTGGCAAAAATGTGATGGAACCACTCAGATGAGTACTACATCTCAAAAAAAGGCATAGCAAGCACTCTGAGCCACTTCCTAACCCTTTTGCGCCCCTCACGAGGGTAAAAGTAAGTAGAAGAACGTCTATTCAGATATTCTTTCATCGCAGAACAGTCGTACTTGTGCTCAGTCACACTTCTAATATTTTTCGCTTTTCATGAAGCTGAGATGAAAACATAAAACAACAGTATTTTAATTAAAAACATTACCCCCTCCAGGGAGTGACAAGAGCAATTACAAATATTGTCTCGTTGAGTGTTTATCTTTTTTCATCCCCTATAGGAATAAAAAATTCTGAAAGGTACAATTTGACATACCATTTTTTGAATAAGACAATACTGTATTTTATTAGGCTATAATAAAAAAAATATAAGGGTGTCTAGATGCTTTGTACTTTTGTATCAGTCGTTTAATTGATCTTCACACCCGGAAGGATTGGAAAATGGTCAGGGATTAGCTCAGAGTGCATTACTGCACCTTTTTTGAGATGTACTACTCATCTGAGTGATTCCATAATTTTTTTTGGAACAAAGATACCGTTGTCCAACTGCTTTATTGAAAATCATCCCCTAAAGGCATTAGGGGGTACTTTAGAGTGATCTCAGCACCATCTTTAAAGTTTTCTGCTCAACTGGGCATTTTCATAATCTTTTTTGAAAGCGATTTTCACCTCCCGGAAGGGGTGGCTAAGGGTAGAAGGTTATCTAAACGTAAGTCAGATCCTTCGACTGAGGTTATTTACCGTGCTGCAAGTTACAAATATTTTTTTATAGAAATGTAGTTGTTAAATGTATACGAGCGCTTTGCACCTCTATGGAGGTGTGTTTATGGAACTCGTGCCCATTGAGAGTTTTGATTTACTGGATTAGTAGAACAACATATTAAAAATTGGAGAAAGTTGACGGATACCGGATTTCCATTTGTGATGTGCGGGGTCCTTTGAACAACTTACGTTGAACAATTTTGAAGATATATATGTTGTTTCTTAGGTTTTCGCGGGTGTTAAATGAAATGTTGGTGTACTTCCGGTGTTTTCCCACGTAGTTGATAGGCTCCTGCTGGAGCCACTGTTGTCTAAACGACGTTTCGGCAGAATCCCATCTGCCATCTTCGGGTTCTCGCGGAAAGCTGCCTACTGCTGCTCCTCGAACTTTCAGTTCAGCGAGAACCTGAATATGGCAGATGGGATTCTGCCGAAACGTCGTTTAGACAACAGTGGCTTTAGCAGGAGCCTATCAACTACGTGGGAAAACACCCGGAAGTACACCAACACTTCATATATACAGTGTGTCCCCGGATGGACACATACTTGTAATTTTCCTTATTTCGCATTTTAAGAGAAAAAGTCATTCTTCATAAAAAGTTTTGCTTATTGTGAAAAGTCATTAGCCATCTCAGACTTTCGAAATAACATACAGGGCGGTTAGCAAATAAGAAAACGTGAATTTGTGCCAAGAGTAAAGTATTAGTTTTTTGAAAGGAATATAACAATGTTACTGAAAGAAGTTGTTTCTAATGTTAATAGTAGTCCAGATATGAAATTTGAACGTCGTATCTCAAAGTTGATATTTATGCGAAAATTATGATTAAATATAATTTTATGAATTAACGAAAGCACATAATTTATTGAATAAAATGATAACAAAACTATTCTATGTGTTGTCCTCCTACTGCTACACATTTTTCAATATTTTTTCTAAATATTTCATAAACTAAATGAATTGTATCCTCGTTTATGTCGGCTATTGCTTCTGATATTTTCGCCTTTAAAAGGTTTAAATTATCTTTTAAATCATGGGCATAAACTTTTTGCTTCAGGTATCCCCATAAAAAGAAATCAAGAGGGGTTATGTCTGGGAAGCGTGCAGTCCACCTTATAGGACCAAACTGTTCTATCCATTTATTGTGGAAATGCTGATCTAACCTTACACTAATTGCAATGTGTGCAGGACAACCATCATGTTGATAATACAGTTTTCTTCTGTCCTGTAAATTTATATCATCCAGAGCAGGCATTAAAAAGTTTTCCAACATCTCTATGTAAGTGTTCTGATTTACGGTTGCGTCGAAAAAATATGGTCCAATAATTTTTTTATAACGTATCGTACACCAAACATTTACTTTTTTATATCGTTGACTTATAGTAATAATACGGAAATTTGGATTTTCTTCCGATCAGTGCCTACAATTTTGGTAACTAACAACTTCATTCGTAGTAAATGTTGCCTTGTCGGAAAATAAAATCCTTCTGTAGAAAAATCTATCTAACATAATTTGTTCCCCCATTAACAAACAAAATTCTAAACGAAAGGCGTCATCCCCTTCTTCAAGCTTATGTAATCTTACAGGTTTGTATGGATGTATTTTTTTGTCAGAATTCTTTGCAAATGGCCCTTACTAACATTTAAATCTAATGACTTTTTTCTTAAAGATTTATTGGGTTCATTTCTTACCGAATCAATAGCAAGCAATGTAACAGCATCATTTTCATCATGAATCCGTTTCTGTTTTTTTTTTATCTTTCACATCCCCAGTGTTATCGAACTTTAAAATCAACTCTCGAACACAGCTCACTGAAACGTACACCTCGGGATATTTTCTATTGAAAAGTTCATTTGCATATTTGCACGATATTTCTCCAATACCGTAACATTTAACTAAATAAATTCGTTGTTCTAGAGTCAACATTACTTAAAAGTTCTCTGACAAGGACTTGACTTTTTTATAAATAAATGTCAGTGTATGTTGTCATGGATACAACACATAGAATAGTTTTGTTATCATTTTATTCAATAAAATAATTTTAATTCATAAAATTATTTTAATAATTGTCGCAAAAATATCAACTTTGAGATACGACGTTCAAATTTCATATCTGGACTACTATTAACATTAGAAACAACTTTTTTCAGTAATATTTTTATATTCCTCTCAAAAAACTAATACTTAGTCTTGGCACAAATTCACGTTTCCTTATATGCTAACCACCCTGTATTTTATTTTGAAAGTCTGAGTATAGCTAATGACTTTTCACGATAAGCAAAACTTTTTATGAAGAATGACTTTTTCTCTTAAAATGCGAAATAAGGAAAATTACAAGTATAGTTAGGTCCATCCGGGGACACATTGTATATATTGAAAATTTTTTATTTTTATTTCACAATTTTTAGCGGTTCAATTTTTTTTTCAAAAATATCTTTTTGCAGAATTTTCTCAGATTTTTTTTTGTCTTAAAGCTATATAATGAAACGGAATAATCCACAATTCACGTTGTGATTTTTGCACCTTTTTCAAAAAAGTTCTCTGAGTTCCCGATCGAGACTTTTTATTCCCTACAAAAGTATCTTACGTCAGAGATGGCTGAAGCACATGGAATAATTTATGCTCTCCTCTTTTAAGACGAAACGGACTAAAGTTTGAAGTACAACGTAAACCGGTGATTCTTTTTTACTTCGGGTTTTGTCCTCTATAGTTCTAGAACAATCCAGGATCTTGTATAAAGTGCGTTTTATTTTTGTTCACTTACTGATTAATTTCAAAGCAACTTGCAATCCTACTGGTACTCTGATATCCCAGGTACATGTTGATTCATTTCTAAATTCATTTGGATACAAAGGACTCGTGAACCTCCCTTTGTAGTTGTAAATTATGCCACCACAACCTCTGCCGTTTTCCGTTGAAGTATATGAAAAATCAAACCTCCTCGTTCTGTACGTCATAATCCTTTGATGAGAGACACGGATGTACAATTTATTGGTATACGAAAATATTGGATTTGGCATTCTGTACCCGCAAACTTTCAAAAGCTCTTTTCCAGTGGGACCATTATCTCTAATCTACAAAATTTAAAAAACACCGAATTGGGAATTTAAGCTAGCCAATCTAGAGAGAGAGGTAGGTAGAAAAAAATAGTAAAGTGAAAAAAATATATTGCAAAAATATGGCCGTCATCTTGAATTTTTGCTTTTGTGTTAAGTGTACAAAATTCTATATGTTGGTGCAACACTCACATATCTGCCTTTAAAACTAAATGAGATATAAATATTTATATATTTGTTTCAATAAACACAGCATTTAATAATATCTTTTTATGTACATACCTTGACTTTTCGACATTCGGTTAAGACAAAGCCTGCCTAATAATCTTATTAAAAAATAATACATTATTAAAAAAAAAGATGAATGTCTGCTGTAACGGTTTCTTGTCGGGTAGCTGGTTCGGAGATTAATCAGGGTCCAGATTAGTTAATAAGACAGCCCAATAAAAATATAAACAATTTATTTACTTCTCCAAACAGGTAATGTGTGGCAGTGTTACATAACATACAGGTACAGGTTATATGTCCGTATCTTTTACGGTTCTTAGGACAACATTTTTCTATTATCTGAGAGAGAGAGAGAGAGAGCGTAACGATTGCGATGCGACGTTTGTTGTTGCTACGGGAGTGGCATCGGGCGTCGGGTGAATATCGTCGACTCAAGAAGTTTCCCAGTTCAGCACGCTGTAGGAGGTCTCCAGGTCAGGCTCATTCGCTCTGGTTTTGGCGGCGAAACGGCGCCGGGGAATGACTAACGACTCGAGGGGTCCCAGTTCAACACGCTGTAGGATACCCAGGGTCAGATTGCATTCGCTCCGTCGTGTTTGCGTCGGGAGATGCACAAAACTGCAATATGTCCAGCTCAGCACGCTGTAGACAGATTGGCAGAATTATCCACTCTCTGAATTATGTTGATTTGTGGCCGGGCTTTTATATCCGAGAATCCTCGCTTACTGGTGACGTAGAACTGCGTATAGTTTAGTGTCGTGTGCAAATCCATGCCTCTAGACGGGAGATGGGCAGGTTTGCGGGCCGTGTGCACATTGGTGTCGTGTGTAAATCCGGAATCTTAGTAATGGAGCAGGAATTTAAAGAATGCTTCATTACACTGCCATACAAATATTTTCGGAATAATAAACAGTTTGTGCTAAAAATCATTTACTTGATTCCATAACACTGGCCACATTTCGCGGAACACTTCAGTCCGATTTTCCTATATGAATAATTTTTGGCACAATTTGTTCTCAATTGCAAAACATTCATTGATGGCATTGCTTCTTAAGTAGATTTAATAGGAACAGGATGACCATGGTCGTCTTTCTGCCACACATACTTTAAGGATTTAAGATCCATTTCTGACGCTAGAAGTTAGTAATGATTACATACTAGTTGCGAGAAAATCGCCTATATACCTGAACCATCATACCTGAAAATTTGCTTTGAGAATATGTTGCCCCACAGAGTTTTCAGTAGAAGACAACTTAGCCAAATTAAATGCCGATTTTAGTCCACGTCTTCACAGTTTTATTGTACAAAACATATCTTAGCTGGTTGATATTTATAGTCTTGGTTTCACCATTTCATATTTCTCGGCAGTTTTATTTAATTCTTTGTCTTTTCTCAGTAGAGACGGGCAATCTTTTTTTGATTTATTGAACACAAACGGATGTGGCATGTAAAAACAAGATATGATCCTTTAAATGTTCCAGTTTGTCCTGTATGTCAGATATTTTGGTTACTTTGTCTCTCCTTTTACCGCCTTTTCCAGACAAAGCATGCAAACATGTTTATCTTTAGAATGGTATATAAATAGAACTATTATATCTATATCTTCGGATGTGACATGTGACATGTTTTTTGGACTTAGATAACTTTACTGCAGTCGAAGTAATAATCAAGTCAGCATCTCTTTCTGCTTGGTATACAATATAACAGTTAAACCTGCTTTATAGAAATAAGTTCCAGGAAGACTTATTCTCTTCTTATTAAGGCTGCTTCCTTGGCGTAATGACCGTAACCTGTAAATGTATAAAAATTTCCACTCTTTTCATACCAGAAAAACCAGCCATAATAAAGGTAAAATAAATCTTCGAACTTTTATCTCCACCTCCACCTATTTCAAAAACAGACAAAAACCAAAATGGCGACCACACTTTGCGAACTTTCCCCACTGAGAGCGAATGTTATTGTCTAAATATTCCCGCTAGGATCAGTTTGTTACTATTTTTTTCTACTTCGCCTCTCTATATACAGCCGGATTTACTATGCTACTTGTGTCATAATAGAAAACTCTTACCTCAAACGATGTATCAGTACAATTTGGACTGTATGGTATGAAGAATTGTTGGAAAAACACTGAAATAGTTCGATTTTCGGGAACCGTAATAGTAATAACACAATCCAATTTATCCTTTTCGCTATTGACAACCCGCCCTTGGATAGACGTGTAATTTCTATTACATCCTGCAAAGTCGCATGTTAAAAGGCGTATAATAAACGAAAAAAATGCTCTTAAGGTTATTAAAATTTTTATACGTACCAGCTTTTGAGTATTCCAATTTAAAACCTTTTCCTTTATTTTGTGAATTCGTGCTCTTAAATGACAACGTAATTGATTTTCCAGAAGAATAGTAGTCAAATGCGGATTCGTTTTTACCGCAGAAAGTATGCCGGCCCTGCACATCGTTGTAGTTCTAAAATATTTTTATAAGAGGTGAGTCAGGTTTTAATAACCAAACGGCCAGGAAAGGTCAGTATAAGAAGAAGAAGAAAAGTTCATATAAACATATAATATAAATTACTAAATTACTGAATTACTGAACTTGTACTTATTTCGAAGAAAAAAAAAAAGAGTATAAGATCATTTACGTAAGAATTACCAAATTGAAACTTCTTCTTGTTCCAACATATAAAGCATTTGGACCCAGTCCCTCGGATATTATAAGATTATTAGGATCCTCAAAAATTTCAACTCTGTCACCACTGCAAAGGTTACTTGTTAAATGATGTCCGTTTTCCTCTGTTAAATCAAAGTCTTCAAAATGTAATACAACTTTGTCCATTAAATTTGTATTAAATACCCAATTACAATTTATATTTTGGGGGTATTTATTTGGGTAATTTGGTGAGGTTAGGGTCTGTATTTCTTCAGTTGCGTTTAGTATCGAGTGGCCGCATATAGCTAAAATATAAAAATATCGTAAAACGCTAATTTCTTAACATTACCTTACAAATAGTTTTACTTACATAAGACGGGCGTTAATATTGCTTTAAAAGCATTATTTTGTCGGCCTCTGAGGAAAAATCTTATATAGGCTGTATTCCATGATGTGGTGAAATTTCTAGTAAATCCATTTGAGGAACTACATAACTTTTCAATTTCATCCGAAATCGGACCACCACCATCACGCAGCTAAAATCGTGAAAATAACAGATGAAATCAGTTTCAAGGGTGTTTTCTTAATAAGAAATATTAAACGAAATAACAATTTTGTGGGACTAATTTCAAATCATTTATGAAATTTGTCTTTTATCTCATTTAAGTCCCTTCTTATTTTTTCTTTATTTTTGCAGATAAATTCTTGGAACTTTGTACATCGTCTGTACTTGATAAACGTCACTTTTTGATATATAAATTATTTTTTTTTCTATTTTCGATTTTAGCGAAAGTAGCACCAACTTTTGATTTTCAAATCTGTATACTATTACACGTTGGGATTCTACTTGATTTTCTGAATACAACATCACTTAAGTGACATTTCAAATGTCAAACTTTTTTTTAATTCCACTTTTATTATTTAGTTTTCCAATCAACCCAAGTAATGATTGAAAAATCAAAATAACGCCGAAAATACCAATTTATGTGTATGAGTTAACAAAAATCTTCATAATTGTTTTTTGGATGAAACTCAATTTTTTCAGATGAAACCATATTGGTACCAAGGTATCATTCAATAAATTCGTTTTGAATCAATGGGGCCTTTTGAGAAGCCCCTATAAAACATGTTTTTGCTTATTTGACTACTAAATACATGTATTTTATGGAACTTTAGATTTGAACAAAAAGACACTTGTCAATGGTACCTGTTCATTTAATATCAGTTGACTTATATAACACAACGCGGCCTATATTAAAGTATAACTAAACAGTATAACAAAGTAGTGCTGTAAATTGCATAAATGCGTTAAATAAGATTAAATTACGTTTTTCTTTATTTTGTGATTAATTTGACTTGACTTTCGTTTTGTGAAGTGTGAGGTGTTGAAGTATCTGGGTTGGTCCGTTCCGGGCCCCTAAAGCTCCCGGGACCGGGTTCCGCGGAACCCCTGTAGATCCGCCACTGTTTTGAATCAAATTAAAAATAATAATTAATATATTGAACTGAATTTGTAACTTGCAAATAATTCAATAATTCAATTTTAAACAATAATAAAATAATAAAAACACGGGGATGTCTACTCATTGTATTAATAATAACCATTTTATAGACTCTAAAAATGGAAAGAAACAAAGGGGAAACGTTTAGATCTTCTCGAGCAATTAGAAATTTAAAAATTCCCTTAGAAATAATCCTTGTACCGCTAATGACCAACTAAATTTCTTTAATACCCCTATAATAAATAGACTGAATACGAATTATAAGAACTCTTCATTAATTATTCATGCCTGGTCTTTCAACCTGTAATTTTCTGAAGGCACTACGCCTTTATAAATAGTAGAATTTTGTTCTATAGCTTTGGTAATCTTTGTATTTACTCTTGTGAAAGGCCTAATAAGCCGAAACATATGTAGAGTATCATATACTTATTTTGAAGCATTAAGAAGCAGTCATTAGAAAAATAATTATAGGCAACTTTAAACTTTAAATGAAAACACTAGTAAGCTAACGTAAAAGTTTGACAAGATGAATATTTCATTGTTTTCAAAGCTACCTTAGTTACTTTTTACCATTTAATTAGAAAGATAATTTAATTTATTAATTTTTGGTGGTCTGTAATGCCAGTTGCATTTGTTCCGGATGCAAATGAGGATGGATATAATCAGAAGATTCCTTATTAATGATACTATTGAATGGTACCTTGGTACCAATGTGGTTCCATTTGAAAAATTGAGTTTCACTCAAGAAACCATTTTGAGTGATTTTTGTTTACTCATAAATCACATAATTTAGTATTTTCGACGTGATTTTCGATTTTTCTAATGTTGATTGATTTTTCATGGCTTGATTGGAACAGTCATGGCATAACATGGCTTAAATTCAAAAACAAAATGGAATTAAAAAAGTTTGACATTTGAAATGTCACTTATGTGGAACAAATATGCCCTAGAAATAGAGACAATGTTTTTTTTTATGAATTCTTTTCCTTAATACTAAAATACATTGGCTTTTCTACATACGAAATTGCCTAGGCATTACCTGTATAAATGAACATGTGCAGAAGACATTACTATCATTTTTCGTGCACGACCCTGGAATATTAATTTCTGTAAATCGTATCTGTACTTGATAATCTCTAGGAGCAAGAATTTTCCAACCACAGTCCAAATCTTCCAGATTTGGAGGCTGAATAGTCGTCGATTGAGTGAGATTGATAGTTCCACCACAACCTTCATTAGGCCCTACATTAAAAAGTTGCATATTGTAGCATTCATGGACAGATATTTATACGGGATGTCCATTTTATCAATAATGATATATGCTTTTATAAATGACTGAGCTGAGCCCGTTGAAATTCGACGGAATGGGGATGTTTAAAAATGTATCCTGGAAATTATTATTTCGAGGCACACCTTTGAACTTATACCAGCACTCATATTTTTTGAGAAATTCGCGGTCCTGTTTCAAAGTAATGATCTCTCTTTTTCCTAGAGTGGTTCATAAAAATAAAAGAGTCCACTCGATACATCCTCCGTCAAATGTTGACGTATTTAGTCCAGTTAATTATTTTATTCTCTTAATGGCCACCCCGTGTATCTTTTTCATTAAAACTAAAATAGCAATTGTGTTAACTACATGTCAAATATTATTGTTTTCCGTATTATTTTTTCCTTAATGATTTTTTTGGGGTGTTCAGCCTCTATATTTTTCGATCAAAATATACCAGATTTTTCCATGGCAATACGCCTTATGTACCTGCCGAATATTAGTTTTTCTCAGTCAAATATTTTTTTAGATATAGGGCCAAGAGACCGAGCGACAGACAGACCGAATGACTGAATTGAAATACCAAAATTTTCATAATCTAAATCTGAAATGTGAAAATCCTAAGTAAACTTAAATAATTATTTTTTCACGATTACAATACTTCTCTTCGGTGAGCGAGGATTGCGAGGAATATAAAGAATTTGTAAAATCTCCCTTCTATATTTAACACCTTCTATTCATTAATTATCTTATTCCTTTCAGTGATCACTTTGTACATTATTTAACCAAAATTGTATCCCCATTTCTTAATTTTTTCTCAATAATTTGTAGAATTGATTTCAATTTTCTTGAAACATGAAGAAAGACACATTTTTTATATTAACAATTTTAAGCGATTGTCGACCCTGATAAAATAGACAGCCAGTATATAGTAGCTACTACTTAATTTAATAAACATACGTACCATGTGAAAAGTAAACTTCTGCTTTAAAACCTCCATAATTATTTGGGCTGGCATCCAAAGTCACCATCATTTTACCGGATTCTGCCGTTATCGGTTCACCTTCTGTTATATCGCCACACAATGTACCGAGTCTATTAGTATAATTCTGAGCCAGACCATTATATATCATAACATTTTGGGCAAAACAGATGGGGGTAAGTATTATCTTTAAATCCTTTACCCTGAAAAAAAAATTGGATATTTGAACATCCAAATGTAATCTGTTATGACAATTTCCAATATCGGCACAAATAGTCTGGTATACGGACGACTCCAAGAGTCGGAGCTGGGATTTACAAAAACAAAAATCCCGGTAAGTCTATAGGAATACACGCCACAGTATTTCAGGCTGAAGTGTTGTTGGCATCATGTGGAAATGATTAAAATAATTTTAATCACCTCCACATGATGTCAACATGTTTGTTCGGCAAATCGCCCATCGACTGATAGTATTCGATGATAGTGTTCAAATGTTCTGGTGTTTGTGAAAGTACTTCAGAGGCAGTGCCATACCAAAGCTGTGAACTCCCCCTTTCAGGACTCTGTTAAAAATAAATAATAAATGGAACAAATATTACAAATCGCGCCAACCTTAAAACAACCATTTTTCTGCCTGGTGCAGTAATTTTCCAAACACATTTAATTCTGGGACGGTAGTATCGAATGTCGGCTGGAGTGCTGTCATTAAATGGTTGAGATTCGATAACAGTTTCTTCATTAACTTCCCCACCACAGCCTGCAACATATAAGTGCGTATTGAAACAAAACACACAATTTAAAACTGGCGATAACATGCACACTTTATGCGGGACGAGTCTAAAATGAGTAGCGCAAATTGGACGGCAAACACCGCACCGCACCGTATACGAAATGCAAAAATAAAATGAATCAACCTAATCTCCCTGTACACTGAGTCCCACATTGGGCGTGCATGTATTGCCATCTAGGTTGTTATTAGATATAGAGAAATGGTTAAGGGACATTTTTTAAGACTTTTCTGACCGTCTTGATGGCTCTTTCAAATTTGTATTAGCCATCTCCGTTTTCAAGATATTTTCAAAGGGTGCATTTTAAAATCTTCCGTATTTGCCTAATATGAAGTCTGGTATTTTAATAAGTACATTACTAGGACACTTTAAGATACTTTTGTTGACGTTACCAGAAAATCTCTAACGTTATTTGTGTTTGAGTTATGTTATTAACTTTGGTTTTTATTTTGGGCGCCGAATTGAAGTTTTTGATAATTCAGTAGTCTTTTAATTCCCTTTTCAATTATGTACCATGATGTCTGAAAAAGTGGTTACTAGTGTAATGATAACTGTAAATTTACCGGAAAAGGACGAAATAAGTAAGTCAATCATAAAATATAGACCTAACAATATCAATCACTTCTTAACTCTGCTTTCTAAAGAGGACTGGAATAAAATCTATTTTGCAACACGTAATGCCAATGAAAAATTTAATTTATTCATGGATACTTTTCTGCACCATTTTGAAATAGCTTCCCCACTCAAAAGTACTAATCATTTAAAAGCAAAACAACAAATGAAGAATAAATGGATCACACCTGGTCTAATAATCTTGGGACGGCGGTTAAAGAAATTCTATAAATCTACATTAGCAGGAGATGAGGAAGTAAAAGTATTTTATCAAAGATACAAAAATATTTACAAAAATTTTTTAAATAGAGCAAAAAAAATTTATAATGACTCACTTTTAATAAACTCTAATAACAAATCAAAGACGGCTTGGAACATTATTAATCCAATAAAACATAAAACTAGTAGATAATACAATCTCAAAAACACGGATAATTCAATAGTTAATAATCCTGAATATATTTCTAATCAATATAACAACTTCTTTAATAAAATACCAATAGCTATGTCATACTAAAAAATGACCAAACGAACTTGTCTTTCAGAAATTCCAATTCATCGGGAGATGATAGTATAAGCACAAACCTACTAAAAAAATGTATGCATCTCGTGCATCAAATTAGTAAACCATTGACTGAATTAATAAATTGTGCACCAGTATGTTATGTTATACATCAGTTACAAAAAGTTACTGAGAGGTCTGTATTGTTGATGCATTATTTTGCTCATTTTCATTCAGTGATATCTTACGGCATTATTGCATGGGGTGTTTCACATGAAAGTACACAAGTTTTCCAGTTTAAAAAAAAAAGCTATTAGGTACATTGTAGGAGTAAGTAAAAGAACTAGCTGTAGAGAATTTTTCAAAGAACTCTGTGTACTACCTCTACCCTGTGTACGAATTTATCAGTTACTACTTCACGCCAAGTCCGAACTAAGTAGTGTCAATACATTAAATAATAATCACTCCTACAACACTAGAAATAATTTGACCCTTGAAGTACCCTCACATAATTTGGCTGTGTACGAGAGGAGTCCAAAATATCTAGCAATAATTGTTTATAGCAAGCTGCCTAACAGTTACAAAACACTAAATAAGAATAAGTTTAAAACAGCTATAAAATGTTTACTGTTAAACAAATATTACTACTCACTAAAAGAATATCTTGATGACAGACTGTAATCACTTTTCTTGTGTGTTTAGTTTTATTATTTGTTATTATGATAATTCTAATTTATTTAACTATGTGTGTACCAATTTACATAGTGTTCTTTCTTTCTTTTTTGTTATATACTACTTATCAGCTGACGTACCATATATACATATTATGTATCAAAAAAAATGGTCAATAAAATTATTATTATTATTATTACTATTATTAAAATATGAAAAAAATCAGTTTTCTAGGTAGGCTATGAAGAAAATGTATTTTAAAATATTCCATTTTATTAGCTTCAACTTCAACTTTAAAAGATGATAAAACTTGTTTAAATCGTTCATTGACAATAATTCGTATAAAAAATACTTTCCAGGTAATCGTACTATTGGACCATTTATTTATCACGTTAATTTGAACGGTGTAAATAATTTGTGAATGTTACAAGAACAAATGAAGACCTAAGTGGATAAAGGTGTTATGTCGCATTTTAAAAAAAAATGACTTTATGCAATTTTTGAACACCCCTGATATAGATTTAACACCCAATAAACGGTGAATTCTACATTTGTAATATTTTATAGAAACTTTTTAATTATAAAGGCGCCATGTCATACATACAACCAGTAATTTTAGTGGATGTACACAGTTTTGGACAGAAAAATCTAGTTTCATAACAGCTTGATATTGTTCTTTAATATTAGTGTAAACAAAAGAACATAACCCAAAATTATCTATTTTATGAGGTATTATTTATTTGAATCGAAGACAAAATAAATAAGTTCCAACTCAAAACCGTTTTATTTAATTTTCTCTATTTAAAAGTGTGACATCCACTTAGGTCTTCAAATAATACTAGCTTCTAAACTTGCTGTACAAGATATTAACCAGATTTTGTTTCAACGTGATAGTTGTCCAGCACATAAGAGCGGCATAGTAAAACAATAAGTACTAGGAATTTTTGATAAGTCTCCTGGTCTCACGCCGCACCGTTAGACTATTTTCTTTGGGGCATACAAAAAACAAAGATCATGCGTTTGAATCACCGAAAAATGTACAAGTTTTAGAAGAACGTGTAAGTAAGTAACACTTTGGCTGATGTTAACAGAAATGTGTACATTAAGGAGATTGTGTGGTTCAATATTAAGAGAGGTCAAAAGCGTAAACTAGTGAAACAAGGAAGACATATTGAACAATTCATTTAAGTTCGTTTGAATTGAACTATAAGAAAATTCAATATGGCGCCCATAAGAAAGTTAGTCGAATCAACTCAAAGATTAACGTTTTTTTTGTCACATTAACAAAGAAATGCCAAAATAGTTTCAAATTCTAACGAATAGCAAGCGTGTTTTTGCGCCTCCAGTACTATAGGGGCAGATGGGGGGGGGGGGTTATATTTCCATTACTGGGTAAGTTCGACCCCATAATTTGAAGAAGTGATACCTACTTTCATCGCTATACATAAATTTAAATCCTTTCCTATTTATGAAGGTATCCGTTTTGAGGGTAATAATAACATTTCCGTTCATCCTCTGCATCGGTGGTTTATTGGTTCCGCAGTACGAATTTTTTGGAAACGAACGTGGAAAGAAATGTTGCCCAACGATTGTAACATTATCATATCTGCAGTCTGATGCGCCTAAAAATATCCAAATAAAAAAATTGCAGATGACAAATTTTAAATTCTTTTACCGTTTTCAAGTTCGAAATCGTCAAATCTAATAATCAATACAGATTTACTCGTAATATTATATACACAATTTAACTTTGTAGGATAAGCGATTGGATATCCTGGACTAACTATATAACGCTGGATTTTTGTGGCTTCAAATGTACCACCGCAGGTCCAATCCCATTCAGCCTCAAAATATAATATTACTTAATTCGACCAGTTAATATAAACTAAGACTACTTTTGAAATTTTCTATACTTGCATCTTACCTTGAATCCGCTACCCGTAGTTTTATTGTTACTTCTAAATAATATCTTCAATCTTTCTCCTGTAGATTGTACGTCATCTGGTATATTTCTACCACATCTTTTCCCAACTGAGATCCATTTATCATACTTCCAATCCCAAATCTGTAGATTAAAATAAAAATAAATTGTTATCATTCGACTTAAAAACGGAGGTTCTCTATTTGATTGTGCATATTTCTGTGTCCTCGTGGATTTGCAATTCTAATGCTATTTATTGGTCCTATTTGAATGCGATTTCATTAATGTAAGAGGCATTAGCTAGGAAATGCAATGCACACGATATTATGATCACAAAGTCCAGAATAGTCAGGAAAGACGAATAGAAAAACCGCTGGCCAAGGAATCACTACTTCCACATCCAAATTTTCTATCCAAGTCACTCAGAACGAAAAAATTTTGTATGTGGAAATAATTGTTTATGGATTTTAATAATACAATATTTGAAATCCTCTACCCCAAAAAGCCATAAAACGATACCGCACATCGGTAATGGGGGTGGGGGTGGAGATAGAGAGGTGGTAGTGGAGGTGGATGAAGTAAACAAATATTTTGAGGTTTCTAGTTCTTGTACACACACTAAATCACAATTTTTTTTCATCCCCTTTAATAATGGGGTGGGGGTGGCTAATGCCAAAAATTTTATTGAGACCTTAGCTTCGCTTGTATATACTAAATACCAATTTTATGGACTCTTACCTGCTTGATTTACCTATTTACCCCAATTTACCCGCCAACCCTTCGACGGAACAAGATGAAAATAATATAATCTAGTTCCAGATCTCGTTAAAATACATATGTGTACCAAATTTGAAGTCAATATCTCAAACGGTTCCAGAGTAAACGTTCGCACAAAAAAAGTTAGACAGAGCGACAGACCGACAGACAGAAATTTTTTTTTCGCTCAAACTTGAAATCTCGACGTTTCACGACATTCTAGGCCTATCTGAACAATAAAAATTTTTAAAAATTTTTTTGTCGTTATTATACTTCCACTAGATGTGGAAGTAATTAAGTGATTATTCTTAAATGAACGTCTTAAAATATAAAATTCATATTTGAAATTTAGGCATCTCCCGTCTGGATAACTGTTTACATAGTATCAGTCAAACCCCCTCTTCTGCATAAGGGGTAGTTTAGGGGGTGGCTATCAGTATTATACTTCTAACTCTTTATTACTTTCACATCTAGTGGAAGTAAACGACAAACAAATTTTTAAAAATTTTTATTGTCCAAATAGGCCTAGAATGTCATGAAACGTCGAGATTTTAAGTTTGAGCGAAAAAAATTTTCTGTCTGTCGGTCTGTCTGTCTGTAACTTTTTTTGCGCGTACGTTTATTCTGGAACCGTTTGAGATATTGACTTGAAATTTGGTACACATATGTACTTTAACGAGATCTGGAACTAGATTATATTTTCATCTTGTTCTGTCGAAGGGTTGGGGGTAAATTGGGGTAAATTTGGGGTAAAATACATAAATCAAGCAGGTAAGAGTCCATAAAATTGCTATTTAGTATATACAAGGGAAGCTAAGGTCCCAAAAAAATTTTTGGCATTAGCCACCCCCATTACCACCCCCACACCATTATTAAAGGGGATGAAAAAACATGTGATTTAGTGTGTGTACAAGAACCTCAAAATATTTTTTTACTTCATCCACCCCCACCCCACTATCGATGTGGGGTATCGTTTTATGGGTTTTTGGGGTAGAGGATTTCAAATATTGTATTATTAAAGTTCCATAAACAATTATTTCCACATACAAAATTTTTTCGTTGTGAGTGACTTGGATAGAAAATCTGGATGTGGAAGTAGTGATTCCTTGGGCAGCGGTTTTTTTTTCATGTTTCTAAAAATTCTTATAAAAAAATAATTTTCAGATCATTAAGTATATAAAAGGTATTCTTATTTCTTTTCAATAAACCGACCAGTTCTCAAGTAATTTATCTTTACAAATAAATGTGCATTTACATTTTATTAAGAAATCCTTTTACGCTAATAATACCTTGAAATATTAAGTACATACAATAAGTTAAACACAGAAAATTGCTAATTATCAGTTATAAATATTGTTATAATTAATTATTCTTTATTTATTTGTTTTCGTCATGATTAAAAAATATTATTTAGGTATTAATAAATCAAAACTTACACACTTTCTTACCTAACTAGTATATTAGCGTGATCAGGTTGAGGCACCAATATACAGAAAGTAGGTAATTTCATATTAAATAAAAAAGTGTGTAAATTATGATTTGCTTAATACCTAAATATATTATTTAGGTATTAAGCAAATCACAACTTCTTTCATTTTTCTTAATACACAATCTTAAGTGTTTCTTTAAGGAGCGTTGAATACCATGTAAAATTCCTGCGTCATTCTCCGGCATAGTAAACTCGTGTTAGATTTTTTCTGTAAGCTGTTCAATGGTATCAATTTGATTATTATAAATTTTTAATGTTAAATAACTCCACACACAGAAATTAAGAGAAGTAAAGTCAGCAGGCCACTTGAGAAAATAGCCAAAATATAATAACGTGCACTATTGGAGGTCAAAAAAGGGGAATATCTATACCAAAAATTAGCACAGTTTTATTTTTTTCCGGGCTTAGCAAAATATTGCACATATTGACTGGGGGAATATTTGTTCACAGTTGAATATGCATATCCAATTTATTAATTTAGGTTATATTTATATTTACCTCTATGTAATCATTCTTGCAATTCTCACTGTCTTCGAGATGGAATCTTTCAATGAACTTAAGTCGAATAGAGTGGCCAGGAGAAGCCCGAATTTCCCACAAACATTCCGCATTATTTGGGTAATCTTTTCCATAATTTGGTGTTTGGATGCGTCTCGATTTCTGATGGTAAATACCGCCACACCCTTAAAAATGACAAAAATATTATATCTTCTTTTCACCGAAATTATTTCCAATCGAAAATAAAATTTTTCTATATTTCCTGGCTCCGTTTTGAAAATTAAATGTTAGAAGAAGCCATGCAACTGTGTATATTTGATTAAAATAAATTGTACGACCACGCCGAACTTACTTTCTGTGAATTTTCTGTACTATTAACGTACACTATTTACAAAATCGTTTTTCAGAATATTGAGATATTCGATGTTTTCTCTTAAATTACTCTTAGCGACAATCATACGGACGCATATTCACACTCATACACAGACATTTTTCTAAACCACTTTTTTAGTATCTGGGAGTGATATAGAATCAATGATCGTTAAAAACTTGGCGCCCCCCGTGATTTCGACAACCGCGGCGGGCGCCTGTTTCACACTGCCCTGCGGTGCTGTGCATACTTCATCTAATAGGTATAGGATATACCCAAAAGGATTACGGCAACAACAACTTTAGATATCGATAATTATTTTAAACGTATCTACAGGACTGTACTTAAAATTATTATATAATTTTTGTAAAATTTTATTTACCTCTCTCTCATATCCTGATATCTTTGAAAATGAAATATTTATAAGTAAATAAATAGTTCTTTATAAAGTACGAGTATAATAATTATAAAATGTAACCAAAATAGTTACATAAAATACGCATATTTAATCCTTTGTTGATCTCAATATATTATTTAATCCTGCCCAGGTGAGACAGCCATACTATAGTAATTTATGCACGAGATTCATGAACAATATTTTTTCTACGATTGTTTAATTTTCATATTTATATAACTAATTTTGAAAATTAACTTAAACGTTTTTTTGTTTGTCTTTCCTTACATAAACAATTTTTTGCATGATTTGTGGTTGTTTTTTGCCAGTTTTTATAAATCCGACGCCGACATCACTATACCGTGCTTGATTATATCATTCACTCGCACCAAAATACATTTTGGATAGACTATTCACCTCCACCGGTGGCCTCATATTTTAGTTTAAATCCGGTTCCCGACGATCCTTTTTCCCATTTATACTCCAGCCACAAACTATTACTTTGAGATATTATCGGTTCTATCTTAGTATTATGACAGTATTTTCCTATCCTGGGATGTGTTGGCAGGTCTCCGTTGTATATGGATAAGAAGTTTTTCTCGCAATCATTTCCTAAATTGTCGTTAACAACGGTCAGGTTTATTGTTTGTTCTTTATCTACTTTTAATAGCCAAGCACATTCGAAAGTCTTGGTTGGTTTATTTGGGAAGTTGGGACTGGAGATGTAGCCTTCTTGTCTGTTAACTATCCCACCACATTGATGAGTATCGTAAGCTATTGTAAAATTCATTTGGATTCGTGTTTCAGCTTGGGCCTATGTAATTGACTATAATTAGATTACCTATATAAGTTTTATGTGCATTTGATACTTACAATTACTTTAGTGACGAAGAATGGTGATCTGATAATATGGTTTGATGTGGGGTTGCACAGAGCGGGTACGATATTCAAATTATCTTGATTTGTTACAAAGATAGCAGTTTGTACGTACGGTGAACATATACTTGACTTCTTTCGGGTCGAGTTTGTCTGCGAGTTTACTGTTAAAGTAAATGTCTCATTTAAAGATAAATTTTCAGTGGTATGTACCCAATGACACGAGTACGAAGTGTTTCTAACTATTGGTTGAGTAATAACATTATTCTCTCCACTGAAGTCACCATCACAGACTAGAAAAGAAATGTATTATATTTTTTTAGATATAAATAGCTATACTTAAATTTGTGGGCAGATTTTACAAGCGACATATCAAATGGGCTGTTATTACACCTAATCATACTTAATATAATATTTAAGATTAAAATTGCAAAAAAAATGTATACACGGTAGTTATATGGTCTCCCGATATTTCTTCCAACTACCAGATATAGCAAGTCTGCATACCAGTTTACGAAGTATCAGTCAAATTCTCTTTTCTGCTTAAGGGGTAGTTTTAGGGTGTGACTGTCGGTATCTTGCCCCTAACTTTTATATTACTTCCACATCCAGTGGAAGTATAGTAACGACAAAAAAATTTTTAAAAATTTTTGTTGTTCAAATAGGCTTAGAATGTCATGAAACGTCGAGATTTTAAGTTTGAGCGAAAAAAAAATTTCTCTGTCTGTCGGTCTGTAACTTTTTTTTGTGCGCACGTTTACTTTGGAACCGTTTAAGATATTGACTTAAAATTTGGTACACGTATGTATTTTAACGTGATCTGGAACTAGATTATATTTTCATTTTGTTCCATCAAAGGGTTGGGGTAAATTGGGGTAAATTTGGGGTAAATAGGTAAATTAAGCAGGTGAGAGTCCAGAAAATTGGTATTTAGTATATTAAAGAGAAGCTAAGGTCTCAAAAAAATTTTTGGCATTAGCCACCCCCATTATTAAAGGGGATGAAAAAAAAATGTGATTTAGTGTGTGTGTACAAGAACCAGAAACCTCAAAATATTTTTTTACTTCATCCACCCCCACTACCACCCCTAGCACCACCCCCACCCAACTACCGATGTGGGGTATCGTTTTATAGGTTTTTGGGGTAGAGGATTTCAAATATTATATTATTAAAGTTCCATAAGCAATTATTTCCACATACAAAATTTTTTCGTTGTGAGTGACTTGGATAGAAAATCTGGATGTGGAAGTAGTGATTCCTTGGGCAGCGGTTTTTTTTACATATTTCTAAAATTCTGATAAAATAATAATTTTTAGATAATTAGAAATAAAAAAGTTATTTGTATTGCATTTAGAAAGACCGAGCCGTTCTCAAGGCCTTCATGTTTACAGATCAACTTGCCTTTGTAACATAACCTTTTATTAAAAAATTCTTTTATACGAAGAATGCCTTAAAATATTAAGTACATAAAATAATTAAAATAATATTCCAGGCTCCTTTTAATATACTTTCTCTCCTCAACCTCCATAATAAGCAAATTTTTGATTGTATCATCGGTTCTTTGGAAGAAACGAATATTTTATTATGAATTTTGTGAGTGACTGTTTAAGTAGGTTCGCTTCGTATCCTCTGTTTTTTTTTCCTCTAGTGGTCCTCTAATTTTGTTTGTGTCAAAAAAAATAATAAATGTCCTGATAGACCCCAGGACGAGAAGCGTGTGTCCCTGTTTTTTCTCCTTTGTTGATCTTCAATATTTGTTTTTTCATTGTCGACATAGGTTGATTGGAATAAATGGTTTTTAGGGTAGCGGTTGGCTGTATGGCTAGTGGCCAGATGCCAAAAAAAAAAAAAATAATAATTAAATTAAACATAGAAAATTACGAATTATCAATTATAAAAATTATTCTAAATGTCATCCAGTTTCCTAATGCACAATCTGTCTTTTATAAGGGAAGTTGAACACCCTGTAAAATTCTTGCATCATTCTGTAGCATCGTAAACTCGTGATCAATTTTTTCCCTCTACTGTTCAATGGCGTCAATTTGAGTATTATATACTCTTGATTTTAAATAACTACACCAGTAGCGGATTTAAGGTAAAAGGCCCAGGTGGCAAACGCTTTGAAGGAACCATTTTTTCAGATGATAACCACGCAAGCGACGGATGCATTGTCTTCGAGGGCCCTTTTGCACAGGGGCCCAGGTGGCATTTGCTCATTGGCCGCCTGGTTAGATCCGCCACTGAACTACACATAGTTAAATCAAGAAGAGTAAGTCCAGGAGACCAAGCAGGTGTATCTACACCCCGACCAATCCGTCTATTAGGATATGATTGTTTAACCATCTTCTACATATTCTATTATAACGCGGTGGTGCGCAGCTTGCATAGAAAACACGTTTATTTTCGAGAAACACCGACTCGAATTTAAAAAATCGGGAATAATTTTTCTATTTAAAGTTTAAGTTATGAGGCATAAACTTAGTTATTTAGGTTTAGCGAAATGCTAACGTACAAAAAGTAAAAGTACAGGAATTTTTTATAATTATTTTTCAAAGTATGAACATATTCTGTAACATGTCATGATGTTTTTGATTCTTTATTTCAATAATATCTACCTTAAGAAATAAGTATTGAAAGATTTTTACGGGCAAAATGCGCACCACCCATTTTTACTACAAAGTTTTATAAGAATTAAATGAATGAATGATGGTTCTTACTGGTTGGGTTGTTTGAAGAAAAACTGGCTTTAAATCCACGACGATTCGAATAATGTACACACCAAAATTGCAGTAGCATTTTGTTCGAACTAGATTCTATTATTTGGGTCGGATCTCCCGCTTTTAAGTAAGCTATGCGTATTTTATGCTTCGGAGATCCATCATATACTAATAACGCTTGATCGTGCTTATGAACAGTATCATCCAAGTCAAAATCTTCAATGTTCAAAGTCACACGACGTCCTTCAGGTACTTCGATATTCCATGCACAGGTTCTCATCTCCTCCATTTTGGGGTAGCCAGGTGACTGAATAGTGCCAGATTCTTGTTTTAATGTTCCACCGCACTCTAAAAATAAAACACATTACACACTTTATTTGTGTACATTTTAAATCATCTTGTTTCTTATTGTTATTTTACCGGTTCGACTGGCATTAAATTTTAAGATGAAATTATCATTATTATCTCCTAGATAATTAACTATTACTTCATTGCCTATGCTTCTGTTAAGGGGAGGAATAGTTGTTCCGCAGTATTCTCCAATTTTTTTCACTAAAATGTTACGGTTAAACGAGTTCAAGAATTTTAAACATTTTATTTACCGGTGTTGGATACTTTATCAATTTCTGAAATAGTAATAAGGCTATTAGCAAAACAGTGCCTTAGCCATTTGGTGTTAAGTTTAGTAAACCACAGATTTAAATAATGATTTACTGGTCCGACAATGTGCCAGGTACAGTTTTGGTTTTGCGCGTTGGCAGTCTGTAACATGGGAGACTTAATCTCGCCTTCTCTCCCTCTGATTGTCCCTCCACAATATGCCAGTGTTATTTTAGCCTTGAATCCATTTTTGGGATCTTCAGTATTGGTAAAGAATTTTATCAACATTATATTGTCGGTAGAAAATTGGGTACTCGGAATATCTTTGCAGAATCTGCCAATTAATGGAGAAGACTCTGTACCACCATCTCTTAGCTCCACATATTCTATTTCACAACTAAAAAAAAGCCAATATTAATTGTTTTGCCATATACAGAGTGTCCCACAATTTCGTTTAAATGCTGTATGTCTGTCATTTGAGAAGATAGAAACATGAACTAAAACAGATTGTGAAAGACATCCAAGAATCCTTCAGATTACCCTTTAAACTGCCTTGTTCTTACAACCCTTAAAAAACTACTCCCAATTGTTTTTCCAAATTGCACCCCCTGAAATTTTACACCGCAATGAAATCCCCAATTCATGGTGAATATTTTGATATGCAATACTTTACGATTGCATAACAGCAATAAATAAGAGATATTGCAAAGCAATCAAAATTTTTTAATGTGCATCTGTTACACAAATCTAGTAGAAAATTATTTACATTGCATCATACTAGTGAATAATGTTCTGGCATACGTTGGTATAAATCCACTTGTTCACCCGGAAGCTTGATTTTCCAAGAGCACCATTCAAGGGATCATAAAAGAACATAGGTACCAAGGTACCACCCTTTTAAAGTCAGTATAGTTCAAGGATTGCCACCCACTGATTTTGAACGTATACGAGTACATTTTATTGCTGTAGTGCAAGTTTTGATTCATTTCAATCCTACTTTTCTAAATATAATTTGTTGGACAGATGAATGCCGATTTTATGATAATGCGCATTATAGGCAAATTCGACCCTGAAAACTATAGGCAAGTAAACTTGACCTCCATACCTTGCAAGACGATAGAAACAATTTTGGTAGAGGAACTTACTACATTTTTTCCTGAAAACGAAGTGATATCCAAGAGTGCGTTAATTCCTGGACTTTGTCAGTGGATATAAATGAACCATAATCTATCTTGATTTCAAGAAAGCCTTTGACCAGGTTCCTCACAATAGACTGATTCAAAAGCTGGAATTTTGTTTTATTAGGGCAAACTTGTTAAGTTAGATCGAGGATTTCTTATCTGGCAGGAGCGGTAGAGTGAGAATTGAGGGAGAATTATCTGACAACTACCAAATGGCAAGTGGAGTTCCTCAAGGTTCGGTGTAGGGCCCCATCCTATTTAATGTCTACATCAGTGACCTTATAGTAGGGCTAAAATCTGAGATAACCATGTATGCCGATAATATAAGATATAACAATCCACTAACTCACTATCTGGAGATGGTTGTTGACTTACAGAGAATCGAAGAATGCTTGCTCTTAAAGGAAACAAGTGCTCTGTTATTCATGTTGGCTCTAATAACCCCCGTCACCAGTTTTTATTAAATAACACACCAATTAAAAATGTATAGCTACAAGAAGACCTAGGACTCACCATAAGTCAAGACCTAAAATGGGCACCTCATATAGGAAAAATCATAAAAAAGGCAAATTCAGTCACTTGAGCTTTTAAGAACATCTCACCGGAACTTCTTGAAAAAATATATAAAATCTATACTTTCAGCAGCAGCATGGAACCCATATTTCGTTAAAGACATTCATGCACTAGAACAAACCCAAAGGCGGATTACCAAACTTTCTCTTTGCAATTTGTCACCTAACTTACGAACAGCGCCTCACAAAACTACACTTGACAACCCTAAGAGACGGAGGCTTCGTGGTGACCTAATAGAAACCTAGAAAATACTTCATGGTCGTTATTCAGTCGATCTAGCTTCGGCTAGACTTCGCCCTAGGTATTGTATTAATGTATAATACTAAAATAAAGGCAATTTATTATTATTATTATTATTTTTTCCGGTTTTCCGTTGCCGGACAGGGCTTCCGTGGCCTCCGACATCACACGGTAGCCGCGCCGGCTAATTCATTACAGCCACTCTCCACGACCTGTGGAGTTAGTGACTGTAAACACCTGAATCGTGTGCACTAAGCAGACGAAGAGACCCCAAGATAACCGCCTTCTGCATCTGACCTGCCAACCATTCTGCCGAATTCTGACAGGCCGGTATGATCTTTAATTCTGAGAGCAGCGAAGGCTTCATCCCTCCGAGTACGCCGATTATTAGGACGACCATCTTGACCGAGTAGTCTGGGTACAGCACTTGAGGCTCATACCGGAGATCACGATATTTGGTCCGTTTTTCCCCCTCCTTCAAAGCGATGATTGTCTCAGCAGGTGCTGAGAATTCGATGACAAACATCACTTTGTTCTGATGGTCGAGGAGGACTATGTCAGGCTTGTTGGCTTGAATTAGCCTGACGGTCGAGAACGAATACTTCCAATTATTATTATTATTATTATTATTATTATTCAGGTTATTTTCTCGGTTTATTTTTACCGGTGTGTGATGGTTCTTTTATGCAAGACAGAGAAGAAATTCATCTTGTTCTGTCATGCATTTAGGAACTTGCGCACAATATGGCGTTTGTAGAATAGCCGCTTCTGAATGATTTTGATGAGACCTTTCGGAATATCCAATTGGTCCAGATGTTTACTGAGTTGCTTCGTAACTACCCCAGTAACTGATATTATGGTAGGTATTATCCGAACGTGGTTCAACTCCCAGATATGTTGGATCTCTATTGCCAAGTTCTGATATTTGTCAATCTTTTCTCTTTCTGTCTTTTGAAGGTTGTTTGTCAATGGGCAACCAATGTCAATTAGGGTAGCTCTTTTGTTTGATTTGTCGATGATTACTATATCTGGGCGGTTGTAGTCCACGGATCGGTCTGTAGTTATTGGTCTGTCCCAAAATAATACGGTGTCTTCTGATTCCAGAATTGCAGAGGGTATTATGATTATTATTATTATTATTATTATTATTATTATTATTATTATTATTATTATTATTATCTACAGATTTCCTCTCTAAATACGGACAGAAGACAAATAAGTCTTCGATACTAGAAGACGCCTTTTTAAAAAAAACCAAAAAACTTTTAAATTCACAAAAAACAATTTTATTCTAAAAAATGTTACACGAATACAAGTTATAAGTTCAAGCGTGGATAAAAAATCTGGTGAGCGTTCCCACAGTACCAGTATTTATAAACTTCGTCTTATCTTATTAACTAGAAATAGGTCATTAGGCATAGTCAGCAAAGATAGGGATGATGCTCACATAACTAGACTAACAAGGCACAATTATAAATTAGTTAGGAACAAATTTCATACACTATGTCGCCACTCTCTAATAGAGTAAGTAGGAACTGGAATTCTCTATCGAATGACTGTATTTATGCAGTGTCAACGAACTCATTTAAACACTGCTATGACTCTTCCCTTCAATACTCTGGGCAAATTAAAAGTTTAAACGGCTTCGCCGCCTAACTTAATGTAATAATAGTAATAATAATAATCTTGGAATCTTTGCCGCAATCTTTTTCGGTTGTCTTTTCTATCTTCTCAAATAACGGGGATATGGCTTGTAAACGAAATCGTGGGACACCCTGTATAAGTAATTTCCTTACTTATTGCTATTAGTCAAGTCAAATCTTTCCTCAAATTCGATCCTGAATGATTCACCAGGAGGACCACTAATTAGCCATAAGCATTCCGAATGAGGAGGAGGAATATTTGGATAATTTAACGAGTTTATCTCGGCAGATCTGTCAAATTGCGTTAATTTTATTTCACCTCCACATGAAGCAGATATCTCTTTATATTTCAATCTGAAGCCCTAAAATTTACAAAAGAAGACGTTCTTGAGTGATAAATAAACTACCTTATGTGGCTGCGCATTCGAGCACAATTCCACTCTGGATTGCAAGTTGAGTGAACCTAAGGCTTCACGTTCTTCTTGACAAAGTATTAAACAATAATACTAATGGCCACCACCCACGATTAGGCCCGTTGTCACATTGAAATTTAAAAACGAATTTAAAAATGAAGCAATTTCAAAAACAACTAAATGACAATAGTCAAGACGGTTAATAAACTCTATTTGCGTGCGTTTGTATGTATGTGTGTGTGTATTTTCCGGAAATATCGATGACAAACTGGAGATTCTACATGTACAAATATGGAAAAAAGTTCATATAAATATATGTCCGTAAATACTTTGAGCTACGGTCTTTGAAAATGGCACCCAAAAACTGATTATAATTCTATATATAACCTTTTGATTTAAAGGGATGCGATTTTATACGCATAGTGACAATAATACAAGCAAGCTATGTTTTTATTATTCTTGCAATTTTTTGCTATAGTTTAAGAGTAGAAAATTCTAAAATGAAGCAAATCACCTAACTGACAAGCTGTGTCTCAAAAACTGTCCATAGGATCGGCTCGATGTGATAGAACTTTTGATCAGCATGACTTGAACTACAAAATAGCAAAGTTTCAGCCGATTCCACCGAAACACAATTTTCATCGGTTTTGTTCCAGGGTCCTTTCAAGATAGTTTTTCTTAAAAATTTCCACATGCAACCTACATCGATATTTACCGTATTGAAAAAAAATTAAAAAAATATATTGGTGATGTCAGAGAATTTTTCAAATTTTTTTAAAAAATACCTATATCAAAAGATGGCATATGGTAAGTGATTTTCTCAAAAAAAAAAGTACACTTTGTATCGAATTTATCCACTACTTTGCGAAAGAACCGCACATATGTATATTAAATTACGCTTATAATTAACATGCAGCAGTATATTTTGGCCCATGCCACTTATTAATTTTTCACGTCAGATAATATTTTAGGTTTCATGGAAATATTCCGAAGAATCTCTTATTCTACCGACGCGCGACGTGACGCGACATCTTGCTTCGGAATTTAAAGTTATGGCGGAGGATCCGGTTCTACCCAAAGTGCTGCGATTACGGAATTTTTCCAGTGAAACCTGAACAGATATTTGTCATTCGCTTGTGTTAAATTAAGATACATTTCCCAATAGAATTATACGATTTCTCTAAAAAAAAACGGACACTTTTTATTGAATTTACCTTACTGGAGGAATATATAAAGTATGTCTCACTTTTAATGGCTCTTCCCCCCACCTCCATATCTCAGTTATTAGTAATCCGATTTCAGCCAAATTTGGGTCGATATCAAAGACCTATATTGTGTGCTTTTTGAATAAAACAAAACTTATTTTAGTCATTGGCGTGCATTTTTATTAAAAAAAATAATGTCGATTTTTCAGAGTCATATTAGGCATTTTTTCATCGAAAAACTACTGCAACATTACTAATCAGCATGCTCTAGAACCCCAATGTTCAAAATTTAATAACACTTTGATGTTTGTTCAAAATTTAACAACATTTTGATGTATGGTTTTCGAATTACGGTCCCCTTAAAAGTGCGTTGTTTAAACATTAAATAATCAATTACTTGGAAATTAATTGTTTTTCGAAAAAAAGTCATTCCTCATTTTCGCTTTAAATTCACTTTTTCTCACATCTAATGATATTGATACTTCTAAATTTTGTATGCCAAGAATTTTCATTGATAAATTACCAACAATTTTGAGCCAGCAGCCCTGTAAATTATTCGGGCATTAAAAATTACCGGATTTAAAAGTATCGATGACATAAACTGGTAGGGAAAGGAAATTTAAAATGAAAATGGATTAAATTATTGATTATTTAATGTTTAAACAACGCAATTTTAAGGGGGCCGTAATTCGAAAACTATACATCAAAATGTTATTAAATTTTGAACATAGAGCATACTGCTCAATAATGTTGTATTAGTTTTTCAATGAAAAAATGTCTAATATCACTTTTCGAAGAATAGACCTTTTATTCTCAATAAAAATGCAAGTCAATGACTAAAATAAGTTTTGTTTTATTCAAGAACGACATAATATTGGTCTTTGATACCGACCCAAATTTGGTTGAAATCAGATTACTAATAACTGAGATATGGAAAGGGAGCCATTAAAAGTGAGACATAATTTATACATTCCTTTCGTAACCTTATTTAACACAAGCGATTGACAAATATCTGCTCAGGTTTCACTGGAAAAATTCCGTAATCGCAGCACTTTGCGTAGAATCGGATCCTCCGCCATAACTTTAAATTCCGAAACAAGATGTCATGTCGGTAGAATAAGAGGTTCTTCCGAATATTTCTATGAAACCTAAAATATTAAAATTTAACTTTTCAAAATTTGAGTGTTTTTTTATCATGATTTTACTCGAAAACAGACAGTTGTATATCCCATTGATGTGTAGTGGGTGTAAACGAAAAAACTGTAATTCGGAAATAATATTTTGAGGCAATCCGAAATAAAGTCACTTTTCGAATACTCTGTAACATTTGCCCGATTTACATTTAAGAGGATGAATCGCTTTTGAAGGCAATACCTCCCAAGGCACCTCTTTCCGACCATATGTTTCAAGTATGTTGTTTTCCGGGAAACCTTAGGAATCACCCACGTAACTTATTGCAGATTGTTTTTAAGAGTAGAACCACATATAATAATATGTGCAAGTTGCGAAAAATTACCAGAATATTTGGCAATCCGGAGTATTTTAAATACAAGTAATTTGCGGTTGACTTTAGTGGCTCTGGTAATTGTGTACCGCAGTATTTTCCATTTCCAAGCAAAGGAGAGTCCGGAAATTTGCCGTTCCTTATCTAAAACACCTAGGGTTAATACTTTAATAAAACAAAATAAAAGGATGCTATTTACCATCAAATAGTAATTACAGCCCTTATTTTCAACGTGAGGTATGTTCATCTTCTCAAAAGTAAGTTCAATAGTTTTTCCAGATCGAACTGTAATATTCCATTGACACTGAAATTATATTAAATTTGTATGTGGAGCTCATATACGTACAGTTTACTCACCTCAGATGAGCGTAAAGTAGAGTTATCGAATATTATATAACCTGTAGTTTCAGTCAACAACCCTCCACAACCTATAAGCAGATCACAAGGATGCATATGCAAGATCAAGATACTGTCATGACCTAACACTGATTTAGATTTCTTTGCGTATTTTCTGAAATTTCCGAAGAGATGAAAGACATAAAAAAGGTAATTAACTATCGCCCATGTCACCGTATCACCCCCCTAAAATCTATAGAATCTGTGTTAAGTAAAGACAGGCAAACCATAAAACTAATAGTACAGTAAAAATAGCATTTTAATGAATAAGCAGAGTGCTCCACTTTAAAATTTGGCAGCACTGTTAATGAACACATAAAATAGTTTAATACCCAACCCCATGCAAAGAGGTTTTTATGGTGATGAGAAGATAATAACTGAAAATCTCTGTCAGTTATGAATAAATATTTCGAATGAAAGTTACAGAAATTATACGCATTTTGGTTTTTTACTCATCTCTACGATAAAATCACTCTAAGATGAGTAGTTGTTTCCTTCAAATCATATTTCATAAACAGTGAGTATAGCCCACTAAGGTTAGAGGTCGTCACTCTTGGTACTTGCAAAAAAGCAAGTCGCTATACGCCAGTGATATTTGTCCGACGTATAGTAGCATCTGGCCATATGAGAGTTTACCTCTCACCGTCACTTTATATATATATATATATATATATATATATAATTTTTTTAATTCGGATAGAGAGAGATTTTATCTTAAAGAGATGAGTGAAAAATTAAAATATGCGTAGTTTCCGTAGCTGCAACTTTTATGCGAAACATAACTGTTGTTTTACAATTTTGAAAACTTCAGTTTAGATAAATCAGATCGGCCAGAGAAGTCAGTTAATCTGATAGATTTTTACCTTCTAGAACCTTGGCTTTAAATCCAGTTCCTTGAAGATATCTGTTGGTTACAAATTTCACCTTCAGCAAATCTGTTGTGTGGATAAATTCATTATTATGATCTTCTCTGGTGCATACAGTTTTCAATAGTTTCCAATCGTTATCGAAAGAACTTTTCTGATATAAGCTGACATAGTCTGAATTACATGATTGAGACCCGGAATACGCCATATAATTTTTGAGGTTTATATCCAGGAAGTATATTATTAAATGGTTTCCTGGTGTTGTAGAAAATATCCATTCGCAGTTAAGACCAGGTTTGTAGGTCTCTGGATATCCAGGCGATGTAATTGTGTAATTATGTAGTGTATTTATCTGAATAACATCAGCTGTTCCACATCCTTCTACTAACAGATGTACAAATTAAAAAGAGGGAGTTGCTAGGACAAACTCCAAAACATTTAATATTACACTGTGTTCCAAATTCGGGGTGCGTAAAAAAGTCAATTTTCTAAGTAGGCTATGAAGAAAATTTATTTTAAAAATCCCATTTTAAATTGTAGAACAATTAATGAAAAAAAAAATTCTTATATGCTAGATACTGAAAAGAGAAATAACAATGCACTAGTACGTACAAGACAATGCTACAGCATCTGTAAGACAAATTTCAAACGAGGTAGATGTTCCCAAAACAAATGTACATACAATTAAAAAAAAACATTATCAGCCATACAAACCACCCATTGTCCAATGTTTACAAGAAAACAACTATGTAATGGGAGAAGAGTCACATATTGTAAATGGTTCGTACAAAAGTATCTACAGGACCCAGTATTTTGGTTAAACGAGACTAGCTTCACTAATTGTTGTGTTTTCAGTAGGCATAATACACAGTACTCGGATATCCAAAATCCTCATATAATTAATCAAAGAAGGTTTCAAACTAATTCTGGCATGGCAATATTGGTAAACTTGTTTAAATCGTTCATTGACAATAATTCATATAAAAAAATACTTTTCAGGTAATCGTACTAGTGGACCATTTATTTATTATGATAATTTGAACGGTGCAAATTATTTACGAATGTTGGAAGAACAAATATTACCAGCTCTTAGACTTGCTGTAGAAGATATTTACCAGATTTGGTTTCATCATGAAGGTTGTCTAGCATGTAATAGCGGCATAGTAATACAATATTTAAGAGAAATTTTTGATAATAAAATTATTGCAAATAATAGAAATGTTTTATGACCTGATCTCACTGCTTCATCTATTTTCTTTGGATTCATACAAAAAACGAAGTTGACGCATTTGAACCGTCAGAAAATGTATACATTTTAGAGAAACGTGTGTTAAATACTTTGGCTGATGTCAACAGAAATATAGTAAGGAAAATATACAGTTCCATATTAAAGTGATGTCGAAACTTTTTAGATGAACAAGGGCGACATATTGAACGATTCACTCGAATTTATTTTAATTATTTTGGGACACTTTACAACAGAAAAAGTAACTTGATTGGAAAAATTGGAAAAATTGGAAAAATTTGCATCAAATGTAGAGTTCAGTATTTTGGAGCACATTGTTAGTATCATACTGAAGATTCTCACCCTCTACAAACAGTGACGTAGCTAGAGGGGGTACTCTGCTCTGCTCTGCTCTGTAGATAAAAATATATATTTTATTTTTTACTTGAAACTTTTTTATACTGTCCTATAATAGACTGTCCGCTCCGCCTTAAACAGCTGGCTACGTCACTGTCTACAAACGAGGAGATTTAATAGCTCGTGAAGAATAAATACCTGTTGTGGGAGCATCTGTCGTAGGTTGAACAACATTGCTTATTTCAAGCCATTCCAATATAAATTTGGAACCCAGTCGAGCGGAATTGAATCGAGCCGTAATAAACAGTATGTTAGAACTTGACTTTATTGGATCTGGGATATTTTGACCACATAGTAGTTCCAGTATTTTCGCGGTTTCATCCACACCATCGTATATCTTAAAACCAAATGTTGCTTAGGAGGCGGTGATATAGTTCACGGCATGCAGTTAGATTGAAAAGGGTCGTTAAAGCACAAGTTCTTATCTAATTTGTTAAATAACAAAATGCTTTTCAAAGTATCGTTTTTACCTCTTTCAAGAATGAATGAATATCTTTTCAAATTTTCAACGACGAGGACTAGTAAAAATTTGAGCATTCCATAATAAAAAATGCACCTACCTCCAGGCTGGAATAATAACATTCTTCTTCCTCTTCTGCATTTGATTCTACGTAAAATTCTTTAAATGTAATCAAAATTATTTTTCCTGTTGCCACTGTTATTTTCCAAGAATTTGTACCATATCTGTGATATGCCATTGGATATAATGGAGAGGCTATTACTCCTTTAGGTCCACTGAGTTGATTGTTTTCCTCTAGAAAATGTAAATGACAGCAAATTTGAAATAGGCAATCTTATATAAAGGGAAATGTGTTTCTCTTCTGAACCACTGAAGAAAATTATATTCTGTATAAAGTGGTATATTTATACTACCTGCCAATAAAAATTAGCGTAGAAAAAGAAAAAATGGGAACGACGCAACGGTGGGCGTCGCGACGCTTCAAGCATTTTTAATTTAAAGTTATTTATATTACACGTACTACATTTTAAAATATTTTGATTGGTAGGCGTCGCTTTTCTTATATGAAGCTAAGCTAAATATCATTCTATAAAAAAGAGGGCTGTAGGCTTTGAACAAAATAACATGTCCTTTATTAATGACATAACTGTCTTTTACGTTAATACTTGTTGTTTTAAAGAATTTAAGTGTTGTAGTTATTTGGTAAAAATTAAGGTCGAGTAAAGAAAATAGATATAAAATGTTTAGACACAATGAAAAGGTAGATATGTTGCTGGTTTATTGAGAAATCAAGAAAAATGCTCTTGCTGCAAAAAGGTTATATGCAGTTAGATATCCAGAATGGAAACATCCAGAACATATAATGTTCTCCACATTAGTAAATAACTTATGTCAAAGTCACAAAGCGTTTTTAATTAAAAGGTGAAACAAAGAACTTCAGCAACACATGAAAATGTGGCTATTTTTTTTAAATTACTTTCAAAATAACTAAAGAGTTTTGAAAGTTAATAAATTTCATGACTTTTTCAATGATGTAATAAAAGTGGTGTGTTGCTCGAAAAAAGTTTGAAGCGTCGCGACGCTCCCCGCCATGCACTCTTGTTTATTTTCTACTCTACGTACTCTCACATACTCTGCTCGCAAAAAAACCATACATACATACCGTTATCTACGCTTATATACAATATACATACCTAACGAAAATTGACCATAAAAGCCTTTTGCTGCAGTATCAGGGGCGTCTGCGTCTCTTTTACTACTTTTGTACATTAGCCACATGCTTCCTTCGTGTGTAATATTGACCGGTTTGTTTTTTCCACAAAAAATTCCCAGTAATTTGCCGGTGGAGTTCTGTGCCCTCATCTCTAAATAATCTGTGTTGCAGTGATATGAATCGACCAGCTCAAAGTAGTCGAAACTCAGCGTTACGTGGTTACCTAGAATTGAACACCCCAGAAAGGTTAGCATATTACGTTTGGGCTTAAACTCCAACATTTAGTATCGCCATTTTCACGATAGAGGAACATACATGGCATAAAGAACTAGATGGGGTTGTGTTTTGTCACCGATTATCTTTAAAATCTACAGGGTGTTTCACAATTTTGTTTACAAGCCATATCTCCGTTATTTGAAAAGATAGAAAGACAGAAAGACTAACTAAAATAGATTGTGAGACATCCAATAGTCGTTCTGATTACCCCTTGCTTCTTACAACCGTTAAGAAACTACCCCCAACTTTTTTTTAATGAAATTTTACACCGCAATGGAATCCCCAATTCAAGGTGAATACGTCATATGCCATTTTAAATATTGTACAGTTACAGATGTCTTTCACAATCTTTTCTAGTTCATTTCTCTATCTTCTCAAATAACGGAGATACGGCTTGTGAACGAAATTGTGGGACACCCTGTCTGTATAGTGAACACGTGATATGACGTGTGCTGGAGGGCCGACAGAGCGCAATAGCAATAAGGGAACTATGATTTGAGATTTGCAAATGATATCATCTTTAATTGCAGTAAGTAAAGATGCTTGACAATTTTCAGAGTTATAACAAAATAGGAATTATGATTATAAAATTTGTTACCCATTTCTAATTGAAGACTTACAGGGAAAATTTAGGTTCGAATCCATGTTTTAGTAAAAGAGCATTAGGATGTATGCAATAAATGGTTATTAGTCATAAAACTGTTAATATTGCCGAATATTATAATAATTATTATCAAATTACCAGCTGCTACTTGTATCGTCCACTCGCACTGCGTATCAAATGCATATGTTCTTGGGTAGCCTGGAGTTGCAAAATAGCCTCCTGTTGTAAGGGTTCCTCCACAATCTAAATTCAAAATAAGTTGATAAATATTTTATTGTTATGACGTGGTACCCACAACTTTTCCTTTTTTTTACAAATGAATTATTAAAACTTGGTACATCGTTGGTACTTGATAATCGTCATTTTTTAATACAAAATAATGTTTTTTCTACTTCCGGTTTCTGCAGACTGATTATTCTGGTACCGATTATTCCCAGCCAAACGTTGAATCCAAAATTCTCTTGAAAATTACCCTTCGTCAATAAATGAAGAGTTTCTTGAGACCAACATCTAATATTTTGTCAGTTAAATAAGCCTACATTCGTAAATCTGGATTCATTTATTTTAAAATATATTTATTATAAAATTGCAACGAAAGCACTGGTAATCCAACATAAAAGTTTGACAAGCTAACTAGTTCATTATTTTCAAAGCCACCTTAGTTACTTTTTGCCATTTAGTTAGAAGAAAATCAAATATTTTAATTGTTGACGGTCTGTAATTTCAATTATATTTGTTCCAGGTGCAAAGTGAGTATATCAGAAGATTCCTGATTAACGATAGTACCTTGATACAAATATGATTCCATTTGAAAAAAATTAGTTTCATCCGAGAAATCATTTTGAAGATTTAAATATAAATCACATAATTTAATATTTTTGTATCCTTACATGAGTTGATTGGAATACATCGGAACAGTCATGTACTCTTCTAAAAAATAAGAATAAAAAAGTAGACAAAAATTAATGTATGTGTAAGCGACGTTTTATGACGTACAGATGATGTACCATGTTTGTGTTACATCCAATATGTATGGGCGAATTAATATACTTACTCCAAGTAATTAACGCATCACTTTAATTTTTGTCAATGAAAGACGCAACAATAATATTGTTAACAGGGGAACAACAGGGTTAATTGCAACTGTGCCAACTGGATTTGTGCTGAAAATTAATATTTAACTGCGTGGTGTCTAAAAGCCGCTACTTCAGATTTATTGTGAATATAAAAACTGTCTGCGTCTTTGATATTTATCGCATCATCAAACACGCTGACATTTTTTATATGCAGAGTAAATCTGAAGTCAACTATAATTACAAATTAGTGATTTCAGAAATTTCAGTTGGTCATAGGTCGAAAAATCATTTAAATCTTTGTCTTATCGTTTTGATGGATTTGATTAGATTGATTTGAGTGCATTGACTGCATATACATATACAGGGTGTTCTACTTAAAATTTCAAAGCTGGGGGTCATTTCCGGAGAAACCAGAAGTGATGGAAAAGTGTCAAGTAATGAAACATTTGCCATTTATATATATATATATATATATATATATATATATACCGGGTGGCTGAGCAGATAGGGACACTCTTGTAATTTTTTAATGGACAAACGAATTTTTTTCAAATTTGGTACAGTGATATGGAATAAAATTTTCAATTATGCAATGCAAAGAACCAAAATGGCCGACTTCCAGTTTCGATGTAATTGACATGAAAATCAAATTTTTAAATGGGACAACCTGTATATTTTTGCATATTTGGATCCTGCTGGCCAAAATTCATATGATCTGACTCTCAAATATTATTTTGATTTTCAAAAAATATATATTTTTTAATTTTTAGTTTTACTAATAGAAGTCCGCGATTTTGCCAAAATTGTTAAAAATCGGTCTGCAAGCACCTTTAAAATATTATCTCTTCAGATACTAACATTTAACACGATTTATTCTTCATTAAGTTCAACGATATTGGTTTTTCAACGAAAACTATATTTTTTTAATGGAACCCCTATGGGACAAACTGTTATTTAATTAGACCTTTAAATTACTAAGAAAATGATATGCATAATGTCTACCTTCTCTTTGTACTAAATTTATAATTAAAAGAAAAAATGTTCTGATATTCTTTTTCAATTTTTTTTTGAAAATTAAAATAATATTTAACGGTCAGTTCATATGTATTTTGGGCAGCAGGATCCAATATGCAAAAATATGCAGGTTGTCCCATTTAAATATTTGATTTTCGTGTTAATTACATCGAAACCAGAAGTCGACCATTTTGGTTCTTTACATCATATAATTGCAAATTTCATCCCATATTACTACACCAAATTTGAAAAAACCGGTATATACAGGGTGGCTACTTTTTATATTGAACAGTATGGCTATCTCTTAAACCATAACAATTACAAACTCGGTTAAATGGGAGAAAAGTTTCATATTTTGAAGGCCAATAAAATGAGTTGTAGAAATTCAAAATATTTCGCTTAGTTCCGGAGATATACGATAAAATCCGAAATAGCTCATTTTCTTTTTTTTATCTAGCGCTGTCACTATAAAAAATATTAAAACATTTAATTGGAATATTTTATTGTAAATTAACTTTGCTATAACTTACCGTAATCAAATTTTTATTATGACGTTTTATCTGTTCAGGGGCACCATCAGCTTTATTTTTTTAAATACGGACCTGTCTTTTTTATTTAAAATTTTTAAAGCATTTGAAATTGTAATTTCAAAACTATGTCACACTTGACAATTTTAATGCGTTTCGTCAGAAAAATAATCATCATTAATTTTATTGCCCTCGCCCATTACAAAACGTTTCTTTGTAAACCCAGAAAATTCATCAAGGAATATTGCAACTGAATGCTGAATATCGGCAGCAGCTTTCGAAAAAATATTAAAATATCACGACTATTAATTTCTTTTTTTTTTTTTAAACTGTTTAACGTCGGCCTATTTCCGCTACCAGGGCCTATCACCGACGCCAGGAGACGAGCTACACCCAACCTGGAAATTTTGCCGAACCTCTTCCCTTAAGAAGAGTAGGGATCTTTTACTTGCCTAACATTTAATAGACAAGGGACCGCCTGCTCTACATCCCCTCCGAAGGATGGTATATCCACTACGTAATCCTCGTCTGAAATTACGTAACTTCCGAGTATACACTGATATACAAGCCTCTAGAAGGTGGGACGAGAACGCTGTATTTCCCAAGATGGGAGCCCATGCAAGTACTAACCGCGCTCGACGTTGCTTCAACGGAATATCGACTGATATTCACATTGAAGTCGCCTCTACGCTCGCCCGACTATTAATTTCAAACAGTACAGAAATTACATCGCGGTGACCCAGACCGCAGACTAACGTTCTGTAATTGGTTTAGGAGAAAATTGACTAATAATACATTTTCTTTGGACTGATGAAACGATCTTTACAAATTCTGGAATGTTTATCAGGAAAAATAAACACTTCTACTCAACTGTTAACCCCCATCTGACGCATCAAGTACGATCTCAGACACGATTTTTAGTAAATTTGTGGTGTGGCATAATTGACAACATTATCATTGGGCCCAAATTCATTGAGGACAATTTAAACGGTGAAAATTATATCCATTTGTGACTCGAAGTATTCGATGAAATGTCATTACTGATTTGGAGAAAAATAAAATGGTTTATGCAATATGGTTGTGACCCTGACAATGCTAACGCAGTCAGGATTTTTTAAACAGGCATTTTCAAAGAAAGTGGTTAGGAACCAATGAACCAGTAAGGTGGCCACCTCGCTCACCTTGCTTGAATCCCATGGATTATTTTGTTTGGGATTTTTTAAAAAACAAAGTATACTACAACGAGGTCCAAGATGTCAATGAATTACGCAATCGAATTGTTGAAGCCTTGAACCAAATTACCCCAAATATTATTGCGAAAGCCAGTAGCCTAAGAGAACGCGACTTTGCATTCGGGAGAATGATGGACATTTTGAACAACTTTTGTAAATTTACTTGTAAGTTGAAATACATTTTTTTTATTTGGTGCTCACTCTGCAAATAATATTGAATTAACAGCAGAATCGGAGTAGCTACGTCAATACATTGGATTGTTGATAAAATAAGCTTTTAAATGATGAGTCACACCTTGGATTACTTTAACAAAAAAATGTTCTGTAAAGGGCGAATGCAATAAAATTAATGATGATTATTTTTCTGACTAAACGTAGAAAAATTGTCAAATGTGACATAGCTTTGAATTGATAATTTCAAATGCTTTAAAAATTTTAAATAAAAAAAAGCAGGTCCGTATTTAAAAAAATAAAGCTGATGGTGCCCCTTAACAGACGAAACGTCATAATTAAAATTTGATTACGGCAAGTTATAGCAAAGTTAATTTACAATAAAATATTCCAATGAAATTTTTTAATATTTTTTATAGTGACAGCGCTAGGTAAAAAAAAAAGAAAATGAACTATTTCGGATTTGGTCGCATATCTCCGGAACTAATCGAAATATTTTGAATTTGTACAACTCATTTTATTGGCCTTCGAAATATGAAACTTTTCTCCCATTTAACCGAGTTTGTAACTGTTATGGTTTGCAAGATAGCAATACTGTTCAATATAAAAAGTAGCCACCCTGTATACAGTGTGGCCCTGAATGGGGTACTGCAAGCTTGTAAACTTTCTTATTTTTGATTTGCCTAGAAAAAGCCCTTATTTATAAAAAGTCTTGCTTGTCTTAGGAAGTCATAAACATTTGTTTTCAGCACAATTTTTGAACACTCTGTATATGCTATCAATAAATTATAGTGATCCGTCAACTTCATGGAGAGGACTATATCTTCTTACGTGAGTCGAGAACTGAGTATGTGGCGAAAAAATCCATGTCAAGTTCTATTTCAATGGTAATTGCATTTCCACTGCTGACTAAGGTAGGGGGAGTTTTTAGACCAGAGTATCTTCCTAATACGGGCGAATTAACAGTTTCGCCGCTGTATATAGTAATAAATCTTCCGTTTTCTTCCTCGTCGTCGTAGTAATATATTTCCTGATGCATTACATGTGATATTGTTAAAGACACATGCTTTGCTAAAACATAATTTGTTTATTTTGTTGCTTTTTGATTTTTTGATTTTTAAGTCTACTTTCTCGTTGCGTTTAACGAATGCCTGGCGTTTCAAGCACCTTATCGTGGTCTTGGTCTGTAGAGAAAAAGAGAACCACGACAAGATGATTGAAATGTCAAGCATTCCTCAATCTCAACGCAGAAGAAGACCCGGAAATCAGCAGATAAAAAACGTCGTTTAAATTTTAATGTTTCAAATAAATTGCTCAAACGAAGTTAGAGATATAGCGATTTCTCATGGAAAAATTTAATCCAGGGAAAAATTATTGATACTCCAATATTTCTCACCAAATGTTTTTTGTACCCCGAGAAATTGCTATAACCTGTTGTTTACATCAGTTTACATAAGATATAAATTACATGGGTCAGTTGAAACGATGGTCCATGTGCAGTTGTTTGTATCATCATTAAATTCGTAGTGATTAATTTTAATGCTACCGCTTCCTTGAGTTGTTATCCGAGATCCACATGCCTGAAATCGTAAAAGTAATGTACTTAATTAATTCAAATTAAAGATCATTAACTAAGTGTTTCCGTAGCAAAAGTTCTTTATAAAATTAAAGATTATTTTTGATTGACTTTATATAGTTTAGGGTGGTCCTTAAATAGAAATTTAAAAAAATAGTTCGACGGTCTTCAAATGATGCCAATATTGTTGGCGAAACACGCGTCGAGTAATAACATTTTGGTGTTTGAGGCAATAAAATTGTAATTTCTCAAGTATGATAACGAGTAGAAGTTGCAGTCGGGCGTGGCCGGCTGATACATTTTGCCTCGACTATCACATAATTCATCTTACGTGGTGCCAATGAACTTAAATATTTATTTAAATATTTTTAAAAAGTTTTATTGTTCTTCTTCACAGTCAGCAACGTCCGACTAAAACTTTCGTTTGTTTCGTAATAGTTTTATTAAAATTAGTTCGTTTGAACTTGATAGACACACTGTATATTGTAGCTTCTATATTTCCTTGTACAAGGTGGTCTCGCGAACATGAGAACCCCATTTAACTTCGTTATTTATGGAGTTACAAACAAAAAAAAATAAAAATAAACGACACCGCACGTTTTGTAGGTAAACTGGTGGCCTGTCAAATTTGATGAATTTTTGATATATTGTTCAACTAATTCTGAACCATAAGTTGCTTTGGCAAAACTTCAAATTATGGAGTTTCTCCGATAGATGGCTCCAAAAACTGGACCTACCCCGGGACGTACTGCAGATATTGGAATGATAACTGCTGGACATGAATAACCAGACTATTTACCATTATTTCGTCTTAGATTGATGTGCCTGAACTTCCAGTTTTGCCGGAAGTGACGTCAAATCACGTTTTTCGAATGCACAACACCCATTTAATCAATTTAATACATATCATACATGTCATATGCATAAGTGGCTTTATTAAAATTCACTATCTTAGTAAATAAGTAAGTGCGTGCATTGATTGATAGAACATTGATGCTAGCTTGATACCGGGTACATCATAATCTTGGTACAAAACAAATTTGATTTTATTTTTTAAGATATAAAATTGCAGTTGTGCCTGGTCAATGAAAACTAATTATTTGTGAGACCTTTACGTAGAATAGGCAGTTTTTGTTTATTTCTAATACGTTAAACTGTATTATTTTTAGCAAAAATTACTTAGCTGATTATTTTTATTTTTTAAAATATTTAATTATTTTAATTTTTCATTAATAGAAATCATACCAGGAAACTTTATTTCAAGTTAATTAAACCTTATTCATACAGAAAATAAGTCGTACGTGTGACATGTCAGATCTTATAATAAGAATGACTTAGTTTGAAACTTAGAAAAGCGATCGGAACGCATATACAGATAGCGATAGGCAAGTACTTACAGCGGACCAGGTGTTGGCATGCAATGCCCTTCTCGATCGAAACCCCACTATTTAAATTCCTTTGTATCGTTGCGCATTCAATCTGCTACGTGTACGTAGGATATATTTAGGATATGCACGACACGAAGCACAAGTAAAATATTCATCGATGCATACTGGAACGCGCATTCGACTAGATAAAGTGAAGCAGAAAAAGGAACTTGCGTGCACTATTCCATCCTTTTTCCGCTTGCGTACAGACAGTTAACGTTTCCTTCCACTGGTTTCCTTCAACCAATCAGACGTTTCCGTCAACCAATCAGATCTTGTCAGGAAAGGACAGAATAGTGCACGCGAGTTTCTCTTTCTGCTTCAGTTAATTCGTATATCTAAAGCATTGAGTGCGCGTTCTAGGTTGTTATTAATTTCGATGCATAAAAGTAATTGAAGATGCTGGAGACCGTGACGCAATGGACGTTGTCGAAGTTTAATGACTAGGCTAAATTTAAATTAGTTACTTATAGTTATACGAAACTTATAATCCTATTCGTTGTTTTTGTCCTTTTAAATCCCTATTCACTGCCACAATTTTAGAATGATTAGGTACACAGGCCCACAAAAAGAAAAAAGTGGTCTGCGCCGGGATACTGACCATACCTACCTATCCCTTATATTTTGACCCGCTGAACACGAATCTGAGCTTAGTTTTTCCCAGCACGTCAGGTTTTATTTTAAATGCAAAAAAGTCTGTTGGATCGTAATATTTATAAGTTTATTTGCGTTAAAAAAAAAACCTGACGTGCTGGTGAAAAACTTAGATCAGATTCCTGTTCAGCGGCTCAAAATACAAGGGATAGGTGTGGTCAGTACCCCGGCGCAGACCACTTTTTTTTTGTATGATTGTGCCACACTAATTGTGGCACAGTGGCCACCAAAAAAAAAAGTGGTCTGCGCGGGGGTACTGACCACACCTATCCCTTGTATTTTGCGCCGCTGAACACGAATCTGACCTTAACTTGTAGAATTAGGTCAAAAATGAAAAAACACATTTTTTGGCCCAAAATGAGATGTTTTTATTCTTGTGAATTTTTTCAGAAAATGCATATTTTTCAGATATGGCCATTCGAAAATTCATAAAAGTGGGGGAGGGGAAATGTAAAAGTTGAAAAAAAAATCTGAAAAAATTCAGGTGAATGTATCATCGAAATACAAGACTTTTTTTTATTTGCAACTTTTCTGTAAAGTGCGTTTTCACCGAGTTTTTCCTTTTCTTTGAAATTGTAGCGCTTTAAAAATACGTAATGTTATAGTTTGAAAATTCAGACGTATGCATTGAGGCCTTCTAAACATTTTTTATCTCTTGGAATTTTTTTTGGAATATGCTAATTTTCCGAATTACAGGCAGTTTTTCATGATAAATAATGTAGTAGGTACATTTTTTGCACATTAAAAATTACATGAAAATTCGCATTAATGTGCAAAAAATGTAGTACATTATGTATTTATCGTGAAAAACTGCCTGTAACTAAAAATGGCAAGAGATAAAAAATGTTTAGAAAGTCCTCAATGCATACGTCTGAATTTTCAAACATTCACATTACATATTTTTAAAGCGCTACAATTTCGCGTTTTTCCGGAAAAACTCGGTGAAAACGCTCTTCATAGAAAAGTTGCAAATATAAAAGTCTTGTATTTCGATGATACATTCACCTGAATTTTTTCAGATTTTTTTTCAACTTTTACATTTCCCCTCTCCCACTTTTATGAATTTTCGAATGGCCAATTTCCGAAAAAATTCACAAGAGTAAAAACATTTTATTTTGGTCCGAAAAATGGAACACGAATCTGAAGTCAGTTTTCGGTGCAAATGCATAGTTTTTTCAAAAAAAAATTTTCAAATTTTCCACCATAACACTCACTCTCCGTCGCTGCAAACATTAAAAACCCTCCATTTCGGCCGATTTTCATGTCGTGTTCGCCATGTAAAGTGTTCCAAGCACACCAAAAAAATTGCTTTAACATAAAAATAAATTATTATTTACCAAAACTCTAGAAACCAGAAAATAAAAAATCATCAAACTGTCAAACTAATGCGCATGCGTATCCTCACTTTAAAGTTGTGTCTAAGGTATCGATTGATGATTTTGAAATGGTATTTGCATTTTTGTGGGCGAACGATGATGTCACGGTTTTTTGCAAAAGTTTTTAGTAAGTCAAGGTCGTTTGGCGAAAGTTATTGTTTGAGCATTCCTAGGAGGGCAAGGATCATTTTTGAATATTGCAAAATATGCATGGTATATGAATAATTTTGAGCGTTTGTTTTTGGTTTTCCAATAATTTTTGCGCAAAAATTTTTGGAAAACCAAAAACAAACGCTCAAAATTATTCATATACCATGCATTTTTTACAATATTCAAAAATGATCCTTGCCCTCCTATCGGTCAACTCTTATAGGCTCTAGGCCTTTTTGGGACTACCAACTACGAAATGCCCCAGTGTGCCCCAGCGCAGACCACTTTTTTTTTGTGGGCCTGTGTTATTAGTAATTTTTGAACAGTAGAGCAATTTAAACAAAAAAATTAAATGCAATTTTGCATCACTAGCTAGATTTTTCCCCCACAGTCAATGATACTTTTTATATTTTATTTACAATAGTGCCTTTTGTTTTTAATCTAATCTGGCCTCGTTTCATCCAGCCTTTCCTTGTGCCTCGCACCTTGTATATCTGACTGGCTCCGATACGTGCTATGGGAGGAATGCTGTTTTTTGTTAATTAATTTGAAATAATTTTTTTGTATTTGTTTTATTTCTTTTAATGAACGATTAAAATAAGTAAATATTTAAAAAATTAAAAATAACCAGCTATGCAATTTTTGCTAAAACGATAAAGTTTAATGTATTACAAATAAACAAAAACTACCTATTCTACTTAAAGGTCTTACAAATAATTAGTTTTCATTGACTAGACGCAACTGCAATTTTATGAAAATTTTTGATAAATAAAATCAAATTTGTTTTGTACCAAGATTACGATGTACCCGGTATCAAGCTAGCATCAATATTTTATCAGTCAATGCACGTATTTACTTATGTATATGATGTATTAAATTGAAGTAAACGGGGGTGTTGTGCACTTGAAAAACGTGATCTGAGTCAGTTCAGGAATCTAAGAAATCTAAGATTAAATAAATGGTAAATTGTCTGGTTATTCATTTCCAGCAGTTACCATTTCAATACCTGCAGTACGTTTTGAGAAATCGTTGATACAGTATCGAGGGGTATGTCCAGTCATTGGACCCACCTATCGGAGAAACTGTCCATAATTTGAAGTTTTGTCAAAGGAACTTATTGTTCACAATCAATTGAACTACAACATATCAAAAATTCATCAAATTTGACAGGCCACCAATTTACCTATAAAACGTGCGGTGTCCTTCGTGTGTATTTTCCAAATATCATATCAGAGAAACGAAAAAAGGGGAATTAATTACCAACAAAAATCTTGACAGAATTAACGTATTGTTTACTTATGACATACTTTTGTTTTCCACGGCCAATTTGATAAATTGCAAATATAAAGTAAACTAGGAAAGAAGTTTGTAAGATAAATACAATGTTTTATATATCATTAAGAAGCTTCTTTTGTGGACTTTCAGATGGTGTACGGGGTATTCCATTACAAAAAATCCAATAAAGTTCATAGCTCCGGAATGCAACTTTCAATTGTTTTTCTGACATGATTTTTGGAAAATGCACACAATTTTCTATAGCTTTTAATTTTAAACTTATTAAATAACTCCAAAAATTACAAAGTCAAATGGAGTTCTAATGTTCACGCGACCACCCTGTACATCTTTGTATTATTGGGTGTTTAATAAAAAAAAAACTTTAGTAACAATAAAACATAGTTTATATGAAACAGAATAGTTTACATGCCTCTTGTGGTTATCCTGAATGATGGAATGTTAAGAAAGAGTATTCTATCACGATATTTAATATGTATATGTACCAAAGGACCGCGCACATTTCTTATGGGAAGTGGCCCTTGGTGGAAGTGGCTGAAATTAAAATATGTTGTTCCTCTTGACCTATACATCAAAAGTCTTCAAAGGGCACACAGTCTGAAAATGGACAGTTTTCGAGATACAAGGAGGTGAAAAGAGGATCGATTTTTCACCCCCTTGTATCTCGAATACTGTCCATTTTTAGACTTTGTGCCCATGAGAACTTTTGATGTACAGGTCAAGAGGAGCAACATATTTTAATTTCAGCCATTTTCACCAAGGGCCAGTTCCATAAGAAATGTGCGGAGTCCTTTCTAAGTCTAACAGTAGTTGAAATGTTTAATAGGTATTTACAGTCGGCAACGCCTGACTGCCACTTTATATCGTTTCGTAATGGTCTCATTAATAACATTTTAAAATAAAAAATAAAATTGATATATCGCCTAATTTACGTAAAAGTTCCTTCGAACCTGAGATACACTATGTTGTAGTCTCGATATTTTGTACATCTTCGTATTTTTGTGTGTATTACAAAAATAATCATTTGCTCTAAAATATATAGACATCTTATATAAAACACAACATACACGTCTCTGGAGGTCACCTTGTATGAAATATTCGGCCCAATTTCAATAGACACTATTTTACAAATTTTATATAAATTAATAACATTATTATACTCTTCGCAAAAACGAAAAGTATATTGCATTTGATCGGCACATTTCTAAAACCGGAAATATCGCTCGTGGACAAAAAATTGTGTTAGTGAACGAATTCTGAACAACTTTCAAAGTGTCCGTCTGTCCGTCCGATAACTTAAGAAAGAAAAGTCCGATTGTATTGAAACTTGTAAGGTAAGTTAGCGTTAGCTAGAGGAAGAACCCTATTGTTTTTGAAGAAAATCAATCAGTAAATAAGAATTTCGTTTAGCAAACCAAAGATCCCGTATTCGAATCCTAGTCAGGTTGGATGTTTTTTTTTTTCATATATTTCTTTCACAACATAGTTAGTATCACAAAATTTAGGATGTCCAAAAACTAACATTATTTACAAAAAACTGCGAAGAGTATGTTATAGAATGTGTAACAATTATATAAAAAACTCAATAAATTGGAAAAGAGGACCTACGTTTCTAGCTTGTTTTTTAAAGTACTATCAGCTACAGAACTACTACTACCGTATATAATGAATAATTTACTTAACTAAATGATTCATATTGGTTATCTTCGTCATAAAATTAACATTTTAAAATATTTTACAAAATGGTTTGTTATTTATACAACATTTTTAAAATTTCGACCATTTAGGGGCTTTCTCGTTATCCAGTCGAGTCGATCTTTGCGAAGAATTATTTTTACTGGAATCCACGTAGTAACTGGAAGTAAATAGGTAAAGCAAGGAAGTAAGACTCCATAAAAATTGAGATTTAGTTCATGTACGAAAAGCCAAGATCTCAGATTTTTTTTTGGCATCGACCACTTCCCCTATCGCCCGAGTTACCACCCTCACCCCATTATTAAAGGGCGTAAAAATAAATTGTGATTTAGTGTGTGTACAAGAACCAAACGCCTCAATTTTTTTTTCGGAACCAGCCAACCCCAACCCCCCTTTACCACCGCTAATACCCCACCCCCATTACCGATGTGGCATATGATTTTAAGCGTTTTTGGGGTATATAATTCATATATATTCATGATTTATGAACAATTATTTCCACATAGTGGAATGTAAATATGGTATCAAATTACTTCCACATCCAGTGGAAGTATAGTAACGACAAAAAAAATTTGAAAATTTTTATTGTTCAAATAGGCTTAGAATGAAACGTCGAAAATTTTAAGTTGAAGCGAAAAAGAATTTTCTGTCTGTCTATCTTTTTTTGTGCGCACGATCACTCTGGAACCGTTTAAGATATTGAAATTTAGTACACGTATGTACTTTAACGGGATCGGGAACTAGATTATATTTTCATCTTATTCCGTCGAAGGGTTGGGGGGCAAATTGGGGTAAATCAAGGAGGTAAGAGTCCATAAAATTGGTATTTAGTATATACAAGCGAAGCTAAGGTCTCAAAAAAATTTTTGGCATTAGAGGGGATGAAAAAAATTATGATTTAGTGTGTGTACAAGAACTAGAAACCTCAAAATCTTTTTTAATTCATCCACTTCCACTACCATCCTCCTTTCACCACCCCCACCCCACTACCGATGTGGAGTATCGTTTTATGGTTTTTTTGGGGTAGACAATTTCAAATATTATATTATTAAAGTTCCATAAACAATTATTTCCACATACAAAATTTTTTCGTTTTGAGAGACTTGCTTAGAAAATCTGGATGTGGAAATAGTGATTCCTTTGGCGGCGGTTTTTTTGTTGTTGTAAGAGACTCGAATAGAAAATCTGGATGTGATGTGAAAGTAGTGATTCCTTAGGGAGTGATTTTTTAGAATGGAACCATTCTGCAAGAAGCGCGCTAAGTTTAAAAATAAGGATCACCCCATGTTATTAGTTCTTTGTACCTTCCGATATTTGGCCATAAATCCTTTAGTTGTAATATATATATTTGACCTGAACTCTATGAACATTTCATTAAATGTTGATTTTATAGTTCTGTTCGGCTTGTTATTACCACAAATAGTCTCTAGAACTGGATAGGCAGCAGTAGGCCCATCGTAGACCTAAAAAATATTTTCAAGATAAAATATGTTCCTTTTTCGTACTTGAAAACCTCATACTTTTATATAATTGTATTGTTGACAATTTGATTGATACAAGTCTACATCCTCAAAGTCTAGTTCAATGGAATGAGTCTCATCAACATCGATAAGCCAGTAACACGTATCATTTTTGTCATAATTTTTGGGATAATTCGGAGTAAAGATAGTTCCTGCTTGTGCTGTAAATCTACCACCACATTCTGAAACAAATTTTATGTAATTATTGCACCGAGTCAATTACCAAATGTCTGTGGGGGTGTAGGGAAATTGTTAAGACCCACCAAGAACTATTATTTAATTTAAATGTAGCGGCAACCCCGCGAAGAAGCCGCCTGCGCGATGGAGCGGGTAGAGCTCTTGTTTTTCAGTAGTAGCAGTTGAGTTACCAGTATAAGAAGTCGTATTATTGTAATGCTTCAATTATTCTCAAAATACTTTGTTTCATGTACATGTGTGCATATCTAAATCTTAGTACTGTTCATAGTGTTCATGTATTAATTACTGCAACAACTCAAATCATTAAATTTCATGACAAGCTCAGTGTGTTATTTATATAATCCCCGGTGACCAGTAAAATTTATCAAGCCACCAGAAAAGTTAAATACAACAGGGAAATCGGTGAGAATCATCAGAGAGATTCATCGACCCCAACAGAAACAACTTCTAAACCATTTGTTCAAGTGAATTTGACTTCGGTCGGGAACTTGCGCAAAACAAGTCCTAATGCTCCAGTCAATATACCGGGTGACAACGATATCACTAGCACCTCTCTTTTGCTTCTTGTTTTCATGATATCAAAATGAATCTCTGCATAATTTAATATGGACGTAAAATGCCACATTTTGACATATCTGAAGATTTTTTTCAGACCTTCGGTTTAGCCGGAAGTGACACCAATTCTTGATTTTTAAATGGAACACCCTGTATATTGCATTTTCAGGATCCTGGGAAAATTTTGAATAGGTCTGAACTATTTTGGTGAGTTTTTATAAAAGAAAAAATTGTACAATTAATAGTTCTAAAGTTATGCCATCGCAAAAGTTTAACAATTTATTTTATTCTTCAATTATATCTATAAACCGATCATAATATGGCCCTGGCTGACTAGCTGATCGCTAGTCTGGCCACTAACCCCTTCCTACGGTCTTAGAAACATCTGCTCTCGGATTCGGCCATTTTTATGTACTCAATAGAAAGCTATTTCATTTGGTGCCATAGCATACAGGGTGGTCCATTTGAAAAAAAAATGATAAGAAGTATATTTCGCGTTTCCTGATTCATCTGGTATAAAATATACGATTTCGTTAGATCTAATAACAGCAGCGTAAATTATAGGTCTTTTGACTATTCCTCTTTCATTTTTATTCATTCAGCAATTTGTCTGTTGGATGCACTTTCAAAGAGTTATTTTCGAAAAATTGCATTCCTACAAGACAAGCTCGAAAAACCGTTGAAATTGCTGTCCTGCGAGAAATCATAGCTTGAGTACTATTTGGGTTAGAAGGTTGGTTTTGTTTTGACTTCACAGGAAAATGAATGAACTTTAACTTTGAACGAACTAGAGATCTGATTTTTGGCAAAATGTCATATTTAAGCCAGTTTTAGGACTAGAATGTTATTATACTCTTCGCAAAAACGAAGAGTATATTGTATTTGATCGGCACATTTCTAAATCAGTAAATATCGGTGGTAGAGAAAAAAAATTTCATATCATTATGTTAGCGAACGAATTCTGAACAACTTTCAAAATGTCCGTCTGTCCGTCCGTCCGTCCGTCCGTCCGTCCGTCACGTTTCTTGTAAGCACGATACCTTAAGAAAGAAAAGTCCGATTGTATTGAAATTTGGAAAGTAAGTTAGAGTTAGGTAGAGGAAGAAATCTATTGTTTTTGAAAAAATCAATCAATAAATAAAAAAGTTATTAATCATTTAAATTAAAAAAAATATTTTCTTAATTTTTGTCATTTGTACTTAAATAGAAATATTGCGAAATTTTATTATCTATAATTTTTTTTTGATTATACATTTTACTAATATATATATATATATATATATATATATATATATATATATATATATATATATATATATATATTTCATAATAATATATCTAATTCGTTGAAATATAATACTCGAATGATATATACTACAGACATTCAATTATTGCAATGATGTCTGATCGTCCAATGGCTAAAACATTGTCTGGCAATCTCCAAAGGTCTTGTGTTCAAATCCCTGACAGGGTGTTTTTTTTTCATATATTTTTTTTTCACAACAAGGTTGGTATCACAAAATTTAGAATGTCCAAAAACTAACATTATTTACAGGAAAACTGCGAAGAGTATCCTATAAAATGTGTAACAATTATATAAAAAGCTTAGTAAGTTGGCGAAGAGTATAATGCTTCCACTAGTTTTTGTTTTGCTGTATGCAGACTTTTACGAGCTTTTTTCTCTTGGAACTTTTTACACAAGGAACACTGGAACCGAATATCCGATTTAGAAATCACACACAATTCAGAGTATCTGGTGTCTGGAGTATAAATCAATTTTTAACACTTACTTGTGGGTACAGCTGAATAATTGGCAGTAAAACCCCGTCCGTGATAATTATAATCAGAAGTGAATTCTACAAACATAAAGTTTCCTGTGCTGGATATAACGACTGGTTTAACTTGATAGCAAAATTTCGCTAAAGAATTGTACGTATTGTCCAAACCATTGTAAATCTAAAATTATAAAAATGTTTACTTTTTGTGTCCTGAAACATTTTGTATTGTTCACTCACTCGTGTTAAACAATTCCCAATAGAATTATGCCATTTCCCTCCCCAAAAAACGGTACTCTTTTTTTCGAGCGTATCCACTACTTTACAAAAGCATTATACACATATAGAAATAATGTTTTGATTCAAGAATACATTGTTTCATATATACGCAAATAAAATAAATTCTTCATATAAAACAAATACGTTTGTTTCAAAAATAATTTACCTTGTGACAAAGTTGTTTTCTATGAAGAATTTATTCATTTGCATATTCGTTGAAACAATGGATTCTTCATTTTATGTTTTCCTCTTTAGTCGTAATTTATCGCAAATTTTATGTCAAAATGGAACGTAAAGTGATATAATAAGGAAGGTTGTATTGCTATAGATAATAATATCTGTGTATTTCAAGTCTCCAGCGAATGAAAAAGAAAGAAAAAAAAACTAGAAATAAAAGCTTGCAATAAAAACTACTTTTTAGGTATCACTTTTGGGTGCCTTCAGCTTCTCGGGAGGCAATTTTGGACATATGTGTATACGAACTTTTATCTTATCTTCAAGTAAGAATTACATGGTCTAATATTTGCATATAATTTTTAGAAATGCCCTGCATAATACTTACCGTAATTGAATCATAGTCACACGAATCTTTTTCTACATCTATTTCTTTGAACTCTATTTCAATGCTGTATCCAAAGTCGACTTGTATCTGCCATTCACATTTGATTAGAGGAGGATAAGATTTGGGATAATTTGGAGATTGAATTGTACCTGTACGGTGTGTTAGAATTCCACCGCAACCTAAAGAAAACAATTATATAATATTAAAAAATAAGTTTTAATTTCTCGGTGACAGCTGTGAACTATCCAAACTCTCACAATTCGATTTTGAAAGTAATACTAGCACAATACAGGGTGTCCCAATAAGAACTTCCAGGCCGGATACTTTCTAAACGAATAGAGATATTTTAATTTTGTAAAAGCCAGTTTGTAGAGCATGAGGAGGGCTTCAGTTTTAAATATAATTATTTTTTAAATATATCAGTATCAGTATAGATGGTGCTGGGCTCTAAAGAAATATTTCGATGGGAGAAACTGAAATATGGTTTATGTGCAAGAAAATGCATTTCTAAGTAGATTATGTTAAACAATAAAAATTCGTAAATCTAACCGTTTTCGAGACATTTGAGTCCAAATGTTGCCATTTCTCCATATTGAATAATAGTAATCTCTTACTTACAGCTCTTGAAGCATTTTTACGACATTCCCGATAAATTATAATCATGTTTAATTTGTCTTGATATGTATGAAAAACTATATTTAATAACAAACATTCATAAAGGAAACAACTCTTGAACATTTCAGTTCTTTACGTTGGACAATCTGTATTTAATTTACTTTTAAAAGAAAATCATATTTAAAGAATTTTTCATATAATATCTTTGTTATTAAAAATAGTTGATATCTAAGAAGTTTAATAAGCCTCATACCCATACCTTATAAATTAAATAAAATTAAAGTTACCTTTGGAATAACAAATAGTTTTGGCATTTCTTCTCAATTTCAATCGCATTTTTGTTTATTGGTATGTGAATAGAACTGTATTGCAGTACCTGATTATTGTTTCCTTTATGAATGTGTGTTATTAATAATGTTAATATAGTTTTTCATACAAATCAAGATAAATTAAACATGATTATAATTTATGGAGAATATCGTAAAAATGCTTGAAGAGCTGTAAGTTTATATGAAATGCGTTTTCCTGACATTCCTTTACCACATCGTAAAACTTTTGTAAGTTTGTGTTTCAATGTGAAAAATTATGGAGGTCTTAAGAAACCAAAAACAACAAGAAGGAAAAAAATTGTATCTGATGAAAATATTGCTTTAGTATTACAACAAGTAGAAAATAACCCCAACAGTACGCAAGTTGACGGAAGAAACAAAATATTGCACGTTCCACCTGCCACAAAATTCTTAAAATAAACAATTTTTTTCCATATAAAGTTCATTTAGTTCGTCATTTGATTCCAGGGGACAATGAGCGTAGAATTGATTTTTTGGCGCAATTTTCCATTCTCTTAGAAGAAAATCCATTTTTTTTTTGGAAAAATTTATGTGGAGTGATGAAAATCATCAACCATAACGATGGAGTAATCACAAGACATGATTATTGTCGTTGCTGGTCTCAAGAGAATGGATGAGACAAACCAGATCCCAGAATCGTTTTGGAGTAAATGTTTGGTGTGGTATTGTTAATGGTTACATTATTGGCCTATGAGAATTTAACAGGTGAAAGATATTTACAATTTTTGTGAAATGATTTGTAAATACTACTAAGGAATTTGCCCGTTCAGTTGGATACTATGTGGTTTCATCAGAATGGAGCAGGCCCACATAATCATCACAACGTCATTAATTATTTAGATCAAACATACCCGGGAAGATGGACTGGTACCAACGGAGTATTTAGGTGGCCCGCTCGATCTCCTGAGATTACTCCAATCGACTTTTTGGGGATTTTTAAAAAGCGAAGTTGACAAAGAACCAATAGAAGACATGGCAGATCTTTATAATAAAATTTATGCTAGTGTGGCAACCATTAATAGGCATACATTATTAAAAGTTTGTAGATCTGGACTACCTAATAGATTTACAATGTGTGTTAATGAAAACGGCAATAATTTTTAACACCTTTCAGTAGGTAGTTATTTTACTTTTATTAGTTGTAAAAATCGTTATTGTTTTATGTTCGTAATTGTTTTTTTTATTGCCTAAATGCTTGGATTATATGATAAATATTTTTTGTTTTTTTCCAAAAGTAATTTCAAATGTACTTAATTCATTTATAAGATAAGAAATGAAAAATTCTTTTAATATGATTTTCTTTTAAAATGATATAAATTGTGAATTATACAGATTGTCCAATTTAATGAACTGAAATATTCAAGAGATTACAATTACTAAATATGGATAAATGACAACATTTGGATTCAAATATCTCGAAAACGGTTCGATTTATGATTTTTTTTTTAAGTTAACCAACTATTACAACAAGAAATTATTTTATTGAATGCATGAAAACATTTACCAATTTCTATGAACAAGTTCTATAAAACATTTTCGTGATATTAATGTATAAAATCGTTAAGTAATAAACTGTTCGTTGTTTAATATTCGTATTTTATTGTTCTAACGAACGAAAAACAGTACCTAATTATATATATTCGTTAAATTAATAAACAAATTTACTAATTTGATGTACTACAAAGTGCATTATTTTAATGACTGGAGTTCGTTGTATTGACGTATAGTATTCATTGATTAATGAACATATGCATTTTATTGATCTAACCGTTTTATTGTATTAAAACCAAACTGAATTAATAAACAGTTATGTTTGCCTTAATATACAGTTTACACTATAATGACGAGCCTCTTCTTTAAGTTAACAGAGGTCTAGGTATAGATCTGTAAAGCATGTTTTTCCCTTTTCTGTATCATTTTCACGACTGCAGAATGAGTTGTGCTTGTGTATGTGAACCTATTTAAAAAAAAAAAAACACACCACAGATAGTAGACAACCCCCAAATCCAAAGCCAAGGCTGTGCGGAAGGGGGTTACACATATATGCTATTAAATAATAAAAAGTAAATGACATAATATGCTTGCGATAATTTCAAATTAATTGCTTTGTTGTCAAGGCTCGGGTGGAAAAACATTCAGTGTGAGACGCGAGCTATTTTTTGTCGAGCGGTTTTGGTTTTTTAAAAAATGTAAATTTTTTATTTAAACAAACTTTTTGACAACTAATAGCAAATGAGTTTATTGCGATATTTAAAATACAAAGGTATGTATCTGAATAAAGTACGACAATATACTGAACATAATATGGTTACTACATATATTTATAAGCTTCGTTATCTTTGTGCAATTATGCATAATTGCATCTTCTTTTATCTAATAACGGCGTCTGGATGTTATAACATAGCTCGCGGTATCCAAATGGAGGTCAACTAGACTAATTCGTCTGTTGAAACGTTTTGAATAAAAAAAGTTATTTTCTTATTGGTTTGATTTATAATCTGATACAAATTAAGAAGATATAAATATTAACAACGCGATAAAGAGCAAGCAGTACACAATATGAAGTTAAAACTACATACCCATACACCATTAACTGGGTCGAAGTATTCATCTGATTAAAGTAACATATGGTCTTACCAAATATTTGCCACTCTAATCTAAATCCAGAACCAATCAGCAATTTATCACTAACAAAATGTATTTGGGCATGATCTGAATCTAGTGTAATTAGTCCTGGATTCGCTGAACAGCAATATGTGCCTTGTTTGAGAAAATTAGGCGTATCTTCGTCCAAATTATCTCCATCCATGGATGCGTACTTTACCTACAAAATTAGAGAAACTATTTATATGTATTTCTATGCAGTTAGCAGCAAAGCCTATTTAAAGCTGCAGCTACATTACCTTCCAAACGCAAAATTAGTTGCTGAAACGTAGCGAGGCGTCAGCTATTATTAGGCACATTAAAGTGTTTTGCTACTAGTCATATGAACATAATAGGAACTTTCCCATTACGTGCTTACAACCAAGGTGAGAAATCATATTTGGGTGATCGCAACGTTCCGGCCACTTTCCGGAACTTGTCCGGCTACGTTGCAACGACGCGACTTTCAAGGAATATTACTCTCCACTCACTATACATACTCTTTCAAATCAATATAGCCTGCTTTGTCTTGCAACTGATTTTATTATACTTATGTTTCATTCCCACATGATTCTTGTTCATTTACTGAACTTAAAAATTCAATAGAGTACTAGAAGTGTAATATTAGAATGGAAAACTTGTACTATTTCCAATTAGTACAGTAATTTGGTGATCAGATTTCACTTCGGACTAATTCTATCTATGGCAGTTTTAAATTCAAATATTTTTGGATAGTTTGATTCAAAATGGGTCAAATATGATATATTAAAAAGGAATAAGGGTGCTTTTTCTTTGGAGTGAGTTTCACTCCAACTCGGGGCTTTCGAAAAAAAAAAAAAGTGACTATTGGAACGTGCAGATCGTCGAATTCCACCCCAAGAAACCCCCCTATAACTTTATTTTCGCTTTAACATAAGCCAAGTTACAACGGGTTGAAAACGTTGATTTTTGAGCAAAAAATACTTGTTTTTCAAAGTTTTCAAACAAATTACTCAAAGAGGATCACATTTTCGAAAAAGTTTGTCATAAAAAGTTAGCTTATGAAATAATGAAAATAATCCATGAAATAGAAATTTGTTTAGGCTCATCGTTGCCGAGATACAATTAATGTTAGGTGCATTTGAACGTAGCCCTGAAAGGGTCACGCTCTTCAAACAGTCATAACTCTGATTTAAAAAAACTTGAACCAAATTAAAGATTATTACAGTAGCTTAAATATTGTGGCAAATTTTGATATCGCAAAATCAAAAATGATATAAAGAAAATAAAGGCAAAATTTTGATCTTTTTACACAAAAAAGTGCTCATTTTTGGATTCCAGTAAATAAATCTGAGGTACACGCCCTATTTTTTTTTACCGTAATGGATGCATTATCTAAAAGATGTTACACTTAATGTATTTTGAAAATTTTTGAAAAAATAAATTTTTTTGACATTAAGGTTATATAACTTAGTAGGAAAGCACATTAACTGAATGTTACTAGATACAAGAAATTATGACAATAAACTAAGGAAAACGGTCATTTTTTAATTTTTTTTGATAAGGAGGTAGAAGTGTTTTCTTCTTTTTAAATTGACGCATTTAAGATGAATATAGAAAAACTGACAACCTCTGTACTGTTTTGACCTACCTGACCTTAATGAAGATTAAGAGACCTTCAAAATTCTTTTTTTTTTTTCGATGATTTTTAGCGTTAATTTTAAAGGGAGATATGACCGAAATAAGGAGCGCGCCTCGTTTTAGCAAATGATGATCTTGCTCGTTTGGCGGTAAAATCTCTCAATATTTTCAATTATAGAGGAATAATCATAATTTTTATACTTTTTTGATATTCACGTACATTTCCTAAGTCGTTGGATATCACATGCATGTATGTATTTGTGTAAATAGAGAAAGTTGAAAATGACTCAAACATTCATGAAGATGAATGATTATAAAAAATTTAAGTTAAATCTTTATATAGTTAATAAAATTGGAAAATATTAATTATTGTTTTATTAATATTTGCTACACCTTAACACAAAAACCCGATTCAAATTCGTAATCAGCAACCCCAATATCATAAATAATATTAGTTTTATTAACAAGTTTCCAGTACTTTCTTTATACTTATTTTATAACTTTACGGGTGGTTTTTCACCCTCTTGGGGGTAAGAGCAATTATTTTTCTTATTAGATGAGTTTTATGTCTTAAAATGTAACAATCTGCTAAGAAATTCATCCATTTTACCCATTTTATATCGGCCATATTGAGGGTGCAACATAAAATTTTTAATTTCTAACTTCACATTCGTGATCATCGACCTCAAAAAAAAAAATAATATAAGTTTCAATAATTTATTCTCAGTACATCGTTAATTATTGGTGTGATTTTGCCTCTTAGAGGCAAAAGCACATCTGTTCCATTTTAATATTTAAATTTGATAGCCTAAAGTTTTAGAATCCGCTAAAAAAAAAATTCCAAGCCACTATAGAATTAGTCCGAACTTTGAGTACTTTTTAACGCCAAGTGACTTACTAATTGGTCTAAGCGTTAAATTAAAACGAATGAAATTTTATTGTCAAACAGTTATAAAACTCCCGAATCTGATCACGCGTCTTCATAATTTGTATTTTTACTTCCACATCCTGTGAAAGTACAATAATGCAAAAAAATTTTTTGTTAATTTTTATTGTTCAAATAGGCTTAGAATGTGATGAAACGTAGAGATTTTAAGTTTGAACAAAAAAAATTCTGTCTGACTGGAACCGTTTAAGATATTGACTAAGATATTAAATTGGGGTAAATGGGGGTAAATAGGTAAATCAAGCAAGAGTCCATAAAATTGATATTTAGTACATACAATTTTTTATGGCATTATCCACCCCCATTATTAAAGGGGGTAAAAAAAATGTGATTTAGTGTGTGTACAAGAACCAAAGGCCTCAAAATATGTTTTTCGTTCATATGATCAACATAGGGAACGTGATGGTTTATTACATGGCGAATTTAGAATGTAACAGGGACTTTGTAGTAGCCGGCCACAGCGAAGTTCAGTTCTGCAGATAGCAGTAACGTTATTAGCACTAATAAATAGCACTTACAAGTTCCACGACTTTAAACAGACAATGAAGGTTCCCAGAACGTCCCGACAACACCCAAAGCTACTTGAAAGAGATTGAACTTTGAAATAATATTTCGGAGACGTGAGTTAGTCGCTGCTACCATCGCTTGCCACCTTTAAGTTCTAAATATTCGAAGGTCGTCCCACTGGTAACTACGATATCCCCATGTACCTACCGAAAAAGTTACTAGTGGTAGAAACTACGAAGCAGCGCCTGTAGATTTGTGAAATGAAGGTATTTATACGTCAAAATCGCAAATTTATTGGCGGTTGCGTAATGGTTACACATTTAAGGTTCTCATGTCAGTTACTGTTATTTTGATGTTAGTTGGGTTTACCTTTGTCATCTCGATATGTTGAGTAACTTACCTCCACGAAGCTCTTTAAAGAACTATTCTGGCCAAGAAATGATGCTCTTTCCAGGTCAAAATGAGAAAAAGTTATATTTATTTTATTTCTATCAGAAACTTGTATATCCCAAGTGCAATCTTGGTCTTGTGGGTAATTGTTGGGAAAATTTGGGCTCTCAATAACTCCTCGATAGCCTTTAACGGTATTTTGGCACACTAGAACAAAGGTCAAAGTAACATTTTGAGATACGATGAAGCTATTCGCTTTTTACCTGTAACATAATGCAACTGAAAGCCTCTTCCTTGATATGCAGCATCTGATCTAAATTTGACTAGCATTTGATTTCCTGTTGATAATATAGGACTTCCTCCGCCCATACAATATTTTCCTAGTGACTTAGAGTTAGTCGTCAAGCCATCGAACAACTGATGCAAAAATAATATATTTTAAACGGTTAATTTTAATTAAACAAAAATCAAAATGGTCTAACCTGAACATAATCTGCCGAACAGTGGTTGTGCGTTTCTAAATTAATATCCGAAAATACAAGTTGAATGCGTGATCCGGCATTAATTATTATTTTCCACATGCACTCTGTGTTTCGGCCATATGCTTGCGGGTAATTTGGTGAAATAATTGAACCAACTGGTGATGATAATGTACCTCCACAACCTACAAATGTATGTAGCAGTCGATTAAACTAAACTAAACGCTTAACAGTTCCTGAAAATACGTCCACATTTGTGTGTGTGACTCTTCCTGTGGTTTTAAGCTTAAATAGAAATTAGAAAACTTTCCCCTTTTTTCTCTTTCTGTAAATCTAAAATTCTTGGATTTTGTTTTTGAAGGGGACGTATAACCATGATAAATTCAACACCGTTATTTCATCCATTGCGCGAGGAGAACAACTCCTTCAAAATTTTTAAATAGGAATAGTCTTGTTGAAAAAATAGGTCATCTTCTGAATGGAGCAATCTCAGTTTCCAGCATGTCATCATTCATTTCTCCTGATTAGATTACTTGATACAAATAATGGTCCTACGATATGGCTTCCTAAAATACCAGCCTAAATATTAATTTTTTTGGGGAGTTTGTGTGTGTGTTTCCCTTCTAATACATAAGTACGAGATACTTCTCCCTGGATGTCTATCATTAAATATTTTAGCTGTAGCGTACAGCTTTAGCACAGTTGTTTGTTTTTAAAATAAATTGCAACTATTCCAATTCTCTCTGCAAGAGTATTTTTCACAAGACAATCTAATAAGGAGCACAACAGAATGGTAATGTAAACAAAAAACTACAGACAGCAAAAATATTCACTTGACAAAAATTAATGCTACAAAACAATGTGCTAAAATGTCAAAACAATACAGAATAAAAAAAGAAAACTTAATGTGTGAGTAAAGTTGCAAAATATATTCAGTGTAACTAAATAAAATATTTTCATAATTGATGATTTTTAATTTCTTAGATCACACTATTCTCAAATGCAATATCTCGAACAATATTCACCCGAATGTAAAAAACTTCACACAGTTGCAAAATTGAAATACCTTTAAAACCAAGTATCACGCTTTTAACATTTTTGAAGGGGTGGCTTTCCTCACATAGGGGATGAAATAAGAAGGTTGTATTGAATTTATCGTGGTTCCCTAAACAAAATGTTTCAGCGTTGTCCCCAAAAATACGCAGAATAGGAAAAAAGAGAGTGTTCCACTCTCTTTTAGATGGCCCACCCTGTATACGATAATCCTAACTATTTTGGCAGATGGCATCGTATCCTTGAGAGAATAGGTGGGGTCCGTCAGACTGACCTTCTCACTGAGATTTTTATGCACTGTCTGTCCGCAGATATTATAAAAATATTTTTGTGTGAAATTACCGAGAGCCGAAAATTATAAATGTTTTTAGTTTATACCTGATCTTCATTTAGTAACTAATTTGTAACTATTTGTAGCCCATACATTAAAATTTGTACAAGCATCATCGCTGAATAATAAATTATGACTTCCTGTCGTTATTTGTTAACTAATCTGGGTAGCGGGTAGGAGAACCAACTTTTAAGAAGCAACTTGAGAGACGATCCTACTTCAGAGAAATGAGCGTCTCTGGCCACGCGAGCTCGTGGTTCCCCCTGACCCGGAGGGGGCTCCTTTGCCAGGGCCACGGTAAATAGTAGAGGCTACTCTTTAAAGGCTCGATGCAGCAACCAGCAACTTTAACCCAAAATGGGCGGCTGCATCCAGCGTCTGACCCAGAGTGGACGGCTGTCATAAAAAATGACAATAAATATGAATATAAATTTCTTAAAATTGAATCTGTTATTTAATATATCTTATTATTACGAGGAAGAAAAAATAATTTTCTCGGAACATATAATTACCTGTTGATGTTGAAAACCAGTTGATCTTGAAACCATGACCACTTCTATTTATATCAGATTTGAAAAATAAGTACAGTTGGTTAGCGTGAGATGGAATCTGTTTGGGAATTTTTGTTCCACAATATTTATCTATTAAAGGCGACGCTGAAGTCCCGCCATTTCTAAAAAGAACGTTATCAGTGTCTAACTATACAAGTAATAACATCGCTTTTAACTACATACAACCCTTAGAAATGAACGCAGACCTCTACCTACTTACCGTATCTCCAACCAATCGTATATGCAACTCGAATATGATTCTATGTTAAAGTCAGTTACATTTAGCATGATTTGTTGTCCACGTGGTACAGTTATGGTCCAAGTACATTCTCTATCGTGGGGGTAGTCGTTTGGATATCCTGGAGATTTTATAACACCAGCAGGAGTAAAATAATTCCCTCCACATACTGAAAATTATATGTATTATATGTAAAGGGAGAAAACAGATAATATCGTTACTTACCTTTTGTTTCTGGAATAAATGTATATGAAGCCAAAAAACCATCCATATGGATAGTTACGTCAGTAGTGAAAACAACGGTCATAATATTTGATGAACTCATTAAAATGGGAGGCCGGGTAGATCCACAGTAGGGTCCCATTAGACCTCCGAATCCCGGTTCTGTATTGTTGTCAAAAACTCTGACATTATCATAGATGCACTCGAAACTTTGTTCTAAATTAAAAGTTAACCACGTTAGCTGAATTATATTCCCTCTGGGTGCTATAATAACCCATGTACATTTCGACTGAGGAGGATAATACCCATCAGGATGTGTAGGAGAGGCAATGTTACCAATTTTATCTCTTAGTATGCCTCCGCAACCTAAAATTATTTTTTTTTAAATACATTCTTGCAGATTCTCCGCCGGAAACTTTACTATATTTTATTAATCTATAGAAAAAGTAAACGTTTTACTGGTGATTTAAAATCTAGCATACGTGTATAAAATTGACAAATAAACAACTTTTTTCTTTAACGTTTTTCGACATTTTAAGAAATAACGTAATTTTCGGCATTTAAAAAAATGTGAGATAAAGAAAATCACGTGATTGCTTTTGTGTCCGTCATTTGGCACTATTTTTTAAGCAAAACTATTAGTAGAGTACATAGAGGTAAAAAATATGTAAAATTTAGGAAGAATTCCATATGTAATAATTTTTCTTTATGGGTTATTAACTAAAGTACCACGTTCAGCTTCTGTATGATCCGGACACTTGCTCTTACCCTCACGAGTTGAAAACCACCCGTAAACTTTAATATTTATTATTTTAAAAAGTTAAACCGATTTATTTTTTAAAGTAGGATATCTATGTTTTTGGGATCGCTGATTACGAATCTGAAGTCGAAATTAAAACATTTTAAATGGCGGCTCCAATATGAAAATTTTTCTGAAGCAAGTGTTTTATACGGATAAAAAAACTGAGCATCTAAGTGATGCTATATATTAAAGAAAAATAGCATTTCTGAATATAATTGAATTACTGGACAATTCCAATAACAACATCGCGACATTTTGTTAGAAAAAATTTGAAATTGCGCATTGTTTATTTTTTACAATTAATTATTTTTTATTTATTTGCTTTCATCATGATTAGAGAATATTATTTGGGTATTAAGCAAATCACAACTTGCACAATTTTTTATATATTATGAAATTACCTACTTTCTGTATATTGCTGCCGTAATCTGGGCAACATTTTAACGTATATACTAGTTAGGTAAATACTTTAAAATACTCATCATTGGAGAACCAATCAAAACAACTACTCTTCTACCTAATATTAACGAAGTATTGAATTACATAGAGGAAGAACCCCATTGTTTTTGAAGAAAATCAATCCGTAAATAAGAAAGTTATTAATCATTTAATTTAAAAAATATATGTATTTCTTAACTTTTGTCGCTTATACTTAAATAAAAATCTGGCGAAATGTTATCTCTATAATATATTTTTTTCTGTTTATGCATTTTACTAATATATATTTTATAATAATATATCTAATTTGAAATATGATTCTCGAATGATATATATATATATATATATATATATATATATATATATATATATATATATATGTTACAGACATTCAATGCTTGTAGCAATGTGTGATGGTCCAGTGGCTAAAGTTTTTCCGGCGAGGCGCATTCTTGTACCGTTAAATACCAAATAAATTTGTTTTGTTGTTGTTGTTGTTGTTGTTGTTTTTCCCTGCAATCCAAAGATCCTGTGTTCGAATCTCGGATAGGTTGGGTGATTTTTTAAGAAAGCACTTTGAAACACTCATCACTGGTTCTCCAATAATGAATATTTTAAAGTATTTACCTAACTAGTATATTGGAGTGCCCAGATTAGGGCAACAATATACAAGAAAGTAGGTAATTTCATAATAAATAAAAAAGTGTGTAAGTTGTGATTTGCTTAACACCTAAATAATATTCTCTAATCTTTATTTTTTTATGATACAGAAATAAAAACAAATTTTTAACATTGATTAATTGAAGACCTAAGTAGATAAAGGTGTTATGTCACACTTTTAAAGTTTTGAGTAAATTAAATAAAACGGTTTTGAGTTGGAACTTATTTATTTTGTCTTCGATTCAAATAAATAATACCTCATAAGATAGATAATTTTGGGTTATGTTCTTTTGTTTACACTAATATTGAAGAACAATATCAAGCTGTTATGAAACTAGATTTTTCTGTCCAAAACTGTGTACATCCACTAAAATTACTGGTTGTATGTATGACATGGCGCCTTTATAATTAAAAAGTTTCTATAAAATATTACAAATTTAGAATTCACCGTTTATTGGGTGTTAAATCTATATCGGGGGTGTTCAAAAATTGCATAAAGTGATTTTTTTTAAAAATGCGACATAACACCTTTATCCACTTAGGTCTTCAATTATTATCTTTCATTCTGTTTCTTACAATTTTTGATGGAAGGGTCATAGTTTCTAAGATATTGAACATTTAAACTAAATACTTCATCCCATAAACGTTTGAATACCATATAAACTTAAATATATTCGAAACTATTATTCCTACATAAACATATAAAAAAATTAATTTATTTTTGATATCCATCATTTTTCTGGCAAAACTAATATTTACTGAGATATTTGCAAAGAAACAAACATTTTACGTTTTTTCGAAAGTCCCTTTATAGTTTATAGTGTAATTTTTCTTCTAAAGCAAGTGCTGTAAATGGACGAAAAAAATGTATATCTAGGTCATACTATATGTTAACGAAAAACAGTATATGAGAATATTATTTTTTCAATTACTTACATTTATAAAATGGCGAAGTTTCTATTAATAAAATGTAAAGAAACACATTGTTTCTGTCATAACTTCTTTGTTTTTTATGCTTTAGAAATAGTCAAGAAATCATTTGAAAGCCACAGTTTCTGAGAAATTTAACATTTAAACTAAATCAGATATCCGAAACCGTTAATTCTACAGAAATTAGAAAAAAAAACGAACTTTATCCTCCTTTATTTGTCTCTAGCATGTTTTCGTTTTTCGAGTTATTTGATGAGAACTGTTTTGAAATACCAGTTTTTTCAAGTTAAAATCTCAAGTTTTATGTCGTTTTAATTTAAAAACTTTTCTGTGACTGTGATGCATTTACTATTGAATTGAGAAAAATAAACGAAATCCAATTTATGACATTATCCGAAATTAAAACTTATAAGTCTTGTATTGTAAATATTCCACCAAGTTTCAGCATCATCACGTTAACAAGATATGATTGCATCATTTCTGCACATGAAATGCGTACAAATTAAGTAATAACATTTTCACAAATCGCTGAGTCCCTACCTCATTGCAACCTGAGATACGGGTTCTGTTCATGTCACCAGCGCATTCGCCATATATTCGAATTTGTTGGTCCGATTATTGCGCACCTATAATATAATTAGTTTTCCGACAATTTCCTTACCTATTTCTACTGAGGTATAACTTGCCTCAAATTTGAGATTTGACCTAATCCATAAGTGATTATACGTTGAGGTAATAATCGTATCGTCACAATATTTTCCTATTAAATTTGCATTTTCGTCATCACCATCTCTTACCTAGAAGTAAACATGGATTTATAAAATTGATGTATTCATTTTGTTTATTATCTTAATATTGAATGATAATACTATACAAGGTGTACCTTTCCAATCCGCAAAAAATTTCAAATGGCGACTCCAATGTGCCTACCATCCGTAGATATACCGGGTGGCCACGAGTCAATGTACGCCCCCAGTTTTTCGGTTGTTTTTTAATTTAAAAATTTTGTTTTGATACACATAAATTAGACAAAAGGTGGCTACTTTTAGACTGACAGGAACAAAAATAACACTTCCGGTTCAACCGGAAGTGACATCAACATTCCTTCTTAAATAGAAAGACTATATTTTTTTGATGGTTCCTTATTAATGATAGGATTTTGCGGAGTGAGGGGGAAATATGTGTTTATTTTCGGTTTATTATAAATATTTAAAAAATCATAAATAGTATAATATTTAAAATAGTTTCAGATACTTCCCATTGCTCTAAGGAATACAACCATATTCAGTTTTTATCATAAATTTTGTATACCGGGTGCCACAAGTAAGCGGCTCACCCTTATATTTCCTTTATTTTTTAACTTATTCATTTGAAATTTGGGGTGCGTAAACTACATGTAAAATGGATTTTTTGACATGAAAAATGGTATGAGACCATTTCCGGTTTGCCCGGAAGTGACCGCAACTTTCGATTTTTAAATGGAACGCCATGTATATTTTTACATATTTGGATTCAAGACAACATTCTGAGTATATCATGAGAATTTCACGAATTTTTGAGTCGATGTTCAGTTTTTTAAGCATTTTAAGACATTCGTCTAGAGTGCTTTGGAATACCAAAATTTGTTCTACGGCATGTAAAGTCCAAGGGAAAAATATAATTTTTCATTTAATTTCATTAATAACCATTTACGAAGCCTCCAAAGTTGAACATATCACTTTTTTATCGAAAACTTTTTTTTTCATATGGGAAGGTGGTTCATAGTGTTCAATAAATTATAGATTTTTTTCTGAATTCATTGATATCCATTTCAAATCTATGCTATTTGTTTTTCTATTTTATTTCATTTGTTTAAAAATAAAAAATCTACACAAAGTAGTGGCTCACCCCTATAAAACCTCTATAACTTTTTTATTTTTGAACATATCAAAATGAAACTAGGGGGCTAGGGTCATACAGAAAACTACATTTTTTGACATATGAAGTAATTTAATACTACTTCCGGTTTCGCCGGAAATAACCCTAAATTTTGATTTTCAAATGGAACACCCTGTATATTATTACATTTTTAGATTCAGAATGAATTTTTGAACTTGTGTGGTGATTTTTATAAATTTATGACAAGTTGTTATTTTTTTTTATAGCAATTACAAATTTTAATCTAGACTGCTATGAAATAAAAAAATAGTACTTTGTCATTTTAGCTTGTACAGAAAAAAATATTTATACATAGTTACTATTATTAACCATTTTGTAGGCATTTTAATGCAAGTATGAAATAACTCTTTTTTTCAAATGGGACGGTAGTGGCTCCTCGTATCCATTAAATTGCCCTTTTTTACGAATCCATTGATATCACTATGCTTGGGTTTTTATTAACATTTATTTAAAAAACTAAAAACAGATTGTACTTGTGGTATTTTAAATCTACAGTTATTATACGGCTATCAAAAAATTTCGCGTCAAGTTACCTTTGCATTAAAAAAAAATATATGTATGTTTATTATTATTTAAAATTCTAAATCAAAATTTTTAAATAACAACACATTGTAAGAAAACGGAATCAAAATTGAAATATTTACAATTAACAAAAATTACAAGTATTGTTCAAAGTGGCCTCCCCCACGAGCTATACATTCTCTTGCTCGATGTTCTGTCTCTCGAATGACGTTTTCCAATATTTCAGGTGTTATAAACCGGTTAAGTCCGGGGACCTGGCAGGTCACCGTACGGGACCATGAGTTGCTATCACTTGTTCACCATACGTCTCAGTGAGATGATTTAAAACAATTCTGCTATTGCGCGGAGGAGCACCATCTTGTTGAAAGTATAAGTTCCTAAATTGGACTAATGGTAGCTCTGCAACTTCATCCCATATCTTATTTTGTAGAAACTCGAGTTATCTTTCACCCGATAATGTTCCTTGAAACAAAATAGGCCCTACTATGTGGTGTCCATAAATTCCAGCCCATACATTTGCCAAAACGTTCTTGAAAATTATTGGTTCTGACTAATCGGTGATTTTCTTGAGACCAGTATCTAGTATTGTGTCGATTAAACATTCCATTATTTGTAAATCTAGATCCATCTGAGAATAACACATTTTCTAAAAATCCGCTATCTTGTTCACATTTACTAAGTAACCACTCACAGTATTGTACCCTTCGATCATTATCAGCTTCATAAAGATGCTGGTGTAAGTTGTATTTAAAAGAATGATAATTGTTTTTTTAATATGCGTCTTACAGTTTCCTTATTTGAACCCAATTCCTCTGCGATTTGTCTCGTAGAAGCAGTTTGATCATAGTTTACTATGGCTAGCACATTAATTTCCATTTCCTCACTTACTACGAACTTTGGGTTGGGTACCCTTGGTTCCCGCCGCATTTTCCTTTCCAACTTCTTCAAATAATGTCGGGATGGACGTATTCTTTCTGGAAATCTTTCATTATAAATTTCGTGTGCACGCTTTCCATTTTTACCACATTCCCCGTAAATAAGAAGCATGTCAACTTTTTCATTATTTGTATACACCATTGTTGCAATACTTAACTAAAAGTTTCAATTAGAGAACTGTCATTTCGTTTATTTTGTTTCTTTTAAAATGCAAGGGTAACTTGATGTGAAATTTCTTGATAGCCGTATAATAATAACTGTAGATTTAAAATACTACAAGTACAATCTGTTTTTACAGTTTTTTTAAATAAATATTCATAAAACACAAGCATAGTGATATCAATGGATTCGTAAAAAAAGGGCAATTTAATGGACACAAGGAGTCACCACCGTCCCATTTGAAAAAAACGAGTTATTTCAAAAAAACAAAATTACTTGCATTAAAATGCCTACAAAATGGTTAATAATAGTAACTATGTATAAATATTTTTTTCTGTACAAACTAAAATGACAAAGTACGTATTTTTTTTTCATAGCAGTCTAGATTAAAATTTATAATTGCTATAAAAAAATAACAACTTCTCAGAAATTTATAAAAATCACCACACATGTTCAAAAATGCATTCTGAATCCAAAAATGTAATAATATACAGGGTGTTCCATTTGAAAATCAAAAGCCAGGGTTATTTCCGGCGAAACCGGAAGTGGTATTAAATTAGTTCATATGTCAAAAGATGCAGTTTTCTGTATGACCCTAGTTTCATTTTGATATGTTCAAAAATAAAAAAGTTATAGGGGTGAGACACTACTTTGTGTAGATTTTTTATTCTGAAACAAATTAAATAAAATAGAAAAACAAATAGCATAGATTTGAAATGGATATCAATGAATTCAGAAAAATCTATAATTTATTGAACATTATGAGCCACCACCTTCCCATTTGAAAAAAAAAGTTTTCGATAAAAAAGTGATATGTTCAAATTGAAGGCTTCGTAAATGGTTATTAATGAAATTAAATGAAAAATTATATTTTTCCCTTGGACTTTACATGCCGTAGAACAAATTTTGGTATTCCAAAGCACTCTAGACGAATATCTTAAAATGCTTAAAAAAATTGAACATCGATTCAAAAATTCGCGAAATTCTCATGGTATACTCAGAATGTTGTCTTGAATCCAAATATGTAAACATATACAGGATGTTCTATTTAAAAATCAAAAGTTGCGGTCACTTCCGGGTAAACCGGAAATGGTCTCATACCATTTTTCATGTCCAAAAATCCATTTTTACAGGTAGTTTACGCACCCCAAATTTCAAATGAATAAGTTAAAAAATAAAGGAAATATAAGGGCGAGCCACTTACCTGTGGCTAAATGCCATACTCTAATAATGAAATTAAGAACTATTTTCATTGAAAATATATTCAAGTACAACAGAAATTTTTAATAAAAAAAATATATAGTTGGATTCGTTAGAACAATAGCAATTATTTAAAAGGTTATACTATGCTTAGTTTTTAAATTATTATTTATAATAAACCGAAAATAAACGCATACTTCCTTCTCACTTTGCCAAATCCTGACCTTAAGCATAAAATTTTAAGTACAAAAATTTTTCCGATTTAAACAATTCCAAAAAATAAGCGAGATACGAATAATTTTTAAATGTTTTCAAAATGACCGCGTCAGATGAACATGACGTGACGTAAGAAAATTACTAAGTAGGCTATGGAAATGATTAGTAAGGTTGTAGACTTGTCTGTAAAGAACAAAACAGTTATTTGTATTACTGATAGGTAGGTACGACTATTTTTAGGTTTTTCTCAAAATACAGAATTTCATTTTCATTTTCATTTCCGTAGGGTTCCTATAGGACATTTCTTAATGGAACCGTGTTATTTTCTTTTATTGATCAGAAATAATGATTCATAAACTTAAATATTTTTTTTCGCCATTAATCATTTCTTAACGATATTCTTCGTAATGATGAAAGTATTTTTAAAAGGTAAGCTACAACAGGTAATTTTAATAAGGTAAGTACCTATCTACATTTAAATCCAAGATTGCACATAGCCATGAAAATCACAGACATTCGCAACAATTGAATTATTCTTGACATTACTCACTGATTATTATCTCAAGTATTGAATGTGTGCGTGTAAACACGGAAGTTAATATAAAATGGCTGAAAAATATTCAAGAAATGAAAGAGCTGACATGTTGATTACGTATAAAGAGACTCAACGTAATGCAACTAGAACACAAACTCTTTATGGACAGAGATATCCAGAAAGAAGACAACCTCCGAGAAACTATTTCGCCCGGTTGGAACATCAATTTAGAACTCAACCTGATATAGAAATTGAAGAAACATTGATTGTGAATGAAAAAACGAAATTAATGTATTAGCTTTAGTGCATGTTGACCCAACTATTTCGATAAGACGAATTGAACACTAATTACCAGTTTCCAAAGAATCAGCCAGGAAAATTTTAAAGAAACGGGGCTATCGTTCTTATAAATATCAATTGCATGCATTTTTGTATGAGAGTGACTATCAACGAAGAATAACTTTCTGCAATTGGTTACAGTTCTGCCAACTAAGAAATGAGAATTTTATCAAAAACATTCTGTTCTCTGATGAATCGAGATTTACAAACCTTGGGGTACTGAGTGATCTTTTCATAGGTCCAATAATATTTGACGAAAATCTAACTGGACTAAGAATCTAGAATTTCTCCAAAATATAATAATTCCACAGATTATTCAAATTCCCAATACCAATATTGACGAGGTTCACTTCCAACAAGACGGGGCTGGACCACACAATGCTATTATCGTTAGGGATTACCTAAATGAATTGTTTCCAGATCGTTGGATTGGAACCCATGATCCAGTCAGATGGCCTGCAAGGTCTCCTAACTTAACCCCAGTCGATTTTTTTTATTTGGGCGCATTTGAAAAATGAGTCTACACGACTGCTCCAACCACAAGGCAGGACCTGGAAGACAGAGTTAGACACGAAATTGCTCAAATAACACCTCAACAACTACAGAATATTAGACGTACAACAATAAGTCGCGCTACTCTGTGCATTAATCAAAACGGTAAACAGATTGAACAATTTTTATAATGGTTTATTATAATTTAGGTTTTAAATAATTTGGTTATTTTATTTATTCATAGTTGTTACGTTTTATTAAAATTATTTCTTGTTTAATTTGTGTTTACCTCTCAGTAATTCTTACTATCACATAGGAATTCGTCAGTCTATATACTTACTTCAATAAAATTATAACTACACAATCTTTTCAAGCTTATTCCAGGATGTGAAACTTCAGTGGATGTTTTTAAAACTAATTCAATTACGTAACCAGCAGGTCTCTCTATTCGATAAATGCAGTTCTGCAATGAGGATAATCGTGATGGCTGGAACTGGAAGGAACCAGTCATTTCGGTAAATTTGTATGCACAAACTGAAATAAAAATGTTTTAAAATCTATTCGTATACAGCGTGTTCCACTTTTTCATTTTGATCGCAGTTACTACTAAACTAATTGTTGCAGTCCATAAGTTAAGTTCTTATTCTCAGGAAACAAAAACATGGTTTTAAAACATTTTTCGTTGACGCCGCTGAAAAGTACGTAAAAAAGCATGCATTCTAAAAATATTGTTTTCTACGGCTTGATGCACTCAAACAATTGACAATTTAATTTTCAACTATGTTATTGTCTTTTAGGCATCGCTATGAATTTTCCAGCTTGAAGCGTAGAAGCATATTTTCATAAAGTTTCGTTAAAATATAGACAATATTATACAGATCTTTCATAAAGTAGTGGATAAATTCAACAAAAAATGTTTAATTTTTTTTTTGAATAGTCGAATAATATCTATTGGGAAATATTTCTTTGTAAGGACATTCAACACAAGAGAATGTCAAACGAGGAGGAAAATATCTATTCAGGTTTCACTGAAAAAAATTCGGTAATCGCAGCACTTTCCGTATAATCCTCCGCCATAACTTTAATTTTAGAAAAAAGATGTCGGTAGAATACGAGAACTTTAGGAATATTTCTACGAAACCTAAAATATTATCTGACCAATGTACGTGAAATATTAACGAGTGGCATGGGCCAAAATACACTGCTACATGTTAATTACAGTTATAAGTATAATCTATATATTTAAAACACAAGGCGTTTTCTTTTCCGCCTTTGCGAGCGGCTCCCACTATTTTAGGATTTAGACGATTTTTTTTTTAACTTAAAGTTCTTTATCATTAATTTTTATTTTCTTAAATTGTTATTTTCATACATAAAAACTAAATAGAAGTTGAAATAAATAAATGAATCTCAGCGCTCAACTATAACGTACATACCTACTGATGGCCCTACTACACTAAACTGCGCACGTAGAGGCCGCAGTTACTCAAGAAATCCGAATAAATCAGTCAGAGCCAGCGCCAGCGTGTGTGAATCGCATATCGCATATTCAGTCGAAAACGAATTCGAATCAATTTTCACTTTTGCTTTATTCATTTCTAAGATTTCTAAGAGTATTTTTTGGAGAATATCTCTTTTCATCATGGAACGACATGTTATTCCCATTTTAGATTACGGCAATTGTTTATTTTCAATATTATGAAGGTGTTTGGTTGTTTGTGACCCATCTTATACACAGCCCATTAATAATAATTTAACTGAATATGAAAAATTGTTATTGTTATATGGTGCATACGTTGGTCAATGTTGAATTGCATTAGATTGCATTAGTCAATTATTTTTTAATTAATTATTTAGGGTATATGGAGACGATAACAACGAAGAAAGTTTTGACTAGGGTTCGGAAAATATTATTTGTAGCTATTTATATACATATCTGGAATGTAGTTGACAAGGTTGAAAATTAATATAATTTTGGTAAAAAAATATACAAAGTGATCACTGAAACGAATAAGACAATTAATGAATAGAAGATGGCGAGACTTTCGCAAATAATTTCGAAAATATTTATTGCTTACCGAAGAGAAGTATTTACAACGTTATTATCATTATTACATAGTTCTGACAGTTGCTCGCAGAATTTATTTCGCCGAACATGAATGAGGCATATCTTATGTGGATATGAAGATGATACTTTGCTTTGTTGAGTATTTTGTGGACAGTGGATACTGTCATATTAGAATTATACGCAATGTCCTTTAGTGTGGAATGAGGACTTTCTTGCACTGTCAACAAAATATTAGATTGTAGATTTTTTAAGGGGCCGCTTGGCCCTGGGTTGGCCTTTCTTCACCTTTTGTGAATTACCCTGCATCTAGTTGTTGCCCAGGATTCCAAGACTTTTTGCAAAGCTTGCGATTTTCCTGAGAGCTAATTTACCTATGTGTTCAGGCGTTAATTCAGCCTGTTCTAGGTACTTGAGCCTAATGCGGATTAGCACCTTGCATTCACAAAATATATGTTCCGCAGTTTCAGTTGCAGCTTCATAATATCTGCATTTGTCATCTTCTGCCATGCCCATGTTCTTGAGATGATATCTCAAGGGGCAATGGTGAGTTAGTAGGCCTGTGATCAGCCTTAGGTCGGACTTTTCAAGTTCGAGAAGCCTTGCGGCATTCTTTGTTGAATAGGTTATAAACCTTTTTGCTTGTCTTTGGCCTGGAGTGTTAATCCAGTAGGACTTCTTTTATTCCTTTTCCCATTTTAGGACCTCCTCCATTATGTGTCTCTTGAATAAGCCACAGAACGGTTCGGGTCCAAAAAACGGGGCTTCAGCCGGGCAGTCAAAGTCATGGATTTGAATTGGATTAACTCCAGAATCCTTAAGTGACCAACCAGGTCGCCTGGTCTGAATTTAAGCGCCCGATGCAACCTTAAGGCACCAACTGCTGCCTCCTTCCTTACATGCAAATGCAGAGAAAGTAAGTCCAGCATTGCCTCCATAGCTGCTGTGGGACACGAGCGCATTGCTCCTGTAGTCCCTAGGGAGACAAGGCGTTGCAATTTCTACAACTTTCCTTGTGTTATTTTTTCTTCTGTTCTGCCACCATACACATGATGCGTAGGTGACCATGGGTCTCACAACCGAAAGGTAGGACCAATGTATCATTTTCGGCTTCAGACCCTAAGTCTTATCAAACAGCCTACGACACGTCCAAATACCCGTCGTTGCTTTGGTAAGTCTCCTTTCTAAGTGTGAGTTCCAGGTAAGTTTTTGGTCTAGGATTACTCCTAGATACTTGACTTCACTGGAAAAATTCAGTACTTTCCATTTAACATAGGAGTTCTCAAACTGAGTTTTCTCCTTTTGGTGAATAGAACAATAACTGTTTTGCTCGGATTGACACTAAGACCCTCTGACGAGCACCATTTAGATATTATATTTAAGGCAATTTGCATGTGGTTTGAGATCATAACCTCATGCCCACCTCTCACAGTAACGACCAGGTCATCAGCGTAGCCCTGAACGTTGAAGCCATAATTACTCAGCTTATGGAGAAGATCGTCGACTACCACTGACCACAGCAAGGGCGATAAGACTCCACCTTGTGGACGACCCCCAATTGCAGTCACGGTGGACGACTCGTTCCCCATATGTGTGGTAATTATTCTGCTTCTTAGCATGGATTGTATACATCTGATTGTTGGGGACTGTATTCCCCTTTTTTCCGCGGCTCTTTGTATGGATTCATAGGAGGTGTTGTCAAAACAAAACATTAAGGTGATGATCTATTTGACCAGATTTAACAAGATCGCGAACATGCCCAAATTCCCTAAATTTTGACTCTACTCTGCTTACCGTGCTTTGGCCAATAGGGTACCAATCAGAGTGAATAATCCAACGAGTTCAGTTTGGGTACGCATCGTGTCACCAAAATCAATCATAGAAATAATTTTACATTTTCACGTTCGGTTAATATCATGATTTAAAAAAAATAATAATAATTAATACTTAACACTCCAAGCATTGCTCGCGCAAATTACACGTGAGGTGATAGTCTAGCAAACATCAGAATCTGTAAGTTCGAGAAAATAAATAGGAAAACATTCTAACAGCATTTAATTTAGTTGTTTATGATATTTTTTTATATCTAGTAAAGTTAGCATTTTTAAATTTTAAGATAATGCAACATTTTTATTGAATTTATCCACTACTTTGCGAAAAAGTGATCAACCTTAATTGTTTTAATTTTTTTGTAACTTGACCAAAACTATTCGGACACATATAGTTTTCTTGGCAATTTCATAACAAATAACCTGTTAATTTTTTATTGCCATACGAGTTATACGAGGTATCTAGGACAAACGGGGAAAACTCTGGTTTATTCCAAAACTGTTTGCTTTTTACTTTTAATCCAGTGGCACCGTTAGTTTTGCAGTAAAAGTATTTTTTTGAAAAATTTGCTCTCATTTTATCCTATAAATCACACACAACTAAAAATTGGAAAAAAAACTGACTTTTATTAAATTTGAGACACCGATTTACCTAGTAGTAAGTGAAGAATAATAATATATTGGTGTGTCGAGATGAAAAGTTGGACACGCTATAGTGTACACATATTTGAATCATACATTTTTTAAATGTGTATTACCTGTGTTGTATTTTATCTTCCAACCCTTCGTGTCAGAAGTTGACGAAAAAATATTTAACTCGTTGCTTGATGATACATATGGTGCTGGCAAACTATCGCAATATCTACCTATTAATGGTGAAGTTGGATATGGACCGTCCCTTATCTAGAAGATTTTTTTAAATTTTAATATGATAGAAGAATAAATTATGGAGCTTTTCCATAAAGTAATGCATTATTCTGGAAAAATGAAAATTCATATTTGATTACCTCAATATAGTCATCCTTGCAGCTTTCTGATACACGTAGATCTAGACTTAAGAACGTAATTTTTATTGTTGAATTAATGGGTAGTTTGATTAAGTAGTCACATGTCAGAGGACTTCCGTCTTGTGACTGCGTTGATTGAATGATTCCCTCGCTTGCCGTAAAAGTACTTCCACAGCCCGTTGTTCCTACAAACATATGCCATTTTTTACCAACTTAACTTGATCTGGTCTTTATTATTCATCGGCTGTATAAGGAAAGTTCTGCGAAGCTTAAGTTAAAAATCTTGTTCACTATAGATATTATAAAGGATTGGTGACAGAACACAGCCCTGTCTGATCCTTTGCCAACTTTACATTTGTCGGAGTTATTATTGTCTACTTTCATCGAAGCAGAGTTGCCTTCATACAGCTGGCGAATAATAAAGACCAGATGTTTGGGTGCCTCCAACTCCAACGAGCAGAAGTTGCAGTAGGGCGTGGCTGACTGCGATTTTTTATTTTTATTGCTGAAATATGCCGCTCTTATTCGTTTCGTAATAGTCTCATTAAATACAAACAATACAATACAATACGTTTTAAAGTAATATTGTTGCGTACGCTAGCCCCAAATGTGTTTGAGAAAAGCAGACTGTAATCGTATTTAGCGTAAAATAATATATTGCGATGAAACAAGAAATCAATAATTAATCAAAAATTACTTGAATGGAAGGAGGCACTAAGCGACTTACCCTGAAGAAGGCTCCTAGGTCTCGAAGAGGGTTGCTCGGTGAAAAGGCCCTTTCGTTTGACAACCCTGCTCCTTTCGTTCTCAATAGGAGAGATATACCAGCTATGCCAATAATGAATCACTCGCGATAGTACACTGTCTTTTTGAATATTCAAAGAAATGTATAAAAATACGGTGCGGCGCTGCTAATAATAATCGAAAAACAATTAATAATAATTTGCGTGACCCTTTAAATCCAAAGCAAGCGAGAATAATGATGTTTTTTCTTATTCAAAAAGGTGGCGCGAAGTATGCCGCCTAGTGCCTAGAAATTAAAGTAAAAAAATTCTCCTTTTAAGCGCTGCAACCAGCAATATGCGACAAATATTGATATATCACCTAATCTACGTAGTGTTAATTGAAACCTGCGAGACACACTGTGTATATTACAGATCCAACATTTTATGCATTTTCGTATTTTTTGTGCTTAATATAAGAACCTTTGTTCTAAAATTCTAATGAAACATAGTTTATATATATAGCAAGACAGTTTATACGCCTTTGGCGACCACCCTGTATAACGTACGGCCCCAGAATTTCTGTTTTTTCACTTAAAGACTTCCTGTGTCTCTAAGTTGCCTATCTGTACTAAAAAAGTTTTGGCATCGGGAATGGTTTCTATCCGGGAATTTTTCTTTATAACGTTTCACAGCTGCAGCGGAATTACCGAAACATTCTTCCAAAGCCCAAATAACGTCTTTTAATTCAAAGAACGTGTAATCAACCACGTTTAAATATTTAAACATGGTTGATTACACGTTCAACAATTAATGAAATATTGCAAAAGTACCGCTGCAAAGCCCAATAAATTAAGATTGATAATAATAAAATTGACTGTTTTAAGAAATGTCAAACCAATATTTCAAAGTTTTCTTTGTGCAAAAAGATGTCTTAATAAAATGTAGGTTGAGGTTGAGGTGAGGTATTTGGCGTCAAGCATGGAGTGCTCCTTCGCCACAAAATTATGTTACTATAAGGAAGTTAATTTAACGAAATCATTTTAAGTTAACTTTAGCATGACTTTAATTATTTTTTCTCAGTTTTTTTTTTTTAAATTAATATATAAGGTGACAACAATATCTACAAGGAGTAACAGGGGCACATATTTTCACGCCCAGGGGTCGATCAGGGCGACTTAATAATATACAAACAAGATAGACCTCGGAATGAAGGGGATTTTAACATGAGGGGAAGAAAACAATAGGTACTACATATACATATAATATACATATTAAGCAAAATACTCATATATTATTAACAGGCATATAAATTTATAGATTAATATTTGCCTCTTTTAAAAAATTTATTAATGCCTTGTGGATTTTCATACAATTTTTATTTAATAGGGTAGTTAGATTTGTAGGTAACTGAACTTGTTCTTTGAGTAGTGTAGATATCAGTTTTGTGGTAGCCAGATAGTTATTTTTACAATTAAAAAATATATGATTAAGGTCGCCGATTGATGTGTTATCACAAGGGCAATAAGGAGTAGAAGCGATTCCAATACGATGTAGATGATGAGGGAAACGCGCATGATTTAATTTTAGTCTAACTATTGTTGATGTGTAGTACTTAAAAGTTGTGTTGTCAATTGAAGTATGGGAGGGTAGATTGGGATGAATTAGCGTGTAGTGATTTTTGGATTTTGCAACAAATTCCGTCCATAAGTTCTCCCACTTTAACCGGTTGTGTTTTTTGAAATAACATTGTAGATCAGTTGGATGAAAAGATTGGTGTTCTACTCCTGTATCTTTAAGTGCCTCTTTGGCTAGTTGATCAACCATTTCGTTTCCAACAATTCCTGAATGGCCCTTTACCCAAATGAACTGGATCATATATCCTAAATTTCTTATTTTGTTATATAAATGTGCGATATTAAATACGGTTCTGTTGTTATAATATTTATAGGAGAAATGTGCTAAGGACTGTAAGACGGATTTAGAGTCAGATATAATGTTGATATTCTTCGAGTCTTGGTAATCTTCAGAATAACATTCCAGTACCCAATATAACGCTTGTTCAATAGCAATTGCTTCAGCAGTATAAATAGAGCACTCCTTGAGAAGCCTGTATTTTGCAGAGATTTCTAATTGGGAAACATAGAAAGCACAACTCGTCCCTGATTCAGATTTTGAGCCATCCGTAAAGATATTTAACGATGGCGAATTATTGTATAATACGGACTTGAAAAGAGTCTGATTTAACTGTATATTATCGGAATATATCGGGAATATTACTCTATGGCTTTGTAGGAGTAATTTTAAATTATACTGAAAAATTGGATATTTATGTTGGAAGGTTATTAAATTTTTAAAATCATTAGTTTCTACGAAAGCCTCTACTAAGGGTGGGTTGTTACGTTTTTCCCAATATTGTTTAGTTAGACAATCTATACTGAGATGATAAATTTTTTCGTTCAAACAGCTGTCATTTTCTATGATTTTTACCATAAATTTTTTGCTTATTTGCTCTCTGCGTAATTTTAGTGGAGGCTGCTGTGCTTCGCATAACAAAGCATCAGTAGGAGATGATGTCATTGCTCCGAGGCATATTCGAAGAGCTTTGAACTGTATTCTCTCCAGGGTTTTAAGATTAGAATTTGATGCGGACCCATAGAATGAACATCCATAGTCGAGAATAGATAGAATGTAGCTACTGTAAAACATTAGTGATGTTCTAGTGTCGGCTCCCCATTTAATTCTTGTGACAGCTTTTAGTATGTTGATACCCTTTTCACATCTAGATTTTATATATAGGATATGCTTTGTCCAAAGCAACTTCTTGTCCACTATAATTCCTAAGTATTTATACTCATTCACTATTGGTATTTCGAAGGAGCTAAGTCTTATGAAACCGTCAGTTTGGGCTGTTTTATGTCTACTAATGAACATTATCGCGGATTTGTTTTCAGATAGTTCAAAATTATGAGTATTTAACCAATCTTTAACACAGTAGACAATATACCGTAATTGAGTTAAACATTTTTCGAATGAATTTTGAATTGAGTATAATACAATATCTTCAGCGTATTGTATGGTGCGAATCTCGTCATCAAATATTCGATGTAAGCTACCAGTGTACATATTGAAGAGCAGCGGGCTCAGGACCGAGCCTTGTGGTAAACCTTGACTGACAGTTCTTGGACCATGCAATTCGTTAAGGTGATCTTTCAGAAAAATTTTTCTATTATTGAAAAGTTCTACTATATTGATTGATGTATTGGATGAGATATTGTATTCTAGTGTTAATTTATTTTGGAGTAATGAAAGATCGACTGAATCATATGCACCTTTTATGTCTACAAATAGCGTAGCCATATAGTAATTTTTACTAAAAGTATCTTGTGCGTCTGTAACTAACTGAGCTACTGCATCATTTGTGCCCATTCCTCGACGAAATCCATACTGAGATTTTGGTAGCAGCGAATTATGTTCAACAAACCATTCTAATCGGGCTTTAATCATACGTTCGAATGTTTTTGTTAGACAAGAAAGTAGTGAAATGGATCGGTGCGCCAATAGCGGATCATCATAGTTCAGAGGTTTTTTAATAAGCGTAATCACTATTTCCTTGAGTATGTCTGTATGTTCATTATACAACTACCAGTTGTTATACACATTTAGTAACAGATTTTTTGCAGACACAGTTAAATTCAGCAAGATCATACTTGTAATATTGTCTATTCCTGGTGAAGTATTATTTGCATTTTTAAGTGCCATATCAAGTTCCTCCAAATTAAATGGTTTATCTAACATGTTGTTATAGTGTTTGTTCAGTAAATAGCTGTTGTTAGTGACTGTGGGGGGAGCTATTTTATTTAAAAATTCTTCAATTAATGCTGGTGGAATAGGATGTTTAGTAATAGCGGAGTTCCTATTAGCAATCTTTTTAATGTGTGTCCATATTTCCGATATCGGTGTATTTTTATTGAGTTTAGATACAAAGTCTTTCCAGCTATTTCTCCGCTTTTTATGAAAGATTCTTTTAGCCTGAGCATCTAGTTTTTGGTATTTCAAATAGTTATCAAAGTTGGATATTGATTTATATGCTTTTAAAGCGTTCAACCGATCATTTGTTATATCGGAACATTCTTCATCCCACCAAATTGGTTTGCTACTTTTAGATGATAATGGTTTTTTTATGGGAATTGAAGAATCTGCAGCGTCACAGATATTCTGTATTAACTGAATTAGGTTTTCAGAGTTATTTGCAGTGGTAGTATTCCTTGAAACGAAATTATCTAACTTCACGCCAAAAAGATTCCAGTCGGCTTTAGAGTCTTTCCATCGGGACGATGGTTTTGATGAGAAGTGCTGTATATTTGCGCCAATGGTTATTTTTATTGGATAATGATCAGACCCGAGATTATCTTCCAATATATTCCACGTAGATTTAACAGCTAATGATGGGGTTATAAGAGTTAGATTTACTACTGAAGGGTTTTGATTCGGACGAGTAACTCTTGTAGGGTTACCATCATTGAGAATTACTAAATTACAGTGATCAAGAGCATCTACTAACCGTTTTCCCTGATTATTATCTGAAATAGATCCCCATATGCGACTTTGGGCGTTGAAATCGCCCCCAATTATAACTTCGCCAGTAAACTGAGAAAAAAGAATATTCCAGTCATTAGTAGTTGCTTGTACACCTGGTGGCTTATATAAAGACACGACGTGTACATTACTTGAATCAACTTTTATTGCACATATTTCAATATCATTATTCGATAAATTATTTGTCAGATTAACTTCTTGGTAGACTATGCTATTGGCTATTAATATACCTACACCTCCCTTACCATTGTCTCTGCATTTACAAATGAAATTATAATTTGGAAAATTAAGTTGAGATTTTGGTTTCAACCAAATTTCAGATAAAATCACAATATCCACTTTATTATTATTTAAGGAATTTTGTAAGTAATGCCTATTTGAATTTAATGAGCGAGCATTCCACTGTATAATTACAATTTCGTTATTGCTAATATTCGTCCTGTTCATCGCTAAATTGTTCATCATTATTACTAATATTTATATCTAAAGTATTTGTGAGTAGGGCAGTTAGTGACTCCTTAATATTCAGTTCATTGACAACATCTACGCTAGTGGATGATGATGTTAAAAGATTGTAAATTAGTCCATTTATGAACTCAGAAATTTTCTCTACTAAAGAATTTTTATAAGTTAAAATTTCTTCGCGATAGGAATTGGGTAAAATAGAGTGACATTCTCTTAAGGGGGGAGGGGTATTTTCTCTGGCAGGTGATCTTCCAGCCTTTCGTTTCTTTACTTGGGTATTACTCAAATGTCTAGCAGGTTTTCTATGAATATAATTATTGGCATAGTTACTTATCTGATTAGAGTTAGGTAAACTAGGAAAATTTGTTGGGTCTGACAAAAGTGCAAATCTATTGTTAGTGACTATTTTTGCGTACGACGGGTTGTTAACCAGTCCTTCCGCCTCTTTAAAAGATAAGTTTTGACTAGCCATTGTTTGTTTTATTTTGTACTGTTTTTGATACATTGGGCACTTTTTATTCACTGACGAGTGCTCATTGGATTTACAAAACATGCAGAAAGGGTTATCGACCTGGTCACATGTTTCAGAGTTATGATTTTCGCTGCAGTGTTTACATCTAGCAACATCACTTTTACATAAATTATTTGTATGTCCATACCGAAGGCATTTGAAACACTGTACAACAGGATAAATATATGGTTCAACCGGGAAATTACACAGATTAATTCTAACAAACTTTGGGATCTCTGATCCCAAAAAAGTTAAAACAACCATCTGCCGTTTAATAATTTTGGTCTGGCCATCACCATCCACAATTCTACGAGTCATGCGTTTAATATCCACCACCTCAATACTCGAATCAATGTTTGATTTAATATATTCGTCTTCAAAAAATGTATCAACCATGCGTATTATGCCCTTTTTCTGTGTGAAATATTTTGGAATGTATGATATTAAATGTTTTGAGGTTAACAATTCATGTTTAACTAATAAATTTGCCGCTCTCGCTGTGTTTAACACAACTTTTACTCTATTTAATCCAATTGGTTTAATATCTGTAATGGAATTTTTAAATCTTTGATTGCAAAATAAATAATGCCCAACTCTTACGGGAAATAGTCTACCTAAATTATTTTGTTCATGTTCTACATATACAAAATACGGTCCTGTGTCCGTTTCCTTGTACCGATTATCATAGTCGATGTTTTTTACCACCTCTTTATCAGGCGAATTGTTTTTAGCTACGGGCGGCCTAGAGCCGCCCGGTTCCTCGTCCATTAATAATTAATATTAATATCAAAGATCTATTTCACAAATCACCATAAAATAGAGTGGTCTATTACGCTCTTGCATTATTGAGTTTTAATTCAAATATACCTATATACTATCGTAACTATTCCAATAATAAATACTAGTGTACTTATCTGAATTCACACTAAGACACTCTGCCGGTGTGTATCACTCCGAGGTTGACTTAGCTAATAAAATGTAAATGCACGTTGATTTCTAAACACATTTCTTGAAAATGACTTGGTTAATCAAAATGCAATAAGAATACCTTTTTTATTTTGAATGTTCTGAAAATTATTTTTCTATAAATATAATAAAATTAGAGGTAAAACATTGACTCAATACTCAATACTCTACCTCTTAGGCAGATGCTATGTAAACTAATGTCCATCTGGGATGGGCTATATTTAAATTTTACGGCGATCAGAAGATATTGCAGAAAAACTGATATTTATTATCCATCTTTAAAGAGACATAACTCCCTTATTACTTACTATTATGAGACGAATGAAAGTTGCAGTCGAACGTTGTCGAACACCTATTTTGACCAGTAAAGTAATCGAATAGGTATTCGTAGGGAATAATTTGAATCATCCCGTTTATTTTAAATAATGTATTACCTTCTACAACAGAGTATGTTAGCTGAAATCCTGGATAGGAGTCTTTGTCATCTGAATGAAAATGTATTGTAGCTATATTGGTAGGGGAATAAAATGGAGATGGCTTCGAACTGTTACAAAATCTGGCAAATGGTGAATCTCTTCTAAGATTCGTCGGAGTAGTATAAAACTGAAAATATATTATATTTTTTATATTTATTTATTTATTTATTTATATTTTATATTTTTAAGAAAAAACAATTAATAACTAGAAACTTACTTCTATATAATCGTTGGCGCAATTGGCATTTTCACCAATCACTAAAGCATAGAAATGAAAAAGTAATCTTTTTCCACCTGGTGCCGTCAATGCCCAATAACAATCCCTGCAAATAACAGAATTATCGTTAATACATATAATTTTATAATTCTGCATCATTTGACACTTTTTTTATTATCTATTTCCCACAAATTTTAATTTCACTTTTTCCTGACTGAATAAAATATTAACATCGAATGTGAGGTTCGAAGAAATTAAGTATGTTAAGAATAAATGTAAGAAGTTAAAAAACAGCAAATACTTCATCAGTGGCGTATATAGGAGGTCATCCCAGGGAGGCCCAAGCCGAGGGCCGAGGGACTGCTTTAGAAAAATATTGACTTTTCTTTAATTGAAAATACCTGTAGTACCTGTTAAATATCTCAAGAATTCAAAATTCAATTCTACTTTTAAACTAATACTTCAGCCATCAAGTACGTTTGTAGGGAAATAATGAACATTGTTTCTTCAAACTCTTTATTTGTGTGTTCAAGAAACTCTGAGTTGAAAAGGTGAAAAATGAGAATTTTGTTCGGTTTCAGTTCATTCTACGTTTAAAGTAGTTATATGAGGAAAAAAACGATAAAGTTCTACATGAAATTAAAAAAAAACAAGTTCTAGTTCCAATAATTTCCAAAATCTGCCTTTTTGTACTAAAAATAGAATTTTTCAGATTTTGTTGATGATCATATGCACAGTGCTTTCGTAACGTACCTAGTGGATAAATATATAACGATTTGTTTTAAAAAATTTCGAAAAGTTAATATTAGAAAAAAAGAGAACAACCAATCACCAAGACATTCGGAATTTGTTCCAAAAATATTAATTTGGACAGTTTGAGCAACAAGGAGCAGCAATAGACAGCTTTCCTTTCAGCGAGAACCTGAAGATGGCAGATGGGACTCTCCCGAAACGTCGTTTAGACAACCGTGGCTCCAGCAGGAGCCTATCAACTACACCGGGAAAACACCCGGAAGTACAACAACACTTCATATCATATATATATTATACGTATATTGTTTATAATTTATTATTTGTGGGATATTCATGATTTCTTATGTTTGTTGGGTATTTTTCCACTGTAAAAACATTTAAAGGATCAAACAGAGGCTTTTTCCGTTATCAAAACTTTCACTTAAAAGTGAAAGTTTTGATAACGGAAAAAGAACTATTGTTCGAAACGTCAACTGCCTTCGATTTAATTTTTGTATTTATCATTTAACATTTTTGTTTCAATTTATATATTTTTTTGTAATAGAAGTATAAAACCTGATCTGTCTGATCCTTTTGGCGCAGAGATTTATTTCATCAAAATTTTTAAATATTTTTACAGTGGCAAAATACCCAACAAATATAAGAAATATTATACTGTACTTATAGTTATAATTAACGTGTAGCAGTGTATTTTGGCCTATGCTACTCGTTAATGTTTCACGTATATTGGTCAGATATTATTTTAGGTTTTATAGAAATATTCCGAAGGTTCTCTTATTCTACCCATCCATCCATCCATCCATCCATCCATCTTGTTTCTGAATTTGAAGTTATGGCGGAGGATCCGGTAATACGGAAAATACCGCGATTACGGAATATTTCCAGTGAAACTTGAATTGATATTTTCCTCCACGTTTGTCAGTCGTTTGTGTTAAATGTCCTTATTTGGAAACATTTTCCAATAGAATTATACGATTTTCCCAAGAAAAATTATAAACTTTTATCGAATTTATCCACTACCTTACGAAAGCACCGTATATTGAGGTGCTTCAAAGTACATTATTCCTATGAGTTAAAAATATATAATTATGCGAGAGCTATATGTTAAAGTAAATCATTTTCAACCGTTTTTCGAACTTATTTCACGGATTTCAGTTTTTCAAGAATTGTTCTTTGTAAGTACGTTCAACGGAAAAATGAGTTATTACAATGAGAGTATACAAATCTGCGCAAAACTGTAAAACATATTGTCCTAGTCGCTATAGTTTCCAAAATACACTCTTTCAGAAAATCTCGGTTTGTTTAATGATATAGAAGCCAGAAAATATGTCTTCAGAATTTTCATTTGTCTGCTTATCTATTTGATTGACTTTTTGCTCCGCCATGACTCGAAAATGGCTAAACATATTTCAATAAAATTTGGTACACTTGTAGGCCTCTTTCTAACTTAGCAAATAAACTACTTTATATTGGTAGAAAGGTAGGGAAAAAAGTAGAGGAGGGGAGGCTGAAGGCAGATCATGGGAAAGAAAGGGAATGTAGCGCGAATATAAAGGAAATGTAGGAAGAGGGAAAAGAGCGAGGGAAGTTAGCGGGAAAGTAGGAGAAAATTGTGGGAAGGTGGGGACAGTGAGGTGTACAGAGAGTATAAGTAGATAGTTGAAACGGGGGAAAATTGTGAAAAAGTGAAAAGGAGTGATGACAAGATGTGGAAAGCGAGGGAAGATCATGGGAAAGTGAAGGAATGTGTGGATAAAGTGCAAGAAGATGGTGAGAACGTTGGGAAAACGGTTAATTAGTGGGAAAAATATGGTGGAAAGTGGGAAAAGGTGGTGGGATGGTAGAGAAAGGTGATGGGGAAGTGGGGAGAAGGTGGCAGAGTGGAAGAGATGGTGAGAGACAAGAACATTTTGTGAGAAATCAATAAAACTTCTTATGTTTCATGCCAAAATGGATAAAGGGTATACACATTACCGATTCAATGGATACACTCCAGGTGATCCCGGCGATTCGAAGGATCCATGGGAAGTGACTGTATACTCTCCTCCACAAACTGAAAATAATTTGTATGAATTAAAAGAAACAATAACAACCACACATCGTATCGTCTTCATAATAAAAACTGATGTTAGTTCAATAGACAGAAATGTAAAGGAAAAATTGGAGGATCAATAAAACTTTTCAGTTTTTCCTGTTATATTACAAATTTTGAGACATTTGTACTCTTTCTATTTTTCTTCTTAGGATTCTTTGTCACATGTATTTTCTGATAAAAACAAATCTACAAAATAATACAATTTACTGGAAAGTAACCTCTACGTCTGACTGTTAGGTCAGAGGAACAGTTAGAGGGTGTTCTTTTGACAAACGATGAATAAGAACAAAAATTTAGAAATAATTTATTTTGCTGACGCTTCGGAAACCGAATCTGTTTCCTTTCTCAAAGCCTTATTATAGCTTTCTATGTGCTGGCTATATTAAATACACAGCTTTAAGAATATATTTGTTATATTCAATATCCAAAGATACTTGCTACTTACACAGAACTGTTTATATGGTTGATAGTTTTATTTTAAACATTGTTAAAAGGTGTATTATAAATTGTTTATCTGATAGGGTCAAAATAATTTCCTCTAGTAGAGGTTATTCTCCAGTAAAAAAATAGATAATTGTATTATTTTACAGATATCATAGACATTGTTTTTAGAAGAATACACGTGTCAAGAAATTCCAATTAGAAAACTGTGTCACAACCAATATTTAGACAATATTTTTATTGTACTATGACATCATGGTCTTGATGATCATGTATACTTACCAGGATCTGTAGAATTCCAAGTAAGTTCAAACCCGCTTTTGGCTGTTCTGCCATCAGACCTGAACCAAAAATACATGACGTTATGTGTACTTGAAATGTTTCCACCAAACGGAGGCTTATCGCCACAGAATTTCCCCAAAGATCTGGAAGCTGAGTGCCTACCATCGTGTATCTAAAAAGTAATATAATAAAATTAAATAAAAAGAAAAAAAAGTTATTACTTGTAGCCAATCATATCGACATCCGGTTGAATTTTCAATATCAAACTTCTTGAAATTGATCTCCAAAATTTTGGAGGCATTGGTTTCGATAGTCCAAGCGCAGCTGACTCTGTGACCATATGTAGCATAATCACTTGGGGGATATTTTAGAGTACCTGATAGACCACGCAATTGTCCCCCGCAAGCTACATAACAATTAGTATTAACATACATTTTTTAAATATTGACACGATAATTTACCTTGTGCTTCTTCACCGCACAGTGGGCCAACAAATCCACTTTTGCAGATGCATTTGTAGGATATCTGTAACAAATTCTGACAAGTACCTCCGTTTAAACAAGGGTTTGACGCACACGGATCTTTAAGGATGTCACAGTTACGGCCGGTATATCTTCTTCTGCAATTGCAAATATAATCTCCAGTTATATTATTCGGCGAACAATCTCCGAATACGCAGGGATTCGGGGCACATGGATGAGAGGCACTCGAGGAAAGTACGCAACCGTTTGGACCCTTTCCAGAACCAACATATCCAGCTGGGCAGATGCATTCCACAAAAGTGGAGCTTATACCTAAGAAATGGCGATTATTGTCAAAATGTACTATACTGGGTGTCTCGGAACTAATGGACCACTTCTATAGTATTTTTTGGTTTATTCGGTCCATTTTGACCTCAAAGCAGTGTGTCAGTACTTCCGGAACACCTTGTATAGCAGTAAAGTAGTTCTCAAGACACTTGACAATATCACACTTAGTATGATAAATGTTCATGAAATATTACTATTACTTACTTGGATTATCCCTGCATTGAGCAAGATGACTGCACCCACCGTTATCAACATTACATATACCTCTAAATATACAGGTTGTCCCCTGGTCAACGTAACCAGGAGGGCATAGACCACAAATTCTAGATCCCTGTTGTTGAAAGAAAAAAAATTGTATCATATTGTGGATCATATGACAATTATTGAGTTGACAAGATTATTAATATATTAATACAATATTTGAACTTAATTTTCTTAAATTACCACTTGCACGCATATGTATAAACCGTTCATTGTTCAGGACAGTTTTTATTTAATGTGGTTTAATGTGATGTGATTTTACAATAATTTATATTTTAAAGTGTTTGTTGGTAAAAGATTTTTGCCTACTATTAATTATATTGGTATGTTCAGAAGTAGAATGTATCTATTTTAAAAACTAGGTAATTTTTTATCATTTTGAAAGTTTCACTCGCATAATACCTAAATAACGTATAGATGCTTATCTACCAAGCAATAAAATGAGAAAAATATTATGTTCAGAAAAGGATAGACTACAAATTGCATGAATATAATAGGTAGTAATACATTACTCCGATCATTGACTGGAAATTGGTGTCTATTTTTTTTTTCATCAATAGATTAATCAATGCAATTCATACAGCTTCTTGAAGATTTCCAAAAAGAATGAAAAATCTTGACCAATATTATGAGGTTTCGATTTTTGATCATTCAATTTCTAACCTGAGTATACATAAGCATATTCAGTAGTAGAACAACAATATAAGTAAAAAAAAACTGGAATGATTTAAATGATCACCACATTATTTTTGAGCACCAACTTTTTCTGACAATTTTAATTATTGGTTACCAAAAGATTACTTGAGCACCAAAAATAATAAATGAGAACTATAATTCTACTGCTAGAAATATATTTGCTAAGTACCCAAAATATATTTTTTACCCAAAATAAATTCGTTTTGATAGCCTGAAATAATTATTATTAAACACCAAAAATAATAATTGAGCGCCAGAAATTATCTTTAAAAAATAATCACTGACACCTAATAATAGTAAATAACCTCCCCAAAAAGACAAATGGCAACCTAAAATAATTATTGGTTACAAGAAAATTATTAAAAACTAACAAATATAATAAATGAGCACCAAATGACTATTACCCTAGCACAGTGACATTTGCGCGTTTTACCAAGCACGTCTACCCATCTCTTTGACGAATATAAGAAACAATGTTTTGGTACTTTGTTTGGTAGATACCAAACAAAGAAGATGACAAGAGTACAAGGTCCTTGCAACTGCCCAACCAACATTTATGAAAGAATATTTGTGTGAACACGTAGTTGAAATGGACATTCGACTTAAGTACGTAGTACCACCGATTGAAGCAAAAAACATTCCAGCAGGAGAGAAAAGAAAGAGAGGACAACCGAATAAAACTAAATCTGCGTTCAGAGTGCAGTAGTATATCCTATTCCTTTACATCGCTACGAAATATTTTTTTAATTTACTATTCTGTTTTTTTTAGATGTTTCTTAAATATAGTAACTGTTACTAGTGCTCACTGCTCAGTCCAATTTATTTGGGTACAAATTCCATTAATTTTAGTGCTATTGATTGAGTGCCCTTACTTATTAATTCTGGTATCAAACCTCATTTTTTTTTTTTTTTGGTATAAATGTTGAGTATTTAATGCTCAAATGGGTCTTGATTAAAATTTTTGGTAGTAAAATTGAATATTGAAGCTCAAATTGACAAACAAGCTACCAAACTCTTCTTTTTTAGGTACCGGTTATGAATAATGTTGGAGCTGAAATTTTGGTGCTCGAATATTTATGTATGTTGGTGACAAATTACAAAGATTTGGAGATCAAATTAATATGACTTTGGTGCTCGCTTAAATATCACCCTAAAAAAACTAGGTAATTTCTTATCAGTATGGAAGTTTGGCTTTCCCCGTTTTTATAGTTAAAATTTTTATAACGATAACTACCTTAATTTGGACAAGTATTGGTGTTAAAGAGAACTAATAAGAAAAACTGGACATGCGAGATAGATCGATTAGTTTAATTCAATTTTTAACTTACCAGCGTATTTGTACACTGAACCATAGGACTTACACTGCAGCCTCCGTTGTTAATAGCACATTCATCTATATCGGCACAAAAATATCCATTTCCAGTATACCCTATAATAAATATATAACATTATAAAACAATTTAATTATACAGAGAATCTAATAAGTAAGTGGACAAGTGGAGCACTAAGTGTAGATCAGGTCAATCTCGATAAAATAAAAAAAAACAAAAATTAAGACTCTGAACTATAAGGCTTTAGTTTGGTACACAATTTAGGCACGTTACAAACCCTAATTGATACTAAGTAAGTTCAAATTATTTGAGTACTACTACAAGTTTTTTATTGGGGGAGGGGCGGGGATTTCGAGCATTTCTACGGTCTAAATAGAACACCCTGTATGTGTAATTTTTAGCTGCTTTCTGTTGAAGCTATGACAACGGCAGTAGTCTTGCATAAAAATATATATTTATAATTTATTTAGTTTATGGTTTACCTTGAGGACAAGCACCACAATAATATGATCCTGGAACATTTATGCACGGCACAGGTGGATGTGCGGAGCACGCTGGATGGTTTAGGGAACACTCGTTTACATCTACCGTACAGGCTGCATTTGTCCCATCCGTCTGCCATCCCTAAAAAGAAGTAAGGACTGTTTAGAACTTTTGAAATTAATAAGTTTGATTACATGTTTACAAAAAAGTAGTTGTGGTTCTTTAAAAACACGCATTCTACTTTACCTAAGTAATATATAGGGTATAGCTCCCTTATGATTCACTTTACGACAAATGTTTGTAGATATAATTCGACTTATTTTCGTTGTGTTCTATTACCTCCTCGAAGGAAGGCACTTAATAATGAGACCCTGTATGATAAATTAGATTATTCTTCAAAACAGGTATAATTGATGAAAATGAAAATCTGCTGCTGAATGTTTTATTCCAATATTTTGCGGCACTGCGCTGACAAGCGACATTTACTCAGAAACAGAGATATGTACAGAGCGTACTTCTTCTCTATTTAAAATCAAAACATGATTTTCAATCGATGTGTACCTGATCACAGATGCACTTGTAGCCAAGCTGATTGTTTTGAGGAACACAAGTTCCATGACCGCATAATTCCATGCCTCCTAAACTGCAGTCAGCTTTCCTTTTAGTGCAGTGTATCCCTACGAATCCAGGTGGACACAAGCACCTAAAATGGTAATTAAAAAAACATCGTAACAAACATTTTTGATAATTATTTTTTTAAAATGTTTTTTCGCTCACAATATGTAGAATTTTATGACAATTTCGAATATTTCCCTAACAATATTGATTCTAAAGATATAGCAAGAAAGTGTTTGGTTAGGTTTTTTCTTACTTCAAAGAATGAAACATTTTTAGAAGAGTTTTAAAATTATTAATTTGGTAATATCATTTATTATCATATAGACTTTGACGTTATTATCGAAATTCCCATAAAATGCTAGAAAGCAATGTGTATTTAACCATCTTTCTATTTTCAATATTAAGCCAGACCCCGATGATAAGGGCTGAATCTCGGCCAAAAACTAAAGTAAAGTATATATCCCCTGTTAAAATTTTACATACTCATATGTGCCTTTTTTGTTGATACATGTAGCTCCATTTTGACATCCTAGGTCGGTTCCCACAAATTCCGAACATTCATTAACATCTTCAGCGCAATCCGGGCCCTACAAAAATATATTGGCTTTCATTCGCTTCAAAATAAAATTTGATTCAGATATAATAACACAAACAAGTAACAATTCTAGTCTTAATACACTCTGTGAGATATTCTAAAAGCATTTCTAAGACTACACGTAAGGATCTGGAAGAGCTCTATAAAACTGATTTAAAACCCTTATAAGAGTGCACGACCCCACCTATAGATGCCTCTTTTTAAAACCACTACTAAAGGTTTCAAGTTTTAATGAATTATCTAAATTTTTACTCGTGAATATCCGAAAAGTATTATAAAACCATATTTGATTTAGGATAAACACAATATTAAAACTTAAAAGGCACACACAAACACACAAACGTTTTGTTTTAATGATAAATAAATGCAAATAAATCTATTGCTACACTCACTTGATCCACACGATATACAAGGTGCACCAATAAAAACTCCCAGGCGTAATACCGGTTTTTGTCCGCTTCATTAAAGCTCTAATAAGTAGTTGTATTCATGAAGTTAGATTTATAGGTCAGCATTAACGACCACTCCAAGATAATGTCATTATAAAACCAAAACATTTCGTAAATTCTCTAATAAAACTCGATCCTCGTAAGTTGGACTTAACAGCTATATTGAAGCTTTATTGAAGGCTTTACAAATACCTTGATAAGGTACTCTTAAGTCAATAAAGGCTAAAAGATAATTTAGATTTAATGTAAATTCTTGAATGCCTTTTTGAAATTTCCTTTAAAACAAAATCATCTTCAAGTAGCATTTAATAAATCTGGCATAAATCACTGATTTATGAGGTGGCCATTATAAAACAAGTTAACACTCAAATAAACCTAAAAGGTATTTAAACTGTTACTTGGGAATGATCGATTTTAGGCTTAAATTAAATAGTTTTGCCGAAAAAGTAATACAAACCTCCCAACCATTTCGGCATTGACAAAGGTAGTTCTCAAACATATCTTGGCATATTCCTCCATTTCTACAGGGATTGCTGGCACAGTCATCTTTAAGTAAAGAAGTTCGTAACTCATTATATTTCCTGAGAAGCATTGTAAGCCTTCTGTTAATCCTTCTATTGTCTGGAATAGTGTAATTTGTTTTATTTTGCATGAATAATGGCTCCGAAATCCTTTGCTCTAGGGTGTCTATTCTGTCATCGTAAGTAGAAAAAAGATTCTGATACCTCTCGATAAGTTTTGTGGCATTGTGAGCCTAGAATAATAATTACTTTCGCGGTTTTAATATATTTAAGATTTATACACACAGCTGCTTCTATCTTACCCTATTTAATGTTATAAGTAAATCCATATTATTTATCAAAACTCCTCCCACTCTAGAAGTAGTTTCGAAGGAAATATTTCTGTCATCGGAAGCAACAAACCTTAAATTGCCATTTTCTACAGATATAAAAGGGCTACAAAAGAAAACGTATATTAACTAAATTACCAAGAGACTTTCCGATTCTCTACGGAGAGTTCATGATGAAAAGAATAAATTCGATAATTTTTCGTCGATTTCTATTTGTAAAGTTGCATTTTTTCGGTCTCACTTCCCATTTTCACAAAGTGACACCAACTTTGTTCTTTTAAATACCCTGTATATCTCTGTAGACTTGGATGGAATGGCGTTTTCATTAAATCCCTGAATACTTATTTATTTTGAATAGTTTATGAAATATTTAGAAAAAAGTTGGAATAATCACTTAACTGCAACCGTAATGCCAATTGAAAAAAAACCAAATTCGATACTGTGCGAAGAACATCAACCCATAAATATGGTACCGTGTTATGAAAAATTGTTAGAATTAGCAGAGAATGAACAACTAGTGTGCTATGTAGAAAATAATAGTATTTTATCTAAGTATCAGTCTAATTTCCGCAAGAATAACTCGTGTGAAAGTGTCCTATGGCATATTGGTCGCGAATCACCCTGTACACGTCTGGTATTGTTCTTACCTTGTTTTAGGGACAAAAACCAACAAAAAGCCTAAAGACGAACAAATTATTTAATAGAGCCTCTTTTACATGTTAACGATTTATTGTTATTAAAAACTCAGCGACCTGGACGTCTGGCAGTTGTATTATTGGTATCTATGCAGTTAATTTAACACAACAAATAAATGTACCAGACACGAATAAATAGTATATTGGCGCATTCCTTTTTGTAATTTTGAAAATAGTTTTTTCGAAAAATAAACGACATCCGAGCTCGTAAAATAAATTGATTGTCCCTAAAAATTGTATCTAATATTCCTAAAGACGAACAAATCACATACCTAAATTGCCAACAGCTCCCTAGCTATAAATACCAATCAATTAAATTGTTATCTCCTCTTAAATTTCCAGAGCCAACACTGATATCATTCTGGCTTTCTTTGAGTAGGTATGACAATTGTACAAATAATCTGATTAAGAAAACAAACTTAAATCGTGTTATCAGTAGGAATAAAGGAAGATAAACCTTATTTATTTCGCACGTGCCGAGTATGTACTACCTTGCTACAACACCTCATTTGGTTAATTCTAATGTGTAGGTAAGTGCTTTTTAGCACCGAGTTACTATAAATGAGTTTGTTGAAAAAAATTGTGGTGGTCGGAGACGGTGCCTGTGGAAAAACCTGTTTGTTAACGACTTTTAGCAAGAATGAATTTCCGGAACAACATATACCTACGATTTATGATACATATTCAAAAGAAATAGAAATAGATGGGCAAACTTTTGAATTGGCTTTATGGGACACTGCGGGCGAAGAGGATTACGATCGTTTAAGACCTCTCTCTTATCCGAGGACCGATGTGATAATTATGTGTTTCTCCATCGACTTTCCGAATTCTCTTAGAAATATAAAGGAGAAATGGGCACCAGAAGTGAAACATTTCTTACCGCTAGTGCCTATTATTTTAGTCGGGAATAAAGTAGATCTAAGAAGTATTAAAGCGAGTCCAGAGAAATGGAAAGTTCATCCAGTTAGTCCCGAGCAAGGAAAAAAGGTGGCAAGAAGTATAAAAGCCGTTAAATACATGGAATGTTCTGCGAAATATCTGCTAGGAGTCAGAGCTATTTTTGAGGAGGCAGCTAGGATATCGTTACTTCCTAAAAAACAACGCTTATTTGACTCTTATTGTGTGTTGTTATAGGCTCGCTTTTTGTGGAAGAATGCAAGTATTTGTTACATTTTGTAACATGTACATGTGCATGTACATTTGTAATTTTATATAAGTACATTTTTTCAAATTGGAGTATTAGTGATCTGAGCAAGTGCGGCAACTGTTATATTCTCTGTCTATACGTGCTTTATAATTCTTAAATATATAAATTAAATGTGGATCTAAAAACTGAAAAACTTTTTTTTTAATATCAACGCAAAAAAAATAATTTATGCGCAAATGAGGAAAAAACTAAAGCAATGTTTTTATAGTAACTATTCTCAGTTTTAATATGGTATAATTTATTTCGTTCTCAATTGCTTAAATTCACAAGCGATTTTATCAACTTTTATCTCTTGACATTTTTTTCTAAAACAAATATTTTACGAGATATCCACAATAAGGTAAAAATATATCGTTTTTTAAAAGTTGTAAAATTTTAAATACGTATTTCTCACGCATTGTAAATGGGTAAATAAAAAATTCTTTCGGGCTGGCATAACTAAAATATGGTAGTTTAAGTTAACATATTACTTTTTTTTAAAAAGCTCATTCAAAATATTTTTTTTGCAAAATTGTAACATTCTGATATTTTTTGGAAATGTCGCTTATATTCTATTGGCTATTTTTCAAGCCCAGGATAATCTAGAGTAGTAAAAAATACACAGAATTTAGATTTCCTATCGAAAATAGAATGTCAGTTTTTTAAAGTTCCAGTCTCGATAAATAATAAATTGCATTTCATTAAATAGATATGCACATGCAGTTTGTCCCCGGATGGGGTACCGCAACCTTTTAAACTTTCTTATTTTTGTTTTGCCGAGAAAAAGTCATTCTTTATAAAAAGTTTTGCTTGCCTTAGGAAGTCATGAACAGTTGTCAAACTTTAGATAAATTAGAACTATATACATTATACATTATACATTATATGTAGATTATAACACTAACATTCTGGATACTTCTTATTAAAAACTTCTATTGGGTATTTATAAGAAACATTTCCGATTCCATAGCACTTGACCAAGTAAATTCATTATTCCATGGTTAGCATAAGTCAATAACCAATAATTAATATTTTTATAGAAAATAAAAATAAATATCTATTACACCCTCATTGACATTAATCCATGACATTATTTGATGTAATTTCATCTGTCTATGAAAAATTTATTAAAAGATTAGAAAAATGTGTACTAGTGGGAAGTCTACATGTGGAATAGTTTTCAATTTAGTTGAATAAAATGTTTCATGTTTGAAAATTATTATTTCCTTATTTTGCAACCAAACTCCGTGTTTAAGTTTTTCTTCATAATTGAAAAAAGTTTGTTAAATAAAAGTTTCAATAAAAATGTAAAAAAGATAGTTGCCTTAAAGTCGATTTAATATTTTTAGTTTTCAGAATACCCTGTGTAATTTATCTTAAGTTTGACAACTGTTTATGACTTCTTAAAACAAGCAAAACCTTTTATAAAGAATGACTTTTTCTCGGAAAATAAAAAATAAGTGCGGTGCCCCAACCGGGGACACACTGTATAATTAGGTAGTTATAATTGTATTGAATTATATTTTTTTATATGTATAATTTTCCTTAATTGTTCGTTTAATTCTCTATAAAAAAATGTTTTAATATTCTAAATCAGGTTGTTTTTTGGTAGTTTTAATTACACATCGAATTTTAAGTACAAATTTCAATTTCAATAATTAATCACTGCCCCGATTATAAAAAAAAGATTTTACAGTTGAATTTAATGAGTGGAATGTACTATAAATGCACAAAGAAATTGTTTATCTTTCAACAAGAAATTATAATCTTTTGAGTAAACACTAAAATGCAAAAGCATTTTTTTAAATCCAGGCATCTGAAGTAAATTAATTTTTGCTGCAAGCTGTACTTAAATTCAGCATGCTGTGTACAATAAACCAGAGATGGGTAAAGAAAACTTTCCAATAAACGTTCTCGGGAAATTTTCGGGAGTTTCCGGAACGAAGTTTTGATAAAAATCAGAGATGGATAAAGCAAACTTTCCATATGAAAGTTTCCGGAACGAAATTTTGATAAAAATGAAACTTTTCGATAAAATATTTGAATATTCCGAAAGCTCCCAAAGGAAACTTTCTCGGACTTTTGGAAACTTTCAAATATTCTATTGAAAACTTTTAAATAAAAGTTTTGATAAAGATTTATCAAAATTTCGTTCCGGGAACTTTCAAATGGAAAGTTTCCTTTACCCGTCTCTGCAATAAAGTTACAATTTGCTCAAAAACTGTTTTAGAAAAAAAATGCAGAAAAAATGAAGAAGCTTCCAAAACTGTCTATCAATATTTCGGTGACTGATAGTATGTTCGAAAATAAAGGCACTCTAACGAATAACGAATAAGGATAATTTGATATTTATTTGTTTTTTAGTTTTTCTGCACCCCCTTGAAATATAAAATTCATATTCTATATTTAGACATAGCCCGTCTGGACATCAGTTTACATAGTATCAGTCAAACCTTCCCTCCTGCTTAGGGGGTAGTTTTAAGGTGTGGCTGTCTTAACTTTTTAATTTTTTACATATCTCTAAAAGTTCTCATGAAAAAGTAATTTTTACATCATCACAAATAAAATATAAATTGAATTTCGATAAAGCGAGCCGTTCTCAATTAATTTATGTTTGCAAATCAACGTACATTTACAACATCTTTTAAGAAATCCTTTTAGACAAAGAAGGCCTTGAAATATTAAGTACTTAAAAAATAAATAAATTAAACATAAAAAATTGCTCAATATCAATTATAACATTTTTTGTGTCGTTCTGTAGCATCGTAAACTCATGATTAATTTTTTTCTCAAGTGCTCAATGGTGACAATTTGAATAATAAATATTCTTGATTTTAAATAACTCCACACAGTTAAATCAAAAGGAGTAAGGTCAGGAGACTGAGCAGGCCACTTAATCGGTGCATATGCACCCCGACCAATTAGGATAGTGGTTGTTTAACCATCTTCTACATTTTCTATTATAATGCGGTGGTGCGCCGCCATGAATAAAAAACACGTTTCCTATCCTTTGCAATGAAATATTACTTAATAATTCATGAAATGTGTTTTCCAAAAAATCGCAGTACATATACAAGAGTGGCCTCTGAGGTGGACCAGTGGAGTAAAAACAATACTCTAAAGCTTAATGTGAATAAGACGGCCCTATTAGTATATAAAACTCATTCTAATGTACGTTAAACTTGGCGGTAAGTCGATTGAACAAATAAACGAAACCAGATTCTTATAGACTGACGGTACATGACCAGTCAGGTGCAACGTTTTTAAAATGTATGCCAATCATATATATGAATGAAATTACCATGGATATGCCAGAAACGCAAATTTTAGGCAGTCGTCGCGTGCCGAAGGATGTGCAAATCGATTTTTTTTTGTTTTTTTTTTTTTTAATTTTAAAATGGATGCCAATAGTGCCAAACGAAAAGCCTTGAAAAAGAATCCAGCGGAAATGCATAGGCATGCAGTTTCCGCGCGCAAAACAACCTTTGATGCGCACATTAAAACGTAAAATTTTTTGGTGTTCTTGATTTTGGATGATTTTGATTTTGGATTTTTTTTCAAGGCTTTTCGTTTGGCACTATTGGCATCCATTTTAAAATAAAAAAAAACACAAAAAAATAAAACAAAAAAATGCGATTTGCACAGCCTTCTGCACGCGACGACTGCCTAAAATTTGCGTTTCTAGCATATTCATGGTATTTTCATTCATATATATGATTGGCATGCATTATAGAAACGTTGCACCTGACTGATCATATACCGCCAGTATTAGGAGTAAATCTGGACAGTGATTTGCGCTGGATTGAGCATATAGAAATTATATTGAAAAAAGTTAGCGAAGCAGGATTTTCACTAAGATGTTTAAGAAACCAACTTCATCTAGACAGTTTGAAACTATTCTACTTTGCACATATACAATCAGTGATACAGTACAGCATAATTTACTGGTACCATTCCGTGGATAATGAAAAAATCTTTCTCTGTCAAAAAAAAAATAATACGTACTATGCTGAATCTCTCTTATAACACTCCTTGCAGGGAATACTTTAAAAATCTGGGCATAATGACCGTTCCCTGTCTATATATATTTAACATAGCAATGCATGCAAAAAAAATTTAAGCTCTTTTCTCAAAAATAGAGATTTTTATACCAATAAGGAAACCAGAGGTGAAAACGATTTAAATATCCCAATACACAGAACAGCATTCTTTGAAAAGGGCCCATTCTATAACTGCATAAAAATTTACAATGCACTGCCTAGAGATATCAGACAAATACAAGTATTGGCAAGTTATAAGTATAAACTTAAAACGTTATTAATAGATAAAGCATACTACTCCCTAAATGAATATTTTATTGACACGTAATTGTTGAAATCTTTTGTTATATGTATAGTGATGTTTGTTGTATTATTTTTTAGTGTGTTTTACATATTCCTAGTTATATCTCTGTAGAAATTATCTGATTACTTATTCTCTTCTCCTGTTTTGACTTTGTTAATGTTTCTCTGGAAATTTATGAAAATAAATCTATTATTATTATTATATCATCATTTAAATTTCCAGGAAAATATCCAATATTCAATACACTGATTCCGTAGACTTGCTGCCCATACATTTAGTTTGAAGTTATATTGAAAAGGATCTTCCTCAACCCAGAAATGCATATTTCGAGAATTGCCCTGTCGTGTGAATGTAGCTTCGTCAATAAACAGAATTTTACGTAAATTACACAGCCCCACAAAAAAAAATAAAAGGTCAAAGCAGCGAACCAGACCCATGTATCCCTATGTATTTTCGGTCGCTGAATCCGAATCCGGGGTCAAAAAAAATCGTACACCCCCAAAATCATTAGCTAGAGCCAAAAAACACCCCTGAAATGGGGTAAAAAGAATATTAAGTTACCAGAATAGTTGTTACTTCTTAATCGATCGAATTATACAAATTAAGGTTAAACAGCAGCGTACACATAACAGATATGAAACACACCCCCAGGGAGGGGCGAAAACTAGCCCCCATATATAAAAAAAATCGATCCAAAACAGCAATGACTGCTGAAAAAGCTCGAAATGTCCAAGTTTTATTAAAGTGTTAAGAAACTACATCAGGTCCGACGTAATCTTTATAAACTGTCCCTATAGGGTTGAGAAGTTCAAAGGACACCAGAAGAACAAGAAAAAACGTAAAATTCAACAGGATTTCTATTTTCATGGATGCTATGATTGGCTGAAATTGCGTAGTACTCTAAAATAGAACCAGAAACTTACGTACCATCAACATCCTACACTGTCAACCCTCAGAGGGTGTGAAAACTACCCCCTATGTAAGATTTGACTATAAAAAGTTACAGTGACTTCTGTAAAAATTCGAAACATCTGCGTTGTGTGGAAGAGAGAAGAAACTAGACTATGTTCGACGATGTGCTTGAAAACCACCCCCACGGGGTTGCGAGATACTATCCCTCTATCTGTAGGATGCTGGAAAAACAGAGAGAAACTAACCGGATTTACATTTTTATGGATGCTATGATTGGCAAAAATCGCGTACACATTTAGAGTTTGAAACTCATGTCCTATAAATGTTATTAAGTAACACCCCCAGAAAGGATGTAAACTACCGTAATTCAAGATGTAACGAAAAAGCTATACTGTTGCTTATTCGTTTCATTTCCATAGTTTTTTTTTATAGGGGTGTCGTCTCTCAACCCCTTGGGAGTGGTTTTCAAGCACAGCGTCGAACATAGTCTAGTTTCTTCTCTCTTCCACACAACGCAGGTGTTTTGAATTTTTATAGAAGTCACTGTAACTCTTTATAGTCAAACCTTACATATGGGATAGTTTTCACACCCTCTGAGGGTTGACATTGTAGAATGTTGATGGTGCGTAAGTTTCTAATTCTATTTTAGAGTATTACGCAATTTCAGCCAATCATAGCATCATTAAAATAGAAATTCTATTGCATTTTACGTTTTTTCTTGTTTTTCTCTTGTCCTTTAAACTTGGGGGTGGTTGTTCTCAACTCTATAGGGGCAGTTTATGAAGATTACGTCGGACCTGATGCAGTTTCTTATCACTTTAACAAAACTTAGAAATTTTGAGCTTTTTCAGCAGTCATTGCTGTTTTGGATCGATTTTTTTATATATGGGGGCTAGTTTTCGCCCCTCCCTGGGGGTGTGTTTCATATCTATTGTATGTTCGCTGCTATTTAACCTTGATTTGTATAATTCGATTGATTAAGATGTAACAACTATTCTCGTAGCTTAATATTCTTTTTACCCCATTTTAGGGGTGTTTCTTGGCTCTAGCTAATGATTCTGGGGGTGTACGATTTTTTTTGAGCCCGGATTCGGATTCAGCGACCGAAAATACATAGTGTAATATGTTGCAACCCCTCAAGATTTAAGGTTATGTTAGTTGCACTGAAAAGTAAGCACAGAATTCAGTAGTTCGGATGTCTGAATGTGGAAAGAACTTACTAGAAGGTCTAGAGTGATGACATATCTGTTCTGGAACTGTCTAGAGTATGGTGACGTCATCAGAGAAGCTTCTGGATCTGTCATCTTTAGGTATATAAGGCATGGAGTAAACCAAAAAGAGAAGTTAGAAGTTAGTGCAGTACTAATTGTCAGTTGAAATGGTCAGAGAGTAAACACAGTGATAAAGTTCAGTTTAGATAGCAAGAGTAGTAAGATCAGAAGAGAGTAAAGTGATCAAGTAGTACACAGTGTGTTATTAGTTAAGTAAATTATTGTTGTAATTAAGTAAGTTAATAAATTAGTGTTACCCTGGTTGTCATAATTTCCGAATCCACGATACAGGGTGTTTACAAAAAGGGTGTAAGCACGTTACAATAGGAATACATGGGTCTGGTTCGCTGCTTTGAACTTTTTTTTTTGTGGGGCTGTGTTATTTGGAGTATTTTGCATTCGTTCAAGAAACAATTCAAAATCAGTTCTTATTTGCATATCAGGTAATAATTCCTGAGTTTCTCGATAATGGAACAATTGTTGTTCATATAGTATTCTTAAAGTGTTTTGGTGAGATACATTCATTCTTAAGTCTTAAGTCTATTATTTTCTAGTACTTATCGTAGGATCTTCCATCATAGTATCTAATATTTCCTCTTCAATGTCAACAGTTCTTGCGCTTTTTGGACGACCAGTATTTCTGTTTCTCACTTAGAGACTTCCTGTGTCCCCAAGTTTTGGCATCAGGAATGTTTCTATTCGAGAATTTTTCCTTATAAAGTCTCACAGCTGCACCAGCATTACCGAAACATTCTCTCAACGCAACGTTCAAATTACGTATGTTAATTCAGAGAACGTCTCATCAACCATGTTTAATATTAACAGTTAAAATGAAATATTAGAAAAGCAGCAACAAAGTCTAGTAAGTTACCATAAATTAAGAGAAGTGTCACTTATAATAATAATAAAGTTGACTGTTTCGAAAAATGTCAAACTAATATCTCTCTGTGTAAAAGAATTTCTTAATAAAATATTGTAAATATATGTTGCTTTGTAAATATAAATTACTGATTACTATTACTTCCATATCCAGTGGAAGTATAGTAACAAAAAATTTTTTTTTAATTTTTATTGTTCAAATAGACTTAGAATGTCATGAAACGTCGAGATTTTAAGTTTGAGTGAAAAAAAAATTTCTGTCTGTCGGTCTGTCTGTCTAACTTTTTTTTGGGAGCACGTTTACTCTGAAACCGTTTAAGATATTGACTTGAAATTTGGTACACATATGTACTTTAACGAGATCTGGAACTAGATTATATTTTCATCTTGTTCAAATTGGGGTAAATTTTGGGTAAATAGGTAAATCAAGCAGGTAAGAGTCCATAAAATTGGTATTTAGTATATACAAGAGAAGCTAAGGTCTCAAAAAATGTTTGGCCTTAGCCATCCCCATTACCACCCCCACCCCATTACTAAAGGGGATTAAAAAAAAATGTGATTTAGTGTGTGTACAAGAATCAGAAACCTCAAAATATTTTTTTACTTCATCCACCTCCAATACCACCTCTCTATCACCACCCACCCCCACCCCACTACCGTTGTGGGGTATCGTTTTATGGGTTTTTTTGGGGTAATGGATTTCAAATATTATATTATTAAAGTTCCATAAACAATTTTTTCCACATACAAAATTTTTTCGTTGTGAGAGACTTGGATGGAAAATGTGGACGTGGAAGTAGTGATTCCTTGGGCAGCGGTTTTTATCGAAATGCAATAAGAATAAAAAAGTATGAAGTATGAAATAAAATTCTGATTACTTAAATTGTTCATAAATAAGGAACTCACTCATTTCTACTTTCTCACCTAAATTCATAGGTGTACGACTTAGGGTGGGCCGAAAAACACGAAAATTTGAATTTGCAGATGGCCTAGTTTCTAATATGTTACTATGTATCTAAAACTAATTCGAGTAAATTTTTAGCCAAATCGGTTAACATCTAGCCGGGCCCCCCACGGCCTTGAAAATGAAAGAAAAGGACAATTTTTCGATTTTTAACATTTTTCAAATTGACATTTGAAATTTTTTTATGACTTTTTATTAATGTCTAAACGCGTGTGGCAAAAGTTTTTCAAATAAAATATTATTCAATTCCAGGGAAATTAGAAATTTGTCACTAAAACGTAGAATTTGACAAAAATAGGGTTTTTTGTTTAAAATTTCTAATTTCCCCGGAACTGAAAAATATTTTATTGGGAAAACTTTTGCTACACGCGTTTAGACATTAATAAAGAGTCATAAAAAAAATTTCAAATGTCAATTTGAAAAATGCTAAAAATCGAAAAATTGGCCTTTTCCTTCATTTTCAACGCCGTGGGGGGCCGGCTAGATATTAACGGATTTGGCTAAAAATTTACCCTAATTAGTTTTAGGTACATAGTAACAAATTAAAAACTAGGTTATCTGCAAATTCAAATTTTCGTGTGTTTTTCAGCCCACCCTTCACACTTACCTTCATTTTAGAAATAACAAATTAAAGTTTTCATTGTGATTATCTGAACCAAAAGTTTATAATTTTATTTACGTTCGAATAATATATATGGCTATATCGACTGTTTTATTAAACATAGGTAATCGAAAAAACATCAAGACTCCCTTTATTGAATATATAGAAAACAAATAAATGGTTGTACGAAAAATGTAATTCCAAAGAAAAGAAAAATGTAGTTGCTTTAAAAACATATGATGACGTCATAAGGTTTTAAAATGTGGGCGTAAAATGGAGTAAATTGTTTTAAACATTGTATTTTGTTACTATGTTGCTTCATATATACGGAGAAAAAAAAATTGCGCTTACTGTCTAAGTTGCGAAAAAAAATGTGCACCTGTCGTATTTTAATGGATTAACTGACAAAATTTGATGTTTTACTATTTCTATTATTTTGGAAAAAATAAAAATATGCGCAAGAAAATAATGACTACCATTTCTACCGATTTCAAGAAAATTTTGCATACAGTATCACCCTCGGGAAAAACGCCCCGAATACCATTAAACACTAAAGAATTTGAAAGTTAAAATTTTTGCAACCACAGAGGAATTAAATCAAAAAAATTAAATAGGTACTTACAATCTCGGACCCCGAATTCTTGTCAACACAGAACCACAAAAACACAAAAGTAAAACTATAAATAAATTAAATATATCCATTGTTAATTAGGAACCATTGTATTACGATATATAATAATGAACTAAATATTCTATTGCATTTGAAAATATATAAAATCACTTAAAGGGGGCGTGGAGGTATCTAATTACCCCGTTCGGTGTAACTAGGTTTATTTCCCAACATGCCAAATTACACAGTGTTTAAAAACTAGCTATTTAAAATTAGATTGGTTTTTGAATATTGCGAAAAAGTGTTATTTTATGTTTTCGACAAAAATCTCAACTTGAAATGCTTGTCAGCTAAAAATGCCTCAAATATCACTTAAAGGTAAATAGGTTTTCTTCATAATGATTTTTTAAATGTTTACCGCTATATTTCCATGATATTATGCAGTAGATTGAAGTATACAGGGTGTTTCGTGAGTGACTGGCCATAAGCTATTGAGGAGATAGCACAATTTGATTCCTGGAATATTCATTGATTATACGTTTGGAAGATTTGATTATTCCTAAAAAAATTTTAAATATTCAAGACGTTACAGGAATATTCTTTTTTATCCAAATGGCACAGTTTATAGATATTCTACGATTATCCAAAACGCATATTATAGGAATAATCAAGTTACTCTAGGAATATTTTAAAAATATTATAATAATATTTCCCCTCAATAGAATCTTCCTAGATTATTATTCCACTCTTTCATGAATATTATGGATATAAGCTTATATTATTCTCACATACAGATTAATTCTTATTTTATTGGATTTTTATGTTCCATTACATAATATGTAATAATAAATTGACGAATTATAACCAATTTTAAACTGAAATGGCATTTACCAGTTATATATGATTATTTTCTTGACTTATTGTTTATTATACGAGAACGATCCCAGAATGGACCGAAACTATAACAAGAGACACGATAATTGCTTACAACTATCGATTTTTAACTGTTGGTTATCGTCAGAATCATCAGTGTAGTGTTGGGGGAATTCGAATTAAAATACTCGGTTAATCCGAGTATCAAAATACTCGCTTGATTCCGAGTATTAAAATTTCATCCGAATAGAATATACTCGGATTAATTTTAAGTACAAAACAAAAAAGAACTGTCAATCGTGCACTTGGATAATAAAATGTTTTTTAGATTTCCCCCCCCCCCCCCCGCTCATCAATTCTGAGATCTGGGGAGAAAAATTAATAACCTCAGTGCCACTTGCATTCGCTTTAACCACGATCGCAATTACTGTTGACAGAGTGATTGAAAAATCGCGATATCACATCACTAATACCTATAGTGAAAATTTAATTCGACATCGGATGATTAATCCGAATATTTTTGTCATCCGATTCCGTGTAATCCGAGTACCGAAATCATCCGAATATCTGCATCACTACATCAGTGTAGCGCATATTGCATGTAAGATTCTCTCTCAAGTTATCACACCGGAGAATTATGTCAGATTGCCAATACGAATTATTAAGTGAATACAAAAATCTATCGCAAACTTGGAAAGGCTTCGAAATTAGTCAAATACCAATAAATACGCGATTAATTCTAAATACACGTGACTTATAACAGTTAATTGCCTTCGCTAACATATTTACATAATTGGCATTTGACGCAATCTCTTACCTATAGTTCCAACCGACGTTTGAGTGTTTAATGGGAATATTCCTGTATTATTTTTCCTGGAATATTATTGTCTTCTTCTCAAAAATCATATATCTTCTAATAATATTAGGCTATTGTTCAGAAAGAATATTCTTGTATTATTTTCTTGGAATATTATTGTTTCCTTCTCAAAAATTATATATATACTAAGAATATTATACTATTGTTCAGAAAGAATATTATTTTATTATTCGTATGAATAATTCTAGTATCAACATGTTAAATTATATATATTCCTGGAACAATACAATATTATTTCGAATATATATACTCCGTAGAGGACATTTACAGATCATTCTTAGAATATCTTGTGCTATGTGGGTTGATGAAAGGTTTTCTCTAAAACTATAGAAACTATTGCAGATAGACATCACCTATATTGGTGGCTATTTTTGTACGTTCATTTGCTTTCTGAATTGTTTGAAAATGGCACGTTGGTTGCCTAAAGTGTAGTGCCGTAAAAGTTACAATAAATCAGTGATAAAGTAAGGTTTTTATTATGTCATGATTAATTATCACAAAATAACGGCTTAGCAATTTACTTTATCATCCAAAATTCCAAAATGATGTACAGCGTCAACCAAATTAGATGGGATTTGAGGTTTTTTCTAAAACTATGGCAGATAGACAAAAACCAATATTGGTGTCCGAGCTCGATTTTCGAGAAACAAACAATGGCGCAAACCGCGATCGTCTATCTTTTTCGACTACCGAGCTACAGAGCGACTTTGGAAAATTGGCATTTTTTGATTACCTCAATATCTCAATTACCAAGTGTCGAATCGAAAATCGAGTAGCACATTCTTAAGGCACTTTTTTGAGTAGAATCCGTTGCTGATGAGAAGAAAATTATGCATGCCTCAATTTTCGAGATATAGACATAACTTTTGTTCTTTAAAATTATTTCATTATTCGATCACAACTTAAATTAGCTATCCACAGGGCCGCGCCAAGCCCTCTGAGCGCCGTCGTGCAAATACGAATATGCGCCCTTCAGTAACATATCTACAATTCAGCTGAAAGGGAGGCTGAGGGAAAAAGTATCTCAAATAGATCAGGCTAAACAAATGATTTAAAAAATTCAAAATTTTCCAGTTCATGCCAGGGCTGGATGAAGGATTGGTGCGCCTTTAGGTAAATGAAGTATATGCGTCCTCTTATTTAAAAAATGCGCCGCAGTCGAAATTTTCGAATTTTTCAAGGTCAAACAGCCTCAAATTAAATTTAGAAATTTGACCTTAAATAATATTGTCTTCGAAAAGTAGGTTTCGTGGGCGTAAAACATAAAAATGTAAAATATCAATAAAAAATGTTTTGTTATAAAATAATTGCAGTATTTATATTTTCCTCCGAACTAAAATTAAATATAAACATTAAAAAATATAAAAATCATATATTGAAAACTTATATCCTTTTCGTGATTTCTTGCTTGCGAGAATTTCGCTATAATATACAGAGGCGGCTCAAGGTAAATTTTTCACCCGGGCGGGAGCATTTTTTGGCGCCCCTCCCTGAGAGATGTGTTTTGAGACGCTGGAGGCAATTTTGGATACAAAAATTTTTTCTATCATGTCAGTTCCCTCTACCACCTCTTTTTTATTCCCTAAAAAAATAGCAAAAAAAGTCCTTGTCCCAAAGGTTCTGACATAACTTTTCTGAAGTATTTTGACGTGCTGAAACCGGTTTTGCACAAAAACAAATTAGGTGGTATAAGGAAACTGACCCGACAAAAAAATTTTTTTGTTCAAAATTGGCTTCAGCGGCTCAAAATACTTCAGAAAAGTTAGATAAGAACCTTAGGACAAGACCTTTTTTCGTAGACTTGTGTAATTAAATTCGTAATATAAATTTTTTTGTCTACATCTGAATACTATTATATGAGAGGACCACCGACGCAAGTTTACTTAGAGGAAGGTTCCTCTTTATTGTTTTAATATTTCATACAGAACAAATTGCCATTTATTTATAAACGGTAAATTACGTAAGATATGAAATACAAACAGCTGATGTTGGTAAAACAATTTTCTGAGTATTCTGAATTTTTTCTGAATGAAAGTACATGTTGCCGGCCTTTTTTTATGGAATATCTTTAATGATCGACTCCGTATCAGTCAATAATAGGTCAGGAAGCTTGAGGTATGAGTAGTGAGTTATCTCATAGCTAAACAAGAATGTTTGTGTTGCACTTGGATTATTTAGGCAGTTTTAATGTTATTCGACTGTTCTGCATTATTATCTACCATTTTAATTGACATAGATACTGATATTATTTGATATTTTCTTCCAAAGAAAACTAATGAAAAGGGTACAAACAAAAATTAAACAATTTTTGCCCTCAGTTTGGTGGGGCGGTCGCCCGGGTTGCCCGGCCCTTAAGCCGCCCGTGATAATATAATCCTAAATAATTTTGTACAGAACAGAGGTACTAAATGCGATAATTCTATCTAAATAAAATAACCAAATAACAATCCGGATAATCCGGCTCTGGTTCATGCTATACTGTAACTAAACGTTTGTTTCTTTTTATTATAAATTTCAAAACTCGCGGCGCCTTACGGCGCTTTAAGTTACGTAGCGCCGGCGTGCGCCGCACGATTTACCATTATGGGCCTTATGGACGGCGCGGCCCTGGCTATCCAACGATACATCATATTTATCTCTAGAAAAAGTGGTTAATTTTCGAAAAATTTTATATATTTGTGAAAACTATTAACAACAACACTTCTTATAATATAAAATAATTTTGCTAAAAATAAGAAAACTAAACTACAATAAATGTTCGAATTGTCTTCCATTGACATCTATGCATTTTTGACACTTTCTCCTTACAGCATTTGTTGCATTTCCAATCATGACACGAGTTATTGTCCGAAACGCAACTAATGTTTTGTTTTCCAATTCTTCTATGTTATTAGAACGCTCTTTATATATATAATATCTTTTAAATAACCCCAAAGCCAAAAGTCGGCAGGGGTTATGTTAGGTATATCGGGAGATCTAGCTGGTCACAAAATAGGACCATTATTTGCTAAAAATTAAACAATTGCTAAACTGCTGTTTATTAATGTCCAGTTAGCTAAATTGATTGTTAGTTATCAATTTAGTTAACTTAGCTAACTATACTCCTGAGTGATATTTAGATACCTATCCAGAGCATTTAAATAATTTCGTGTTTCATTTGACGTATGACATGGGGCGCTATCGTGTTGATAAATTAATCTTTGAAATTGTCTTACAGGCATATTGTCTACAAAGGGCACTATTTCTTGTAGTAGAATGTTAATGAAATTTTCGGTACCTATTCAAATTACCGTGAAAAAAATGAGGACTGGAATGAATGATGGAATGAGTATCCAATAAAACCACACACACCACACACACCACACACCATACACCAAATCCAAATCGTCTTTGACGATTAACTGTAGCAGTTACGTGTGGATTTTCATGTGCCCAATGGTGATTATTATGTCGATTAAAAATTCCGGCAGCTTATATGGGCCTCGTCTGTCCATATAATTGTTCCTTCAAATCCTGGCATTTCATTGCACTGATGCAAAAACCACTGCAAAAATCGAGACGCCTTTGAAAGTTATTTGGGTATAGATTGAGACTAATACTAATTTTGTAGGGTTTGAATTTTTTATTTTTTTAAGCAACGCAACGCAGTTGTTTTTGGGATTCCTAAATTTTGCTGTGTTTCTCGAGACGATATATTCGGATTTTCTCATACAGTTTCTAAAATAATATTTTCTACAGCTTCTCTACCTGCTTTATTATATATTTTTGCTTGAGGTTTTACAAATGATCCAAACTCTTAAATTTTGTTGTAGCCTTTTGAATATTTTTATGTCTGGCTGTCTATTTTCTGGATATATAAAAATATTGTTTAGGCGGCACTTTTAGCACAAAGTTTTGCTGTCTATAACTTACCTATTAAAATTAAGCTCGGAAGTTAAATTTGAATCTTCTCCACATTCTATGGGTCGCGTGCGCCGACGTCACAGATTTTGAGACCTTAGGAAAAACAAACAGCTGTCATTGAATTATCGGCATATTGAATGTTTTTCTTTAGAGTGAATTTTACTGTGTTTGTGCCATTTAAAAGTTTAATGTTGGATTATTTAACATCTGCAGCTATTCTTATTACTTTTATATCCTCTATTTTGTTCGACAGGATGACGGTTAGTTCGTATTTTGCAGAATATTCTCATGATGTAGAGGTTAGGTATACTGCTGTCATGGAATTAAATCCTTATATTTTGAGAAAAAAATGCTTTAGTGTAAATATTGATGTATTTCCAAATAGTACACATAGAGATACTGCGAATTACTTGGTTTTTGAGAGAAGTGCATAGAGAGAAGGATGAGTTCAAGACATTCAAAAGTCTTAAAGCTGTTTATGGTTATGTGAAAGAAGTACTCTGCAAGAAATTTACAGAATAAAACCTTGTTGCAACGGTAAGAATTGTTATCAATGATTTACCATTCTTTTCATATACATTTGCCTAATTAAATGTTGCTTTGGAAATAATTGCTAACGTACAAATTCATTTTTCAGGTTAAGTCGTGGCATCATGAACAAAAGCCATTGACTCCAGATTCAGATGGTTTCTTAGTACTTACTGTGAATGTGTTGCTAGTTTAGACAAAATATGTCCACTACTTAGTGAGAAAGTATTTCCTTTTAGTTTTTTAGCAGTAAACACGGCTATGATCAAGGTATTAACCGCCGTAAATTTTGTGAAAAAGACACCATATAAGATTAACTAATGAAGACTGATGTGCTATAAACTATTTGAAGTATGTAGTAAGACATGCATAATTTCTTCCAGTGGTTACCCCTCGTCTACACAATTCTATACAATCCATTGTAATTTCTGTAAAAATTTTATTTTTCATATATTGTTATGTAATGTCTCATAATTTTATGTAATTCGTTTGTTCATTATCATTTTATTAAATATCCTCTTTTTATTATGTTTTATTTATCACTCCTACTACTATATATTGTTAGCAGTGAATTGAAATTGTCAGTTATGTCGAACTTGTACATAGGTACATGCTTGTAATTGAAAGTAAAACAAAATATCTTTACTAAATAAGTTATTTATTGTAACAAAAAATAAATGATTGTAATGTAACATAACATGATATATATATATACTTTATAGTAATATCTATCTAAGCAATAAGTAACATTTAACTTGAAGGGCTTTTTTAGCTATACAATTCAACACTAACAAAGCCAATTCAGACTTTGCTTATGTGTTCACTGACCGTAGACCACTTCAGAGTTTTAATTTTCAACTTTTTCAGTGTTCAATAGTCCAACACTGAGTTTTTAAACACCACACGATATACTTTGAAAGGGCACATTGCATCATGCACTTGTTGACGGCCGCAGGTACTTTGAATTTCCTTTCTTAATTTATGTACCTCCTTTATCAAATATCTTTATGAAGCCTGCAAATTTCCTTCTTGGAGTATACTTTATTTAAAACAATTTCTACCATTGCACTTTTCTCTCCTTTGGCACAGCTCCACACACCTTTCGCCCAACTAAAATTTAATCAACAAATAATTATTAAAAATACTGACAAACCAATATAAAATGTTAATTTTCTTTACCATGAATTGTTTATTGCTTATGTGAGCAACAGTTATTATTATTATAAGCACTTTCAGTTTCAAATATGGGTTTTAAATTGTATTCCTTTTTAAGAGAGGATGCCCAAACAGGATGTATCGTAATGGTCTTGTAATACGGCTGTTTTTCCTACAACATAAACCCACGTTAAAAATCAAATTCTTACATTAATATGCAACAACGTACCACTGATAAAATGCTTGGAAGACTCTCGTAAAATCATTAATTTTAATTGTTTGAAATCAGTTGCAGTCTTTTAACCTCTAACTTCTTCTGGTTGTAAATTGAGGTTATTTTACCAAAACTGGCATTGTTTTGGATTGTCACACTTCCACAATTAATAATAAACCAAAAACTTGTTATTTTGTATGTATAATATACATAGAAACAATAATATTACGAAAAGTTCAATCAGTTACCATTTGACAGTTAAAGAATTTCTGTTTGTTTTTCCTAAGGTCTCAGATTGTGACGTCACGCGCACGCGACCCATAAAACACTTAATCATATCATTTCATATCAAATCATATTTTTCACTTATTCATTACTAAATTGAACCACTTTTAACAATGCTCACTCACAATTAACTCACAAATTAGTTTTTGACATTTACAATTATTTCGATTTTCTTTTTTTTTACGATGACCTTCCCAATAAATATTAGAAATGCGATAAATATGCATAGATGTCAATGGAAGACAATTCAAACATTTATTGTAGTTTAGTTTTTCCTATTTTTGGCAAAATTATTTTATATTATAAGAAGTGTTGTTGTTGTTAACAGTTTTCCATGGCCTCCTCTCTGCTCACAAATATATTAAATTTTTCGAAAATTAACCACTTTTTCGAATAATGAAATAATTTACAGGGTGTTCCATTAAAAAAAAAATACAAATTACGTTTATATCTCGAAAACTGAGGCATGCATAATTTTCTTCTTATCAGCAACGGATGCTACTCAAAAAAGTGCCTTAAGAATGTGTTACTCCTTTTTCGATTCGACAGGTAATTGAGATACAGAGGTCATCCAAAAATGACAATTTTTCCAAAAACGCTCTGTTAGGTAGTAGTCGAAAATGATAGGCGATCGCGGTTTGCGCCATTGTTTGTTTCTCTAAAATCGAGCTGACGACATCTATATTGGTGTTTGTCTATCTGCCATAGTTTTAGAGAAAACCCCAAATCCCATCTAATTTAGTCCACCCTGTACATGTATCAGTTACAAGCAACCTTCTCTGAATTATGGTGTGGACAACGTAATAGGCTCCTATTGGAGGAAATTCCATTGGGGAAGTACAGCTAAACCCTTTCAATTTTTTATTTCAAATAATTTAGGAAATATAAAATATTATTTTCGGTATTCAGCAGATAACTTTCAAAGAAATCATTCGTATCTTTCATATATCATTGATCTAAATCTGACCATGCTAGAATATCAACAAGGAGTCCCCTTACGAACTGACTTGTCAACTTTCTTCATACACCTACTATATCTAACCTTCAATATGAAAAACAAGAAAATAACCATTCTTTCTGTGTATTGAAGATCTAAGTCTGATCATGCTAATATATTATAAGAAATCCTCCCTTACGAGGAAATCTTTCAAGCATCTCTAGCTCTATCTAGAGGATAATCCATCACAAACAAACATTTGGTACATTTCAAAGCCAAGAACTACTAAAAAGCGCAATGAAATATGGGTATAAAATTTCACTCCACATCTTAATAAGTAAAATATTTCAATCAATGTTTCACTGATCAAATCTAGATATTTAACAAATTTAGGAAATATGTCGAGCATACAAATAATGTAGTATCACTAAAGTTTGTCTAGTTTCCATAAACACCAAAATACTAAATATGTGCTTGACCTACGTTTCGCCAACCATGTTGGCATCATCGGCAGATCATTAGAACTCGGTTTTAATTATCTCCAGGTGCACGTATCTCTTAAGTTTTGATTACAGCTGCTACTTACAGATTGATACTCGAGTTCTACAATAGTTAGAAATTAAAAAAAAAATAGAAGTAAACTAGATTAAAAAAGTCTATAACCGAAAACTATTTTCGAATATACAGGGCGAGCCAAGACGAAATTACAGGATCAGTGCCTTATTTTTTTAAATGGAATGCTATGTATAGCAGTACATTTTCTGAAACCTCTTTCTAGACTCTATTCATTCCTATATTACTATTGACTATCTCCCAACCACTTGTAATTAATTTTTTCGTTGAAATAATGCCATCTGCAGATGCATATTGAAAAAATCACCAAAAAAATCACAATTATGGACTTTAAGAAAAACTTATGTGAATACTAGTTAGAAGACATCTATAGTTAATATTTTTGAATCATTCTCTTAAAAATGTACAGGGTGGCAAAAAATTATTTTTCAGTTAAGAACTATTTAAATTTAATTATCTCAATTTTTCAAATGGAACACTGCATATTTTTCGACGATGTGATGTAGAAATGAAAAACGAACGTTTATTGTAATTACTTCCCTATGGCTAATTGCAACCATTTTGGTTTTCGGTAGGTGAGAATTTTAATAAATCAGTACGAGGAGTCGGTAAATAAAATAACGAATACGATCGAGTTTGAAAAGAGGGTACCTATATTGGAAGTAAATTTCATTTAATAGTTCAGGACAGTCAATTTTGTTGGTTAAAAGTTTATGTAAAAAGAGTAGGTACAGCAAAGTATGCTCGTCATAACACTTGTTCATTTAAGTGAAATCTAGCCAACAATTCAGATTGCAGTGTACCAACAGCTGGATAAACACCATCAGACTTATAAGAAAGGTATTCAGCATACTTCCTCTGAACTTTTTCTAAGTTAGAAATATGAGTTTCGTAGTTTGGGCTTCAGGCAACTGAAGCGTATTCTAGTTTAGACCTGACAAAGGCATTAAACAGTAAAGTAATTGTTGAAACATCTTTAAAGTGCCTTGAGTTTCTCATAATAAAACCCAGATTCTTATTGGAATTAGCTATAATGTAATTTCAATATGAGGAATAAAAGTTAATGTAGAATCAAAGATAACACCCAAGTCCTTAACCCTAGAATGGTATCGTACGTAAAATTTATGCGTGCAAGATTAATAAATTGCATTTACAGAGCCATACGCTGACAAATTTTCTCGACCTCCCAGGTATGCTTTCCTAAATATCTTGGCGATAGGCTGTTTACATTGCCACTTCGCAAGTGCTTGTGTTAGAGGTTACATTTATTATTTTCTGGAGCTCTACACGTAAATATTACGCATCGTTACCAATTAGTATATAATTTTTACGTGTTCGATACCAATAAACAGGGCCCCCCACAAGGGGGGTCAGTAGGTACCGCGGTACCCGGACCCGGCCACTTTGTGGGTCCAGTTAGACCAGTAAACGCAGTATTTGCTCATTGATTATGAGACCTGGACAATAATTTTTTTCCACATTTGTCCCCCCCGCTTATCAATTATTAAGTGTGGGGGGCCGCCAGAAATCTTGACAAAGATTTTTTTCAAATTTCTCCCCTCCGCTCATCAGTTTTGCCAGAGATGCTGCCAAAAAAAAATGTTTTTCAGATTTCTACCCCCCCCACCCCCCGCTCATTAATTATTAGGCGCGGGGACCCACCAATGAATTTGGTACCGGGGCCCATGATTTGATGTGGGGGGGGGGGCCTGCCAATAAACGTTTACAATGTCGAAACGAGGTTTAACAGATGAAGACTTGAAGGAAAGTAGTAAATTTACTTACTTTGTTCATTTCTAATTTAAGTTACCATGTATATTGTATGTTTACTTGGCAAAATAAACCTTTAAGCAAAATGTTAATTGAGTTTCATTAATTTATTTAACCGCATTTTAACATAAAGCTTCGATACCAATACAGTACCATAAAATATCGATACCGTTCTAGGGTTAAATTCGGAACATCCGGTGATGGCTTCACTACTTATATTATACGAAAAAGTTATTGAATTAGTTTTCCTTGTGAAGGACATGGCATTATATTTTGACATATTTAATGGTAATTTATTAGTATTACACCAATTATTAATTTTTCTGAGTTCTTGCTATAATTTATCACAATCGCTTATTGCCCTAATCGAGGTAAATAGCTTGAGGTCATCGGCATATAGGAGAGCATTAGATGTCTTAATGTCCTGACAAATATCATTAATGAATAATATGAAGAATGGGGGTCCAAGAACTGAGCCCTGCGGTACTCCTGATGTTGCCGACACTTGAACAGATGTGACACCACAACAATATACATTTAAGAGTAATTTTAATGTTACTTATGTTTAGGCTCAATTTGTGTTAATTTTGATTACACGTAAATCTGTGTTAATTGCATTACTATTTGATGCCATCTAATAACGATAATAATAATATAAATAAAATCACTTGGTAACAGGAAAATGTATTGTAGTACAGCAATTAGAGATTTTAACTTCGGAATAATGTCATAACAAATTAGATTTCGTTTATTTTTGGCAACGTAACAGTAAATGCATTAAAGAAAAGTTTCTTTATTATGCGGGGGTTTGCTAATTGGTCCCATCTTTTCAGAAGGTGGGACCAAAAAGAAAATTTTGGGCTGAAAATAAATCATATTTTGATATGAAAAGGTTCTATGCAACTTTTCATGTAAATTAGACAACGCAAGCAGGTCCGTAGATCCGCAGTATTCAGGCCTATCGGCCCATTGTACATTAGCAACATTTAGGATCCCTTAGGAAAGAGCAGTGCTCTCCACGAAGGAGAGCAGCCCTTTCCAGGGTAGGTCCCGTAGTTCTTCCGGCTGTAGAAACTGCCTTCCAAAATACCTGTACCTTGACACTTCTATTGGTGCACAATGGCATAGGATATGAGTGATGGTTTCATCCTCCACTCCACTCCACTCCACTCCACACATCTTACAAATAGGATCACCTTTCAACTGCATTGTATGCAGGTGCTTGTTCAGGGGACATGTTATCAGGCTTACCATCCGTCTCAATCATTTTCTATCGTACCCAATCAGCCACTTTACGGTGGAGTCAGTCGAGGGCCCCTTTATATGGAGCCTCACTCAACTGTCTCATTCCGGGGGCCCCAGCCCAATAGTCGTTAAACTGTGCTCAGTGTGCCGTAGCTCAGTCTCGCAGCTCTGATTGTATCAGACTTCTTAGCAGACCGAAGGCTGGCTCAGGGCCAGGGAAAGGAGTTTTTGCTCCTTCACCCATCAAACGGCCTACTTCTTCGCTGCTCTCGACGCCACTGTGTCCGGGCACCTATATAAGTTTAACTGAGTTGCGTTCACACAGCTCAGTTAGAATATTTCAACAGTTCAGCACTGGCTTCGAGGTCACCTTGTTTGATGCAAGAGCCCTCAAAGCTGCCTGATTGTCGCTATATATATATAAATATGCTTATTGACGAAACCTCTTTTGAGGTTTTCGCTTGCACAATGTAAAATGGCATATATCTCAGCCTGATATACGAGCCCTTGGCTTGCATCCGTGTACACCAGCACCAGTTACCACCTGAGTCTTCGATCCATCTGTGTACCATTCCAGACCTCCGGGGCTCTTTAAGTTACAACGATTTGAAAACTGCAATTTTAGCATGAAAAAAAGTTATATCAACACGGTTTTCGTCAAACAGACATAACATAAACACACCACATATAGTAGACAACCCCCAAATCCAAAGCCAAGGCTGTCCGGAAGGGGGGTTACACATTTGGAAAAACGCAGATATACATCCATACCCACCGGTGTTGTCAGCACCAGGGCTGGGGCTCGTACATAGAATGCCATAGACAGTCGGTCAGCATATTCGCCACTCAATACGCCTTAACCGACTGAGCTACCGTGCCGAAAGATATTCAACCTCGAAAAATTTCGCATGTATTTAAAAAATGGTACAGATCTTAAAAACATCATTATAAATGAAATATCATCCATTCCATTTGTGCTAAAAATTTTATTCAAAATCGAAGGTAAAAAAAAATCGTTTTTTCGCAAATATCTCTTAAACGGTAAGAGTTATCGTAAAAATAATTATCACAAAGATTGTAGGTTATGCGATCCTCTGCAAAGAAGCTCTTTATATATTTTTTTTCTTCTCTCTGTATTGAGATTTTGGGATGTTTTCTTGAGCTAAACACTACCTGTGTACCAAATTTCAAGATGCTAGATCTGCTGGAGTATCCTATTGATTGGAGAATTGGAAATTAATTAAAATTATTTTTGAAAATAAAACACAGTCTCAAACATATATGTTTTATTTAATGGTAAAGAGATCTATTTAAAATTGTACGGACATTTTATATATTATGCACTTTCCAATAAAATTTGTTGATTCAAATGATACATATAAAGCTACGTATAATACTGATTAACTCTACATAAATTTTTTCCTTAAATACAATCACAGTTCTGGTTAAAAATATACGGAAAAACATACAAAACAAACGTTTTTGAGAATGCAAAAAAAATTCGCAAACTTCGTGTTTCACTTTTAATTGTCATAGTTTTATTAGTCTAATTAATGTTTTTTTTTTCTAAAATATGTTTGTTATATACAGTAGTAGACTTTACATTTGTACAGTTAGTTTCAAACAGCACAACAAACTTTTACAATTTTGTACATAAATCATATTAAAAAAATTATTTCCTCATAAAAACTCAAAAAAAATAAATAAATAAATAAAATATATTCTGTAAAAATAATAATAATAAAGGAAAGTTCCCAGCCACTATAATCCTAACAAGTTATCAAAGAGTTATGGAACAATATAAGATCTAGAGCTTTACTTTTGTCAATGCTGGAAGAATTGGAACTTAAACGAATTTCGTGTAATACTCCAATAAGTAGGAACAAATAGAAACATGCAAAGGGAAAATGAACATAGAAAAACATTTTACTCCATATTGCTTACATCATTTCTGCTCTTGTAATACTGTTATTATTTTTGTTTATTTGAAGCTAATGTAAGCTTACGTTACAGAAAGGTTAAATATTGTCTCTGTATGTGATGTGTAGTGGAAAATCTACGAGGGGCAGTACATGACAGTTACAGATTCTAGTTACAAACGGATACAGTTTGTAACTAGAATCAACACTATATATATATATATATATATGTCTTAAAGGTTTTCATTATCACATATATGTTAAAAATATACAGATAATCACACCAGAGAGAAACCTGGAGTATATTTTATTAGTGGCATGGGATTTTAATATTTTTAAATTAAAATTAGATTTCTTATAATTTGTTCCTTGCTTGCCAAGGAAAAAAAAAGTTAATAAAGTTGAAACATAATTGTTCTAGTTATATCAAAATGAGAGTTATATTGTAAGTAGTACACACACACAGAGGTTACTTAGGCAAAACAAGAAGGTTTGTGGTGCAGAAATTAATTATTTGTGGTCTGATTTATTTTTTTTAAGTTGATAAATATGCACGTGCAATCTGTAAGACATACTAAGGTAAAATGCACAAGACATAATTACATGTCGTGTCAATATTTTCAATATTCCATCGTTAGAAATTATCATTCTGATTGATACTATTTCAATACATTTATAAACACGCAATTTAGTAAAGATCAGTGTCACTAAACAATAAACTTGCTCGTAATTATAAAGTGCTGATGCCATCAGTAACCCAGGTACTTAAACAAAAAATTGAGAATGGGCAATGTCTATCCGGGCACCGAAATTAGGCACGGCTGATTCTCTCGCTATTGTTCCCAAAAGCCACACCACATTTGTAGATTTGTATATTGTAGAGTATTAATTGTTATATTATCTTGTTATTATAACAGAAAATGTTTATATTTTGACACGTCATAGACGTGACGTGACGTGACATAAGGTCAATGCACTGGGTTCGATCCCCTTGTTAAATGCAAGCAAGTTCAATGTACTGACACCGACCTTGTTTATGTTGTTAAACTTGCAAGTTCATTCAAATAGTATCGACCCAAAATAATAATTTCTAAAGATAAAATACAACAATTAGCTAGACTTTTAGCCTGAATATAAAAAGCCATATATTACATCTATAATTCCTAACTATAAATGGCAAGATTCGACAATGTACCAAGAAAAACATTCTTTTTTTCTATAATATGTATGGATATGTTTCATTGTTCATTGAGCAGTTTAAAATAAATAAACATTATATTAAACAGTTACTTCTTAACCATAACATTTAACATTTTTGTACTCACTTTATTATTATGGCTGTGCTGTGCACGTGTTTCATAAATTTAAGTGCACTTTGTACTTGTACTTTATTTGTACCATAAAATTTATATTTTAGTTTGTAACTGAATAAACGAAATACCATAGTAAACGCATACTAGACAGAAAACTTTTTTGGTTTTTAACTTTTTGGCGAGACAAATTACGATCCCTTCTTTCACAAAAAACGATTTCGCGGCGGAGGCCCTAGTTTGGTTTTTTGCATTTATTTTCCAAATAGTTAGTCGGAGGACAAAATTTTATATAGGCAAAAATATTTGTTATTGAATTTAGAATAAAAAAAATGTTCTATCATCACATTTCTAATTGTTTTTCTATGTATTATTTATAAATCGTAACAATCCAACTAAAAGAACATACAAGTCAGTGAAACTTCAGCAAAAAGAAAAATCACGGAAATTCATCACCCAAGAAATCATCTTCATAACCACCCAACAATATCCTTTATCGATCAACTACAACAGTCCCGGTCAAAAATTAGATTAAAAACTCTCTCGACAAGATTTGCCAAGTCTACTTTTAACTTAGAAATACTCGACAAGTTTTGCATTACATAAGAGCCAGACATTCAAGCAAGATATAAATTGCCGGAAGTTCTACAGGAATTACATAACGAAAACTGTGTTCATTTCCCTCTCATTTTAATATGAATTGTATACCGGGTGACAATGATATCACTAGCACCCCCATTTTGCCCCTTGTTTTTCAAGATATCAAAATGAAACTCGACAATTACTACAGACGTAAAATGCCACATTTTGACGTATTTGAAGATGATTTTTTTAGATTTCCAGTTTAGCTGGAAGGGACACCAATTCTTGATCTTTAAATGGAACACCATGTATATTATTGCATTTTCAGAATTCTGGGAAAATTCTAAATAGGACTGAACTATTTTGGTGTTTCTTGCAATTAACTTTAAATCATCATAAATGACAAAAAATTATGGAAAAATCAAATACAACTTTTCAAGACCAATCCAATGGTACCGTCAAACCCAAAATCCATTGAGTATTAAACTCAAAGAAACTTATTATTTGTTTTTCATTATGATAGACAAATAGTCTAAATGATATTTAAAGTAAGCCACTCTATAGATTCAAAACAAAACTTGGCTCTATGAAAATCAAGTCACCAAAATAGTTCAAACCTAGGTACTCAGAATTTTCCCAGGAAGTCCAGAAAAAATATTTAAATATATCAAAATGTGGCATTTTACGTCTGTAATAACTATGCCAAATTTCATTTTGACATCTTGAAAAATAAATTGTCACCCGGTATATATTTTGAAACGTATTGAAATTATTTTATAAATACTAAAGTGTACTCATTTATGCATGGGCTGATGGACTTTGGTCAATGGTCTTGTGCCAATTGGCAATAAAGTACTTCAATATTATTATTGAAAGTGGGAATAGAAACATCGCAGAAGCATCGCCACAAAATGACATTGACAGTTCCTAAATGGGGAACAGTCATTTTTAAACCACCAATTGTTTAACTGTTTTAGGGTTAGGTTTAATATCGGTCTCTGTGCCTAATCCTTTATGCCAATGTGTTTGACATTTTGTACAATAAATTATTGTTATTATTAAAATGGTTCATGTGAATAGGCACTAAATGTCATGCAGCATACTTTTTATCAGTCCTAAGTACGTAAGATTACATCAGAACACAAATAAAAAATCCATGACCTTCTTGCCTACCTCATTTTTATACTATTTTAAGAACAGTCAAAGTTACACTGTAGACATAAAAATGTTAAAAACATTTATAAATTTTAAAAAGTTATGCTACATTGTACGGTCATCAAACTCCACCATAAAAATGGATTCGAGAAACATTAAAATTTTGTACCTACACTATACTAACGTCTTACTAAAGTAGGACTAGTTTTCTAAGTAAATAAAATATACTTTGATATGGCTCTATTTCAATCAGTGTTAGTACAATTTGCCTAAGGTGTAAGCGTAAGTGGAAATACTTGCGTGATTTCCCCAATGCCCTTCGCTGATCCCTCTCTAAAGAGTAATCTTTGACCGACGGTTACGTATTCGGGATGCAATTTAAATTTAAACAAAACGGAGTCACGCTCATTTGTGTGAATACATTTAGACGAACAAATGCCGATGACGACAGCTGTCTGGCGGATATTGCCGATGTGAACTGTTGTTTGGAATCCAGGGTAAATGGCGGTCGCGTGGAAAAGTACCGACACACTTGCTTGGAAAAAGAGGCAACCTCTAGCATTTTCTTCTAGGCTCAACAGCACCATACCATTTCTCAAACTCGACTGATAAGAATCCAAGCAAATGGCGGCGCTTTGTCCGGCACGCACCATTCGACAAGGTACACGATTACGATGTATCGATTTTATTTTTACATTCTGGAAAGAACCATTTTTCATTGGGCCGATCTGCATTTTAGCACCTTCAGTAATCACACCCTTTGTTAACAAACCACCTAGAATTTGCCCAACGTCGCCCGCTTTGAAATTTTCATCTATATGGAACTCTGGGGATTCCTGAAACAATTCCAATAATTAAAACACTTTCTACTTCTACTACAGTGTTCCACATACATATGTTTACTTTGATTTAGTGTTAAAAGTGGCAAATTTCGTAAGGCCCACTTCTTTTCTTTATCTAACCAGAGCTCGTATCCACATTGCAATTTTACAGTTGTGAGGGGCGGGGCATACTCAGATGGGTTTGTAAAAACATTATTATTTTGTACGTATTTTTTACGTTGAAACTTCAGTATATATTTTTCGATTTTATTGTAAATCCCCTGTTATACAGGGTGTCCCATAAGTAATTGTACACAGAGCAATGGCAGATTCCTTACGTCAAAATATTACGATTTAACCAAACTTACCTTAGTCCAAAAGTTGATAATAACAAAGATACAAGGTGTCAAAGTTAAATTTTTTGTTTCTTTTCTTTTAAATAATTTCTTTAAAAATTTAAATATTTTAACAAAATTTGGTGACTTGGGGTTTTTTGAGGCGAGGGATTCAAATATGTTCATAGTTTTGCTGTTGTTTGTAGAGGGCGCCACCTACGGTAGTTTGCGTGTCGTTTATACGTCATATTTTTTTTGGCGATTTTTTAAAAGTTTTTTAAAATAAAAATTCCTGTTTTCCTGTCATTTTTACGCAAAAAAGGCATACTTTCTAAATGTCGCTACGAGTAACCGTTTTCGAGATATTTGGTTTTAAAGAATTCAATGCAACCAATTTAAATCATGATTTAGCGATGTACGATTTTTCAAAGTAGGCTTTGATTAAAACAAAAACAATATGTTAAATCGCTTTTGCCAGTGGCGTACAACATAATTGATAAACCCCTTCACCCCTCCTAAATTACATATTACGTCACTGTGCGAATATCAATTTCAACTACTTAATTCATATTTTCCAATGTCTTATACGTAACATATGCACTCTTGTTAAGAACCCATAAAGTGGATAATTGTCGAGATATTAACCATTAAGGAGGTAAAAACACAGTACTTGATTAATTAGAATAATCAGTCATTACAGCAAGAAAATAAATTTTATTACATAATAATATTGCATAATTACTTTAATAAATTTTCAAAATGCGCTCCACCAACATCGATACATTTCCTTATTCTTTTTGTTAAAGATTGTCTAACTTTAAAAAATATGGCAGGTTGATTTCTAATAAACTGTGCGGCATTTTGTATTTGTTGCCATAATTCCTGTCGATTATTAATTGTTTGGGAATAAACCAATGTCTTCATATGTCCCCAAAAGTAAAAATCCATAGGATTAAAATCAGGGCTACGAGCTGGCCATCGAAATTCACTTCCCCTTCCAATCCACCTATGAGGAAACTGCAAATTTAAATAATTGCGGACTTCAAGGGAATAGTGAGGTGGAGCTCCATCCTGCATAAACCATAAATTCTGTCTTATGTTTCTGGGCCATGTATTCATTTCATCATAAAGTTCAGTTTGCAAGAAGTTCAGATATGAAGCACCATTTAAGTTTGGTGGTAATTCATATGGCCCCAATAACTGATCTCCCCTAATTCCACACCAAACATTAATTTTGAATTCTTGTTGAAAATGTGATTCCCTAGGTGTATGTTGATTTTCCACATCCCAGTAATGGAAGTTCCTCCAGTTAAATACTCCTCTTCGGGTGAAAGTTGCTTCATCCGTAAATAAAATATTTTCGATAAAATTACGATTTATTGTTTGTTTATTTTGAAGAAATTGTGAAAATTCTACACGTGCGGGAAGATCCCTAGGTAACAAATTCTGTACCGGAATAAAATGAAATGGTCTCAAATCTTCTTTGTGAAGTATTCTAAATATGGAAGATTTACTTACTCCAGTAATTGCAGACAATCGCCGTGTGGAAAGTTCAGGATCTTCAGCAATTCGAACTAAAATTTCATCCTCCTGATCGGCGGTAATTCTTTTTGGACGCCCTATGTGGCTCTTGGGACGAAACTCGCCACTTTCTCCTAATCTGTCATAGATATTTTTAATGTTTGATGGTTTGGTAGGGTCCTGTTGGGATATAATCGTAGATATGTACGGCGGGCACGTCTACCACAACAATTTTCTTGTGCGTAGACGCATACCATATCTCGCATTTCACTGTTTGAAAAGTTGTTGTGACGAGGCATGATTAATCCAAACAAATTTAAAAATTCAGTGATTATCTAAATCCAATCAACACAATACAATAATACCTAATTGGCACAAGTCACCTAGATTTATGTACAACAATTGTTAAATTGCATTTATTAGCACAACAAAATTTTTAGGTATGACATTTAAAGAGTAATTGACACAAGCCACCTAGATTTGGGTACAACAATCGTACATCCCTAAATCATTTAAATTGGTTGCATTGAATACTTTAAAACCAAATATCTTGAAAACGGTTACTCGTAGCGACATTTAGAAGGTATGCCTTTTTTACGTAAAAATGACAGGAAAATGGGAATTATTATTTTAAAATTTTTTTAAAAAATCGCCAAAAAAAGTATGACGTATAAACGACACGCAAACTACCGTAGGTGGCGCCCTCTACAAACAACAGCAAAACTATGAACAGATTTGAATCCCTCGTCTCAAAAAACCCCCAATCACCAAATTTTGTTAAGATATTTAACTTTTTAAAGAAATTATTAAAAAAAAAAAACAAAAAAAAATTTAACTTTGACACCCTGTATCTCTGTTATTATCAACTTTTGGACCAAGGTAAGTTTAGTTAAATCGTAATATTTTGACGTAAGGAATCTGTCATTGCTCTGTGTACAATTACTTATGGGACACCCTGTATTAACAACGCATCTCCAGCTAAAGGTGTGTATCCTACCAACTTGAAATGTGCCATTATCAAGCCACTTTTCAAAAAAGGTAATTCTGATCAAACAGGAATGTGCAAAAATATTGTTCTTTGTGGAAATTTCAATATCGATTTCCTAACTGATCATGACGAAAAAAGAAGCTATTATGTGATTTGTTTGAAGTCTTGAATTAATTCCAACTGTAAATGAACCAACTAGAGTATTTAAAGATATAAGGGGATGCATTAGCTCAACATGTATCGACTACATGACAACAAATTTACCCCTGCAAACCTATAGTGTTAGTGTTGTAAACCCTGATACTTGGTGATCATTTTAACCTCATATCATTTATCATACACACATACAGTTACAAATGGTAATATAAACAGTGACACCTTGAATGTGGATGATTTAAAACCCCAAGTGTAGACAAATGTGTGTAAAAACTGTGGGTAAAATCCCAGGATGGCCTTACGGTAATACACTAGGGTCGTACGACCCATGATAAACTACGGACCGGTGGTATGGTGGACCAAGACACTGCAGCTGGGAGCAGTAATGCTATTAAGCCGCATGGGAAGTTCTTTTAGACCTGCCACCACTGCACATGTTTATCCAAGGGAAAGCTCATTTAGGCTAATGTAAAGCACAATGGACTAACTAAATGTGAGGATATTCACGAGTATAACACTAAGGGTAAATATAAGCTCTATACGGAAAAACATTACCATTCATTCTACGAAAGGTCACCGAGTTATTGTGGAATTACGTATTTCAACATACTTCCAGATGAGTTAAAATCAATAAACACTCTTAATTTATTCAAAAGAAAACTAAGAGCATTTCTGATAGAAGTTTTTTATAGCATTGAGGAATTCATGTCTTATTCACGTGAAAACATACGTATCTGAAATCTGTTTGTTTCAAATTTATATTGTTTGTTTTCTAAACGTTTTTATTTTTCTTATTATGGCGTCATATTGTTTTGAATATTTTATGCTTTTATTTTATATTATTTATATATTATATGTATATATTATCTTTATTCAAATATGTGATTTTTACATAATTTACTTATATCTAGTTTTTATATTTTATTTTGACTTATGGATACATTTCTTGTAAAAGTCTTAACACCAATAAATATCTATTTATCTATCAAAAGTTACACTCAGAGCTGAAGGCAGATCCCATTTTAGGAATGCCCATGGATACTAGAGTCCCAAGGAATTAAATCAAATCCAATCAAAATACCAGACAAAGAGGATTCGAAACACGGTTCTGGCATAAATAATCTGATATACGGACAGTGTCGGGTGTCGGAGCTGGGATTTATGGGATAAGATCAAAAACAGGAATCTCGATAAGTCTAAGAACACATGCCGCAGTATTTCAGGCTGAAGTGGCCACTTTACAGTGGTGTGTGAAGCAAATAATGAGGCAAGGAACTGTTAACCAGTCAACTGCCATTTTTTCCGTTAGCCAAGCAGCGCTAGAGGGCAGAGACAATCAATTCCATGCAGGTCGATTTAAGACTAGTATAGGATTGCATATAATGCCCTCATGGATCAAGGAAGTTATTTTCACAACAAAATAAGTCTCTGAAAAGGTGGAAGAGTTTCCCAAGACAGAGACAGGCCAAAAAGTTCATTAAAGAATGATCGGCCTTTACGGAAGATCTACTATACTAAAATAGAAAGGAATAATACTGGGTTTTCTAGCTGGACACTGTAGGCTTAATACACATATAAGTTTAATGGGACTGGCAGAGGATGCAATATGCAAATTTTATTAATAGAAAGAGGAAATTCTGTATATATGCTATGCCACTGCCACTGTGAGATTAAAACTACTTGACGACGAGAAACCAAGAGTAGATAGCATACTAAGGAGCTCTTATCAAGGCTGTGGAATCAGATACAAAATACAAATCCGGATAAGGAGTAATACCAGATTCTTCGAAGTATTAATTTATTTATATTTTCCAAATTTGCCTATAAATAAAGGTCTTAAAATCAGCTGATACAAAATTGCATGTCTCTGTACACGCACTTCCAGTTTTATGATTTATAAACTAATAAAAGTCAATTCACGTTGTACACAAAATTCGTTTCTGGAATTGCAACCTGACAAACTCTGGTCATAGTTTTCTACCTTGGACCTCCATCAAAAGCAAAATAAGTATACGTATGTCATCGGTATAAGTGTATAAAGAGATAGTTTATGATATGGGATAAATATTTTACCTGCTCAAGTCTTTCTTTCTCCTTTGCGCTGATTCCTGGGGGCAGCACATGCAGGAACTTTGACAACAACTCTAATCCTTCTCCACTAACACTGGACACACAGAAAATTGGAACGACATTTTCAGTAAGTTGGTTTGCTCCGGCGGTAATGACGTCATCCAAGTTTTTAATAATCAATGGTACTCTTCTGCTTCCCACTTGTTTCAAAAAGGACTCCAGACTTTGAAGAGTGCTTGCGGGTTGTACCAAGTCGATTTTTGTGATGACAATGAAAAATGGGACGTTTAACGCAACCGCTATCGTTAGATGTTCGTGTGCCATTCCAACTGCTCCTGCTGTGCTGGAAATCTAGAAAAGAACATACATTTATAAAGCTCTTTTTAATCTTTAAGGATCTCAGTATGTTTGGCCTATACAAGGGAGGCAGTTTAATCTATCGGGTGTAGCATAAACATGGTATACACCTAAAATGTATTAATAATAATGACATATATGATCCTCAAGTGTTTGTCAACATGTTGGCTAATTATTGTAATATGCCCTGATTTTACCTAAGTACAGAATAAGTAGTTATTTTGTACTTGAGTAAAATCAGTGTTAATAAAATCGTGATTTAAAAAAATTAAAAAATATCGCTGATTTATTTTAAAAAACATGGTTTTTTGATTTTTGTATAATTTTGTATTTGACTTTCAGTATTGTATTTTTTTAATAAATAATAAAAAAAACCTCTGTACATAATTATGTTAAAACTGAAAATTAGCTTAAAAACTGTTTCGACTTGGCTCTGCAAGTCAAGAAGCCGCTTGTAAGCTTGTTGGAACTCGTTGAAACTTGCAAATCTCGGTCGAGGGGGGGGGTTCAACTTCATTTAATATTTAGTAGGTACTGACTGAACGTTGATGTGGTAACATTTTGTCAAAAAAAAAAAAAAGTTATGGGCAAACTGCCGTGCAATATGTAAAAAATGTGATAAGGAAATTCAGGGGCTTGTCGACAGGCTTATAAACCACAGGGAAACCTGTAAAAATCAGTCAAGTGAAGGTGAAAGAATGAATGAGTGCCAAGCCAGTACAAGCTAAAGTGTAAATTCCCAATGAACATCAAGTGGGAATTTGAGTGGTAGTAGTTGCAGTAGCACTAGTTTAAGCTCCTCTGTTCTAGAACATGCCAAGAAAAAAAGAGGAATTAGACAAACGAGTAGCCACAGCCATTTTTGCAACAAATTGTTCTTTTAAGTCCACTGAACATAGAGAAGTTGGGAAAGTGATTGACATGTTAAGACCAGAGTATCCCCCGCCTTCTAGGTTTCAGTTATCATCAATCCCTTTTAAATGAAATATTTGAAGAGGGGAAATCAAAGTGCTTTGAAAATTTATCAGATCAATCAGCTTGTATGCTGGTCAAATGATCATAATGAACCAATAATATATGCAGTTATTTATACTGATACTAGAAAATGGAAACATTTTCTTCTGGAAAGTATAAATACATCAGGACATCCACACACTGGTGATTATCTTTTAAACTTGGCCTTTGATTTAATAAATAAGTGAAAAAATGTATATAACTGCAAAGTTACTAGTTTGGTCACAGATAATGCGGCAAATATGAACAACATGAGGGAAAAAAATTTCCAGGCCCTGGATTACCTCATTATAACATGGGGGTATTCTGCCCATATACTGAATTTGCTTTACAAAGCTTGGAAGTGACAAAGGTAAAATACACGTAGTTTAAATTGTAAAATATTTTCGCATTGCACACTTCCAAATGCGTGGTACAAAGAAAACAAGATGTTAGATGGAAGAGAGTTTCCCACTGCCTTTAGGTTTATGTCACTGAATAGCCCAAGTTGTTGCAAATCTGTGAAGAACAGAAAGATGACATTGACCCATTGATTTTTGAAAAAGTGTCTGACTTTTTAAAATTGCTGAAACCAATTTCTGTGACACTCGACAGAATTCAGCAGAAAGGTGCCAGTTTGTCCCTTGGAGTTAAGGAATGGGAAAAACTGAGTGCCGTTTTTTATAGTTTTGAAGATGAGTACAAAAATGTAAAGCAATGTCAAGCAATACAAAGATTTCACTTTTTGGCATATTTGATGAATCCTATCAGAAATAAGAAATAAATACCCACTGTGAAAGAAGAACCCTCTGTCAAAAGGAGAAAAAAATAAAATATAGTTTCCCAACATTTTTTTGGCACAGGGTTAGGTTAGGTTAGGTTAGGTTGATATGTGAGTGGGCTAGTAACAGACCCTCCACCGCGACCATTTGGTCTATTATGGCTCACCCAATAGGTTTAGCTTTTTGATAAAGCCAACTACCTTACTGGGTGAGAGGTTGTCCAGGTCCTCTGGCAGCAGTTGCCCTTTGCCAAAAAGTGAGAACCTGGTTCTTTCTGCAGCAGAACAGATACATAAAACGTGCGCTGCCGTTTCATCCTCTTCCAAACACAGTCGGCATTCAGCATTGCCCACTATTCCGGGTCTGTGTAGGTGGTAATTAAGTCTGCAATGCCCAGTGTATAGGCCAACTAGAGTTCTTAGGTGTTGTCAAAGGGTATGAGATAAACTCCTTTGAATGAACTAATCCTGGTAGTTCTTGCCAGTACTGGAGGATTTTCCCCTTAGTCCAGGCCAAGAGGGTTGTTTTCGCAGTGCTTGCCGATATGCCAAGCACTGGTTCTGGTCCAATAAATTTTGATACCGCATCGTCCCTGGCTAAGGAGTCGGCTATTTCATTGCCCTCCATGCCAGAGTGGCCCGGTATCCAGACCAGAGTTAATTTGTTGTATCTGCCCAATCGGGCTAGAGCCTTTTGGCAGTTCCAGACCAATTTAGAATTGCAGCAATGCGAGCCAAGAGCTTTGAGAGCTGCTTGGCTGTCTGAAAAGATTTTTATTGATCTGCGTCTAGGATGCATCTGCTAAAGCCTCCTTGTACACAATTCAATGGCATGAACTTCTGCCTGAAAGACAGTCGCGTAGTTACCCAGGCTCGAAGTGATTCTTACCTTTGGGTTGCGACTCTATGCTCCAGCTCCAACTCCCTCAGGAGTTTTGGAGCCTTCTGTGAACCAACAGATGTCTGCTCTTTGTAGGTCAGTTTTGTTCCGATCCCATTCGTCTCTTCCAGAAAAAAGGATGGTAAAGGACAGTTCATAGTTGATCACGGTAGGCATCACATCTGAAAGCATTCCCAGGATGTCATGACACTCCTTGTCATCTAACAGCCTGTTACGTTCCATGATGCTAGCCTGCGGCATATTATTTACCGCTTGTTGAAGTCTGTATGTTGCCCACCTGCCCTCTCTCTCCAAGTAGATGTGGAGAGACAGGCCAGCTCCAACTCCCTCAGGAGGATTTCCAGAGTTGCTGACGGTGTGGTACTTATTGCACCAGTTATCGCTGGGCATGCTTGTCTCTGTAGACCAGAGAGTTTGGCTTTGGTCGTTTGTTGTACCATTTCCAGATGGGAGGTCCAGTTGAGTGATTTGTCTAGTGTAACACCTAGATATTTCACTTCCCCCGCAAATGGAATAGTTTCACCTGCTAAGGAAGGCGGCACTAAATTGTTCAGCTTCCTTTTTCTGGTGAAGGGTACTATTACAGTTTTGTGGGGTTCACAGTCATCTGCTCCCTCTCACACCAAATGTGGACTGTATTTAGCACCTCCTGAAGGGTATTACAGAGTACCTCTTCTTATTTTCCTCTAACCATAATGACTAGATCGTCCGCATATGCCTGAACCTCGACTTCCCACAGAGAGAGACAATGGCCAGCAGGTCATCCACAAGCAGTGACCGCAAAAGGGGGGAAAGAACCCCGCCTTGTGGGTGGCACAGGGTTAGTACCGTTAATACTTAAGTCGGAAGGAAAATCCGATCGTTCCAAGAAACAATGTTTTCAGACGAAATATTACAAAATGTTAAAGCAGTACTGGATCTGATAATTCCCTTTCTGTGTGCAGTTGCTTCTTCTGCAGACGTGGAAAGAATATTTTCTTCATATGGGCTTCATTCAGATATTAGGAATAGATTGGGCAATGAAAAAGTATCTAAATTAGTATTTCTCGTTACAATACTGTTACATGTTTCTACCCCCAGAGACATGTATAAGTAACAGAAAGCTAAGTTGGTTGGTTATTTTAGCGATCATCCCAAAGATGGCGCGCTGTGTCATAAAACAAAAAATTACAGATTAGTTGAGAATATTCTGGAGCTCTCATTTTTGGGTATATAATGGTATGGAGAAACCCTGAGTAAACAGTACAGTTCAGTTAGCAGAGTAGTTCAGTACAGTTCAGATGTTTTAAGCTTAGTACAGTTCAGAAGAAGTTAAGCTCAGTAAGTTCAGAAGTAAGCAAAGTGATCAAGTGATTGAATTATAGTACTCAGTGTAACACGTAACAACACTTAATAGGTATGTCTTTTTTTTGTTCTGTTTTGAAAAATTAGATCTTTATTTTTCTACGTTCATATGTTTGTTAAGTTAATGTGTTAAGCCTTTAAATTAAAGGCTTTTTAAAGTTTTATTTTTGCAAATAAAAATTTTTACTAATAAAGTTTGTATTTTTGTTTTATAACATTTAAACTTGAAAAGAAAAAAATCACCATTTTTTAAAAATAAAAATTGCTTGAAATAAATCCACAAATGATTTGGATCAGCTTAACCCTGGGTAGAACAGAACTAATGCTGTTCAAGAAAAGTAAATAAATAAATGTACATCCGATTCCAAGAAAGAAGTGAATTCGTATTTATAATATACTTACAACAAGCATTGCATGATGAGGAGAGTAACCAGATAGGCCTTGAATTGTAGTTCTGATATATTTCCTATGACCGGCAAGATCTAAAAATGTCACCAATTTTGTGGACGTATCACAAATTTCCTCAGCTGTTATCAACTCGCTGTAACTGTAATTGATTGGCTGTCCCTGAAGACAAAAATGAAAAATACTATTTTTTTCATAAAAAATGGAAGATTGTATTTCTTGATATATCGGGGTAAAAATAAAAAACTGTGGAAACACCAAGTCAAAAAAAAAAGTTTAGATAATTGTTAAATAGAACTATTTTATTTTAAAGACTGACAGGATCAAAACTGTCACTTTTTTATAAATACCTGCGAATTAAATCCCAAAATTTCATGGGATATCGAAGAAGTCCTACCACTCTGAATTTCGTGTAAGTGCCTGAACATGTTCAGCCTAGCTCTCCCTCTACCATTATCCAAGCTGCCCTGTGTCAAAACACCCAAAAGGGTAGACTTCCCAGCATCGGCATTTCCCAAGACGGCCACTCTTATTTCAATGTTATTCTGATCATCCGGCACTTTTCGTACAAGTACTTCCGCAATGCTGCGTCCATTATCGAGTACTCTCTCTCTTAGAGTCGTCGTAGTAGCCCCTAATTTATTTGCCATTTGTTGTAGAGTCTGCAGACTAGCCGACATATCTCTTTTAGATAATCCAGCCAAAATGCCACTGTCTTCCACTCCAATTTCGTAGATTGCTTCGCCATTACCTTCTCGAAGTCGCCATTTTAACTAATTTAAATTCAAATTCATTTATTTTGTTTTTGGGCGATTACAAATTGTGTAACAATAGTCAGTAATAAAAATAAAGAAATATAAAATTAAGTGTCACTTAAATTAGTATGAAAAATTAACGGGCTAACGAAGAAGTGTTAATTTTAACATGAGTGAAGTTTAAAATGCCCTGGATACACAAAAACAAGATACCAAATTTTTAAGTGTTAAACACTGTGGCAACAAAATGAATTGGTATATTCGATCGATTTCACAGCCCCACAAAAAAAAAAGTGGTCTGTCTGGCGGACCAGACCAGTGTACTCTTATGTATTTGGACCCGCTGAAACCGAATCCGAAGTCAGAATTGTCAGATTGGCTCGCTTTTTACCCCCAACCCCAAAAAATACCCCCCCAAAAAAATGGTCTGTCCGGCGGACCAGAGCCAATGCATCTTTATGTATTCGGACCTGCTGAAACTGAATCCGAAGTCAGAATTGTCAGATTGGCTCGTTTTTCACCCCTAACCCCCAAAAAACACCCCCAAAACAAAAAAGTGGTCTGTCCGGTGAACTATACTAGTGTATCCTCATGTATGTTGAGCTGCTGAATCGGAATTCGAAGTCAGAATTGACAGATTGGCTCATTTTCCACACCTAACCCTAAAAAAACACACCCAAAACAAAAAAAGTGGTCTGTCCGGCAGACCACACCAGTGTATCCTTATATATTTGGACCCGCTGAAATTGAATGCGAAGTCATAATTGTCAGATTGGCTCATTTTTCACCCTTAACCCTCAAAAAACACCCCCTCCCCAAAATGGTCTGTCCGCTAGACCATACCAGTGTATTTTTATGTATCTGGTAAGGATACACTGGTATGGTCCGCCGGACAGACCACTTTTTGTTTTGTTTTGTTTTGTCAATTCTGACTTCGAATCGGATTCAGCAGGTCAACATACATAAGCATACACTGGTGTGGTTGATTCGGTTTCAGCGGATCTAAATAAATATGGATACACTGTTTTGGCCCGCCGGACAGACCATTTTTCTTGGGGGAGGGGGGTGTTTTTCTAGGGTTGGGGGTGGAAAATGAACCAATCTGTCATTTCTGACTTCCAATTCGGATTCAGCAGGTCAAAATACATAAGGATACACTGGCATAGTCCACCGGACAGACCACTTTTTTGTGTTTTGGAGGAGGGTGTTTTTTGGGGTTAAGGGTAAAAACTGAGCCAATCTGACAATTCTGACTTCGGATTCGGTTTCAGCGTGTCCAAATACATAAAGGTACACTGGTCTGTTCTGCCGGACAGACCACTTTTTTTTTGAGGGGCTGTGTTTTTAATGGAAACTCACTCCATATCTAAATTTATCAGATGGATTGGTAAGAATGTAATTACTTTGTATATTTCATCTACAAAAATGATACAATCATACCTTGCCAATTGCGTGGCAAGACCAAAACTTAAAAAAAAAACACTGTTTATCTCCACAGAGATGGATTTGAGAATTGCCAACGGCCAATGTTAATGCACCCTTGATTTATCTTATCCTATGTACACTCTTCCTGTATATGAAACACACAAATTAAAATTTGTGTGGTTAAATAATATTTCATTTGGTTTATATCACTTTGATTTTCTTATAAAATTTAGAATCATCTTTAAAAAAACAATATGAGAATATAATTTATTTTTATTAGTAAAATTCCATTATTTATGTTTGAGCCAAGTGCTTCCTGTTGGAAATCCAGAATTTCTAATAATATATAGTTAATAGAATATTTACTTTTTAAATCATTTAAGATGTAACTAACCAAACGTGCTTACTAAACAATAGTTTTATACATTTTAGAAAGGAACTTTATGTTTTGTGATAAATTTTTCCTTTTAGATACTTATTCACTACAACATTTTTATTGATTACAATATATTGGTCATATTCACAATCAATGATTCAATATTACTTATCTAAAATAATGTCATATTGCATCAGGAGAAAAGAATGTAGCAACATTATCTACAGCTGCAAATTTCATTCGATTGCATTTTGGTTCCTATTCAATAAAAATTGGTGTTATTATTTAACACTGAATTTACTTAATATACAGGATGTTTGAAGAAAGTTTTAGTGGGGTGGGGGGTGGGGGGGTCAATCATTTAAAATCTATATGACCATATATATTATACTGCAAAGTATTACAGATTTTGAGACCTTGGTCTCTTTAGATACCTGTTATTGTTTATTATTGGAATTTGTTAGTAAACAATATCATTACTATTGAAAGGTTTTATCTGTGTTAAATATTTTTTTATATTCTTAACGGATACTTCCTCAAAGCATTACAAAAAAGAGTTCGAAATGGGATTAAAAAAAATTTTGCATACAAGTTATAACGTTTGTGCAAAATTAAATTTTAAATACAAACGGCATTTTCTCAAAAATAGCATGTGTACGAAATACATTCAAATAACTTTAAAAACTTCTTTGTTTTATCCCCTTTCCAATGGTATATGACCTAAATATGCCTAAACTCATTTCTTTCTGAGCTTCTTTCTTAATTTTACTTCCACATCCAGTGGAAGTATAGTAGCGACAAAAAAATTTTTAAAAATTTTTATTGTTCAAATAGGCTTAGAATGTCATGAAACGTCGAGATTTCAAGTTTGAGCGAAAAAAAATTTTCTGTCTGTCGGTCTGTAACTTTTTTTGTGCGCACGTTTACTCTGGAACCGTTTGAGATATTGACTTGAAATTTGGTACACATATGTACTTTAACGAGATCTAGAACTAGATTATATTTTCATCTTGTTCCGTCGAAGGGTTGGGGGGTAAATTTGGAGTAAATAGGTAAATCAAGCAGGAAAGAGTTCATAAAATTGATATTTAGTATAGACGAGAGAAGCTAAGGTCTCAAAAAAATTTTGGCATTAGCCACCCCCATTACCACCCCCACCATTATTAAAGGGGATGAAAAAAAAATGTGATTTAGTGTGTGTACAAGAATCAGAAACCTCAAAATATTTTTTTACTTTATCCACCCCCCACTCCCACCCCCTGTCACCACCCCCACCCCACTACCGATGTGGGGTATCGTTTTATGGGTTTTTGGGGTAGAGGATTTCAAATATTATATTATTAAAGTTCCATAAACAATTATTTCCAGATACAAATTTTTTTCGTTGTGTGACTTGGATAGAAAATCCGGATGTGGAAGTAGTGATTCCTTGGGCAGCGGTTTTTACGACTGCTTCACTAATTCTCCTGACGAGATCATTGAGGTCAGTTATATATCAACCTAGTAAAGATCTTTAATTGGTCCCCAGACGTGGAAATCGAGAGGTGTCAAGTCTGGGGAACTTGCTGGCCTCAATATCTAAAAAGGCCGATATCTCAAAAGCTGTGGTACTTTGTATAATGGTACATATAGTCACACAGGTTCTAAACGACCCCCTTAATATTGCTGCTTAGGGAAAGCGTGTTTTTTCTTACCTGTGTTACCAGGTGTTCAAATCTCTGCTTGGTGGGGTTGACAATTTTCAATTTATATTCGACGTTTCCAACTTGAGGTTCCGGTGGTAACGAAGTTTGATTATTCATATTGTCCAGTGCAAATTCGTCATTACTGCAGTCACTACAGCCATTGGGATCAAAAAGACTGAAGAACGAATCCATTTCATTTGCTGTTCTTAAAAGAAATAATTTCCTTTAAAAATTACTCGATAGACACAATGCTGGTTGCATCATAAATCTACAAGGTGCAAACATATTGCATAGTATTATGAAATTTAGTGAAAGTATTTTAACAATCACAAACTAGGATCTAATAGAGCAGAAGCAGTTTTATATTCAGTTTCTTATTGCTCTGAAGCTACATCTATAATATATTTGAAGCAGTGCAAATGCTTAGCCAGATGCAACAACTTATTTATATTTATTATTTTTGTTTATGCTCACTCACCTTTGTTTATCGCAAGAAAACTTGGCCAATGAACTTTAAAGAATCAGATAAAAATACACATTTTATAAATCAAATTTATGTACACAGTCTTACTCGCGCGACTTCTTGGAGACCCAGCAAAATACTATTAATCACATCCCAATTCAATCCCAATCACTATATCTTATTTATAAATATTCCCATCGTACAACAACATCCAACAAAACAACAAATTTCCCCCCCACTCTACTCCCTCTTGCCAGTTGGAAGTTGGAAGCAAGGTTTGTAGAGTATGAGGTTCCTTAATATAAAGTTTTTGGGCGAGACGATGAGGGCGGAGATGAAACGTCAGACTATCCTTTTTTTTTTTCGAACGTGCAGTAGCGGCGCAGTTATCTCACTCTAGAAGAACTGTCCGTACTGGCCCGAAATGTGGTCTGAAGTATACTATGATCTGTAGTGTTACATTCTACAACTTATCCTGATTACCACCATGCAGAACAGTGACTCAAAATGCGGAATAATTACCCCCCGACCTCAAAAGTGAGTAATTGTGAGCCCGTTCCAATTAAGAGTTCTTTGCTTAATTAACAGTACACAAATTCTTACAATATTTTGAATAAGGCCCTGCATCTGGTCTGATTTCACACCAGCTGCTCATTGGCTAATGGCATTTTTTTGGTGGGGATCGTGAGTTATTAGGCCACCTCATACTCTACCAATCTTGAGTTGGAAGTCCTGTTCTGGAGAGGTCGTTCAGAATTCTCGTCTTGTCTGAGCACAGAACTGCTTCTTTTTTCAGGATTCTTTTTCCATGGTTAATAGGTGCTTTCTTTCTGCCGACAATCTTTGCTTACCTAAATTTAAGATTCTTATCTAATTGAACTTGTAAGAAGAATTATCAAAACGAACCAGAAATTGACGCATGCGCGTTGTTAAAATAGAGGTATTTTATTTTGACTAATTGCCACCTTCAAATCTACTTAAAAGTGTTCGAATAGTTATATCCAGTGCTATTCTGTCGTACATACACCTCAAACTTTTTCCTTCCTAGATCGCGTTGGAGATAGATGTAGATATGTTCTACGGTAGATTTTGGGTGCAGGCTTCGACACGTATACCGTGCGTGTAATTTCCCATTAGGCATGTACATTCACGTAGCGCGAGAGATTTGGCAACACCGGCAGCCGTAAATTCGTCCGCCGGTAGAGCATTCCAGCTCTGTTATTTCATTTCAGCCATCTGGCACGCGCGATGTTGTAATTCTTCTCCCCATGCCTAGCCCGCGACTACACACACGGTATGTTAAATAGGGAGTTGCAACACCAAGAACGTAGACGTAAACGTACAAAATGACAAATACGCATGTGTAATAGCGATTTCTTGTACGTTTGCAGTTTGCACTTAGGTCTGACGTAAACTTGCGTGTTCGTACGATACCTTAAAACGTATCCGTATCGAGATGAGTTGGTATCACCTATCACCCGATTACATTCCATTACTCGATATTTTGCAACATAACCTTTCTCAATAAACGTAATTATGTGTCTGTGGCATTTTCAAAAAAACTAGTGAACAATAAATGACCAAAGATGTTTTAACTCCACAGATCTTTGTAAATGACAGTAACGGAAAAAGTGAGGTTATGCTGAACACCCATGGCTTAGGGATTGCAATTTACCGGAAGTTTTAATAACCGGTAAATCGGTAAATAAAAATGTAAATAACCGGTTAACCGGTATTTACCGGTATTACTTCCACATCCAGTGGAAGTATAGTAACGACAAAAAAAATTGTAAAAATTTTTATTGTTCAAATAGGCTTAGAATGTCACGAAACGTCGAGATTTTAAGTTTGAACGAAAAAAAAATTTCTGTCTGTCGGTCTGTCTGTAACTTTTTTTGTGCGCACGTTTACTCTGGAACCGTTTGAGATATTGACTTGAAATTTGGTACACACATGTACTTTAACGAGATCTAGAACTAGATTGTATTTTCATCTTGTTCCGTCGAAGGGTTGGGGGGTAAATTGGGGTAAATTTGGGGAAAATAGGTAAATCAAGCAGGTAAGAGTCCATAAAATTGGTATTTAGTATATACAAGAGAAGCTAAGGTCCCAAAAAAAGTTTTGGCATTAGCCACCCCCATTACCACCCCCACCCTATTATTAAAGGGGATGAAAAAAAATTGTGATTTAGTGTGTGTACAAGAACCAGAAACCTCAAAATATTTTTTTACTTCATCCACCCCCACTACCACCCCCACACCACCCCCATCCCGCTACCGATGTGGGGTATCGTTTTATGGGTTTTTGGGGTAGAGGATTTCAAATATTATATTATTAAAGTTCCATAAACAATTATTTCCACATACAAATTTTTTTCGTTGTGAGTGACTTGGATAAAAAATTTAGATGTGGAAGTAGTGATTCCTTGGGCAGCGGTTTTTTTAGAATGGATGATTAGGTTGGCGAAAATGGCAATTGTCTTTTTTCATGTGCAAAATTATCTAAATTTAACAAAAAACATTTTTTTATACGTATATTTAATATAATGAACAAACAAAAGGTTTTTTATCAACAGTAAGATCAGAAGAGCTTTTTTTATCGGATAAATTTCTCTTTGTAACGAAATAATTTTGCCAAATCAGTGATTTTATAAGAAAAACTGACATGAAAAAATCTCGAGACCGGAGGTCGAGCGATTTTGTCAAATGTCAGTTTTTGGAGCAAAATTACTGATTGGCAAAATTTTGAGTTAAAAAGAAAGGACCCCGCACGCCATATAGGGGGATTTCTGCCTCCAGTCAAATTTAATCTAACCCACGTAAAATGTTCTTTTGAGCCCCCTGAACAAATGTTCAAATGCAGCCAGGTCCGAAAAGGTCTTCGTTTCAAAATATGGAGCCCAAAGTTACCTTGTCCTAATGACTAAGTTCTATTGCTGTTTCCATAGAAATCAATAGTAAAACAACGAAATATTAAGTTTTATTTCACACTTTTTTAATTCTTTTTCACTTGTCAATAATGATATTGTTTTGATTCATTGAATTTCCCACTATCCAAGAACGAGTGTGTTATTTTTTGAAAAATATCGGCATTTTTTGAGTACGTGGACACGAATTACTGATCGAAATTGTTTAGGTAAGATTGCCACAGAAAATTCCATAATCATAGTTCAAACAAAAATCAATGGACCTGATTAAATTGCCCATATAATGGGCATTTAAAATAAAAAACATGATACACTCTGAAAGTTCAGATAAAAAAAGAACAATTCTAATCCTAGGAAGCTCGGAGAACAATAATTCATCATAAGATTTTGAGTTACAGAATTTAACAGAAGTTTTTTATTTAAAAAAAAAGTATCACAACTTTATTCTTGAATTGAAAAAACTGCAGCGAAGCCTTTGAAGACCCACGGTGTCATTAACATGAGTAAGAAATATGGTGTTATTTACGAATTAATTATGCAGTTCTGAATTTCCATAAAATCAAAGCCAACTTTAATTTAATTTTTTCAATTTTAAAACGTATTTGGAACGATCTTTAGGGCTCCATATCTCGAAATGAAGACCTTTTCGGACCTGGGTGCATTTGAACTTTGAACATTTGTTCACGGGGTTCAAAAGAACATTTTTACGTGGGTTAGATTAAATTTGACTGGAGGCAGAAATCCTCCTATATGGTGTGCGGGGTCCTTTATCCATAAAAGAAAAGCTCGAGTGTTTTTTGGCAAGATAAATTAACGACAGTATATGTGAACGAACAACAACAATAATTTATTAAAAATAATTATCATTTTCCCAAAACGACTCATATTGTACAGTGTAGTTTCCACAATACTTAAAAATTATAGCTGACAGTACAGATTTCAAAGTGAGGTGCGACTACAACATGTACTCTGCTTTTGAGGAACAGGCATTTTTATCGGTGATTAAAAACGATGCACCTTTTTTATCGCTGTCAAAGTAACAAAAATGTGACTGTCAAACAGACTTAAATTATCAAAAGGAAAAAATATAAATGAAACAAATTTAAATAAATAATTATTCTGTAAATAAAAAAATATTCACTTATATAACACAAATTATAAACATAAACTCAAATATGGCATTTACTGAATATCTAATCTAAAAATACAATATTTTTTTAAAAATAGCCTGTTAAAAGGATTAGTTTTTCAAAGCTATATTTGTTAGTCGTCTGATATTTGTGCAAAGAATACCCCAGCTGAAGATGCCCTTCTTCAATCGATATTGGTGGGTCAATAAGTTAACAAGAATTGGTAATAACATAATTCTAAATGTATTCCAAGGATATTTGCGGCAGTGAAATATTCAATTTTCTGTAGTAAGATATTGTCAATGTCTCTCTTGTATTTCTTAGGGCTTGGTGTTTGGAGTTTACTTTTTATAATATGATTTATTTAAGTATTGTTAAAAGTGCTCGGTGTTGGGACAATCACTCTGTATTTAGTGAATACTAGTCAGTGACATAAATAGAAACGTTGAATACGTGACATATCGTAAGTTCAGAATTTACCAAAATAACCGGTAAAAAATTTAAATAACCGGTAATTATCGTCATGTGTTTTTTGTCCTAATAACCGGTTAACCGGTTAACCGGTTAACCGATAATGCAATCCCTACCATGGCTATAGTGGCTACACTACGTTTCAAATATTGCTTTATCTGAATTTACATGTGTCTATGTTTACATGCATAGCGTAACGTGTAAGCACGTGTGTATTTCCACGTTTACGTCAATGACTTACGTCTACGTTCTTGGTGTTGCTTTAATTTTCTAATATGTTCATAATTTTCCTGGTTTCTCTATAGTGCCCTTATCTCATGAATAAAGATGGTTACTATTGTTACATACGTGAAACACATTACCCTCCTTTTGGCTTCGCAGTAGTTGGATAAGAATATGCTGTATGTGGATTATCGCATTACCAAACGGTACGTGGTAGGTCGGTAGACGTAGGCAAATAGGAATAGTGATGGGCGATATCGTGATTTTTCAATCACAACGTAAACCGTTACTGTGATTTTCTTCTATCAGTGAATTTAAAACGTGATGTGATCACGACTGCAAGGGAACGAAATACGGAAGGAAAGTCGTGATCACGTCACGCTTTTCTGCCAACATTACTAACAGTCGTTACCTGTGATTTCTTAATATCAGTGATTAAATCACAGTTCGTGATATATCGCCCATCACTAAATAGGAAATGTCGTGACGCAATCGAAAAGTCCTCTTGATTAAATCAGAAATAAAAAAAAACATAAATTTAAAAAAATAAAATATTTGCACAACCATGTATTTTTTTCCGTTCTCTGTTAGTTTAATAATTCTATAACTGTATTTTCTGAATAAATAGCCCTTTTGTCATATCTCAAGTTTTATGTTGGCAAATGTGAATACCTAACCCTACTTTGTACTATTTTTGTTCTTTATTATTTTTCTGATAAAAATGCATACCGATTTAGCTCCACATTTACATAGCGAAAAGTGTAATGAATTGATTCAGTTATTGCAACAGTGTCATCAAGAGGTAGATGACTAGAAGGTATTCTTCACTAACATCCATATTTAACATAAGTAATGTACTATTTTAGCATCCATTCACACGGTTATTTGGAAAATGCAATTCGGAAGATCATAAAATGATTAAATGTTTAAAAGAAGAACGATTATTACGAAGGAAAAAAAATTACGAAAAATCATTGGAGACCAAAGAAAAACTTAGACAATTGTTTAGAGAAGAACGTAAATACTCTCAAAGCAGCAATAGTTAAAAGCTTTACTGTATTTTCATTTGTATTGTATAGTGTACGAATTGTAGAACATGGTATTGAAGCTATAGTAATAAAAAAATATTTTAGCGTAGGTATCTTGAAAATTTTGCACGAGGCTTAAATTGGGTTTTTCTGCACTAATTTGCAAATTTACGGTTTCTTTGGTTTTATAAATACACCACATTTTGATTAAAAAAGCGAACTTGAAGATATATTTGCAATATTGAATTACAGTAGAAATGGGGTAAAACTTAAAGCCAAGGTTTCATGTGAATCAATTTACTGAACTGAGAATAAAAACACATCATCTCCTAAAGGTGTTCATTATTTAGCGCGATTTCAAGGTACTCACTTTTTAAATGAAAACATCTAATCTTAGTTGGGGATGTACGGCCTCAAAATCGACAGGGGGGGAGGTGGTCGATTAAAGGATATATAAAAAACGAAAATCATATTCTTATGTAAAATTTTCTGCCTGATTCGAATTTCGAGTTGGAGAAAAAAGCTTTTATTTTCAAACATAGTTTTTGCACAATATATTTTTTACACAAAATATAAAAACCCGAACATGTCAAATAAAAGGGGTAAAATGCATAGAAAAATATAATATGCGACAAACTTTTTTATTATTAAAGTTAGAAAGGGCGGTGCATCGAAGTAAAGTGGTTTAAAATTCAAATAAACCTTTTTATTTGGAACATTTTTTTATTTAATTGTCAGTTTCTCCACACTAGAGTTGGTAGAGCGTACGTTGTAACACTGGTAGTAACGTAGTTGTTTCCGTTATTACAGGTAGTCAACAAATTTTTTCTAGGGTTTCTATTAACTTAATTTATAAATAAGTTAACATTATACAGTGTTTTACAGCAAATATTTTGAATCGTTTAATTCACGGAAAATGAAAATAAGCTTTTTAATAATTAGTGTTTTTGTATACTTATTTATATAGAAATAGATTACAAACAATGTATTATATGTCAAAAAGACGGTGCCGAGCTATTACAAAATGTAAGGAGGGATTCTTTAAAAGAACCATCTACAAAAACGGATTTTTCTTAACAACATTGGCCACAGAATTACAAAATAAACACTGAATTTACAAGTGAATATTTTATATATAAAAAAGAAAGCAGTCTCCAAATAAGACTGAATTAGTTTCATTAACAATAGAAAGCAAAAATGTTTATTTGCACTATCAATATAAAGATGTGGTTTTGTGTGACAAACACAGGGATTCAAAGAGAAATAATAAGTTCATCTGAATTAATGTCACTTATTTGTTAGACAAGTTCAAATTTTAAAAGGAGCTAAAGAGATACAAATTAATTTATAATTAGATAGAATTCAAGGGCATGGCTTGTTAGATATGATAGCTAATGAACTGAAATATAATAAACTTTGTGACCAATTTTGCCAACATACTTTGGCACCGAAGAATCTTTAGATATTATATGATGTAAATTAAATGCTCATATAAACATTACAAACATTATACGTATTGAAAATTATTATAACTTTGACAGTTTCAATAATCTTATGTTAATAATCTAGCAAAACTGCAATATGTTCAAATTTTTAGCGAATTTCGTTCCCGCCAAGTTATTCGCGAAAAAATCGTCTATTTAGTTTTATATAAAGATTTAGCATTTGAATCTGTGTTTATTATGTATATACACTTATCTGATCTCTGAATAAAATATTTAAGTTTTTTTATTCATAACAAATAACGAACACAAAATTTCTTTGTTAAGTATCACTATGTTTTTATGTTTGCGACTGCAGTTACATAGTAGTATCTGGTTTTGGACTAGAAGCTACGAAACTGCATTCGCAAATAGAAAAATATATAGTGATATATAACAAAGAAATTTTGAGTTCGGTATTTGTTATAATGGAAATCACAAAGTAACAGGCAACATTGATTTCTATTAATTATGTCTGTTTCATAATTCATATGCAATTTAAATGCAACAATTTGTGTGCTTTTTCAAGAAACTAATTTTTTGCGAAGAACACTTATTCTGCCCCAATATAATCTATGTCTTGAGCAAGCGTAGTTAAGTCACTGATATCAAGCGTGTTGCAGGCGCAGAGCATTTTAACAATTTTGTTGCGGTTAAACCAAACAGCAACAAAAAGAAATATCGAATCCAAAAACTTCCTCCATGACATTAAACTGCACTTTTTGTTGCTATAGCACTCTTCGTCGGTAAGAGTAACTTTGAGCCTGGGTAACAATGCGACTGTCTTTCAGGCGGAAATCCATGCCATTGAACTGTGTACAAGGAGACTTAAACAGATGCATCCTAGAAGCAGATCAATAAAAATCTCTAGCCCGATTGGGCAGATACAACTCTGGTCTGGATACCGGGCCACTCTTGCATATGGAGGGGAATTAAATAGTCGATTCCTTAGCCAGGGAAGGTGCGGTATCGAAATTTATCGGAGCAGAGCCAGTGCATGGCATAACGGCAAGCACTGCGAAAACAACCATTTTGGCCTGGGCTGAGAGGAAAATCTCCTGTACTGGCAAGAACCACCAGGATTAGTTCACACAAAGGAGCTTATTACATATCTTTTGAAATCAAGAACTAAAAAACTATTTAGAATTAAATAAGTTAGCTGGCCTATATACCGGGCACTGCCGACTAAATCACCACCTACACAGACTTGGAATAGCAGACAACACTGAATGCCGACTGTGTTTGGAGGAGGATGAAATGGCAGCGCACGTTCTATGTACCTGTCCTGCTGCAGAATGAACCAGGCAGGCTCTCACTTTTTGGCAAAGGGCAATTGCTGCCAGAGGACCTGGACAATCTCTCACCCAATAAGATAGTCGGCTTTATTAAAAAACTGAACCAATTGGGTGAAATATAATTAGGAGTGAGCCACAAAAGACCAGATGGTCACAGTGGACGGTCTGTATGGTAGCCCACTCACATATCAACCCTTATATCTTTAATAACAAAAACATTTCTCACTTACTGTATATTTTACAATGCTTTTTCGTATTTTTGTGCTACATGTACTAGTTTATGTTTATATATACTAGGTACAGTAATTTTACTTCACACAACAAATTAGAATACCAGAGGAAAATATCAAAAATTTGAGAACAATATCTCTAAATAAACAAATGTTTATTTTCACGTTTTCCCAAAAAATGCTTTTTTTCGCAATTCCAAATTAATTGGCAAACTCAAAATTCGAATGAAGCAGAAAATTTTACATAGGAATGTTTCTCGTTTTTGTATGCCCATTAGTCGATCCCTTACCTTTAAAATGCATCCTAGCAAAGGCTCGATTCCCTACTATCTACAATTTAAATTTAACTGTTTGTACTTTTTAACATTTTATTACTTCAGTATATGACATTTAGTTAAACATATAAATTTAATTAATACTAACACAAAGACTGTTTTCTTAGGACATGCGGAGGCTTCTTGTATATATTACAACTTTCCTCAGTGTTATTTAAGACCTTTAAATTTATTTAAAAAGAGCAATTCTAAGCTAAAGATAACAGAAATATACAGAAAAGTCCTCCACTTGAATTGCATAATAAAATAATAAATCCCTGTTCTAGAGCAACCCACTTAATATATTAAGTAACAAATTTAGGTGAATATATTTAAATTAATGATAATGATAATATTTATTTTCCGAGTAAGTCTTAAATGATTTAGAAAAAATTACAAATTGTCCTCTAAAACAGGAACGATTATGTATGTTTCTCTATATTAACAACTGGAATGAAAACATTTTGTGAATATTTTACATTTAGATAATGAAATGAAGTATTATATAATATAAAGTTCTTAACATCATTAATCTCATGATTTTGTCAAAATACGCAGAGGAACCATACTGTAACAAGAAAAGTGACTAAAAACAATTCGTCGGATGTGCCTGTATATCATTATCGAACGCTATCACAGTAAAAACAAAATCGATGATATTAATCCATTTTTGAATTCGGTGTTTTTTTTTCCACATACCTACCTAGTCACTAAATTTAATACATTATGGTTTAAATTCAAATAATTAATGATACTTCACCAATGTTCTGTAGTATACAAAAATCATAAATTATCGACTAATATAAATTTACAAAATGATTAATATATAAGTGTATACCCTACAAGACATTACAGTTTATAAATATTCTTTCCTTTCTTTTAAAATTACTTTGTAAAAGCAGCAAAAACAGCCCATAAAACGTCTGATGTATTTGGTTTATTGGCTTCCTCCTCAAAATTTAAATCGAGAAGTTTCCTGACTCTCTTTGTAGCAAGTTCGTAATCGTCATCGTTTAAAGGTGCAAAAGCATTCTCGAGTACATCGCTGGCATGTGCCAGGAATATGAGTGCTAACATCCGTTTGTCCATTTGTTGCGGATTATTTACCCACTTAGCAAGCACGGCATCTTGTATCTTTTTTATTAAACGACTTTTAGTAACGTTATCTGTTAAAGGATGCGTAGTCATATCAAAGAACAAAAAGTTTTGCTTCTCTGTCGTTAAAACACCCTTTTCCACTAAATTTTTTGCCAGTCGTTCTCGGACATTCTTCAACTGATAGCGTAATTTTAATGGGTTCCACGTTTCTCCGCTTAAATATTCAATCCAACTTTGGACTGTTTCTGGTGGGTCAGTTTCTTTCAAATGTTTCAGAGCCTCATCCAGCAGCACATCTCCTATAGGTGTATCATTCTTAACGATAAGTTTTCTGGCTAACAAGCCTCGCCTCCTCATACCGAGTCTTTCTAATTCTACGCGACCTCTTAATCCCAATTCTATTAAAATACATCCTCGAAGTCCGCTCGAGATGCAATCGTTCCAAAATGATGTGTAACCTTCTTTATCTTTGAGACCTAATAGTAACACTTCTTCCATTAATGTCAATCTCGTCTCCTTCGAATCTCCTTCATCAACTTCCTCGTCACGGTTTGATTTTTTCTCATCGTTATGTTCTTCTTTGTTTATACCTTCACTATTTTCTCTCGTAATATTTCTTCTTTTAACAAATCCCTCACTACGATTCATTTTCAGAGAACATATCTAAATGTTGACGTTTACTTTTTGTAGAATGGCACAGCACACAACTCTGTCAAATTATCAGGTTATTTTTGGTGAATTAGTGTACATTTGCTATACCAACGACTAACCAAACTATATATGACATCAGAGTCAGGTCTTTGTTTACAATCATTATTATTCAGAGCTAGAGAAAGGGAATTAAGGCGTATCTCATATACCTCACTCCCCTCGATCTATTACGAGTATTAGGTGGTTTAGTCACAGACTTGGTTTGGTCATGGCTTTGGCTCATTCATTGTTTGCTTTGATCAAATATAGACAGACTATTTCTGACCCATATTTGACCTTTGTGGACAGAAAATGGTTCTCTGTGGTTTAGTTGAGCTAATAGTGGATAGATGGCGCGACAATGTAATTTGCTACGTTATACAACTTGTCATACAAGCTGCATTATTGTTGGACATATAACATCAGACAAATTTTAATTGTTTTCAGTTACAGGACCGTAGTTAATTTATTCTAGACCTGAACATAGACAGGTACAGAGTTATTCATTATGTTTTAAGCCTCTCTTAATTTCTTTGTTTTTAGAGTTCTAAAAGAAAGTTAAATACAAAAGTTTGTAACAGGAAACTACGACCTTGAATTGAGTTTTAGGGGATTGAAACTGAAACTTTTATATTTTGAAAAAAAAAGGGCGCCAGCAATCCATAAAAGTCTTTCCAGTTCTTGGTTGGGTTGGGTGTAACTCTCAGGGTAGATTTGTAGTGTTGACGCGGAAGATGTAGCTTCAATGTTGGCAGGACAGTTCAGAATAACACTGAGTGTGCCTTGAATGTCCGAGATGATAAGAGTAATCGGGCGCTTGTAACCTTATGTTTCACTTAGTTTAAAAATAAAACACAAATATTTCGCAACAAAAGTTAAGGATGATAGCAAGCCTAACACTCGATCGTGAATGTTGTTGGGACGATTCAGTTTTGTTTTGAAAAAAATTTAGTCTGAGAAAATGTTTGTTTCGATTCTATTTCATGTTAAAAATGTTTGTAGAAAATTTTCCATGTGCAGCCTTAAAACTCCAGAAAGAGAGAGGAAAAAAAAAGAGAGAGATGGAGCCTGTCATTTTTGTTGCATGTCGCGGTTTTATAAATCTCGTATGTACCAAGAGTGAACAAGGGTCTCGTTCCAGCCATCTCAGACCTACCTTGAACTGACGAGACGCAATAGCTCGGAACTGCAAGTGGTGTGCAGTGGCTGGCACGAGAGCTCCTTTGAATAGGAATAAGTCTTTCGGCTGGTGTCTGTTGCAATCGAAACTTTAGCGTTTTGTGGCAATACATAGTTATTGCACTTAACGCGGCCAGGCTTATAATGCAGCGGCTCGGCGGGGCATTAATCCGGAGAATAGCTATTGGTTGCAGTCTGATTTTTATTCCTTATATATTTAAGGAAACGTATAGAGGAGTTTGACAAAAATATTTGACTGTAATTATTTATTATGTGTGAATTATTGTTTTTGTTGATTGGAATTATTTTCTCTATTTCTCTTCCGGGAATTTCTCCAGTTCTACAGATAGGTTAACAATACGGGCTAATTGCTCGGTGAAAAATTGAGCAATAGATCGAATAATTTTTGTGGACACATAATCTACTGCTACAAAATTGGTATTTTTCAATTGACTTATAATGCTTATTATATCCTCAGCAGTAACAGGCGTGAAGAAAAATGTGTTATTATTATTGGGCATTGTAGTACGGTTTTTTTTGGTACTTGGTTACCAAAGTGATACTTTATTTTATTTGGGATCTCGGTAGAGTAGTGCTCAGCAAATGATTGACAATTTTATCACGGTCGTTTACAATATCATTGTTAATTTGAATTTTTATTGAGTAAAATTAAGGTCTTAATTTTACCGGTCTTCTTGCGCACAATATTTGTTTGTTTTACCTACTTACCCCCCCACTCTTTCAACGGAATAAGATAAAAATATAATCTAGTTCCAAATTTCGTTATAATACGTAGGTGTACCAAATTTCAAGTCAATATTATAAACCAATCCAGAATAATCGTGCGCACAAAAGAAGTTACTGACAAATAGAAAATTTTTGGCTCAAACGTTTCATAACATTCTAAGCCTATTTGAAAAAAAAAATAGGAATCTTGGATAGGAAATCTGGATGTGAAAGTGGTGATTCCTTGGGTAGAGATTTTTATAATACTTAGTAAATACTTACAATAATTAAACCAAAGCTATTCCAAAACATTTTTCACCCAATTCAAGTGGCTGTTTTGGAAACTGAATTAATTTGTGGCGCTTTTCTAAATAAATATTTTATAGGTAACAAGCGACCCAAAACCCATTTTCGTCAAATGGCACCTTGTACATTTTTACGTTCCTTCGGTAGAGCTTAAATTAGTTTTCCAAAATGCAATTTTGAAATTTAAAATCGACACAAAAAGGAACAAAACGTCAAGTCGAGGTTGCTATACCAATGAAGAATTGTATGCAGTATCTAGATGTGTGGCCTATCACCGTTTAAAACCGTTTTTACCAAAAATGTTAAATAATTAGTTGTCACTGGCACCTTCGCCATAACTTCAAATTTAAGCATTTTCAGTGAATCACGGTTATGAGTTGTTTATTTTATTTCATAAATAAGTACCTAATATAAATTGCCCAAATCAGTCAGTCCTGTACTGTATGACCTTATTTATGGAAATATTAAGCATTAGAATTAAGTTATTGTCTATAATTAACTATTTGTGGCATATTCATAACTTCTTACTGTTTGTTGGGTATTTTACTACTTTCTGCAAAAATATATACAGTTTTTAATACTTCTAGTACACAATGTCTCACACCTAAAAATATACAAACTGAAAGGGAAATGTTAAATGATAACACAGGTCAGAAAAATGTTCTGCTCCAAGGACTAAACCTATCACGCTTTAAGTATTTTTGTGTGCTGAAACCGAATTTTCAATTTAAAAAATTTCTTCGTAGATTTCGAGTAAATCCCGGTTTTTTGACAATTTTTGACATTTACTCGAAGTCAACGCGGTAGAAAATTTTTTAAATTGAAAATTCGATTCAGCACACACAAAAATACTTAAGGCATGATTGTTTTAGTCTTTGAAGCAGATTTTTTTTTTTGTAGACCTGTGTAATTGAAAAAATTAAACTTAAACTTCTTCAAGTACGTCAAACGTGACAGTTTTTTGTTGATGTATTTCCATAGTCACGTGAGACATTAAATGATATTTATTTTATTTTTAATTACTTCGTCTCTGAGGATCGGCAACCAGCTGGTACAGAAATCTATAGAATAATTAGAAACACATGTATGTTATTTAACAAAATAGTAGCGGATTCCTCAAGTTTTCTTTTAGCGTTGCGTTGCTTTCTTCTTCCAAAATTTTCGCAGAATTCCCACTGGATACTATGACTGTTATCCCACGCGTGTTCACTTCTGGAATTCTCTCATGTTTTTGTATGCACGATGACGTAAGAGAGACAAGTGTGATTTCATTGAAATTTAGACAGTAAGTTAGTATTAGCTAGAGGAAGAACTTTACGTTTTTGAAAAAATCAGTCAGTAAATATAAAGGCTATGAAATATTTTAAGAAAAAAAATGCAATAATAAGTGTTGTAATCTTTGGTAAGATTGTAGGTTTAATTGCTATCTTGCAATTTTATTCATCTCCCGATGAAACCATCTTGATTGTCGAATAGTTGGTTAGTATACTATCCAGTATCATTGTGTTTATAGAACCTTACCAATGGTGTTACAAGACTCTTCATGTGCATTTATTTATTAAAATGTTTCATAATATTTATATTGATCGATTTTTTTCAAAATGCACATAACGTTTGTAGATAATTTTATAAGCTTTATTTGTTATATGTATATGCTAATGTTTAGCAAGATACAAGCAAGAACGTGAATCTGACACCATTTTCCCAAGATGGCATCTCGAACACAACAAATTGAGTTCGGGACTTTTAGCATCTGTAATAGCACAACTTAATGAACATCTACGCCAAGTTTCAAAACTTTATCAGTTATTTCTTCCCAATTTTGTTTATAAATGATAACCATGTAAGTACGTACATTCAAATAATGTACAAAAGTATACGAGAAAAGCGTAAAAAACATATTACAAATATTTCAAATGGTAACTCTGATGTTATTCTATACCTTATTTAATATTTAATAAAGATGCCCATGAGTTCGTAAGAGCCCCAACAATTAAATACTCCGATTGTCTTTTGTTTCGCGCGCCTTGTTTAGTTTTGTGATGTGATTCAATAGCGTTATATTTTGCAACTTTTGACGTGATTTTTCCTCAAAGTACCTACCTAATATTTAGAGACTTTTAAATGATGTGATTGTGCTTCAACTCGTTAATATTTTGACTCAATATTTAAAAGGTAGACTTGTAACGATATGAATTTAATACTTTCTGAACACATGCAGGTATCTATCTTTGTGAATTTAACCTATAATTGCAATTTTTCCCAAAATATACTTTCTTATTATTTATTAAAACAACTTTTAGCAATTAATGCCGAAGTTTAAACGTTTTTTAAACGCGGATTATCTTAAATGTTCTATATTAATATGTGTTATACATTTTAAATTTAATTGGTTTCATTCGTATACGGATTTGTCTTTGATGTGGCACCTACATTTTGTCATGAGGTGTTTTCAGAAATAAATAACAAATTAAGTAGTAAAGGATTTATCTTATATCGTTTTATCACGATGTTATACATCGAATTCTGAATAACTTTCAAAATGGTCCGTCACGTTTCTTGTAAAAGCGACAATTTAAGAAGTAAAAGTCCAATCATATTGATAGGGTAGTAACTTACAGTTTGATGAAGCAAGAACCCCATTGTTTTTTAAAAAGAAATCGGTCAATAAATATAAAAGTTATTAAATATTTAAATTTATAGGTGGGTAAAACTAAATTTTTTAAAAGTTTGTTAAAAGTATTTTTGCAATACCACTAATGCGACCAGAGATATTTGTAAAAAAAAATGAGAAAAAATGATGTTTTACGATTTCAATTGTTGAAACTAATATGGTCCCGACCTCACCAGAAATCCAAAACTTAGTCATACTTCTTTATATGTGTAGCTGTAGGTGCTTCAAATTCCAGCAAACAAATTCCCTTAACAAGACAATTTCTTAATTTCGAGTTTAAGTTTTATTTTCACTCCATTATTAGAATGTATATAAAAATAGTTTCAACTTTTGAAAGATTCTACAAAAATAAGTCTTACTGAATAGTGCAATGATAAATGCTTCGCCAACCAAGTTTACATCATCAAGTGATAATTACGAATATAACAATTCTTTTTCCTGTTATTCACAACGCCCTACCAGACGTTTTGTGATCCACCCTAGTTGGCCTCCGTTTGCTGTACAGCACGTCTGATCGCAATTATACAGTTATATCTAAACATGAATATTTTGTGATGCCTTGTATGAGATATCAGAATAGGACTATCTTAGTCGTAATATCTTACTCTTTATTGAATATTTTACCACTTCTGAAAAAATATTAAAATTCTTCAATTCAGTTCAATTTATCAGCATTAAGAAAGGTATCATAAAATATTTATATGGTAAAATAATTTTAACTGAAGAGGAACCAGTACACAGTACCTAGAGGTAAAAATATGTAAAATTTCAGAATAATCTTGTATGTAATGAAATTGTTGTAGAAACTTACCCCAAAATTTAGATATTTAATATTTGTATAAAAGTATTGATGAAACGGAGGATGTTTATGTTTTTGGGATCACTGATCACGAATTTGAAGTCAAAATTAAACGTTCAATATGACGAATGGATTTTTTTTCTAAAGCAAGTGTTTTAAAACGGAAAAAAAAATCGAGCATCTGGGTAATGCTGTATTTTAATAAAAGTAGTTTTGAGAATTTTCTTTTATTTGTAATTGTCCGGTAATAAAAAGCAAGGTGGCGACGTTTTGTTAAAAAAAATGTGAATACGCACATTTTCCGGCCATAACTTCATTGTTTTTTATGACACGGAAACAAACAAAATCATTTTAAGAATTGATTAGTTATCGTCAATTCTGATCCTAAGAATTTTTGACGCAAGTGCCATAGTTTCTAAGATCTTCAACATTTAAACTAAATACTTCGTCCTATAAACGTTCGGACGCCACTATCTCTGAAATTATCAATACTATATAAATATAAAAAACGAAACAAATTTATTCTCAGTTTATAAGCTTAGTTTTGATCTCCACCATTTTTTCTGCAAAATTAATATTTATGGAGATGTATGCAAAGAAACAGAAATTTTACGTTTTTTTGAAAATTTCTTTATAGTTTGAAGTACAATTTTTTTCTAGTGCAAGTGCTGTAAAAGGACGAAAGATTTTAAGCGTCTAGGTTATGTTATATATTAACGAAAATGAAAAACAGTATTTGATAATTATATTTTTGTAATTACATATTATTAATAAACTAACAAAATGGCAATGTTTTTATTAAAATAATGTCAAGATGCACGATGTTTCTGGCCTACAGAAATAAGAAAAAAGCTAAATTTGTCCTCGGTTTAGTAGCTTTCATCTTTGTGTTTAGCATTTTTTCCCTAAATGAAATACTTTTCTAGTTATTTGGAGAAAACCGTTTTGAAAATGACCTCTTTTTTTTTAAACAACATCTCTAGATTATGCCAATTTGATTGGAAAACGCGCGTCGTGTTTTCGTTCTTATACAAGGTGTCCCAGAAGTGGATGATCAAACGAAGTGAGGTGATAGGGTGAAGGTCATTTCCAACGAAAATAAACATACCGGGTCACCGGGTGCCATAGGCTAGTCGCTCCCCCCTATATTGCCTATATTTTTTAACTTATCCATTTGAAATTTGGGGTGCATAAACTACCTGTAAAAATGGATTTTTGGACATAAAAAATGGTATGAGACCATTTCGGGTTTACCCGGAAACGACCGCAACTTTCGACTTCTAAATGGAACACCCTGTATATTTTTACATATTTGTATTCAAGACAACATTTTGAGTATATCATGAGATTTTCGCGAATTTTTGAGCCAATGTTCAGTTTTTCTAAGCATTTTAAGCCTTTGGTCTAGAGTGCTTTCGAATACCAAAATTTGTTCTACAGCAGGTAAAGTCCAAGGGAAAAATATAATTTTTCGTTTAATTTCATTAATAACTATTTACAAAGCTTTCAAAATTGAACAAATCACTTTTTTCTCGAAATTTTTTTTTTAATGGGAAGGTGGTGGCTCCGTGTGTTCAATAAATTATAGATTTTTTTCTGAATTCATTGATATTCATTTCAAATCTATGCTATTTGTTTTTCTATTTTATTAAATTTATTTAAAAATAAAAAATCACTTTCAAAATAATTTTTATTGATCCTTATACTTTGCACTAGTACTTATACCTATTAAGAAACAAAAGAGAGAACCAAGAGGCTATTATTCACAAAAAAGGTATAGTTATTCACATTTCATTATTAGATTTTTACAAAGGCAAATACGTTAAAGTTCAAGAAATAATATATTGAAAGTAATTTTTTATTTTTAAATAAATTCAATAAAATAAAGAAACAAATACCATAGATTTGAAATGGATATCAATGAATTCAGAAAAAAATCTATAATTTATTGAACACTAGGAGCCACCACCTTCTCATTTGAAAAAAAGGCTTTCGATAAAAAAGTGGTTTGTTCAATTTTGGAGGCTTCGTAAATAGTTATTAATTGAATTAAATGAAGAATTATATTTTTCCCTTATTGGACTTTACCTGACGTAGAACAAATTTTGGTATTCCAAAGCACTCTAGATGAATGTCTTGAAATGCTTAAAAAAACTGAACATAGACTTAAAAATTCGCGAAAATCTCATGGTATACTCAGAATGTTATCCTGAATCCAAATATGTAAAAACATACAGGGTGTTCCATTTAAAAATCGAAAGTTGCTGTCATTTTCGGGTAAACCGGAAATGGTCTCATACCGTTCTTTTTGTCCAAAAATCCATTTTTACAGGTAGTTATGAATCCCAAATTTCAAATGGATAAGTTAAAAAATAAAGGAAATGTAGGGGGTATCCACTAGCCTGTGGCACCCAGAATATGTGGTTATCTAATTGTTGATAGTTCAAACATTATTTCAATTTTTGTATTTTTCCCTGAAATCTCCTAGTGCTTCCTCTAAAAAAATTGATGAAAAAAACGTCGTTGAACAAACACCGGTTTTCATGCTTCATGAAGAAGACTCTGTTAATAAACTGGCCTCCTAACTGCCTGCAAAAAAGCAACAGCGTCTCACTCATATTATGCCAGTGCCTAATACATGTACAAGTATGGCTCATACACAATAACGATCCCACTGAATGGGGATACGGCTTGACAAGAACATCTTAGTTCCTAGTAGCATATCTCCTGCACCATCAGCAGTAGAACTTTTGAAATCAATCTCTTATTTCTGTTTTTTTTTGTTCTTAGTGAGTTTTTTCTAGGTGCATCTTTCCAATGAAAGCATTTTCATGAAGTAGGTATGTTATCTTCTGTTAAAATAAAAAAATAGGTTTGTGAACATTTTTTGTTCAAAAAAAAATTTTAAAGTGGAGGAAATTTCGAACAGTTATTATAACAATTGAAAAACAGTAAAAATCCGTATTTTACTAATTTAGTTTTATTTCTGACAAACCAGCTATCGCAACTCTCGAAGTTTTATAAATTATAGTTTTTAACAAAAACGACTTAATTGTAAAAAAAAATTGATAAAAAAGATCTGTTCTGAATAACCTTATGTGCTATGAGGTGTTAGAATCTGCGTAGTTGGTCAGCAAAGGTGTTCACAAAGCCACTTTTTTTAACATAAGATAACAGAGTTCATGAATGTGCTACAACTGGAAAGGTGCATAACAAAAGACAACTAAACAACTCATGTATTTTGTTTTTAATTTTTTTAGTGGATGTACTAGGCGATTTCATGGAAAAATAGAAAAATTGAAATAATTATTGAACCATCAACTATTGCATAACCACGTATATGATTATTTTGATTGGAAATGACCTTCCCTATCGCCTCATTTTGTTTGATTGTCCACTACTGGGACACCCTCTCAGTATCGCCCGATCTCTCTTATTCTAGGTGTGCTTTTAGACAACTAAATGGCAAATAAATACTCAGATAAAAATAGAAATGAAAATATATTTATTTTATTGGATACTTAACCTAAAAATGTCTTCTTACAACGTTATTCATAAATCAATGTTTACTTAATCAAATGAAAAAAGAAACAAAAAGGAAAACGAATTACAACTAAGTTATAGGTATGTATAAACTACGATATATCAATTATCTGTACATTCAATTCAATATACACATAACAACAATAAACACTGTAAATTTAGTAAGGAATTGTACATCTGGTGTCAAAAATATCTATAACCCACTCTCTTTGAACGAATTCGATTTTTGTATGAACACTCCGATTGCAAGAACTCTTTAAATGCGATCAACACACATGGCAGGAGACTATGCAAGCATGGCTGATTACTGTCTATAATGTGCACTTTACATCAGTCCAGAATAATGATGACAGCGCGGCGCGGCGCGGCGACAGCACTGGTAAACGAATCATTTAGTTGGCGATGTCGCGATAACAGCGCGGAATGCGCTTGTATAAAGTCTGTGGTGACATTTGGAAAACTTATCCCAAAAATTTTCTACCGATCGAGAACTGGATGTTTTGATCGGTCAGTAATTTTCTGCTGAGCTGTTAAAATGAATTAGTCCATAGAATTCGATCGGCCTCAATTTTCTGGGATAAATCCATCGCTATTCTGTACGCAGGACAAGTCCCACAAATGTATAGGGTTAATACTTAGTCCTTTTTTATTGCCTCAACTGCCAGGCGCGGCGGTTGACTGATTCTCAGCTTCTGCCAGTGCGTTTTCAATTAGTTTCTTGTGAGTTCCTACTAACTCTGGAAGATCGTATGCGATGGCAACATCCAGCCTGTTAATTGGGCATCCTCTAAAGTATGTACATGTTGCCGATAACTGTTGGAACTCGTATAAAGGATTTAATTTGAAAAAGTCTTTGTAGACTTCGGGATCCGGAAGATCATAGCGAGAAATGTTCGTCAACGTTGAAAGCCCCTCATAGATGTGGTAGTCTTGAGGATGTTCGATAATCTCGTCGGCTACTTGTTTACGGTTCCCAAAGACTGATTTGTGATTGTAGTAGGTTGTGAGATAACAATCTACCATCTTAGCGTGATTTCGTACACGCACCTAGAAAAAATGAACTATCGATCTTGCAAAATGTTCAGATGCCCCCTTTGTACTTACCGCAAATCTTCGTGCACTTGCGATTTTGTTCTCGATGCGCTTGTCGACAGCGCTCCTCAAGTCTCTTAAAAACGCTCGTTCCTGAGCTTGTAGTAGCCTAACAGGGGCCCATGGTTCATAAGGCCTAGACCATAATGATGTCGTGTACATTACAGGTGGCTGTGGAGACGACATCAACGGAGAAATGTTCCATATTAAAGCCCCTTGAACCCTCATCAGTTCTTCAGGCTTAACTTGATCGGCTTTATTTAAAATGATACGGGTCTGTAATAATATATGTATTATACGTACACAACATACCTACATAACAAATATTATAGTTAAAAATGAGCTTACTTGATGTTCTCTTCCTTTAAGTTGATCCAGAATAGCCTCAGTTTCAGGACCGACATCAAGTTTAGACGGGTCATAGACCAGAAATATAATGTCTGCTCTATCGATGAACCATTGGCAAGCGTCATTGAATGGAAAAACTCTCGACACTTGTTTACGAACTTCTAAAATGCCTGGGATTTCCACAATATTTACCTGCAAGAAATTGTTTTTTAGATGTCATTTTTCAAATTACTTTTTGTATCAAGTACAAACCTTTTCTAAAAGTTGATTAGGAAGTTTAACTCCCCTTAAACGTTCTTCGAGTCCTTGCCCAAACTTTTGTAAACCGGAGAACGTGAAGTCCGCTGCCAATTCTGTACCATCTATAATTTCAGGTTCATCTCCATACATTAAAATATTGAAATAAGCAGGTGATGGTTCTGCTCCTACAAACTTATTTTTAAAACGAAACTATTTTGCATAAGCACATTATTGTTACCTGTTCTTAAAGATGTTTCGTTATATTCGTTGTTAACTAAATAATTAATTATGGACGATTTTCCTCCGCTCCATGGCCCCATAAAAAGAATGAGTGGTTTAGAGAAAATTTCGGGATCTCCAAAGTGTCTATTGCTGAGGTCTCTGTACTTATATAAAACTTCTAGTGGTTTAATAGCATTTTCATACAGTTTTTTCAGTTCACGTAAAGTAATTTCAGATACTCTGTTGAGAATTTTTTCCGTTTCCGACGATTCCTCGTCTAATTTTAAAAGTTTTTCAACATGATCTCGTGGTCTTAATTCAGTAGGAATTTCAATATCCAAAGTTAATTCTTCCTCAGGCGCCGACCCCGCATCCTCATCACTTCCCGCATCTGCCTCATCATCTTTTTCACCACTTTTGTTACTATCTTCTTTACTATCTTCTTTGGTGTCGTCTTCCTGAGCATCATCTTGTTTACTATCTTCTTGAGCATCTTCTTTGCTGTCTTCTCTGGTATCGCCTTCTTTACTCTCTTCTTTTGACTCTCCGGTCTTTTCTTCGCTCTTGCCGTCATCATCATCTAAAAAATATATCTCAATTTTACAATATTATTATTGCATTGTTGGTTTAATGTTCTTCCAGTACAAACCAAAAATATTTAGTAATAAATATCGTACCTTCTTTGCTCTTCGCCTCATCGTCTCCCTGTTCTATGCTTTGTTCGCCTTCTTCAGATTTAGTGTCTTCCTTACTGGCTTCCCCTGTGTCATCTTTGTCATCTTCCTTACTTTCAGCATCCTCTTTGTCCTCTTTACTATCGCTTTCTGCACCCTGCGGTTGTTCTTCAACCGATTCCTCTTTTAATTTAGCATCCTCTTTACTATCGTCATCGTCTTCTTTAGTATCAGTATCGTCCTCCTTACTTTCAACAGTTTCTTCTTTACCATCAGCTTGTTCCTCTTTACTTTCGCCGGATTCTTTCGTATCTGTTTGTTCTTCTTTACTATTTCCATCCTCCTTGCTCTCTGTATCTTCTACTTGGTCCGATGGTCCTTCTTTGCTTTCTTCTTTTTCCTCCTCAGTTCCTTCAGCTTGGGCCTCTTCGTTGCTGTCTCCTTCCTTGCTATCTCCTTCCTCGGTGTCTCCTTCTTTGGTGTCGCCTTCCTTGCTATCACCCTCTTCACTTTGTTTTTCTACACTTTCTTTCTCATCTTCTTCATTGGATTTATCATCTTCTTTGCTTGGTTCACCTTCGGTTGTTTCTTCTTCACTTCTTTTGTCGTCATCTACCACCTGCTCTTGATGTTCCTTACTATCCTCTTCTTCCTAGAGAATGACTATATAAATATAATATCGTAGTAAAATTATGCATTATGAGTAAATTTATGGAGTAGTTATTAATGTATTGTACAGTTCAATAAATGACTAGGTGCAGTTAGTATCTAAAATAATCTTATTTATTATAAGAACGGTGAACATTTTGTTCTTTACCTTATCCTCAGAGCTTTTTCCGTCATCTGCTTCTTCTTCATTTGGTTGAGCGTTCTGAAAAATCATTAATAATTCAAAGACAATAAATAATTTTTCTAGACCTATAAGTTTTCCATACTTCTACAGCATCAACAATAGTTTGGAAGGAAATAACTAATCAGGTTTTGAAACTTGGCAGAGATATTCATTAAGGTGTGCTCTTAAACATACAACAATTCCAGAAGTCAATCTGATGCGTTCGAGCCGCCATCTTGGAAAAATGGTGCTATATTTTTTGCTTGTATCTCGCTAACCATTCGCGATATCGAAGTTATGTTTCATACAAAAAAATGAAGCTTATAAAATTTTCCACAAAAAAAGTTATATGCATATTTTCCGTATCTGTTATTATAATCCTCGAAAATACGAAATCGACACCATCTCTAAAACTATGAATATCGCTCGTAGAGAAAAAAATCATATCATTTTGTAGTGTAAAATGCCCGTCGCCTGTCTGTCAGTCTGTCCATCTGTCCGTCTGTCGCTTCATCAGTCATGCCTTTTAAGCATGATAACTTAAGAGAGACAAGTCTGATTCTATTGAAATTTGGATAGGAAGTTAGTGTTAGCAAGAGAAAGAATCCTAGCGTTTTTGAAAAAAATCGATCAACAACTATAAAAGTTATGAAACATTTTAAGAAAAAAATGCACGTGAAACGTGTGGTAATACCTTCGATAAGATTCTATAAACACAAAATACTGCATAGTATACTGACCAATGTTTCGACAATCGAGATGGTATTATCGGGAGATGATTAAAATTGCAAGTATAACGATCAAACCTAGAATTTTATCAAAGATTACAACGCTCTTCACCTACATTTTTTTCTTAAAATCTTTCATAACCTTTATATTTACTGATCGATTTTTTTCAAAAACCCCCAGGGTTCTTCCTCTAGTTAACACTAACTTCACTAACTTATTGTCCAAATTTCAATCAAGTCTGATTTGTCTCGTTTAAGTTATCGTGTTTACAAAAACATGACGGAGATGCAGACGAAGGAGAGACTCACAGGCAGATGGGTAGACGATTGACACTTTGAAAATTGTTCAGAATTCTATAACTAAACAATGATATGATTTTTTCTTCTCTACAATCTACAAGCTATATTAACAGTTTTAGAAATGTGTGGATCAAATGCAATTTTCGTATTTTAGAAGATTATAATAGTAGATACGGAAAACATGTAACATTTTGGGGAGAATTTTATAAGCAATATTTTTTATATAAACAAAGATCTGATATCGCTAATGGTTATCGAGATAAAAGCAAAAACTTTAATCGGATCAACATTATTTCAAGATAGCCGCTCGAGCGCAACAGATTTGAGTTCAAGACTTTTTGTATATTTAACAGTAGACCCGAATGAATATCTGCCATGTTTCAAAACTTTACCAGTTATTCCCGTAAAACGTTGAAATTTGTTCCTATTTGGCTGGGGTATTTACGTCAAAATAAATTTTCATTTTATATTTTTTCTCTTTTGCAGTTTATTTTTTAATTATTAACAAGAAGTTGCTTAGATTTTGTCACATATTGATTTTCATCTGTTTTTTATTTAGTTACTAATTTTTTTTTATATGTAAATATATTGAGCCAATTCTCATTACGTGGTGGAAACGGAATGCTAATGCAGAAATATTAAAAATTAAGCAAATATAAATCTACTTTTTTTCACATAATATTTTTCAAAAACAATTAGCCAAATTAAATTTTCTTATATGTGTTTACAAAGTGGACCAAATTAGATGGGATTTGAGGTTTTCTCTAAAACTATGACAGATTGACAAAAACCAAACATAGGTGTCCTGAGCTCTATTTTCGAGAAACAAACAATGGCGAAAACGCGATCGTCTATCTTTTTTGACTACCGAGCTACAGAGCGTTTTCTATTTCTATATATCTTAATTACCAAGTGTCTCTTTTCTGGATATCTAAAAATATTGTTTAGGCGGCACTTTTGGCATAAAGTTTTGCTGTCTATAACTTACCTATTAAAATAAAGCTCGGAAGCTAAATTTGACTCTTCTTCGCATTCTATAAAACACTTAATCATATCATATTTTTCACCATTACTAAATTGAACCATTTTTGACAACGCTCACTCACAATTAACTCACAAATTAGCTTTTGACAATTACGATTATTTCGATTTTCTTTTTTTTTTACCATGGCCTTCTCACAAATATATTAAATTTTCCGAAAATTAACCACTTTTTCTAGAGATAAATATCAAATATGACATATGATACATCGTGATAGCTAATATAAGTTGTTGATCGAATAATGAAATAATTTACAGTGTTTCATTTAAAAAAACACAAGTTATGTCTATATCTTGAAAACTGAAACATGCATAACTTTCTTCTCATCAGCAACGGATTCTAAAAAAAAAGTGCCTTAAGAATGTGTTACTCGATTTTCGATTCGACACTTGGTAATTGAGATATAGAAATCATCAAAAAATGCCAATTTTCAAAAATACTCTGTAGCACGAAAGTCGAAAAAGATAGACGATCGCTGTTTGTGCCATTGTTTGTTTTTCGAAAATCGAGCTCAGAACACCTTATTGGTTTTTGTCTATCTGTCATAGTGTCAATTTAGAGAAAACCATAAATCCCATCTAATTTGGTCCACCCTGTATATTTTAATTATTAAAAGTATCGACTCAAAACTCTAAATGAAGAAATGAAATCAGTATCAATAAGAGAATATTGATGATAAGTGTGAATATAAATAATGTAGTAATGTAATAGTTGTTGCCTGTCCCACCTTACAGAAATTAGGAAAAAATAAAATGCGACTTATACTAGTTAGAGTTTTTAGGTTCTACAGTGTGTCACACTTAAGAACGTAACACCCATGTAACTTTCTTGTTTTTTCCGATTCGAACCAAATTTTACTCAAATATAGAACATCTTAGAAATTACTTATGAACAAAAAACAATCGCCTCCTATAAATGCAAAGCCACCTGCGATACATAAATGGAAAAAATCAAAAGATCATATTATGCATATTTTATCGAAAAATGTTATTAATGAAAGTTGTTCAGAATTGTACAAAACTTCATCAAAATTAAAAAATTCGAAAGTCCGAAAATAGTAATTTAATGTTGTTTTTTTTTGTTTACAAAAGTGTGCTATGACAATTTTATTTAAAATTAAACGCAAACTGTCAGGTAGCTGTCAAGTAATTTGTTGTTTTTTAGTTTTGGTAAAAATTTTTCCACTTCTGAACAACTTCAGTCATAGTTGACTTAAACTTTATAAGACACGTAAAAAATCTCAAAGCTTTGCCGCCAAGCTCCTTAGGATAGAGTGGGGCGTGCTTTATTTTTCTACAGCATATTAAATAATAAATATAATGTATTACTTAATACATAAAACATCATTATTCTCGTGTAAAGTATGTTCTGGCATGATTAAAATAAGAAATTAACAGAAACACGCCTGTATCAATTATGATTTCAAATTATTTTGATATAATTACGCAACTCCCTCCTAAAATATTCGATGACCTAACGCTGGTTATCGTTGCTATAGTAAGCGTTAGGAGGAAGTTGCGTAATTATATCAAAATAATTTGAAATTATAATTGGTACAGGTGTGTTTCCGTTAATTTTTTATTTTAATCATGCCAGAACATACTTTACAAGAGAATAATGATGTTTTATGTATTAAGTAATACATTATATTTATTATTTAATATGATGTAGAAAAATAAGGCGTGCCCCGCTCTATCATGAGGCAAAGCTTTGTGATTTTTTACGTGTCTTATAACATTCTGGGCAACTATAATAAAATTTTCCCATAAAAATATGCCTAATATGATTCTTTTGATTTTTTCCGTTTGTTTTGGTATCGCAGGTGACTTTGCATTTATAGGAGGCGATTGTTTTTTATCCATAAGTAGAACGTGTTCTGTATTCGAGAAAAATTTTGTTCAAATCGGGGGAAAAAATTAAAAAAGTTATGAGTGTTGCACTCTTAAGTGCCACACACTGTATATTGTTTCTCTCAGATGCTCAAATATTTAATCAATATTTTTAGCGTTTAAGGAAAACAATCGAACTTCTAGAGTTTCATTAATACAATTCCACTTTGTATAAAATTAATAAATTAATTCAGTAACCCAGACTTTCTGTCTTTCAATACTTATAGGGTGTATTAAAAGTAAAATATTACAAAACTTATTTACGTTTTCTTGTATAAACTTGAATATAATAGTTTATCATCAAAATGTACAGCATTCGTACATGCCAAGCTGGCAGGAACTAATTTTGATACATGATTACAAAAATATTGACTGACCTCTTGTTCTACAAGTTGTTCTGCGACTGGTTCTTCTTCAATGCTCTCCGTGCTCTCCTTTCCGTCTTCGTTAGTATCGTTGTCGTTTCCTTCGCCTTCTTGGCGATCGGAATCGTCGGTAGTTATCTCTACAGTTGGGATATCTTCTCTACTATCTCCCGTTTCTGAAGACCCCGTGTCAGCAGGCTCACCAGTCTCCAACTCTTTAAGAGCTTTCTCGATATATGGCCTACATTCGGATTCGGAAGGACCTTCTAACTCAGCCTCACCTTGCACACCTTGAAAAATTTACATTTAAAAAAAATTACTTTATAATAACATATTAACGCCAACGCACGATTAAACTTACAATCATGTATAACTGCAAGTTTAAACTTGCAATTGTACATAATTGCTGATAATTATAAGTTTAAAGTGACAATAATTATAACAAATTTTTCGTACAAAATAAGTTTATAATTGCGAGCTTTAACTTATTGTTATGTATAATTTCAAGTTTAAACTTACAAATTGAAATTGCTACTTTTAAACTTACAAATATGTATAAATGCAAGTTTAAACTGATAGTTATACATAATTGTAAATTTAAGGTGGGCGGTTCGGTTCGGTGAATGTAATTCGACAATTTCTCCTACATCCCTGAACCGATTCAAAAAATGTTTTGATGGACCTTTAGAGACAACTTTATAGAATGGTACTACAATATTCTGGCATCATTCTATCAAGTTTTATCTGAAAGACTATCAAAGAATTTTTTCAATCGGTCCAGGGATATAGGAGAAATTGTCGAATTACGAAATCATTTTCTTAAGCACTGCACCGCCACCCTTAAACTGACAATTATAAAAATATTTTATGCGTGTTCTTTCTACGCTGTCGTACTATCTACCTTCTTGTAAACACGGAGTATCTGATATATATTTTACATCTATCTGTCTTATAATAATAAATGTACAGTAACGAAATTTGGCTCATTTACAAAGTTTGTTGTCCAAAACGCGTTCATTTGACGTCATCGAGAGTTAGAATTTGAGATAAAGTAAATTTGCAACGATTGAAATTAATCTTTAAAATCGCTCGCTGTCATTTAACGTCTTTTGTAACTGTCGCAAGTGTTTTTTATTTAACGAGGATGCGTTTGACTCTAGATTGAATCGAAAATAAATCGAATTTGCATCTGATTGTTGAATTTCCTATAAAAGTAATCGATTTAATAGCAGTGTCGCCTAATTTAAAAGAGATGCTGCGTGCATAACAGTTTTTAAATAACCACAGTATTTAAATTAATTTTTCATCAACGTAAGCGTTGCTTGTATGGAAAGGAGTAATCTGCGTCAAGATAGAAAATCATATCCACCCACATGCTGAGATTTTTAAATTCCTGTAAAACAAGTCAATAATATAAGCCATCTCCTGTTTCACGCACAATTTTCACGCAAATATTAAATGTTTATAAAGAAAAAACTGTGTAGAAATTGGTGTGATGTAGTATTAAAAATAATTCGTACTGCAATATGTAAGCGTCGATATTTTTTATCAGATTTAAATGTTCACTACCTTAATATTTTGACGGGTTTTGTGCTAAACGTTTGCGAATATACGTTGAAGTAATATAACATAACATTTTCAATGAGTTTTAGTAATATTAATACTTTGGCATAAGTCCACGACAACAGCTGTACATTTTATATTTTATAATGGAATGATATATTACCAGATACTGTACGTAGGTCTATAATTGGATTTATATCGTATAGTCTAACTAGAGTATTACCTGATCATTTCCACCCTTTTTCTCTCACGGTACAAGTGACTAGGTACAACAGCTTGAATACTCTGTTCAGGCTACCTCGCCATGTTCATAAAAGTTCGTGTCACAAAAACAATAAGTTTTTTTTTTAAATAAAAATTTAAACTATTAAATATTGATTTCAACTTCAAACTAACTATAAATAGCAAGGCCTTGGAAATGGAAAATATAAATAGAAGCGTTGGCCTCTTTTTGATATTTTAATTCCTATTCTTTGAATCAAAATTTTATTTTTTGCATAGATCAGTTACGTAAGCGCTATTGATTTTAATTCGATAACCAAATTAGAATTCTGTTTGAAACGTATCGTGTTATAAATATAAAACTGTCACTTGTGGCCCGTGGATATTCAATTGTCAAGAATTAATTGCCGCCAATAGTAATTTGTAAACAATTGGAAAATACTTTACATTTACCGATACTTACATGTAATATAATTTTTTAACATTCTTTATAAGGTAAATGTGTATGTCCTAATTTAAGTATGTACATTTTACGCCCTAAATGGATGGACTTACAATTAGATATTTTAAATGGTAAAATATAGAACACAGTGTACAAGGGCAATTAGAGATATTGAAATTGTTTTTTCCATGGTCGCAGTGCGATCTAAATCCGTCACAGTCTAGGGTATCCTATGTTGGCGAAATGCCTATAAGTGATAATGCAGTATAATAGGTATGCTACTTAATTTTAGATCGACGATTTCACATTTTTTTTATTTTTACAATTTCTTTCGATCGCATCCAGTAATTATTTTGGATTCATTTAACAGGGTTAAAGTCGCGTAAAAGGAGGTAGTAACAAATAATTAATAAGGGTTAAATCATGACGAATCTAAGTTTCGTGTTCGAATAAGTTGATATTGGAAGTACGGTGTTATTTTAATTTATTAAAAAAGACATGTGAACATGAGTTTACGATTATTTTTAGAATAAGTTTATTTGTGGTAAATTTTTATTATTAGAACTTGCTTCATCCAAAAATAACATATCATATTATATAGCACGAAAATCGTGGCGACCAAATCATTATATAATTTCTGTAATGTTCAAATCACTCTTGTAGAAACTTTTACACCTGTTCTTAAATCTTATGAAAACTTTTTGTACATAACCTTTTAACCCACGCACAAACACTTCAGGGGGTGATTTTCCCGGGATTTTTTCCAGAGGAACTTTTTTCAAAACGTACCCTGCAAGGTAGTGGCGAGAAGAGACAATCCAAGAAGCAGCAACAGCCCAGAGGACTTACGACAGACCTCCATGGCTTCTTCTCACTACACCGGTCACATAAAAGTCCCGCACTGAGCGGCCAGATTACGTTGGACCATCGCATATCACCGCGACGCTGGCCAGTGGCGCCGATTTTAATGTGCCAAAAATATTTATCATTCATACCTAGCAGCATATTTGCCCGAAGGACTGCAATCAACCCTTTCATAAGTCACAAACGTTCGACATTTGGAGAGGGCTGCCCCCCCCCCCCCTTACCTTGTACAATCATTTTATGAAAAAACTTTGAATAATATCAAGTTATATTTGAAATAATTATAGTTTGTTACCATCCTTTACTACTAGTTTACTGGATTTTGTTTTGCTTAAACTCATTATTTGGGGGTCCAAAAATAATAATAATAACAACGATAATAATAATTTCCCTTCACCCAAGGACATCTCGCTGGATCATTTACCCACTCACGAATGTGAGCGGTATTAAGGATTTCGGCCCACCTCCCCTGGTCCTGGCTGATGGACCTTGCTGGCTAAGGTCTCTTCTGACGCTCTTCTGTCTTGATGTTCTTTCTTCGCCAGCTTGTCACCCCCGGAGGTAGTCATCGGTCTGTTAAGGACTGTGTAGGTATTTTTGACAGGGATTGACTGCTTAGGGGACTACAGGTACTAGACGGTTCTTGTCTGGTACCTGCAGGTTAGTGAGCGGGTGGTTGGGTGTTCGTCATGTCTCTTCTGGTGGTTTCTTCATCGGAGGTCGAATGGGTTGCATACTCATCCGTTATCCATGATTTGAATGTTCGGCCTCTTGTGCCTCGGAGCGTCGGCTAGATCGTAATCAGTTGCCCCACTGATCAACGGATTCCCTTGCTCCACTCCACTCCACGACGTGAATGTGAATGTGGAAGTAAAAGCAGGTTACCAATTTCGCCTATACATTTGTGTGCGTGCAAAATCAGCGTTGTACCGAACCTATCCAATGAAACATTTTGCAGTGATTTAGGGATTTCTCAAAATAGGTTTTAAATTTACCAAAGTTACAAAATATACTAACTCTTACAAATACAGTAAGAAATGTTTCTTTTATGCAAAGTTTAATTTTAAAAAATGGCGAAAAACGGTTCTGTAGCATATAAAACGTTTTTTAGGCTTATTAATGTTTGCTGGGTTATTTATTCGTTTTTACACCCACCTTAATATCTATATATAGGGAATCAAATAGACTTTGCATTTGCGCGAACGGCGGCGAAAGTTTTTATCAAAATTTTTAGTGACCTTTTTTGAAAGTGGTTCAATTTTATCCAAACAAAAGTGAATGGGGAACTTGCCCATTTTTTTTGAATTTCATTAAAGTGTGTGTTTATGTATAAAAACACGCCACGCCGAATATCAGCTCTTAAATCGCAGTACTTACTTTGCAATAAACAATTAAAGCTGCAGTCCTCGCCACTCCTCACGAAAAGCACTGTGATGTCAGAACGAGAGGGCTAGTCTCACTTGGTGTCCCACAGATGGCGAACTTTAGCCGAGCGGTACCGTCTTCCCTCTAATTAATAGACTGGGCGGCGGTTGGCTTTGAGACGTCCGCATATTCGGTCATAAGTCTTTTGTTTTTTAAAAAAAGTGTCGGAAAGCGCAATCAATTCTCTTTACATAAGCTCTCTACAAATTTTTCGAAAAAAAAAATACGATAATTATTGAGATATTCGAGGAAATGTAGGAAATTACACGTTTTCCTATAGAGTGTATGTAAATCTTAAAAAAATAATTTTTTTCAGAAACCTTTGTCTCGGAGGGCCGAGAATAACGGAGCGTCAAAGTAGTACATGATATTAACTGTATATGAGATCGATTTCAGTTAATTACCGATTAATTACGGTGACAAAATGGAAAAATTTTACCTAAAAAAAAAAACCTCCCAAATCCCGCCCCTCTAATTTCTTCATTTTTGTCGGAATTCAAAAAATAAAAAAAAAGAGTTTTAGCAAATTTAATTCTATGTAGATTACCCAGAGTAGTCTTTTGTCGTAGGAGCTAAGATTAAAAAGTTGCGAACTGTAGAAGCTCAAGATTTGCCGACATTTCAGTAGTTATCTCCGAAACGAAAAAAAAATTTCAAAATTCTGATCGCAGCAAAAGATTCGTAGTGGAAAATACTCATTTGACCTTATTTTTTATTTCGAGCTAACTCCCACTGTTTCGGAAATATTTGCGAAAAATAGTAAAAAACAGCTTACATTTCGGAGCCGAAAAATTTGCAGAAACATGCAATCTTGACACGTTCATGTTTTTCTAAAAACACCATTGGGACGGCCATACGATGCCACGACCTAAAGAGGAATTCTTCCAGATAAACCTGATCGTAAATTGCACGGCGAAATTCGAAAATTCGGCTCGGCATGAACGAATCAAAAGTAGCATTTTGTGACATTTCAGAATGTTGAAGATGTTTTTCCAACGAATACGTTTAAATTTTTGGTTAGGTTGTGTTCACTGCCAGTTGTTTCTGACAAATGCGCATACCCATGCGGAATGATCAAAGCCAAAGCAGAATCGGTGTCGCTTGACGCCGTCATCCGACCTTCTCGATCTGAGAGATTTTTTAAAATTTTTTTGTTGTCTATGGTTTTTTTAATGATGTTAGTTTACGATTTTGAGTATTTTAAATTAATTTTATTTTTTGGGCAAGTACCCTATTCTTTAGTAGATAGTAGAATAATATACTTTTAATGCAATTACGACCAAATTTGAATATTGTCCACTTTTTGAGACTTTGGATCACTGTGCACTGGACGTAGCTATAATAGGACCACCGCCGAGCAATAAACCCTATAATTTGTAAAACAATATTATTATTATAAATCGAAAATTAAGTTTTTCGTTTTCACCAGCGCCTCCACCAAATATTCGAATTTACTGGCAAAATGAAAAATTTGTCCAATTTCTACTCACCTCACACTAGACGTGCCAAGCGAAACCTTACAATTTGCAAAACATAAAAGAATACGCCATATATTTTAATTTTTGAAGTCAGTTAATAAGTAGCTACTACTATCTATAGATATAAAATATATGAAATAAAATTGCACTGTTTTACAAATGCCCATTTACTTATACAGGGTGTTTCATTGAGGATTGGCCAGTCTGCGCAGGGTTATTATAGAGGACCTCAATACGCATCTATTTGACCCCTATATATTTTATACGAAATTTGTTAGCTAGGGTTTTTTTTTTAGGTTCAGTGTATTTTTAGCTAAACTTCTGTTTTACCCACAAATTTTGTCATTCTGGCTCAACTATTAGTACAAGCGTCATGACGTTTTTTCGAACGCAATCCAATATTGGGCCCAGTATCCTGAAAAATATTTATTTTATTGGGATCAGAACTATTTGAACAAAAAGAAGAGTCTTTTTAAAATCTTAAGAAAACAAAAATCACTTCTTAGCTTTTCACAACACTAGCGAAAAATAAGAAGATATAAACAAAATTTAGTACCTTCCTTAAAAACTTCTCTACTTCACTGGCAGTCAACCTGACAAATTTCATTCAGCTAGCCAAATGACTTCACATCGAAAATTTTGTGTAAAGTGTAAAATGCGAAAATCCCGCTTTTTAATTTTAATTTAAAATATTATTTGACAGGTGAGATAAGTTGCTGTGGGTGCCATTAGCATTCACTTTGCAGAAAGTGAAGAAAATTTTGCTAAAAATGCACGAAAACCTAAATAAGTCCTAATGGTCCGGCAGCGAAATCCGGGTTTTCTGCCGAAGTCAAATTTTCCGTATTAAGTTTTTATCTTTTTAGAATATGTGTAAGGACATTATAAGCTGCAAGAAACTGTATAATGACGGGTTGTCATCTTCGGGCATCTCGTTTTATAATGTCTCTTTAGACACGCGGATAGATACCTAACGGCCGCTATTAATTTTGACCACTCCTGTATATCTCGAGTTACTCAAAGATGAGACCTTGTTATCAGTCGAATATGTAAATAGGTCCACCTGACTGCTTGACAGATGAATCAATAAATTGTTCATGCTCTTACAAATTTTGTCAAATAAGGCATATTTAAGGCAGAAAATCACTCAAGATATAATATAATGGTTTGGTCGAGTCTATCTTAAGGTACTGCATAGTTGTCTGGGCATATAATAATGCTCAACCTAATCCATCCATATGCCAAAATACTGTTTTAAAAAGAAAGTAGACATTCTGCAACAGTACGTTATAAGCATACAAAAACTTAAAATATTAGATCATTATATGTTCACTGTTGTCTAAATTATTTACTTAACTTTCCCACAGTCCAGGTATATTCTTTAATACAACGTGGCTAGCGTCGCATCACTTATCAAAATTTCTAAATAGGTAAAATTCGTTTTTACTATATTATAAACTCATTTGTATCGTAACTTTGAAAGTCAACGATTTTATTTGATTTGATTTGACGCTTAAAAAAACCCTGAAAAAAAAACTTAATACGATAAATTTAGGTTTTGGGCTCTGCTGCCAAACTATAAACCAACAAATCGATGCGTACTGGGGTCCTCTATCACCCTGCGCCGACTATTTCGTCCTCAATTGAACACCATATATACCGGAACAGACGTATTTCGAGTTTGCACATTTTTTTCATCGACTTCAAATTGACAATGTTTTTTTTATTTATATATTTTGATCCCTCGTGAACGATTTTCCGACGCCTCTGAGTTTAGATATCTCAAAAACGAGGGCCGGCGACGCTCTCCGAATTCAAGACGTTCCTAGCGATCTCGAAATGACTAAAGTTAAAATATGTCTCAGGTCTCATTCACTACCAGATTTTTAACTGCAATGTTTGACAGCTAGCTTTAAATGCTAAATAGTTCATTTGTTTATTTAACACTCAGTTGCATTTCTAATTCATTAGTTATGTGTATAACTCTGTAAGTAAGTGTCATTTTTATTGGTTTCGTTTCATTAAACAGTCTTAGTAAAAGAACATTGAACATTGCAGATAGCATATAAAAAGAACAGTAAAACTAAAAATAACATAGGTATTGTAATTATTTAAAATTCTAACCACTCTCATTTTGTAATGAATAACGTCAATTGACTAACCTATATTTTTAGTGTAACCCCAATAGAATCTATTTTTGAAAAACAATTACAAATATTTATTTTAGGCGATATTAAGTCATGGTCTGGTGAACATAAGTACCTATATATGTACTTACTATTTCTAATGAGTTTCTTCTTGATGCGATATTCTCCCCAGTTTCCTTTTTTAATGGCATTAAACTTTCATAATAAATTCAATTAGCAGAAAGTGAAATTGTTTGTAGAAAATGCAGACAGACATTGTTATTAAGTTTTTAGATATATTTGCATTACAATTTCGCAAAATTACGAATTTCAATTGACAAATTCTGCTGCAAATATTTGCAAACTAAACAAGTTTTCAAAATGACAGCTTTTGTATACTGAGGAGAGAAAACTTACAGCTAAGTTATCTTAGGCGATTTTTTCCTTTCATCCCCAGCCACCCAAACTTTAAAATCTTAAACAATTTAGGTACCCGTTGCGATGATGTACATACCAAATTAAAACTTTGCGAAACTAAATACGACCCGACCTTCTTCGACAGTTCTATTGTCTATCAGGTTTTGAGTGAATATTTCTCCTAACATGAAATTGCTAATAATTCGCAGTGAGTGAAACATTTTTTTTGAATAATAACAACTGTAATTATTAAATACAGTTCTTTTATTTATCAAAATATATTTAAAACGAGATCTCAATTTTTATATACACGATAGTCCAAAATTGTCTGTGACTAATAGTACATCCAAAAATAAAGGTACACTTTTATAAAATATTTCCGAAAATGGATAATAATTTATTATCTCCTTTAAATGGGGATAAAAATAACAATTTTTCTGTAATATCTGCCGGCCGCCTTAAAATATAAAATTCATATTTTAAATTAAGATATAGCCTGCCTGAATACCAGCTTACATTATCAGTCAAACTTTCTCTTCTGCCTAAGGGGTAATTTTGGATGGTGTCTGTCAGTATTTTACACCCAACTTTGACATATTTCTTATAAAAAATTAATTTTCAGATCATTAGAAGTTTCTATAAACCATCTGTGTCCCAACCACGTTGACATCATCTACAGATTATCATGTTAGAAATTCATTTACAAATCTCGAGTAGGTACTTATTAGTCCAGGTGTGAAAATCGCATTTCATTTATCTAACTACACAATATTTGGATTAATTTTGTTTGTCAATAATAATAATAATAATAATAATAATAAATACATTTATTCATAAATGAAATGATACAAATTCGACAATACGGTCCTCTTCCATTTGCCCAGTACTACTCACTAAACCTAAATTAAATAAAACTAAAACTAAAATATAGTTTTTCGTGACAATGACGTATCACAGCCCATAAACAACTAAAAATGACTTTTGAAAAATAGCCGTCCTGTGAGGAACTATTACAAAGTTGGTTATATTTCTGGTATCATGACCGTGGTTATGTGCAATTAATTTAGAACTTAAATAAATTGGCTCATTTGTTTTAATGATCTTCCATATAAAACAATACATGTGATGTAGTCTTCTGTTTTCCATCTTTAAAATTGTATGCTCATTTAGATACGGGGTGATATGATTGCGGAAGGGAATATTATAAATGTACCTCATACAAGAATTTTGAACTTTTTGTATGGCATGTTTCATTAAAAAAGACAGCGTATTACCATAAACCACATCTCCATAATCAAGTAGAGATAGTATTAACGAACTACAAAATATTTGTTTACATCTTTAAGGAATATCATGTTTTAAATGGTATAACTTTTTTAGACGAAAATATGCCATCTTTATTTTATTTTTGATATGACTTTCAAACTGCAGGAATGAATCAAGAATTACGCCCAGATTTTTCGCTTCATTGACTACTGGAATTATTTCATTATTTATTTTGAAAGTTAAATTCATTGATTGAAATTTTTTATTCATTAGCACTGTTCCTATCAAAATGACTTGTGATTTGGGATGAATTTAATTTTAGGTTATGGTCATATGTATATTTATATATATTATTTAAATCTTGGTTGATCTTAACTTGTATAGAATTATTATCTGCTAGATCAAATGAACAATAAATTTGCGAATCATCGGCATATTGATGGAGAGTGGTATTTTTAATAACTTTAGATATATCTGAAACATATAGTGAAAACAGTAGTGGCCCTAGGATTGAACCTTGTGGCACTCCTGCCTTTAAAGTTTTAATAACAACACATTGACTACGTTTTTTAAGATAGGTTGACATTAACTGCAGTGAAATGTCTGAGAATCCAAACCCAAACCCAAAGTTGCCCTCATTGTGCCCGCAACTTTTCACTTTTTAAAATGTTTAACGGCAGAGTTAGAAAATGTACTCATTGCACAACCTAGTTTTGCAGTAATTAAAAGTTAGAAGCATCTATTGATTGCAAATATTTTTCAACGTTCAACACTTTTCTTTGTAAGGAATTTTTAACGCGTGATGATTTTATTCGCTCTCCAACGATATTTCATATGTCATATTTTTCTCTAGAAAAAGTGGTTAGTTTTATTAATATTTAATATATTTGTGAGGAGGCCATGTAAAACTATTAACAACAAGAACACTTCTTATAATATAAAATAATTTTGCTAAAAATGGGAAAAAATAAACTACAATAAATGTTCGAATTGTCTTCCATTACCATCTATGCAGTAATGCAACGCAGTTGTTTTTGGGTTTTCTAAATTTTTATATATTTCGCGAGACGATATATTAGGATTTTCTCTTACAGTTTCTAAAAAAATATTTTTTTTAGCTTCTCTATCTGCTTTTTTATATATTTTTGCTCGAGGTTTTACAAATGACCCTAACTCTTTTAAATTTTGAATATTTTTATGTCTGGCTGTCTCTTTTCTGGATATTTAAAAATATTGTTTAGGCGGCACTTTTGGCACAAAGTTTTGTTGTCTATAACTTACCTATTAAAATAAAGCTCGTAAGCTAAATTTGAATCTTCTCCGCGTTTTATAAAGCAGTTAATCATATCATATTTTTCACCATTAGTAAATTCAACCATTTTTAAAAATGTTCACTCACAGTTAACTCACAAATTAGTTCTTGATATTTACGGCTATTTCGATTTTCTTTTTTTTTACCATGGCCTTTTTAATAAATATTAGAAATGCGATAAATATGCATAGATGTCATGGAAGACAATTCGAACATTTATTGTAGTTTAGTTTTTCATATTTTTGGCCAAATAATTTCATATTATAAGAAAGTGTTGTTGTTATTAGTTTTCCATGGCCTCCTTACAAATATTTAAATTTTTCGAACATTAACCACTTTTTCTAGAGATAAATATGACATATGACATATGTTATATCGTTGGATAGCTAATTTAAGTTGTGATCGAATAATGAAATCATTTACAGGTTTTAAAAATCACAAGTTATGTCTATATCTTGAAAACTGAGGCATGCATAATTTTTTTTATCAGTAACGGATTCTACTCAAAAAAATGCCTTAAGAATGTGTTACTCGATTTTCAATTTAACACTTGGTAATTGAGATATAGAGAGGTCATCCAAAAATGCCAATTTTCCAAAAACGTTCTGTAGCTCGGTAGTCGAAAAATATAGACGATCGCGGTTTGTGCCATTGGGCAGATTTCTAAATTCACCGGTGGATCGCACCGGTAGGCAATAACATTATTTCATTGGCTATTTTGAAAAGCATAGCCAATCAGCTTCGTATTTTGTTCACCCGGTGCGTCCACCGGTGAATTTAGAAAAGTGAGGATTGTTTGTTTCTCGAAAATAGAGTTCAGGCCACCTATATTGGTTTTTGTCTATCTGCCATAGTTTTAGACAAAATCCCAAATCTCATCTAATTTGGTCCACCCTGTACGCGTGTATTTATTTATTTTATATTATATAAGATATGTCAATACAAAATTTACCATTTACAATATTTTACTTTCTGCGGAGTGCAGAGGTATAAAAAAGTAACGATAAATTAACATCGGTGCCACTTGCATTCGCTCTAACTGCAATCACTGTTTAAAATCATGGTGATTAAAAAATAGCAATCACCGTTGACTGAGTGATTTAAAAAATCGTGATATCGCTTATCACTACAAAACATACGGGTTTTGAAGACGTATTTGCTTGCCTAGTTCTTACTGGTAATATCTTATGGTACTAGTATCATGGTAATATCTACGGTACTTAAAAACGAGGTACAGTTCATTTCTTGGAATGAAAACCGCATATAGCTCGTACTCGAATTGTCACAAAGCATAACAATAACGATAATCGTGGGCTTATACGAACCAAAAATATTTTTAAAGTTTTTCTCTACGGACATGGGTCAGAAGGCCCCCTAAACTCCGTACCCAACAGCCCCCTATATAGGGGGCTGCGTAAATGGGCTTTGATGAAAACATTTTTTTCTCCTACCCAAATCTGTAGAAATATACAGGGTGTTGTATTTGACATAATAAAGTGGTACAATTTTAGCGAAAACCGGAAATCAATTGAGTGACCGTGTAGGCCAAAAAATGCCAGATTTTATCGAATTTACTGCTCTCATCGAGAACTCAGTGTACAGATGTTCTATACAGGGTGATCCATTGAAAGCAGGCGTGCTTTCTGTTTGTATGATCTATTCTTCGAAAAACTCTCAGACTCGTCGATTTTATTATCAGAGGACAGTTCTATTGGGTATTGTCGATTGCGCCACATCTTAAGCTGTGGTAGGAACCTCCCCTCCCCCAAATTTTAAACGGCAAGCTCCTTAAATTCTCTTTACAACAACAACTTACTTTTTAAATTAAAACCAAAAGTTTCAAAAAAATTGCTTTCTGAAATTAATATAGTAGTAAAGATTTTGCTCAAAACGTTGTTGCACATACTCTGCAGCATTTGTTGGGTGATTTTTTACGGCATTCGTTGACTATACGTTATTTCTCGAAAAATATTAGTTTAGATTTAGAAAGTAAAATACCGTATATTCTTTAAAGCGATGTTCTACTTGACCCCCTTGCCATTTAAAATTTTAGGGATGAAGTAACGCAATCAACAATAAACAGTAAAAGTGTTCCCTTTGATAAAGAAATCGAAGGGTCCGAGTACCTTGCGAAGAAATGACCATACAAATAGAACACACGCCTGTTTCGTTTTCGGTGGGCCACCCTGTAGATAGTTGCACATAATCGAATAATAATTAAAACTTTATTTATCTTAAATTTCTGTCTATTTTTGTCTTTGAATTTCCTACCGGAAAGAAGGTAGCCTGCTGCACATTTTTTCCCTCTAAATGTCAAAGTTTGAAGGAAATATTATGGAGGTTATTTGAATGGTTGTACCTAATAAGCAAGCTAAAAACGTACTCTTCGCCGATTTACTACACTTTCTATATAATTGTTACACATTCTATAGTTCCTAGTTTTTTGTAAATAATTTTTAATTTTATAGTATGAGGTTAGTTCGTGAAAGACTAAAAAACTATACCATACCCCACGTGGGTTTCGTCCCTTGGATTCCGAGTTAAAAGCTTAAGAACTACACCACCACCTAACACGTAAACAAATGTAAATTTTTACAAAAGTATTAAAACCAAAAAAATTTTTTTTTCAAATTTAAATCATTACATAACATTTTTATTTACTGATCGATTTTGTTCAAAAACAATAAGATTCTTCCCCTAGCTAACACTAACTTACTGTCCAAATTTCAGTATAATCGGATTTTTCTTTCTCGAGTTATAGTGCTTACAAGAAACGTGACGGACGTACAGACGGACATTTTGAAAGTTGTTCAGAATTCGTTCACTAACACAATGATATAAAAATTTTTTGTCTGCGAGTGATATTTACAGTTTTAGAAATGTGCCGATCAAATGCAATATACTCTTCGTTTTTATTTGCGAAGAGTATAATAATAAAGAAACACAAAAAACGGACACTGCCAAACTCAAAATTTAGTGCCCAATTAAATCAAAACTGCTTGAACTGGAAATATTACAGCATATTTTTGCATATCAAATAATGTTGGGAGGACGGGAAACAGTTTCCATTGTTAAAATAAAATTCATATATTTGTATTCAAATTTTATTTTTTATAAAAATACAAAACGACAAATACAAATACAGAATTAATATTATGAATTATGCCTGTAGTTTTTATACATATTTTCATATTTATATCCATATACAAATCTGACTAGTAAACAAAATGTGTACGTCTATCTGACAAATACTTTTAAATTATTCTATCTGTCAGAAGATTCAATATTATTTTTATTTCTAGATCTAAATTATACATCTCTAACGGTTTTTGAGACTATACTAACACAACAGAACAACAGAAGGTATATTTATAAACGCTTAAATTAAAAATACTCATTGACACAACCCCAGTATACGTTGACACAACGTAAGTGTAGATATTTAAATATTTGGCACAACGCAAAAAATACAAAATACTTTAGTTCAAAAGGTATACCCGCACTTTAAAGATTTCCAGCTGGTGATGAACCAAAAGCAACAAGTAAATTAAACAATCCCAGACTTTTAAATGTACTCACCACCATTGAAATTTCATAACCCGTCGTTATTTTTTCGAGAAATTGCTTAAAAATGTTGTGGTCCCTACCGTGTGGCCACGAATCAATATACGCCCCCCAATTTTTTGGTTGATTTTAATTTAAGAATTTCGTTTTTGGTACACATAAATTGGACAAAAGTGGGCTACTTTTAGACTAACAGGAACGAAAATAACACTTCCGGTTCAACCGGAGGTGACATAAACTATTTTTTCTGAAACAGAATGACTATATTTTTTTGATGGTTTCTTATTAAGCAGAAAATTCTAAGTACAACAGTTTTTTCCGATTTAAAAAATTCCAATAAATAAGTGAGATACAGACAATTTTTATTTTTTCAAAATGGCCGCGTCAGATGACGTAAAAAAATTACTAAGTAGGCTAAGGAAATTATTAGTAAGGTTGTAGACTTGTCTGTAAAGAACTACAGTAGTTACTTGAATTACTTATAAGGTACGACTATTTTTAGGTTTTACTCAAAAGAAAGAATTTTCATTTCTGTATTGGTCCTATGGAGAATTTCTTAATGGACCGTGATATTTTCTTTTATTAATCAGAGATAATGAATCATGCACTTTAATTTTTTTTGCCATTAATCATTTCTTAACGATATCCTTCGTAATCAGAGGCGTAACTATGGCAGGGCAAACCGGGGCAGTGCCCCGGGAAATCAAGGGCCCCCCCAGCCAGAGTTTGTTTTTTTTTCGGATTTCTGCCCCCCGCTCATCAAAAAAATGTTGGAATGAAAAAAATTTATGTTGGGATCAAAAAATTTTTTTTTCGAATTAGGATTAGGTATTAAGAAAATAATATGATAGGGGCCCCCCCAACAATTTTTTGCCCTGGGGCCCCATGACGTCTAGTTACGCCACTGTTTGTAATAATAAACGTATTTTTAAAAGGTAAGCTCCAACAGATAATTTTAATAAGGTACCTGAAAATGACATTTGCAACATTTGAATTATTCTTGACATACCTCACTGATTATCTGAAGTAAGTGTATTGAATTTGTTATAAACAATTAGGTAAATTAACATAAAATGGCTGAAAAATATTCAAGAGATGAAAAAGTTGACATGTTGATTACTTATGAAGAGACTCAACGTATTGCAACTAGAACACAAACTCTGTATGGACAGAGATATCCAGAAAGAAGACAACCTCCGAGAAACTATTTCGCTCGGTTGGAGCATCAATTTAGAACTGAACCTGATATAGAAATTGAAGAAAGATTGATTGTGAATGAAGAAACGGAAATTAGTGCATGTTGACCCCCCAACTATTTGGATAAGACAAATTGAACACTAATTACCAGTTTCCAAAGAATCAGCCAGGAAAATTTTAAAGAAACAGGTTGGCGGAACTAATAAATGAGAATTTTATCAAAAACATTTTGTTCTCTGATGAATCGAACAATCGAATAACCTTGGGTTATTTAATCGGAACAACGTTCGATATTGGGCAATTAAAAATCCTCATATTATGAGACAGGGGCGGTTTCAGGAGCGGTTTGGCTTCAATGTTTGATTAGCCGTACTGGACGACCATATCATAGGTCCAATAATATTTGACGAAAATCTAACTGGACCAAAATATCTAGAATTTCTCCAAAATATAATAATTCCACAGATTATTCAAATTCCCAACACCAATATTGACGAGGTTCACTTCCAACAAGACGGGGCTGGATCACACAACGCGATTTTCTTTAGGGATTACCTAAATGAATTGTTTCCAGATCGTTGGATAGGGATCCATGGTCCAGTCAGATGACTTGCAAAGTCTCCTGACTTAACCCCAGTCGATTTAATCGAAAAATAGTCGATTACACACATTACAATACGCGATAACAAGGCAAGACCTGGAAGACGGAGTTAGACACGAAATTGCACAAATAACACCTCAACAACTACAGTATGTTAATCGTGCAACAATAACTCGCGCCACTCTGTGTATTAATCAAAACGGTGAACATTTTGAACAATTTTTATGAGGGTATATTCTAATGTAGGTTTTAAATGATTTTGTTATTTTAATTATTCATGGTTGTTACGTCTTATTAAAATTATTTCTGGTTTAATTTGTGTTTACCTGTTAAAAATACTTTTATTATTACCAAGGATATCGTTAAGAAATGATTAATGACAAAAAAAAACAAGCTAAAAACGTACTCTTCGCCTGTTCACTGAACTTTTTATATAATTGTTACACATTCTATAGGATACTCTTCGCAGTTTTTTGTAAATAGTGTTAGTTTTAGATATCTTTAATTTTATAGTACGAACTTAGTTGGTAAAAGACTCCATATAAAATAAAGTAAAAATAAAAAAAACATACCAAACCCCTTTTGGGTTTCGAACCCGGGACCCTTTTATTCCAAGTCAAAAGCTTAAGAACTACACCACCACCTTACGTAAATTTTTACATTATAAGACACGAGCTAAAATCATATTTTCACGGTTGTATATTACATTATGAAATGTATATTTGTAAAATATATAAATATTTAGATTATTAAAGTGAAATATCATTCCATCAGTTTTCTATTCAATTACAAAAACATAAAAATAAAAAAAATAAAACTTTCAAATTTAAATCATTAATAACATTTTTATTTACCGATTCATTGTTCAAAAACAATAGGGTTCTTCCTCTAAGTAACACTAACTTACTGTCCAGATTTCAATACAATCGGATTTTTCCTTCTTGAGTTATCGTGCTTACAATAAACGTGACGGACGAACAGACGGACATTTTGAAAGTTGTTCAGAATTCGTTCTCTAACATAATGATATGAAAATTTTTTTGTCTGCGAGCGATATTTACTGATTTAGAAATGTGCCGATCAAATACAATATACTCTTCGTTTTTGCGAAGAGTATAATAAGTGTATGAATCATTATTTCTGATTAATAAAAGAAAATAGCACAATCCCTTAAAAAAAATTCCAAACGACCACTACGAAAATAAAAATGAAAAAAAATTCCGTCTTTTGAGAAAAACCTAAAAATAGTTGCACCTATCAGTAATTCAAATAACTATTCTGTTCTTTACAGGAAAGACTACAATCTTACTAATAATTTCTATAGCCTACTTAGTAATTTTCTTATGTCGCGTTCATCTGAAAAAAATAAAAAGTTGTTCGTATCTCACTTATTTTTTGAAATTGAAAAAACTTACAAATTAGAATTTTGTAAACATAGACACACCACATATAATAGACAACTCCCAAATTTAAAGCCAAGGTTGTCCGGAAGGGGATTACACATTTGGAAAGACGCAGACATACATCCATACAGAATTTTTTATTCAATTTTTAGGTTAGATAAAATATATATATCATATTCCGGCATGCTTCGGTGAGATTGGCTGAAACATTGCTATTTTGTAGTTAATGTCATGCTGATCAAAAATTCCTATTGCACTGAGTCTATACTATGAGTGATTTTCGCTCCAGGAGTGCCTGAAGGTCTTAACAACGAGGTAACGGGTAATCTATATGTACGTGTTTATGAATTGCTGCTAGCGTGTCTGTGTAGTGTGTGTATGCATTTGTGTGAATGTATGTGCCAGTGTATTCAGGGTTCTCCGGAAATATCGATGACAAACTTCTGGTGCAGATTCTACATGCAAAAATATGTTCGCAAATACCTTGAGCTACGGCCCTTTGAAAATGGCACCCAAAAATTGATTATTATTTTATATTTCAGAAACCATTTGATTTACAGGGACCCGACTTTATACGCATATTGAACAATAATACAAGCTTATTTTTATAGTATTTTTTAAAAATATTTTTTACCGTAAGTGGGTGATATTGAGAGGGGCTGTCGATATTTTGCATTAATATCTTGTCTTTTATTTTTTTTTCACTTTGGTACAAGAATTTCATTCACTAATTAAAAATACACAAAAAATGTCCTCTTTCATTTTAGTCACGGGACTAGTGTGAGAAAAATCGTTATAATGAGTTTGATGCGGAACCGTTGAAAACACAAGCTTATTATGGTTCTTGAGGTACGCACGGCATGAAAATCACATAAAATATCTATCAATGATTCTTCTTCGAACGATAAATGATGCTGGAAACAGAGCACTTGTTCCTGAAAATCCTATGGATGTTCTCAATATTTAAAAACTAAAAAAAAATATTAAAAACAACAAAAAGTAAAAATAAACAGATAGAAAGTGAAACCAAAAAAATGGGATCACTCTGGTTGGCAATGAGAACGCTCTCATAAGAAACATAGTGCCGGTAAGAGCAGGTTCTTTGATAAAAATAATCACACACACACATGCACGCACGTACACGAACACGCTGGAAGCCATTCATAAACACGTACATATAGATTACCCGTTACCTCGTTGTTAGATCTTCAGGCATTCCTGGAGCGAAAACCACTCATAGGATAGATTCAGTGCAATAGGAATTTTTGATCAGCATGACTTTAACTACAAAATAGTAAAGTTTTAGCGAATCCCACCGAAGCATGCCGAAATATGTCATATATATATTTTACCTAACCTAAAAAATTGATAAAAAAAAATTCTGAAAAAAATTCTTGAGCTTTATTGAACTAGAACAAAAATATTTCGACCCTTGCAATTTTTTGCTAAAGTTAATAGTTTAGGAGTAAAAAGTCCTTGAATGTCTAAAATGACGCAAATTACCTAACTTTGACAAGCTGTATCTCAAAAACTGTCCATAGGATTGGCTCAATGTGATAAGAACTTTTGATCAGCATGACTTGAACTACAAAATACCAAAATTTCAGCCGATTCCACCGAATCAACATTTTCATGGGTTTTGTTCCGGGGTCCTTTGGCTTGAAAATTGATTTTCAAAAGTAAGCTAAAATTGGACTTGAAAATTACTTTTTCAAAAGTACCCCAAAGCCAGTTTAAAAAGTACTTCGAAAATATACTTTAAAAAATATTGAAATATTTTTCATTTTTATTCCTCCACCAAAGACATTGACTTTTGAGGTACGGTCATTAAATGCCCTGTTCTAAAGTATGAGCATAAAATTTTAGCGATGCATTGTATCTAAAAGGCAAAATAGACGATTTTGACCAAGCCGGCGTAGTGCCGATAAGCAAAAAATTTATAAAAATCAATGCACGTGCACAAGGCCGGTTTCTCGCATAGAAAAAGTTTGGATTAACTCAGCGGCTCGCAATTTGGTCGAGCGCGTTGAGTGGTCTCTACAAAGCGATGGTAGGGAAGCCAATAGCGGGGCTTTCCAAATGACAAAGTTATAGAGGAAACGCCTTGTGCATAAAAAAACAAAAATTCAATTTTGCCTAAAAGTCACTCGAAGGTGGGTTGCTGCCATATCGATAGTATTGAACAACTGCATAAGGGCAAGTAAGTTGTGGACTAATCGAACGCCAAACAAACTTATGCAGTCATAAGTCCTCATGAATGTGTTTAAATACGTGAACCGCCACGATACGAGAACTTTAAAGCTAGGTAGTCTCTAGCGAAACTAAATTTATTTAGTGAAACTTTTCTAAGTTACAATCAGTCAGCCGTAATTATAAAAAACCGCTGCCCAAGGAATCACTACTTCCACATCCAGATTCAGATCCAGATCCAAGTCACTCACAACGAAAAAACTTTGTATGTGGAAATAATTGTTTATGGAACTTTAATAATATAATATTTGAAATCCTCTACCCCAAAAACCCATAAAACGGTACCCCACATCGGTAGTGGGGTGGGGGTGGTGATAGGGAGGTGGTAGTGGGGGTAGATGAAGTAAAAAAATATTTTGAGGTTTCTGGTTCTTGTACATACACTAAATCACAATTTTTTTTCATCCCCTATAATAAGGGGATGGGGGTGGTAATGGGGGTGGCTAATGCCAAAAAATTTTTTGAGAGCCTAGCTCCTCTTGTATATACTAAATACCAATTTTATCGTCTCTTACTTGCTTGATTTACCCATTTACCCCAAATTTACCCCAATTTACCCCCCAACCCTTCGTCGGTACAACATTTTTTTTGTCGTTACTATACTTCCACTGGATGTGGAAGTAATTACAAAGAGTCTAAGACTTCTCTAAAAAGCTCTCATTTTGATTCTGAGAAGGTATGCATGGATCTTTTCTACCTAATCGATCGTTAGCGTAAGCGCTCTCGCTTGTATGGTCTGAATGCCGTTTGTCTTAATTGGGGAAGGCGCGATCCTTACAATAAGAATTTTGCTATAACCCCTATTTGTATAACCATATCTGTTAAATAAACGTATTCTTTGAACTATTGCATCTTAATTGATCTTGAGACTTGTTGCTAGTCTATAATCCCTGGAATTTCCGTACCGAAAGCCGGATGTGTCGAGTTAATGCACCACACTCGACCTTCTAGTTGTTGTACGGAGGTTCGATAGGGATTTTTTTTATGCATTTTTTGAGAAATCCCTAAGGTGTGGATAAAAACGTGGTTATTACGTACAAAATTAATCCCTCCGAAGAGAAATTCTTCGATTGGGATTTTTTTATGTAAAAATTCAGCTTTTCAACGAGGGACCCCACGTCCAGAGAGAGCGTCATTATTGATCTGTGGTAGTGCAGCCTTGGTCCATTATTCGGCTATCGAAGTGCATCTTACCTCGAACCCGCCTGGGAGGTAGAAGAACGGGATAATACGCGACTGGCGCTCCCAGAGAAATTAAATTGTGTCGCGTCATTTGACGCCCGGTAGTGCGTTCTTCTACATTGTCAGTACCGGAGCTGGGGCTCGAACCCAGAACGCAACAGACAGTCGGTCAGCATATTCGCCACTCAATACGCCTTAACCGACTGAGCTACCGGAAGTGTTAGTTCAACCGGAAGTGTTATTTTCGTTCCTGTTACACGGTGTGCTAAACCAAATTTAAATCAAAGTTGATGCTACTCGGATTTTTTTTTACACAGTCTTTGATTATAGAACCAATTTCTACGATATTTAATATCATTTATCGTAGAATTTTTTTTTACAAGTATTTTACTTTTTTGTTTAATGACACAACCACGCAAAGAAAAGTGTATACTTATGTATTTGGACTCGCTGAAACCGAATCCGAAGTCAGAATTGTCAGATTGGCTCGTTTTTCACCCCTAACCCCAAAGAATTACCCCTCAAAAAATGGACTGTCCGGCGGACCATACCAGTGTATCCTTATGTGTTTGGACCCTCTGAAACATAATCCGAAGTCAGAATTGTCAGATTCGCTCGGTTTCCACCCCCTGATCCCAAAAAACACCCCCAAAACAAAAAAAGCGGTCTGTCCTGCGGACCAGACCAGTGTATCCTTATGTATTTGGACCCACTAAAAAACTGAATCCGATGTCAGAATTGTCAGATTGCCTTATTTTTCACCTACAAAAAAAAAACCCCTCCCCAAAAAAAAATGGTCTGTCCGGCGGACCATACCAGTGTACCTTTATGTATTTGGTAAGGATACACTGGTCTGAAAAACTGAAAAACGAGCCAATCTGACAATTCTCACTTCGGGTTCGGTTTCAGCGGGCCCAAATACATAATAATACATGCCCGCAGGACAGACCACTTTTTTTGTTTTGGGGTTAGGGGTTAAAAACGAGCGAATCTGACAATTCTGACTTCGGATTCGGTTTCAGTGGGTGTAAATACATGATACACTAGTATGGTCCGCCGGATAGACCATTTTGGAAGGAGGGTGCTTTTTGGGGTTAGAGGTGAAAAACGAGCCAATCTGACGATTCTGTGTCAGCGGCTCCAAATACATGGGGATGCACTGGTCTGGTCCGCAGGCCAGACCACTTTTTTTTGTGTGGCTGTGTCATTAAACAAAGAAAGTAAAATACTTTTAAAAAAAAATTTCTGCGATGAATGATTTGAAATATCGTAGAAATTGGTCCTATATACATCCAAGAATGTGTAAAAAAAAAATCCAAGTGGCATCAACTTTGATTTAAATTTGGTTGTAGCACGCCGTGGTTAGTCTAAAAGTAGCTCACTTTTGTCTAATTTATGTGTAGCGAAGACAAAATTTTTAAATTCAAAAACAATAAAAACAATTCGGGGCACACATTGACTCGTGGCCACCCGGTATAATGTAACGGGAAGGAGCTCTCTTAGGAGAGAAGTCCTATTTCAGGGAGATGAGCGTCCCTCCTGACTCTGACGGTAATAATCTGTAAAAGTTCCTTATAGTCTATGACCTTGATGGAAAACGTGATCTTGGATGCTAGGTTTTGAACAATGTCGACTACTATTAGAGAGCTGTACGCTTAGCAGACAATCGCGACAGACGGCATGATACTGTGAGACATACCATACAACAAAGGAGAGCCAAGAAGATGTCAGAATATTGTGATAAACTTGAATAAAGATTCTCCGGAGAGCATTATACGCCTTATTGGCAGCATACGATGGTCCACCTCTGAACCAATTCGATGGATATTAACAAGATCCTTTGCACATCCCGATGGATGTGTACATATTGTTAACTGAAGTTTATATATTTAATTTCAATATCCTTCAAGTTATTTAATTTCAATGGTCCTTATACTCGGTATATTGAAACATCACAATCGTTATTTCATCACCCACAGTAAAATCTAAACTAAGTAGCTGAACATTTGAAGCAACTCTAATATGTACAGGGTTATTCATTATATATTGACCCCCCCTCTCCCCCCCTCTATTTGTGTTATTATTGGAAATAAAAAAAGAGTATGGTTATAATTCACTTTGTCCATTAAATATCCCCAAAAAGTGCAACCAAAGGTGTTAAATCAGGGCTGTTTGGTGGATTTTTTAATCATTTGTTATTATTTTTTATTTTTTTTATATATTTGAAATCTGGGAAAAAGATCCAAAAGAATATCTAAAAACATACAGGGTTTTCCATTTAAAATATAACCTTCATTGTTTATATCACGTGACCTATGCAAGCAATTGTTTTTTAAATTCATTTAAAAAATATGTATGTATACAACCCTACAACTTTTATACGAAACTTTTTTTTATTTCCAATAATAACAGAAATAATGGGGGGTCAATAATGAATAACCCTGTACATACCGGGTGGCTCAGACAATAAGAACACGCCTGTAACTTTTCAAATTTGGTGTAGTGATATGGGATGAAATTTCCAATTATATGATGAAAAGAACCAAAATGGCCGACTTCCGCTTTCGATGCACTTTACATAAAAATCAAATTTTTAAATGGGACAACCTGTATATTTTTGCATATTTAGATCATTCTGGCCAACATATACATATGGTCTGACCCTCAAATATTATTTTGATTTTCAAAAAAACCTAGATTTTTAATTTTTAGTTTATTATTGTAAAAAATCGACTATCAAACCATTCCTTTTTTTAATTATAAATTTAGTACAAAGAGAAGGTAGACATTATGCATATATTTTTTTCCGTAATTTATAGATCTAATTAAATTGTTGTCTCAAAGCAGTTCCATTTAAAAAATATAGTTTTCGTTGGAAAACCAATATCGTTAAACTTAATGAAGACTAAATCGTGTTTAATGTTAGGATCTGAAGAGATAATATTTTGCAGGCCAATTTTTAACAATTTTGGCAAAATCGCGACTTTCTATGATTAAAACTAAATATTAAAAAATCTATATTTTTTGAAAATCAAAATAATATTTGAGGATCAGACCATATGTATTTTAGCCAGCAGGATCAAAATATGCAAGAATATACAGGTTGTCCTATTTAAGAATTTGATTTTCATGCCAATTGCATCGAAACCGGAAGTCAACCATTTTGGATCTTTACATCATATAATTGGAAACTTCATTCCATATCACTACACCAAATTTGGGTCACCCGGTATACTGAAAAAGAAAAAAAAAATAATAACCCTAAAACAACCCATATAATAGCTAAATGCCCCATTTTCTACTATTATTTTGTTTATACAAATTGAACATGTCTATAAAGAGACATAAAGAGACACAAAGAGAAACACGATATAAATGTCAAAAAATAGAGAGTAAATCATCTTATTCATCGATCATCGAATGTGTGCCATCTCCATAAATATGGAAGAAGAAAATGGGCTAGCACAATAATATAACAGCTAGGTTTTTTGTGCATTTGTCTTTTTTACTTTCTGTGGTCATTCCATTCGAGACAGAATCAAAGATGAACTTTTGTCCTGTCTCACAAAAAAACATTAACATGATTCCGTTTACAAAAAAAAAATACTTAATTTTTATTATTGTAGGTCTTTAAGCCGCTAATATCAATAGATGAAAATAAATGAAAGTTTATATTATTTTCTAGGACGTGATAGGCTATTGATCTATCTTCATCTGCGTATTTTGGATCGTGAGTAAACCATATTCCTATAGCACATCGTGAACCTTTTGTAACTGCCTTGACGCCATGAAGGTTTTCACTGCCGGAAGAGAAAGCTACCACTCTCCCACATTTTGGCGTAACGATGCTCTGTAAAATAAATAACAAAAATGTCAGACAAGTTTGTCCACAGCAATTTTATAAAAAATAGTTTGTATAAATGCGATTTAAAACGCTTCCTACATGAGCTACTGCCACTAAGAATTTAAGGATGCAAACGACTACATTTTCATAGATTTGTCAAGAAACATAATATAATATTATTAAAAAAATGTTGAGAGATGCTCTTTTTCCAACACGCCTCACTACAAGTAATGTTAGAAAGGGGACATCTCAAACGGTGGTGAGTTTAAGGTGACGACGATTGTACAAACAATGCTACAGCATGTGTCAGACAAATTTCAAACGAGGTAGATGTTCTCAAAACAACTGTGCATAAAATTTTAAAGAAGTCATTATCACCCATACAAACCAACTATCATTCAAGGTTTGCAAGAAAATTACAACGGCGGAGAAGTCGTATACTGGGAATGGTTCGTACCAAAATGTCTACAGGACCCAGAATTTCCTTCAAAATTATTGTGGTCAGATGATACTAGGTTCACTATTGAGGAAGTTGCATGATTTTCTTTATAATGAAAATCTATGAAACATCAAAATAAAATTTAAAAAATGTAAAATTTGCGATTTTTTTGAATGTTAATAGATCGGGTAAAAAAAATGTCTTCGGTGAAGAATTTTGATATTTCAAAACAGCAGCTGTTTGGCGCAGTAACTGTGACGTTTTCTGTTAGGATTTCTCAAAACGTCGCCGCGATTGCAGTCAACAATCAGTAAACGTCAAAAAATGTCATTTTTGATTCGCTGCTACCGGGCCGAATTTTCGAATTTCGCCATGCAATTTACGATGCGGAATAAGCACAACTCTCCCACTTTCCGTATTGACATTATACGGTCGTCCCGCTGGTGTATTTCGAAAAATATGAACGTTTAAGATTGCATGTTTTTGCGCGATTTCCGACTTCGAAATGCATGTTTTTTTTTATTTTTCACCGATATTACCGAAACGATAAGAGCTAACGAAATAAAAAATACCGTAAAAGGTGTTCGTTTCATTACGAATCTTTTGGTTCCACAGGATTTTGATTTTTTTTTTCCATTTTGGAGATATTTACTGAAATGTCGGCGATATACAAATTAGATGGGATTTGGAGTTTTCTCTGAAACAGATAAACAAAACCAATATAGGTGTCCTGAGCTCGATTCGATTCGAGCTCGAACAAACAATGGCGCAAACTGCGATCGTCTACCTTTTTCCGCTACCGAGCTACAAGAGTGTTTTTGAAAAATTGTCATTTTTTGATGACCTCTCTATCTCAGTTGTCAAGTGACGAATCGAAAATCGAGTAACACGTCGTATCTTGAAGAAGTTCCATTATATTATTGTTGGGCTCCATAATATTGTACCACTGGTAATATTGTATTATCATCAGAATTACACGTGTATGCAAAATTTCAGCTCAATTGGACGTCGCGTCGTTAAGTAGTTCAAAATTGACTTGGAAGAGTCCGCCTAAACAAACTAACAGACAAACAAACATACTAACTAACTAATATACACAGCAAAATAAATAAAAGCTCGTAACATAGTTTCCTTTAGGTCATTTATTATTATTGTCTTCAAACTTTTACGTCGTAGCTGTCTAAAAAAATCTTCGATGTTTTTACGATATACGTATTTATGGTCCCCCAAAATTACACTTTAGCGCCGCATTCTCTCACGTTTTGTCGTATTTTGACCATATCAAGGACAACAGAGAACGGTTACCGGTTCAGGGAAATGCACAAGGTAGGCGGCGAAGAACTTTAGTGAATCCCTACGCCTAACAGGCAACCGCGACAGGCTACAAGATGCTGTGAGAGAAAGGGATGGCCGTGCGATGTCATCACGACTTTTATCCACGACTATCGAATAATCATTGCATTCTACATTTAACCATTGGCAAATAACTATAGTTATTATTCCAACCTAACGAACATAATCTAATTCTAACGCACCTTTGACCAATCAGGAACTAGCAATTTTCATAACGAACGGGCGAGTGAATTTTTTCCAAAGGAAAGTCCATGTTTTCGTGTTTGACGTTTAAAACGTCAAACAAAGTTTTATTGTAAACTAACTTTATTTTTTTACTTTTAAACGATTAAAACAGTTAAAATATACGATAGTCGTGGATAAAGTATAGTATTCACTATTCAATAATATACTATTACAACTCATCTCGGTTTTTTTGCTCTAAAATGTACAGAGCTCGGCAAAGTACTACTTCAAGTATCAAGTACTTGAAGTAGTTTTATGTGCAAATATATGGTGAAACTACTTCAAGTAACGTACTTGAAGTAGTTTAAATGAGTACTTTGCCCAGCTCTGTAAAATGAACCCTCGTGGTGGTCAGCAGCAAAATATTCCAAATGAGGGTCGTGCGGCCACCACAGCCCTTCTTTGTGAAGGGTCCACTTAAAGTAACATCGCTTAGCGCTATGGAGTATTCCAATTAACCCAAAGAGATCTGGACACGATCGAGAATTGAATGAAATGTTAAAAATGCCAAAAAAGTTTCAGTTTGCAAACAAATCTATAAGAGGCTGTAGCTTTTTTAAGGAAGCCTTTCGCATATAAACTTGACTTGTAATAAAATCTACCTGGATCTTTTTGGCAGCTCGGTCTTTAGAAAATATAAACTCTCCTCCTTCAAACCCCCTATTTAGGTATAGTATCGCACTGTAATCTCTCCAAGTATACGCTGGTGGTAGTTTTTCACATTCACCATTTTCTAGGATGTTACAATTATCTGCGTGAACCTCATGACTAAAATCAGTACGATTTTTTGATGAATCTACAAAAGTATATGTTTAATTTTTAATAAAATTGCATCTAGCATTATCATGATATTATAATGATTATTCACTGATTTTTTGGAAAAGGATGAGATCCTAATTTTCTTAACAATATTATGGAATTTTCACATTCAAATAGTGGTTAAGTCGGATTTTCTTAGATATAACATCAGAAGTCATGTACAAGGTAAATACGTCATGGAAAGCTTCGAACGCATTGTTTGCCGCCAAGAAGACAAAACCGTCTTATAGGAAGGCTCAAAAATTCACGAAACTATTACGGTATATTCATATTCAGTAAGTTGTCCTGAATTTAAATATGTATAAAAATACAGTGTGTTATATTCGAAAATCAAAAGGTAAGGCCATTTTTGGTTAAACTGGAAGTAGTATCATATTGTTTTCTATGTCCATAAATACATTTTTAGCGATAATTTATGCTCCACAAATTTCAAATGGATGAGTTAAAAAATAAATGAAATATAGGAGTTTGCCAGTATCCTGTGGCACCTGCTATTTGCGACTTTGCATTATTTTAATGTTGACTGATCCTACATGAGTATATGAGTAACTGAGTGAAAATAATTGTAAATTTACCTGGGAGGGCAGACCTACATACAAGTTGTGTATAGGTAAAATATAACTTTTCTTTGATCTTAAAGTACTCTTGAACGTTTTTCCGCACTTCCTCTGTTACTCTTAAGTACATTTCAAGATATTTAGGGTTAAGAAGGCGAAAGTACACCAAAAAGAGCGCCCGGCTTAAAGTAATGCCTTCAAATTTCTCCATAACACTGTGAGGAGACTTTTGGCCTTCATATCCATCTCCCAAGACCGCAAAAAGTTTAGCTATATCGATTAAAGATCTGCACTCCTTAGGTGTCGCCAAATCATCTGCCACAAATCTTTTAGGACCTTGGAGCTGTTTTTCAGTCATTACAACACGAAAATGTGGTTTAGATGCCTGTTGAGTAAAATATTGAATTAACTTCTAAATAAAATGATGTAAGAATATGATGGTACATTTTGTCACTCTCAGAATAATGCACGTAGGTTTGATGTTTTCACTATGTTTAAAAATGTCAACTGCTCCTAAAAAAACACTCTAATCATACTAACGGTGTTGTGTTACGTTCCTTAAGTCTTATAAATTATGTGATTACGTTCAAAGATTGCGAAATGTAATTTTGGCTTTTTTCGAAGCAGTATATATTGAGGGTGAATTAAAAATGCGTACTCATATTCTCTTACCGAGCAAAAATCATTAGTATTTTAAATGGTTCTATAGCACGTTTTTATATTCACTAAACAACAAATTTACTTAAAATAACTACTCGATTAGAAATCTAAGAAATTACTTCCGAAATTCAATGAAGGCCTTTAACTAATTTGCTTTTTTCGTTACGAGCAATTGAAACATTTTAATTTTTACACATGTTCGCATTTCTGATTTACCCTATACAGTGTGTCCCCGGATGGGGTACCGCAGTCTTGTAAACTTTCTTATTTTTTGATTTGCCGAAAAAGAGTCATTTTTTTATAAAAAAATTTTGCTTATCTTAGGAAGTCATAAACAATAAGAAAGTTTACAAGAGTAAACCCATCCCATCCTGGGACCCACTGTACATATATCAGTAGTTGTTCTTTGTACACTTTTGGTTTACAAACAACTCTTTTAAAATAGGTATAGTTTGCACTAAGCAGTAAAAAACACCTAAATAATAATAAAAAATATATATTTGTTTAGTTTCTAAGCAGGGTGTCTTTTAAATAAGGGGTATCTTTTTCTAATCTAGTTGTAGCAAGTTAAAAAAGAGAAAAACAATTAAATATTTTCGAAATTGATTTAAATTTGGCTTTCTAAGTTTTAATCTAGTTACATATAGAATAGTTAGAACATAAAATCAGTGATATTGTGTCCCTTAGTATAAATGAATTTTCTTCAATCTTCCCAAAGACAAAGTCCCTAAAAGGTAATGCTGAAAATGTGACCCTCATTTCAAAAACACCTTATATGCAGAGTTAGGCAAATGTGTTGAAACGCTTGATTTCTGGCATTTATATAAGTGAAATTAAAAATTAAACTTAATAAAAGTTTTTGTAGCTTTTTTCATCTGTACACAGGGATGTAATTTTCAGCAGTTACCATATTTCTGGGACCCCATAGGCAGTTTCTTTTTCAACGATAGCCCTACTTCTTATTCGAAGCGTCTTGATTAATGTTTTGTAATCCACGCATTATTCTAGTTGGTCTCTTTGCTGTATGGCACGTCTGACAGTATCACGTCATCTGTCGCGGTTGTCTGTCAGGGGTACGATTTCACCAAAGCTCTTTCCTATCAGCTCCCGGTACTTTCGCTAGTTTTCTTTTATCTTCCCTTACTAGGAAAGATAAAGAAAGTCTGATCTCAAGTCTGATCTTTGTATGTTTCGTCATATTTCTGTCACGCCAAAGGTTCCAATAAGGTTCCATCTTATTTACTACGTCACAACCACTTTTCCTTAATGTGTCTTTGTGGTTATCGTTTGCTCGGTCTACAATCATAATTTTTGTTTTGTTGTACACTGAGGCCATAATCAAAGCATGTTGCCTGAAGCCTATTCAACGTAGATATGAGCTCATCCTTGCTTGCTGCAACTGCAAATCTCAAGTTAAAAATGTTGGTTGTGCCTACAACTACTCCACCCTACGAGTCCTCCAGCATACATCGCATGGTGTATTCACTATAGATGTTAAAGATCCTTTGGTGACAAAACACGGCCCTGTCTGATGCTTTTGCCGACTTTGTCTGAGTTAATGTTGTTTACTTTCACCGCAGAGTGATCTTCATACAGACGACGAATGATGTTAGACCAGATGTTATGTCCCCACCTTCAATAATATAGCTCACAGTTTGTCCCATTCCAAACTGTGGGCTGTATTATTGGAGATGGATGATAGAAATATAAAATGTAATTATAACGAAATGGAAGTATAGTAACGTAAATAAAGTACTTGAGAATATTTTTCGATCAAATAGGCTTAGAATGACGGTTGGGGGGTAAAATAAAATAAAATTGTGATTTAGTGTATATACAAAGAACCAAAAGCCTCAAAATTGTTTTTGGCATTAGCCACTCCTTTACCACTCCCATCCCATTATTAAAGCAGGTAAAAAATAAAATTGTGATTTAGTGCGTATACAAGAACCAAAAGCCTCAAAAATATTTTTGCCATTAGTCACCCTCTCTACCACCCCACCCGATTATTAAAGAGGGTAAAAAAATTGTGGTTTAATGCAAGTACAAGAACCAAAGGCTTCATAAGTATTATATTATTAAAATTATGAATAATTACTTCCACATAGTGGAGCGCAAATATAGTATCTGCATTTTTTCATTGTAAGGGATTTACATAGGAAAATGAACGTGGAAGTAGTGATTCCGTAGGCAGCGGTTTTTTTTTAAATTAATATTTATTTCATATTTTTTATTTTACCATTTTACTGAATATTTCTGAAACAACTTACTTAACACTGCATATCATTATAATTGCTGAAAGGGTAACTATTTGAAAATGAAGGAAATCATAGGATATCTATTGAAATCCACTAAATAGGCTAGAAAACCTGCAAAAACTTTTACTTTTACGGTTATTTTTTAATCTCACTTATAACCGGCAGATTTGCCCAACCCTGTCCACGCTCCAAGTTTGCCTCGAACTGTGGATAAAACCAAACAATTTCTATTGAAAGAAAGTGTTACTTATATCTAGTACTTAATAAGTAAGTTGATTGTATTGGCCAAAAGGAAGAAACAATTATACACTTTATGGCAGCATAACAATGCAGGAGCAGAACAAATTGAGTTTAAAAGGCAGCGTCTCAAGATGTCTCTTTTGGAAACCAAAATAGTTGAGCATAATTGACATACAGGCTTCCATCGACATCCAACAGAAAGAGAAACCTGCAGTATCAATAGGTAAGAATATTTTGAATAGGTGACTGACTAGAAGAATATGTCACTGTTGATATTTGAGTAGTTACAGTACGCCCCATATCTTCCTCAGTTTTTTTTAAAGAGGCTTCCTTTAACCTTCATTATTTACCTTCCTTTTGTCCAACCCTCTTAAGCTGCGTTCACACCAACCAACCAACCAACCAACCAACCAACCAACGCGAAGATGGTTGTCAACTCATGGTTGTCAACTCATGGTTGTCAACAATATCCGCAAATATTGCTCGTAATGGTGTGGTGTGGTTTGAAAAAACTTATAATTAATCAATATCTGTAATTTCTAGGGTAAATGTAACATACAAAAATATTTTATTATTTATTAATATATAGTATTATAAACGGTATTTAAAATATAAAATAAAAACAACCCAAAACAGCGGTTAATGTTTTAAGGATAGGAAAAATACAAACTTTTTATTGTATTTACAGTACAAAAAGTCCCAAAAAGCGTGAGCAATTTGAAGTTCAGGCAGTGCTGTCAGTTTCTATTGCAGAAGATTGGCCCTGTAAGTCAAAGGTTTTTGTTAATAAAACAACCACATGCTACCAAATTTAGTCAAATAAAAACAACTGCACAACAAAAATTTTAAATTGGTAACATTTTACACGACAACATGCATTTCTGAAGTTACACTGAACAGAATGAGGATTTTTATTTAAATATATTACACTGATATGAAAAAGAAAGAAAAAATATTTCGCTTTTTTGTGGTAAAGCCTGAAAAGCTGCTGGAAGAAATTTTTTTTAAAGCGGAATATCTTTCCTTCATTGCTTCTAAAGTAAAGCAAACATACAACGCTTACAATATGTTAACAGGATATTGGTTGTGCATGTAAAAGTTTTTGGGAAGTAAAGACATAGAAGCGTATGAAGGCTATATAAACCTCAGTAAAAAAGGAGTGCGTACAAGTTTAAGCTGTAGAAAATTTAACCAACCACCAATTATATAACGTTAAATTTTTTATATGCAAAGTAGATGTGGACTTTGATGAACTAGTTATCGCTAGGATAATTCTGGATTAAGGAATGTTGTGCCATGGAATTATGATTGCTTATCATTATTTAGGAAAGATTATACATGTCTTATATAATGTACGTATACAGTGGCTAATATTATAATACAAAAGCATTTTGATTAAAAATATGATAATTACACAGTGTGACAATTTCATTGTAAAATTTGCAGTGATTATTGTCAATATGGTATGTTAACTAAATAAATGACCCACTTCAACTTAATCTTATAAACCTATACAGTGAGCGTAAAATACATGCATGTTTTAATCATAATTCCATCCGTATATTTTTTTGTATCTTTTTGTCCTTATACCTGGTATCAATGGGACCATTAGACAAGCCATAGTTTCCAGAGTTTTCAAGGTATAAGACTTAAACTTAAAGGGGTGATATATATAAAAAATAGACAATTTTTCGTTATTTAACGCTTCTCTATCACTTCCGATTTTCCTGGAAATATTGGGAAGTTGGGATAACATTGGAATTTTAAATGGGACACTGTATATTTTCATATTTTTGGATCCCAAAGACGATGTAAAGTACGAGTGTACAGTTTTAAACAAAATTTTGAGACTGCTTGATTTTTTAGGGCCATTTTTATTTTTTCGTCTAGAGTGCAGTGAATGCACAAATCAATATGATGGATGAAAACGATAAGAGAATGGTATGGCTTGTCTAATAACTTCGTTTGCACCCAGTGTAAATGTTCGCATTTGAATTTAGACTTTCTGTCGAAAAGATAAAGATAATGACATCTATAAAAGCACTGGGGTCACATGTAGATTAAAATAATAATAAGGACCCTTTCGAGATAATAAAAATTATTGCACTTATATTCCTCTGCGTAGTAATACAGGTTTTGCTTAACCGTAGGGTAGCATTTAATTCAGTCACGAAGCCCCCCCCCCCCAAACCCATTTGGTATTTAAACGGACCATAATTCAAATCGAATTCGCTGTGGAAATTCACGAAATACTTTAAAAATTTGTTTATATTTTTTTCATGTTGATAACACTGTAATATAAACAATTAGTTTAAGATATATGGCAGTTTAATTAAATAAATGTAACCCAATTAATTAAATTATCAATGATGATAACACCACGTGCTCTTTTTGCAATGCTTATATACAGCGTTTCCTAGTTTTTCCTAAGCAAAATTTACATTTACAAATGAAGACATCCACTCCAATAACTTTCAGTTGCTTTCAGTTTAATTTTTGGTTTTTAATTTTGAGTTGTATACAGGCAGTCCTGGAAAGGGTTGGCAGATATCACTAAATTTGTTTTTTCCTAGATGGAATGAAAGCTAACATTGTTGATAATACTTCATCAAAATTAAATACTAAACTTCAAGGAGATTTGATAAAAAATTTGTTAGAGATGTTATGAAAATGTTATAAAGTGAAATCTTAATAATTAAGCTAAGGGCGACATTAGTAGCTGATGCGCCTCCTTACGTTTTGCAACATGAAATTATTATTAGCACAACCTTTAATATATAATTAGGTATATTTTTTATAGGTACCTAAAGAAATATCTGTTAAATACCTCGTACGTATCTTGTGGTGACGCTTTGAATTTGAATTCGGTATTGATAAACTTTAGAATTCGTTTTTCATACAGTTCTCTTTGGACATAGCGAATGGCTTCCTAGAAGACAAGAGAAAAAGCATTATTCACTTACACCTTTGGCAATATTAGGAAATTACCTCTCTTGGTTGGAAATAGTCGTCCTGGAATTTGGGCAGTGCGGAATAATATTTCATATTACTTAACATTGTGTCATCGTCGGGGAAGAACAAAAGATAGCTAGCTACTGCCTGACACGCCTTTCGCAAATTTCCCACTAGAACCACCAAATTAATTAGCTTCAAAAATATATTTCAATGAGGGAGTTGGTGAGAAATTGTTGACATCGTTCCTTATGTAAAGGTTAATTAATTTCGAGGGAGCCTCAGGCCCACAATCCCCTCCCTGAATACACTGCTGTCTATATTTCATTTATTTTCGGAAATTCTTTTTTAAATTACCTTTTCATAGTGCTTAGTAATCGCGAGCACTTTGTAAGTAAGAGTGCTTACTACTTGAAAAATAAAAGCACATTTTTGAGCGTTAAGGATATTTTGCGTCAGTGCTTGAAACAGCTCTGGAACAATGAAAATGTTTACATATTTAGCTGCTATCCTCGTATATTAAAATACCGATTTTTATCCCAGAGGATTAACAAATTTAGCAACTACGGACAATTCTATGTAAGTCTAGTCATTGAAAAATTTGAATTGATAACAATTAACCGAGTAATTTTAAAAAATACAACTGTATGTACATGAATTCCCTTCCTTCAGTAAATGAAGCATGAATGAGTATTCTTCCTACGTGTTAATACCAAAGCAAATCATTTTTTAAATATATTTTTCTATTTCCGTTTCGTTTTTACAATAAAATTACAATACTTACGTTTAAAATAAATAAACTGCAAATAATGGTAATGGCTAGGCAGTAAATCTTCATGTATCTCCCCATTTAAAGATCCTAACCTCTTCTTGCATTTTTGTTTACATTTAAGACAAAATGCGAAATGATCTAAAAATGAAAGTTTACATAAATATTTTAAAGTACAAAATTTGAACCGCCCCCCCCCCCCCCCAAAAATAAAAAAATAACCTACCCTGTGTCCACGATGGAGTCCGGAAGAGGAAAAACTTTTTAATTCCTGATTTTACGAAAAAAAAGTAATAGCCCTTCTTATTTTATCTTTAAGAGATCGACACTATTATGAATCCTGCGTGCATACACTTTTTAAAAAGTTTTTCCTCTTCCGGACTACATCTATGGACACATTGTATATTCCTAAAATATGTATTTTTCAAGATATTTGCAAAAAATTCAGAATTATGCAAAAATGCATATTATTAAAAAAAAGTTATTTTCAAACATGTAACAAAAAAACTAAATGATGATCGATTAGCAGTATACTTCAAGAACCTATATTAACTATTTTTTGTACGCCTTAATTTTTTTTTGAAAATAATTATAAAATTTTGTTTTCTTTTTCGTAATTTTTATCAAATTCAAGGGGCTATAAAAGAACTTACAAAAAAGTTTAAATTAACTTTTTTGCTAAAACGCAATTTAAAGAAATAAATTCGCAATTTCGATTTTCATAAAATGCACCTTTTTAACTTCAAATAGCCATAACTTTAACATTGTGGTCAACATTTCTTTATAAATTGTTAGTTTTTGAGTTAGTCACTAAAAACGCGCGTTGAAATTTGACTTTGAGAGAAAAAAAACAGTAAACAACCTTAGAAAATCATATGTCGGTCAATTTTTGACCAAATTTTACAGGACTCGTCTTAAATTCAAGGTAATTTCAATTTCATAGTCAAGTTGTATGTTTTAACATTTTTTTTTATAAAATCTGTACTTTCCAGAATATTTCAAAAAACTTTGCTTATTACCTACTGTGAAACCGGATCCTTCACCATTTTTGCAAATAACAGTGAAACACTTTGTAAGTTGGCAAATTTGGTAATTTTAGTAAATCTGAAATACAATTTGAGAAATGTTTAGCCATTGCGAGAATTTCAGTCTGTTAAAAAGACCAATAATTTCGCGAAAGTTATACAAATTTTCGTTACCTAGTGAAAATAAATGAAACTGTAGAGAAGTGAACTTGACAGTCCGACATTGATCTAAATGTAGTTAAACTTAACTTCAATGTGTCTGTTTTATGGGAAGCAATTAAAACACGGATGTAAAATGATTTGCCATCATAAAATGCCTTGGAAAATATATAAATAGTTTTACTGTGTTTTTTCTACGTGGATTTCTAAAAATGAGCTCGGAAACTGTTTATTAAGTTTGATTCATAAGTGAATCTCTAAAGGTGAAATTCTGATTGATGAAAAATAGTGGTTGGTGTAAAGTACCAGAACCTAACTTATATGCTAAGCAGCATCTGCCCGAAAAACCTTACGTCGAGAAATAATTGGTAAAAGGTTATAAAATTCAACGTGCTGTTTCTCAAGTGACCGATTCAAATTGTAATGATTAAAAGTCATTAGAATTCGTTCTACGCATTTTTCATTTTTTTGAATAATTTGCGAATACTTTTCAGCGACATACACGTCTGGCATTGTTCTTCCCTTATTCTGGGGACAAAAATCAACAAATTAAAAAACAAAAGACGAATAAATTATTTAATAGAGCCCTTTTTACATGTTAACAGTTATTGTTGTTCGAAATTCAGCGACCTGGACGTCTGGCAATTAAATTTTTTGTATCTATGCAGTTAATTTAACACAATAAATAAATGTCAGGTATGAACTTTCGCAATTTTGAAAATAATTTTTTCGAAAAATCAGCGACATCCGAGCTCGTAATCTTGATTTGCACTCACAAAAACTTTATTGTCTGTTATTACCAACCAACGACGAACAAGTCATATACCTCAAGTGCCACCAGCTCTCTAGCTATAAACGGAACGGAAACTATCATGGAAATTAATAGCCGGGGGTCACTAATTATAAAAAATACGAAATGCCCATCAGTTGTGTGTGGTAAATACATAACAAAAAAGTTGGTATGGTGTGTTTCACCGATTTGTTTTTTACCAAAAAAACCTACAAGTGCAGTTTGGCACATTCTTTAACAAACACCCTGTACAATAATCCTAATACTGAAAACAATGTCTTACTTGATATTGAAGGAATAAAATCCGGGTACCATCCCTGGTCAAAGGGTCCTTCACACTGTGCTCTACATTCTTCTTCAGATTGAAGATAAGCACCTAAACTTTCTTCCATATTTGTTTCCGCTGTTCTCCAATCTTTCCTGTCGTACGCATCAGCTCCGTGGACGTATAAGTAAACGTAATCCTAAAATAATGTTTGATTTAAAAATTTCAAACTTTAGTGAATACCAAATGTAACACGATGGGGTACCCCCAATTTTTTCTTCATTTTTGCAGATAATTTATTGAAACTTGGTGCTTCGTCTGTACAGGATGGACCAAATTAGATGGGATTTGGAGTTTTATCTAAAACTATGGCAGATAGACAAAAATCCAATATAGGGCCCTGAGCTCGATTTTCGAGAAACAAACAATGGCGCAAACCGTGATCGTCTATCTTTTTCGACTACCGAGCTACAGAGCATTTTTGGAAAATTGGCATTTTTGGATGACCTCTATATCTCAGTTACCAAGTGTCGAATCGAAAATCGAGTAACACATACTTAGGGCATTTTTTTGAGTAGAATCCGCTGCCGATAAAAAGAAAATTATGCATGTCTCAGTTTTCTCAGATATAGACATAACTTGTATTTTTTTAAATTGAATACCCTGTAAATCATTTCATGATTCGATCACAACAGAAATTAGCTATCTAACGATGTATCGTATGTCATATTTATCTCTAGAAAAAGTGGTCAATTTGCGCAAAATTTAATATATTTGTGAGGAGGTCATGGAAAACTATTGACAACAACACCTCTTATAATATAAAATAATTTTGCCAAAAATAGGAAAACTAAACTACAGTAAATGTTCGAATTGTCTTCTATTGACATCTATGCATTTTTGACACCTTCACCTTACAGAATTTGTTGCATTTTCAATCATGATAGGAGTTATTGTCCGAAACGCAGCTAATGTTTTGTTTTCCAATTCTTCTATGTTATTAGAATGTTCTCTATAGATAATATTTTTTAGAGGCGAGCGTAGAGGCGACTTCAATGTGAATATCAGTCGATATTCCGTTGAAGCAACGTCGAGCGCGGTTAGTACTTGGATGGGTGACCCATCTTGGAAAATACAGCGTTCTCGTCCCACCTTCTAGCGGCTTGTCTATCAGTGTATACGCGGAAGTTACATAATAATCATACCATATTTTTCACCATTACTAAATTGAACCATTTTTAACAATGCTCACTCACAATTAACTCACAAATTAGTTTTTGACATTTACGATTATTTCGATTTTCTTTTTTCACTATGGTTTCCTCAATAAATATTAGAAATGCGATAAATATGCGTTGATATAAATGGAAAACAATTCGAACATTTACCTATTGTAGTTTAGTTTTTCCTGTTGTTGGCAAAATTATTTTATATTATAAGAAGTGTTGTTGTTGTTAATAGTTTTCCATGACCTCCTTACAAATATATTTTTCTCGAAAATTGGCCACTTTTTCTAGAGATAAATATGACATATAATATATCGTTGGATAGCTAATTTAAGTTGTGATCGAATAATGAAATAATTTACATTTAAAAACACAAGTTATGTCTATATCTCGAAAACTGAGGCATGCATAATTTTCTTCTTATCAGCAACGGATTCTACTCAAAACAGTGCCTTAAGAATATGTTACTCGATTTTCGATTCGACACTTGGTAATTGAGATATGGGGTCATCCAAAAATGCCAATTTTCCAAAAACGCTCTGTAGCTCGGTAGTCGAAAAAGATGGACGAAAATTGTTTCTCGAAAATCGAAAATCAGGACAACTATATTGGTTTTTGTCTATCTGCTATCTAATTTGGTCCACCCTGTGATAAACGTCACTTTTTGATACTTAAAGACTATAATTAGAAAACAAAAATTAATTATCAAAAACTTTATCAAGGACAGACGGACGATGTACCAAGTTTAAATAATTTATCTCTAAAAATAAAGAAACATTTTTTTTTGGAATACCATGTTCGTGTTACACTCCGTATGCAGCAAATATTGTTATTGTGTGTTATCAAATTTAGTTACATCTTTGTTAGCGACTTTTAGTTTTATATTACCGTAATAAGCATTTTTACACAAACGTTGTTAAACACTTACGTTGGCTTCGAAGTTTACAATTTCCCTCATGTTTACATCTTTTAAAGAGGAATAATGTTTCAGATTCTTTTGCATTACTTTATCCTCCGGATGTGTCACTAAATATGTGAATGCTGATGAGGCAGCTCTCATTATGTCTCCTGTCTGCAATACAAATTTATACCATTAGAATATATCAATAAGAACAAGCTAAAAACGTTGGCACTCTTCGCCAATTTACTGAGCTTTTTATATAATTGTTACACATTCTATAGAATACTGTTCGCAGTATTTTTGTAAATAATGTTAGTTTTTGGACAACCTAAATTTAGTGATACCAACTTTGTTGTGAAAAAAATATATGAAAAAAAAAATGAAAAAAAAAAACATCCAACCTGACTAGGATTCGAACACGGTATCTTTGGATTACAAAGCAAAAGTTTAGTCAATGGACCTTCAGAGACCACTACAAAAATTGAATGTTTGTAATATATATCTTTCGAGAATCATATTTCAACGCATTAGACATATTATTATAAAATATATATTAGTAAAATGTATAAACAAAAAAATATGTATTATAGAGATAACATTTCGCAAGATTTCTATTTAAGTACAAGCGAGAAAAATTAAAAAAATATATACGCACTGGGGGTTTTATATAGACCACCGGACTTTCCGTTGAATAATTTTTTAGCAGAACTTGAATTTGCACTCAGTAATGTAACTCCAAATTTTGATTACATAATTTGCACTGGGGATTTAAATATTGATTGTTTAGATCTGAATGACAACTCAACACAAAAATTTAATGAGTTGTTGGAGTGTTTTGATCTAAATCAGATGTTATTTGCTGCTCACAAAATATTCCAATAAAAAATACTCATGTGCCTCCCGCCTCCACAATTTCTTCCGATTATTGCCTTGCGTCCCTGTACTGTGGATAGAGGGAAATACAAGTATAAACCTTTTCAATATACATTTCGAGATTTTAGATATTTTGATTATGTCGGTTTCGCTAATGATCTAGAAAATGCAAATTTTGATCAGATATTTCACTTTACTGATATTGATGATAAAGTTAACTGTTTTAATGATCTTTTACTTAACTTATTTGACTTCTATGCGCCTATTAAAACAGTTATGATTCGTAAAAAAAGATCCCCGTGGTTAACTGATAACATCAGAGTCATGATGTCCCTTAGGGACAAAGCCCTGGTAAAATTCAAGAGAAGCAAGCTAGAACGCGATTGGAATTACTATAAAGATCTAAAAAATTTAACCAATTATTCAGTAAAGCGAAAAAAAAGCATATTTGGAATTTAATTTAAATAATACCAGAGGCAACAAGTAACGTAGAGTCAATAAACAAATATTTTATAACCTCATCAAATAGTGATATAGCCTTAGACGCTGATGTATTATACCATTACGCAAATAATACTAAGGAAAATATAGCGGACTTTTCATTTAAACAAACCAATGAAAGTGAAATATATAAAACCATTTTATCTTTCAAGTCCAAATCCGTAGGAGTAGACAACATTGGTATATGTATGTTACTATATGCCTATCCTTATATTCTGAGATATATATGTCATATTTTCAACTTTGCCATAGAGAAAGGAGTTTACCCTGCTATTTGGAAAAAATCTCGAATAATCCCTCTATCTAAGGTTACTAATCCAGAAGATCTAAAAGATTTACGTCCTATCAGTATTCTCTGTTGTGTATCAAAAGTTTTTGAAAAAATTATTAATAATCAAATAAGAGTACACCTTGACACATTTAACATTTTACCATCGCATCAGTCCGGCTCTAGATCTGGCCATAGTTGCACAACTGCACTGCTTAAAGTAACTGATGATATATTCACTGCAATAGATAAAAACAATTTGTGCTTGCTTATATTACTAGACTACTCGAAAGCATTTGATAGAATAAAGCATCAGTTACTTTTGGAAATCTTTCACTATGTAGGATTCACTGAACAAGCGAAATTTCTAATCAAGAATTATTTAACGCAGCGTTTTCAATCTGTTGCCTTGGGAGGATTAGAGTCTGAATTTGCATTAGTAGAGAATGGTGTCCCACAAGGTTCCATTTTGGGTCCTCTAATGTTTACTTTGTACACATTTCAATTTTATAAACACCTAAAATATTCATACTCGCACTTTTATGCGGACGACACACAAATATATATGTCATTTCCTGAAACCGATTTACAACTGGCGTGCACGAACTTAAACTACGACTTTGATTCCTTGGTAACAATTTCCACAAAATTTTGTCCTCAAGTAAATCCTTCTAAGTCTAAGGTAATTTTATTTGGGAGAGATGCCGCGCGCAAGAGGTGTTCAAACTTAATTAATATATAAGTAAATAATCAAATACTATCAGTCATATCATGAAAAAAATTTGGGTGTAGCAATAGACAATCGTCTCAGGTTTTCGCAGCATGTCACAATGATCACGAAAAGAGCATTTTGTAATTTAAAATTAATTTACAATAATAAGAGCATCCTTAATAAAAAATGTAAAATTCTCCTATGCGATTCACTAGTACTAACACATCTCAATTTTGCTGATAGTGTGTATGGCCCAGCTATTTCTAAAAGCGACACTCAACGTCTCCAACTAATTCAAAATTCTTGTGTTAGGTTAATCTGTGGTTTAGGGAGACGAGACCATGTTACGAACCATTTAAAAGAGATTGGCTGGCTCAATATAGAGCAGAGACGAATACTGCACAGTTGTGTTCTTTTTCTTAAAATTGTAACCCAATAAAATCAAGTTTCGCACAGACGTCCACAATATAAATGTACGTCGACGAGGTCATATCACAATTCCCCAGCACCGCACAGCACAGCTCTCTTTCAATCGTCATACCCCTATAATGTTGCTAGGCTATATAATAAGGTTCCTGATGAAATGAAACGGCTACCCGCTCCCTCGTTTAAAAAAAAATTGAAGGAAATGCTTTTACAAGGTGTTTTTTTAAATTTTAAAATTTGAATTTTAAATTAGCTTTTGTTTTTAATTTGATGTTGTTAGGTTAGTCGTTCATTTCAGGTTTTGTATTTTTTTTCCATATCCGTTTCGCGTATATATGTGCATGTATATAATATGTGTGTGTGCATGTGGGTGTATGTATATGTATATATGTAGGTACATATGTAGCTGTGTATATGTATGTATGTGTGTTGTACATGTATACATTTAAAGTTAACTGGATTTTAAGAAACTGACCCACCAAGGAAAATGGTAACAGACTATGTCCATGTAATTTATAATAGGTGCCCTAAATTTTTGCCATTATTCTGTTCCATTTTCTTCGGTGGGTGTTTGTGGTTGAGTGGAAGAGCGCAGTTCCTCATACCCTGAGGAATAGCGAACTCTGCCTTTTGATATAATTAATTTATTAAATTTTGTTAATTGTTGTTTTCAGTCTATCAATAAAATCAATTATCATTATTATTATTATTATTATATATTTTTTAAATTAAATGATTAATAACTTTCTTATTTACTGATTGATTTTCTTCCTCTAGTTAACACCTACTTACTTTCCAAATTTCAATACAATCGGTCTTTTCTTCTTAAGTTATCGTGCTTACAAGAAACGTGAATGGCCGGACGGACGGACAGACAGACAGGCGAACATTTTGAAAGTTGTTCAGAATTCGTTCATTAACACAATGATATGAAAATTTTGTCTCTACTAGCGATATTTCCTGTTTTAGAAATGTGCCGATCAATAACATTATAGTAAAATTATTGTAGTTAACTAAGATGTTAGCTACCGGTCACTGTGGTCCGGCCTCATATCTGAGGCTCCGTTTTGTTCATGCAGGGTCTAAACTAAGTTTGGCCGTCTAAAAGAGACCATAGGAAAGGAGCATTGCTGATGTTCCACGCAAAAACAAAGTTTATCTAAAATTAGAAAATGTTCAGGAAGAGCAAATTTACATTAGATTATTACCTTTAGGAGACGGACGAACATATCTTACTTAAACTTTTACAGTTAACTAACATAAATAAGTACTTTTTTTGTCACAATATCAAAATGTTAATTTATGCAACAAGTCCATAAAGTGATACTTTTTTCACGAATGGTAAGTTCGACGCACGAACCGTAGGTGAGCGCCGTGAAAAAAAGGCACTTTATATGTGAGTTTCATACAATATTTTTTCTACTACAGTCCTCAATTTCCATATTTTGACAAATAAATTTCAAAATTAGCTCAAACACCAAAACCATTATTAAAGGGGATGAAAAAAAATTGTGATTTAGTGTGTGTACAAGAACCAGAAACTTTCAAAATATTTTTTTTCTTCATCCACCCCCACTACCATCCCCTATCACCACCCCCATTCCCGCTACCGATGTGGGGTATCGTTTTATAGGTTTTTGGGGTAGAGGACTTCAAATATTATATTATTCAAGTTCCATAAACTATTATTTCCACATACAAATTTTTTTCGTTGTGAGTGATTTGAATAAAAATCTGAATGTGGAAGTAGTGATTCCTTGGGCAGCGGTTTTTTTCCCTTGGACTTTACTTGCCGTAGAACAAATTTTGGTATTTCAAAGCACTCTAGACGAATGTCTTAAAATGCTTAAAAAAACTGGTATACTCAGAATATTGTCTTATATCCAAATGTGTAAAAATATACAGGGTGTTCCATTTAAAAATCGAAAGTTGCGATCATTTCCGGGTAAACCGGAAATGGTCTCATACCGTTTTTTATGTCAAAAAATCCATTTTTACAGGTAGTTTATGCACCCCAAGTTTGGGATATAAGTGAAAAAATAAAGGAAATATAGAGGTGAGCCACTAGCCTGTGGCACCCGGTATATATATATATAGATGTTTAAACACAGTATCTCAATTAAAAGGAAAGTTTCATAAATTATCACTAAAGCCAACATGCAGAAATAAGAATTAAATTTTATTTTCATTGTCGTCGCTAATAGCTTTTTAATTTAAAAGAACAAAAGAGCAAAAGAGCAAAATGGTAATGCATGACCTATTACAAAGAAGCCAGTCATTGAGGGGGTATAGGAGACTGTCGGCATCCATAACTCACTGTAGGGGTGATAGGACGCCACCTTGTGGACAACCTCTACTGACCATGCCTATATATATATATATATATATATGTTCCCCACATTTATTCAAACGTCTGGTTAATTTCAAGGTCTTGGTTATCTTATGGTTAAGCAAACCAGTAGAATAGGTATTGGTAAACCAATAATTTGTAGTTAACTAAAAGTACATAACATCAAGATGCAGATTGCACCGCTAGTGCAAATACAAATTTTTGTTAAATTTACTTCGAAGATATATTAGAAACAGAACAAATTAAATGGACTATTTTTCCAGTTTGGAACATGAATATTTTCAGCAATTTTTGGGTATACCTACCCAAATATCTAATAACATTAGAAAGAAAAACAATCACGCTGCGTAAATATATCTGTCTTTATAATTATTTCAATTAAATATTAATACTTCATTATTTTCATGTTTTTTAATACCCAAAATATGAAACTTTGTAATTACATAAAACAAATTTACGCAGTTTTATTAAATTGTTTTAAATCTACATATCCAGATTTACCGGGAGATTTACCATACACATGCAGTAATACTTATTCGGGAGTAAATTTGTCACCTTTCTTATCGATATATATTTATTTTCCATTTGCGAAAATGCGTAGGTATAACTAAATAGGTACATTTGATACATTTAGGTACAACAGAGTAATAACACAATCATATTGAACATATTTTATGAATTATTAAAGTTACTTTCTCCTTTCTTTTTAAAATGTATGTGGAATATCTGTCAAAAACTTCGGAAACTCACACCAACCATTCAAAACTTAAGCTTAACCGTTGGTTACATTACTAATCATAAAATCAATTTTGTGAAACGCATATATGTATTTACCAATAGTTAACTTTCAGATTCAGGTTAGTCAACCAAAAAGATAACCAACGATTGTGAAACTGGCTGTAAAAGTAGTTGCAAATATAATTAAGGATACGTAGTTACACTACTTTTTCAAATTCAAAGTACTGGAATACTTTCCAACACCAATGCATTTTTGACAAGTACTCAGTATAGTTAGTAGTTAACTACGTTTTCAAAAGTAGTTTTGCAGCTCTGGTTACTGTGTTTTTCCTTGGAGTAGTTGAGGTACAACTTTTATGTTTTCAGGAAAAGTAATTGGTGCTAAGCATTTTGCATTAGTATCTTCACAAAATCCTTAATTTGTCGGGTCCAAACTTGTTGAATCAGATTCTAGATACAGGTTTCAAGAATGGCACGCTTTAAATTTTCAGCAAAAGCTTTATTTGTTGGAGACATCGTGCGTAATCAGGGTATATGTGACGTACCTCTTCCAGTTCTTTCTGCTGAAAGTTTTACGTGGGCCTGTGGAAGTGAGCCGCATGAAGCTCTCCCATGGCATGCTGAGACAAATAATAGACATTTTTTAATATTGTGATGACTGCTTTTTCTTATAGCGTAAACACATTGCTGTGGCAATTTCTTCTCTATAACAGTCGTATAATATTTGGCAAATAAGTGCAATCAATTATATGATTGTCATTCAATAAAGACCTAACACAGATGCAACATTGCTCGGTTATATTACTGGAACGGAAAATTATTGTATCTGTATAAAATGAGATGCCCAAAGTTGACAACTCGTCATTATGTAGTTTCTTGCAACTTATAATGTCCTTAAACATTAAAAAAAAAAACTTAAAACTCAAAATTGACTTAACAAATTCTTATAGTAAAATTTTTGTATGCAAATTAAATAATATGCGTGTCGTGACTAATTTAAAATTCTAATTTTAAAGTAATGGTGTACTCCAGATTTACCTAAAAATAAGTTATATGCGAAAACTGTTTAATAGCTGACCCAACTGTTTTCAGAACTTCCGAATGATTGTAAACAATTTTATGTCGAAGCCAGATTATTTACGATGGCTCTCCAATACTCGCTGTTGGCATGGGATGGGATATTTGTCCTTATTTCCAGAGGCAAGAAGCTTTGGTTAGCGTTTGTTTTCTAGTTATTAATTAATTTCTATTTTATTTACCAATATTTATTCGTATATTTTATTTACGAACACGAAAAAATAAGTCGAATTTATTTGAAATTGAAACTTACACGTTTAAAAGCGTCTTCCCAATGTAACAAAAAATTTCAAACGTTTCTGTAGTCGTCAAAATAATAACAATAGCTACATCGCATGTTTGGTTTCTCAGATATTTTTAGATTTACGGTAAATAAAACGATAGTTATTAATGACCCAAAAATACTGCCGATGCTTTTGTTTACTTAATTAAAAAACTTACGTTCTATCCATTAACAAGCAAAGATATTTCGTATTTTTTAGTTATTTGTACTCCCTGCATCAAAAATAGGGGCAAATATTTATTTATTTATTTAACAATACACTGCCCAACAGAGCATTTCAATTACAGGGCCCAGGAGATAATAAGTACCTACTAATATATAAAAAGGAAATCTAGAAATAAAAAAAATGTACGCAGTTAATCCCTTTATCGCAGTGTTAGATATCAAACTGATCTTGAAGAATTTTTATAGTTCTCACACATTTTGTATAATGGCCAGAATTTCACTGAATTTTAGTTCTAGTCTGGGGGTCGGGAGATAGAATAATGAGTTATGTCTAGAACCTTGTCTAGGTGTTCGAAAATTTAAGAAACTTCAAATCACCACCACACTATTATCTTAAGTGTTACTTTAAAAATCGCTTTAGTACGTTTAATAAGAAAGTGGTACAAAATACTAAGTTTTTCTTGCTTTTTTTTTCTTAAATAGGTTGCTGAAGGTTGCACCTTTCCGATAGAGGCATTTTTATGAAGTCTAGTTAGCAATTGTCAATTATAATAAAAGATGTTACGATCACATAAAAAATTATTTGAATTTTAAAATGATCCACGTAGAAAAAAAATAACTACAAAAATATTTCCCGTAATAACAAAAACTAGTGCAATTTATGTAGATTCTAACAAGGTATAATTCATACACTTTTTATTACCAATTTTTTTTATTTCTTGCTTTTTACAAGTAGGGTATGTTTTTATGACAAAGTAAATTTTAAGACTAATTTTTAACGTATTATTTTATTGATTGTTATACGACTTGTCACTCATTGTCACTGTATGTCAATCACAATATTCAGTGACTCACCACCATTCTGGTAGTTAGTACGTTTATTAACTTCCTTGTTGCCTGTGAATCCTGTGATTATGTCTTACACTCAACGTGAATATGCAGAAATGCACTTGATCTACGTGTTCTGCAATGGTAATGCTTCCCAAGCTGCGACTGAGTATCGAAACCGCTATCATAATCGGGAACGATATCCTGACCACCGTGTTTTCATACGTGTTCACAATTCGTATATGGCGGGACAACTTCTTCGTACAGCTCATCGAGAAGGAAGACCGAGAATCGAACGGGAAGAAGAAGTACTTGAGGAAATCGATGAGGATCCGTCGACAAGTGCACGCAAAATATCTAGGAGATTGGTGTGTCAAAGTCGTCAGTACATCGAATTATGAGACGAAATTTGCTACATCCGTACCACATGCGACGTGTCCAACAACTTTTACCCGGTGATTACATACGAAGAGTGAAGTTTTCTAGAGAGATGTTAAGAGAAAATCCAGAATTCCTAAATCATATTCTTTGGACAGATGAGTCTAGCTTTAGAAAAGGCATTTTCAACATCCGCAATTTACATCTCTGGCCTATAGAAAATCCAAGAGCAGTGAGAAGCGACCGTTTTCAACACCAGTTTAATATAAATTTATGGGCTGGAATTTTAAATGGCACTTTTATCGCCAGCGAGGTTGGGCCGTGAGCAATACCTTAATTTTTTAAGAAATGATCTTTCAGAACTACTTGACGATATAACTATCGAAATACGTGGAAGAATGTGGTTGCAACATGATGGAGCACCCCCACACTATGCTCTTGCAGTCCGCCAGTATTTAAATCAAACATATCCTAGAAGATGGATAGGTAGGGGAGGGACCATACATTGGCCACCTCGTTCACCGGACCTCAACCCCATTGATTTCTTTCTATGGGGTTACTTTAAAGAAGGAGTTTATCAAATTGAATACATGGATCGGCAAAATCTTCGACATAAAATTGATATTATCGCTAATAATATAAGAAATGATAACTGAGCTTTACGACGTATTAAAACAAACTTTATACGCCGATGCCGATTATGTATTAGAATGGGACGACGACATTTTGAGCATTTGTTATGAATTATTTTTGTCACTAATCATTCTTTTTGATTATATTCTTTAAATTTACTTTGCCATAAAAACATACCTTACTTGCAAAAAACGGAAATAAAAAAAAATTGTTAATAAAAAGTGTATGAATTATACCTTGTTAGAATCTATATAAATTGCACTAGTTTTTGTTATTACGGGAAATATTTTCGTAGTTATTTTTTTTTTCTACGAGGGTCATTTTAAAATTCAAATAATTTTTTATGAACCCAAAAATGATCGTAACATATTTTATTACAATTGAGAATTGCTAACTAGACTTCATAAAAATGCCTCTATCAGAAGGGTACAACCTTCGGTAACCTATTTAGGAAAAAAAAAGAGCAAAAAAGTAACTTAGTCTTTTGTACCACTTTCTTATTAAACGTACTAGGCGATTGCGGACCAAAATACAAAAGTTGAAATAACTTTTGAACCATCAAAAATTTGATAACATGTAGTTAATTTGGTTGGAAATGAACTCATCTATCATTCCCCTTCGTTTTATTCATGACTTATGGGACACCCTGTGTTTTAAAGTGTTTGTAAAAGTATAAAAAGATTTTTTACTTAATACTATTAATTATATTAGCATGTTCAGAAGTAGAACGTCAACATAAATTAAAAAGGTAGGTAATATCTTATCAGTATGAAAGTTACGCTTGCGTAATACCTAAATCTCGTGTCACAGTGTTTGTTATCGAACTACTCCGAAATGGCTTGACCGATTTTAATGAAATTTTTGGTGTATATTTGGTAGGTCTGAGAATAGGTCGTAGGCTATTTTTTATACCCCTAGGTGATAAGGGTGGCCCTATCCAGAAATTTTCTTTTTATTTTTTGGACAAAAATTTATAATTTATATGGCAAAACAACGTTTGATGGGTCAGCTAGTAATGTATAAATACTAATTATTTATCAAGAAATAAAATGAGAAAAATATTTTGTCCAGAAAAAAATAGGCTTATAAATTGTATGAATCTAATGGGTAGTATTAAACAGTAATCTGTTCACCGAATGGAAATGATAGAATTTTAAGAAATCTGAAAAGATTTTTGGAAGGATCTTTTAAAAATTATTAGGGCTAGAAATTTCAGATTGTCAGCCTAGGTTTATGAAAGAAAGATCCACTGCAATCAACGTTCTATCGAACAAAGCGCATACCTAGGTGTAGGTTCTTCTTTAATTTAAACTAATATTTCGAGGCTTTTGACTAACTTGACCGAAGCATAGATACTCTTAAATCTGAAAATAGATTTAATAAGTTATTCGAATAGGATCATGAGTTCGAATTCGCAGATAATTTAATGACAAATAACCTCGATTTTACTCTACGGATGTGGTTTATAGTTCATGGAATATTAATAGTTAATGACCACTGTAGTATAGCGAAATAATAATATTTTCACCATCTGTCAAAAATTATAATTCTCTATGAAGAAATATTTCATTGATAAAAAACATTCACTATAAAACTCAATTTGGCTATGATCTTTTTATTATTATAAATATGTTCAGCAATTCTAAAGTACCAAGTTGCAATTATACAACAAATAGGTATTTCGTCGGGTAGCGGGTAGAAAATATCTTAAGAACCAACTATGGAGATAACCCCACTTCAGGGAACCGAGCGTCCCTGCCCACGCGAGCTCGGGGTTCCCCCTGACCCGGAGTGTAACTACCTATATGGGTCTCGTTACTTACTCGGGTCACGAGAAACGGTAGTGGGCAGCAGTTCTACCAGTATTAGAAGAACGACTCTATGCCAAATACACAAAAACGCAGTTGCAGCGACTTCAACGGTTTTGTGTCTGCGAATTAATAGTAGTGTCTGACCCAAAATGGGCGGTTGCAACTAGCGTCTGACCCAGAGGGGCCTACGGCTACTAATATGGACACAATGAACACAATGAAAGTTCGGAAAGAACTCCAACTTGCAACCTGGAATGTAAGAGGACTCTCACAGTCAGGCAAACTTTGTCTGCTGGAGAAAGAACTGACACGAGCCTCAAAAATTGCAGAATGTGCGACTTTGCCCTTCCTAAAACTATGCTGATTGTTGCTCAAAATATTACGCTTGGTTAAAAATAAGCTAATTTTTGAACTTATTAGCAAATAACTGTTTTAATTACCACATCCAAGAGGTTGTTGCAACCTTATCTTATAAATGAATTTAGGACAAATGCTTATAGAAAAAAATTCTTCTACTTTTTTAGCGTCCTATTACGCCTCGAAGAGAGGTGCTTAATTATGGGACACCCTTGTATGTGGTGTGTATTTTTTTCATAAGACGCTCTTAATTTCACTTTATTAAAAATATAAATTATAATAATGAACTACTGAATTATGAATTTAAATTGAGATACTAAGTACCTACATGTATTTAAATAAAATATTAAACGTTTCCTTGACACGTCTCTATAAGGACATGCAACAAAACCCACTGTTTACTGTTACTCTTATATTACGAAAATGTGAAATCAAACGATAGTACCTATTATTTATTTTGTTCAGCATAGAAATGAATACACATTGCAATAAAATTTTACGATTGTAGTCGGTCATATCATATGTTTGTCATTTCCCTCTACACACGTACAATAATAATAAAGCGGCAGCTCGAAATGCTCATAATTAATAAAAATTGGCCACCGCTCGAAATAGATGTGATAGAGATTTGAAATAAATCCGTTTGTACTAAATTCAAAAACGATCGGTACCCACTATTAGTTTTCACGCATTTGTTATCAATTCACTCGCATATTATTATAATGCTTGTTTAGCCAGTCCATGGAAATGTATTTATTATATTATATATACAGGGTCACAGGGTGTAAGGCATTTTGAAAATAAGTAAAAAGTAAAACTGAAAATTTTTTAAAACCCTCGACCATGTCCTATAATCAACTAGTGATGTACTATCATATTAAGGAAAGCCATATCGATATTGGTTGAAATATTAGAGAATATTTAACTCATTATTAATGAATGATGTGCAGCCCGCTAATCGAAGAGCGAGAATTCGGCACATGCTATGAAATTCTCGAACATACAAAAACAGACCGTTGATTTTATGTAAAAACACCTAACAAAACATATTTTTCAGGTCCCTATTTGATTTGGAATTGCGAAAATGGAGATAGTTGCACTTTTTGATCTTTTCTGCGAAAAATACTATTTTCACGTTTATCATGTTCCTCTATCTGCCATGTGTTGTCGTAAAACTTGATATTTTATTATTACAATATTCAAACCTTTCGCTTTCCTACGGTGTATACAAAAATAATATTTGTTATGATATTACTGAAAAATAAATAAATATTAATGGGGAAGATGCGATTTTTGTGTAATTTACAGCGAAAAAGTGTGAATCGAGGTCCACTTTTTATTTTTCAAAATAACCAAACTGTAAGGGAGTAAGCTGTAGCTAATAAAAAGGGAAAATTCTTTTATTTGGAGCATTTTTTTATAAAATGCGTAGGAAGCGAGAAAAAGGCCTTGTAACACGAACATTGCTCTGTCGCGCAATCCCTAACCGCATCGGGCAACAGATAGTTTTAATTTCATTACATTTCTATGTGAATATGGAGTGTTTAGTTCACTACTGTTTTTTTTTTAGGATATTTAATTATAAAAATTGTTATAATTTCAAAAATAGACAGTTTTATTTTCAACTGGTTTATGATTAACCGAATATGTATAACTGTGTATGTATTACTGTAAACATATGCTAATACAGGGAGATCGAGAAAAACTGAACGTGCCGCTCCCTAAAGATTGTTTTTGTGCCGCCTACATACTGCATACATATGTACTATTTTCTGGTACTTTCAATATTTTCACGTTGGCGACAGTAACCTTAAAATATAGTCAATTACAGTATTTACACAAAATGCGAGTTTCTTTATTAACTTGCCACACAAGTGACAGTGAACTGATTGCGTTGAAAAACACTGATTTATTAGTCAGAAATGGAGATAAATGATAAATCAAACACAAGCTAATAATAATAACATTCACGAAAATGACAGACGTCAGATTGATAACAGTGACTAGCAACATGGAAATTAGTTTTAATAATGTATGTAGAATATAAATCAATTTTGATAATTTTAGTAACTTTTCCGTGTGACGTCACGTTCGGTCTTTCTCGGTCTCTCGGTATATAGCTGAAGCAATCGCATTTGTGAGCAACATTGAGAGGCAAGGGGTGCAGAACGCAGAGCCGGATTTAACTATATTGTTCGCTCGTTTACTTTTTATAATATTACACTTACAATATCCCCCAAAGCACTGCTACGAATTGGTAACAAAACTTACTAAAATTATTTTCAAAAACACTACCAAATACCTAAAGAAATATAAAGTAATTATCGAATTATATCTTCACCCCAACAGTATAAGCTCGACTGCGGTGTCTCTAATTGTGGCCCTGGATTAAACTACACAATCAAAGGTATACTCCCACAAGCCACGTCAGATAGCCGACATCGAATGGCCGCTATTTTCTCTCTCACTTAATGTAAAAGTGGAGTAAAGACGGGAGATCTAGTTGCCGCCTATTAGTTCCTCTCGCCCCTCATAACGACTCGCTATTAAGATTACTTCAACTATACTATAATATACTACTTTTCTAGAGTTGAAATAGAATGTAAGGTTCAATCATTGTTGTGAATGTCTGAATTTCAGTAAATGATTTAAGTATTTTCAATATATTTTTTGCCTTGAAATGCTAGGAATCCTATCATGTAATTCAATACTTCGTCAGTAGTAGCTAGACAAGTAGTTGTTTTGATTGGTTCTCCAATGATGAATGTCTTAAAGGAGTATATTAGCGTGACCAGATTAAGGTACCAATATACAGAAAGTAGATAATTTCATATTAAATAAAAAAAGTGTGAATGGCTGAATTTAAATAAATGATTTAGGTATATATTTTTTTGCTTTAAAATGCTAAGAATCCTATCATGTAATTCAATACTTCGTCAGTAGTAGCTAGACAAGTAGTTGTTTTGATTGGTTCTCCAATGATGAATGTCTTAAAGGAGTATATTAGCGTGACCAGATTAAGGTACCAATATACAGAAAGTAGATAATTTCATATTAAATAAAAAAAGTGTGAATGGCTGAATTTAAATAAATGATTTAGGTATATATTTTTTTGCTTTAAAATGCTAAGAATCCTATCATGTAATTCAATACTTCGTCAGTAGTAGCTAGACAAGTAGTTGTTTTGATTGGTTCTCCAATGATGAATGTCTTAAAGGAGTATATTAGCGTGACCAGATTAAGGTACCAATATACAGAAAGTAGATAATTTCATATTAAATAAAAAAAGTGTGAATGGCTGAATTTAAATAAATGATTTAGGTATATATTTTTTTGCTTTAAAATGCTAAGAATCCTATCATGTAATTCAATACTTCGTCAGTAGTAGCTAGACAAGTAGTTGTTTTGATTGGTTCTCCAATGATGAATGTCTTAAAGGAGTATATTAGCGTGACCAGATTAAGGTACCAATATACAGAAAGTAGATAATTTCATATTAAATAAAAAAAGTGTGAATGGCTGAATTTAAATAAATGATTTAGGTATATATTTTTTTGCTTTAAAATGCTAAGAATCCTATCATGTAATTCAATACTACGTAAGTATTATCTAGAAGGGTAGTTGTTTTGATTGGTTCTGCAATTATGAGTGTTGATATAAGTATTTACCTAACTAGTATATCAGCGTGCCCAGATTAGGGCAACAATATAAAGAAAGTAGGTAATTTCATAATAAATAAAAAAGTGTGTTTATTGTGATTTGCTCAGTACCTAAATAATATTCTCTAATTGTAATTAATAGTATTAGGTAAAACATGTTTTTCTAATAAACAATTTAAAATACAAATTATTGTGGAATCTCCAGATTAAGGTACCAATACACAGAAAGTAGATAATTTCATATTAAATAAAAAACCGCTGCCCAAGGAATCACTACTTCCACATCCAGATTCTCTATCCAAGTCACTCACAACGAAAAAACTTTGTATGTGAAAATAATTGTTTATGGAACTTTAATAATATAATATTTGAAATCCTCTACCTCAAAAACCCATAAAACGATACCCCACATCGGTAGTGGGGTGGGGGTGGCGATAGGGGGGTGGTAGTGGGGGGTGGATGAAGTAAAACAATATTTTGAGGTTTCTGGTTCCTGTACATACACTAAATCACAATTTTTTTTCATCCCCTTTAATAAGGAGGTGGGGGTGGTAATGGGGGTGGCTAATGCCAAAATTTTTTTTTGAGACTTTAGCTTCTCTTGTATATACTAAATACCAATTTCATGGACTCTTATCTGCTTGATTTACCCATTTACCCCAAATTTACCCCAATTTACCCCCAACCCTTCGACGGAACAAGATGAAAATATAATCTAGTTCTAGATCTCGTTAAAGTACATATGTGTACCAAATTTCAAGTCAATATCTTAAACGGTTTCAGAGTAAACGTGCGCACAAAAAAAAGTTACAGACAGACCGACAGACAGACAGAAATTTTTTTTCCGCTCAAACTTAAAATCTCAACGTTTCAAGACACTGGACGTGGAAGTAAAAGTGTGAATGGCTGAATTTAAATAAATGATTTAAGTATTTTTAATATATTTTTTGCTTTAAAATGCTAAGAATCCTATCATGTAATTCAATACTTTGTCAGTATTATCTAGAAGAGTAGTTATTTTGATTGCTTCTGAAATTATGAGTGTAAATATGAGTATTTACCTAACTAGTATATTAGCGTGCCCAGATTAGGGCAACAATATAAAGAAAGTAGGTAATTTCATAATAAATAAAAAAGTGTGTTGTTTATTGTGATTTGCTCAGTACCTAAATAATATTCTCTAATTATAATTAATAGTACTAGGTAAAACATGTTTTTCTAACAAACAATTTAAGATACAAATTATTGTAGAATCTATCATATTAAAATATATTAAATAAGAATTGTAGTGATCAATGAACCCATTTATATGTATAATTGCTAAATGTTTCTTACTAACCCAGCGCATTCGCCAGATTTTAGATAAGTGATCATTCATTTGGGAATCGGGCGTGCTTCTGCTTATATTCCAATATTTTCTTTCACTATGTACAAGATAAATCAGAAGTCATTGAGACGGGTGAAAAATAATTGTAAACAATTGAGCCTTCACAAAAAGGATCAATAAAAATTATCAAATCAAATTTCACTTTAGTCACATAGTTAATCCTTATTACCTAGTATCGATATTGAGGTCGGTGGAAAAATGAACAACGTATTCAAACATATTTTTAACCCAAATCAATAAGTTTAATGTCGTTATTAAATAAGGTCCAATTAACTAGGTAAATGGGTGAAATTTTATATCATAATTTTAGAGATCTCCAATTTTTTGTAAAAGAAAATCTTGACATAAGTGTAATATGACAAGAGAAAAATCATTTTTTGGAGTATCAACACCGCTTTTGCCCATTACCGATTTATGGCTAGTCTTATTTGTTTCTCCCAAAACTTCATTATCAGACGGTTACTTTAATTTTACTTCCACGCCGACGTAAACATTAAAACAAATTACCTGTCCATGCATTTTAAAGAAAAATAATGCAGTAAAATATATGCATTTAACGCGGTACTTTCAAGTAACCCTATATTTTCACACATCTGTCAAAATTACAAGTCATTAGGAAAACAGGTTTTTATTTAGAGAGCGTACAGTACATCATCTAGTTTGGCCATGAATTTTCCTGTTATTTTATAGCTGATTTGGAATTTTATAGCAATAATAGATTTCATTAAGGTGGATTTTCCTATACCGCATATTCAAACGCGTTCAGCAGTCCAACTGTTCAAAATAGACATGCCACCAGTGACATTCTTTGTAGGAAATTGTGCAAATGTTGCAACATTGTTTATATCCATTTTTTTCATAACTTTGATGGTTATTGCAGCGACATTTTCAGTCATTATTTGGCATAACCACTATTATTAATCACTAGACAAAAACATTAATATGTAAATAAATGTATTAAAGAAAAAACGCAGTGGGCATTGCTTTTCACCTATTAGAATTAAAGTTCTAAAGTGATAGCTAAGGTAAAATAATTTAAAATTAATAAAGCCCATGAGAATGACGCCCCGACGATTTTTAACAGAATCTAGTAGGTTTTGCTCACTGTGTTTAAAGTAGCCCGATTGATGCAAAACAAAGAGGCATCAATTTTGTTTGCAAAGTGAGAACGCGTCCATTCTTACGGGTTTATATTTGTCAAAGTGCCTGTTTTAAATAGATTTAGCGGATATTAGATCAATTGTGTTCAATAATATTAATTGTAATTATGGGTGAACATGTGCTAGTCTACTGTAGGATTAAAGAGATGCAGCAGAAAGACTGTAAGTAATAAACACTAATTTAACCTCCAATTTAAACATAGGGCAACTAACCTGTCGATATATTATGTATAATAAATTACAATACGTTATTATTTGATACCAAATTTTACTAGGAATATTTCATTTAAATGTTAGTAATGAGTCGCGTGCGCGTGACCTTAGGAAAAACAAACTAAAATTCTTTAACTGTCAAATGGCAACAGATTGAACTTTTCGTAATATTATTGTTTTTATGTATATTATACATATAAAATGACAAGTTTTTGGTTTATTATTAATTCTGAAAGTGTGACAATTCGAAATAATGCCAATTTTTATAACATAACCTTCACTTACAACCAGAAGAAGTTAGGTGTTAAAAAGTGCAACTTATTTTAAACAATTAAAATAAATGATTTTACAAGAGCATTCCAAGGATTTTATTAGTGGTACGTTGTTGCATATTAATGTAAGAATTTGATTTTTAACGTGGGTATATGTTGTAGGAAAAACAGCCTTGTTACAAGACCATGATGATACATCCAATTGGGCATCCTAGGGATATAATTTAAAATCCATATATGAAACTGAAAGTGCTTGTGATAATAATAACTGCTGCTCAAACAAGCAATAAACAATTCATGGTAAAGAAAATTAACATTTTATATTGGTTTGTCAGTATTTTTAATAATTATTTCTTGTTTAAATTTTAGTTGAGCGAAGGTGTGGAGCTGTACCGAACAAGAGAAAAGTGCATGGCAGAAATTGTTTTAAATAAGGTACACTCCAAGAGGAAAATTTGCAGGCTTCATAAAGATATTTGTAAAGTACATAAATTAAGAAAGGAAATTCCAAAGTACCTACCCTCTGTCAACTCAATGTTGGACTATTAATATCGAAGAAGTATAAAATTAAAACTTTGAAGTGGTCTAAGTTCAGTGAACACACAAACAAAGTCTGAATGGGCTATGAAAGTGTTGAATTGTAGCTATAAAAGCTCTTTGAGATATATATAACCTATAAATGTTGCTTTTATTGCTTAGATAGATATTAATATAAAGTATATATAGTTTAATTTTTATAAGATGACACTATTGGCAATAAAACGCCAGACGAAAAAAAATGCATATCTCATCTTTTCTCGCGCCTATTCGAGCAGAGAATGATTGCAGCCCCGCCCCTAAGTTTGTAGATACACGTGGTTTCATTTCTTGTCTTGCTCTTGCTCAAGAATTGAGATATGCATTTTTCTTCGTCTGGCGTTTTATTGCCGATAGTGTCATCTTATAAAAATTAAACTTTTTTTTATATGTTATGTTACAATCATTTATTTTTTGTTACAAGATAAACCGTATAACTTTCTTCTCGATTATTCTTATATAGAAGTACTAATAGACCTTGGATAATAAATTATTTAATTAGTAAAGATACTTTGTTTTACTTTCAGTTACATGCATGTAAGTACCTAAGTGGAAGTTTGACATAATTGACTATTTCAATTTACTGTAACATAATAAAAAGGGAATAGCTAATAAAATAATAAAGAACAAATGACAAAACTATAAGACATATTACATAATATATGAAAAATAAAATTCTTACAGAAATTACAATGGATTATATAGTCCAATCTATAGATACATTATAGACGAGAAGAAATTGTGTACCCCTTAGTTTCTAGCACCTCAACCTCCATTGCTTAATTTATATGGTGTCTTTTTCACAAAATTTACAGCGGCTAATTCCTCGACCTTAGCCATGTTCACTGCTAAAAATCTAAAAGGAAATACTTCTCGTCACTAAGTAGTGAACAGGTTTTGTCTAGACTAGCAACACATTCACAGTAAGTACTAAGGAACTATCTGAATTTGCAGTAGTCCAAGGAGTCAATTACTTTTGTTCATGATACGAGTTCATACCTGAAAAATGAATTTGTTGAAAAGAATGGTTGATCATTGATAATAATTCGTACCTTTACAACAAGCTTTTATTCTGTAAATTTCTTGCAGAGTAGTTCTTTCACCTAACCAAAAACAGCTTCAAAACTTTTGAATGCTTTGAACTCATCCTTCTGTCTATGCACTTCTCTCAAAAACCAAGTAATTCGCAGTATCTCTATGTGTAGTATTTGGAAATACATCAATATTTATACTAAAGAATTTTGTTCTCAAAATATAAGGATTTAATTCGATGGCAGCAGTATATCTAACCTCTACATCATGAGACAATTCTGCAAAATACGAACTAACCGTCATCCTGACGAACAAAATTGAGGATATAAAAGTAGGTATTAAGAATAGTTGTAGATGTTAAATAATCCAACATTAACCTTTTAAATTGCACAAACACAGCAAAATTCACTTTAAAGAAAAACATTCTGATTCAATGACAGCTGTTTGTTTTTCATAAGGTCTCAAAATCTGTGACGTCGGCGCACGCGACCCATAGTACATGATACTTTTCATGGTATCATGATTATAGTGCAATAACTTTTCAGTTCGTTTTCCGATCAGAAAACTATCATTGATCTACTTTTCTTAGTGATTAAAAATATATTTCAATCAAAGTTTAAACTGCCATTTGAATTAACTAACAAGGGTGTGATTATTGAGAAATAAATAAAATTTTTATTGGTATTGAATTTTGTTGAGATTAAAATGGTTAATGTGTCTGAGTGCATCTTTTGAAGAAATATTTAAAATATTAATTCCAGTATAATGCAGTAGAAACAGCCTTACATTTGTAGTATAGAGTAAAAGTTAGGACATCAACGAAACAGCGTAGGTTTCTGCGTACTCTTTCAGGAACAAATGAGGGTGAATTTTTTTAGAGGGGTGGAAAGGGGTAAATTATGTTTTGTGCAAATATCTCGAAAAATGAGCATTTTAGCGAAAAATGCCAAGAGATCTTTTTTAAAGTTTATGAAATTTCTGATGATTTGAGACTCTTCGTGTCTGTTTGATATAATAAAAGTTGACCGAGTACAGTCTTGTGAAGTTATGACCTTTGTTCACCCCTTGGAAGAAATAATTTTTTTTTACAAGCTTTTATTTAAGTTGCAATGTTTGCAGTTTTGCACACTTGTATAAGTCCTTTGACAATGCGATTCAAATTCCTTTGAATTATTTTCAGGACAGGTCTAAGTTTTGCAAATACGACTCTGGCGAGTTGGTCATGAATAAAATTAGTATTATTATTGCATATTAACTGGGTACTGCTCTAAAAGTTTTAAATTTTCAGCGAGACTGTTTAATACATTACTTTGTGGCTATTAAGTGTTGGGTCACCGTTACTTATCACTCGGTTTATTTATAACTTGTGTTATATATTATCAACAATTAATTGTTCTCAATCTCATGCTCTTTGAAAAAAACGTCTGTTTATACTTATATTATCGTTTATTTATTTTTCAGTCTTTTTTACTTTAAAACGTTACGCAGTTGTTGCCACGTTGACTGTTGAGAGGTTTGCCGTGTAACGGACTTTTGAGGAAACTAAAAATTGAAAAAAAAATTACAGGCTCCAAAAAATAAAAAAAGACCACTGAAAAAAATGGAGTAAAATTTCATTTTACATATACCTATACTTATACATCCTGGTGGATGATAATGTAATAAGGAATTATCAAGAATCATATTACCTAATATCAATTTGAGGTCGGTGCAAAAATGTGTAATTTCAAACATTTGGTTGCGTTTTTTTGTCCATTTCTTTACACCTTAAAAATTAGGCAATAATAATAAATTACTTGTTACCTTCGAGCTATGTATCAGATGACAACGAAATCATTAAACAGGCCAAGTTTTCATTTTTAAATGAATATTTATTTCAACCCTTTTAGAGATTCCACATTTATTTAAATGCTACATAGCGAAGGAAGTTATTTTAAGAAAATTTGTACGTTCACTCGTGGAAAAGAGAATAGCAAACCATTTTATCATTCAATAGTTACTTACAAAATTATATTAGGCTTCGAAGTTTTATATCTATTTGATCTAATCAATTAGATATAAACAAAGATAACTAATATTAAACTAAAATGTTTTATTTCAAATTTGGTACCTACATACAGAGTGTCCCGGAAGTATAGGGCAATAATCAAAATAACATTTGAGGATCAGATCATATGTATTTTAGCCAGCAAGATCCAAATATGTAAAAATATATAGGTTGTCTTATTTAAAAATATGATTTTCATGTCAATTGCATCGAAATCGGAAGTCGGCCATTTTGGTTATATACATCATATAATTGGAAATTTCATCCTATATCACTACTCCAAATTTGAAAATAATTCATTTGCCCATTCAAAAGTTACAAGTGTGTCCCTACCGGCTGAGCCACCCGGTATGTTTTGGTCAAAATAACATTAGAAGTACCTATAATTTTTTTCCCTTGAGCGCTTTCCTTCCGAGATATTCACCCTTAAAGTTGCATACTGAAAAAGGTTTTTTGCCCCTAACTTAAAAATTGCTACATCGATTTTAATAAGATTTGAACAGCATACATAACAAATAACTAAGTACCTTTGATTCAGAAATATGGCGACCTTCGTATTTTGTCTAGGAAGCCAGGGGCGGACCTAATGCTTTTAACCCTAAATTTTGACAAATAAATTTTTGAAAGAGAGGGTGACATTTTTAAATTCCTTTAAACCATTTTCTAAAAAAGATATTCTTGTTTGATATCTATAAAGCGATCTGTATTTGAGGAAGGAGAGCGCCCTAGAAAAAAAATTATAGGGACTTTTATTATATCAAATAGCGTGGCATAATACTCCCTATTGAAACTGCGCCGAATTCTGTGGCACATGGTGATCTCCAGAGACGTGTGAACTGTCATATTTTATATATATATATATATATATATATATATATATATATATATATAAACTATTTTTTTTATACTTTTGGACCAAAATGATATTAAGGTTTTCGATTAAGCACACAAAATTACGAAGATGTAAAAGGTGTTGAAATTTTAATTCACTGTGTGTCGAGTCAACATTACGTAGGTATTAGGTGATATATCAATTTTGTTTTAAAATATTATTAAGGTAATTTTAAAACTATTAGAAACCAAGTGAAAGTTGCAGTCAGGCGTTGCCTATTTGTACAATAAAATTTTTAAAAATACATATGCCATACTTAATATGAGTGGCAATTAGTGAATAGACAACTTTTCACGATACCTTCATCCTAATTTCAAAGTTCATTAAGAAATATTGATGTTTACCCTACATCTTCTTGAAATATATGAAATATTAAATAAAAAGTGATATTGACCATGTTTACGCGAAAATGTTAAGAATTCTAACGTCGATGTTAGTAATAGTTTTTAAGAGCGTTTATGCGCGTTAAGATTCATCCACCAGATGTCATTCCGTTACTAATGTTGTTTGTTGATTTTCTGATTTGATTTTAAACTGTTTACAATAAGGTGTATTCGCCGTAGCATACAATAAAGGCGGTTAAAGCGTTTACGCGTAGTCCTTACTCAGTTTTGCTTAGTTAGATGTGTTAATATAACACATTTAGTAAGACTTGACAACACTAAAGATCGTGATTAAATTTCAAATGTAATATGTCCAATAACACAGACCCGCGAAAAGAAAGTCATGTCCTCCTGATTAGACCATCAGTTTTGGGGTCGCTTAATCCGAGTCTGATATCAGATTTGCTTCATCACATCAACTTCCCTTCCTAACGTCAAAAAATATACAAAAATTACATTATTAGGTTGGACTCTAACCACTGAAATCGTTTTCGGGGTCGCTGAAACTGAATGTGTTATCAGATTTGCTCTATATTTCTATAGTTCCTCCCTAACGTCAAAATATAAGCAAAATACGCTAAAATGGCACTCTTACCATTGAAATCGTTTGTAAAAAATGTTACTTTATGTGTTTAGGTCGCTGAATCCGAATGTGATATCAGATTTGCCCCATCAGGTGACCGTTTCTCCATAACAAAAAAATATAGGCAGAAAAACGCTTCACTTTACCATTTATAACCCGAGACTCCAAAATGGAATACTTTGATGCTGGACCTCTGCTTTATTTTAATATTACCTATTTTAATGGTGCTAATATATACTCCATTATTACACATTGATTCTTTTATGCTATCGGACTCTTTTATCCTGAAAAGATCTATGGTGCGGCTTTCTCTTTCATTTCACTCCTATTTTCTCTCTTTAGAGTTCAGCAAAAAATCGGCCATCATATTATAACATCCCATCTCCCTTGGTATCGACGCTCCATTTCCTTAATGTCTTGATGAAATCTTTCTCTTTGCTCCTCACTATAATCTCCTAAATTCATTGGGAGGTTATCAAAGTGTGAATGCAGAAAGTGCAACATGAGGCTCGTATCACACATCCGAAGTTACCAAAATTTTCCACCATATCAGCACTACTTCTATAATTATATAATTTGCATCTTTTTGATTCTTAAAATTCTGTACAACTTTCTTAAAACTGGTCCATGCAGCTCTTCCATTGTTATTCATTCATACGCGTCAAACTTATAACACATTTTTGTGCCGGAGGTTAAAAATACGAAATGTCACTTCCTTTTGTTTTCAGTGTATCAGATTAAACAGAAGGCAAGAGAAATTAGCTCTTATTGAACCTGGTAATGTTGTATCCAATTAGTACATAAGTTAAATATCATATGTTCTTGAAAATACTCGAACAGATGCAGGGTTCATGCTCGTTAAACCTTATATCCTTATGTAAAGACAGTACCGGCGCCTTTTATACAGCTGGTAGCAAGAATACAAGTTGCATAATGCTGTCTCGTAAGTCTATGTCTACCTACTTATGTAGATATGTATTAAAATTAATGACACACTGCACCTGAGTGAGTCATTGACATTTTATGTGAATCTCTGTATGTTGTTCGTTTATAATCAGAAAGCGACTCCTTATTTAGAAGAAATTTAAAACAAGTTTTAAAGTCATATAAACATATGAAAATGTACAAATGTTTTTGTAAGAAAATGTAACAATAAAAACAATCATAATGCAACGAGTCTGAGTACTATTCCATCCATACTTTGATGTTCACTTGCGGTTACTTTTTTCAAACATCAACTGATGGATTTTCATTGGAACTATTATTCAGACATCGATTCAGACGAAATGTGACTTCTGTTCAGTTTTTGATAGTCTGGCCCACTGTGCACCCGATGTAGTAGCTTGATGAAAAAACTACAATGGAACCACCGACAAGCAATAAACACAACATAGTAAAACATCAATATTATACATTGAAAACTATTTTTTCCTTTAGCACTGGCTCACCTTTCACTGCACGATGCACGTAGCTTCCTTCATAAATCTGCAATGGGACCACCGCCGAACCACATAATACAGTTTCCAAAAGATTTAGTAGAAATTGCTTGAGGTAATTCAGAGCAATTTTAAATTTCTTGAAGTTGGTTAATAAAGTATTAGATGCATACGCATACTAGAAGTGACCCAACTTCTTTATTGATTAAGTATATAAAAAGCAATATTTATTTATTTATGCGGACAAAGTTCAATTCAGTGAACAGATAATGCTTGATATTACCTACCTGTTACATTTATACCATTTATAAGCCTACCTGATACGAAATTACAAAAAATGGATTTTGTGATTTGTATTTAGGTTAAGAAAATTTGATGGAATAACTGCTAAATTAAATTGACTTTGTTGGCTACCTATGCATTTAATTTGGGAACTTTGCTCCACACATGTATACCCTCATACTTCAAATCTAAATTGGCATCTCCTTGTATATGTATATAATGTACATATTAGATCTAGGAATACATTAACCACCCTTAAGCACAGAACTGCAGTTTTCAACGTTCCTTCTTATATATGTCATCTAAATTGTGTAACAGTGTTGACGACGACATTAAACACCTTAATATAAGTGTACAACATTCAATTACAGAGTACGGCAAAGTTATGTAAACAGACTAGGTTTTTAATTTAAACTACCTATTGTTTGATGTGATACGTAGGTTATAATAGTTAAATTATTATTTTTATTTAGGTAAGTTGAATTTCTTATTTTGGGATTACGTGTAAGAGTAGCTTGATAGCTAAACATCGCCCTGTTTGTATTTGCTTCTCTCAATAAAGACGATTTGCTAATTTTATGATAAATAACGTATTTTTTAAAATTCATATTGACTTTCTACTTCGAAACATACATTCAATAATAAATAATAGTATTAGGCAAAAAAACCTTTTACTGACAAACACTTTAAAGTACAAATTTTTGTAAATTATTAAGTATTCTCTAAACTTCTAGCCGAATTGCATGGTTTCTCTTGCTTTGGTGGAGTGGGTGTAATGGACTCATTGAGTGTATGGGATTTCTTATAATAAAAACATTCAAACTGTTATAACGACTCAGGACAAGAATTAGAACTATTAAGTCAGCCTTTGTACGATAGCAGAGTGGAGTACAACAGTTAATACTGCATTTTATTTAGTGTTCAAAGTGATTGTTCAGTGGGAAAACTCGATTATGCTCCTACGAGTAATTTCCGGGCTTGGCCGACCCTATTCAATTTTGTTAACAATTTCTCCAAGTCTCGTGACTCCGATGAGACCATACACGATACAGGCAACCACGGCATATGGCGTGACCTTGTTATACGTGCCATACAGTAAAGGAAGGCCAATTAGAATACTGCAAAAACGTCTGCCAAAAAGTTATGAGTTAGAAGAAATTTGTATAAAAGTGATTTTGTATAAAATTCCACTACTGATGCTCTTTTATCAAATACAAAAATAGTTGCAATTTTGCTTTTTGTGTTTATTTAGAGATTAATATTTCATGTATTAAATATAGACCAAGTATAAAATATTGCAAAAATTGAATCCATTGGGTACGGGCCTGAATTTTAATCATTCATCATATTATGATGTGATCATTTCGCATAAGTTATTTAGTTATTTCCGCCAAGTTGTTAAGCTCATACAAATTAGGACGAGCAGATTATTTATCTTTTTAAATTTAGAAGGTTTTAACAAGTACATTATTTCGCAGATGTTCGATTTAGATCTCTATTTTTATCAATGAGGAGTATATCCTATATTAGATATTCATTCAATATAAATTTGAAAAAGAAAGCTAAATGTTTTTAAAAATAAATATCTTTTATTTCTGTTTACAGAATTATTTAGAAATATTATTTTGGGTAGTTATATCTACGAAATGGCCCCAATGACCCATAGTGGAGCTGTCATTTTGAAATTTGCAAGTTTTCTGGAGATCGGCCGTCATGCCAAATTTCAAGTTCCTACTAGCTCATCGAAAAATGTCCAAAGAATTCACTGGCCATATAAATAAGAGCATTGTTACACATTAATTTATATAAAAGTAGAGTGCAACTATGTATGTACTTATGTCTGTGTATTGTTTGGGATAAGAATTTGAAATTTGGGATGAAGGTAGGAAGTACCTTCACGACCAGAAAATATAAAAACTTGAAAAATGAAATCAAAGTGGCGGCTCCATAATTTGAGTCAACTTATAATTTTTAAATATCCTCGTAGCGGAGCACGGGCATATTGCTATTTAATGAAAAAAAAATAACAAATATAGGTTCCGAAAGAGCTATAAGATCCTGTTATTGAAAACATTTTAATTTCTTTGAAGCTGTTGAAAAATTGGTAAATTTAACACATACGATTTTCGACTCAGACTTTTCTCCAATTTCGTGTACACGATCAGTAAATTGTTATTATTATAAAAAAATCCGACACAACATCTGAAAATGTATCATATAAGATTTAATATCCGCACTACAAAACATCGATGTCTGTCGTCTTATTTATTAACTACGTTAACGCCATTTGAAGTTTAATGTAAGAGAAACAGAAATACCTATATATATTTTTTTAAATTTATGTATTTTACAAAATGATGTTCCGTAACTTTTTTCACTTCATACATATTATAATAATCTAATGTTTTAAGAGCACGATTCTATAATATGAACTAGTTTAATAATAAAAATCATAAGAGTGACACCTGATTGACAAATTTCATACCGCATATAACTTTATCTAAGAGTTAATAATTTAAAAACAAATACATACACCAATTACATGGTAATATCGACTTTAAAATATTTTTTGATTTTTATCATTTGGTCTTATCGGTCAAAAGTTATATATCGCGCGCGATCGTACTGTCGAAGCGCGTTCGAGTACACCAAAGCTCATACAAATTAGGAAGGAAAAAAATGGTATTTATATTTTTTATATAAAATTTTCTCCTCTTTCTTTTTATTCTCTTATCATTTTCCGGGAAAAATTAAATTAACAAAGTTATGTCCAAGAATCGATGTTTGTTAAATAAGAAAAATCGCGCATCTGTAAACTTTTCGGATTATCATTTCCATCATTTTTTAAAATATCCCCTCAAGTTTTCAGCGATTTCAAAATACATTGGACAGTGGACGTTATTTAAAAAACGCGCAATATAAAACAAATTGAATGCAATATGCCCCAGCAGAAATATGTACCCTATGTGGCTAATATTATCAACAAGTACATTTTTCTTTTTTAATGGGAGAAATCCTTAGAGGATGATGTAAGGTAAATGTTTCTGTGCAAAACAAGTTTTTCTCTCTTCTCTGGAAAAGAGGTACTTAATTACGGATCACCCTGTATAATACAAAAATTGAAGAAGTTGTTCCTTGGCTAATTGTAAATAAGTTAGAAAAATTATTATACCTGAAAATAGCAGATATGCAAATATTCATACGGCTTTTGTTCATCAAACAATTTTTCCATTTCCTGGTTAATATTGAAGTGCCCGAATGTTTCTGGGCTCTCCTTTTTGCACTTAACGATGCACAGTGTCTGTCTGATTGCCTTCTCATAAAACAAAAGATTTTCAATATCAACAGGATATAGTGGTTCAGATAACTCCGCGTCATATTTACACTGCAATCTACAAGTTTGTATCTTTTTCGTATACGACCGGTATTTTTCTAACGCTTTTTCGAAATAATTTACACAGTCTGTAAACCTATTCTCTAAGTAGGCCTCGACGCCCTTTTCGTATAAGTAAACACAAGTTTCGGTGTCATTTGTCTGCTTTGAGTGAACGTATGTTAACGAAAATACACTTATGAGAAGCCCATAGAAGACACACGTGGGTACAATCATTGTTCACTAAACGATACTGAGAGTGAAGCGGTCACAAACTTAACTGATACATGGTCCAGCCAGCATTCAGATCTTTTCTTACCGCTCGCTCGCGTCCCACAGCGTCTCTCTCTTGTTGCCGGTTTTTAGCTTAGCCTTAAAAACGAATTTGATCCGCGCTGGACCCACAAAGACTTAATTGCTCTCTTAGTGGGACTTGACTCGAGTGTTGTAATTTTCATGTACCACACGAAATAAATAATTAAAAGAGCAGTAATTAAGTAACTACTTACTTTGATAACTAGCGAGTCTGGTGGTATAGGTTCAATTTTGAGGAATCAAAATTAATTAATGTACAGGGTGTCCCATCCATCGAGGGGCTGATGGCAACGCCCTGTTGAGACTTTCACTTGTTTTGTTTCGTAATAGTTTGGTCGACATCTGAGAGACAGTGTAGGTATATTTTGCAGTTTCGATCTCTTAAACATCCTAGTATTTTCCTTTGAATGATGATATTCTTTTACTGGATTAGACTGGATTAGAAAAGAGAATGAGCTGGGTGATTGGCCTTGACCACCGCTACCCTCGTGACAGTGGCGGATGGTGAAATTTCAAAATCATTTTTTTCTCGTCCGTGGCACATGGGACCCTTACGAAATATGGGAAATAACATCTAGAGAAGCACTCCTCTAAGGACCCCTAAAAAATATTGAAAAAGCAGTTTGCGAAAAAATTGTTCAAATTTCGGTTGCCCCCCTGGTCTAGGGGCTCTCGTTTAAAATTATTCTTTTTTGTCATATACATTTTACTTTTCATAAAAATACAACAATAGGTTTTGGAGTTTATGAAAATATTTTCATTATTAACTCAAATACAATGAACTGAAATTTTGTAATTTACAATTTAACAAATTACAAAATTTCAATTCGTTGTATCTCAGTTAGTAATGAAAATATTTTCATAAACTCCAAAAACCTATTGTTGCATTTTTATGAAAAGTAAAATGTATATAACAAAAAATAATAATTGTAAACGGGAGTCCTTAGACCAGGGGGGCCGTTTCATCCGCCTTTTCATTTCCCCTGCGTCCCTTGTGTCCTGATACCCACACCGCGGTCACTTTGTTCTGATTTCCTAAGCCCATAACGGCATTGATGCAATCCCATACTAATCTCCAATCGACCTGCATGGAATCGATTGCCTTTAGATCTGCTTGGCTATCGGAAAATATGGCAATCAACTGGTTAATAGTTCCAAAAGGGCAAATGTCCGTCGGGCCTGTGGCTCTGGGGCCGGGCAGGGCCGGTCCGAGGTAAATAGGCGGCCAAAAGGAATTGAAACGGCAGCTTTTGTCCCTCCTTAATCCTGACTTAGAATGAAAGAAGTCTCAGATGTGATTTTCAGGTTGCTATCTTAGAAACTCGGCCACTGACATAAATGCCAGATGTCATTTATAAAAAATTATTAACTTAATAACCTAATTACTTCCACATCCAGTGGAAGTATAGTAACGACAAACAAAAAAAATTTGAAAAATTTTTATTGTTCACATAGGCTTAGAATGTCATGAAACGTCGATATTTTAAGTTTGAGCGAACAAAAAAATTTCTGTCTGTCGGTCTGTCTGTAACTTTTTTTGTGCGCATGTTTACTCTGGAACCGTTTAAGATATTGACTTGAAATTTGGTACACATATGTACTTTAATGACCTCTGGAACTAGATTATATTTTCATCTTGTTTCGTCGAAGGGTTGGGAGGTAAATTGGGGTAAATTTGGGGTAAATGGGTAAATCAAACAGGCAAGAGTCCATAAAATTGGTATTTAGTATATACAAGAGAAGATTAGATTAGATTAGATTGAGAAAGGAGCTGGCTGATTGGCCTTGGCCACCGCGACCCCTGTGGATCTATTGTGGCACTCCTTGTCTAATTTTACTTAGAGCTCCTTATCCAGCTTTGTCTTTTGTATGAGACTCCACAGCCTTGATAAAGGCTCCTTGGTATAGCTATCTGCCCTTGATTTCTCTTCGCCAAGTAGTTGGAACCTCAGTCTGGCTGGGCCTTCGCAATGGCACAGCACATGTACTGAGGTTTCCTCTTCCTCTTGACAGAATCTGCATGTTGTATCCTCTGCCAGGCCCATTAGATTCATATGTCTATTAAGCCTACTATGTCCAGTTAGAAGACCTACTATTATCCTAATGGCCTTTCTATTTTGGCGTAGTAGGTCTTCCGTGAATTTGGCCGATCGTTCTTTAATGAACTTTTTGGCCTGTCTCTGTTGTGGGAAATTCTTCCACCACTCTACAGATTTATTTTGTACCCATTTGTTAATGGATGTTCGTATGCGTGGCTCAGTCACACCGCAAAAGGGTTCGGGTCCTACTAAGGCTTTAGATGCGCCTTCTCGGGCCAGTTCATCAGCCTTCTCATTTCCCCTGTGTCCCTCGTGTCCTGGTACCAGTGCCACGGCCACTTTGTTCTGACTTCCTAGGTCTGTAAGGGCATTTATACAATCCCATACTAGCCTTGAATCGACCTGCATGGAATCGGAAAAAATGGCAATTGACTGGTTTACAGTTCCTTGCCTCATTGTTTCCTTTGCACACCACTGTATGGCGGCCACTTCAGCCTGAAATATTGTGGCGTGTATTCCTAGACTTATCGGGATTTTCGTTTTCGACCTCATCCCGTAAATCCCAGCTCCGACTCCTTGTTCTGACTTGGAGCCGTCCGTATACCAGATCGTTTGCGGCGCTATTGGGGGACCGTTTTTCCAGTCCCCTCTGTCTGGTATTTTGATTTGAAAATTTTTGTAGAAGTTATACTTTGGGACCATAGTGTCCTTGGGCCTCCAGCTCTGTGTATAACTTTTGGTGCTCTGTTCCGTGTTGTTGCCTTATGGGCGTTGTGCCTTGCATTAGCCTATGTACCACTGAACGAGCTTCTCCTTGGATAAATATGTGTAGTGGTGTCAGGTCTAAAAGGACTTCCAATGCAGCCGTGGGAGCAGTTTTTATGGCCCCAGTGGCGCACAGGCAAGCAAGCCTTTGTACGCCACTTAATAGCCTTACTGCTCCAAGCTGCAGTGTCTTGGTCCACCATACCACCGATCCATAGGTTATCATGGGTCTTACAACCTTAGTGTATGCCCATAGGGTCATCTTGGAGTTTAACCCCCAGTTTTTTCCACACATCTGCCTGCACCTTCCCAGGGCAATTGTTGCTTTCTGTGTGACTTTTTGGATGTGGTTATTCCATGTCAGCTTTTGGTTGAAAATGACTTCTAGGTATTTAACCTCGCTGGCAAATGGAATTTCCACTCCATTGAGCCTCAGAGGTTTTAGGCTCTTTTCCGTGTAAAGGTGACGACTGTAGTTTTGTGAGGATTTATGGTAAGTCCTTCCTCACTACACCACCTGTCGACAATATTTACGGCTCTTTGTGAACGCTCTGATATCGTGTTCGCAAATCGCCCCTTGACTACTATCGGTACATCGTCAGCGTATCCTAGGCAGTAAAAGCCTTCTGTGGAAATTTTTCGGAGGAGTTCGTCAACAAGGGTTGCCAGCAGGCAGCCTGTACTCACTTTTGTCTCAATGGTAGCCTCGCCTAGATTGGATACTATTATCCTCTTTTCTAGGCTGGCTTTAATCCACTGGCAGAGTACTGTTGGGACTCCTCTATTTAACAACGCATTCGTTAAAGATTGCGTTGTCGCGTTATTGAACGCTCCTTCTATATCTAGAAATGTTGCCACTGCCATTTCTTTGTCATCTAATGACTTTGTCAGTAGCCTATTTAAATCATCCAGCGTGAGATCTGTTGACTTTCCCGCTGGTATGCATATTGACGCTCACTGAGGGGGTTTTCCCTTAGTATTTCGTCTCTAATGTACCTGTCCAGTAATCTTTCCAACGTTTTCAGTAGGAAAGAGGACAGGCTTATAGGTCATAGGACTTGGGCGTTTGGTCTGATATCCTACCTATCTTTGGTAGATAGGTGACCTTCACCTTCCGCCATATGTGTGATATGTACTTCCAGGCCAGACATGCTCTGAATATTTTACACAAGTGTGGTATTTTATATTCTGCCCTTTTTGGAGCAGAATTGGGAAAATTCCATCCATTCCAGGAGACTTGAATGGTTGGAACTTGTTAATTGCCCATCTGATTTTATCGGGTTTTACTACCTCATTGGCCAGCCTCCAATCTGCAGGTCTGGGCCGCTTCGGCCTTTGATCTGAGAATTGCACGGCCTCCGAATCCTCCAATATCAGTGAGCCCGGAAAGTGTGCCTCCACGAGCAATTTGATGCTTTCCGTTAGTGTTTCTGTGTAGGTTTCTTGAGGAAGCCTACTTCATTTGCAGTACAACCATCCTTGGCCAAGACCCTATGGATTCGTAAAACCTCCTCCATGAGTCTCCTTTGGTCTTGCGGATTGCGTGAGTTTTATTTTGTAGGTATCCCAATCTTGGTTGGATCTGGCGTTATTGAACAGTTTTCTCATTTCTGTTCTGAGGCCTTCTAGATGTTTGTTCCACCAGATTGTTTTACTCCTGTTTTTCCTTGTTTTCTCTGGTCAGTTTTCCTGCTAAACGGCTATTATCGCCTCGCTTACTTGTTCCACTGCCACCTCAAGGCTCTCTACATCTCTTCCGGATGCTGTTCCTCCCTCCAGGTGCCTTCTGAGGGACTCTGAATAGCCTTCCCAATTGGTTTCTCGGGGATTTCTGAACTTTGTCTCCGTCAGTGATATCAAATCTTATGTGCCTATGATCGGAGCCTGATGGCTCTTCTGACACATGCCAATTTACAATGTTATCGCTTATGTTACTCGTGCATAAGGTTATATCCAAGACTTCTTTACGCACTGAAGTAACCTATGCCCATGTTGGCTATTAGTAACCCTTCACTTAGAATAAATTGTAATAAAGATTCACCCCTTACGTTGATGTTGGTGCTTCCCCACACCATGTGATGTGCATTGGCATCACATCCTATTATCATTGGAACGTTCCTTCCTCCGCAATAGGCAACTATGTCGCTTAGTAATTGCGGAGGACAGGATCCTTCCTCGCCTGGAAAGTAGGCGGAGCATATAACCCAGCTCTTTGTCCCCTCTTCCGTTGACGCTGTCAGAGTAGCTGTAACAAAATCATCGGTGCAAAGCACTAAAATTAATGTACAACTTACCCTATTACTGTGTACTATACACGCTCTTGGTTTACTTGATAGTGTATTGTACAGCAACTTACTTTGTAAAGGCTTTAGGCCTGCGGGACTTCCCTTTACAAGCCAGGGTTCCTGCAGAAGGGCAATATCTATGCCTTCTTCTTCGAATCTCCTACACAAAATGGCCGAAGCAGCTTTAGCATGATGGAGATTCGCCTGCAGGACCTTGATTTTTTTCTTGCTCTCCATGTGGTTCCCAGGGAAACGTTCGCGACCGCATTTAACCCTGCGGCCACTTAGCCCTCGGCACATTGTCTTCCACCTTGGCTTGGGTCGAGTCGTCCTTAGTTTTTCGCCGCTCCTCTTTAACCTTACCAGCATGGGTGACCCTGCCGGGAGTACAAGACTCCCGCCGGCATCGCTCTCAGAATCATTGCAGTTACTTAAGCCCCTCCACCACGACAAGGTCCCACGACTCCTCGGAGGGGATATACAAGAGAAGCTAAGGTCTCAAAAAAAATTTTGGCATTAGCCACCCCCATCACCACCCCCACCCCATTATTAAAGGAGATGAAAAAAAATTGTGATTTAGTATATGTATAAGAACCAGAAACCTCAAAATATTTTTTTACTTCATCCACTCCTACTGCCACCACTCTATCACCACCCCCACCCCACTACCGATGTGGGGTATCGTTTTATGGGTTTTTGGGGTAGAGGATTTCAAATATTATATTATTAAAGTTCCATAAACAATTATTTCCACATACAAAGTTTTTTCGGTGTGAGTGACTTGGATAGAGAATCTGGATGTGGAAGTAGTGATTCCTTGGACAGCGGTTTTTTGCATGTTCGTCCCAAATTCTGCAAATTTGCTTACGAAAGTTCTGATGTATTAAAGTATTAAGAGGTCTTGTTTCTTTTTCTTCTGACCTCTGAAACTTTAGAATAATTTTTTTGTTTTTTGATGTTTGGAGATGTTTATGTAGACAATATTAGTCATAATTATTATTGATTTATTATTTATTATTATACTGTTAAAATGCTTAAATTTTTTATTTCGTTGTTAGTTTTACAATGTCAATCAATTTTAATAAAGAGTATGGATGCTTAGTGGCGTTTTTAAAAATGTTACCAATACGGTAGCAGTCTGCTTTAGACCATGGTTAAGTCAGACTACGTGTTAGTACTTTGAACCTTTAAGCAATTTTTGCAATTGCATGAAAAAACGGAAAATTCGTTTAACGAAACCTATTTTTCGAAGAAAATGTTTTGGCTACTCGAATTTCTAACTTTTCATTTTAGAGCGTTTGACCTTGAAAAATACAAAATTTTCGTATGTGGCGCATTTTTTCCATTAGGCCTTGACCCACCAAAAAAACACATTATTCTTCCCTGGTCCACTCAAATTTGAGGTTCTAGTTCCGAGCTTGATTGGGCCGATTCCCTAAAATTGCCAGAGCCGGTTGGACTGACCCCATCCACCCCCGTCCTTTGCACACCACTATCAACCGGCTGTTTCAGCCTGAAATACTGCGGAGTGTGTATCTTAGACTTATCGGGATTTTTGTTTTCAATTTTATCCCGTAAATCCCAGATCCGACTCCCTGTTCTGCCTTTGAACCGTCCATATACCCAGACTATTTGTGCCGACATTGGAGGACAGATTGTCGAGTTCTTTCTGTCTGGTATTTTGATTTGAAAAGTTTTGGAACTATAATAGTATTAGCGAGCATTCCTAAAATGGGATCTGCTTTCAGCTCTGAGTGTAACTTTTGATGCTCTGTTCCGTATTGCTGCCTTATGGGCGTTGTCTTGCATTAGTTTGTGCACCACTGAACGAGCTTCCTTTTAGATATATGTAGTGGCGGCAGGTGTAAAAGGACTTCCAATGCAACAGTAGTAGCAGTTTTTATGATCTACGTGGCACACAGGCAAGCACGCTTTTGAACTCCACTTAGTCTTGTTGCTCCCAGCTGCAGTGTCTCGGTCCATGATACCACCAATGCGTAGGTTAAGGATCTTATGACTATAGTATATAACCATAGGCTCATCTTGGGGTTTAACCCCCACCTTTGTCGGCACCTTCCCAGGGCAATTTTTACTTTATGTGTGATTTTGGGATGTGGATATTTCATGTCAGCTTTTGGTTGAAAATGACTTCTAGGTACTTAACCTCACTGGCTAATGGAACTTTCACTCCATTAAGCCTTAGAGGTTAGGCATCCCAAGGATCTTTTTTGTGGAAAAGTGACGATTGTAGTTTTATGAGGATTTATAGTCATTCTTTATATCTCTCTCTTACCAATTAGATGGCCCCCGAGGTCTCCGGATCTTACGCCATTTGATTTTTTCATATGGGGCCATCTCAAGCAAATAGTTTATAAAACTCCACTGCAAAATAGGGAAGACTTGGAAATGAGAGTTAGGTTAGCAATAAATGAGATTACTGAGTTGCAGTTAGAAAATGTGCTTAGAGGTACTGTTACAAGAATTCGACGCTGGAGGGAAAATAATGGCCAACATTTTCAGATTCTTCGAAAACAGTTTTATTTAAAAGCAAGCAAAATCAGACATAACAATGAATTATATTGGGTAAAAGTGAAAGATGAATAAATATTTTACAAATGGGTCAAATTTAAAATTAGTGTTTCTATCTTAGTTTTTGTGATTTCGGGGATTTAGTTTAGAGATTTTTTTTTGAAATTGTTTTCAGCAGCCATTTTAAAAACGAATGCCATCTTGCTATACATAGTTTAAAAGAGAAAGTTAAGTAGAATCAGATAGGAGAAAAATATTGTAACGTGTTTCCACCCCTAGGAAACCACCCTCGCAAATTCCGTGGGTTCCAAAAATTATAACAAGAGATTGTCCACTAACACACTTTATTTAATAACTTACTGGATACTTCACAATACTGTTATTAACTTAAATGTACTTTACTGACTACAAATAACAATGTTTATCACTTTGTTTTCACTGTGGAGTCTTAACCTCACTTGTCCATATGTCAATTCAAAAACTACTATACTTTCTATACTTTCTGAACTACCGGTCTTTTATACCTAAAAATGACAGATCTCGATTTTTCTGTGATGACGCCACCATTCTCTAGATAATTCCAGATGTCACTTTAGCACTAACTTCTGGTAGGTTCTTTCTCGAGTAGGTGCAAAACACATTTGAATTAATTGAATTCATTCTAGGGGTGGCAACACATCACAATATATACAGGGTGCCATTTAAACTAACGAAGTAGATGCAGTGGCGGATCCAGAGTAGGCTTCCGGGGGGGGGGGGGTTAATTAACAAAAAGTAAAATTAAATGTAAAAGTAACCTTTATTCAATACGTACAAAACAAAAATTAAAAAAATGTCCATGTGATGCGAATTTTTTGAAAAGTACTATGTAAAGATAAGAAAAGCACTACTAACTAAAAGAAATAAAACGTGAAAAGACGCGTTTTTAATAAAAAGAAAAAACAATGTATCAAAGTAGGTACCAAAAATACTTAATATAAAAATTTTAACTTTGTTTTTTTGTTTTGGCCTTTTATTTATTACTATATACTTAATAACCATAACATTTTGCTTGATTTAGAAAAATATATAAAAGAACCCTAAATTCGGTTTGGGTAAAAGTAAAATTTGAAGTACTTGGCTATTTGTTTTAGATTTATTACGCTGCGGGAAACGACACGGACACATGTTCTTTAGAAAGAGTTTGCCGGGGACCACTGGAATTCGTCAATTCCTAGAAACAGACGCTTACGAGAGACAGTTACCTAGATTGATTATTATAAACTTCGAAAATTCGTTACGGGTCATAAGATAGTTTGAGATTTTTAAGCATTACGGAAATGCCATGAAAGGAAGTCACGTCTCGGTTTAGCTATTAGCTAATTAAATATATTATATTCAAAATTATACTCTCAAAGCTGTGTTCATTATTAATTATTATTTACATGTGGTGACAGGTAAAATCCTCCGAAGGTCCGGGGGGGGGGGGGCATTTCTTGTTTGTACCAAAAAAAGGACAATCACCCATTATATAAGTCTACCAAATTTCAAAAGAATATCTTTTTAAATAAATATGCTAATGCTACAGGGTGTTACATATCTCCTGTATCACCCGGTATAATTGCTTTAGTTTTAGTAAAAAGATATACAGTGTGGTCACCAAAAAGATGAAATAATTAAGTATGAACATGTAGTAAGTGATGGGACCTACTTCGTATTATATGAATAACTTCCCTGGGAAAAGGTCAGACCTTTACATTGAATCAGGGCCGTAAATTTCTTGAAAATGTGTCTGGTGATACCAAGTTCAAAGGTGTGTCTCTGAAGAATAATTTCTGGGATACATTTTGAAACATCTCCACTTCGTCGAATTTCGACAGAGTTATAGTCCAGTTATAATAAAGAGAAAATATAATTTTATTAAAATTATGCCGTGTCTCCTATTATTAAATTGCAACTTAACGTGTTCGAGATGCTTGTTTTGACGCAACGACTTTCGTTGACTGCAGCACTAGAAATTACATTAATTTTAATGCTATTCATATTCCAGCATTGGATACTGGGCTTTAAGTAGGTATATTAATTATTATACAGAAATATTTAGATAAAATTATTTACATAAAATTGTTTGCAAATGATATCTGTTATCTTAATTATAAGCTCGAGTAACCATGCTCACAATATGGTCATTATTTATTAGTTTATTGTTATATTGTGTGGTATAATGTGCTAAATCAATGAAATACAGGTAGGATAGGTATATTGCCGTCATTTAATTTTGATTTTTCACTATCACCTGGTCTTAGCTGCAGTAGAATTAAAGTTTATAAAGCCATACGTAGGTGCGGTTGTATAAAAAACGTTAGAGAACCGAAAAAAATACTTAAATGGTACGTATGTATGTATGTCAGTAGTAGAAAAAATTCTGGAAACATAGAAACATAGGGAGTGTAGGGAACTAACTCGGGGGCGAATTTTAACTCGATCGGGAACTACAAAAGTAGTTCTAAGAGAAAAAGCTGGCAAATTTGTGGTCTTGATAACTTCATACTTTTAGATTTCTTGAAATGCCGCTGGGCTTGTTGGTTACACATAAAAAAAAACGACCATCTAACCCAAATAGATCACAAGTTATGACTTTTCAAAGTAGCCCATTCTTTTACCGTTTTTCAATCCTGTTTCGCAGGATAGCAGTTTTTAGTATCTTCTTCTTATTCACAACGTCTTTGCAGACGTTTTGCGATTCATGAATTATTCTGGTTGGCTTTTCTTTACTGTATGGCACATCTGACAGCATCACGCCATCAGGCGCGGTTGCCTATTAGGCGTACAGCTTCGCTAAAGCTTATTCCCGTCAGCTTTTTTGGAGCGCGTTATCTTCGTCTTTTTAACACGCTTCTATTAACATGAACTTTAATATTGTAAGCAACTCTTAGGGGAGACTGGGGGGATAGCGGTCACTTAAGCCTCATTGCTTATAAAAGTCAAAGAATTAACTACTTTATCACATCAAATTGGTATAAAATGGAGCATTGTATTTTTATTAAACTGTGCTGTATTGCCAAATTAAAAGAATAAACCGCAAATAAGATATTTGGCATTAACTGATCACATGATAGTGACCAGTATTTCCCCACTTTGAGGGTAAAGCCGGTAAGTGCATTTGTAATGATTTTTAAATGGATATTTTTGGGATACCAAATTTTATACAAATAATGAGAAAATAAGGCTCCGAAATTTGCAAAAAGTAATATATTACGTAAAATATAACTAACTCCTCAAGAAAAACTTAAAAATAATCAAAATATAAGTCTTAATTCCTTCTTATACAAATATGGCATATGTAGTTTTCAGGCGAGTCCCAACCACTGCACAGTTCATGCACCCAATGGCCACACACTGTACAGCGATACCACAGTTCCTCACTTTTTCCAAATTCCTCCCAAATTAAACATACCTCATCTTTGTTCTCGGTTTCCAAATCATCTAACTCATCATCTTGACACAGATTTTCTTCGTCTGCATCTTCTTCTCCTGAGTCGCTTTGTAACAGTTTCTTCAAGTTTTTCTTAAAAGCTTTTTTCTTCTTTGGCATCAATTTTGTTTTCTTTGATTTCTTAACTTTTTCCGCTTTTTCTTTTTTTCTAGCCTGTTCTTTCAATTGTTTCTTAAGAGGAGTCTCTGTCAATACTTGTGAATATTGTTTAACTCGACGAACTGGCTTTTTGGTTCCGCTGTTAGAAGGGACTGGCAAAAGATTATAAAAGGATGCTGTAGATATAGTAGAAATGTCGAGTGTTTTCTCTAATCCTTTGGATGTGGAAGGACGTGCCTCAATAACGGTAGAAGAAGATTTTTTATTGGAAACACTTAGTTTTTCTGAAGAGGCATTTAGAGTGTTTTCTGAAGGAGTAGGATCTGTTAAATCCTTCGGAGTTAGTGGAGCCGTTTCACTGGAAGATAATGGGATGGTCGGTATTTGTAGAGTCACACAGTGAATCATTGCAGTTTTCTGTAACCACCAATACCTTATTATTACCATTTTCGATGTTAAAAGTATCTGCAGCCAGAAAATCTTTGTCCGTAAATATGTTGGAATTTATAGGATATATCCCAGTTGCCTTGAAACCGGAGATTCCTACAGCCATTGTAGCAGTTCTGGAATATGCTTTTTGGAAAAGTCCTGCTAGGTTAGGTCATATGGAGGTATTTTCAACAACGCCTTTGATTTCATGTACAGATCACATTCTTTACGAAATGCAGCTTTGAGTGATGAATATAAGGGCACGTCTAATGGCTGCATTCTGTGTGACGCGTGGGGTGGTATAGATACTATGGAGATACCATTATCTCGGCACAAATTGTACGTTTTTAATGTGATGTGACTACTATGATTATCTAAGATGACTAAAGCGGGATTTTCTTTACTGCATTTTGAATATTTTATAAAGTGCTCCATCCACTCATAAAATAACTCTTCATTAGACCAGCCATTATGGAAGCATTTATATGCAGCACATGGTGGTCCATCTTTCGACAAAAGCGGAGAAAGCCTCTTTCTGGGGAAAATAAACAAACAACAACAAATTACAGTAACTGTTTTGCCTCTCTCCCAACTTGTTACAGAGCCAATACGTTTTTTTCCTTTCGTTGCAACAATGGTTTCAGGATCTTGTACGGTCGATATTCCTGTTTCATCAACATTATGTATTTGATTAGGAGGAAAGTCGTTTTTAGACATTAATGATTCCAAATATTTATAGAATCTCCCTACCTCATCCCTATTGAAAGTTGTTATTCTATTAATGCTGGCTGACACTTGTTGGATTTCTTCTTAAGAATGCGTAAAACCAGTCTTTGACAGCCATTTTTGAATCATTGGAAAAATTGTGTTTTATATTACTGTTTGTTACGAATTCATAAGCAGTGCGTCTAATCTCCATAAAATAGATCCGCCAAGTACGAAGTGCTAGATCAGCTTCATCTTTTGACGATAAAGTGGGATTTCTTCCCATACGCGGATCTGTTCTTTTATTTTTTGATCGTCTCTCTTGGAGGGTGCAGGGTGCTAAATGGTATGAGGTATTTAAGGCTCGCCTGTCTAATTGAATTCCCCTCTTCAATAAATTGCAGAGCATTTTCCAATTGCTCGGCACTCCATTTGGCCTTCTTTCCTTGCTTCTTGTAGTTTCGAGGCATCTGCAATAATATTTTGTATTGACAACAGCTTTCCAAATTTCACTTAATTACTTTGCATTACTGATGGGTAATACCGGGCATGACCGATATTGCCCCAACCGCGTTGACCAGTATTCCCCGAAAGCACCTTTTCACAGAAAACCCAACCTCAGTTTTTTTTTTTTAATTTAGAAGTCTGCAAATGCAGGATATGCTAGACCTAACATCACTTAACAAGTACCCTCTATAAGAACATGCAACAAAAATATGTATTTGATTACTTAAGGCCGTATCAGACGACGGGTTGAGGCACCGGTTGCGGTTATGGTTGGGGTTGGCGGTTGGAGCCTGACCAATAGGTTCAGCGCTATCCGTCCGGATGGGAACCGTGGCCTTCGCTGCTAAGCGCTCATTGGTCAGGCTCCAACCGCCAACCCCCAACCGTAACCGCAACCGGCGCATCAACCCGTCGTCTGATACGGCCTTTACGTTGCTTCAAATTTTCTAAAATATAGTAAGAAATATGCGCGATAACATCTTAACTTGACTACATTTAACACACTGCAGATTTTGCAGCCAAATCTTGAGCAGTTACTTCCGGCCATTGAATACTAGATGGCAGCACCAGATTTATTTGCATACGTTTCATCTACTGAGAGTACTACGTTGACCGGAATTACCCACCTGATTGGTATTCACCTCCCTCCCCCTACGGCTCACTTTTGAAATCGATTTGAAACTTTGCAATCTTAAGCAATTCTGGTGACAATAAAATAATATGGTACTATGGTACCATTGCGATCTTGTATGATGGCGGAGGTGACAGGGACTCCTCATGGACGTATCACCGTATGTATTTATTTAATAGTATAAAATAAATGCAAACTAAATAATAACAGTAAAAGTAAGCTTTTGCGTACTAATAACTTTTGCGCCTGTTGTATCCTACTGGTAAGGGCAAAAGTAATTACATATTTATTTACATAAGTACACAATGTATTATTCACGTAACTGCTTTATATAAATCAATACATAAGTCCGTTTCGATAAAAAATACGTAAAATAGCGTTTTTAAAATAAAGACATTTTGGAACTTTATCCATAACAGTTTTCATTGAGAGCGAACTAAGGATTCTATATGCCTTGAATTTGCAACGATTCCGTCGATAACAAATTACTCATGCATTTGGTGCGGGGTCCTATCTGAACAGTGGCGGATCCAGAGAGGGGCGCTGGGGGCTACCGGCTACCGCCCCCCAGCCTACTCTGGATCCGCCACTGTTTCTGAACATATTCAATATAATATATCGTCGACATGCAACTGCACATTTTCGACCCTTGTCGGTTTTAGATGGACGGATGCTAATATAATCAGTATATTACTTCCTCTTGTGGTCACTCATGTGTAAATTGCACATTTCGTACCTCCTACGTCAACCAAAAACACCACCAATAGTGACAACTTTCAAAAATAAGAAAGTATTATCTAGAGCATGAATGAAAAACTTACATAGATAAGAATCCCTGTATTTTGCGGGAATTAGTTTTAACTCGGCCTTCACGGCTGAATTTTCGATTTCAAGTGAAACTTTATTCGTAACCATTTTCAAATATAAAGATTATTAATTAAATGAACCGTTTACCATAAGCTTTTAAACAATAATTGCTATTTCAATCAACAATACACGTGAGAAAATCAGATGGCCTATTTTATAAAATGTATTAAAATTTTGGGAAAATTATTTTAATTTGATTGCTTCATTTCTCAAGTCATTATACAGCGTGATCTCCCATGATATGCGGAAAATAAAATGGTGTACTAGTCTTCAATGTGGGAAAGCCCCTGCAAAATTTTAGAGGGAGTATCCAAATTATCCCTTGAAATAAATATTTTGTAATTAATGCCAATATTATCTAGTAGAGGAATCTACATACACATCCGTTTCAACCATTTTCTGAAAAATTTTCCTCATCTGGGGAGGCCGGTTCTATTGCCCCCCCCCCCCCCCCCCCCCCCTCCAGATGAATTTTCTGGCTGTGCCACTGTTCTGAGATAATTTAGTATATTAAATTATTAGTAAATTTGCGAAGATATACTACTGTTCTTGAGTAAGTCAGTATTAGGGCGACGAACTTACTTGTGAAAGAACATATTGGAGTCGTTTACATTTCCTTAATTACCATAACAAGTGAAGCCGGTAAGTGCGGTCAAAGCACAGATCAAAGGGCCGCATTTTTTGCTTTCGGTCGAACAATCAGGACACCAGCGTGTTATTGACGGGTTTCAGAGTTCACTACCATAGGGTCAATGTCTTTTCGATTTATTTCCCTATTTTTGTAGTGTGATTTGATTAAAACCAAAAAGTCATTTCTACCCTATCCAGCTTTGCTGTCAATAGTGCCAATCCCAAGTTTGATAAAGTGATATGGTTGTACCGCGTTACGTCAGGTTGGTTAAAGTCATTGGCGGCGCATTTCTACAAGAAAATAAGGTCATTTTTAAAAAATTTTTCATTTCTTTAACTCCTTTCGGTGGGGATAACCTACTGTTAAATTTTCCGCACTGGTAGATCACGTATGGTATGATACACGTCTATATAAGTGCCCTAAAGTCTTATACTTATACACTTCTATCATAATGTACTCTATTAGGTAAAAATTCTTTAGCTAACAAACACTTTAAAATACAAATTATTGTAATAACAATAAGAGTGCTAAAGTAAACAGCACCTTAACTGACGCAAAAATTATTTGAAATAATCATATCTCAAAAACAGTTTAAAATAGAAATAAAGTGTTTGATATTTAAATGTGGGAAATTGTATGCTTTATAATAATTGAAATATCGAGAAATGTAAACAAATATTTTGGACGCCCGGTAAAATATTTTGTGGTATAATACAGGACCCTTAGAGGCTTAACTGGCGCCAAAAAAATACAGGGTGTTTCATTTAAAAAAAAATATACTAAATGAAAAATATACTCTTGTGTAACTCGTTTTTGTGACACCTTGTATAATTGAAAATAATTTTACATTGTAGTAGAGATGAAACATTGAAAGTTTTGTTAAGAAAGTTTTTTTTTATAAAGTTACCCTTTTTGCACAATCTTCCGAGGAGCACTAACTGGACACCCTGTATAGATATAAAATAGAAGGCGGGGCCGAACTCGCCCGCTCGACCACTTAACCACAGTATAGAAAAGACCAGTAGTTTCACTCGCAGCGGTTCCTTTGATATTTGTTGTACTCGATTTTATTTTTTTTAATCCACTGCGCATCTACTGTTTGTATCCCACGCGCATTTCGTCGTATACTGGCGACAGTGGCAACTGTTCAGGTTCAGAAACGGGAACGTAAACAAAAATAAACATCCACCCCCACCCCACCCTACATCATCACTGCCGTCCACTACGCATCGAATAATTTAAGCCCAGGAGCATCGCATGCACACTGAAAATCTTAAACAACTGTTCCGGCTGAGTAGGACTACTGGTCACTGGTCTTCTCTCTACTGTGACTTAACTCAATAACCAGTCGGTATACTACGGTTACGTTACCTCTCATTAAAATTGACTTAGAAGTCATTTTTATATTTTTCATCTTTCTCCAGCATCTTCTTTTATTCAATACTTTCGCAGAACATCGATCCGAGGCATCGATCAGATGGATTCATTTTATAACTATATTTTAAAGGGTATCCAAAAGAAACAGAGCTATTGACATGTGATCAAAGATACTCAAAAGAACGACTTTTGTCTCAACTTCGATTAGAAAGGAATTATTGAAATTAATCGAGTGGCTGTTGTCAGAGTTGCAACAAAGTGACGTGCAAATTTTGACTGAAGCTACTGAAAGAGGTTATAATTAATTTTTCTGCTTTTGTCAGTGTAATTATGTTAGTTGGCTATTTAAATTTTTAGGAACTGTGACTAGACGTAGGTTAATAATATTTTAAAATTTGAGAGGAAGAGTTAAAAGGTCCTATTAATGATTATTAGTGTATTTTAGTCTATCATTTTCAAAACAAAGCAGTGTAATTATATTCTGTCGTTTTAGATAAATTAGGAAGTCATGAATGATATGCCAACAAATACTGAATTTCCCGTTTGGGGTTTACTGCCAAAAAAAGAAACTGGGGTGGTTTCTTTTATTTCCAAATATCCTACTTATGATGGAAGAGGTACTGTAATTGCAATATTAGACTCCGGGATTGACCCTGGCGCTCCAGGTCTACAGGTAAATATATCCAGTCTTTGATCTCAACATTTCAGATAATTGTGCACTTTTTAGAAAACTTGCGAGGGGAAAGTTAAGATCGTAGAACGATTTGACTGCAGTGGATGTGGTGACGTGAACACAACCACTATCGTAACTCCAACCGATGGATTTATAACTTCTTTAACCGGAAAGAAACTAAAGGTAAATGCGAATTTCTGGCTGAAGTAGTGTTTGTTACTTTATATACCATTGTAGATTCCTTCTTCGTGGAAAAACCCAGAAGGTACTTACAGGGTAGGAGTAAAGCATGCCTTTGATCTTTATCCTGACAGGTTAAAGGATCGCATAAAGTCTGAATACAAAAAGAAATGCTGGGATGAAGGCCATAGAAAAAGTTGTAGCGACGCTAGCAGGGAAATCGCCGAATTTGAAACAAAACACAGTAGTAATAGCTTATACAGTTATTTAGGTTGAACACGAAGGTCACAACTATAAAATTTTTGTCTTGGTCTTTGAAAAGAAGCTCATATTGTACTATAGTAGAGTGCTCGATGCACAAATATAGGCCTAAAAATAAACTCTGTGGGGGTTTTCGTTGTTACAAGCTGGAATTTTATATACTTATATAAACTTATATATACTATACTATATTAAACTTGAAACCGCAATATCTCTGTTTGAAATGCTTTAAAGTTTAATTCAATTATCAATTTTCATCATATTATCTCCAAATTAAAAGCGCAAAACAAAATATTGTACTCTTTAGGAAAAATTTGTTTCATCCTTTGTGAACGTAGTGGTATATGATTTATGATTTTAAGACTAATAATAAATAAGATATACAACTAAATGCAATGCGATGCAAATTTCCAATGATCCGTTTGAAGCCTTCTAGTAGGCAACCCTGCTTCAACAACACATTTTTTTTTTTCCTTATGGGTTGCGGTGCCAAAAGCTCACGTACTGAAGCTTAAGCTTGTTGTACCCCATAGTCTCATTGTCCCATGTTCTGCTCCTCCCAAAAAGGCGAGTGTTGTGTGGCCGATGGGAGCCTCGTACTACACTAAATCTCAATTTCATGGACACTTGTTTGCCTGCTTTACCTATATACCCGCGTTTACCCCCCAACTAAATAAGATAAAAATTTAATCAAGTTCCAGTTCCAGATCTCATTATAATACATAGGTGTACCAAATTTCAAGTCAATAAGTCACAAGCCACTTCACTATGTGGATGTGGTAAAGTAAAGTAAAAATAAATGAGAGCCAAATTCTTTTTTATATGTTCTGCATCCACATAGAGTAACGGTAAAATCATTTTTTGCTTATATTCACTCTCTAACTTAAAGGTTTTACTTCCACTTCCACGTAGTTAGAATGTTATGAAACGTTAAGATTTTAAGTTTAAGCAAAAGAAATTATGTCTGCCGTTCTGTCTGTAACTTTTTTTTTATGTACCATTACTATGGAACCATTTATAATATCGACTTGAAATTTGTATTATAATGAGATCTGGAACTAGAATTATATTTTGATCTTATTTTGTTGAAGGGTTGTGATTAAATAGGTAAAGCAAGCAAGTAAGAGTCCATAACATTGTGATTTAGTATGTACGAGAAGACAAGGTTTCAAAATAATTTTTTGGTATCAGCCACTACCCCACTATCACACCCATTACCACCCCCACCCAGTTATTAAAGGCGGTAAAAAAGTAAAATGGGGATGAAGTTATGTTTTAAAATTGATTCTTTCTTGTTTAATAACCTCTTGAGTTTTTATCTCTTGGTAATTTTTTCTTATTTATATGTGTACTTTACTTAATAGTTATTTACACTACGAGGGAGGTAAGTAGTTTTTACAAGTTACGGACGATTTTTATCTGCTCCCACAGCTACGGTTCATGAAATATAAAAAAAGATTTTATATTTCTTGATCAATTTATTTTGCAGTAATTTTGTTGACATTAATGGATGTCACATAGTCTCCTTGAAAACACTTATTTACCCAAGGGAGGTAAGTAGCTCACTTACCTTCCGTCGTCTATAGCAACCAGCACTTTCCCTGTAAAATTAACTTTGCTTGAAAACAATGTGATAATAGTCTACTTACCATGGTGAGAGCAGATAAATATATTTTTGACCAGGTAATACCTGTGATAACAACACATTTATATTTGACTGTAGATTTACTATATTTTTACATATTTTTCTGACCTGCATTATCTATTTAATTTCCTTTATTTGAAAAATTGGTAATAAAATATTACAATTTTTTTTTTAGATTCACAGCTGACTTTTATATTTTTTGTCGAAATAATTTTTAGTGTAACTTTTATACATTCACGTTGTTTTACTTTAAATAAAATAGGAACATATGAATTGTGTCAGTAAATCTAAAAGTTTTATTTTTATGACTTAAAAATGTAACGTATGAAATTAAAACATTAAATTTATATCAACAACACCCTATAGGAAAATATATAGCATTACTTCTAACAAGTTAGATAAAGACAAGAGTAGTGCAGAGGAATGTGCCAAGGACGTTTGTCCGGTGTTCCATTGAATTGAAAGAACCAATTAATGTATTCTCTCTCTCTCTCTCTCCTGTAACGAATCAAATCTAAACATAGGCAATAACACTTCTCTTAATAATTGTTAACAGTGGGAGGTAAAATAACTTGTAATATTTGAAATATCGAAAGGGGAACTACTGAGGGTATTCCTCTTAACGGCATTGGTCACCTGCGATTCATTTCCCCCGGAAATATAATTTTCCTACGTTGAGTTTCCTCTTTTTGTGAAGGTGACCATGCACGGTGGTCTTCCCTGGGTTCACGGAAAGACCTTCCTGGGTGCATCATCTGTCTTATACTGAGGGCTCTCTGCATGCAGCACCTGATACAGCATCCTCATATTTTCCTATCGCTATCGTCTGCATAATCTTCCCGCTGTTCCGTGGAGGTAAGAACTCGTCCACGACCAGGCACCACAGGAGAGGTGATAACAAAACCCCCCACCTCCAAAAAGTATATTAGTATATTAATATATGAATGCACTCTACTACTACCTGCACATACTGAACACAGTGGTGGTGTTTATAAGTAAGGCATTGCAGTCATCAGATTCTAATGTGAAAAAATTTTATAATGTGTACTTTTGTCCTACCTGTTTGCCAGCATAATAATAAATAATTTTCCAGCTCCTACTTTAAATGAGACGGAGAAATTGGAGAAAGAAAACTTGGACGCAAAGCTAGATATTTTAAACAATTATGAAAAGAAATTCAGCGATGTTGGGCGAGTTTATGACTGTGTTTTATTTAACGACGGGGAGAAATGGGTCGCTTGTGTCGATACCACCGAGGATGGTGACTTAGAAAATTGCCGGTTGTTGGGCGAATACAGTATTACGCACGAGTATTCTCCGTTGACAGAATTAGACAAATTAAACTTTAGTATAAATGTACACGATAATGGAAACGTCCTGGAATTAGTCGGAGTGTGTTGTAAGTGGTCAGCTGATTTATAAAAAAACAAAGAGTATTTGTAAAATAATTTATTTTTAGCGAGCCATGGTACGCACGTAGCGTCTATAGCTGCGGGGTATTTTCCAGATTCTCCGGAACAAAACGGGGGTAGCACCGGGGGCCCAGATTGTATCCCTTACAATCGGAGATGGAAGATTGGGTTCAATGGAAACTGGAACAGCTCTGATAAGAGCCATGATTAAAATAACAGAGTTGAAGAAAACGATGGACGTGCACGTCATAAATATGAGTTACGGAGAACATGCCCACTGGGTTGATGCGGGGTAAATCACGTCATATCGTTTTATATTTTATAAATTAATATTCAAATTTTTTTGCAGGCGTGTCGGTGACTTGGTTAATGAAATTGTTAATAAGTATGGTGTGATATGGGTATCATCGGCTGGAAACAACGGACCCGCTTTAGGGACAATCAGCACTCCTTCTGATATAAATAATGAACCAATTATTAGTGTCGGAGCTTACGTATCACCAGACATGATGGTTGCTGAGTATGCGATGCGACAAAAATTGCCAGGTATTACTTAATATCTTTTGATTTAGCCTGTAACATTGGTTAAGGATGAGGTATGGTTATCGGTCTAAATTCCGATACTTGAATCAGTGAACGCGGCAACACTGGTCAAAATATCTCTTATAGCAAAATGGAATACGATAGGCAGGGCATCTTAAACTGATCACTTTGTATCTTTTCAACGATTTGAATCTTGGAACGAACAGTTTTGTGAAAAAATTAGTTTTAACTTACAGCATCCCTATCGTTTTAAAATTGTCTGAAATTTGACCAAATTATACGCGTACACTTTTTGTTTTAGATAACCGCACAAAAAAAAAGTGTCAAGGTGTCAAATCCGGTGATCGGGTGGGCCGTCGTTCTGGTCCAAAACGTCCGAAATATTTATCTGGAAAACGTGAGTTCACAGTAAATTTTTATTTATTCGCTTCATGAAGGGATGAGGTTAAAAGATTAATTTTAAAAAATTAGTATTTAAATGCAACCTTGCTTCAAGTAATTTTAAGTGAATTAGTTGCCCACAAACCATCAATATAAATTTACACATATAATTTCATAGGTATATTTGGGATGCTCTGTGGCAAGCAAGGTACAAGTACGTCACCAGAATTAAGGCAGCTATATTACTTTCGTTTTTTGAAAAATTTTGATAGCGAATTTTGTATCAAGATTACGAATACTATTGTGTCCATGAAATACTTTGAAATACATTTTTACGAATAAACTTGCATCATAAGTAAATATGAAAGCAATGGTTAAACTATGGTTTGTTTTAAACAGAGTTTTGCAGGACTCCGGTGGACCATACGAGTAAATAAATCTGAGCATGTTTTTTGTTGAAGTATATTGATTGACCACAATACAAGATTAGATATTTTATATAAGAATGTGCTTAAAGAGTAATAAATATTTTATAGCTTAACGACGACTTGGGTGTTTGATACTTCCACTTTTTGATAAAAGCAAATCCTTTTAACTATGCTTGGAACAAGTTAAAATAAGTAGATTTTCGAACTACCCAACTTAAGAGATCATGCGTGCTCCCATTGCCTCCCTCAAAGAGGCTAATTGTATCTGTCTATATATTTTTGTTTTCCTCAAAACGGTTGGACTTAAAGAAGTGATCTTGACCCCATTCGATAGAGCATAAAAACCATTATTTTTTCTCCTACATTTTCTCTCATTTAAGGCTCCATAACAAAAATAAATGGGGCCTGCCAGCAATAACGCATGTTTGGCCGTAACTCTAAAACGGACCAATAAATCAAGATTTTATAAAATGTAAAAAATAAATATCATTATTTTTTCTATCTATTGGTATATCAGGAGCAAGTTTGTTCTTTATAATTGTTATGTAGTATTTTGACTTTAATCCATTAATAACATTGTGTTTAGAATAGTAATATCTCTCCTTTTTGAGGTGTCTATAAAATGTAGATTTTCTAAAGACCAATAATACTATCTATAATTTATTTATTTAAATAAAGTCACCAGTGGCATATAAAGAAGTTGTAATTGTGCTAGAATCTTATTTAATAATATATACTATTCTCCTTACGAACTGCAAAAAAATTTGATTGTACCGTTTAAAAAATATTTTACATTTTTCGCTTTACTATTTTTTCTTACTTAAAACCCTTTGAAAACAATATGGGGAGGCATTCTAGCTGTTTTTGACGGTCATCTAAACGACCCAATAAATTAAACACTAGATATAAAAAATTATATTACCCCTTCTGTTGATTGATATATCAATATAACTTGTAAATGTTATTTATTTAAATAAAGCTGCTGGTGTGCATAGAAAAAGGTAGTTGCATTAGAATATATTTTTAATAATAATGTATTGAAAACCCAAAATTTGTGTTACCTAAATAATGACAATATATTTCTGAGTAAATAATCTAACTGCATCACTCAATGCATGAATTTTGTACACTTCAAGTTTTTTTAAAAACATTTGCACTTCTCATATTTGGAGGTGGTCCACAATGGCACCCATTTATTGTTATCCCCATAATTCATCCATATTTGGGGTGAATATGGGGTGATTAATTGACAGAGATACTCCAAACAAATCTTGCTTGATAAATACATCTGTTAGCACTTTCGCTGCGCATGACTCTCGTGAGATGCCAGTCGGCACTGAACAAGAAATTCTTGGCCTGAGAGTCAGTCCAAAGAACATGGAATACCCTGTATATACAATTTTTGTTGACACACTACTCAATTTCTGACACCTAATTATGCAATATTTTCAAAGAAAAAAACAGTCATTGTGTGGGGTGACCCACAGCCTGAACGGCCGCAGCGAAAGTGTTAATGTGGTAAGCATTCGGTAAGCAAATTTAAAAATATTTTAAGGGCTACCTTCTCGACAACTGTTTTTACTCTATCGAAGAATACTTATTGTAATTTAATTGCATTATTGCATTATGTTTTTACACTTTTAGCTACATACCTTGAATACTTTACCTCTCGGTTTTATTTATTTATTTTAATCATTTCATTCATAAGATTTTACATTTAGTGTTTATTATTGTTATGCTTGTCTATTAATAATTGCTATTCTATCTGTTATACCTAATTAATGACGTTGCCGATATCTTTATAAGATGATGTGGCAATAAAGTTATTATTATTATTATTATTATTATTATTATTATTATTATTATTATTATTATTATTATTATTATTATTATTATTATTATTATTATTATTATTATTATTATTATTATTATTATTGACAGAGCATTCATTGTTGGAGGTCAGTTCTCAACCGGTCCGGTTTTTTGTGCAGGTAACTGCATTCGACACATGTGGATATTATCTGTGTCAGAGTACTTATCTCAGTTTGTTATGACAAACAATAATAATAATAATAAATCTATTAATAGCATATGCTAACAAAATACCAATATATGAAGAAGAAATATAACAGCACAGCTGGTACACATTTATAATAATAAATATTTTATAAATTACATTATTTTACTCAACACATTAACATAAAATCTACGACAATGAAATATACAGTAATTAAAAGTTCGCACGCAATCTAATATATTCTTTACAAGCCTCTTTAAATTTGCTGATGGTGTGACAACTTTTTACATGCAGTGGTAGGTTACTATACTGTTTCAGCCCACAATGAATCCAATGGCTTATCGCTTGACAAAACATGAACCAAACATTGAAAATAAGAACACCCCAATCATTTCATTGTTTAGAAAGAGATGAAAAAAAGTACGGATAGATGGATGTTTGTTGAATGCGCATGACTCATCAATGAATGAAAGAACATGCTGATGTTATAAACAAATTGGGTCTCAAGACAGTCCCTTGAAGGACTCCATAGGTAGTTTTTTTTTCTGAAGAAATAGTCATTATATTTTGTTACTTGCATTCGGTTACTCAAATATTCTTCCAATTGATTACCATAGGCCCAAAACCGTACTTAATCATCTTTGCAATCATTAACTGCCTATCAATTGTGTCAAATGCACGGCGGATGTTTTTAATTGTTCATTATTTGGCTGCTTTGGATCTTTAACTAAATCTATGAGAGTGACAGTGACAGTGACAGTGATATCCGGAAAGGAATTCTAAGCTTCCCAACACTTCTTTTTTCCCTTCACAACAATGGGAGAAGTGTAGCACAAACCATAAGTGAATGGAAAAAGGGGAGAGCAAGACAGTTTTCTTGAAGTTGGTTGGCGATATCCTTACAAGATATCAGATACTTTCCAGTGCCAAATTCTATCCACCCTCATGTCCTGATTTTCATTTTTGTTTAATCTCCTATCTAACCTTAAGTTTTCAAAAAACAAATTGCACCGGCCTTATGCCAGCTACACTATGGCTTAAAATAATTTTTTGTATTACTTATTTCTAATGGTAATTGATGTATTTCGTAAACTTTTAAAATATTTTGCGCGATTATGCCTTAAGAATTCGAAGGAACTCTTAATTTTTATTTCATTTCATTCATTTTATTCTGCAAGTATTTTGAAAATAATTCTGTCTAGTTTTTAACTTTCGGTTATTTTATTTTCTATTAAATGTTTTTTGTTAATTTTACCATTATTTATATTTTTTTTGTTAATGCATTATAAAATAACGAGAATCAAGTCAACAGTTATAGACCGATATAAATTATTCCACTTCTGTCTAAATTGCTTGAATTAGCTTTTAACATAAGGCTAATGCTGTATTTGGAAAATAAGAACTTTCTAAATCCGAGTCAATATGGTTACTATAAAAGCACTTCTACTATTAAACCATTAACTGATATGACTGTATTTATAACAGATGCACTTGAAGATGGACATATGCATTGGCGTAATTTCAGGGTTTTTATTGAGTAGGCGGGGATTTTGCATTTTTATTGGGTAGGCAGGGATTTTTCACAGATAACCCTATAAATGGAAGCAAAGAGAACCCTGTAATTCTTAAACGATAACCCTATAAACCCAAATGATCGAGGCAAAGCGAGTGCTGCAAAAAGTTAAATCATAGACAGGAAATCCGCCCCTGCTGAAAACCTTTCACTTGATTGGCGTAATTGTCATACTCATATATTATTTTTTCCGGAAGAATTTCTGAATTCGCCAGACTTGCCTTAAACAGTTTAATGCTCTTTCAAAATATTGGATGGGCAGTTGCCTACTCTTCCCCCACCCGAATTACGCCTATGGACATATGGTAGCTGCTTCTTTTTTGGATTTGTCTAAAGCTTTCAATTGTGCATCTCCTGACATATTATTAGTAAAATTAGAGAGTTTCTGCCCATTGTTTCATTAAAAGTTATATGTCAGACAGACGTCAGTGTGTTTGCAGTAATCGTGAAATCTATTCGTTAAAATTCCTCAAGTTTAGTGTTCCTCGGGGGTCGAAATTAGGACCAACGTTATTTATTGTTTATATCAACTACATCTCTAGTAAAATTATTGCATATGCTGATGATAGTACTCTACCTTTAGCCCATAATACTATGGATGATCTCACTAATATGTCAACAGATGCGCAACAACAAGCCAAGCAATACTTTTAATACTTTTAATACTGTTCCCGAAGAACCAGAGAGTATCCGTAAAAGATATTTAAGAGATGAGACCATTGCAGCAATAATAACAGAATTAACTGGGGCAAACTGGAATTACACATCTATGGACGTAACCGTTTTGTATGCAGATTTCATGAATGTCATTCAAACAGCAATAGACAAAAAAGCTCCGAAAGAAAATCATAAACATAAGCAGAAAAAATACCCTTGGATGACAGAATCAGTACTACAGGCGCAACGCATGAGAGACACAGCATATAGGAAATTCTGTTTAACTGCTTCGGAAAGAGACTGGGAAGACTATAAAAAGTTGCGAAATAAGGTGGTTTCAATAATGCGTAGTGAAAAAACTAAATATTATGATCAAAATATAGATAGATGCAAAGGAGACAGCAAAAATATGTGGAGGACATTAAAAGAGATGATAGGAAACAAAAAACCAGTTACTTTGACAGATATTAATTATGGGAAGTATAGTGGAACGGCAGAAGAAAATTTTAACAGGTATTATTCAGATAACATACAGGAAATATCAGACAGTATTGAAAAAAGACATTGGGATTTCAAAATTGATGAAAATAAGTCAGAAAAATCACACTTCTTAATAAGATTTGAAAACATTACAATAGGACAGCTTAAAAAAATTATCTGTGAACTTAAAAATAAAAGTACCAGTGACAATTCGCTAACTATAAAATTGGTTAAGGACCTGTTCTGTGTAATTGGATATGCTTTATTGTATCTCATAAATACATCACTAGCAACTGGAAAAGTACCAAGTGAATTAAAAACTAGTGTGATAATTCCTATTCCAAATATTACCAACCCTAGAATTCCTGCAGAATTCAGGCCAATTAATTTACTTCCAGTTGTCGATAAAATCATTGAGATAATCGTCTGTGAACAACTACGGAACTATTTTGAGACTAATCAGTTATTATTTACTGGACAATCTGGGTTTAGAGCTAAACACTCTTGTGAATCAGCACTGCAGTATGTGTGTACAACATGGAGAAGAGATATGAATGAAGGGAAAGTGGTGCTTAGTGTATTTGTAGACTTGCAAAGGGCATTTGAAACAATTGACCGTGACATTCTTATTAAAAAGTTGCAGTTATATGGTGTAAGTGGTAGTGCTTTAGATTGGATTGAGGATTATTTAACGAATAGGTATCAAATGACGAGAGTAGGAGATAACATATCAAGCAAAATTGAAATTACCTGGGGCGTTCCTCAGGGGAGTGTCCTTGGTCCCCTTTTGTTTGTCATTTATGTGAATGATATTTATATAGCTTTAAAAAAATCATTTGTCAATTTATTTGCGGACGATACCCTAATTTGTGTTGGAGGAAAAGATTTCAGGGAAATCGTTGATACCCTGAATGACGAACTTCTAACTTTGTACGACTGGCTTTGCCAAAATAAATTGAAACTAAATACATCAAAGACGAAGTGTATGGTGATAGGTTCAAAGGCTAATTGTAGAAAATTTGCTGAGTTAGACTTAAACATCAATATAAATGGTGACGCGATTGACTATGTGTCGGAAATTAAATACTTAGGTGTCTATTTAGACCCTCAACTCAGTTTCTCTCCTCACGTAGATTATCTCTGTAAAAAACTGGGTAAAAAAATCGGATTTTTTAGACGTATTGCTAGTTGTTCATCACAGTGGTCTAAAATGTTAATATATAATACCATTATTTTACCTCACTTCAATTATTGTAGTTCTTTGTTAATATCCTGTACAAAAAATGATATATATCGGTTACAGATACAGCAAAATAAGGCAATGCGTATCATACTAAATTGTAATAAATATACCCCGGTAGAAGACATGTTGCAAACATTAGAGTGGCTAACAATTTGGGAGAGTATTAAAAAGGCGAACTTAATACTAATCTACAAAATAGAGCATAGACAATTACCTGCATACCTAAATGAATTTCTTATTAAAAGATTAAATTTTCACAATTATGATATACGTTCTAAGCAAAGTTACAATATTGATTCAGTTAAACTGACGTCTTTACAAAAATCCTTATTCTTCGAAGGAGTTCGTCTCTTTAATGCACTTCCTGAGGAAATTAAGGCTTCACCTAATCTAAATGTCTTTAAACGCGAAGTGTTTAGTTACTTCAGCAATAGATAAGAGTGCAATTTATTTTTTTATTTATGTTTTTATTTATTATTGTTAAATTTGTTATTATTGTTAGATATAGGAATACGTATGTATGTGTCTATTGTATGTAAGTATTGTATTGTATTATTGTATTTTTTCTTTTACTAGCCAAGTGCTAATTAAACAAACATTTATTATAATACTTCTCTAATATAAAACAAAGTCTAAATTCAAAAAACCCAAAATTTAATATTTTATCTAAACACCCAAATTTCTATTGACAATAATAATCCAGGTAAGTGCTTAGGCATTGCCTTAGATAGCAAATTGACATGGGAGAGCCACATAAATTGCATGTCCAGAAAATTGTCCAGTAGGATATATTTGCTGAAAAAACTTAAAAATCAAATCGATCAAAATATAATCTTGACTGCATATCAAGGACTCTTTCATAGCATAATGTGCTATGGAATTTTACTGTGGGGCAGCTCTGCACATACTGTCAAAATTTTAAAATGGCAAAAGAGCTATCAGAGTTATTACGAATTCAAAATATAACGAAAAGTGATCTATATCTTTGTTGTTACTTGCACTAATCCGTATATTTTAGAGTGTATTCTTTTTGCTAGAAACCATCTGTCTTATTAAAAAACTCAAAATTGCTACAAAACAAGGAATTAATCTGTTGCAGTTCCTTTTTCCGTCTAACTAGAAACATAAATTCATTTAGTTATTTATTTGTAAAATTCTACAACTTACTGCCAAATAGCTGGAAAACACTTAATGATATTGTGTTTGCCAAGAAAGTAAAAAATTTTCTCGAGGTGGGTCTGTTGGAAAATCTACTTATTTTGACTTGTCTATGCACAGTTCAAAGTATTTCCTTTTACTCAAAAGCGGAAGTATCAAACACCTAAGTTACTACACTATGCAGTTGGTTATATGTTATTAGCCAGATATTTTTAACTCTAGGGTCACCTTACACTTGGTCATCGAGGGGGCCCACTATCGATGGAGGCATAGGCGTCCACGTGTGTGCACCAGGAGGTGCGATAACATCGGTGCCGAATTTCACTCTTCGTTATTCTCAGTTGATGAATGGTACATCTATGTCGTCTCCACATGCCGCTGGCGTGGTTTCTATCCTTCTGTCGGGTGTTCTGCAACAAAACTTGCAATATTCCCCATATAGCGTTCGAAGGGCTCTGGAAAATACGGCCAATTTTATCGATGGTGTCGAAATTCCGGCTCAAGGTAGCGGTTTAATCCAGGTCGACAAAGCCTTCGACTTTTTGACTAATAACAACGATGTACAAGAGAGAGATGTCCGCTTCCAAATACAGTGCGGTTCGGCTAACTCAAAGGGAATTTATATCCGTTCAAAGTTGCATACTAGTCTCCATACTTTTAAAGTGTCTGTCGAACCGCATTTCTTAGATTCGGATAACGTTAGCGCGGAAAGAAAAATTAACTTCAACATGAAGTTTGCTTTGACCTGTAATGCGAGTTACGTAAATTGCCCCACCCATTTGGATTTATCAAACGTGACGAGGATGTTTGCTATAAAAGTTGACACGTCCCATCTTACAGAAGGACTCCACAGTACGTTTATTAATGCTTATGACGTTAGTAATATCGCGAAAGGACCTGTTTTCAAAGTACCGATAACGGTAATACAACCCAAGGAAGTAATCGAACCTAAACACGTAATTAGTTATTATAAAATCAACTTTAAACCGAATACAATAAGGCGGCATTATTACGTAGTGCCCCATATGGCGACCTGGGCCGTTTTAAAATTAACTTCGGACGAGGACACCGGTCGGTATGTCATACACACCCTTCAAGCGATTCCCCGTCAGCACTGTAAGGTGTTGGAAACCAACAAAACCATCGCTGTTACCTCCAAAGCAGATGCGTTCCTGTGCTTCCCCGTGAAAGGAGACTTGATTCTTGAACTCGTTGTCGCTAAATACTGGGCTAACGTTGGCGAAGCTAATCTGGACTATTCCATATCATTCCAAGGAGTGAAACCAAACCAGCCAACTATATGTATGCACGCTGCTGACGGCATCCATACTGTGGAAGTGAAAACGCTACAGGGTGAGGAAATATCACCTTCCATCAATTTGAAAAATTCCGTCCAGGTATTGAAGTAAGTTATTTGTCTATTCGTACAAGTTTTAAAACTTCGCCAACGCTTTAGATTTTTGTTTTGGAAATTCACTGAATTCACTGAAAATCTGAGAGGATGTTCTCAAAAATGGAAAAGTTTACCAAGTTAACTGTTGTGCAATTTTTTTTTATTTAAAAAATTATGCGCACAAATATGGATTTTTGTAAATAATTTTGTTAATTTGATTTTTCTTGGAAGATGATGAGGGCAAAAAGAAAAAGTAGACAATTTTACATTTAAAATAATATATATACCATTTTTTTCATTTGAGCAAAACTATCGGATTAGAAATGCAATTAACGCACAGGACAGAGCTCAGCGGCATGGTACTCGAGCAAGCTTTGACAATGAAAGCGCGTGCACGCTACACAAAAAGTGGTATAACTTTTGACTGTCAAAAATAAATGATAAAAATCAAAAAACATTAGACGTAGTCTCTGTATGAACTTTATTTTAATTTTATCATTTAAATTGTTGAGTTATTACAGTTTCAAAATATTTTTTGATAAAATATTGATTTTTTTTCAAAAAAATTTCATTTTAAAATTTTCAAAATGGTCATTTTTAGAGTATGTTGCAAAAGTTCAAAGTATTTCCATAATAATGCACCTTTTTCGTCTAAATGCAGTAGACTAACACCGATTTGAATAATTAATTTTTTGTTTGATTCGCCATTGAAAGTTGCATAGGTTAAATGTCTAACTGAACGAAGTTTCCTTAGGCTAGAAGTTATCCCAAAGAAAGTTTCATTAGGTTAAATGGTTAACCAGATGAAAGATTCGTTACAAATGATGGTACCTATATAAAATTCTGAAGTGTTTCAAAAAATATTCATACTTTTAAGAAATTTTCAAATTTTATTTGGTTAAGTAGCACTCAGTAGTACTCAAATTTTCAAAAATTTTAAAATTTGCTGCAACAAATTTCACTTTGTAAACTTTGAGTCCTATTTGGAGGGAATATCCTGGGTTTCAATGAAATCATTAGGCATAGTTTCAAGGGTTTTCAAGATATAAAACTCACACTCGGCAGGGGTTATATATACCAAAAATAGCCAATTTTTCATTATTTGACACTTTTCTATCAATTCCTGTTTCCCCAGAAATGACTCCAACTTGGAAATTTTAAATGGAACGGCCTATATATTTTTACATTTTTGGATTCAGGAGACGATTTTGAGTACGCAGTTTTTGAAAAAAATTGTGGCTACTTGATTCTTTAGGGCCATTTTTATTTTTGCATCTAGAGTGTGATGAATACACTTAAATCAATCTAGTGGACCAAAATGATAAGGATAAGAGAAAAATGTCAACGTCAGAACAACCAAAATTCAGAAATCACTAATTTGTATTTTAGTCAACTTTTTCAAATGGCAACATCTTTAGACACCCACTAGTTAAATACTAATTTTCACGACAAGTCCATTGATAACTTTAAATAAAAAATGGAGACATTACCCTACAAATATGCCATGGAAATTGAATAAAACTAGATTCAAATCATTCATGTTATCAACCAAACAACACTGTAAATAAAAAATGTGTGTTTTGGAAATAAAAAGGATTTGGACAAATAATAAGACTCGTATGTATTGTTAAGTTATTAAGTGCCTTACAGTTTGTTCCTAATTACTAAATTGTTTTTTAATTGGTAAATTGTTGTTATTGTTTAAAATGTGTAGAAGGAGTGAAAAAGTGAACATGTTATTAAATTTTGGAGAATGCCACAGAAATAGAAATTCGAGACGTGTCACAGAATTGTGTGCCCAAAGATATCCGAACCTAGTTTTATTCAATTTTCATGGCATATTTGATATAGGTGTTTTCTCTATTTTTTTATGATTCACCAAACAGTGGCGGATCTAACCGGGCGGCCAATGAGCAAATGCCACCTGGGCCCCTGTGCAAAAGGGCCCTTGAAAACAATGCATCCGTCGCTTGTGTGGTTATTATCCGAAAAAATGGGCCCTTCAAAGCGTTTGCCACCTGGGCCTTTTACCTTAGATCCGCCACTGTCACCAAAGAACTTGTATATGTGGGTAACTATCAAACCAGTTTTCGATTTGAAGTTATCAGTGAATTTGTCATGAAAATTAGTAATTAATTACTGGATGTCTAAGAGACGTTGCTATTTGAAGAAGACTTAATTACAACTTAGGGATTTTGGAAATTTTAGTTGATCGAAAGTACTAAACCAATTTAATAAATCTCCTGTTTACATTATTATCTTATTTTTTTGGTCCATTAGATTGAAGTCCATTCATTGCTCTCTAAATGCAAAAATAAAAATGATCCTAAAATATCATGTAGTCCGTCTCTGGACCAGGGACCGAAACCGAAATCGAAATCCGCACCGTACTTACGACTTTAAAGTTAAAAAAATATGGTTGAAATCAAACATACAAATCTTTAAACCATGATGTAGAAATACCAAATTGTATGGTGAAAACCATATCTAAGTCGATTCGTTTATTGTAAAGATTATATAAGGTAAAAGGCAAGTAAAAAGCCAGAAACCAAAATCGAAACCGAAAACCGCACCGTAATTACTAATTTTTTCTAACAGAAGCCGAATTGCCGTGGATCTGTAAACCGAAACCATAACCGAGAACCGTATTGTTGCTGCCTTGAAACCGAAACCATAAATGAAAACCAAATTTTCGCTGCTATGAAAACTGAAAATGGTATACGTTATTTAACCCTAACCGAAATTAATTTCGGTTTCGGTCCCTGCTCTGGACTCTAAAAATATATAAATATACAGGGTGTTCCATTTAAAATTACAAATTTCGGGTAATTTCCGAGGAAACCAGAAGTCATGGAAAAGTTCAAATAATGAAAAATTGTCCATTTTTGATATTTGAATCTTATACTTTGAAAACTCTGGAAACTATGACTTGTCCAATGATTCTACTGACACCCAGTAGTTACAAAATCTCCACTGATGACCGATTCTAGCAAAAAATGAGTTAGTCAATTCGGCAACCTGTTTAAATATTTAATTTGACTAAAAAAATTTTAAGTGATCACTTTCAATGTCCAGCAGTGTATTTTAGTTTTAACAAAATATTTCTTTTTTGTAGGCCCACTGAGGGAAAGATCGCTCCTTTGACATCGAGAGACATTATAGCTCCTTGTAGACAAATATATGAATTAGTTTTGGTGTACAATTTTGTTTTATCAAAACAGTGCGAAGTATCTCCAAATCTGGCACTACTCAGTGACATGTTGTATGAGTCCGAGTACGAATCGCAATTTTGGCTTTTGTATGACTCCAATAAACAGCTCATGGGCTGTGGAGATGCGTATCCATCCAAGGTAATTTTTTGGGTATTAAATATTTTTTTCTACAACTGTATTCTTTTACATTGCCTTTAGCAACGGGTGTTGCTAATTTATGTTGCAAATGTGCAGGTAACACGTTCATCAAATCAGAAAGAAAAACTGAGTATAAAAAAAGCAAGGGAGGGGGGAGTTTAATGATTATTAATGAAATACTTGTTTATTACGAAGAAATTAATGATAATTTTTGTGTTTCTATTATTATGATAAAGTTGCCAAAAAAAACATTTTTTTACCTCCTGCACAAAAAATTGCACCCTTACATTCGACTGACACTAATTATAAAAATAACTTATTTGCAGTATTCTATAAAGTTAGAAAAAGGCGAGTATTCCATAAGATTGCAAGTGAGACACGACAAAAAAGACTATCTGGAAAAAATAAACGAAGCACCGTTATTACTGAATCAGAAATTAAGTACCAACATACCTATGGATATATATTTATCATATTCGCAAGCGCTAGTAGGAGGCAAGAAAGCTGGAATTACTCATAATTCCAATCCTTATACTGTTATACCACTGTATATTGCACCTTTAGCAGCAGACAAGTAAGTATCTATTATACACAAAATTTTAGAAGAACAAATTTATTGTTATATTTTGAAAACTCCAATATTTTTTTTTAAGTTAAAAACTATTTAATTGTTTATAGTTTTCAATACTGACTACTTACTCCCAACTAGCACCAAAATAACAGTAACTGAGACAGGAACTTCGAATGAGTAACCATTACGAATCCGTCACTAAATTTTCGACTTTGATGTATAAATAGCTTCATTTGACATATGCTGCCTCATAGTTTTTACCATTAGTGGTTACTTTAGAGTTATGTGACTTTTACGTAGCTTTTCCGGTGCAAGGGCATGCCATAGTTACCAGTGAGATGACCTTCGAAGTTGCAATCACTTTCAAGTAGCTTTGATAGTTGTAGCGATGTTCTGGGAATCTTCACTATCCATTTCAAGTCGTAAAGCTTGTAAGTAACATTTATTAGTGTTAATGACGTTATCGCTACCTGCAAAACTGAACTTCACCGTGCACGGCTACTACGAAGTGCGTATTAAATTCACCATGAAGTAAATTTCACTGTCTAGTTCCCAGTGTTGACCTTAAATAGGATAGGAGGCGATAACGAGAGGAATATATTTCATGTTCCACTCCTGCGCAAGTTAGATTGCATGTTTTGCATTAATGAACACTTATTTGTTTAATGTCCCTAAACTGCTAATAGGTGATATGATAGCAGATAAATCTAATCCAGTGCACAATGTGAACATAAACCCATATAGTTTTGCTTTTGTACCTGTAACTGAACTTGAAGTAACTGAAATTATTAACAGCCTAAAAAATTCCAATTCCTCTGGGCCAGAAAATATCAGCTCAAATTTACTAAAGAAATGTGTGCCGTACCTTATAAAGCCTCTCACTTACCTGATCAATAGCTCTGTAATGGAAGGAACTTTTCCCAAAGCTTTAAAATCATCAAAAATAAAAGCTCTCTTCAAATCAGGTGATAGACATGATATTAACAACTATAGGCCCATTGCCCTTTGTTAGCACATTTTCAAAAATATTTTAAAAGGTTATTTCAAATAAAATAGTTTCTTTCTTTAATAAATATAAACTATTTAACTCTAATCAGTGTTAAACCCGCAAAGGGTTCTCTACTATGGATGGCATAAATCAGTTCTTAAATCTACTACATTCACATTTAGATGCCTGTGAAAAACCTGTAGATTTAAGCAAAGCCTTCGATCTTGTATGCCATGAAACTCTAATTCTTAAAATGGAAAGATACGGTATAAGAGGCTTAATTTTAAACTGGTTTGAAAGCTACCTAAAAGGAAGGACACAATTTGTTGATGTAGATAACATAAGATCCTCCCATCTGCAAACCGATGTGGGTGTTTCACAAGGCTCAGTGTTATAACAATATCACAATCGCTAACACAAACAAACAATTAACAGAAGTCCATAATCGATTAGTAGATAATCAATTAGTATTGAATAATGATAAGTCACTCTTTATTCACTTCAACCATCATAACAATGCTGACAAAAGTTTGTTAATAAAATCTAATAATGGATCATTAAAACAGGTTACTAGTACAAAATTCTTAGGCATACATATATCTGAAGATTGCACCAATCTGCTATTGTATAAAACAACTACGGCTTACAGTCAATTCAGAAGTGCTAAAAATGTACTACTATGCACATTTCCACTCAATCGCCTCATATGGAATAACTGCTTGGGGGTACTCCAGTGATAGTTCAAGGGTATTCATACTGCAAAAGAAAACAATCCGATAGATATATGGTTGGAGTAAGTGCACGAATGAGTTGTCGTGTTCATTTTAGAAAATTGGGAATTTTAACACTGCCATCTATCTTTATCTTAAATTTGCTGCTATATGCTAAGAAACAAAATTTTCCTCTACTAAATCAAGATAATCCTTATAATACACGTAATAATAGCACATTACATATACCTTACCACAGAACCTCTCTATATGAACGATGTCCTAAATACCTTGCAATTAAAGCCTTCAATAAATTGCCTGACCAATATAAACCTCTTAATGAATTACAATTTAAGAAAGAGGTAAAAAAATTCCTACAAGATAAATGTTATTACTCCTTTAATGAGTATTTAGAGGATAGATTATGACCACCTACCATATCGTAGTTTTTTAAAATTTATTCATGTACTGTTTATATATTGTCTTTAATTTTTGTATTGTATTCTTTTACAATTGAGGCTACCAGCGCGAAAACGGCCTAACCCTAAAAAACGGCTTAACCCACAGAATTGTGGGTTAGACCTATTACGCGCATGACATGTTGCCCTAATTATTTAAAGTAAAGTGAAACTAGTGGCACCATCTTTTTAATAGTGGGCAAAGGTCGCTTAGACCGTTTCACATTATAAATGTATATACTAGGCAGCAAGTTGAGCCGATAAACTCAAACGTCATAAAATGTGGCTTAGGCCGTTTTCGCGCTGGTAGCCTCAATTTTACTTTATTTTTTATATTGTGTTTTTATTCTATTTTATTTTATTTTTGTATTGATTGACTGACCTATTCTATATTGTGTAACCACAATCTACAGAATTAATAAATTATTATTGTTATTATTATTATTATTATTATTATTTGTGTTCGTTTGATGATTTGAAATACATAACCTACATAATTTATCCTTGTCTTGTGACCGTTATCTTTTCCAAATTTGGATTGTTTACCATTCTAAAGAAATAATATTTTTTGCACTGTATTTCATACATTTGCCTTTTTTGTGCATCACAACATAGCGAGGAAAACAATTATTTTTGGGATTGTTTACCTGTTAATGATTTTCAAAAAATAATATAATAAATGTTCTACATAGTAAGAGTACAAAGTTGTTTCATAATATCAATTAATGTTCTAAAATGACTGGTAAGAGTAAGAGATATTATTCAGTGCCTCAGTGCAACACATTGTTCAAAAACCATGTCAATGCAGTTTTCCTGAAGACAAAAAACTTTGCAGTAAGTGGATAATAGCTTTAAAAAATTACGTGTAGCCAACATTTTCTAGAGGATAATTTTTCCACTAGTAAGCTATTATACTCTTCGCAAATACGAAAACAGAGTATATTGCGTTTGATCGGCACATTTCTAAACCTGTAAATATCGCTCGCAGACAAAAATTTTTTATATCATTGAGTTAGTGAACGAATTCTGAACAACTTTCAAAATGTACGTCCGTCTGTCCGTCTGTCCTCCGTCACGTTTCTGGTAAGCACGATAACTCGAGAAATAAAAATCCGATTGTACTGAAATTTGGACAGTAAGTTAGTGTTAGCTAGGGGAAGAACCCCCATTGTTTTTGAACAAAATCGATCAGTAAATAAAAATGTTATTAATGATTTAAATTTGATAAATTTTTTTTTGATTTTTATGTTTTTGTAAAAATTTACATGTTTTTACGTGTTAGGTGGTGGTGTAGTTCTTACGCTTTTGACTTGGAATCCAAGGGTCCCAAGTTCAAAACCCTCTTGGGGTATGGTATAGTTTTTTTATTTTTATTTTATTTCACGAACTAACTTCATACTATAAAATTAAAAATGTCTTAAACTAACATTATTTACAAAAAACTGCGAAGAGTATCCTATAGAATTATATAAAAAGTTTAGTAAACCGGTGAAGAGTACGTTTTTAGCTTGTTTATACTTTTATCTGCATTTATAGACAATATGTTAGGTTAAGTTTCAAACTACCTATAATAATGATCTCTTGAATTAGAATTTGTTTCGCTTAACTTTGCTGGATGGTTTTCCCATTTTCAAAACTATTGTCCACTTATTGTGAAGTTTTCTATCTTTTAGAAAACTGTGTATTGACACGACTTCTAAACTATATACACTGAAATACTGAACATTATCTTTTACACTTACACAGAATTTGAATTGATGTTATGAAGTAATTTTGCACTCTCACATTATGTTGAACTTTTATTGTTTTTTGAGAAACATTAACAGATAAACAAATACCTACAATAGTACTGAAAGAAAGCGATTTAAAAAACTGCGTTTATTCAAATGTCTCTTCTTTTTCACAATATACATGTAATGTAGCATGTGGTTAAAATAATTCCTAGTTTGCTTATAATATCCGAATTGGCCTGTGGTGCAACTGCACATGCATTTTCATCATTTATTAATATCACTTTCTAAATTCATTCTAACTTCATGGAGAGCAAACAAAGGGCAAAGATTTGTTTTTTCACGGTGTCTTCGACTTGGCAGAGAATTACATGTCCAGCTCTAAATACCGCTTCACCCTTAATGGGTCTACTTCTGCATCCAATATAAGTAAAAATATCACACAATTCTAAAAGCCACTTTACATTAATGCAATATTGCATGTGGCATGCAAATTTTTATTGTGCGCATGCGTACATCGAGCTATTTCGATCAGCTGATGGCAATATTTTTCATTGCAAGTATTAAAGGAACTGAAGCAACAAACATAAGTTATATTTTAAAGAGTTATTGTTTGTAGAAAACACAATAGAACACGAAAGTAAACAATAAGCACGTCACTATTTTGTACCAACAGATCAGATTCGGGGATTAATAATTTGCTTGTTTACTGCGAACATTACCTCATAAAAGTTTTTCTTTTCGTTTGGTTGGTAGGCCCAAAGATTTTACCAAATATTGCAGTAGTGTAAAGCGCTTTCAAGGTGCAAACATTTTCGCGCAAAGTTTTGCATGCCATCCTTTTCATTGCATTGCATAAATGTAATGCCGCTTTAATTCTACCTTTGGCATCTTTGAAAACAGTTCATAAAAGTAAGGAAATGAATAAAATAACAGACATAACGTTATGACTACATTGTTTTCCTCAATATTTTCGCCATATAGAAATTCACTAGTGCCATATGTTGACCGTGATTTTCCACTATAGACAAAAGTTAAAATAAGAACCGCTGCCCAAGGAATCATTACTTCCATCCAGATTTTCTATTCAAATCACTCACAACGAAAAAATTTTGTATGTGGAAATAATTGTTTATGGAACTTTAATAATATGATATTTGAAATCCTCTACCCCAAAAACCCATAAAACGATACCCCACATCGGTAGTGGGGTGTGGGTGGTGATAGGGGGTGGTAGTGGGGGAAGTGAATACATATTTTGAGGCTTCTGCTTCTTGTAAACACACTAAATCACAATGTTTTTCATCCCCTTTAATAATGGGGTGGGGGTGGCTAATGCCAAAATTTTTTTTGAGACCTTAGCTTCTCTTGTGTATACTAAATACCAGTTTTATGGACTCTTACCTGCTTGATTTATCTATTTAACTCAAACTTTACCCCCCAACCCTTCGACCGAACAAGATGAAAATGTCATCTAGTTCTAGATCTCGTTAAAGTACATTATGTGTACCAAATTTCAAGTCAATATTTCAAACGGTTCCAGAGTAAACGTGCGCACAAAAAAAAGTTACAGACAGACCGACAGAAAATTTTTTTTCGCTCAAACTTAAAATCTCGAAGTTTCATGACATTCTAAGCTCATTTGAACAATAAAAATTTAAAAAAATTTTTTTGTCGTTACTATACTTCCACTGGATGTGGAAGTAATTAGGGGCGCGTTCAGTATAAACGTTGTACGTATGGCAGCACACCAAAGCGCGGAGTTCAGAATCAATATTGGGAAAAATGTAACTATGAAGTGGCTACAGGAACTTCGCTGCAACTTGAAAGTGACGCTACAGTCCCTTCGGTACTTTGTGTTAAATATAATTTTAAAGTTATATGTTTTCAGTTCCCGTCACTATCCTCAAGTAGCAGTTACTTTATAATAATAATAATAATAATAATCTTTATTAGTCCTTTTCAATACAACAGTAGATACCCAAATAGGGCGTAGGACATGTCAACAATGTAAATGGTAAAAGTGGTAGAAATACAATACAATACTTAAAAGTCAGGAAAAGTTTACAGTTATACAAGACTAACAATAAATGAACATAAAAATATAAGAATTTAATATATAAAAACACTTAGAAGAAAGAAAGAAAATACAAGAGATAAATATAGTAAATAAGAGATTGGAATACTAAATTATGTTAATGCGTCATCAAAAAATTCATTAAGGCTGTAATAGGCTTTCTGGAGCAGTATATTTTTTAATTTTTTGTACATAAGTCCTTTGTTAAGGTTTTTAAGGTTGGATGGTATTTTATTGTAGATTTTAATGATATTATGATAAACATTCTTTTGTATATATATGTAGCTGTAGCCTTGATCGGACATAAATTTTCCTTGAAACGTGTGATGTAGTTGTGTTGTTTTTCACAGTGTTGGAAGAAGTCTTTGTTTTCCGTTATAAACTTGACAGCTTCTATAATGAGAATAGAATATAATGTAAGTATTTTTTCTTTGAGAAACACTGGTTTACAAGATTCAGTTTGCTTTAATTTGTATATGGTTCTTACACATCGTTTCTGAAGAATGAAGATTCTATTAACCTCACATGAATTTCCCCAGAATATAATTCCATATTGGATCCTAGAATGTACATAGGCATGGTAAGCTAATTTTGCAGTATCGGTATTTATTGTATTTGTTATTACACGTAAGGCATATGAATATTGTCCAATTTTTTGAGCCAGTATATTTATATGTGGTCTCCAATCTAGTCTTCTATCTAGCTGCACTCCTAGAAATGCTGCATCATTTTTAGATTCTATCAGATGTGATTGCAGTTGGACTGATATATTGTATCATCTATGAAAGGGTATGAGAAATTTAGAATATATAGGGTGCCCCAGGGTTCTGTACTTGGGCCACTACTTTTTATCATCTACATGAACGATCTGCCAGACTACCTTCAGAAGAGCGAGGCCTTCCTCTATGCAGATGATACTACTCTACTGTGTAGGGGTGGGAGAGGCGTAGATCTGGAAGGGATGTCTGGGGATGCACTGTCGGAGGCGGAGAACTGGTTCAATGCTAACCGGCTTGCCTTGAATCATAGCAAAACTAATAAAATGGCGTGGGTCGGTAGAAGGGAAGTCACCTCTACGGAAAATGTTAATGTGAAACTTCTTGGCTTTCATTTAGACTCCAAACTAAATTGGCGCAATCATGTTTTTACAATTATTACTAAATTATCTAGAGCCCGGTTTGTATTAGGGCGTTTAAGGGAGGTTGTATCCATGGAGATATTAAAGAAAGCCTACTTCGGGATTGCCCACTGTCACCTCGCTTACGGTGTCTTAGTTTGGGGAGCTAGCGTGGCCGCTACCGATGTTTCAATTGCTCAAAAGAAATTAATTAGGACAATGTGTGGAACAGCGATTGACCAACATGCTCGTCCTTTATTTAAAAGTTTGAAAATCTTAACAGTACCTTGTACATATATTTTAGAATCTATTTTGTGGGTTCATAAAAATAAAGATCTTTTTGTAAGGGGCTCTGATATGCATGAACATAATACTAGGGGTAAAAATCAGTTGAGGTTGCCCGGGGTGAATCTGTGCCGAACAGCCACCGGGGGGGGAATCACTACCAGTAAAACTATACAATAAAATTCCCATGGAATGGAAGAGACTCAGCAAAGGGGCCTTAAAAGGAAAAACCAGAGACTTCCTCATCACCCATAGCTTTTATGCGATCAAGGAATTTCTGGATTGGACGGGCGAATGGAAATAAATGCATTATCTTCATGTTCTTTGCATTTATTTTAATTGTCCATGTTATAAATTATAATATACTAAAATTGTACTTGTACACATTTACATTGTAATGTTTTTTATTATTTCTTTAATTCTATGTCCTTTTTTTGACTTGCCAAAACAGTTGTATGGCTCTAGCTGTGCCAATTGTAGTAATCTTCTGGTGAATAAAATTATTATTATTATTATTATTATTATGTTTTTTCTATATTTAGAAGCATGTTATTTTCTGTGAACCATGTCTTAAGTGTTTCTAGTGTCCTTGTGATATCATCTTTTTGAGAGTCTAGTGAACGATTTGTAAATAGTACAGATGTGTCATCAGCATACATAACTATGTGTTGGTTTACCATTTCAGGCAGGTCATTTGTATATAATATAAATAGGAGAGGACCCAATATAGATCCCTGCGGCACTCCTTTTTGTACTTCTTCCATATCTGAGATTTGCCCTTCATAAATATTTTGAGCAGTACATTGTTTTCTTCCATATAGGTACGATTTTATCAAGTTGTTAGCGACTCCTCGTATTCCATATTGTTCTAGTTTAACAGTCATTATTTCATAGTTAACGCTATCAAAAGCTTTTGATAGGTCAAGCAACACTGCAGTAGTGTTATCTTTTTTGTTTAGTGATTCGAGGGTCTTGCTTAGTAGTTGATAGATTGCTCTGATTGTGGACATTTTTCTCCTAAATCCATTTTGGCTATCAGTGAGTATTTTATATTTATCTAATCAATGAATTAGACGTTCATATACAATTTTTTCAAATACTTGAGATTATTGGTAGTAAAGAAATGGGTCTGTAATTTCCAAGACATTTTTTATCACCTTTTTTATGTACAGGCTTTATTATTGATATTTTAAGAAGGTCGGGGAATATTCCAGTGTTCAAGCTCAGGTTTATGATGTAGGTTAATGGTTTCGCAATGATGTCTGCAGTAGCTTTTAACAATCTTGTAGGTATTTGGTCTATCCCTACTCCTTTTATGTTTTTTAGAGTTTTTATTGTCAGAAGTACCTCTTTTTCATCCGTTGGATGTAAGTATATATTTGAGTCACAACTTGTCTGTATCCGGTTTATATTTTTGTTTGTTCTGACATTTGGACAGGCATTTATAAAAAATGTATTTATTCTGTTGAGCGTTTGTTGCACAGTCTCCTCATCTTGTTTGATTTCTTTCAATGTCAAATCAGGGGAATCTGAGTGGCCTTTCAAGTTGTCTTTCTTAGTAAAAACGACTTCAAAGTGATTCGTTCTGAAATACGCCATCTTGATGGCCAAAACTTATGACTCCATTATTACAAGACAAACCATAACTTCAAAAATGACTTAAAAATTTAATTTATCACTATTTCTGCACCAACTATAATAAAGTAACGGATAAAAGTTAGTTTCAAGTTTCAAAGAACAATAAAAAATAGCTTTTAGCATCTAGGTTGACATATTCTCGCATGATGTTAAACATTTTAAAGACGATATTTTAATTAAAAACTGCAAATTATAAAGGCGCGTGTAAGATGCGGGTGTTTTATCGTTATGTTTGACGATAAACTTGCATTCGTTTTAATTTTGAAGCTTAGACCATTGTGAAATTGAATAAGTTTTGCTTTCTAATATTGGTAGTGGTAAAGTTCCTCAAAAGTCGCAGTTTATACTCCAAGATGGCACCGCTACATAACCACAATGCTATTGGAATGTAGCCGGCCAAGTTTCGGGAACGTGGCCGGAACGTTGCGGTAACCAAAAAATATTCCCCATTTTGGTCGTAAGTGCGTAATGGGAACGTTCCTGTTATGCACCTGTAACTGGTGACAGAACACTTTAAAGTACCTACAATAGTCGTCGCTATGTTCCAGCAACTGATTGTGCTAGTGGGGTATGGAGTATAAATATAATAAAAAAATTAGCGTTTACATAATGAGAAGTAGCAATGTGGTGTGTAAAATGAAAATATGTTTTACATATGTATTTGTAAACTGGCTGTGTGTACACATTTAAATATAACTCCAGGAGCATTTTGGTGGCATTCATGCTTATATCGTGATTAGTGTGACAATGATTACATTTAAATACCATATTTTGCATCATCTAGTTAAATATAAGTGTATTTAACTTGTGTTTTCTAGATTTTTGATACACTTGAAATTTAACGAATGAATCACCGCCAGAAGTAAGAAATGCACAATGGCGACAAGTTTTATGATTTACTTCAAGTTGTAGTTTGTAGTCTTCATCACGTGATAAAATTTACCAATGCTATTGGTTACACTGCTACACTGTAAAAAGGAATACTACAAAATTCCGGTAGTTAAAATGGGTTACTTGTTACCAGCAATATAGGTCGTAAAGTTACAGGTGAAGTGGAGGAGTACTGTAAAATAGCATGATTATTTAATGTAAAATTAGCTGTCAATTTAAGAAATTATTTGAATTTTATAGTATTATTGATACGCACAATTCTTTGGTACAGCCAGTGCACCATTTTTCTGCTAGAGGCCCATAAGGCCGGTGCAGCTTTGGTATTCACTATGTTTACATCTGCTTTGAAGTTTAATTTGGTGTCCAGAATCACTCCCAAATACTTGATTTCGTTGCCCACCTGCAATTAATTTCCCTGGAAATATAATTTTCCCACGTCGAGTTTCCTCTTTTTTGTGAAAGTGATCACAGTGGTCTTCTTGGGTTCATGGAAAGACCTTCCTGGGTGTACCACCATCTTCTACCATAAGGAGGCATCTAATAGGCCGGAAGGATTTGGCCAGGGCGTTGTTTTGGTATGAATACCACCTTTTTCTTCCACCAGTCAGTTGGTACATAACCCAGGGCCAGACTGGCCCTGAATAGTGTGCACGGGGTATTGCAAGTATGTCCATTCCCTGTTGGAATAGTCCTGGTGACTTGTAAGAGTCAAATGAATTGATTTTTCCATCAAGCCTTATTTTATTAACAATACTGTTAGATATTTTTCAGTCCTCCTTTGAAGCTCTTCTCATCGGTAAGTCTTCGGATGGACCGCTTCTGTCTTGTGGGATGGTTACACTGCCAGGGACGTAGTTTTGTTTTAAACAATGTTAAGTTTGTCGTGTTCTTCTTTTAACATCGGTACAAACATCTACGAAATAATTCGTCACAAAATCAGTGTTAATTAAGTTTTTTGTTTTTGTGATAAAAATATGTAAATCTCGCATCACTAGGTTGTCCTGTCCCTAGTTTGTCTTCATTTGTAGCTAAACAGATACTAATTTTCATTAATAACTGTTGCAGATTTCCAGTAAAGTCTAATAATCCTGCCCATTACCTAACTGGTACAATAACATTTGCAAAGGATGAATATGGTAAGAAAGCCGATGGTTACCCAATAAAATACATTCTTGCAGAGAGTTCCGCAAAAAAAACAACTTCGTCCAACGGCAATACGGAGAAAACAAAATTAGAGGAATATAATGAGGCAGTAAGGGACCTCAAAACTCAGTGGTTATCCAAATTGGGTAAGTAAATTGTAACTGATTTCAGCCGCAACATTCACCTAAAACACCTTTTATCTTTTATCTGACTATGAGATTATAATATTATGAAGTAATTAACTTTTGTAGATAGCGCAGCCGCTGAAACAACGTATGAGGAGTTAATGAAAGAATACCCCGACCATCTTCTAATACATTCGGCATATTTGCAAGTTCTGGACCCACTAGACAAGCGTATATTGCCTAGTTTTAAGAAACAAACCTGTTCCGTAGATGATCTCAATAAAGTGATAAGCATTTGCAATAAAGTCATTGAAGGTATAAATGAGGAGTCTGTTTTAGCCTTTATGGCGACAAAGACTGATTTACGCCCAGATGCGGCTAAAATAAAAAGGTAAACGTAAATATCTGAGGTTATTGTTGGTTTTTAGTGAAACATTTTCTTTTTAGTACAATGGAACAGCAGAAAAATATTTATCTTGAGTGTTTGTCGAGGAAAGGTATCGCTTTGTGTCGTATTAGTGCTTCCAAGGAAGCGAACAAGATGGATGAAGTCTCTACTGTGTGGAAATCTTTAGTAAAATTTGTTGATCCTAGTGATGCCAAGGTAGCTTTTACCAAGTGTACATGACTCTTATTTGTATGATGTGACCTTGTTACAAAGTTACATCATACAAATGTTGGCAACTGAGGCTCGTTAAATAGTATTATAGAGTATTTTTGATGTTACACGCGTTTTTTTGCGAAAATAGAGTGTAAAAATTTTTTCAATGAGGTCATTACTTTTGACAGATTTTGTCAAAAATGGATGATAGGTCTCGGTAATTTCATAAACTAAAAAAAAATTTTTATCTAAAGCGTTTCTTTTCCCAGACATTTGCAAGAAACATTTCCTACTTTCTCTCACTCTCTCTCTCGATTTTGCATTCTAGCAATGTTTCAGTAACCTCCTTATCCAACTAATATTTCACAAACAGTTCTATTACGTTGGTAGAACCAAAATCGGGAACGATGTTACTTTCCGAAAACAGCAACTTAACTGGAATTGGTGTTTTAGATATTGTCACTCGTTCTCCTTTGCTTCTGCAGACAAATCTATCTATCTATCTGTCCTACCCTTTTGCTCATTGCTGTTATCGAATACGCAACATCAATAAAACCTAATATCCCAAAGAACAATTTTTAGTTTCATAAACATCTACAGCGGTGCTATAAAACTATTTATAAAATGCCTTGAAAAATCTGCTTTGCTGTAACATCCTTAACATCATCATCATAAAGCAGCTTCTAGATCCACCCACCCTTATGAAAGTTGTTAAGGGCTGTATTAAATTCACTTGTAAAACTTCTTAGAGCAGCATAATGTTGTTTCAGCAATTTTAAAGTCTTCGGTCATTCTTTTAATTTTTCAGAAATCAATGGATCAATGTCATCTTTGTGTTCTTCACAGATTTGCAACAATTTGTGCCATTCAAACCTCAAGGCAGTCAGAAACTGAATTTGATCTAACATCTTGTACCAAATGGCAAGTGTATATTGCAAAAATATTTTACAATTTGAACTGCGTGTGATTTTACTTTTGTAACTTCCAAATTTTTGGAAAGCAAATTCAGTATATGGGCAGAACACCAATTATAATGAGGTAATCCAGGGCCTCGGCAATTTTTTCCCTCATATCGTTCATATTTGCTGCATTATCTGTGATCAAACTAGTAACTCTGTAGTTATACTCATGTTTGCACTTATTTATTAAATCAATAGTCAAGTTTGCAAGATAATCACCAATATGTGGATGTCCTGATGTGTCTATACTTTCCACAAGAAAATTGTTTCCATTTGCTAGTATCAAAACTGCACATATTATCGGTTCATTATGAACATTTGACCAACCATCAAGAGACATACAAACTGATTGACATGATAAATTTTTAAAGCAAAAAGGGTTGATGACAACTGAAACCTAGAAGGTGGGACATACCCTGATCTTAACATGTTGATTGCTTTTCGAACTTCTTTATGTTCAATGGACCTAAAAGAACAATTTGTTGCAAAAACGGTTCTGGCTACCTATATGTCTAATTCTTTCTTTTCGTCTTGACATGTTCTTACAACAAAGAAACTTAAACTAGTGCTACCGCAACTACTATTACTCAAATTCCTGCTTGCTGTTCATTGGCAATTTTCACTTTGGCTTGTACTGGCTTGGCACTCATACATTTTTTTACCTTCACATGACCGATTTTTACAGGTTTCCGAGTGGTTTTTAAGCCTGTCAACAACCTTAAACTTTTTTTTGACAGAATGTTGCCAAATACTATCTTCGCAAGCGGCTTCTTCACTTGCGGAGCCAAGTCGAAACAGTTTTTAAGCCAATTTTCAATTGTAACATAATTATGTACCTATATAATTTTTTTATTATTTATTAAGAAAATACAATTCGGAAAGTTATTTATTTTTTTTAATCATGATTTTTATCAACAGTGCAAATAATCCTCGCCCAAATTAGCTTTTACAGAACGCCTTAAAATGTACCTCATAAGAAGCAAGTATTCTTGAAGCCTAAAAGATCTTAATTAAAAAAAAAAAGCAGAAAATTATTTCCTAACCCTCATAAAACTTTCTTAAAACTTCCTGAAGTCCGAACGATTACCGTAACTTTGACGCTAGTAGATTATTTTTTCCTCTATATTTCTTATCTTCATCAAGCTATCGAAAAATTCATACGTTCTAATTGAGTAAACTTTCTTTGTAGGTATTAACAACGCATGTTTTATATTTTGCAATCTGGCATGCTTTTGCTAATAAGCAGTACGGCAGATTGATGAAATATGTGTTGAAATTACAAGAGGACAAACCTAGCGAGGAGGCAGAAAAGAAGATAATCGAGTATTGTGAGAAGCTTAAGTGGAACCACCTCACTCAGCACTTGCAAAGAAGTCTACCCTCAAAATTCCCCGTTGCTTTTAAACCGTTTTAGTTAATGTCACTGGCCATTTTGTTATCATGCAATTCTTACGGGTATTTTAATTACCTAGTTCTTGTTTTAATCAGTCTAATCATGTTTTTGACGGAAATTAATTTGTTTTACGGGTATGTGCGTACCTATCAAGTTTTAATTAGTATTTATTGTAATACAGTTTAGTTCAAATTAATTTAAATTAATAAAGTTTAATTTTTGAGTTATCTCAAAATGTGCAGGTAATTTTTCTTACCTTTTCTTTACGCACCTATTCATATACAGGGTGGTCCATGGGAACCTGACGATTTTTGAATGAGCAATGCACAGTTATTTTTCAAGTTATAACATTTTTATTTACATATTTCATTAGCCAATTACATGCCATTTTATTTTTTTTTAATTCGCCTTGGACTTCTTACGAATACCTCCCTCACTCTCTCCATGTTTTCGGGGATCCGAGCTGTACGAGCGGGGCCAGGTGGTTTCTTCTTCATTATTCCAGTTGTTCGAAGGTTGTTCACCTATTTGAGTATAGTGTTGCGGCTTGAGATGCTTCCATGGAGTTCAATATTGAACTCGCGTCGAAACTCTCGTTGCACTCTTATGACCGATTCACCATATTTTATAAATGCGTCGTACGGTGTCTCACTCCCATGGTGTACACTAAATTGCTCATTAAGACTACCCGTTCCAAAATCGTCAGGTTCCCGTGGACCACCCTGTATTAAAATATTTTTTTACTCGTATGGCACAAACTGAAACTCAAGATCGTCAATCCATGCACCCTGCGTAGGTCAGGCACGTAGCGGATCCCCCCTCCATCTTCCACTTTTAGCGGGAAATTTAAGCTTGGAAGTACCGAGCCTGCACCCTTTGCAGGTCAGATACGTAACTAAATCCCACACTGCCCACTACCACCATTACCGGAAAATTTAAACTCTTGAGCCCCTGGATTTCTTAAAATTAAGGAAAAAAGAAGCGATAAATGTGAAAAAAATTATTATTTTAATAATTTGACATTTTGTATTGCACCCTTAACAAAACAAATATTGCGAGTAATAAGTAAACGTAAATAGTATTATAAATAATTTATAAGATAAATAATTTAAAAAAATATTCTAAATGACACTGTATAATAACTTACAACTAGAAATTTGTGTAAAACTGATAAAACAATATAACAGTTCAGGAATATATGCATTTTCTCACTGAGAAAGAATTTTATCCTCAGATCAATAAATCTACAAATTAAGAAGAAACTACAAATAAAAAATAAAAATATTAATCGTACACTGCACGAAAATAATTTTGCCAGTGGAACATAAGAAACTGCCATCGCGTACTTTTTTAACCCCCGACCCCAAAAGAGAGGTGTTATAAGTTTGACGCGTATGTTTGTCTGTGGCTTCATATCTCTTCAACGGGTGATCCGATTTTGATGTAGTTTTTTCTATTTGAAAGAGTATTTTGTCGTGAAGGTTACAGGCCATATTAGATTTTGATGTTTGGTCGCCATGTTGAACTTGAACTAGAAATGAAGTAAAATTGAAAATGTGCCGACAATTATGGTAGCCGAACATGATTTAGGCCACATTTTGATTCGAGGTGTGGATTTTCGTCATACACTTTTACTGTTAATAACGTACCAGCACCTGTATATAAAACATACCACCATTATATGTTTTATGTGCCTGCTTCTTGTGTTTCTTTTAATTACACATGTCCTGGCATTTGAGGCTGACAGTGGTCTCGAGTATGCCTAATAAATCATAATATTTGTGAACCTCAGTCCATCCTGCAAATTGCGCACATTTTCCTCAACTGAAATAAAATTCAATTGTAGCAACACGTTTGACTTGAATAACACTGGCCGACAAAAAAAAAAACGTTCTATCTTTACAATCAAACATATCATTTCCTATGTATTTTGATGCGCTGAAACAAAATTTGGCAAAAAAAAAATTTTCTACCGTGTCAATTTTTCTCTCCACCCCCATATAACCCCCATAAATTCTTAGAGGATATTTTTTGAAAAAATTATGTTAAGCTTGGCTTAATATCAGCATATACTAAACATCATCTCTTTATCTTTTTTGGAAATTTTGACAGTTTGCTGTCATTAATTCAAAATTCATTTTTGACTTAGGATTTGTATTCAGCGACCTCACAAACTTAAGAATGTGCATTTAATATCAATTTTTTACATTTTAGTAAAATTTGACAGTTTTTTGACAGCTGTCATTAAGTCATAATTCATTTCTAACTTCGGATTTGTATTTAGCGACCTAAAATACTTATGAATATACAATTAATATCAACTTTTTACATTTTGGTGAAATTTGACAGCTTGTTGACAGTGCCATTAAATCAAAATTTATTCTTGACTTCAGATTCATGATGAACGACACAAAAAATCCATACAAAAATCAAAAAAAATAATTAAAGAATTTTTTCAAAAAATATCCTCTATAAGAATTTATGGGGGTTATATGGGGGTGGAGAGAAAAATTGACATGGTAGAAAAATTTTTTTTGCCAAATTTGGTTTCAGCGCATCAAAATACATAGGAAATGATATGTTTGATTGTAAAAACAGAACATTTTTTTTTGTCGGCCAGTGTAATTTATGGGAAGTCATTTCAATACCTTAGATAGCCAGTTTACTTTGAAATTGTTATAAGATGCTAACAACTAGTTACCATTTAATATATATATATATATATATATATATTTTTTAAATTCAAAATATTTAGGCCGGTTATATTTGTATTGTTTACTTGTATGACCAATAAAGATCTTTTATTATTATTATTATTATTATTAAAATATTCTACATTTCTATTTCGAAGTTCTGAACAATGTAGTAGTAACCTGCAAGCATTTACCTACTGCTAAACTTGAAATGTATTTAAAATGTCAGAGCAATGCTTGGAATTAGCAAAAATATAAACTCCGTCATTAACTGCTAACGACTTGCTACATGATAAAGAACTTTGTAGGGTAGCAGGCTGGTATTGAGCATATTTTCATAACAATTTTAAATGTGTTTAAATGTGAGTAGCATCTAAGATACTACTCACATTGTTAGTGGAGTGCAATTTAATTTCGATCTTTTAGCCCGTTGGCACTTTTAGAGTAAAATGTATGACCTTGCCAGATATGTGGCTTACACCCTGTAGATTAGGAATCCACTTGTCGTAAAATATTCGTAATGAATAGAAGGGCACAAATCAAAATTTTCTAACTAACCACACCACGGGATAGAGCCAACCATGAAGCATATTTTATTCAAAAGTCATTAAATTCTATGTAGAATTTCTATTTTTAAAATACATAAAGAAACGAACTTTTACATAGGCTTATATGGGCAGTAAAAAACAAATCCTCATTTCCTCCGTTTGACTACAGCTGAAAATTAATTATTTTTCGAACGCTTTCTTTCCCACGACGATATCTCCCAAACTATTATATTTATCAAAAAAAAAAAAAAAATTCTTTATAAAATGTTATATTTTTCAGATTACAATGGTTCTTAAATCAGATTTTTTGAGTATCTAATAACCAAGATATTTAATAATGTGTAGCGTGATGTCAATTTTCGAAGCTTATCCGTGGAATGAAATTGTTTACGACTCCGAGCCCCCACTCATTGATAGTCTGCTTCAACAACCCCCTCTAACTCCGGGAGCACCCAAGTTCCACTTAGAACGAATACCTACACAAGACCGTGAACTTTTCAAATTAATTTATTTTACTTTTTCATCTATAGGTAAATTGACGTGTAAAAATCCAAATTTCAGATTACGACGAAGTGGACTTTCTGAAATTTTAGACACGAGATCTGGGAGGTTTAAGGTAGAACGTTGTTGAATATTAATGCAATCGGTGCACCAGGGCTGCTCCAGGGAGAATCTAAAAATATTTCAAATAAAAATTGTTTAATATGGGAAGTATTACTTAAAAGCATATCTTTAGTGCACTCAGGAAGGAATTTATAGTCGTATGTGATGAGGAAGTACTGTCGAGGTGAATCTAACTGAACCTGATTTGTACTTATCTTTTACCAATTTATATGATTTTGTGTTAATAGCATAAATGTATACATATTTGATTTTCAGTTTTATTAATTTTAAAATACAATGTTGGCAGATAACAGAATCCATATCAAAATAAGAAAGTCATGAAAAATGAAAAATAATATAACAAAATTTAAATGCCATTTAAAGATATACACTATTCACTTTCTTCATCTAATTCAATATTTTTATCGATATAGTTGACTACCTACACAATTCTTATGCATGTAAAAAATGTCGGCGTCTTTGATCATTACCGCACCGCCAAAGAAGCAGACATTTTTTACACGCATAAGAATTGTGTAGCCAACTTTAAGTAGTTTTTTATGTCTTTTGAATGAGGAGTTCTTGCAGGACTTTTTCCCCATGCAAGAGCATGGCATGTTCTTTTCGACCCATAATATGTATATTTTTGTTCCCTTTTCTTTCTTTCCGTTCCTTTGTATCTTTCAGTAGTCTACTGATCTGTCTTTTGAACTTATATTCATCCAATTCTAAATACTTGTCATAAATAGACGACATACCATACCCTTTTTGCTTTAAAAAACCTTTCTCAAGAATTTTACATATTTTGGTAAATGCCAGAGATCTCTTTTGATTTTACGTTTTCCACTTTTATTTTTATTGTTAGATAGACCTTTGCATTTTCTATTGCGACTTAAAAAACATGAAACATGATATTTAATTTCCATAAATCGTTAGCACCAATTCTTTCGAAAGTTATGGGATTTTGGTGAGCTGTTATTAGTCTTATTTTTCTCTCTGTGTTCGTGGTCATTACTTGAGAGATCTTATTTATTGTTGATGCATTTTGACAAAAAATACATTTCTCTATAAAACAATTTTACGCAAGGGCACACCTGAAGAAGTTAATGGACAGGCACTGTCCATCTGAACTGTTTTCAATTTCTTTCTCTTTTTCTATTTTGTTTCTCCTTAAATGTTCTATATTTCTTTTGCTAGTAAAACTAGAATAGCAATTTCGGTGTCAAACCAAACCGTCAAAACTGTTTGTTTTTCGAAATTCTAGAATATAGATCATCTTCTCTTTGGTTACTTATTTTTTCATGGAGTTTTAAACAATCAATAAATGTTGCAAATGATTTCTCAGAACCTTTGATTACAGGGCCCATTTCCTACAAATTAGGTATAATTTCTTACGAGTCTCTGTTACACTAAATTTTATTTTTATCTCTACCTCACTTTTAGAACTTGTGACGTCAGTAGTACTTTCCATTTTAATTTCTTCTGAACAGCACATACCTATATGGTAGAAAATTCTACTGAAAAAGTACATAGCAGTTGAAAGTATCTTGCAAACAGTAAACTAGGGAGTTTCTTATAACGTGTTAATCTATTACATACTAATTTTATGTAGGTCCATGTAACACTGAATTAATATAATCAACAAATATACTTATATTTATTCCATATTAATCATTTTCAAGACAAAAATTTAAAAATACCACAAACCACGAGTTACAATGCGTGTATCTATCTAACGATAGGCCTTTGCGGGAAGCACTGCGGGTTGTTGAAACAGTCTTAAAGCGAGTATTTACAGGGAACGCTGCTGATAAGCTTCGAAAATTGACATCACTACTTATTATTAAATATCTCGGTTATTAGATCCACAAAAAATCTGATTTAAGAACCTTAGTAATCTGGAAAATATAGCGAATATTTTAGAAAGAATAATTTTTTTTAATAAATATAATAGTTTGGGAGATATCGTCGTGGGAAAGAAAAAGTGTTCGAAAAATAATTAATTTTCTGCTGAAGTTGAACGGAGAAAATGAGGATTTTTGTTTTTTACTGCCATATAAGCCAATGTAAAAGATCATTTATTTATTTATTTCAAAAATAGAAATTCTACAGAGAATTTAATTTAATATTCATTACGATTTTTTTACGACAAGTGGATTCCTAATCTACAGGGTGTCAGCCACATATCTGGCAAGGTCATACATTTTTCTCTAAAAGTGCCAACGAGAACAAAAACTAAGCGACTTTTGTCAACGCGAGCACTCCACTATGTGGGTTCCTAGGCAGTAGGCACCTCTATCATATCTTCTTCCGCAATTAGTAAAAATTGCAGGCCACAACCATTTTATTTTGCTCTACTGGAAACTTTAGTTTTACCGAACTCTTTCTTATTAACAATAACTAATTCTTTTACATTCACTTTGATATATGACCGTCATTATCGTTTTTAATATGCAGATGCGATGTCACATTACATCAGTGTTTTCTCTCTCCTCTGTTTTCCTAATATTCTCAGATACCAACAGCGAGGTCAATAGTATAGACGAAAATCTCTTCATGCTGGTAAATATGAAGTTGGTTTTTAACCTAGCTGCCCACGACTCGGTAGATGGCTTCTGTGCAAGAACCTTCCACTCTGTTCTGTCCAAATTTGGCCAGGAGCAAAAAGGTGTTTGAAGTATGAATGTTTATGATTTGGTATCAGCACATTATTGCTGTGTTGCATACTATTTCCATGAATATTATTTAGAGAATATTATTTAGGTATTAAGCAAATCACAACTTACACACTTTTTATTTGTTATGAAATCACTTATTTTTTGTATACTGTTGTCATTCACACTTTTTTTTATTTAATATGAAATTATCTACTTTCTATATATTGGTACCTTAATCTGGGCATGCTAATATTCCTTAGGAAAGCACTTTAAAACACTCGTCATTGGAGAACTAATTAAAACAACTACTCTTCTAGGTAATACTGATAAGTATTGAATTACGTGATAGGATTCCTAGCATTTAAGGCAAAAAAATATATTGAAAATACTTAAAAAATTTATTGAAATTCGGTCATTCACAACAATTATTGAACCTTACATTCCATTTCAACTCTAGAAAAGTTGTACAAGTTTTTTCGAACTCGTTAGTTCTCATCTGTAGAGTATAGAAACATTCATTCATTATTTATAAGCCAATTCTTGATTTATTTTTATATTTGTTCTTTTTGCCAGTGCTAAGAATCCTATCATGTAATTCAATGCTTCGTCAGTATTAGCTGGAAGAGTAGTTGTCTTGATTGGTTCTCCGATAATGAGTGTTTTAAAGTATTTGCCCAACTAGTATATTAGCGTGCCCAGATTAGAGTAACAATATACAGAAAGAAGGTAATTTCATATTAATAAAAAAAATGTGAATAACTGAATTTAAATAAAAGATTTAAGTATATTCAATTTCTTTTTTAGATAATTTTGTCGATTCACTTAATGTAAATAATAATTTAATAAAAAAACCTCTGCCCAAGGAATCACTACTTCCACATTCAGATTTTTTATCCAAGTCACTCACAACGAAAAAAGTTTGTATGTGGAAATAATTGTTTATGGAACTTTAATAATATAATATTTGAAATCCTCTACCCCAAAAACCCATAAAACGATACCCCACATCGGTAGCGGTGGGTTGTAGTGAGGGTGGATGAAGTAAAAAAACATTTTGAGGTTTCTGGTTCTTGTACACACACTAAATCACAATTTTTTTTTCATCCCCTTTAATAATGGTGTGGGGGTGGCTATTGCCAAAATTTTTTTTGAGACTTTCTCTTGTATATACTAAATACCAATTTTATGGACTCTTACCTGCTTGATTTACCTATTTACCCCAAATTTACCCCCCAACCCTTCGACGGAACAAGATGAAAATACAATTTAGTTCTAGATCTCATTAAAGTACATATGTGTACCAAATTTCAAGTCAATATCTCAAACGGTTCCAGAGTAAACGTGCGCACAAAAAAGTTACAGACAGACCGACAAGACAGAAATTTTTTTCGCTCAAACTTAAAATCTCGACGTTTTGTGACATTCTAAGTCTATTTGAACAATAAAAATTTTTTTGTCGTTACTATACTTCCACTGGATGTGGAAGTAATTTGAGGATAATGTCAGGAACTTGGGGTTGTATATAAACAACGAATTACATTACATCAATAAAAGCCTTCAAAAGACCTATATTAATTTAAAACTAATTTATCAACACCGGCATGTTCTGAACACCCGGCTAAAATCTCTGCTATGTGATTCTTCGGTTCTGTCGCAGCTGAATTATTGTGATGTAATGTATGGTCATTGTTTATCTAGTTTATACTAGACAAACTTAAAATGCTTGAAAAAACTGAACATCGACTCAAAAATTCGCGAAAATCTCATGGTATACACAGAATGTTGTCTTGAATCCAATTACGTAAAAATATACAGGGTGTTCCATTTAAAAATCGAAAGTTTCGGTCATCTCCGGGTAAACCGGAAATGGTGTATAGATTTTTTCATCAACCCAAGTACCTAAAAACTTAGCCTCCTTAGAGAATGATTTTCTCTTATGAGTACACGTTAACTGTTTTAATTTCGTATAAAATTAGTCTATTTCTTTGACCATATGTCATCATAGACTATTTTTATATTGGCTAGTAACTCCTCATAAGTAGTACCAGTCACCAGACACGACACAATGAAATTTCTCGTCCCAAGTCAGTTCTGAGTTTTGCAACCCCCCTCGCCCTCTCAATTTTCAATACTTTCTTAGGTAAATTATACTAATTTTAAGAACATTCGTTTTTTCGCCCCCCCAGGATAAAGTGCCCCCGGCGATCGCCTGGCTTGCCTGCCTATCTGGCCGACCCTGCCAGTCACACAGGCTTTGGTGCATCTGCAAACATTGTTACAATGGCTTCCGTAATATGCTCAGATAAATCATTGATGTATAACGCAAACAGCAGTGGACCAAGCACTGATCTTTGAGGAAAGCCTAGCAAAACACTATTTTCTTTCGAGTGTCTGTTATTAACTTTTAGTATCATTTTTCGGTTACTCATATAGGATTTAATCTATTCTAAATGATTACCTCTTATCCCGATTTTAGAGAGTTTTTCTATGCAGATGGCATCTTGCTAAACGAGAACTTTGAGGGCTCCATATGCAAACAGCCTCAAGTTAGTTAATAATTGGTGCATAGAGCACTTCCTCTCGGTCAACCTTCACAAAATTGACCACCAAGAAAAGGAAATTACCTAATATAAAAATGCCCAAATTATCGAGCACTCAACTGCACTTGGCAAGCAAGCAAGATCAAGTACCTGGGGGTTATACTTTATTGCACCCTCAATTGAAAGACATATGGAAGTTAATGTGAGTAAGGCAAGTGCAGCCTTGTTGCAGAGCAACCTGTATGTCCTAGGGTTTTTTTTATCCTGGATCTCCCACTGCTCTGATGAAAAGGACGCCGCAATGAAGACTATATTCTGCGTTCCCTCTGAACTTATCATAGAGGACGTGGGGTGTTGAGGATTGCAATCTGTAGGCTAATTATATACAGACTGTCCAGCTTAGAACTTCAAACGTACTTATAGTACGTAAGACAAGACAAAGTATATTCAAAGATGTTGGACAAAAGTAATATCACTACCTCCAATCTAAAGTAGCCTATTCTCTAAGTTTCTCTTTCGAGTTATAATGGAACAAACATTCAGACAGACAGATTTATTTGCATGCAGTGGCGGATCTCACCCCCCGTCGTTTATTTTGGTAAAAATAAATAGTTTAGAAAAGTTTATTTGTAGAGAACGCTGCCATATGGTCCATAGTATTTCAGCATTTAACTTTAGCAACGAAATTTTTTCTATTAAGAACTCACAGTATCATTGTGTTTCAACGTTATTCTGCAATTGTTTTATATGAAAGTGAAGGGCACAATAACCGTAGGTTTAAGAAATACTTAGATGCTCGTATAACAATTAAATTGTAAAAGCTTATTACCAGTTGATAATAAATCAAATGAGTAAACTATATTTGTTGGTTCTTGAACTTACTTATATAAATTCAAAATAGACTAAAGCAAATTTAAATATTTGTTAAAATTGCATAAAAAAAGGGAAATTTCGTTCGACTAAACTGATTTTGCAAATCAAATTTCTGACTTCATGTTTTTTTTTAATGCCTTATCTATATTAACGTCCTGGCGAAGTTTAGCTAATGCTACTATACCACTTAACCAGGACGGCGAGATAAGATAGTCACCAATCCAAGTAACTGACTTGCCCGACGTGCTTAACGTCGCCGATCGAGGTCAAGGGCGGATCTAGAAATTTCAATAATTTTTTTCTCGTCTGTGGCGCATGGGACCCATACGAAATATGGAAAATAACATCTAGAGAAGCTCTCCTCTAACGGCCCCTAAAAAGTTTTGAAAAAGCAGTTTGCGAAAAATTTTTTCAAAATTCGAGTGCCCCCCCCGAGCTAAGGGACTCCTGTTTAAAATTATTCTTTTTTGTCATATACATTTTACTTTTCATCAAAATCCAACAATAAGTTTTAGAGTTTATGAAAATATTTTTATTACTAACTGAGATACAACGAATTGAAATTTTGTCCAAAACCTGTTGTTGGATTTTGATGAAAAGTAAAATGTATATGACAAAAAAGAATAATTTTAAACAGGAGTCCCTTGGCTCGGGGGGGGGGAGGGGGGGCACTCGAATTTTGAAAAAAATTTTCGCAAACTGCTTTTTTAAAACTTTTTAGGGGCCGTTAGAGGAGTGCTTCTCTAGATGTTATTTCCCATATTTCGTATGGGTCCCATGCGCCACAGACGAGAAAAAAATTATTGAAATTTCTAGATCCGCCCTTGATCGAGGTTCAGTCACTGAAACCGGTACCATACCTCACCTCGCACCTTTTACCGCGTTTAACCTTGGAAAATATAAAATTTTCGCTTGCCGCGCATTTTTGATGATTATGCCTACCAAACATGGCAAGGATAAACTCCTCCCTTAGAGGATGTTTAATCATAGCCACATGCAATGGAGAGTAATAGTAATTAATTTTAAATTTCAATATTGACCATACTTTCTAATTCTGTGGTTACGTCAATGAACATAATAAAAATTATGGGGTGTACCTCCGAAATTTGACCATCGCGTCGAACGTCACCTGGTGACATGAAGGTGTTAAATTTTTGGGTATTTTCCAAAAATTTGCTTTGTTTTGACATAAAATATCTTTTGAGACGGAAAACTTTTCCAAGTCAATATTTTTACATTTTTAATAGTTTTTTTATCGATTTACTGGGTTGTACAACAATAACATCGACTGTGGAGATATTTTAACTATGCTTAATTTCAAAGTTCCTAGGGAGGCATCTAGGCACAATTTATTTTATTTATTACCATTTTCAAAAACAAATACAAAGAAATTTCCTTATACTCAGCAAATGTTCTGTGATACATGAGTTATTCTAACAGGCCTCCTCGCTGTGTGTTACGTCTGACAGTATCATGCCATCTGTCGCGGTTGTCTGTTAAGCTTACAGTCTCGCCAAAGCTTTTCCCATCAACTCCTTGGTGACATCAGCCCAGCATTTAGGAGGGCTTCCTGTTTACCTTTTGCAATCTAGTTTTCCCCGAACTATCAACAGTTGTATATTGTCCTTTTTCCGGTTGATATAACCACAAAATGAGAGGATTCGGGAGTATTTATTACTATTATTTTGGATTTTCATATTTACAATATCAGTATACCGGACCAGAGAAATAATTACTCACAATATATGTTAATTATAGATTTATTAATTCAATTAATACAAAAAATATATACATTTAGGTGCAAAAATTAACTATCATTCGTATGTATAACACAACTACACTTTTAAATACATTTAAACCAAATTAGTCTATTACATATTTACAGGCTAGTTACCAGTCTAGTCAATAAAAGTTTTAGATTTTATTTTGTCTGGACAGAACTAGGAGTAATTGCCAAAAAGTAATTCATTTTGTTTTCCTTCGTAAAAGTTCTATAAAAAGTATTTCGTGTCAGTAATACATTTACTACTTTTACAAAGAAACTTATCACAGTTATGCACAAATATATTTCTAAACTACTACAATCTTGGCTATATATTACAATAATTATTGAATTACAAAATTGAAAATATTTACAACAATAACGTTGCTATGAGCAATAGAAAATATGACTAAAAATATGACTGAAATTGTAACAAATATGATATTTATAATTACTTACTTTTCAAAGCAATTTACCTAGCTCTGACCTTTCTTGAGTATATTTACAAGTTTTCAACAAAATTTACTGAAATTAAATGCATATAAATTTGATAATAATAAGTCCAGTTGTCACATCGCCAACATACTCCCTGTATAAGGAAATTATTATTATTATTTATTTATATTTTACATTTACATTTATTTGTAGAATAACTCAAGACTGGATTTGTTTTGTTTAAACCCTGATTTTGTAGCCAGTAAAAATTTTTGAAAGTCGCAAAATCATGGATCCTTTGGTTCCACTATTCAAAGCAGTTTTGAGAGAGAGTAGAAAAAAACAGATAAAATTCCCTGTAAAACAAAAGAAAAATGAGTTCTAGTGCCACTAATTTCCAAAAAAATTCCAGTTCTGAGTTATTTCAAAACCAAAGTATATGATGAGTATAATGTTAAATTCTCAAATGAAATATTAAAACACTTATACAGTAGAGGCAAAATATATAAGTAAATTGGGCGAGGCATGACGAGGCATTGATAAGCATGACAAAATATTAACCACGCAGTAGTGTTCTATTATATTTTGCCATGATTGTACATACATTCTCGTTCAATCTGAATGTTTGTAGGAAGAGTATTGCATCATAAATAATGCAGTGCAAAACCAAGGTTATTTTTCTTCCTCTTATTCACAACGTCTTGTCAGACGTTTTGTGGTTGAAGGTTATAATAATAATAATAATAATAAGTGAAGCTGACCTTCGCTTTCTTACGGTCAGCAGGGCTAAAGTCGGAGACTGAGGGATTCATTGTGGCCTGCCAAGATAGTGTTATTAACACCTTGGTCTACCGCAGTCGCGTTATGGGTGTGGAGGTCCCTGACATTACCTGTAGGACCTGCCGTCAGGCGCCGGAGTCGCTCATGCACTTACTATCTGCATGTCCGGTATATGCGACTTCGGCCTACATCCATAGGCATAACGCGGCTCTACGAGTGCTGTACTACCATCTTCGGCACTCGTACGAAGTAGACCAAACACCAGTGCTGCCTTACGTCCCCGGAGAGATCAAGTCCGTTATCGAGAACGAGAAGTGCCGAATATATTGGAACTACTCGTTTCCGACGGTCAGGCAGATACAAGCAAACAAGCCTGACATAGTCCTCCTCGACCATCAAATCAAGGTGATGTATGTCATGGAATTCTCGGCACCTGCCAAAACAAACATCATCTTGAAGGAGGGGGAAAAACAGGCTAAATACCGAGATCTCCGGTATGAGCTCCGAGCGCTATACCCAGACTACTCGGTCAAGATGGTCGTCCTGATAATCGGTGTACTCGGTGGAATAAGGCCTACGCTGCTCTCGGAATTAAAGGCCATACCAGCCTGCCAAAAGTCAGCCGAATGGTTGGCAGGCCAAATGCAGAAGGCAGTTATCCTGGGGTCCCTCCGTTTGCTTAGGGCACATGAGTCTGGAATTTACAGTCACTGACCCTGCGGGATGCGGGGAGTGGCTGTGAATAATTCGCTGGCGCTTCTCTCGTGAGAATGTCGGAGACACGGGAGAACTGTCCAGAATCGCGTGCGCGGAAAAAAAAAAAAATAATAAACTACAAAAAATCGCACTGTTGGGAACCACAGTTTAAGAAAAGTTCTAGACTAGGAGTCTCTGTGATCCCTGAGCTATTGTAGTAGGCATCACCATCGTCGCCGAAAGGGCCCAATAACCTGGTACGGGCTCCAAGAGAGCCGAATCCCAAACGCGCGCGAGGGATCGGTGAATAGTTTCCAGCTACGGCTGAGAGTGTGTGTTATTGCTAAGTCTATGATAATAATAACAATGCTGGCAGCCAAAATGCAAAAGGTAGCTCTGGTGGGTTCGCTTCACGAAGGCAATATCAAAAAATGCGAGAATTTGCAAGGGTGAATATAACAAGCAGGAAACTTTTTCACCTTTCGAATTAGATACCAAGTATATCGAGAAGAAATAAAGAGGTAACATTTTTATGTGACACTTTTGTTTGTAGGATAGCAGTTTTCAGAAAAATTGCCCACACAGATGAAAAAGTGCAGAGAGTGTAAAAAGTAAAAATTAATGATTTTTGAGCAAATCAATGGAGACTCGATAAAGATTTGTAAGAAAATAGAAATATTAATGAATCCGACAATTTCATTCTAAGGAAAACTGTTAAAATTACCAAATGATAGAATAAATGTTTTTCATTATTGATTGTTCCTCTACTTAAAATGCTAATAAAAAATGCAATATACCGATTACTAGCTTATAATCCGTTAAACAATTAACACTGCAGAACTTCTTATTTGTATGCTTGCACTTGGTTTTTTTACCAACATTTAAACTTACAGCGATCTTATTGTAAAATGAAAAATGCCGATAAATGCATTCAAAATTTTTACTTGTACCGAGCAATCTCCTCTTTCATAGTATCATGATATAATAATAATAACAATGTTTATTGGAACGAGTCTCCAATAGGTCAAATTTTTCCCGTCCTCAGTCAGCACTAGCGGGTAGAAATACTGAGAGCGAGATCATCACTTTCATTATATGTTAATGAACTACTGTGATCTTCTAAATATTTTTTTATAGAAATGTATTGTTAAATGTATACGAGCGCTTTTCACCCCCATAAAGGGTAAAAAAAGGTTGAAGGGTGTGTCTTTGGGATCCGTGCCCATTGAGACTTTGATCTATTGAATCAGTAGAACAACATATCAAAAATTGGAGAAATTTAAAGGATACCAAATTTCCATTTGTGGGGTGCGGGGTCCTTTATTATCAATATATTTTCATTTTAACGAAGCAAAATATGCTTTCCTACATAAACTAAAACTTTAATTTTAATGATGGAAGATTTGGTCTTGGCCAAGAATTTGTGAAGACAATTTTAACAAATTTAAGATGGTTAATCGAATATTTATGAAATAGTTTATAAAGAATTTGGGAAAAACATTATATTGTTGGGAAAATGAGGAGGAAGACAATTTGAGGAATTTGATTTTGGTCAGGGAAAATTTATCAAAACTACTTATAATCCAAAATGGTTTCCATCTTGCGCCCCCCGCTCGTCAATTTTCCATTTTTCCTCCCCCCGTTCATTAATTTTCATTTTCGAGCAGAAAAATTTTCTGAAATTTTTATTGAAAGTCCTGAAAAACCTGTAAAAGTCAGGGAATGAATTGGTATACACCTTCTGGCTTTTATACTTTACAACACAATCCTGGGCAGTATTTAATTCATGTTAAAAGTTCCGATCAATAAATGACTGTTTGCAATAAGTCCTATAAGTCCTATTGGTTAAAGTAGTTAGAAGTTTTTTACGATGTCAAAACCAGAATCGGATTTAAGCGATATGAACAATGCGTTAAATAGACTTGGCTGCTTTGTCGGCAAGCCTTTCGAATATCTCTTGCCGCAATTATATTTGTTTTATACAGAGAATTTATTTATTTGCCCATATGAATCATAATATTTTCGATTCAATACATATTTATCCCTGGTATAACTACCTGGGAGCCGGAGTTTGATTATGTTCAACTGTCTCAACTGAAAGTTTTTTGTTTGGGTAAAAAAATATATTTTGCTTCGTTACCATGCCAATCCTCAAATATAAGGATTGGGCGTGGTAACGAAGCAAAATATATTTCAGATCAGTTACCTGAACTTTGTTTCATTATATATTTAGAGGATTTGAGTCTCGGGTATTTCCCTAGCTTGAAAATTATGAGATGGACCCAAAATTTGACCTATGGACAGTGCTAAGCAGTTTAGGATAGTAAAACTCACCACCACCTTGGACTGTATGTCACACTGGCATGATTTTCATAAAAATTCGAATCAGATTTATATTCTGAACAAGAAATTTGGAGAAAAATGAAAAGTGAGCAAAGTAAACGTAAATTATTGAATTCAAAAATTTTATTATTTAAATTTTGCCCTCCACTATCTTTATCTAATAATCTATTGCAGGTAAAATACTGGATAAAAATTTTTTGCAATACCCTGTAATGTGTGTACCCTATTCTGATTCGGCACGCCAGCGCTCAGTTTCGCTGATAAGTCATTTTAAATATAGCTTTCTAAAAAGAGAAGCTTCTGCTCTAAAAATGGTACCTATTTAGGTTGATTTGACCCATTTAGTAAGTTCCAAAATTGTTATTGAAAAGAAATGTGTCTCCGTCAGTTGGTCTGTACATACGTATGTATGGAAACACTCTACAGGGTCGCAATTCTAAACGGATCCACTTGATTCTTTTTCGCTTCATCTACTATCAGAATAGAATCCTACTGAATTTCAAGTGTAGAAAATATGAATTTTTTTCTAAGGCTATGCCAATAAAATGTCAGATTTGCCAGGGGTAAATATAGCAAGTGGGAAATTTTTTACCTTTTGAAATAGCTACTAAGTATATGAGAAGAAATAAAAATAAAGAATCGACGTAGCTTTTTTATTTGAAACTTTTTTCTAGGATTAACAGTTTTAGAGACAAACGCATTTGGAAGCGCACGTTCACTTCTCTGTTTTGCCATATTTTATAAAATACTGTTTTAACAATGTCCATGGATTAGATTGTGGCACAAATTTTGAGCTACGAGAAAGACTAAAAGTTTTAAAGAAATTACCCAGCAAACACATACAATTGGCCCATCATTAATAAACTACCTACAAGCTTTCACTTCATCATTAGGAAAGTACTGACAAGGAGTGCTAAATTAATGAATAAAGTAGAATACCGGTCAACTCTCGGCCATCAGACACTTTGCCAATAATAATGGTGGTATACTGGATTTTTAGCATTAACTTATTTTTTACGTGCCATTAATGAACAGTTGATTATTTTACTATTGCCTTGATATAGCCATTTTACTGTAAACTTATATAAATTAGTCACAGAAAACAAAGGGGCCTCATGAAATATCTAAAGGACCCCGGAACAAAACCCATGAAAATGTTGATTCGGTGGAATCGGCTGAAATTTTGGTATTTTGTAGTTCAAGTCATGCTGATCAAAAGTTCTTATCACATCGAGCCAATCCTATGGACAGTTTTTGAGATTCAGCTTGTCAAAGTTAGGTAATTTGCGTCGTTTTAGACATTCAAGAACTTTTTACTCCTAAATTATTAACTTTAGCAAAAAATTGCAAGGGACGAAATATTTTTGTTCTAGTTCAATAAAGCCCAAGAATTTTTTTCAGAATTTTTTTATCAGTTTTTAGGTTAGGTAAAATATATATATGTCATATTTCAGCATGCTTCGGTGGGATTGGTTGAAACTTTGCTACTTTGTAGTTGAAGTCATGCAAATCAAAAATTCCTATTGCACTGAGTCTACCCTATGAGTGGTTTTCGCTGCAGGAGCGCCTGAAGGTCTTAACGACGAGGTAACGGGTAATTTATACGTACGTGTTTGTGAATGGCTTCCAGCGTGTTTGTGTACGTGCGTGCGTGTGTGTGTGATTATTTTTATCAAAGAACCTGCTCTTACCGGCACTATGTATCTTATGCGAGCATTCTCATTGCCAACCAGGGTGATCCCATTTTTTTGGTTTCGCTTTCTATCTTTATTTTACTTTTTGTTGTTTTTTAATATTTTTTTCAGTTTTTAAATATTGAGAACATCCATAAGATTTTCAAGAACAAGTGCTCTGTTTTCAGTATCATATATCGTTCGAAGAAGAATCATTGATGGATATTTTATGTGATTTTCATGCCGTGCGTACCCCAAAATCCATAATACGCTTGTGTTTTCAGCGGTTCCGCATCAAACTCATTAGAACGATTTTTCTCACAAAGTTCGTCCCACGACTAAAATGAAAGAGGACATTTTTTGAGTATTTTTAATTAGTGAATGATGTTCTTGTACCAAAGTGAAAAAAAAATAAAAGGCCAGAAATTTTAATTCAACATATCGACAGCCTTCTCAATACCACCCACTTACGGTAAAACATATTTTAAAAAAATAATGTAAAAAAACCGCTGCCCAAGGAATCACTACTTCCACATCCAGATTTTCTATCCAAGTCACTCACAACGAAAAAATTTTGTATGTGGAAATAATTGCTTATGGAACTTTAATAATATAATATTTGAAATCCTCTACCCCAAAAACCTATAAAACGATACCCCACATCGGTAGTGGGGTGGGGGTGGATGAAGTAAAAAAATATTTTGAGGTTTCTGGTTCTTGTATACACACACTAAATCACATTTTTTTTTCATCCCCTTTAATAATGGGGTGGGGGTGGTAATGGGGGTGGCTAATGCCAAAAATTTTTTTGAGACCTTAGCTTCTCTTTAATATACTAAATACCAATTTTTTGGACTCTTACCTGCTTAATTTACCTATTTGCCCCAAATTTACCCCAATTTACCTCCAACCCTTCGATGGAACAAGATGAAAATATAATCTAGTTCCAGATCACGTTAAAATACATACGTGTACCAAATTTCAAGTCAATATCTTAAACGGTTCCAGAGTAAACGTGCGCACAAAAAAAAGTCACAGACCGACAGACAGACAGAAATTTTTTTTCGCTCAAACTTAAAATCTCGACGTTTCATGACATTCTAAGCCTATTTGAACAATAAAAATTTTTAAAAATTTTTTTGTCGTTACTATACTTCCACTGGATGTGGAAGTAATAAGCTTGTATTATTGTTCAATATGCGTATAAAGGCGCGTCCGTGTGAATAAAAAAATTTCTGAAATATAAAATAATAATCAATTTTTGGGTGCCATTTTCAAAGGGCCGTACCTTAACATATTTTTGCATGTATGATCTACACCAGAAGTTTGTCATCGATATTTCTGGAGAATCCTGTATACACTGGCACATACATACACACAAACGTATGCACGCAGTACATAAACACGCTGGAAGCCATTCATAAACACGTACATATAAATCACCCGTTACCTCGTTGTATAGACCTTCAGGCACTCCTGGAGCGAAAACCACTCATAGGATAGACTCAGTGCAATGGGAATTTTTGATCAGCATGACTATAACTACAAAATAGCAAAGTTTCAGCCAATCCCATCGAAGCATGCCGGAATATGACATATATATATTTTACCTAACCTAAAAATTGATTAAAAAATTCTGAAAAAAATTATAGAGCTTTATTGGACTTGAACAAAAATATTTCGACTCTTGCAACTTTTTGCTAAAGTTAATAGTTTAAGAGTAAAAAGTTCTTGAATGTCTAAAATGACGCAAATTACCTAACTTTGACAAGCTCTGTCTCAGAAACTGTCCATAGGATTGGCTCGATGTGATAAGAACTTTTGATCAGCATGACTTGAACTACAAAATACCAAAATTTCAGCCGATTCCACCGAATCAACATTTTCATGGGTTTTGTTCCGGGGTCCTTAAGAAGGGGTAATAGAATTAATCTGAATACTTATTTTTTGCAAAATTTCAAGATGGCAGAGTCATCATTAGTAATCATTAGTAGATAATACATTAATTTAGTGAGTTTAAATATGACTTTGGCCAAGCATTTAGGAAAATATAAATTTTACGAGTTCTACTTTTCGATTGAATGAAAACTTGGATGCCTCCCATCTTGTCCTAAAGGTATGAAGGGGGTTATAATGATTATAGACAAGTAATACCTTTTCAGGTATTGGCAAAAAAGTGCTTTTATATATTTAATATATACCAGTGTTGGTTAAATATTTCCAAATACATAATAACAAAAGGGAGTCTTAAACACATAGGGCCATCAATTTACAATTTCAACAAGGGAGTAATAATGGTTAGACAGTACTTTGTATTAGCTTTTTTTGGTATTAGCAAAAGAGTGCTTTTATGTATTTAACATTCCAACAACGGTGAAATAATTCCAAGTACGCAATAACAAAAGGGCGTATTAAACACATAGAGCCATCGACTTACCATTACAGGACAGATGATATAATGTTAAACAATACTTTGTATTTGGTTTCAGGTATTGGCAAAAGTTGTCAACACTTTACCAGTCATAAATCTAATGACCTATTGCTTTGCCACCTATAGTGTGTTTGCTGGGCAATTCCATTTAAAAAAAGATTTACTAACCAAACATTTCAATGCAAATTTTTGGTATTAGTACGAAAAATAATTACGTATGCACTAGTTTTTCTGTGTGGCACTTTGTCTTATTTCTTTTTTATTTTGGTTAGGAGCTTGTATTATTGCCCGAATATTTTCAACTATACTGTTAATGTACAGTATAAGAATTAAATCCTCTAAATATTTTATTTACTTAACTTAATAATTTTTTTTTTTTACAATAGAATTAGCCTAGGCAACAAAATGTTTACTTAATACTTTTATATCTAAACTAATAAATAAATACAACATACCCAAATTATAACTAGGGTAAATTTTAATAAGGCACAACTAGGAAATACTACCTTACCAATTTAGTAGTTAATTTAAATCGTCCAAAAAACTGCCTAATATTTATGAACATTTTGTTAAAAAAACAGAAAATTCAATACGGAAATAAATACACAATTTATCACTACTGTCCATGTAAATGAGGTCTCAGAGAAATTTAATAATAAATTAGCCCCGCTTTAAGTCTCCTATGTTTTTAAGTAAAGGATTAATCAATAGAAATTTCCAAAATATAATAAGTTTAAATAAATATACGTATACCGAGTGACCATGAAAACATTCAGCTGGGATTAATCCTTTTAAAAAGTATCTTATGAAATTAGACATGTAGGTACTTGAAAAAATATCACAAATGCTTTGATGAAGTACCTTAGATACTTCTAGGTAGTTACCTAGATACTTCCCAAAATATCTTAATTACTATTTTAAAACACTTGAATTTGACCTGACAGACGCCCCAATGTAGGTAACAATGTAGTTAGATCAGCTTGTAAATTGATAATTACTTATCGTTATAATGTAAATATTTCCAAAATAGTTTTTAAAAGACTCCAAAAAGTGTCTTAGTTACCTAGAAATAGGTATCTAAGTAACCTAACAATATCTTAGATAGTTTGTAAAGTATCTAAGATGTTCTTAAGTAATTAAGATACTTTGGCTAGGACCCAAATATCTTAGATACTTTTGAAGTATGTAGTATACAAGATCTTTTGATGGAAAGTATCTAGATATTCACAATAAGTTACCTTTTCAAATATATCTAGATTATAACAAGTAAATTAATAATTACTTATGTTAAAAATCTAAAGTATCTAAGATGAAGTATACTTTCCGAACTATCTAAACTATTACATATCTAAGATACTTTTCATAATTTGGTGAAAACCAAAGATACTTTTGATGCTCACAATGAGTTACTTTTTCAAAAGTATCTTAGATGCTTTTTAAAAGTATTGCTTGTTTTGGCTTTAAAAGTATTGATTGTTTGGCTACAAAAAGATAGAGTCTGACCACCCTTACATGGTGGTAGCAATAGAGAAAGATACAGGTGTTTTTTGGGAAATTTTTGTCAAAATCGCGTTCTATATTATAATACGTAACTTAATTTAAGAATTCTAATTTTACACTTCCAGTGTTAATCATAATTTGGAAATCGAGACCTCTAAAGACCAGAGTTTGTCAACTTACTGTAAAAATGGCTAACCTATCAATATAATATTTACATTCAGAGCTGTCGAGTGCCCAACAGGCTCCTGGGGAATTTAAGGTCCCTTAAAAAACCTTATCAGTTGTTTAATTTCTGTTAAATAAATAAAAAATAATGTAGGTTACTTACTTTGGTACTCTCTGGGGGGGTCGATATTATTCTTAATCAAGTATAATTAGTGCAAAATTTCAAAAAAAAATCAACTTAATATGCAAAATAGCTCAGTTTTTAAATAAATAAATAATTTAATGTCTGCATCCGTTGTTTAATCAACGGAGTAGCTTCCGTTGGAAATATCGTATATTTTATAAAAATAAAGAAATGTTCCGAAGTTCAAGCTCGCCCTTGATACATTGTTCATCTGATAAGGCAAATTTAAACGAGCTTTCGATACCAATGACGAGGCTAAAGTTTCGAATGCCTGTATAGCTCAACAGACCTAGCTTGTGGAAATTAAAAAAAAGAAGTGAAATGCCTTTCTGGCCTTTTACAAGCTACATTTGTTGAACTATGTATAGAATATGTTCGGGAGAAACATGAAAATTTATATTGGTCAAAAATTAGTCAATTTACCTTGGCCAAAAAATCTAGGGATACTTATTTCAGTGTCTTTTAAACGTGAAATCCAAGGTCTACTCAGCACTGGTTTGTGGAATGGCTGATTCAGTTATAGAAAAACTGTTTAAAAATTACTTGAAAAATGTTACTACTGTGTTATCTGTAACAAAATCAATTATAGAAATTCTACTTTGTTTCCTAATTTTATGATTATGGGTTTCTACTTACCTACTAGTAAGGTAAATGGGCTTATTTTTGGCCAGCTGTCACAAATTAAAGTTTACGTATGGAACTCCTGAACAATTTTTAAAATAATAACTTAAATCTAATGAATAAACAAAACCATGATTACAAAAAACTCGCGCAATTTCGATTATTATCTACTTATTTATTGACTAGACTAATGAGGTCGTTTGGAGATAACTTCTAAATATGTACTCATATTTTCACAGCCGTAGCTACAGCATCATTAATCAATACAGGATGTATAAAATTGCATTAATAGGATGTTATTAAATTGAGCCTACTTAATTAATAAAGCGTAATATTAATGAAATTGTACCTAATTTTCACTATTATGAAAAATGAAACGTAATTCTTGTCGCTCCTCCGATGGAGGAAATGGAACGTAATAAATAAACTTAACCGATCCTCAGATACAAGGGCAGGCAAAAAAATATTGCCTCTCCTAATATATCTTCCGTTACTTCTTATCCTTAGCAAACGATAAAATATTATCCTTTGTTGGTTTTTTTCAATGCTTCATTCAATTTTCAGTCCTGCTCTTTCTATGTCCAAAAGTAACGAAGTTAACTGAAAATAGAGGGAGAATTGTACATTTTGGCAAAATGCTAAGTTTTGATGACACTATTAAAGATTTAAGTATATCACTGATGCCAAATTTCTAAATTACTCTGAAAATCTTTAACAGTGTCATTAAGACCTAAGGCATAAATAACATCGAGTTAATATCCAAAGGTCATACAACGGTTATTTCCGAATCATCCTCTTCTTCGTTAAATTCGATTGGTAACAAATCTCTCGCTACTGGCAAACCATTATATGCTCCTCCAATAACTGCAAAGAACAAATAGTTTTATTTCCTTGTTTATATCTAAGACGTTCGCAATGTGTTGCCACAGTCCCTTTGGTGTAGCTAATTGTATATAATATCCATTTTGTCAGGGGCAATGAGGATCTTGTTTTTATAAAAATGTCTTTTTACATAAACTACAACATGCTTCAAGAAAATTTTTATAGCAGGGTCTATTTTTTAAGTTAGAAAGTCAAAATTTCCATTAATTTCGAAAATTACCATTCAAAGCAGCATTTTATGTCAGAATTACATAAAGTAGATGCCATTTTGGTCTATTTCGTATGTTTAACCTAACCTAAGTGACTTAATATTTACGTAAAATATTGGGAATGAGATGACGTCAGTAATATGTCTTAACACATTGACTGCCATACAGGTTAAGACAAATTTCTCATAAAGCGCCATCCGGTAACAACGGGTTAACCAAAAAAAATATCCCCCACGCTATGAATACCATCGGCTAACACACCATGAATAGCTACGATGACACACAATATCTTGAAAAAAAAAAAACCAAAAAAAGGTTTCGGTCCTATAGCGCCATCTCGGTCTATTTATACCAACAGAAGTGTGCTGGACCGAGTCGCTGGCGTAGAGATTCCGAAAACGTGACTCGGCCTTATAGACCGCGATGGCAGTCAATGTGTTAAATAAGCTGTTCAATTATAATGACCTGTTAGTTATCGAACGTATTTCCCTGAACAAGTAATTGTGGTCATTAACACATATTATCCACCAAATCAGTTATCCTCTTTCAACTGCAGTCTTTCTTTTTCAAAAATAACTAATAAGTTCTACTAAAGGTTTTATCTACGTGACGATTTTCTTACAAGTTATAAGGTAAAAGAACCAAAGACATAACTAGAAACCAGACATCTATTATGCAATGGAGTAAAAGTACATCATATAAGCTGTGAAATAATGTGTCTTCCCTTCCCCTCGTGGTTTTTTTCCCGACATCAATTTTCATTGTAAATATACCCATTCCATACAGGGTAGTGGGGTAGGAGATACTCCTACTTCAGGGAAATGAGTGACCCTGCAGACGTGAACTCCTGGTTCCCCTGAGAGTAGTAACCTGTCGGGATCCCTTTACCAGGGGCATGGCAAATGGCTCTAGTGCTGTTATTCAATCAAGACTAAATAAGGACTTCTTTAAAGGTTCGATGCCAAGTCATGCAGGCTCAGTTGCTTACGTGCTAGGCTTGAGACCATGAAGTCCCAGGTTCGAATCCTAGCTGGGGTATGGATGTTTTATGGCGTTTTTAATATATTACCTAAACGGAAGTCTCCTGAGTTTGAGACTGAGCTGCGACAGTCTTGTGTCAGCGATAACAGTAGTGTCGGACCCAAAGTGGGCAATGGGTGCTTGAAAAAACTACAGAAAGTAGTGGGAAACGATTGTTTCCTGTGAAACAATAGAATCAGCCATAATGGAGTAAGATTTCTAAAAACGAAACTCTAAACTCTAAAAATGTATCAATTTTCGTCTAAAAAGTTTTTCCAAATCGTTTCAAATAACGATATTTGCCATTTTCTAGTTTTCCCTTCACAATTTATAAAATAGACCATGGATTTTAAATTTTCTTAAAGCTTGTCGTAATTTGTGATCATCATTCCAACTTAGAAAATAGACTACTGCACAAGGTGTTCCAGGTATGAAATCATCAAGATATTGACTTGAAATTTGGTACATGTATGTATTTTAACGAGATCTGGAACTAGACCGTTGAAGGGTTGAGGGGTAAATTGGGGTAAACGGTGGTAAATAGGCAAATAAAGCAAATAAAAGTCCATAAAATTGATATTTAGAGAAGCTAAGGTCTAAAAATTTTTTGGCAATAGCCACCCCCATTACCACCCCCGCCCTATTATTAAAGGAGGTGAACAAAAATAAAATTGTGATTTAATGTGTGTACAAGAACCTCAACCATTTTTTTTTCTACTTCCCACCTCCACTACTACCCACCCCCACTACCACATTTTCAAAAAATATGAACATAAAGTAATATATGCATCTCCAGCCTAACTACCACCAAAGTAACAGTAACTGACATAGGAACCTCGAATGAAGGCCCTAGCTCCCTTAATAGGGGATGTTTATAGGAAATTTTTTTCAATATTTTTTGACATAGAATGACTCCTAAAAATAATGACTGCAAACCAGAAACACCCTGGTATATAGGAGGTGGTGGCAGAGTAGAGGAAGCTAATGGGGAAACAGAAGTGGAATAGTGGTGAGAATTAGTAGTGAGAGAGTTGGAAAAAGTAGTGGGATGGCGAGAAAGTATGGTGGAAAAGTGAGAAAAAATGGTGGCAATGTATAAAAAGATAGTGGGAGAGGGGGAAGACGGTGTGACAGTGTGACAGTGTGAAAAAGTGGTGGGAAGATGAGTAAATTTGAAGAAAGATAGTGGGATAATGGGAAAAAGAGGTGTGTTAAAGTGGGAGAAAACGAAGGAAGATGATGGGAAGTGGTTAAAAGTAGGGGGAAATGTTGGGATAGTGGGGGAGATGGGAAAAACATGATGAATCCACACGAGCATAGCCGTGGGCATAAGAATAAACAAGATACTTCTCATCGGCTCAATTATACCATATAAATAAACAATTTAGAATTTTTGCTATATACGTCAATGTGAGGATTAAACATTTATCTATAGTTAAAATTATATTTACGTTTATAAGTTTTGAAGTGGTTCATGCCCATGGTTTCAAAGGTGGTAAATTGAGCATCTAAATCAAGGCCCTCAATTTTGACGCTTTGAATGTCAGGGCTTAAAATAGGTTGTGGTTGCTGTTGTTGTTGTGGTTGAGTTGTTGGCATTAGCTGAATCTGTTGTAATTCTGGTATATGCGGCATTACCTACAAAAAATGTTTACGATAAAAGCTGAATGGTTGGCATTTCAAGTGATATACTTACTTTTTGCCCATCAATTCTATGCGGGTTCCGACATCCTCTACATTTGCATTCTATACAAGGCTTGCTATCGACATAACACGGACATCGCTGACCACAGCAAGTCAATTTTCCTGGGGTAGCTGTCGCATTTCCGCATCGACATCCCTTTTTAGGTTTAACGGTACATGGCTTTTTAAATATTGACTGAAATTTAAGAATATTTGATTTGTAAAATAGTTGAACAAACATACAGGGTTACTTATACCACGGATGGGGTTATTTATACCTAAATTTTAATTTTTTATAAAAAACGCTTGTAAAAAAAAATAAGATTTGTGTTAAGAAAATTTATTTTTCTCATACAGGGTGCCAAAAAATGTCAAAAATATGACTTTTACGTAAGAGTATTACTTTATTTTTCATTTGTAATGAAAATTTCATTTAAAAAATTTGCTAATAATTACTTTCTTAACATTTTAATTAACAACTAAATGTTTCAACTAATTTTTATTCAACGCATTTTGTAATCGTCTATTAAATTCATCGTAAACAGAACAAATCATCTCATGATTTACTTCCTCAAAAGCTTCAATTATTATTTCTTTCAAAAAACCCAAAAAAGTTATAGCCGTTAGATCAGGGTATCGAGCCGGCTAGTGAATGCAGCCAAATCTACTTATCCAGTTTTGAGGAAAATGTCTATGAAGCCAATTTCGAACCTGCAATGAATGTGAGGGACATCTGTTTTGTTGAAAATAGGCCTTGCATCTGTATTCTAAGTTTTCTTCTTCAAATTCTGACTAAAAGTACCTATGTATTCAAAATTTTCTAAGTATGAATTTTGATTAAGATTTTCCTAAAGAAAGTATGGACCAATAATTTTTTTTGTAATAGCACACCATACATTTACTTTTTGAATTTTTGACTACTTGTAGTTACTGTAAAATTTGGATTATCTTGCGCTTAATAATGACAATTTTGGGATGATACTATGCCATTCGTGTTAAATATTTTTATAAAACTGTTGTCTGTCTCTCACAATTCCTTCCTCGATATTCAAAAAAAAATCTAAATGATGTGCATCATCATCTTCCAGAGTAAGAATTTTTTTAGATTTATTAGCTTGAAACTTATTTTTTTTTTTATAAAACTGAATTTCGGGTTTGGTTAAATTTTTTAAAATCATTAGTAATATTAAATTTCTGTATTAATTTTTTTGAACTCTGTCGATTAACACAGTGCGATACTTTTCTTGAAACCACTCGATCGCATGTCGATAGGAAATGCCCCAATACCATAACATTTAACTAAATAAATTTGTTGCTGTAAAGTAAGCATTATTCGAATTTATATTAACATACAGTAATTATGACGATGACCTTGGCACTTCAAAAACCAAGGGAGGATCGAGGGAGGGGGGGGGGCACCAGGGGCAATTGCCCCCCGAGAAGAATAAGATCTAATATTATTTATTATTGAATATTGAAAATGTCGATAAAATTATTGATAATTTGGCGGTAGACGGCCACAGTGCCCCCCCCCAAACGTTCTGGATCCGCCCTTGTCAAAGGAATTTTGATTGTATTAATTATTCCTTATATACAGGAAGATAAAGAAACTGAGACATTGGAAAATATCGATTTAAACAAGAATTAACTTAAATTTTGGATTAAGGCTAAGAAAGTATTGGGTGAGGAAAGTAATAGAGGCGATAGCGGGTGGCTGATGACAAAAAACTTTTGAGACCTTGGCATCTCATACATACACCAAATCCCAATTTTATGAACTCTTGCTTGCTTTTCCTATGTACCCTTATTTACACCCCCAATCCTTCAATGAAATAAGATCAAAATATAATCTAGTTGAAGATCTCGTTATACCTAATGCACAGATGTACAAAATGTCAAGTCAATAAAACCATTCCAGAGTAATCGTGTGCACAAAAAAGTTACAGACAGACAGAAATTATTTTTTACTCAAACTTAAAATTTTGACGTTTCATGACAGCCGAAGCCGATTTGAACAAATAAAAATTTCAATTTTTTTACGGTTATTTCACGTAAAAAAGGAAGTAAAATTCATATTTTTGAAATATTTGAGCGCCCAGTCTAAAAAAACAGAAGCAAGCAAAATTTTTTATAGGGTGATTTTGTCAAATTTAGCTTCATGTGTGGTATAGGGGACACCCTGTAGGTCAAAAAAAATTGGAACTCTAAATTTAAAATACCACAGATAATATAACTCCTTGTATCACAGAAGACACCTTGTGTGGGAGGCGGTTACACATTTAAAGACAACGTAGTATACTATATACTGGGATTAATCTTTTCCGAAAAAATCCCTGTGCCACGAACGGGATTTAAACCCGGGATTCCAGGATAAGAGTGAAGTGTGCTTACACCTCGACAAAGGAAGTCATGTTTTTTGTAATATAAAACGTAGTGTACTTGCCTTCTCCGTGAAATCTTTCTGTTTATTTGCTGTAGGAACTTTAGGAAAACTGCTGGAACCATCTTTTTGTTTCCTTTTTAACGTTATCTTACTTCCCGTACCAGGGTATAAAACAGAATAAAATGAAGTTCTATTTTGTATGTTAGAATTTAAAACTATATTTTTATTATCTTTCACTTGGGGATGAACATTTTGAGTATTTGCTGAATTAGTATAAATACAGGGCAAAATGGAGTACGCTGATTTTGGTAAACCACCTTTACTCTTATAGTCATCCTCAAACAAAGCTCCTTCTTTTATTAGTAAAATTAAGTTACTGGCACCTCGTTCGAATCCCGTTCCAGGTTGAGATGCCTGCATCGTAATACTTTTAAACAGAGGAGAATTAACTAGGGATATACACATTTTTTTATAACACTGTAGCAATATTCGTAAACGTTTATTCTCTGTGTAATCTTTGCAGTCTTTACATCCCTCGCACGCAGGTTTAATTTTTTTTCTCCCTCTTTTACAATTCCGACAGAGGTGATGCTGACACTGGGCTATCGTTGGCGAGAAAGGGTTCACCAACAAATTCGAACACACCACACAACACAGCGAATTCCTCAAATAAGGTACCAATCTATATAAATCCTGCCAGGAATTTGGATTCTTTGGGTCCGACTTCATTATTATTTGAGTTGTTGTTACATACAAATTAGTTGAATTCATTTTTGGTCTTACAGGAACTGGCTTTTCCTTAGAAATCTTAGGAATTTTGGAAGTCATTGAGCTTTGTTTTTGATGTTGTTTAGAAATTTGGTTAGGTTTTAGGTTGCTCTGTTTCTAACTGTTTTGGCAGATTTATAACTAGATATGGTGCCAACCTTGAAGCTTGAAGTCAGTGTGACCAGATTTTTTTTTGTAAATATGCTGCGACCACGACCACAGATTAAAATTTGTTTTAGTCTGTGCCACGATCACGAACCATTCATTGAACTATCTGTTCGTTGGATATAGTTCAATGTCACCAACTTACTGTGACCAGAGTATCTTTACTCTGCTGTGACCATCGAAATAACTGCGCCACATAAATCAAAATCTACTAAAAACTGCTAGACGTTTATTAAAAATATATTAAGATTCTGCCACCCATTTTATTTATTGACATTTAAGTGTGCTTTTATGATTAAAAAAAGAAGAAACTAATGTGTATTACAGAGAAACTATTGTAATTCTTAATTGTGAGCGCCATTTATTGTTTAATGACCGCATTATTGTCACAAACTTTCCAAACAAAAAAAAGATATCTACTCAGCGGCTCTTGTACAAACTCCAAAGAGCCAACGCATAAGTGGCGGCAAATTTCAAGTTTAGCAGTTAAAAGGGGTAATTAAAGATGAGAATATAATAATGTCACGCAGTCTAGTAAAATCTTTTTAAATATAAAAAAACAAACAAAATAAATAAATACATGTGAATCACTGAAATACATATGTAGTTCAGTGATATGAATACGAAATGAACACATTCTATTCATTTTGTTTTTAGGGACATCCTTTCGATGGCGCGACATTCGACAAAAATATGGTCGGGTTATTATTTCCTCGTTTCAGATAAAGCGTCAAGATGGCATCATCAAAAAATAATACAGATTCTACTAAACAGAATTCTGTCCTACTGACCAAGGTTGAAGTAAGCTGAGAATCTATTAAAAAAGTAGATTTCAACTAAATCTTGTCAAGCATCTGCACGTGACGTCACAAGGTCGTTGCCTGGAGTATAAACTATAAACAAATAAATAACCTTACTTTATTTCTAACATTTGTGGTTTGGTGAGAGTTGTGCTTTGTGATATTCGAAGTTTGTATACTTTGTTTCATTGTGAACAATAATATATTTAGCTGGGTGATTTTTTCTGCATGTGTTATTATAAGGAAATTTGACTCTAATTACCTATGTACAGTAATTATTATTATACGTTGGACAATGAAAGTCATATAAGAAATAAAGTGAGGTTATTTATTTGTTTATCATCCAGGCAACGACCTTGTGACGTACGTGCAGATGCTCTATGGTGTGAATCACACCAGATGCTGAGCCTGATTCAAAATATTGTAAGGACAGGGCTGGCTCCAGGTATTTTGCCGCCCCTCTCTTAAATAAATAACATTCCGGTCAGGCGGGGTAAAAATGAAACAAAATGACATATTTCAATGTTTAGGTGGCTTAGAATCGAGTCATATTTAATTTAAGATTGGTATCGTATGTAAAAATGAGCAGGGCTGGCTGCAGGTATTTTGCCGCCCCTCTCTCATATAAATAACATTCGGGTTAAGCGGGGTAAAAATGAGACAAAATGACATCTTTCAATGTTTAGGTTGCTTAGAATCGAGTCATATTTAATGAAAGATTGGTATCATATGTAAAAATGAGAGGAAAAAATATATTTCTATGTATTTTTTTTACTAAAAAGTACCGTTAATTGATGGCCAAAAATAAACAGTGTCTCATTTTTACCCTTCAAGTGGGGTAAAAAAAAGACAGTGGAGGGCAAATGGTAGACACGTGATTTATTCCCATTCTTATTGACGTCGTACAGATGGAAGTGCAAAAATAAGACAAAGGAGGGTTTTTTCTTTTATATGTAATTTATTCAGATTTTTTACTAAACAAGAAGGGGCTTGCAGAAGGGCTAGCTTCTCCTAAATTAGGAAGCTGAAATGTGCCTGCTTCAGTCTGCCCATTTGGTTTCTTTGGACTCTTTTTTAGCCCGCTTTTAATTTTTTCGTAAAAATCAAATTTGTGATGATTTAAAACTAGCAGATTAATAAACTTGAACACAAAATGTGAAGTATGACACTTCTAGTTGACGTCTGCCAAATACAGACAATGCAAATAGAGAAACTATAAAATCCCCAAAAAGTACTAAGGTGCGTTCAAAAATTTTTTAAAAGTGAATTAAAGATGAGTTTACTAAATAATATTTTTTCCCGCATTAACGGTAAGCATAGGACCTGATTGGGTAACATAAAACAGTTCTGAATGTACAAAACAAACTTGAATAAAAAACCGCTGCCCAAGGAATCACTACTTCCACATCCAGATTCTCTATCCAAGTCACTCACAACGAAAAAAATTTTGTGAAAATAATTGTTCATGGAACTTTAATAATATAATATTTGAAATCCTCTACCCCAAAAACCCATAAAACGATACCCCACATCGGTAGTGGGGTGGGGGGATGGTGATAGGGGGGTGGTAGTGGGGGTGGATGAAGTAAAAAAATATTTTGAGGTTTCTGGTTCCTGTACATAGGTACACTAAATCACAATTTTTTTTCATCCCCTTTAATAAGGGGGTGGAGGGTGGTAATGGGGGTGGCTAATGCCAAAATTTTTTTTGAGACCTTAGCTTCTCTTGTATATACTAAATACCAATTTTATGGACTCTTACCTGCTTGATTGACCTATTTACCCCAAATTTACCCCAATTTACCCCCCAACCCTTCGACGGAACAAGATGAAAATATAATCTAGTTCTAGATCTCGTTAAAGTACATATGTGTACCAAATTTCAAGTTAATATCTTAAACGGTTCCAGAGTAAACGTGCGCACAAAAAAAAGTTACAGACAGACCGACAGACAGGCAGAATTTTTTTTTTCGCTCAAACTTAAAATCTCGACGTTTCATGACATTTTAAGCCTATTTGGACAATAAAAATTTTTTAAAATTTTTTTGTCGTTACTATACTTCCCCTGGACGTGGAAGTAAAATTAAGTTTAATTCATTTCAATCTGGGTTGGATATCACCTTGTCTTTTATTTACCTCGCTACCTGTCTGTCTCATTTTTACCCCACCTCACCCTATCTTTTCGGTCCATTATTTTTTATAACATTTTAAGAGTCACCTACTGAATATCCTTGATGGTTTGTTTTTTTAGTTATAAGGTTTACAGAAATTTTTGGATTTTCGGCAATATGATTACTGTATTTAAAAGGGTAAAATAAAATAATTGAAAAATTAACCGTATTGAAACTTAAAAAAAATATCACACCACAGAAATTAGACAAGAAATAAAATCACATATAAGAAACAGAATGTATGTATGTAACCTACGTTATACACAAAAAAAACTAACAATAACAAATTATTTATATAAAATTAACATTACTATTACTATATTAGTGAAAGAATTGTTTCTTAGCTTTTTAAAGAATTTGCCGCCCGCTTCGCGCCCCCCCCCCCCCCCCCCCGTAGAGCCAGCTCTGTGTAAGGATTTGTGTAATGTTAATAATTAAGCAAAAATCTCATAAATTGAACGAGCTCGCAATGACCCACTTGAAGTATAGACCGAATGCATGTAGGCGGCGTCAGAGTCGCGTTTGGGTACTGCAACATAACCTCATTTTCTGTGCATCTTTGTTTACTACTTCTTTAAAAATACCAAGCAATTGTGTGCCTCAATGCACTTCCTATTATAGAAAAAATAAAAATTTAAAGTTTCCAGTATGCAGCAGTTTTAGAAGAAAGTGGATAGTTGCTCTCAAATTACAAAAAAGCCCATCTACTGTGTTCAAAACATTTCACAGACCGAATGCATGTAGGCGTCGTCAAAGTCGCGTTTGGGTACTGCCACATAACCTCATTTTCAAATCAAATCAAAATATACTTTATTGTTCAGAAGAAAGAGTTTCTCATTAACAAAGTAAATAAGCATAGGTACATAGCATATATAGTTTACACAGTGCACCTACATTACATAAATACAAAACGCAGATTACATATAAATTTTAATACAATAATAAAAATAGCTAATATAAAAAGTCAAAAAGGACGATAAAATAAGGTAGTTAATGTCTAATTACAATGTGTCATTATAGTACTCGTCTAAGTTATAATAAGGTTTAACAATTAACAGGCTTTTAACCGCCTTTCTGAAGTTTGTATTTGAGCTTATTTCTTTAATATTATTTGGTAGGTGATTGAACATCTTATAGCCATTGTAAATAATTGAGTCTTTGACTAGGGTGGATCTGGGAATTGGCAGAGCAACATTATTGACTTGCCGAGTTACATGCATGGAGGGAGTACTTATGATATTACTTCTATGCTTATGAACTAAACAAACTGTTTCTAGAATGTAAATGGATATCACAGTGAGAATTCTATGTGTCAAGAACAGTGGCTTACATGATTCACGAATTCTAGTTTTGTACAGGTAGCGAACAGCACGTTTTTGAATTACAAATATTGTTTGTATAAGATATTTACTGGATACTCCCCAGAAGGCAATGCCGTACCTTAGGTGTGATTCGATTAATGAAAAATAAGCAGTCTTAGCAGCTGCATAACCCAGTTCATTTGCGATCACTCTGATAGCGTACGTTCCGGATGCTAGTTTGTTACTAAGTATTTTAATGTGCTCGTTGAATTTTAACTTGCAGTCAATGTTTAGTCCAAGAAATTTTGAGCAGGGTTTATTTTCTAGAAAATGGTTACCTAGGGGGATGTTTGTTAAATTGCAATGAAATGTAGTTATGTTTGTTTTGTTAATGTTGAAAGAAAGCAAATTGGAGTCACACCACTCTTTGACCTTATTTATATCGGCCGATACCATTTGCTGAAGGACATTAGCATCTTTATTGTGCCACAATATGGTGGTGTCGTCAGCAAATAAAGTAAATTTTCCTTCAATATTAATTTTTGTCAGGTCGTTAATATATAATAAAAAAAGAATTGGGCCAAGAACGGAACCTTGGGGCACCCCATACTTTATATTTAGTTTATTAGAATAATTTGGATTTCTAACTATTTGGCTACGGTTTGATAGGTATGACTGAAACCACTTTAAGGTGGTGCCTCGAAAACCATAATGCTCGAGCTTTCGTAACAATATTTCATGCTGGACACAGTCAAAGGCTTTCGATAAATCGCAGAAAATTGCCGCCGCTGCCTCCCCATTATTGATTTCGACATAAATCTGACTTAAAAATGAGAACATTGCATCATTTGTACTTTTTCCTTTTGAAATCCAAATTGTTGATCACTTAGTAGGTTGCAGGAGGACAAAAATTCTACAACCCTTTTTTTAACTAATTTTTCGATAATTTTTGCTAATGTAGGGATTAGTGAGATGGGTCTGAAGTTAGATGGATTATCTACTTCTCCGCCCTTATAAAGTGGAATAACTACAGAAGTTTTTAAAAAAGATGGAAATATTCCGGATTCAAACGATTTGTTTATTAGAGATGCTAACATATAAAGAGCAGAGTCTGGTAGATTTTCGAATATATTTACAGAGATTTCATCGAAACCAGACGACTTTTTATTTTTAATGTCGCTTATAATTTCTTTAAGTTCATCGATGCTTGTGTTATATAGGTATAAGGTCTTCTGATTGTATGTTTCTCCAAGGTAGCTCAAGGGGTCATTTGTTGGAATTATGTTTTCCATTAGGTTGCCTGCGATTGAGCAGTAATAGTTATTTATAATATTGGGGTTTAAAGACGATGTTACACGCGGTTGGCTTTTACCTTTAAGTTCGTTTATAATAGCCCAGCTCTCTTTTGCCCCATTATTGGCTCGCTCTATTCTGGATTTGTAATGATTTTCTTTACCTTGTTTAATGACTTTTCTGTAGATATTACGGTATTTATTATAGTATTTAAAGAAAAATTCTTCGTTGGTGTATTTTCTTATATAGTGAAGAGATCTTAGATTTTTGGCAGATGTTTTTATACCCTTAGATATCCATGGTTTTTATTTTTTAGTTTAATTTTTTGAACTGGAAAGGCTTCATTGAATGCATGTTTAAGATACCTGTAGAAGGCATCAAATGGCTCTGCCCTATTCAGCAGATCCTCCCAGTTATACCCAAAGCAGTTTTGATAAAACCTGTAGTGTATCGGAATTATTTGTATCTAACGTTGATGAGTCATAAAGTATTACCGAATACCAGGTGGCGCTCTGCAGCTCACGGCCGGGAGGAGACGGCAGTTTATATCGAACAGCGGTACGAGTAGGTCGGTGGTGTGAAACTAAGTGAAGTGTCTTACTCTAACAGTATAAGCGAAGCGAGACATAATCGGGCATATTACAAAACCTATTATAATTAGTCCTACTATATAATCGGCCATGTTTGAATTTTTGACAAATATTCCAAGAGGTCTGTAATGAACAATGTACTGCTTCATGGTCTGATAGAGCAGCTGGGATGACCAAGCAGGAGATATTTTCTTTACTGAGATTACTACAGAAATAGTCGATTGTTGTAGCTGAGTGCTGAGAAATTCTAGTAGGTGAATTGACATGCATACTAAGATTAAAGGAAGTTAGCAGGGTTTTTAGCAATTGAGTATCATTTGATTCCAAGTCACTAAAATTTATATTAAGATCGCCAGCTAATATAATCGACGATTTTGTAGGTAACCGATATAATAATGCTTCGAGTTTTTCTAAGAATAATTTAACATTTGATAAAGGCGACCTATACATACATACAATATACATATCTATTTTACTGCAATAGATTATGGAAAATTCAAACTGCTTTTCTTCTAAGGCGTCATCATATTTGTCAAAATTAACGAAGGGAAATTTCTCATGTAGAGCATTATTTATAAGTATTAATGTTCCACCGTGTGCATCTGTGCATCTTTGTTTACTATTTCTTTAAAAATGCCAAGCTTTTCTTTTAGTTCAACTAAACTATCCATTTTCCGTAGGATTCAAATACACAAACTTATTTCAACACATCAAAACTACAAAGCACAGAACACAATGAATAGAGTACCCAAAGGCGATCGGGAACCGCCTGGCGGCGAAATATTTTATTAAACCTATGCATACCTCCTATTTTGAGTCGCCGTTTTGCATGGTGGTAATCAGGATAAGTTGTAGAATATAATAACGTTACAGATCATAGTATATTTCGGGCCAGTAACGGACCGTCCTTCCAGAAAGAGATAACTGCACCGCTACTGCGCGTTCGAAAAACAAGGATAGCCTGACTTCACCGCCGCACTCACTTCTCGCCTAAAAGCTGAATACGAGAGAACCTTATACTCTACAAATCATGTCAGCTTTTGACCTGCTGTGCACCTATCATCACTCTTGATCACTTTCAAATCGAGCCCGCGTCCGCTACAGCCGTGTGTCCAATGTATGTCTATTTAAAAATGCGTCGAAAACGGTAGTATAAGACCTAGAAAGCTGAAGTTTGCAGGCAATTTTACTTTTTAATATGGAATTCTAATACTGCGTTTGTCAGCACTTTTCATTTTGCAATAAGGCCGTTGTGGGTTAAAACGTTGGTGAAAACACCTCCAAAATAACTGATGCAAGCACGTATGATCTTTTGAACCGTTGATTTTTCAACGGGTTATAAGCTATTTATTTTGTTTTTATTTAATATTAAATTTTAACTCATTTAATTAAACACAATAAATAGTAGTAGTAAATAATATACTATACTTTAATTAAAGTAGTTTAATTATGAAACAGTGCACTTACCCAACGTTATTCAAGAAAATAGACAAACAGTCAAGAATGAAAAATATTTATTGTGTTATTTCGAGATAAATTGCCAGATTCTTCAATGTTTCTATTATGAAAATACATTTTGCATCGATAGCGCGGGACATATCAATGTGTTGTCTCATGGTAATTATTACAAATATTTAGTGACTCTCCATTGATTTGCTCAAAAATCTCATTCATTTTTTGACCCTGCAAGAAATTCTGAATTCGATTTCATTAAACAACACTAAACGTACATTAGTTCTTACACCGCATTCTCTGCGCTGTATCGTCTGCGAAGGCGTTCCGTATACTTAATTGCAATTTTCTCGAAAACTGTTAATCCTAGAAAAAAAAGTTTCAAATAAAAAAGTTAGCTCCGTCTTCTTTATCTTCATATGCCCTCGATAAACTTGGTATCTATTTCGAAGGACAACAAAGTTTCTCGTTTGTTGTATTCGCATCTGTAAATTTTCAGTTTATCGACATAGCCTTAGAAAAAAAAATCATTTTATCTACATTTATTAAAATTTGACTTTCATATTAACAAATTTTGTTAACAAATATGGAGTCATCACACGGTCAAAATTTGAGATTCATTTGTTGTCCCGCTTTTTAGTTAGAGCGAGTTAAAGAAAAAAATAATTGCATCTACTATTTTACAATTTTCTCACATTTTTGGTTCTTTGGATCTTTTGTCTCGAACAACCAAAAGAATCGTAATTCTCTATTTTATCGAAGGATAAGCTTCTAAACACTTCGGTTAAGGTAATTTTAGTTTACATCTAAACTAAAAATTGATCGCTGAACTAGCTGTCTTTTACGTGACGCAATAGCGGAGACTGCGGTAAGGGGAGGTATGCGTAAGAGCGTATCTCTCTTTCATAGTATTATGGCCACTATGGGAATATACCGGGCATTCAGTACTCTTACCATCTGCACCAATGAGGAAGAATGCTCGAGAGAGAGAGAGAGAGAGAGAGAGAGTAGTCTAGAAAAAACTTACCTTCTCTGTTCGTTCCTTCCCAGCAAACATAAATATATAGCATATACGTAAATGCTACGTAAACTAAGTTTCGCAGAAGTAACGTGCTATGTAAAATGTGACGCATAATCATATGTGCATACTCTGCGAAATGTCAGCAACATGTGCATATGATTTTTACATAGTGAAGAGGTAACACTGTGACCTCACGGTATGGAACAAATGATGTAGCGTATATGTATATTCAACCACTTGTTATGTAAAGCATACGTAACTAATTTTATCTCTTTATGATGTAGCATATATGTATATTCACTTGATAGTGACCTTACGCTACGTAACATATACTTTTTATCTCTTTATAATGTAGCATGTATATATTTTATCTACCTACTGTATGTTCAAAATAGCATATCCCAGCACTTTTTAAATTTGATACTACACAATTGGATTTTTAAAGTTAGATATATGAATAAAGTTCCTTATAAGTTATACAGAAAAATATATTTCTTTAGAAAATTACCGAAGTTGACACCAAGTTTTATTTTTAAGTCGGATACCTTATTTAGAGAGCCGAGTAGTTTTATATTTTGAATGAAAATTTTTTTGTAAGAAATGGTTATATTTAAAATATAAAACTATCTAGCTTTCTAAAAATGTTCAGAGGTAGTTATTCAACTTAAAAATAAAAGTTGATGTCTCCTCCAGTTATTTCCTAAAGAATATCAATTTTTCTGGACAATTCATGAGGAATTTATATTCATATATTTAACTCCAAGAATCCAGTTCTCTAGTATCACTATTTAAAAAGTATTATAGGGTGCTATTTTGAACATTATAGTAGGTATATACAACAAATAGGTGCTACATCAAAAAGAGATAAAAAGTATATAATGCAAGATATGGTTGTCTGATTTGTCAACATATATTAGCTTAGGAAAGATTCTCGAATTGAATGACAGTTTAAACTAAGTTAATTAGTATCAACAAAGTTTCAATTCCATCTTAATCTCTGCATATCCCAGTAGGTAAACCAGGCATTAGGCATTGTCCTCGACGTTGTCATCTATATTCTTTAGAAAGCAGCTATACTATATTTTTTCTTCTCCAATGATATATACCCACCTACCTACCTACCTTGCCTTGCATTCCTAGTAAAGCTTAAATTCCATTTAATTTCTTTTATTAACTGTTGATTTAGGAGAGATTAATACTAGTGTCTTTTGTGTAACTAATCTATATTCAAGTTAACTAAGTATCTACAATAAGTGTTAAGCATTTCTCGGGTCGTTTCTGATTGTACTCGTTCTTTGGTCAGCCTTCGTCACTCTGACATTTTCTACTTGAACATCAGTTACACAACCTGTGAAAATAATTGAAATATTAGTCTATTTTATATACGGGGTGCACCATTTAAAACTCCCCAGGCTTGTAATATTCTTATTTTTTAAGGCACATCAAATTGTAGATATTTTTAAAGCATTTAAAAAAAATTTTTTTTGAAAAAATTGTTAAGAAAGAAATCTTAATTTCCTTGAATATTTTTTTACGTCACCCTGTACAGGAACTGCATTAATGTTTTCTTATAAAAGTTTTAATTAGCTTCAATTTATATTATTATGTCATATTCGAAATTCTTTTTGGTTTTAGAGAAAGGAATTAAAAACACTCCAAACTGCTTTTTTTTTTAAATTACTTTGAAAGGAATGTAAATAATAATTGTATGCTTTATCTGTAAAAGACATATCACAAACAATATTCAGCGTAATAAAACAGTAACCAAAAATAAAAAAAAAAATTTTTAAAAACTAACTTAGTTATATTAAAATGTATCAAGTGGGAAACTGCAAATTTTTTATTTTTTAAGTTTTTTTATTTTAATAACATAAATTGAAGCTAATTAAAACTCATTCTTCATAAGAAAACAATAACACAGTCCATGTACAAGGTGAGGTAAAAAAATATTCAATAAAATTAAGTTTCCTTTCTTAACCATTCAAAAAAAAAAAAAATTAATCACTCTGTATGGATATTTAAAGGCTTTAAAAATGTCTACAAGTTGATGTGCCCAACATGGTCATCGCTTCGAAAATAAAGAAGTCTTGGTAGTTTTAAGTGGCGCACCTTGTATAGTGTAGTAAATCTGGTTATATAGCTTGTACCTTTACTAAATTGTGAAGAAAACTAGATGCAAACTATTTTGATCAATTTGTTAAGTTATTAAACAATTTATGATAGCTTAAATAATAATATATATATTTTAACAAAACTTTACGAAAACACGCTTCCAATGGAATGAAAAATTTGAGGTCGATCCGATAAGTTTTAGAAGTATACTGCTTTAAACATGAACCGATGTGCTCAAAATGCTGTCATTCAATCCGAAAGTCTGCCTCAAAGTTGAGTTTATACTGTTAAAACCCAGCTATTTAATATCAGATTTGTCTAATCTGCCAGAGATGGTGATTTGAGGACTATTGGAGTATTTCAACATAAAAGTATGCAGCATATAACTGCCGAAAAAAAGGGGAATGAAAATGCAACTAGGAGTGAATGACTTCACGCAGCGTATATATTCTTGATTAATTTTAAAGCCTCTAGAGATCTTAGAATATCCTGGTTTTTTGAATTTCGCTCTAAAACAAGCGCGGATCTAGAAATATCAATAATTTTTTTCTCGTCTGTGGTGTATGGGACCCATACGAAATATGGGAAATAACATCTCGAGAAGCACTTCTCTAACGACCCCTAAAAAATTTTGAAAAAGCAGTTTGCGAAAAAAATTTTCAAAATTCGATTACCCCCCAGGTCTAGGGACTCCTGTTGAAAATTATTTTTTTTTGTCATATGCATTTTACTTTTTATTAAAATATAGCAACACGTTCTGAAGTTTATGAAAATATTTTCATTACTAACTGAGATACAACGAATTGAAATTTTGTGATTTGTTAAATTGTAAATCACAAAATTTCAATTCGTTGTATCTCAGTTAGTAATGAAAATATTTTCATAAACTTCAGAACGTGTTGCTGTATTTTTATGAAAAGTAAAATGCATATAACAAAAAAAATAATTTTAAACAGGAGTCCCTAGACCTGGGGGGGTAATCGAATTTTGAAAAATTTTTTCGCAAACTGCTTTTTCAAAATTTTTTAGGGGTCGTTAGAGAAGTGCTTCTCGAGATGTTATTTCCCATATTTCGAATGGGTCCCATGCGCCACCGACGAGAAAAAAATTATTGAAATTTCTAGATCCGCGCTTGCTCTAAAATTAAGAGATTTTTTTGCAAAATGTATTAAAAAAATATGCTAAATAAGCCCATTAAATCATCACAGCAAATTTCAAGTGGAAATGTTTATAACAACGCCAAAAAAACAATAACAAAGTCGAAAATTGAATCGTTGGCTGTTTAAGTGCATTAAGTCATAGAACAATTTGTTTTAGAATGTAGATTTTTGTCCTACTCTTCAGTGGTGTTAACAATTTTTTAAAACTATTTAAAATCATTTTAAATTTTTTATAAAGAATTTTTTTTCTCAGAATTAAACTAAAAATTATTAGAATGCTCAAAAGATCACAAAAAAAGGAACAATTTTAAAAAACGGGGTTTTCTACGCCAATTGAGAGCCGTGAAGCGTGCAAAAAAGGCATTTGTTAAATAATTGCCAAAAAATTATTTTAAATAATTTTAAAATACCTACTTATTTATGCAACAAGTGTGTAAAGCAGTACTTTTTTCGTGCATAAGTTGTAGACGAGTGCATCAATCTTGTGAGAATCCCATGATAAAAGTAGTTTCTTTAACAGTCTTATAAACAAATTGTTAATTAACGCCACTGAAAAGTAAACAATCAATGATTCAATTTTCGAACTTGTTACTGTTTCTTAAGCTTTTTTTATTATTTTATCATATTATACTATAACATTCACCGAGAGCCATTTGATATAAGAAAATGTGCGGGGTCCTTTACCAAGATGATTTAATTCTACCAGAAGCATATTTTTAATAATGACAAATCTTAATTGTCTTAATTTATTGCAACAAAATTGACCATAAAGGTTCAGACAATTCTAGTTTTCTTCGTAATTTTATAATGATCAAATTAATTTTTTTAATGGCGATACGCGCAATATCATTAATCACAAGACAACAAAAAAAAAGGGCTGCGCTTTTGATCAGAACCATCTAATCCTGTTTTTTAACATGTTGAAACCGATTCTGATATTAAAAAAAAAAATTTCAGTTTTTGGTTACCACCTCTTTTATCCCCTAAAAAGGAGCAATGGTTTTGTCCAAAGGTTCTGAAGTATTTTGACGTGCCGAAGCCAATTTTGGACAAAAGAAAAATTGCAGGAAAATATTAGCCTACTTTACACATACAAAACCTTGAAATATATGTACAATACAATAACGAACACAAAGTTGGTGCTATAAGATGTCGGTAAACAATAACCATACCTATGCATAGTACTTCGCAAAAGCTTTTGGTCACTATTAAGATCTGGGTTTCCTTGAATTACAACTTCTTACGCTGGATTCAGTTGAACTTAATAATGTGGGAACAGCACCCACATACAGCTTTTGTGTAACAAAATCCATGTAATGATATAATTGTCTGTCGAGAATAACGATTACCCGTGAAATAATTCTAACCTATAAAAAGATTACGTTTCATTTAAATAAATATCTTTATAAAAACGGGACAACTTACTTTTGGGTCATTCACTGGAAAATGGTGCACCTCCAGCATAGGTATGTACACCAAATTAGCAAACAAGAGGGCATGTTTATGTTTGCACCTAACCTCTACATTAATAAAACGTCCAAATAAAACAATATTTAAAAAAGTCACAACGCTTTATGGTTCACAGTTCTGCATCAAAGTTATTAAAAGACATCATCCACAATTTTTCACAAAAATGATCAAAAAACACAAACGTTAGATTTTACATCATTTTACACTGGCGTGCCGCGTGAGCGTGACACTGACGCGTTCCATGACTTCGATGTCGTAAAATGAAGTAGGTAAACATTTTTAAGTAAAATTATGTAGCAAATATGTAAACTTGTGTATAAGTAATTAAGTTAATATGTTGACTTAAATATGATATTATTTTACGTATATGCTATGTAAAATTATGTAAAATATTTTATATAAAAATGTTCTATTAATCTTACCTCTCAGAGAGGTAAAGTTACATTAATGTTTACTGGGTTGCTAATGAATGTGGCAAGATAAAGGTCATCACACACACGTCAGCATACGCACACCAGAGAAGCATAACATTTCAGCCAATCGCAGGAGGTATGAAGAACGCCGCTGAGGTGTGTATGACATGGCCTTTACACTCACGTGACTTTTGGCTCTAACTCAAAAATATACTCAGAATTAGCCTAAATCGAGGGAAAGAAACAAAGAGAGAGAGAGAAAGAAGTGGATAAGAAGACATGTCTGCCAATACAAATGGCGTGCTCATCATTGTGACGCAATTTTCCTTTACGTTACATGCAATCCATTTTGAGTTTGTAGATAAAACACACCACTTATAGTAGACCCCCCCCCCCCAAATCCAAAGCCAAGACTGTCGGGAAGGGGGTGCCACATTTGGAAAAACACAGACATACATCCATACCCACCAGTATTGTCAAGTACTGGAGTTATGGCTCAAGCCCAGGGCACGATAGACAGTCGGTCAGCATATTCGCCAACCAATAGGCCTTAACCGATTGAGCTACCGACTTGTGGGTGAAACAGAGTTCAGTTTTCTCTCTCACCAGATCAACATCAACAAGAAATTAAGCTGACAACCCCCATTTTTTGTTACGGAATTGGAAAAAGCGCAGTTTTTTACGTGTGATACAGTAAATATCGATATAGATTGTTGCATGAGTAAAGGGACCATATTTAAAACTTGCTATTCCGGGAGATAATGGGAAAAAATTTTCAGGTTTAATTCGGGGGGGGGGAGCGATTTTTGTCCAGGTCTTAGTACAATGGTTCTCAAAAATTATTTACATCAAAGATATCAGCAGTTAATAAAGTTCAACAATGAATATCCAAATAGTATGTTTACAAAAAATGGGATGGGTACCACAAGGTATAGAATGCTGGGTCCTATTCTGTTTTCAATTTCTATGATCGATTTACCACCAATTTTTAGATTTTCCTCATTACATATGTATGCCGATGATATAAAGGTATATACAGGGTGTCTCAGCTCTATTTAGACAAGCATTATCTCGGAAACAGTTAGACATAGAAAGAAATGTTTAATAGAAAAGGTGTTCTGTTTAAAAAGATGCATTTAACCATTTTATTTTCAAATGTACAAGGTGCCTCAAAAAGACAGCGGGTTATGCAACTTTACTTTTTTTAATGGAACACCCTGTATATTTTGGCATTTTTGGATTCTCCTTTTATTTCCGAACAAATTTTATTGACCATGTCCTAGACCTATCATTAACCATTGTTGAGATATTTGCAGTAAAATTTTTGGGATACCATTTTTTTATAACGTAATTATAAGGAATACTACAATACAAAAAACAGTAAATATTATTATTATAAAAGATGCTCAAATTGTCGTCCATATTCTATTTGACACATCTCATACCTCCTTAAAAGTTCTCGTGTACAAGAACTCCTTATGACATCTGGGGTTATTTGGCGGCAAGCAAGAGTTATTCTGTTTTTTAAATCATTAAGATTATTTGGTTTCTCAGCGTATACAACTTGTTTTAAATGACCCTATAAGAAAAAATATAGGGGGGGGCTCATGTCAGGTGACCGTGCAGGCCATTTAAAGGTCCCTGATTACTAATCCAGTTCCCTCCAAATCTCTCAGTCAGGAAGCGTTACAAGATTCGAATTTTGCGGTGGTGCTCCATCTTGCTGCCACCACATAATGAGGCCCTCATTTATTGGCCTCCCTTATTAGTTTAAGAATATGGAACATGACTGAATCGAGATTAAACCGTCGATATATCATAAACCGTTAATGATGGGTATAGAACATGGTTAATAAAATTTGTTCGGAAATAAAAGGAGAATCCAAAAATGCAAAAATATACAGGGTGTTCCGTTTGAAAAAGTAAAGTTGCATAACCTGCCGTCTTTTTGAGGCGTCCTGTACATTTGAAAATAAAATGGTTAAATGTGTCTTTTTAAACATAATAATTTTTCTATTAAACACTTCTTTTTATGTCTAACCGTTTCCGACATAATGCTTGTCTAAATAGAACTGGGACACCCTGTATCATGTAAGGTGTGTGAGACCAGAGAAACTATTAACAATCTTAATTCCGATTTAGAAGCCTTCTCTAAATGGTGTAGTTAAAATGGATTACATATAAACTTCCAAAAATCAGTTGCCATGTGCATAGAACGAAGTTCCAAAAAAAACAGACGGATATGATAATATAGTAATAATGATGTAATCAAATATGTAAAACAGGTAAAAAACTTTGTGTTTCAACATATTCTCGAGAGCATATATACCTTTCTGTATTGATAAATCTATTATTTTTTATTTATTATTAATCGTAAATAAACTAGTGGAAGCATTGTACTCTTCGCTGATTTACTGAGCTTTTTATATAATTGTTACGCATTCTATAGGATACTCTTCGCAGTTTTCTTGTAAATAAAGTTAGTTTTTGGACATTCTCAATTTTGTGATATCAACTTTGTTGTAAAGAAGAAATATATGAAAAAAATAAATAAATATGAAAAAAAACGCCCTGTCCGGGATTCGAACACATGACCTCTGGATTGCCAGACAAAGCTTAAGCCATTTGACCATCAGACATCACTACGAAAATTGAATGTCTGTAGTATATATCATTTGCGTATTATATTTCAATGAATTAGATATATTATTATAAGATATATACATTAGTAAAATGTATAAACAAAAAAAAATATAGAGAGTAAAATTTCGCAAGATTTCTATTTAAGTACAAATAATGATAAAAATTAAGAAAACATATTTTTTAAATTTAAATGATTAATAATTTTTTTATTTACTGATTAATTTTTTTTAAAAACAACAGGGTTCTTCCTCTAGCTAACGCTAATTTACTTTCCAAATTTCAATACAATCGGACTTTTCTTTCTTAAGCTATCGTGCTTACAAGAAACGTGACGGACGGACAGACGGACATTTTGAAAGTTGTTCAGAATTCGTTCACTAACTTAATGATATGAACATTTTTTCAAATACAATATACTCTTCGTTTTTGCGAAGAGTATAATAATACCTATATTCCAAATTAAATATTATGTGTATTGAAAATAAGTACTTTTGATTTGTACCAACCAAGGGGGGCAGCCAATATGATTTTACCCCTGGGCCGTACCGGCTGTTCACAGGCCTGACTTTCCCTCAACTATTACAAGTTATCATTATTTGTTACCAACTTTTTAGGTTAAGAATGCGACTGGCAACCATCTTGATTCATTAAAGTATGCGTGGAAAAAAGATGACTATGGTCATCTTGTTCCTATTCAATATACTCACGGAACGGTGCCGTCAGACCCATTGAAATTATTTTTTTGCAATTGTGAAAAAATCGTGTCAGAAATAGTTCATACAGGAAAATCGGTCTGAAGTGTTCTCCGAAAGATGGCCAATGTTATGGCATCAATTGTACGAGTTCTTGTATAACCTTCAGTTTTCCATAGAAAAAAGGCAATTTTTATATGGCTAATGCAACTTTTTACTCTTTACATTCTTACAAACCTCTATTTTAAGCAAACCAATATTATTAGAATTTTTTTATTAAAAACATGTATCTTAAACTATGTATGTACTGAACAAATATAAAAATTAAGGCACTGTGAGGCACCGAAAATTCAACATAAATATTAATGAAATATTTATAGAATATATACAAAAATGCAGTATAAACTTAAACAATATAAACAACCTTTTCAATTAAGGTACAAACTACAATCTCATAGACACCAAAAATTCATATTCAACTATTTGCGAAATTATAAGGTGTGGTAAACATAAGGGACATTGAAATAGGTTAAAAAAATTTAAATAAGCATAAGTTCGAAAATGTTTCCTAAAGGTGTTGCAGCTCTTCATATTTATATAGAAAATCCCTTTTTTTTTATGAATAATGTTAGGTTAGGTTGAAATTTAGCACTTCAGAGTTATGTAATGTTCTGTCCCTGTAACATAAAAAAATATTATTTTACTATAAGATATATTAGGTGTTTTCTTTCTATCAACAATCTTAGCTAAGCTAAGTAGTTTTTCAGTCACGCGTCACGCCTGACGATGAGTGAAATATTCGTGTACCACAGTTTGCGTGTGACATTAAAACTACTTAGCTTAGCTAAGATTGTGGGTAGAAAGAAAGTTGCTTTCTTTCTACCGGTGAACTGAGCTAAACTTATGAAATCTAACTTAGTTGGGCGTTCTATTTGACCTTTCTATCTTAGATTAGCTCAGTCAAATAGGTACCTCCCCCTTTACCTATGCCAACTCTATTGGATTTCATCCTAAACTTTAGAAACTTGCCTAAGTTGATTTCAAAGAGGCGATTGGTCAAAATACCTGAATCTTAACAACACGCATGCCTATATCTTCTAGTTCGTTTTGATCGTTCTCTTTGCAAGTTAGTTAAGACAAGAATCTTACATTTAGGTAAGGCAAGATTATCGGTAGAAAGAAAGCACCTGTTAAACAAATATTCATAGATAGTTTATTTAACCACATTATATATTACAGGGAGAGGGCCATTTAAAACTTTCCACCTCCGTTTTTTCTATTCTGTAAACTTTTTAGGAAAATGCTGAAACAAGTCGATTTTGTTTTCAAGGGACACATATAATAAGAATAATAAATTCAACTGTCTTATTTCATTCCCTACTCGAGGAAAGCAACCCCTTCAAAAATTTTAAACGGGAGTAGCGAGGGGTCAAGTGATACCTTGTTTTAAAGGTATTTCAATTCTCTTTATACATTTTTTAGAAAATATATGCTGCAGAATAGTAGAAGAGTGTCCTAAGATAACCCCTGAAATCCTACAAAATGTGTGGTGGAGGGCATTTCGAACATTTACTTAAATAAATTATTTTACAGCAGTGATTTTTCATTTATTAGCTTATACTATTGCCTAGTTGTAATTATATAAAAAAATATTTAATCAAAGTTAAAAAGAGATATCACTTGATGCCTACTGCCATTTAAAAATTTTGAGGGGAATGAAATAAGGTGGTCGAATCTATCATAGTTATACGTCCCCCTCGAAAGCATAATCAACGTGTTTCAGCGTTTTTCTCAAAAAATGAGAGAATAATAGAAAAAGTAGGTTGAAAGTTTTAAATGGCCCACCCTGTATAAATAATAGTGTAAAGTATAAACGTATAAACATACATGTTTTAATTATCACTCACAATTTCACACACAAAAAAACAAAAAAGAAAACTTATAATAAGACCTAAAACAGTGATTTGACACAGAAAGGCTTTATTTCATACCAGTTGGTTTTTTAAATTGGGGTTGTCCTAAAGGACCCCGGAACAAAACCCATGAAAATGTTGATTCGGAATCGGCTGAAATTTTGGTATTTTGTAGTTCAAGTCATGCTGATCAAAAGTTCTTATCACATCAAGCCAATCCTATGGACAGTTTTTGAGATACAGCTTGTCAAACTTAGGTAATTTGCGTCATTTTAGACATTCAAGAACTTTATACTCCTAAACTATTAACTTTAGCAAAAAATTGCAAGGGTCGAAATATTTTTGTTCTAGTCCAATAAAGCCCAAAAATTTTTTTCAGAATTTTTTTATCAATTTTTAGGTTAGGTGAAATATATATATGACATATTTCGGCATGCTTCGGTGGGATTGGCTGAAATGTTGCTATTTTGTAGTTAAAGTCATGCTGAGCAAAAATTCCTATTGCACTGAATCTATCCTATGAGTGGTTTTCGCTCCAGGAGTGCCTGAAGGTCTAACAACGAGGTAACGGGTAATCTATATGTACGTGTTTATGAATGGCTTCCAGCGTGTTTGTGTACGTGCGTGCATGTGTGTGTGATTATTTTTATCAAAGAACCTGCTCCTACCGGCACTATGTTTCTTATGAGAGCGTTCTCATTGCCAACCAGGGTGATCCCATTTTTTTGGTTTCACTTTCTATCTGTTTATTTTTATTACTTCCACGTCCAGTGAAGTATAGTAACGACAAAAAAATTTTAAAAAATTTTTATTGTCCAAATAGGCTTAAAATGTCATGTAACGTCGAGATTTTAAGTTTGAGCGAAAAAAAATTTCTGTCTGTCTGTCGGTCTGTCTGTAACTTTTTTTTGTGCGCGCGTTTACTCTGGAACCGTTTGAGATATTGACTTGAAATTTGGTACACGTATGTACTTTAACGAGATCTAGAACTAGATTATATTTTCATCTTGTTCCGTCGAAGGGTTGGGGGGTAAATTGGGGTAAATTTGGGGTAAATAGGTCAATCAAGTGTGGTTCAATAAATGGCGTCTACTTCCAAATCCTAGTAAATCACAATTCGTTATATTTAACCACACTCCCCCCTCTCTGTCCTCCCCTACAATAAGCATTGCAAATGAACATGTAAAACCAACACCTTCGGCCAAATATTTAGGAATTACCATGGATCAAAAACTGAATTTTAACCAACACTCAGCCATTATTAAATCGAGAATAAAAAACCGAGCAAAACACTTCAAATCACTCACATATAAAAATGAAGGAATATCTACCAAAACGGCCACAAAAATCTACACATCTATATGTCGACCTATACTGGAATATGGACACACTCTATATGTCAACTGCCAAGCGCCGGCACTAAACAACAGTAACAATGTAGGAAAAACAGGCTGAAGGACTCCGGTCAATAGCCGTTTGAATATGTATTTTTTATGTATTCAATAAAGAACTTTTATTATTATTTATTATTTAGGTCAATCAAGCAGGTAATAGTCCATAAAATTGGTATTTAGTATATACAAGAGAAGCTAAGGTCTCAAAAAATTTTTGGCATTACCACCCCCACCCCCTTATTAAAGGGGATGAAAAAAAATTGTGATTTAGTGTACCTATGTACAGGAACCAGAAACCTCAAAATATTTTTTTACTTCATCCACCCCCACTACCACCCCCATATCACCACCCCCCACCCCACTACCGATGTGGGGTATCGTTTTATGGGTTTTTGGGGTAGAGGATTTCAAATATTATATTATTAATGTTCCATAAACAGTTATTTTCACATATAAAGTTTTTTTCGTTGTGAGTGACTTGGATAGAAAATCTGGATGTGGAAGTAGTGATTCCTTGGGCAGCGGTTTTTACTTTTTGTTGTTTTAAAATATTTTCTTTTTAGTTTTTAAATATTGAGAACATCCATAGGATTTTCAGGAACAAGTGCTCCGTTTCCAGCATCATGAATCGTTCGAAGAAGAATCATTGGTGGATATTTTATGTGATTTCCATGCCGTGCGTACCCCAGAAACCATAATACGCTTGTGTTTTCAGCGGTTCCTCATCAAACTCATTAGAACGATTTTTCTTACACTAGTCCTACGACTGAAATGAAATAGGGCATTTTTTGTGTATTTTTAATTAGTGAATGAAATTCTTCTACCAAAGTGAAAAAAAAAAGACAAGAAATTAATGCAAAATATCCATAGCCCCCCTCAATATCACCCACTTACGGTAAAAAATATTTTTTAAAAATACTATAAAAATAAGCTTGTATTATTGTTCAATATGCGTATAAAGTCGCGTCCCTGTAAATCAAAAGGTTCCTGAAATATAATAATAATAATAAATATAATAATCAATTTTTGGGTGCCATTTTCAAAGGGCCATAGCTCAAGGTATTTGCGAACATATTTTTGCATGTAGAATCTGCACCAGAAGTTTGTCATCGATATTTCCGGAGAACTCTGTATACACTGGCACATACATACACACAAACGCATACGCACAGTACACAAACACGCTGGAAGCCATTCATAAACAGGTACATATAGATTACCCGTTACCTCGTTGTTAAGACCTTCAGGCACTCTTGGAGCGAAAACCACTCATAGGATAGACTCAGTGCAATGGGAATTTTTGATCAAAATGACTTTAACTACAAGATAGCAAAGCTTCAGCCAATCCCACCCAAGCATCCCGGAATATGACATTATATATATATATATATATATATATATATATCTATGTATATATATATATATATATATATATATATGTATATATAAATGTATATATATGTATATATATATATATATATATATATATATATATATATATATATATGTATATATATATATATATATATATTTTACCTAACCTAAAAATTGATAAAAAAATTCTGAAAAAAATTCCTGAGCTCCATTGGAGTTGAACAAAAATATTTCGACCCTTGCAACTTTTTGCTAAAGTTAATAGTTTAAGAGTAAAAGCTCTTGAATGTATAAAATGACGCAAATTACCTAACTTTGACAAGCTGTATCTCAAGAACTGTCCATAGGATTGGCTTGATGTGATAAGAACTTTTGATCAGCATGACTTGAACTACAAAATATCAAAAATCAATTTCAGCCGATTCCACCGAATCAACATTTTCATGGGTTTTGTTCCGGGTCCTTTATTCACAGAATAGTAACAATATTGACTCATCATAATATTGTTTATAAGTTTTTGATCGTCTACTGCAGGAACTTTAGAACGAACAAATCATTCGACTAAGCTGGAAACATGTCAGAATCGTGGCAGGTCTCTTGACTGGACACGACTCTTTCAGAAAACACGTGCACACCATTGGAATAGTTGATAACCCTGACTGCAGGTTCTGCAGGGATGAGGAGGAAACTTCCATCCACATCCTAACTCTCTAATGAGCTTGAGGCACAAACACTTTGTCATTGGTTTTTCTGTGCTGGAGGAAATGAGGGATGCCCCATAGGAAAGATTGTGGTCTTTGGGTTAGAATTCGGCCTAGATAGGGGAATTCCCCAAATTTGTAGCCAAAGCGCAATGGGCTGAACTGGAGTAGTAAGTTATACTCGAAAATAATCAACATAACCAAGCCAACTTAATTTATCAACAAACAACACCTAGTACCTTTACACTTTTTCCTTTACTGATGTCACGATTTTGTGACAGAATAAGTTTCTGTGATTTATCAGTGTTGGGGTAGCGGGTAGGAAATCTCTTAAGAACCAACTTGTGAGACAATCCTACTTCAGGGAACTGAGCGTCCCTGCCCACGTGAGCTCAGGGTTCCCCTGACCCGGAGGGTGGTATCCTATTAAAGGTTCCGTTACCAAGTTCACGGTAAATAGTAGTGGGCAGCAGTGCTACCTACCATGGATCGAGGCTATTGAAGAACGATTTCTTTAAAGGCTTGATGCCAAAACACAAGAGCGCAGTTGCATAGACTTTGACGAGACTAGGTGACTGCTACGAAAAATACAGAAGGCAACTACTGCACTCAATTTTCCCCCTGAGCATCCATGAAAACGTTACGTATGTTAGCGATGCCTGGGACAGGTTTTGCTCTATCAAAATAGCAGGTCTTTCCAAAATGCATTATTAATTCATCTCTTTTACTTCCACATCCAGTGGAAGTATAGTAACGACAAAAAAAATTTTTTTAAATTTTTATTGTTCAAATAGGCTTAGAATGTCATGAAACGAGATTTTAAGTTTGAGTGAAAAAAAATTTCTGTCTGTCTGTAACTTTCTTTTGTGTGCACGTTTACCCTGGAACCGTTTGAGATATTGACTTGAAATTTGGTACTTTTACGAGAACTAGATTATATTTTCATCTTGTTCCGTTGAAGAGTTGGGGGGTAAATTGGGGTAAATTTGGGGTAAATAGGTAAATCAAGCAGGTAAGAGTCCATAAAATTGGTATTTAGTATATACAAGAGAAGCTAAGGTCTCAAAAAAATTTTTGCATTAGCCACCTCCATTATCACCCCCACCCCATTATTAAATAAATAAATAAATCATTTATTGATGCCATATACAAAATAGTATATATATATATATATTTATATTGTTAGTTGTTATTGTAATTACTGACTTGTGCAAATACTATTTGCAAAATTTGAAGCGACGAATACGTATGTGGACTCAATTTGGAACTTGAACTCAGAACTACGAAAAGCCGTATGCGCCTTTGCAAAAATCAAAGAGGCGGCATCAATATGGCGGCCATAAACTCAAAAATTGATGATAAATGACCAAGAAGTTCAATTTTAGAGTCGTCAAAATGAACTATCCAATTTGAAACTACTCAAAAGTGGTAACCGGAGTTAATGATAAAAAATTTGGTATAATAACTTTGAAATCACAAAATGGCGGATCCAAGATTGTGGACTTTTTGGCAAAACCTAATGAAACGTAGTGAGACATTTTTGTCACTCCATTTTTTCCCAGCCGCTTTTGTCACTCCATTTTCCCCACTGACCTTTTTTCCCACTGCCCCTTTTCCCACAGTTGTCTTTTCCACTATGTGTTTGTCATTTTTTTTTCTAGAAGTACCCAATGTAGTTATTGACTTGGTTAGGCATTTGTTTTGACCATACATGGACCCAAACGACAGATCAATCAAAGTAGCTGCGCAGGCGATGTGTGCAACCGCATTTGTGCCGGTCGAGGACGTCGAAGAAGCTTTCGATGTCTTCATGGAAGACGTTCCTGCTGAATTCTTGGACGTCGCAAATTGAGATATCATAACTTATCACATTTTATTATGAAAAAGTAAACAGCAAATACAGAACAAATCTACTTATTTTTTGTTATATTAAACGTGAACGTACACCCTGACGTATTGTAAAAATTAATTCCTGAAGTCGAAGGAATGGCAATTGAAAATGTTTGAGGACAAGTCAATAACTACATTGGGTACTTCTATAAAAAAAATGACAAACACATAGTGGAAAAGACAACTGTGGAATAAAATGACCTGTGGAAAAAAAAACTATGGGAAAAAATGGCCAGTGGAAAAACCTGAGTGACAAAAATGTCGTACATTTCTAATGAAAATGCCTTTAAAACCATCAGATTTGTGTGAAAATAGATTGACAGGGATTTTTAAGGTCACTTATCTCAAATCTGGTGTGACAGATTCCAAATCACAAAATGGCGGACCCAAGATGGCGGACGTAGGGCCGAAACTCCCATTATTTGCCTTTAGAAACACTGAATCCCATTGAAAACGGATTTACGAAGGTTTTTAAGATTGCTCATTATAAACCTGACATGAGTAATCCCAAATTACAAAATGGCGGATCCAAAATTGTCAACTTTTTGCCAAAACCTGATGTAAATGCCTTTAAAAACACCAGATTTGTTTGAAAATTAATTGGCAGAGATTCTTATCTCAAATCTGATGTGATAGATTCCAAGTCACAAAATGGCGGACGTATGGCCGAAACACCTATCAATTGCCTTTAGGAACACTGAATTCTATTGAAAATAGATTTACGGAGGTTTTTAAGATCGCTCAGTATAAATCTGTCATGAATAATCCGAAAATACAAAATGACGGATCCAATATTGCGGATTTTTTGGCCAAAACCTGAAGTAAATGCCTTTAAAAACACATTTGTTTGAAAATGGATTGGCAGGTATTTTTAAGATCACTTATTTCAAATCTGGTGTGATAGATTCCAAATCACAAAATGGCGGACGTATGGCCGAAACTCCCATCAATTGCTTGAATTCCGTTGAAAACGGATTTACGGAGGTTTTTAAGATCGCTCATTATAAATCTGACATGAACAATCCCAAGTTACAAAATGGCAGATCCAGGACAACGGTGATAACTTTTCAACGGTCTTTCTCAGGATAGTTGGGAACTTTTTTTTCAATATTGGTTTTCTTCTGAAAATTCTTTATAAAATTGCTGTACTTACATTTTTCATTCAATTATACAGGTCAACAAAAAAAAATGTTCTGCTCCAAGAACTAAACCGATCACACCTTAAGTATTTTTTGCGTGCTGAAACCGAATTTTCAATTTAAAAAATTTTCCACCGCGTAGATTTCGAGTAAATCTCGGTTTTTATTATCAAAATCCTGTTTTTTGACGATAAAGACTGGGATTTACTCGAAATCTACGAGGTGGAAAATTTTTTTAATTGAAAATTCGTTGTCAGCACACAAAAACACTTTTTTTTGTTGACCTGTGTAATTGAATGAAAAATGTACAGCAATTTTATAAAGAATTTTCAGAAGAAAACTAATATTAAAGAAAAAGTCACCAACTATCCCGAGAAAGACTGTTGAAGACTTATCACCGTTCTCCTGCAAGACACCATTGAAAAACTCGCCAACTATTCCGAAAAGAACCGTTGGACAAACGATTAATGCTCTCCTAGCAACAAATGAAAGTGTCAACAACTATCTTGAAAAAGACCGTTGCTGAGTTTCACCTAAAGCATTGGGATCACGCAATACAACTGACCTAAAAAGCAATGTGGAAAAGCATATCATAGATTTCATCATTACACAGCTCAACATTTATTATTTGAAGTATTTTTAATCTAAATAAATGAATTGCTGTAATGAAATCGCCATTGTCAAAATCTAATCAAAATTATTGAAACATCTGCAATTTGATTTATGTCATAAGTCCGCCATTTTGGATCTGCCATTTGTAATGACACATTTATAAGGAGCGATCTTAAAAACCTCCAAAAATCTGTGTTCAACGGGATTCAGTGTTCCCAAACCATTTGATGGGACTTTCGGCCATACGTTCGCCATCTTGGGTCCGCCATTTTGTGATTTGGAATCTGTCACACCAGATTTGAGATAAGTGACCTTAAGAATCCCTGCCATTGTCAATCCATTTTCAAACAAATCTGGTGTTTTTAAAGGCATTTACATCAGGTTTTGGCAAAAAGTCCGTAATCCTGAATCCGCAATTTTCTAATTTGGGATTATTCTTGTCAGATTTATAATGAGCGATCTTAAAAACCTTCGTAAAACCGTTTTCAATGGGATTCAGTGTTCCTAAAGGCAATTGATGGGAGTTTCAGCCATACGTCCGCCATTTTGTGACTTGGAATCTATCACATCAGATTTGAGATAAGTGACCTTAAGAATCCCTGCCAATCCATTTTCAAACAAATCTGATGGTTTTTAAGGCATTTTCATTAGGTTTTGGCAAAAAGTCCGCAATCTTGGATCCGCCATTTTGTGATTTCAAAGTTATTGTACCAAATTTTTGATCATTAACTCCGGTTACTACTTTTGAGTAGTCTCAAATCGGATAGTTCATTTTGACGACTCTAAAATGGAACTTCTTGGTCATTTATCATCAATTTTTAAGTTTATGGCCGCCATATTTATGCCGCCTTCTTGATTTTTGCAAAGGCGCATACGGCTTTTTGTAGTTCCGAGTTTAGGCTCTAAATTGAGCCCTCATACGTATTTTTTCGTCACTTCAACTTTTGGCCGCAGCAGTGATCCGGTTGACGTGGAATGTCCCATATATATATATAAAACGCAGATCATATCTAATGATTTACGTTACGATATTCGATACTTCAAAATCTTGTTTCAAAATAGCTCATGTCAATGTACAATGTGCAAGTAATAAGTTAAACGTTGTGATATTTATAATCGTATTGAGAATATAAACGTTTTATGTATATCAAAGTATTGGCGAGAATCTGATTTTATCACATTTAAACCTAATGGCTAGCTATTGTACAATTAATAAACCGTTGACAATATTGTTAAACGAAAAACTAAAACCGTTACATTTTTGAGTAACTTTGACTCTGAGATGAATATTGAGCTTTGTGGCTTAGTATTGTCTTAAAAGGAAAACTTTGTTTTTAACCATTTATGGCCCTCCTTCAGGAGATTTTAATACTTACTTAGCTAAATTACTCAATAGGTACTTGCTAACAAAAAATATGACCACATAATTCTTTGTGGGGATCATTTGATATACTTGATTACATGGCCACAGATCTTCTGAACAATATGGTTGAATATATATGAGCTATGAGCTGCACTGCGGATCGCACTGCTCAAATTATGTGTGTTGTAGATTTTTGCAATATTCCAATCTGTTTATTAAGCAAACTAATTACTACTCGCTATAGCGAGCAATATATATTGCTTAGAATAACAGCCAAATTTCAACATGTTTTATATAAAACAAATTAGAATTTTATTTACAATATAAACCCAATAAATGTTGATGAAGCCTAAGCAGACCACTAACAATAATATTACAAACTCTAAAAACTGGGTTACGTCCAACATCAAACGTGAAAGGGAATACCTAAAAAATTTGTGTTGGCTCATTCAACTTTATAGCTTTCCTGACCTTATTAACCTTTATAAATGCACAAAACGTGAATACAACAACCATATAAGAAACGCCAAGAATGAGTAATTCTCCACTAGAATTTTAAATGCCCCAAATTCCACAAAGTAGGTGTGGAGGCTCATTAAATTTGTATTACAATAATTATAATCCATCTCCAGTCAATGTTAAGTTAAATATAAATGGTAAAGTCACAGGCAATCCTAATGATGTAGCGGAACATGTTACAAACTATTCCTCTTTCACTGCTGGCAAAGTAAAAAATCATTTTGGTGCTAATTTACACCTGATGAAATAAGACAAACTATATTTGAATTAAAAAACCGCTGCCCAAGGAATCACTACTTCCACATCCAGATTTTCTATTCAAGTCACTCACAACGAAAAAATTTTGTATCTGGAAATAATTATAGATCAATCACTAGATTGGTTTAATGCAAACAAACTTTGTCTAAATATGAAAAAAACGAACACACTAATGTTCTCTACCCAAAAAACCACCTCTGAAGTAGTGAAATCACTAGGTATAATTCTAGACTCTAAATTAACATGGCAGGCACATATTGACAATCTGTGTACCAATTTGTCAAAAAAAGTTTATGCGATTAGACAAATAAGAATTAGAGTTAATACAGATGCTGCAATCATGACATACCATGCCCTATTTCATAGTGCAATGAGTTATGGCCTAATAAATTGGGGGTCATCTACCCACATTCAGAAAGTTTTTATTGTTCAAAAGAGAGCAATAGTAGATGTAAACCAAATGGTTAGTTGTAATAAGCCTTGGTTCAGAAAACTTAACATTCTAACGTTACCGTCGGCAATAATTTACTGTAACTTGATACACATAAAGGAGCATATTATTAACTTCACAAAAAATGGTAATACACATGATTATAATACTCGTACAAGGAACGATATACGAATACCCAATCAAAGACTGGAATTAACTAAAAGAAATAATTTGGGAATAACACTGTTCAACTCTCTCCCAGATTCTCTGAAAGAACTGCCTCTAAAACATTTCAAAACTAAATTAAAAAATCACCTGTTAGCCAGTGCCTACTATGATATTTCCGATTTTAATTATTTATAAAATTACTGATGTCATAATATATGGTGTCTATGTTGTTTTATATTGGACGATATTAGGACTAGATTAATAACTATATTTATGTTGTTTTTTTTTATATGTATATTTTGTAACTGACTTATCGAACACTAAGGTGTGTAAAATTGATCAATAAAGTGATTCTATTCTATTCTATTCTATTGTTTATGGAACTTTAATATTATAATGTTTGAAATCCTCTACCCCAAAAACCCATAAAACGATACCCCATATCGTAGTGGGGGTGGATGAAGTAAAAAAATATTTTGAGGTTTTTGGTCCTTGTACACACACTAATCACAATTTTTTTTCATCCCCTTTGAAAATGAGGTGGGGGCGGTGATGGGGGTGGCTAATGCCAAAATTATTTTTGAGACCTTAGCTTCTCTTGTATATACTAAATACCAATTTTATGGACGTGTGCACAAAAAAAGTTACAGACAGACAGAAATTTTTTTTTCGCTCAAACTTAAAATCTCGACATTTCATGACATTCTAAGTCTATTTGAACAATAAAAATTTTTAAAAAATTTGTTGTCGTTACTATACTTCCACTGGATGTGGAAGTAAAATAAACAAGCTTTCAGTCCCGATGGATTATCCACTAAGTTTGTCAAGTATGCATGTGATTCCATTATCAAACCATTGTGCATTTTGGTTAATAGTACAGTCAATATGTCATTTGACCCTACAAGGAATTTTTTATTTGTGTAATGCCACAATCATTAATTAACGGTTTCTACAAAAATATTGTTGCCACTACGGCCGCCATGCATGTTGAAAAAATACGGTCAAAATAGATTTTTCTCTGCTTTCCTGTTAGGTAGTTTCTATCCTAAAATTAGGTATTACCTATATTGTGGAAAATGAAAAAATCTACAATTTTTACTTAAACTATTTTTCTCTATTGTTAATATTTATTGATTTACAGCCCGTCAGAATGGTAAAAATTTGTGCTTTGGTGCAAATTTTTGCAATTATCTCTGCCCCTGTTGCTCCTACGTAGTAATTAATTATTGTCAATATTGCAGGTCATAAGATTTCCCAAAACTTTTGTTTAACCCTTTCACTGCGGGAACCGACCGAATCTGTATGTGAATATGTTTATAATACACACTAAACTTCAATTTGGCACACCCAAAAAAGAAAAAAAATGCTCTTGTATGTTTTTATATATTCACTGTTTTCTATTTTAACTTTTTATAATAAATAATTCGTTCTAAAACAAAATTTATTTAGAAAACTGTAAAATGTGACATTTTACAGTATTTACAAGTAACATTTTGAATACAATTAAAGTGCACCAATGCGGGAAACGTACACATCCGCGAACGTGATCCATCTGTAGTTGCAGGAGATGTACAAATCCGCAAAACCTTACCGCAGCTGCAGTGAAAGGGTTAAACATTCTTCCATTGTCAGTTGTTTAAAAAGCTCGAAGTTTGAAAAAGTTTCTTGAATATCGGAAAAATGTCTGCTCCGTTGTTCCGATGTTATTACTCATTAATTTTGCATAATAAATAAAATTGACCTACAGTAGTGTTATTTCTTTAGAAGACTGATTGTTATCTGCATTTTTGAGTTTTCACTGATCCATCAACGCAATAATTTTTCTTATTAATACTTTACGATTTACACACGTGGCTAAAAAATGTGAAAATTTATTCTTCATTACAGATTTGTACATATATTTCTACCCCCATTGCTCCTGCGTAGTCATTATCAATATTGTAGACTATAAAATTTCTCAAAACTTTTGTTTGAACAATTTTCTTGCACTATCATATTTGTTTACAAGTTACAGCAGCTTGAATATTTCATTATATTTTAAACTTCGAGCTGCTGTTATTTTAAAACAGTTCACCATGGAAGAAAATTGTTTAAACAAAAATTTGGGAAATTTTATAAACTAATTACTACATAAGAGTAACGGGGACAGGATAATTGCAAAAATCTGCAGGGAAGCACAAATTTTCACCATTTTAACGGCTGTAAAGTTTAAAATAAAAGTTGTAGGTTTTTTGATTTTCTACAATATTGGTAATTATCTAATTTTAGGGTAGAACTAAGAGGAGACAGTAGCGTAGCCAGAATTTTGATTTGGGAGGGGCCCAAACAAAAAATTCTAAAACCTAATAAAAATAATCGAATTATAGATGAAAGGTATCTACACCCTACACTGTAAATTTCAGTTGCCTCTTACTTTTTGTAGCGAATGACAACTTAATCAGTTTTTAAATTAGAATTAGTACCTATGCTGACAATTTCGGGGGGGGGGGGCTCGGGTTCCCCCCTGGCTACGCCACTGAAAGGAGATAACTGAGAAATACCCATTTCGACCGTCATTTTTTTTTAACATGTCGGCTCTAACGGCAACAATATTTTTGTGGAAATCATTAATTAATGACGTGGTAACCCCCCCCCCCCCCCCCCTACATAATACAAACAAAAAATTCCTTGTAGGAATTATTCATGGGTACCCCCGTTTGTTCTACAGACTGTATTATAATGCATCTTTTCAATTGGGTGTTTTTCCATCGGTCTTAAAAATAGCCGCCATATTTAAAAAAAAAAATTATTCTTCGGAACCAGAAAACTACAGACTAACATCCTTCTTAACTGTGATTTCTAAAATAATGGAAATAATTGTGTTTAATTAAGTAATGATATTTTTTTATTCTTTCAAAATCCTGATGGATCGCCAACATGGGTTCCGTAAAAATCATTCTACTGACATTGCTACAATTCAGCTTTTCCAATTTGTTTATAATGAAATGAACACAGGTAACCTTTTCATAGGATTATTCTTTGGCTTATCACGAGCGTTTGACTCGCTCAATCTGTCTTTTGTTAAAGAAAAATTATTTAAGGTAGGCATCCGAGGAATTTTCTTTACAGTGGATCATATATTTTGTTTTTCATAATTTCCAACGATTCTCTAATTATCTTTGGGTAATAGCGCATATTTCTATCCAATATTTTGATGTTCTCATAGTCGATTCTATGTTTCTCATGTTCTGCCACTGCCAACTTATCTGTGTGCCCGAGTCTTGTGTTTCTCTGGTGTTCCTTGATTCTACACTGGATACTTCGCCCTGTCTGTCCGATATATCTCTTACCACATGAGCACTCCAATTGACAAATACCCTTAGCTAAGTAGTCTGGGGATGGGATCCTTGTTTGAAGGAAGCACTTGTTGAATTTTCTTTACCGTTCGGAAACATACGTCTATTTTATTCTTCTATACTCTTCATCAATCTATCTGTGACCACAGCCACATAGGAAAGGCAAGCATAAGTAGTAGGTTCGTTCCTGTTCTTCTGTCGCTCTTCTCTTTTCTTGTCTCTTGATAATTCGTTGTATTGATTGTACCCATTTTTCTCCAGAGCTTGTTGCAGGTAACGATCGGTATACGTTCGCTTTCTGTAGACTCACTGGGACAGCCCATCCTTGATTGATCGTTTCACAGATACATCGAAGAAAGGCAAAATTCCCTCTTGTTCGATCTGCATCGAAAACTTGATATTTGGGTGTTGGTTATTTAGATGGTCGAAGAAAACGGACAGCAAAGAATCTCCATGCGGGCCATTAGAGAAGCAAAAACCAAATCATGGAGGAAGCATTGCGAGGAGATAGAAAATACTCCAGAAGCTGCTAGACTCCAGAAAATCTTGCACAGAGACAATCAGGGCAAGATTGGATCACTGCAAAGACAACAAGGCGAGTACACAAACACTGAGAAGGAGACTTTAGATTTATTACTAGAGACACACTTCCCAGGCAGTGTAACCGCCCTACAAGACAGAAGCGGTCCACCCGAAGACATACCAATAAGAAGGGCGTCAAAGGAGGACTGGAAAATTGCAAATAAAATAATAAACAAAACAAGACTTGTATGGGCAATCAAATCATTTGAACCATACAAGTCACCAGGGCTGGATGGAATATTTCCAGCTCTACTTCAACAGGGAGTGGAAATACTTGCAACACCCCTGTGCACATTATTCAGGGCCAGTCTGGCCCTGGGTTATGTGCCAACCGGCTGGCGGAAGATAAAGGTGGTATTCATACCAAAACCAGGGCGTGATACCTACGCCCAGGCCAAATCCTTCCACCTATTAGTCTAACATCATTTCTCCTGAAAACCCTGGAGAAGCTGGTTGATAGGCATATCAGGGACGATAAACTGAGTACAAAACCTCTACATCGAAACCAGTATGCCTACCAAACAGGAAAATCTTGTGAGTTAGCAATACATGAGCTTACTCAAAAAATAGAAAGGGCCCTAGACAGCAAAGAAACTGCCTTAGGAACCTCCTTAGACATAGAGGGTGCTTTTGATAATACCTCATTCGACTCACTATGTGATGCAGTAAAGAGGCGCGGAGTCGAAAAGTCAATAACAAGATGGATCGACTCAGCACTCAGAACTAGGAAAATTCAGTCCACGCTAGGATCCACGACAGAGGAGGTGTCCGTGACCAGAGGGTTCCCGCAGGGGGGGGGGGGGGGGGGTCTTATCTCCTCTCCTGTGGTGCCTGGTCGTGGACGAGCTTCTATCTCAACTGGAACAGCGGGGAATATATGCGCAAGGCTACGCAGATGATATCGCCATCCTGGTAACAGGAAAACACGAGGGCGCTGCATCAGAAAAGATGCAGCGAGATCTCGCTATGGTAGACAGATGGTGTACCCAGGAAGGTCTTTCCGTGAATCCAAGGAAGACCACTGTGGTCGCCTTCACAAGAAAGAGAAAACTCAACCTGGGAAGATTATATCTCCGGGGAAACGAATTGCAGGTGAGCAATGAAGTGAAATATTTGGGACTGATTCTAGACACCAAATTAAACTTCAATGCACATCTAGATAGAGTGACTACCAAAGCTACGCGGGCCTTATGGGCCAGCAGAAGAATGGTAGGTAAAAACTGGGGACTACAACCAAGAATGGTGCACTGGCTGTACCAAAGGGTTGTAGTACCAATAATAACCTATGCCTCCCTGATTTGGTGGCATAAAGCCGGAAAAGGGGAGGCAATGAGAAAACTACGGAAAGTACAAAGACTGGCATGTCTAGGCATAACGGGAGCAATGTCAACAACGCCTACCGCAGCCATGTAAGCGCTACTCTGCCTGCCCCTACAGTTAGTGGTGGAGAGTGAGGCACTGTTGGCGGCGTACAGGCTGAAAACAAACGGACATGGGACCATTCCAAGAATAGGATACCACACCGAAATATTCCAACAAATAGGAAAAAATCGACTACTAGATATGCAGTCAGATAGAATCAGCATAAGCCACAACTTCACAAAGACCTTCAGGGTATACATACCCGATAGGGAAGAGGAAGGAACAAGGCAACTGCGAAGACATCCAAATGATACCATAAGGTATACTGACGGATCGAAAACGTCAAGTAATACTGGGGCAGGTGTTACGAAGGATCAACCAGGGACAGACATCAGTCTAAACCTGGGCAGTACCGCAACGGTGTTCCAAGCAGAGGTCACAGCCATAGAAATCTGTGCACAAGAAATGATACGGAGGTCATATACTGACAAAAGAATCCGCATCATCACTGACAGTCAAGCAGCTCTCAAAGCTCTGAATGCAGTAGAGATACGTTCCAAAACGGTAAAAGACTGCCTTGAATCCCTAGCGAAACTGGCGGAACACAACAGTATACAACTGGAGTGGACGCGAGGACACCAGGGCAATGAAGGCAACGAAAAAGCAGATAAGCTGGCCAAAGAAGGCGCAAAAACAGCCTTGATGGGACATGAGCCATCCTGCGGGATATCATACAATACCGCAAGAGGAATGGTAAAGGAACTATTGAGTCAGAAACATATCTTGTATTGGACTGGAGCGCCGGGGATGAGGCAGTCACGCATGTTCATCACCGGCGGGCCATCCATGACAAAGACCAACGAATTGCTAAAGCTGAGCAGAAAACAGCTGAGATGTGCAGTGGGAGTCCTAACAGGACACTGCACACTGAATAGACACCTAACTAACATAGGTGTGAAAGATAATCCAGAATGCAGGATGTGTGGTGAGGATGAAGAAACTCCTCACCACATACTATGTGAATGCCCAGCCTTAGCGGCTGGGAGGTTCTCACACTTCGGGGGACTAACCGTAACCCCGGAAGAAATAGCCAGAGCTCCCATTGACTGTATACTCTCCTTCTGGAGAGGAACGGGATTAATGGGATAATGAGACTAATGGGGTACAATAAGCTCAAGCTTCAGTACAGCGGGGCTTCGGCACCGCAACCCATAAGGAAAAAAAAAAATCTCCATGCGGCCATATGATTAACGTATTGTCAACATAACGCAACCAACATTTTGGTTTTTCTACACCACAGCATATGGTTGTTTCTTCGAATGTTAGAGAAACCAAAATGTTGGTTGCATTATATTGAGAATACGTTCATCATATGGCCGCATGGAGATTCTCCCGTCCGTTGTCTTCGACCATCTAAATAACCAACACCCAAATATCAAGTTTACGATGTGAATCGAGCGAAAGGGAGTTTTGCCTTTCTTAGACGTATCGGTGAAACAATCAAGCAACGAAAGGCTGTCCCATGGAGTCTACAGAAAACAAACACATACCGACTGTTACCTGTATGCTACATTCCACCATCATACACAACAAAAGATGTCATTAATCAGAACATTGCCATAGTCAATATAATATGTGACCACGAAAGTAAACCAGAAGAACTCAGGAACGTGCAACAAGCTCTAGAGAAAAATGGTATACAACGAATTATCAACAACCTGAGAGGAACGAAAGAAGAACAGGAACGATCTACTACTTATGTGTGCCTTTCCTATGTGGCTGGAGTCACAGGTAGGTTGAAGAAGACTTTATTGAAGAATAAAATAGGCATAAGTTTCCGAACGGTAAAGAAAATACAACAAGTGCTTCCTTCAAACAAGACTACTAGCCAAGGCTGTTTACCAATTGGAGTGATCATGTGGTAAGGAGTTATATCGGACAGACAGGGTGTAGTAACCAGTGCAGAATCAAGGAGCACGTCGGGTACACAGATTAAGTGGGCAGTGGCAGAACATGTTCATTGGACAATGAACCGTGAATGCTTGCATTCTACAATACTCAATGAATTTTAACATGACCCCCATCATTTAACCCAAATACAAAATGTTTAGGTATTTCTATAGACACAAAACTAAGTTGGGATATTTAAATCGATGAAGCAGGCAAAAAACTAAACAAAACGAATTACTGCATACACAAGCTTAACACGTTCGCTGTTCTCAAAATCCTATGGCGACACCAGCATTGCGCAATATACTACTGCGTCGACAAATGGCGATATCAGCAGTGAACGTGTTAAGAACTCCCTAGATAATGAATGCGGTTTTACTGCGACTGAATTATTCTATGGCTTACTGCTATACCTTCTATATTTCAATGTAGGGATTAGCAAATCATTTGCAGTGGGCTTTTGTCTGTCAAAAGCGTATAATTAGATTAATATATTAACAGTACCATCCATATATATTTTTTATTGTTAAAGTATATTAAATGTGATATGAATCAATTTAAAACGAATGCAAGTTATCATAATTAATACTTGTCATGATGACCTATTTCGCTCTGCCCGATCATAAGTATACACATCATTTTGAAAAATCATCTTATTACTCTGGTATTAGCTTTTACAACAAAAACTACTTATTGATTAGAAGAATCGATCATTTTCATAAACACAAGTCTAGTTAAGACTAGAAGTAGAACTGTTTAAGAACACTTTTTACTCGATAAATGTTTATATTCATACCATGCATTTTAATTTGTATTTCTTTATATTCTAATTAGGTATTGTGTTTGAACAAATTTTTTACTTCTTTGTTGTTACATACCTTAGGAAACATTTGTGTCTGGACAGTTCCATGAAACTTTCAAATGGCCTTGCATGCTTCATAGAAGTAGGTATAAGATTTTCAAACTTCAAGAATCAATGGTTGAAATGGTTTATATATGATGTTACTCCACATATGCTACTTGCAGAAAAAATGATGTTTCAAAAATATAAATATTTATAAATAAGTTAAAATGTAACCCCAAGTTGAATCAGAAACTAATTGTAGGGGAGTGATGTTAAGAATTTGCAGACTGCGTTTGTTCCTTATTTCTCTTGTAGTCGTCGTCCTTGAAAGAAGCACCTTCTTCAGCTAATAACATTATGTATCTAGCACTTCCTTCATATTCTGTTCCAGGTTGAGATGCCTGTATCTTAATGCTGTTAAACAAGGGAGACTTTATTAATGCTTCACACATTTTTTTATAGCATTGTAACAACATCCTTAAACGTTTATTCTCCTTATAATCGTTACAATTCCGGCACTCCTTGCATGGAGGTTTTAATTGTTTGCGCTTTCCTAAACAAACCCTGCATAAGTGATGCTGACACTGGGCTATATTGGGTGTTAGAGGATCCACCACCAATTCTAGACACACCACGCAAAGTAAAGAATTCCGCAAATAAGGCATAAGCCTGTATAAATCCTCCCATGACTTTGGATCCTTTGGATTTGATTTTATTATAATCTGAGTTGTTGTAGCATACAAGTTTGTAGAATTAAATCTCGGCGCGGCACTGGGCATCGGTTCGGGATTCATATTAATTCGTTTTTTTTTTATAACTTTATGTTCAATGCCGATATTCTCACTATCTTTAACGGTTTTCACTTTTGAACTTCTGTAGTTCCTACATGTAACTTGCCACCCTGAACTAGTCTTCTCCTTCTTCCATGAGTGACGTTTATAGTAGAGGGTACTCATTGCATTTGCATCAACATGATCCATGATCCAAGTATACACTGTTGGATGTGATCTTGACGGTAAATTCGTCTACTTTTGCGTACCAGGAACCTTTTTACATAAGTATATGTAAATATGTGCTTTACTTATGCATAACATAATTCCTGATAATACAGTAATAACTCGTCATTAGAAATGGGGGTTCACGGAAATAGTCGGGACTAGATTTTTTTCGCAATTATGACCATTATTTGGGGGGTCAAAAAAAAAGACCCTGATGAGGCTGTGAATTTTAGCTCGGTAGGTAACCAGGATTTTTTTTGGAAAGGGGTGTAAAAAACCATCAAAATATAACGTTCTTGTTCTAATAGTTTCCAAAATACGCCCTTCCAAAAATCTTGACCAAAAAATCGTGCTTTCCAGATTTCTTCAAATAGGTATCATTGTCCCTGATGATCATACCTAAAAGTGGTCTAGAGATGAGTCAAACTACATTCAACTTTCTAAGGATTAAAGAACCATTCAAAAAGAACACCTTAAGCTCAATTGTTCGCGACCTTTCAACGACCTTTATCCTTTCAACATTGTCTACCGCTTCTCGACCGTTGCGCGGCATCGTAGTTTTTCGACAATAACTCTTGAAAGGCATCCAATGCAAAAATATGTGTCGAATTAAAATGAAAGAATAAATTTCTGCGTAAAACTGTAAAAAAAAATTCTTTAGTCGCAATACTTTTCAAATTTGGAGTTCTTTGAATGTTCGTAACATTCAAAGAGATCTTTTTATAGACCTTTTTTTATTTACAAAAAAATGTGTGTATTTTTACTCATCTTTTGACCAATTTTACGTATGTTCATCAGAGACAAGAAATCTGGAAAGTACGATTTTCGGGCGAATAATATTAAAATTGTGGACTCTTGAAAACTATTACACAGCCACACAAAAAGAAGAAATGCTCTGTACCAGAAATTAAACCATAATTTTTTATGTATTCTGACGTAATAAAAACAGAAGAAATGTTCAAATTTTGTCTCAATTTTTCTCAAATCGCGAAAAAGATTTTTCTTAATTTTTTTTTCCCGATCGAGTTAGAAGCTCGGTGTCTTTTTTGGACACTTTAATAAATGGTTTAAGGGAAAAAAATCAATCCTTATTTCTCTACAAAAGTAGGTACCTAGTGACTGAAGTAACAGTTCATCTAATGTAAACACAACAATACCACCATTAAAATTGTCATTCTAACATCTCTACCTCCATTGCGGATCACGCGATATCTCGATGGATCTTCACCTTGAAAAGAGACAGATAAAAAGATTCCATCACAGATATATAATACTTATAAATAGAGTGGGTCGAAAAACATTAAAATTAGAGTTTGAGAATGGTGTAGTGGTTTTTAATTTGTTACTAAGTGTATCTAAAAAGCTCGATTTAAAACTAATTCCGGTGAATGTTTAGCCAAATCGGTTAATATTTAACGGAATATAAATGTCATGAGGAACATCGAAAATGAAAGAAACGACCAATTTTTCGGTTTTTAACATTTTTTAAATCGATATTTAAATTTTTTTTATGACGCGATGTCAAAACGCAAGATTTGTAAAAGAGACAGGTTGCCTGGTAACTCAGGAGCCAATAAAATTCTTGCGCGGGAGTGACGTTCCAGAGGACCATTTAAAATTAACATGCACAACAAATGATCTACTTAAAATATGAATCAGGCCTATGATGGAACGTATACGTTATTTAACATACACTGTTATGTTGAGCGCTGACCAAAAAATATATGAGAGTGAGAGAGACAGATGACCGTAACATAGGCGTTATGACTAACGTAAACGTTCCATCATAGGGCTGAATGTTCCATCATAGGGCTGAATATCTAAAATAATATTTTCAATAACTGTGTAAGCAGAAATAAAATATATTAAACAAAGTACGACGAGATCAACGAGGTTAGGGATACACTGGTCGACTTTTGCATCTTTTACCTCTGTGAAGAACATATAATATTCTTTAATCTATGCTGTGAAGCGAGTTGTAGAAGCGGGTCCTCTGGATGACGCGCAATATGGCGCTCCCTAGCTACCAGGCAACCTGTCCTCTACAAACCTTGGTCAAAACGTGCGTGGAAAGTTTTCCGGATAAAATAATTTTCAGTTCACGTAAATTAGAAATTTGTCACAAAGAACATTATTATGATCAACGTTTTCAAAGGCAAATTTCATATTTCTATAGAACTGAAAAATATTTTATTCAGAACACTTACCACAACGTTTTGACATGGATAGTCATGAAAAAAATTGGAATGTCGATTTGAGAAATGTTAAAAATCGAAAAAGTCTCCTTTGATAATACCTCCTTCGGCTCAATTTGCGCCATGGTTGTCTCATCAGATGGTTGAGGGCTATGTTTGGCGGAAAAGAAAAATATAGCTGCCAATGAGGAAGCAGCAGTAAAGGTTTCAAGTAAGGAGGTGTTCTCTGCTATAGAGCCTCGTTTTTGATGGAACTTGAGAACGAAGGACTTTTTGCTCAAGAATATGCGCATATTTATCTCTGGAAAATTTGCAAATATGGTCAACGGGCTCTTGCAAAGGGCCTTCCTTGGGTGTAACGACCAGGGCCTTAGATCCTCTAAGGCAGAATTGGCAACTTTCTTTAAGAGACGCAGGGTGTCTATCCTGTGTTTAACCTGTATTCTATGACACCTCTAACGTTCTAAAGGATGGCGAAGTGTCTGGGTATTATTCTGGACTCTAAACTGACCTGGAAAGATCACATAGAGAGACAAATACAAGGACCACTACAACCCTATGGGTGTTTAGAAAGACCTTTAGTAAAACATGAGGGGGGGGGAACCCCAGGATAACAATGTGGTACTATACTGTTATAGTAAGACCAATGATAGACCTGACCTGTGAACCTGCGGCAAGCGAAGCTCCTCATCTCAGGGCCCTTGCCGAAGCGAGCAGAACTAATCCTGTGACTAAGCAGGAAACGTGTCAGAATTGTGGTAGGTCTTTTGACTGGACATGGTTCTTTCAGAAAACACCTGCGCACTATTGGGGTGGTTGATAACCCCAACTACATGTTCTACGGGGATGAGGAAAAACTTCCATCTACGTCCTAACTTCCTGCCCTAGTGTTACAAGCTTTTCAGTACTGGAGGAAATAGGAAGGATTGTGGTTTTTGGGTTAGAATCTGGCAGGAATGGGGGTTCCATAAATAATGGGCCATAGAGCCTCAGTGTGGCGACCTTTCGCCTCGCTACAAGAAGATCTTTTGAAGAATAATTGCTAATTTTGTGAATAGTGAATACTAACCTTCTTTTGGAATAATCCTGGATGATATCGGTATTATAGTGAGGTGTAGCACGGCTAGCGTTGAGTATTTGGTTACCCAAAATGTAGATCCTAATCTTGCAGACTGCATTCTTCTTAATTCGATTGTTCGGACTTCGGACTCTCTCTTTGTTGAGTAATTAATAATTTAGTGTCTTTTTAATAAATTTGTTTTTCTTTTTAGAATTTGAGATATTTTTAGGTTTGCTTAATGATACCAAGGCCAGAAATTATGTTTTCGGAATATTTTTTTATCTGAATGTTTAAGCAGGATAAGAATAGCCAATCAGCCCTGGCGCGAATGATTTTTATTTTTTTTATTTTGGTTGCTATCAGTATCACTTACAATTTTACTAAATATTAGTCCGTAATATTTAATCATTTAGGTATGTAATAAAAAATACAAAAAATATCGAAAAAAATTTGTATCTTTTGAATGGCTGGGTTGATATAAATTTAAAAAATATGGGACACACGGTATATTGTTCAATCATCTCCATTACGCATTAGATGAAGGAATAAGCATTTTTGTCAAAAATTTGTTATGTTAAATAGATGGTATTGGCATCCTTATTATTTTCTATTATTTTAATTTTGTTTTTCTACCTTTTGTTTGTTTAAATAAACAAATATACGTATTACTGGAAAATATTTATTGTACATATAAAAACATAAAAAAATCATGTTTGATAAATGTGTCTAATTAAAATACAAGAGATGTTAACAAAAACAATCCTTATAATTATAAGGCACTTAATACAGAGGCACCGTAGAGTCGGGAAGACATAAATATTCGTATATGTATATATGGCTGTGTTTCAGGTATGCGGTCATTAATTTTTAGTGGTGATTCTGTCAAAAAATCTCTCATATAAACACGGGTTCGGACATCCCTCACAAGGGAACTAGAGCCTTCTGAAGTAAACCAAGAAAAAGAGGACATCAAATACCAACAATTTAAAAAAAATGGCGATAAATAGATGGCGTAATAAAAAGCAAACTTCATAGGCTGGTCAGTGTTGAAATAAGAGATTTATCCAAATTGAACAGGAGAGTGAGACATCTTTATGACATGTATTAGAAGCCTGGAGAAGCATATGTTTCTTTAGGTTCATAAAAGTTCTTCACTTAACCTTTTTTAAATAGCATTTGTGATTAATATGTGAAATGGAAAGGTTAAAATATTGTTTTTGTTGAAATAACTTTACAATTAAACACTTCTAGGTTCTTAAAGCACCAAATAAAAACATCCAAAGAAAATGATGTTATAAAAATGTTAAGTTTTTATTGTTTTGCTATTATTTAGCAAAATTTAAATGTTATTTTAATTAACCAAGTACGTCTATTTTATTTTAATATTTCATTTCTCTTGACCTACGCAACATTTTCAGAAATTCAAATTACCCGCTATGAAACTTGCCCAATTTAGTTTTAAAGACTCCTTTTGGATATAAGGTTTGTAGAGGCCTTTTAACTAAAAGTTCGAAATAATGTAAAGGGTGGTCATGTAAACGCTAGAACCTCATTTAACTTAGATATTTTTGGAGTTATGTAAAAATGTTCAAAGATAAAAGTTATAGAAAATCTCATGTATTTTACCAAAATCATTTCAGAAAAACAATTGAAAATCGTATTTTGTAGATATGAACCTTACTTTGTTTTTTTAAATGGAACACCTCGTATTTTTTTACACCATCTGAAATGCTATAAAAAACATTTCAATGACATATAGATCTTATCTTAATTTTTTTTTATCTAATTTACTATAAATTTACAATTTATCAAATTAGCCGTGGTAAACAAAAGTATGCAATTTAAAGTAAACAATACGTTAGTTCCATCAAGATATTTGTTGGTAACTAATTTCACTTTGTTTTAAATAAAATGAAAAATTCCAATGATTAATATATATTTTTCGGACTATCATAAATAACTTAATGATAACAAAATATAAAATTTAAGAACTAGTATAGTTTTTAAGAAAAATATGTTTTATATATCATTAAAAAGCTTCTTTTGTGCCTTTCAGATGGGGTAAAAATATACAGGGTGTTCCATTTAAAAAACCAAAGTAAATGTGACTTTCAACTGTTTTTCTGAAATGATTTTTAGAAAATATATATTATTTTCTATAACTTTTATTTTTAAATTTTTTTTCGCAACTCCAAAAATAACAAAGTTAACTGAGGTTCTAACATTTGCGTGACCACCCTGTACATCTCTGCAGCACTGGATCTGTGAAAATTATTAGTAGGAGATGAAAACTTACAGGTTAGTTTTAAAGTTCTCAAGTGGATTAAATTCCAAAGGTTTTATTACGATTTTAGTATAGCCTTATGAAGCCCATGTGATCTTGGCAAAGTGTATTTGCACATGTGTGAAGAAGGAATCATTTGTGATAATCTACAAAAAGACTAAACGGACTTCAACTAGAGTAAAATGTTCTAGTCCATTATCATTATTAGAATAAATAGTTTAAAGAGAGGACTGCAAATGACAATTAGGTTTTATTCAATTGGCCACATATTTTCTTGTTATAAAAGTATTCAAGGTTAATTTTACAATCATAATTATTTATAACTTTCAATTTTGCTTTAGCAAATTAGGGTATATTACAAAAAATGGTTGAAAATGGCCCTGGGAACTGACAAGCACTCTATTTGTTTTATTTGCTGATTGTTTATAGGAAATTTCTAAATATTTTTTGACATAGAATCACCACTAAAACTTAATGACTGTGTACCTGAAACACCCTGTATAAAGTATGACGAAGCACTATAAATTACAAATAATAAGAATTTTTTAAAATATAATACTTTACAGGATGTAACAGGTAAAGTAGCCATCTCTGAGGAATATGTGAAAATAACCTCATACGTTTACATGTCACACAGTATTAAATTTCCATTTTCCGAAAATACTATTTTGAAATCTCTAATATTATTTTGTTGTAGGAAAAGGAAATTTTTTGACTTGCCACAAATGTAAATAACATGGTCAAATAAAAAAAGGTTATAAGCTGTATATGCCCATAAAAATTAAGGTTTTAAAAAGAACATGTATCTCTTGTGTAAATACAATGAAGTGAAAAACGCAATGGAAAATTGTGTGTGAAATTATGGAATTATTTCCACGATACTCGGAGATTGCCCACTTTCACCTGACACCCGGTATATTTAAATAAAGGATTAAAATAGTCCTTAGCCGTATGTTTCTCAGTAACGAAAAACAACTGTGTAATATTCGAAATTTTAACGTCAATCCTTTTGCAGAAGATATACAAGGTCTTCAAAAGTACCTCGTAATGAATCGATGAAATCAGATCCGTTTTGATATGGTGGGTAACATGTTACCAGGACACCCAATTCGTTTTCTTTTATTATGTACCTGTAATAATATAAGAAATATAATTTGTGGTTTTTTTAAAGCCTAAAATAAAAAATCTCACCCAACACCTAGTCCATCTTTAGATACGGGTCCAAATCCACCTGCATAAATTGCTGGTGAGTTTAAAGTACTTGTAGACAGGATGATGTTGTTAATGTAAGCATAGTCCGGATCGTCAAAAATATTACAAACCAAATTGGTTTTTTCCGCAAACTTTTTCAAGGCAAACAGATGCCGATCAAAGCCCTGTCCCATGGCTGCTTCTCTTGTGAGTTGATTGTGAACCCTAGAGCAATCAGAAATCATATTTTTTAATTCATTCGTAGAAGGTTTGTCTTTTGAGGTGATGGCGAGAGTAAAAGCCTAGAAATCAACGTATTATTGTGATTATTTTATATATTAAAAAAATGTATTATCATTAATACCTTGGTAGCCATTGTGCATGGGCGAACCGTTTCTGTTCTGCCATGTTTAAAGGCAGCTGTACTGCAGGATTCATAACTCGGAACAAATTTTCCGGTCATCTTGTAATACCCAACCTACAAAACAAGAAATCAAAGATTAAAAATATTTTATACCTAAAAACCACGGAGATGTGAACATTTTTGCTTTCCTCTGTATGTTACAACAAGCATCAAAGGTCCCTCTTTCCTTCCTTCCTGCCTCAACTACTTTTATTTTTAGTATACATTGCGTGTTGGCTAAATATTAAATGAAGTTGACAACTCTCTGCTTTTCTAATAGTCGCCCGGGATTTGCAAGTTTAAACAAGTTCCAACATGCTCTCAAGTGCCCACATAATTTTCACTGCTGTAAGTCCTGAATGGTTTTTAAATTTCAAAGTAGCCTTTAAGGTAATTGAACCCGTATAGCTACTAAGGAGAATGACCTTAAAGTGTTTGCAATCTTAAAGTAGCAATAGATGGTAGCAACGATACTTATATATTACTAAAAAGGTTCCTAAAAGTTAGCACAACTTTATAGTCATATTAGAAGTTATTCGGCTTGGTCTTCGGAACATCTAATAATTATTATTGCTTAATATTAATTGTAAAAAATATCACTGTATATTAGGTATTATCCTAACAAATCAATCAATAAAGTCAAATTATAACGTTATTATATCTACTAGATCTTATAAGTTCCAGAACGTTTTAGTAATATTTAATGTAAAACTTATGTTTTGGCATAAGGTATGGTACATACTTAAAAGCGATTCTTACTAGCCGTAAGAGATCAGAATGACTGAAATAGTAGCATGCACTTTTAAAAATTACCATGAAGTTACTTTCACCAAACAGACGTCAACAGATGAATGTTATCAGTATTAAGGTGGGCGGTTCCGTGAACGTAATTCGAAAATATCTCCTACATCCCTGAACCGATTGAAAACATTTTTTGGTAGGCTATTAGAGACAGCTTTATGGAATGGTACTAGATTATTGAAAACTACAAAAAAAAATTTTTTTTACTGGTGCGGAAATCAAAAAAATATTTTTTTTGACTTTTCAACAAGCGCGGATTTATGGGGGGGGGGGGGGGTAACGGGGTAATTACCCCCCCCCCCCCCCCCCAAGATTCTGTAAACAACCAACTTTCGTTTTAAAATGTTATGGTTTTTATTAATTTTGGGAAGAAAAAATTTAACGGGGTAATTACCCCTCGTAAGATTGTGTAAACTATTAACTCTCGTTTTAAAATTTTATTTTTTAATTTTGGGATGAAAAATTTTTTTTCGGATTTCTCCCTCCGCTCATCAAAAAAATTTTGGGATGAAAAAATGTTTTTCGGATTTCTCCCCCTCCCGCTCATCAAAAAATTTTGGGTTCAGTGTTACTCCCCCAAGCTCAAGGTCCAGGCCCTTGCTTTTCAATAGTCTGGTACCATTATATAATAATGTCTCTAAAGGCCTATCAAAAAATTTCTTGAATCAGTTCAGGGATGTAGGAGAAATTCTCGAACTACGAAATCATTTTCTTAAGCACGGCGCCAGCACCCTTAAATAAAATGGCTTTGAAAACATCAGTAAAAGAAATATAGTCCAGCAAATAAGTAGTTTTCAAAAGAAAGTTTTGTGGGAGTTTTAGAAATTGGTGGGATTAATAAGTCTTGGGAACTGTTTTAGATTTCACTACTAAATTTTTTGCCATAACTTCAAAAAACCCCCAAAAAATTATTTGTTGCAAATATCTCCATTGGAGTGCTATTTTTGAAACAAATATCTCTATCCTAAATAAAAGAGGAATAAACTCTCTACAATTTAGCTCGGAAAAGTTTTATTGTGGGACGAACGGTTTAGGTGCTAAAGTTGGGTCAATTTTTCGAAATCACTCTTCACCGACAATTATTATGGAATCAAAGGCTATAGTCTGTTAAGATGGGTGAATTTGCCCCCGCACGATGGTATTTATTTTTTTTGCTTGGATTGTTATCAATATCACTTACAATTATGCCAAATTTCAGACCTTAATATTAAATCGTTTTCGAGTAAAAAGAAAATAAGTTTTATCTATTTAACGGCATAACCAGTCCAAATAAAATTTTATCCAATTATAGATATTACCAGCACATAAATGTGAAATAAATTGGAACAGAATCTGACAACGGGAACATTGAAAATAAAATTCATGAATTCTTTTGGATTTTTTTTAACCACGATAAAGTTTCGGCATCAAATTTATTTTGTAGAATCTTGGGATGGTTTTTTATCACAAAAATTTTTTCGAAATCGATCAAATGGGTACTTGGTACTTGAAAAAAATAAAATATTCTTCTCATCTTGGGATATTATTCTGTACCATAATTCCCAATTTTTTAAAATTGGTATTATCAGTAGAAGGTCCTTTAAAAAAATAAAATGTCCTTTTTTTTAATTATGATACGCTGATGTTAAAATTTTTTTGTGTAGCATCTTGTGATAGTCACTGAACTCTACTATATAAATGGAAGGTCAATATCCATACCAATTTTTACGCCAAATTGAACCTCGCGGAAGTATGGCGACCATAAGGAGGAGCGCAATCGCACTACAAAATACGTCAGAGCCGGTCTTATTGTTACTGCAACTGTTTAAAACCTGGGACTTTGCCCCGATTCTTGCAACACAGTACCATACAAGATTGCACCATGTTGTCTTAATTAACTTTGTTTATAACAGTCACAAAATATTACACAAAATAATCAATTTATAACAACTTTACACAAACGACAGAATAAACAAAGAATAAAATGGTGATACCGACTCTGGAAATTGCATCTAATCCAAGACTTACGCTACAGAATCTATGGAAAAGAAATAAAACACAGAATTGCGTCAGCCTGGCATCGGCGCGTAACTCCCGTAGACAGCCGTTTGGTTCAAGCACAGACATTAATTTCTCTACTGCGTCGACGCATGGCTTATAGTTTTTGAATTCGTTACCACTTAATCTGTACCGTAATTGCCGCATTTTGTTCACGCGCATATACCTATACTGGCCTTCCATTTATATAGTAGAGTTCAGTGGTGATAGTATTCTATAATTCTTAATTAGGTATTATGAAATACTAACCCAAGATGCTAAAAAAATTTTTTTATTTTTTAGGGACCTTCTACAGATAATACCGATTTCCGATTTCAAAAAATTAGGAATCATAGAATACTATCCCAAGATGCTACAAAAAAAATATGACAGTTTTAACATCAGGGTATCATAATTTAAAAAAATAAAAAAGGATTTTTTTTTTCAAGGACCTTCTACTGATATTACCGATTTTTAAAAATTAGGAATTACAGAATACTATCCCAAGATGCTACAAAGAAAATATGACAATTTTAACATGAACGTATCATAATTTAAAAAATAAAGAAGAACATTTTATTTTTTCAAGTACCAAGTACCCATTTGATCGCTTTAGAAAAATTATGTGTAGTAAAAAACATCCCAAGATTATACAAACAAAAATTTGGTAGTTGTGCTGAAACTCTATAGGGGTTAAAAAAAAATTCAGAAAAATTCATAATTCTTTTTTCAATGTTTCCGTTGTCAGATTCTATTCCAATTTATTCCACGTTTATGTTCTATTAGTATCTATAATTGGTTAAAGTTTTATTTGAATCGTTGAATCGGTTATTCCGTTCAATCGATAAAAATTATTTTGGAAAATTTTCATTTTTTTTTTTTTTACTCGAAGACGGTTTAATATTAAGGACTGAAATTTGGTAAAATTGTAAATGATATTCATAACAATCCAAGCAAAAAAAATTAACACTATCCGTGCGGGGGCAAATTCACTTATCTCAACCGGCTATATCCTTTAGACTGCGACAGTCGGTGATACGTTATGAGGACTTAAAATGTTCCCCCTTCTTCATTTAATCTAAATAATTTACTGAAATTACCTGAAAACCAAGTTGCATCACGGCATCGGGGCTCACAGCTTGTTTCTTGCAAACATTCTTTCCAATCCTATCGAAGATCAAATAATCGATCTCCAGACTTTTACAGGTTTTCTTATATTCTTCTTTTGCTTGGACTATGCAATTCTTTATTTTGTCGTTTAAATGCATATCTAAAAGGAAACAATTAGAAGTAATTTAACCAAACAGTTTAAAACGAGAGGTATACTCGATACCTAACCGAACAACATTTCCGATATCATCATCATCATACGGTTTCGAATCTGGGTTCAACATGGGTTTTTCTTTGGAGTCTTTATAGATATCTTGAACATATCTTAATACTGCTACGCCATCTCCCCAAGCATGTTCAAAATTAACAGCGGCTTGTCCATCCTTTGAGACTTGCAGGGAAAATGATTTATCAAACCACCTGAAAAAATGTATTATATTTATCTATCGTATCTACTGGATGTCAGCGAAATTATTAGACAAGCCATAGTTTCCAGACTTTTCAAAGCATAAGACTCAAACTTGACTGGGGTAATATATACGGAAAATGGCCAATTTTTTATTATTTGACCCTTTTCCATCGTTTCTGGTTTCCCCAGGAAATGACAACTTTGATATTCATTTATTTATTAGTCATAAATTGAACACACCCCGTGTTTTTAAATTCTATGATTCCGGAGATGATTTTATGTACAATTGCAGTTTTAAAAAAAATGTTGAGACTTTAGGGCCATTTTTATTTTTGCACCTAGTCAGTGAATGCATTCAAATTAATCTGTCGGACCAAAACGATACAAGAATAACGGAAATGTGAGATTTTTCGAATTGGTTTAGTACCTTTACAAACTACAATTCACGAAACCACTAATTTGTGTTTTAGTCAACTTTTTCAAATAGCAACATCTTTGAGACATCCCAGTAAATATTAATTTTGATGACAAATCCATTGATAACTTCCAGCGGGGTAATTAGGAGGGCACTGTGCCCCTCCCTCGCTCTCATGATGTGATGTCCCTGTTGTACGGTTCATATTGAAAAATCAGTAAATTCTAGTAATTTTTCATAAAATGTCAGGGAATATGGAAATTTTTTATTCCAATAGGCACTCCTCTTCCCCTGCTCATCACTGTAGATAAAACAAATTCTTATTTCATTTTTATACTTTTTTATACCACAATTTTTTACAATGGGAATTAATATCAAGTCTATACTGCCTAATGTCTTAGAATTTCACGCAGACTGTACATTATGTTCATATTCAAAGTCATATTGAGAATAACTAATTAAGTACCTACAATTATTGTAATATAACAATATAAGTATGACAATATATGAGTACCTACCATCATGTAAACAAAATAATTACCTGTTTTCACCATCACCATGAAGAAAGTTTCTGGTGACAGCATATGGATCATCCCCTAATACTTCACTGTCGAGACAGACATTAAACAGCGCAGAATCGATCAGCTTTAAACTTTGATGATTTCCAATTTCTTCTAGTTCGTGACGTACTGTAGCCCATTTATTTCTTTCCATGGTAGTTAAAATTCCCACAGGAAAATCGCCTTTTGATATGTCGTCTTCTAAAATATGCTTTAGTCTTGCTAAAATTTGCTCAGCTGGTAAAATATCACTTTCATCAGACATAACACGAAAAGCATAAATATGCCCTTTGTACTGCACAGTAATATGTCTGCCTTGAGGATTGTTAAATATTCTGTCTTTATCAGTTTCGGGAATTCTTGTGGTATTAAATAAACTCGGATACTGGCTCATATCAAGAGGATAGGCTTTATGTAAATATGCCCCATACCAAGACAGAGAAGGTGGCAAGATGCTACAGAACGTTCGAAAGTATTCTGAATTGCTTTTTCTCGGATTTAAGTGGAAAACTTCAGGTTCTAATATACCAGCTTTCAGAGACTTGTAGAACCTCAAAGAACTTATGACAAGATTTGCGGTTCGTAGCAGCTGGTCGTTATATTCGGGCCTCTCGTCTTTGTGGATGACTAGCATCGGGTTATAATTAATCGGAATAGGTTTACGATCTCTTAAATAAGCGTCGAACCAAAATTCAGATATGTAACTCGTATGCTTGTTCTGTTTATCATATTTTTTCAGCATATCCTGTAATTGCCTCCCCACAGTGTCCTTAAACTGATTGACATTAAATTCAGTCTTCCGATAGGCCTCATCAATCAACAGTGGACGCTGGGCAGCCAGATACCTTTCGCAAGTTAAATCTAACTTGGGAATAGGTAATCGAGGGAGCGATTGTTGAAAATGCATAGTAGGTATTTTGCTCTTCTGTATAAATTGATAGTCCGCATAATCTTTAGATATCAAATTTTTCTTTAGGAGTTTATACATTACTCTCGGGGGGTAGTGCTGTGTAAGCATATCTACCTTTTGTCTCAGCACAGTCATTTTATTTTTTAATTTAATTTAGAAAATTTAAAAATTTAGGTTATATTTGCCTACAAAATAAATTACTAACACTACATACAACTTTTATAAATAAGTATAACTAAGTTCATATTTCAGTGAACTTTGAATATCCTTCGAAATTTAATCCACATTAAGTGACACTATTGACTAAATTAAATATTCTTACACCAACCATAAGCTGCTACTCTATGTTCTATTGCCCGACTGTCGACTGCCCGTTGACCTTAGGTCCAGTAGGCCCAGTAGCCCACGCAGTGCTATTGCGAAAATCGCATCGAAATAACCAACGAGGTCTAAAGTATAGAGGGGCAATCCCAATTCAGTATACGTACGGTTTGTTTGGACATACAATAAACGCCCGGGGGACGCATTTGTTGGCCCTAGTTGCCAAGATTTGCAGTGAAGTACTGCTTTGAGGGATACAATTAACGAATGAATATTGTTTTTTATTGCTGTTCTATTATTAGTTGAGCTCAAATCTATTAGTCAAATTGCTGTAGAAGTAGTAATAAATTATATTATATTTAAAAACGGAGTGAATGTTGCTCCATACATTTTTAAAATATTCGCAAATTCCATAACGTTAAGTTCAAGTGACGCCCATGCGGACTAGTTGCTTGAATATGTTCTGGCCATGAGCCACGCCTACTTTTCCAGTCTCCTTATTATGTCGCTAGAAATAACCGAGAGTTTCCTATCTCACCAGATGAGCCATCAGATGGCATTAGAGATGGTGCTGAGTGGATTTTCTTCGGAACAGGTCCGAACTGTTCCGAAAAGTACCATCTCTAATGTCATCTTATGAGATAAGAAACTCTCGGTGAATAAAACCAACATGAATAACGCCGGCTCCACACACTGGGGCCAACGTTGGTCCCAACGTTGGCTCATGTTCGTGCTGTTATTTGTGTAGATATCCACACATTGGAGCCAAGCTTAGTTAGTTCCACACAGAGCCAACATGAACAAGTGAATACGTCCGTGACCACTGGATTCCATAAAGTTGGATTTGCTTTTCTTGGTAAAATTCTAAAAATCCTAGCACTTTTTCGTTCGACCATTCCACCTGAGACGACATTAATTTAAAAATAAACGTGTGCACCTTGTGTATTCAAGAGACTGAATAAGCGCACGTCCAATGTGTGGACGGCAATACGACATTGGGGCCAATCCCTTTGATGTTTTGTCGAAAAACCGACACGCGACGGATAACCTCCAACATTGGCTCGAACGTTGGCACCAATGCTCTTTTGTCGATCCACACATTGGACGAACGTTGTTGGTCCCAACGTTGGCCCAGTGTGTGGAGCCGGCGTAAGGAAGGCGCACTAGACCACAGGAAGTGAAGGGAAGAGAGAAACACGCGTGTACCTTATTTTCAGTTGTGGAAACGAGCTGGATATAGAGACCAATCAGATTTGTCAAGCAAGGACATTCAACCGATCAGATTTGTCAGGCAAACACAAAAATATGGTACATGCGAGTTTCTTTCTCTGCTTCAGTTGCTTCCTATACGTAAAGCATTGTAGTGCGCCTTCCAGTATGTTATTTATTTCGATGGAAAATCGACATTGTAGTGACATCTACTGTAAAACTTCCTTAGAATAGAATTGTAGGAAAAATCCAAGGCGAAAAATCATATTGATGAAAACATCCAATCCACAGTTATTGTAAGAGCGCCATCTATTCATCATAGAACTAAACTACAAAGAATGCTGTGTGTGTGTGTGTGTCTTTGTAGCCCATTAACTGTGACACTTTGTGTGTGAATATGCCTGCACTGTGGAACCTGCGCACTTTATGGCACCATACACTCGATGCCATAACTTTTTATGTCTTTATTCGACTATTCAATGGGCCCACCGATAAGGCCGAGTGCACGTGACCGCAAGTTCACCCCCCTCTAGACAATCCAGATCCATCCAGACTATTCATTCAATGTGCATACTCAGGAACTCAACTTGTAAAAAATTGTGTATTTTTTGCCACAGTTATTCCTAGTTCATGTGTCGATACACACAGTATTGTGGCACGCATTTAATTCAACCAACAGCGCTGCGGCGGCAGAAGCATGAAGTTCATTTTATGGTTGCAATATCTTTACGTTCGGAACTATTCGGCTCGAATGCTCTTCTATCTCACTCTATAGCATTCCCAAATGATTCCTTTTAGATTAATATTTGACTTCTTATTCCGTGTCCGGTTGTTTATGACGCGCGCTGGAGAAGTTCTCACCGTATTCTAATATAGGTATTTTAATATTGTAATTCGTTTACCACTAATTTGACAACGTTAACTACTGGAGAAAAATGAAAGGATTATAACTTGAAAATGCAAAACTAATATTGTTTTATTAAAAATTTACCGAAATTAATGTTTATTTATTAAAATAATTTTATCAACTGACATTTTTAAAAGGTATTTTTATTCATAGGTTTAGTATCATTGAATTTGAGAGAATTCGTGCCGTTTTTAGAGGTATTCAGCCCTATGATGGAACGTTTACGTTAGTCATAACACCTATGTTACGGTCATCTGTCTCTCTCACTCTCATATATTTTTTGGTCAGCGCTCAACATAACAGTATATGTTAAATAACGTAAACGTTTCATCATAGGCCTGATTCAGGCCTATGATGGAACGTATACGTTATTTAACATACACTGTTATGTTGAGCGCTGACCAAAAAATATATGAGAGTGAGAGAGACAGATGACCGTAACAGAGGTGTTATGACTAACGTAAACGTTCCATCATAGGCCTGATTATCTGAGGTATGGGTTACAATTTTTTATAATTCTAGAGATTTTGTCAATTCTAAAAAAGTATATACTCAAAATAAGTTCTTCATGTCTTGGCGGACGTTTTTCTAGCCGGCCTTCTTTTGCTGTATGGCACGTCTGACAATCAGCCCTATGATGGAACGTTTACGTTATTTAACATACACTGTTATGTTGAGCGCTGACCAAAAAATATATGAGAGTGAGAGAGACAGATGACCGTAACATTGGCGTTATGACTAACGTAAACGTTCCATCATAGGGCTGATTATTAGGTGATTAAAATTATTCGTAGAAATAAGGAGTTGGGTAAACTTTGTAGAAAGTTAAATTGAAATCACTCCCGCATATATAATAAAATAATTAGGAGTATTATACAACGCGTCCTCGAATTGATTTGACCATTTGAAAAAAATTTTATTTCTGATTTTACGACAAAAAGTTATTCTTGATAAAAATGTCTACTTAATTGAAAATCAGTATTGGAAGTGTCAAGAGTAATGTTGGATATACGGGGTAGTCGAAAAGTTACTATATTTTAAAAAACTTAAGGGAAAAGTACCCTTATTTTACTTCCACATCGTGGAGTTTATAGTAACGCAAAAAAAGTTCTGAAAATGTTTTTTTTCTTCACATAGGCTTAGAATGTCATGAAACGTCGAAGTTTTAAGTTTGAGCAAAGAAATTCTGTCTGTAGTTTTGTCGGACTGTAATTTTTTATGTATGCACGATTCCTCTGGAACGGGTATTGATATTGACTTGAAATTTGGTACATGTATGTATTATAGCGAAATCTGGAACTTGAATATATTTTGATCTTATTCCATTGAAGAGTTGGGGGTAAATGGGGGTAAATAGGTAAAGCAAGCAAGTAACAGTCTCTAAAATTGGGATTTAGTGCATGTACAAGAACCAAGGGTCTCAAAATTTTTTTTTGGAATTAGCCACCCCCACTCCATTATTAAAGGGGATAAAAAAAATTAAAATTGTGATTAAGTGTATGTGCAAGAACCAATAAAGACCTCAAAATTTGTTTTGACATCAACCAACCTCTACCAACCCCATTACCATCCCTACTCCATTATTAAAGAGGATAAAAAAATAATACTGTGATTTAGTGTGTGCAAAAGAACTAAAGGCCTCAAAATTTTTTTTAGCATTAGCCACGCCACCACCATCCCCACCCCATTATTAAAAGGGGCGAAAGAATTAAAATTATGACATAGTGCGTGTACAAAACCAGAGGTCTTAAAGCTTGTTTTGGTGTCAGCTACCTCCATTACCACCCCTACCACAAATTTGGATGTGGAAGTAGTGATTCCTTAGCCTGCGGTTTTTTATTTTATAACCAGAAAAGTTGTTTAAAATTACAAGTGTATTTTAATATTTTTTTTTTGATTATCAATAGCATAACTGAAATTTACATCACCAATGCCATAAATAAATAAAAATCAATAAAAACAATTTATAAATAAACTAGTAATTTTAAACAACTTTTCTTCATATTTTCTCGTTATGAAATAAAAAATGAAACTAACTATAAATTGCTCTATACATTTTTTTATGGTTTATAACTGACAACAAAAAAAAATAACTTCTAAATTAAATATCGGTTTAGCAGGTAAAATTACAACTCAAACTGATGGCTAAATATTTTTTACAATTTTAGTAATTTTACTTCCACAAGTATTATAGTAACGCAAAAAAAATAATTTTAAACTTTTATTGTTCAAATAGGCTTAAAATGCCATGAAACGTCGAGATTTTAAGTTTGGCAAAAAAATATCTGTCGGTCGGTCTCTAACTTTTTTTGTGCGCACGTTTACTCTGGAACCGTTTGAGATATTGACTTGAAATTTTGTACACGTATATATCTTAACGAGATTATATTTTGATATAATTCCGTTGAAGGTTGGGAGGTAAACTGGGGTAAATGGGGGTAAATAGGTAAATCACGCAGGTAAGAGTCCATAAAATTGGTATTTAGTCCTATATATAAGAGAAGCTAAGGTGTTAAAAAAAATTTGGCATTAGCCACCCCCATTACTAACCCCATTAAAGGGGGTAAAAAAAATAAAATTGTCATTTAGTGTGTGTAAGAGAACTAAATTCCTCAATTTTTTTTTTCACTTTATCCATGATGATTATGATTAAAAATTGAGATTATCACTCATCACATAGAGGAAAACAAGCGGTTTTTCGATATAAAATATCTCGTAAAATACAGAAGAAGTTTTGTACGAGTTATATTTATTTTAAATTCTCGAAAATCCAAGAATACGCTGAGAAAAAATTTAAATAATTCAATGTCTCGGTTTGAATATTAGAAAAATCTAATTGAAATCTTGCATTTTTTACCTTACCTTTTGCCTGGGCCTTACGCTCCTTGGCAACTAAATTCTATATCATGATAAAGAGTTGAATTTCAGTGCTCAAGATAGACAAATAATTATTTTTCACACAAACATAAATATGAGTGACAAAAGTACTTTTTTTCGCTCAAACACAAATGTCATCGAAGTGTCATGTCAGAATTATATATTTAATTTTCTTTTTTCATGATTTTAGTCAGGAATTGAAAAAAATCTTGTGTGCAATATGGTACGAAAATATGTTTTTTCACATGTCGTAATTGTCCAATTCGCTACGTTTGTATTTATCAAAGAGAGTAGGTGTTACTTTCGCAACTTGTTACATAAAGTAGCTCTTTATGATACAAGTTGCTTATTGTTATTATACTATTGCTCGGACATTTTACAGGAAAATCACCATTATGGCATTTCATTAACATTTTACACATTATGTTTATTTTACCCTAATACACTTTTCACTAGATAGCTACTATACTTATGGAATCGCAGTTACACAATTCATATTAATGGCATCTGGCATCTAATTCCACAGTTCGCGTTTTTTAATATGTTAAACTTTATAACGAGTGTAACGAACAATAATTTATTACCCAATCAAATGCACAGAGCTATGCGTTAGACGGCATAGTAAAGTATTACAATTGGGTGCGGTAAATAATCTGCTGGAAGAAATTTGCTCGTGCATACGCCTATATTGTGGAACAAAGTTATGCACTCGATGGCATATTCTTGTCCTTATTTGATTATACGTTTAAGGTGCATACTTAAAAACCCAACTTGTAAATAGTGTGTATATTTTGCCACAGTTGGTTCCATTTCATGTTGTGAATACACACAGTAGTGTGGCACACAATAATTTAAACCAACAGTGCCGCGGTGGCCATAAAGTGATCATCAATGATAATTTAGCGCTATTACGTTTGGGGATATTGGGTTCAATTATCTTTCTGTCATACTTACACTACACACTTTTTTATCATGGTTTTTAACTCAAATGCGGACAAAAATATTCCATCGAGTGTATGATGTCATAACTAGGTTCCACAATATAGGCGCATGCACACACAAAGTGCTTGCAGTATATTGCAATACTTTATGATGTCGTCTGTTCGTGCATTTGATTAGGCAATCGATTATTGTTCGTTACACTCATTGTTAAGATTAATATATTGAAAAACGTCAATTGTGGAATCAGATGAGAGATGCCATTAACATGAATTGTGTACCTACGGTTCCATAAGTATAGTAACTACCTAGTAAAAAGTGTATTTAGGGTTCCACAAACATAATGTGTAAAATGTTAATGAATTGCCATAATGGTGATTTTAATATAAATTACTCGTTCAATAGTAAAGTGTAACACCGCCGTTACGATGTCTGAATTTTGGCCAAAAATTCGTAATCCGCGTCCCCGAAAATCCCCAGATATCGATCTTGAGTAGAATCAGACCATAAATAACGAAATTCGATCGCCATATTGACGTCGCCGTCTTGAATTTTTACATTTGATATATCGAGAATAAAAACCGCTGCCTAAGGAATCACTACTTCCACATCCAGATTTTCTATCCAAGTCTAACAACGAAAGAAATGTTGATACTATATTTTCACTCCACTATGTGGAAATAATTGTTTGTGGAACTTTAATAATATAATATTTGAAATCGTCTACTTCAAAAACCGATAAAACGATATGCCACATCATGCCACATCAAGAACCAATTTTTTTACTTCATCCATCCCCCACTACCACTCATAGTGGGGGGTGGATGAAGTAAAATATATTGTGGTCCTTGGTTCTTGAACACACACTAAATCATAATTATATTTTTTTTATTCCCTTTAATAATGAAGCCGGGGTGGTAATGGGAGTGGCTAATGAAATAATTTTCGAGACCTTAGCTTCTCTTATATATACTAAATACAAATTTTATGGATTCATACTTGTTTGATCTACGTAAATACCACAATTTAATCCAATTTTTCCCAATCCTTCAACAGAATAAGATCAAAATATAATCTAGTTCCAGATCTCGTTATAATACATCACGGTGTCCAAAAAGTCTGGAAACTGTCAAATAACTCGAGAAATACACGTTGGATCAAAAAAAGAAAAAACAATAATTTTGAAAAGGGCTATCCAATGATACCAAACGCGACCCCCTACCCCCACCCCTTGGAGTGGAGCGGGGGGCAACTTTAAAATCTTATTAAATCTATTTTTTATTGCAAAATCCCGAGTGTTCAAAATCCAGACTGATCAAAATCCCGACTGACCAGAATCCAGACCGATCAAAATCCCGAGTGATCAAAATCCCGAGTGATCAAAATTCAGACTGATCAAAATCCAGACAGCTCAAAATCCAGGCTGAAATACCGACGGGTCAAAATCCCTACTGCTCAAAATCCCGACTATTCAAAATATCGAAATGTTAAAATCTCGAGTTTTGAAAAGTCCGAGTGATCAAAATAACTACTGCTCAAAATCCCGACTGATCAAAATCACGACTGATCAAAATCCCGACTGATAAAAATCCCTACTGATCAAAATCCCGACTATTCAAAATCTCGAAATGTTAAAATCTCGTGTTGAAAGGTCCGAGTGATCAAAATCCCGACTGTTCAAAACCCGAGTGATCAAAATCCCTACTGCTCAAAATCCCTACTGCTCAAAATCCCTACTGCTCAAAATCCCGAGTAATCAAAATCCCGACTGATCAAAATCCCGACTGATCAAAATCTCGACTGATCAAAATCTCGACTGATCAAAATCCCTACTGCTCAAAATCCCGAGTGATCAAAATCCCGACTGATCAAAATCCCGACTGATCAAAATCTCGAAATGTTTAAATCTCGTGTTGAAAGGTCCGAGTGATCAAAATCCTGACTGCTCAAAATCCCGAGTGATCAAAATCCAGACTGAAAAAAAAATCCCGACTGATCAAAATTCCTACTGCTCAAAATCCCGAGTGATCAAAATCCCGACTGATCAAAATCCCCACTGCTCAAAATCCCGAGTGTTCAAAATCCAGACTGATCAAAATCCCGACTGACCAGAATCCAGACCGATCAAAATCCAGACTGCTCAAAATCCAGGCTGAAATACCGACGGGTCAAAATCCCTACTGCTCAAAATCCCTACTGCTCAAAATCCCGACTATTCAAAATATCGAAATGTTAAAATCTCGAGTGTTGAAAAGTCCGAGTGATCAAAATCCCTACTGCTCAAAATCCCGACTGATCAAAATCACGACTGATCAAAATCCCGACTATTCAAAATCTCGAAATGTTAAAATCTCGAGTATTGAAAGGTCCCAGTGATCAAAATCCCTACTGCTTAAAATCCCGAGTGATCAAAATCCCGACTATTCAAAACCTTGAAATGTTCAAATCTCGTGTTGAAAGGTCCGAGTGATCAAAATCCCGACTGCTCAAAACCCGAGTGATCAAAATCCCGACTGATCAAAATTCCTACTGCTCAAAATCGCGAGTGATCAAAATCCCGACTATTCAAAATCTAAAAATGTTAAAATCTCGAGTGTTGAAAGGTCACAGTGATCAAAATCCCTACTGCTCAAAATCGCGAGTGATCAAAATCCCGACTATTCAAAATCTCGAAATGTTAAAATCTCGTGTTGAAAGGTCCGAGTGATCAAAATCCCGACTGCTCAAAACCCGAGTGATCAAAATCCCGACTGATCAAAATCCCTACTGCTCAAAATCCCGTGTGATCAAAATCCCTACTGCTCAAAATCCCGACTGATCAAAATCCCTGCTGCTCAAAATCCCGAGTGATCAAAATCCCTACTGCTCAAAATCCCGAATGATCAAGATCCCGACTATTCAAAATCTCGAAATGTTAAAATCTCGTGTTGAAAGGTCCGAGTGATCAAAATCTCTACTGCTCAAATCCAGACTGATCAAAATCCAGGCTTATCAAAATCCCGACTGATCAAAATCCCTACTGCTCAAAATCCCGAGTAATCAAAATCCCGACTGATCAAAATCCCGACTGATCATAGGGATTTTGATCAGTCGAGATTTTGATCAGTCGGGATTTTGAGCAGTAGGGATTTTGAGCAGTAGGGATTTTGATCAGTCGGGATTTTGATCACTCGGACCTCTCAACACTCGAGATTTTAATATTTCGAGGTTTTGAATAGTCTGGATTTTGAGCAGTAGGGATTTTGATTTGTCGGGATTTTGATCAGTGTGGATTTTGATCAGTCTGGATTTTGATCAGTCGGGATTTTGAACACTCGGGATTTTAAGCAGTGGGGATTTTGATCACTCGGACCTTTCAACACGAGATTTTAACATTTCGAGATTTTGAATAGTCGGGATTTTGATCAGTCGGGATTTTGAGCAGTCTGGATTTTGATCAGTCGGGATTTTGATCAGTCGGGATTTTGATCAGTCGGACCTTTCAACACTCGAGATTTTAACATTTCTAGATTTTGAGCAGTAGGGATTTTGATCACTCGGGATTTTGAGCAGCAGGGATTTTGATCACTCGGGATTTTGATCAGTCTGGATTTTGAGCAGTAGGGATTTTGATCACTCGGGATTTTGAGCAGTAGGGATTTTTATCAGTCTGGATTTTGATCACTCGGACCTTTCAACACTCGAGATTTTGAATAGTCGGGATTTTGAGCAGTAGGGATTTTAATCAGTAAGGATTTTGATCACTCGGGATTTTGATCAGTAGGGATTTTGATCACTCGGACCTCTCAACACTCGAGATTTTAACATTTCATTGTCATTAAAATATGTCGGCAAGTGAGTAGTCGTGTACACAAACGCTGCAGAGAAATTATAAAAATAAAAGTTAATATACGGAAATAATTAAGTGAAGAATAGTAGTGTTAATAAAAAAGAACACAAGATATATTTAACCAAGTAAATCTCAAAGTAAAAAAGAAAAGAGAGTGCTTGTAAACAATCAAAACAGTTATTTAAGCAAAATGGTGTTGACAAAGCAATTTATCTCCGACGTAGAAGAAGTTATAATATCTTCATTTAAAAAAGAGAGTGTTGTCAAAGAACTGAGTAAGTCGATTGCTAAATGTTTATATGATAAATTTGAAAAGGAATTTTCTGAGTTACGTCAAGAAATCAAAAGTATTAATCAAGAGTTCAAGGAATATAAAAACCAAGTAAAGGAGAGTGAAAAAAACTGGAAGCAAAAACTAAATAAGTTAGAACAACACGCTCGAGAGAATAATATAGCAGTTTTTGGATTTAAAGAAAAAACAAAAGAAAACCTTAAGAAAGATATTACTGAGTTCTTTAATAAATCTAGTTTAAAAACGGAATTAACTCCACAAAATATCGATAGATGTCACAGACTGGGAATTCAAGTAAATAATAATAAACCTAGACCAATTATTGTAAAATTTATGAATTATGAGAATAAAGTGACCATTTTCAAAATGAAGAAATTGCTAAAGGGAACTGGTGTAACAATTAAAGAAGACCTTACATATGAAAACCTACAATTATATAATAAAGCAGCGCTCAAGTATGGCCATCTAAATACTTGGACTAAAAATGGAACTGTATATGTCAAAACAAGAGAGGGAATTAATATATATAAGGAAAATCAACAGAATGAAGAAATTGGAGATGAAGAAACTACAAATGAAGAAAATTAACCGTTTTATTATTATCACTGTTATAATTGTTGCATTTTACTTTTTTCTTTTAATACGTTCCATTTTTATTACACTTATAATATGTTCAAAACAAACAACAACAAAAATAAAAATTAAAGTCTCAAAATAGTGAATACAAAGTATTATCTGATTTATTTATTACCGTTGTATTTTAATAGCGCCAATATTCTTGGCTAAAGATGTCGGTCTCGGATGTCTGGGGCCGGGCAGGACTATTGCCCTTTACCCCAGTACATCGCTGTAGACCGGGGACCAGCCTCGTGCAGGGCGGGCGAACTTACTTTACGTCGGCCCCACTCACAAATGTGAGCGGTGCAGACGATTTCGGCCCACCTCCCTGGGTCCTGGCTCGTTGGACCTTGCTGGCTAAGGCCTCTTCTGGCGTTCTTCTGTCTTCGTCTTCTTTTCTTCGCCAGCTTGTTTGCCCCCCGGGGGGTAGTCATCGGTCTGTTGGGTGTTTTTGGGTTTGTGGCGGGAGTGACTGCCGGTACACAAGATGCCAAGAGGCATCCTGTCATCCGGATCGTCGGTAGGGTAAGGATGAGCTGTGTAGCTCGAGGAAGGGCAGACCTAACTGCTTTGGTAGCATTTTTGGTCTGCCCGGAGCTAGGGGGACTACAGGTACTGGACGGTTGTTTGTCCGGTACCCGCAGGGTCTTGGGTGGGTGGTTGGGTAATCGTCATGTCTCTTCCGTGGGGGTGGATCGTCGGTTGGTGGTACTTCTCATACTCACCCGTTATCCAGGAGCTGCACCTTCGGCCGCTTGTGCCTCGGAGCATCTGCTGGGTCATAGTCAGTTGCCTCCCTGACTAGTGGGTTCCCATGCTCCTCGGCAAGGGCGTACATCTTTCTGGCTCTCTGCTTGATGATCTCAGTGACCGGGGTGTAGTCCAGGTCCCTGTAGATGTCCTCGTTGCGGATGAACCAGGGTGCGTCGACGGCCGATCTGAGGGCGACGTTCTCCACTCTCTGGATCTGATGGAGGTAGCTCTTTGCTTGGTAGCCCCAAGCTACCGAAGCGTACGTCAGCTGAGGCCGGATGAGGGACCTGATAAGCGTGAGCTTATTCCTCAGGTTGAGTCTGCTCTGTCTACCCGTCATCGGGTAGATTAGGGCTCTCGTCCTCCTGGCCTTCTTGACGATGGCCTCCGTGTTCAGTCTCCATGTTAGGCCTTTGTCCATGACCACGCCAAGGTAGTTGGCGGAGTCGTGCCATTGGATGTCCTCTCCAAACATGGAAACGTGACCTGTGGGGTTTTGTTTTCTTACCTTCTTGAAGAGTACCGCCTTGCTCTTCTCGGCGTTGACGGCTACCTTCCATCTGTTGCACCAGTCCTCTAGGAGGGTGGCCGCCTCCTGGAGGTTTCTGGTGGCTAGTCTGGCACTCCAGGATCTGGCAGTCAGGGCTGTGTCATCGGCGTAGAGGGCCATGGAGGTCCTCTCCGTCCGGGGTAGATCGGATGTGAAGATGGAGAACAAGTGGGGGGACAGCACTGAGCCTTGGGGGACTCCTGCCTCCATTGTTCTGTACGTGGACACCTTGTCCACGATCTTCACCCTCATCTGTCTCCTGTGCAGGTATGATCTCACTAGCTTGACGAGTGCAATGGGGTAACCCATACTCATCATTTTGGCTAGGAGACCATCGTGCCAGACCCTGTCGAAGGCTTTGGCAACGTCCAGGAACAGCGCTGCCGTGACCTGTCGTTGGTTGAACCCCTTCGTGACCTCCTCGGTGAGGCGGAGCACTTGGAGTTCGGTGGAGTGCCCTGTCCTGAAGGCGAACTGCTCGTCTGGGAGGACTTCCAGCTCTTCTGTCTTCTCGGCTATCCTCTTGAGTATGACTCGTTCGGCTACCTTACTCATCGCTGGGAGTAGACTGATGGGCCTGTAAGAGGAAGGAAACGTTAGGTTCTTACCTGGCTTTGGGATGACTATGACGTCGGCCTTTTTCCACCTGGATGGGAAGTGTCTCAACCTCAACATTGCGTTGATGATGTTGACCATCGCCGCTACTCCTTTCCGGGGCAGCTTCTTGAGGGCGATGTTCCCAATGCCATCACATCCTGGAGCTTTCCTGGGTTTTAGACTCCTTAGGATCTCCTTGACCTCCTCTGGGGTGGTCGGGGGGATGTGGTCTTCATCTGGCAGACGGTTCATCCTACGTACCCTGCGTCTCACGTCGTCCTCCCAGTCCTCGTCCTCATCATCGAGTTGGTTTTCCCTACACTGCAGTTCCAAGCTGTCGGCAAATGCCTCGGCTTTTTCCTGGCGAGTGTAGACAACACCATTCTCTCCGTGGATCGGGGGCATGGGAGTCCGACGGTTCCGCAGGGCCCGTTGGGTGGTCCAGATGCTCCTGTCCTGTGTGTCCAGGGATTCCAGGTGGCGTTGCCACCCTTCTTGTCGGTGTTCCTGAAGGGCGGCCTTGACTCTCCGGCTCAGGGTGTTGTAATGTCTCCTGTCCTCCGGGAGTCGGGTTCTCTGGGCTCGTCTCTTGGCACTTCGTCTATCCCTTATCAGCTGCCTGGTTTCCTCTGGGAGGTTTGCCAGGGGAGCTGGTGCTCGCCTCGTTTCCGTCTCGGTGGTACTTACCCTTAGTGCCGCCTGGATCTGGTCCTCCAGGGAGGCGATGGCCCTCTCCACGTCTGCCTCGGTCTCGAGTCTGGGAATGTGTGCGATGTTCCTCTGCAGTTCTGCACGGAACACTTCCCAGTCCGTCCTCCTTTTGACGAAAGTTGTCGTGTTCTCACCGTCCTTTTCTCCTAGTTCTAGGAGAATAGGGTTGTGCTCGGTGGAACTTTCCATCATGGCGGTGATTTCGGCTTCGAGGGTCATCTCCTTCAGCATCGCAATGTCCAGCACATCCGGCCTGGTTACACCATTGTCATGGGTCGGTGCCTCCGGCCCAAGGACCAGCAGGTTGCCATCCTGTCGTCCCAGAAATCGCAGTAGCTCTCGTCCTCGAGTGTTTGTGATCCTACTGTGCCATTCCGGGGACTTGGCGTTGAAGTCGCCGATAGCAACCGTCTGGGTCCCTGGGGGGAGGACCGAGTCCAGGTCTGCGTCTCGCAGCATGTTGTGGGGTGGCTGGTAGCAGGAGACCACTCTGATGTCGCCATTTCGTGCCGTGGGCACTACTACGGCTGTGGCCTCCAGGTTCTCCATCTCCGGGAGCAGGATCGGATGGTGTGCGATGCTCGTCTTAACTAGCAGGGCTACTCCTCTCATTACCCTTCTGTGGGGCCTCGTCCAGTCCTTCCTGTATACGTGGTAGGATTTTAATAGGTTCAAAACTGAAATCTTTGCTGTGTTTGTAAAATAAAGAAGGAAAGGTCATATACAAATATGATTGATGATATATACAATTTGCTGGAGGAGGCAGATATTGAGACCTTAGTCTGTAATACAGAGGAATATAAAAAGCAAACTATTAAATTTTCTGATGAGGTGAGTTTAAATATAGTCCATCTTAACATAAGGAGTCTTAATAAAAATTTTGAAGAACTCTTAATTCTATTGCAATGCAATCACTCAATGACATTAGCATTGATTTAATATTTTTGTCCGAGTGTTGGAACATTAAAGATATTAAGTATTACAATATTCCGGGCTACCATATACATTATAATAACTCATGCAGAAATCAAAATGACGGAATGGTAATATATATAAGCAAAAATATTGTTAGCAATGTTTCACACAAAACATATAATAGTGTAACTATCTCTAGAACCATCATACAATTCAACAACCAAAATGTTGCCATAAGCAGTGTGTATAGATCACCTAGTTATGATGTTAACAATTTCTTAATGGAATTAGAACAATATTTTATTTAATCATACTTACACAGAAATTTTACTTGGAGATATAAACATAAATATACTTATCGAAAATAACGTAACCGTAAATTATAAAAATTTATTGAGTATATATGGTTTTAAATCATATATTAACAAACCTACTCGAATTGTCGAACAAAATAATAGCAGTTGTTTAGACCATATTTTTATAAGTGAAAAATAGAACAAATTTACATTTTTATCAACCATTCTAGAATGCTCCATAACTGATCATTTTCTGACAAGTGTATTACTGTCTACTAATAAAAAGAAAATTATAGAACAAATACAAAACACTAGTATGTACAGAGTAGACGAAAATAAATTAACAAAACTACTAGAAAATGAAAATTGGAATATGGTAACAGATTTTGATGACCCAGATATATCAACAAATAACTTTATTACTACCTTAAAAAAATACATTAACCAAGCAACAGAAAAATTTGAAATAAAAAACAAATATAGAAAATTAAAACCTTGGATCAGCTATGGCATAATTAATTCCATAAAAGAAAGAGACAAATTAAAGAAGAAAGTCTTAAATAATAATGACTTACAAATATTAGATAAATATAAAAAGTACAGAAACAAATTAAATAAAGTCATTCAGAATGCAAAAAACGATTATTATAAAAAAAAATTAGAGAAGGCCGGCACAAACAATAAACAACTTTGGCATACTATAAAAGAAGCAGCTAATATAAAAAGTAAGAGTGCAAATTTAATAAATTTAAGGGATGAAAATAACAAAATTATTAAGGATGACTTACAAAATGCGAACACATTTAATTCATATTTTACTTTAATAGGACAAAAAATGGCGAATGAAATAAATAATGATAGTAATCCATGTAATATTGAAGAGCCTAATATAACACACTCAATATTTTTAAACCCTGTGGATGAAAAGGAACTAATAAATATTATAAACTCTTTAAAAAATAAATGTAGCCCAGGTATTGATGAAATATCAAGTAAATTAATCAAAACAAATCACTTACATATTTTAAAGCCACTTATACATATTATTAACTCAATTTTTTCAACCGGAATAGTTCCACAAAAATTCAAAGAGTCTATAATAACACCAATTTTCAAATCAGGTGATTCATTACACGTTAGTAATTACAGACCAATTACACTAATCAACAACTTTGCAAAAATATTTGAAAAAGCCATGAAATTAAGAATTGTGAATTATCTTGAGAAATTCGGACTACTTTCACATTGTCAGTATGGTTTTAGAAATAATCAAAATACAGAGTCTGCGATTTATGATGTTATTAATTTTATAAATAACCAATTAAATGAAAAAAAGAAGTGTGCAGCTGTATTTCTAGACCTAGCTAAGGCTTTTGACACGGTCTCACATTATAAACTAATAAATAAATTAGAAAAAATAGGCATAAGAGGTATTGCACTAACTACAATAAAAAATTATCTAAAAGATAAAAAACAATTATTACTTGCATATAAAGCCTTAGTAGAATCTATAATCAGATATGCTATCATAAGTTGGGGGGTCTATATAACACTACAGTTAATATGCTACAAACAACACAAAATTATGTAATAAAAGTCATGCTTAAAAAACCCAAAAATCATTCTACACAACTACTATATGACGAAACCAAGCTATTAAATGTTAGGCTTATGTATATTATACAGTCAATCGTCTTCGTACATACAAAATGTGATAAAAATTCGTTAAAACATAATATCAACACTCGGGCAATAACAAATAATCATATTCAAGAACAGCATTTTACAAGAACAACATGTCAGAAATTTATTTCTTTTTTAGGAACAAAATTTTACAATAATATACCAAATGATATAAGAACATTAACTAATTTAAAAGCATTTAAAAATAAAGTAAAAATGTACGTTATACAAAACAAAAATCACTTCATGCAGTATGTTTAATAGTTTTTCTGCTAAATCACACAGACTGAGGTCTGGTTCTCTGTTCTCCTGCAGTATCTTTGGATAGATAGATTTTTTAATGTAACTGTGTTGCTTAGGTATATATTATATATAGGTGGGTAAACATTCGATATAGGTTATATATGTACATATATTTTTTTCTTTTTTGCAATTCACACCCATGTTCGTATTTACATAAGGGCATTTCATCAAATAACATTAAGCACTTGCTTTAATTTACACATCTATAAACTACATAGAGCACATCACAATTTTTTTAATTTAGGTGCTCCAAATTAATGTATTAATTTGAAATATGTAATATATTGTAGCAAAATGGAAAATAAATGAAATGAAAATTTCGAGATTTTGAATAGTCGGGATCTTGATCACTCGGGATTTTGATCAGTCGGGATTTTGATCACTCGGGTTTTGAGCAGTCGGGATTTTGATCACTCGGACCTTTCAACACTCGAGATTTTAACATTTCGAGATTTTGATCACTCGGATTTTGATCAGTCGGGATTTTGATCAGCCTGGATTTTGAGCAGTCTGGATTTTGATCAGTCGGGATTTTGAGCAATCGGGATTTTGAGTAGTCGGGATTTTGATCAGTCGGGATTTTGATCAGTCGGGATTTTGATCAGTCGGGATTTTGATTACTCGGGATTTTTATCAGTCTGGATTTTGATCAGTCGGGATTATGATCAGTCGGGCCTTTCAACACTCGAGATTTTAACATTTCTAGATTTTGAATAGTCGGGATTTTGATTACTCGGGATTTTGAGCAATAGGGATTTTGATCACTCGGGATATTGAGCAGCAGGGATTTTGATCAGTCGGGATTTTGATCAGTCTGGATTTTGAGCAGTAGGGATTTTGATCACTCGGGATTTTGAGCAGTAGGGATTTTTATCAGTCTGGATTTTGATCACTCGGACCTTTCAACATTCGAGATTTTGAATAGTCGGGATTTTGAGCAGAAGGGATTTTGATCACTCGGGATTTTAATCAGTAGGGATTTTGATCAGTAGGGATTTTGATCACTTGGACCTCTCCACACTCGAGATTTTAACATTTCGAGGTTTTGAATAGTCTGGATTTTGAGCAGTCAGGATTTTGATCACTCGGACCTTTCAACACTCGAGATTTTGAATAGTCGGGATTTTGAGCAGTAGGGATTTTGATCACTCGGGATTTTAATCAGTAGGGATTTTGATCACTCGGGATTTTAATCACTCGGGATTTTAATCAGTAGGGATATTGATCACTCGGGATTTTGATCACTCGGACCTCTCAACGCTCGAGATTTTAACATTTCGAGGTTTTGAATTGATCAGTCGGGATTTTGATCAGTCGGGATTTTGATTACTCTAGATTTTGAGCAGTAGGGATTTTGATCAGTCGGGATTTTGAGCAGTCTGGATTTTGATCAGTCGGGATTTTGATCAGTCGGGATTTTGAGTAGTTTGGATTTTGATCACTCGGGATTTTGAGCAGTAGGGATTTTGATCAGTCGGGATTTTGATCAGTCATACCTTTCAACACTCGAGATTTTAACATTTCTAGATTTTGAATAGTCGGGATTTTGATTACTAGGGATTTTGAGCAGTAGGGATTTTGATTAGTCGGGATTTTGAGCAGTCTGGATTTTGATCAGTCTGGATTTTGATCAGTCGGGATTTTGATCAGTCGGGATTTTGAGTAATCGGGATTTTGATCAGTCGGGATTTTGATCAGTCATTCCTTTCAACACTCGAGATTTTAACATTTCTAGATTTTGAATAGTCGGGATTTTGATTACTCGGGATTTTGAGCAATAGGGATTTTGATCACTCGGGATATTGAGCAGCAGGGATTTTGATCAGTCGGGATTTTGAGCAGTAGGGATTTTGATCACTCGGGATTATGAGCAGTAGGGATTTTTATCAGTCTGAATTTTGATCACTCGGACCTTTCAACACTCGAGATTTTGAATAGTCGGGATTTTGAGCAGTAGGGATTTTGATCACTCGGACCTTTCAACACGAGATTTTAATATTTCGAGATTTTGATCACTCGGGATTTTGATCAGTCGGGATTTTGAGCAGTCTGGATTTTGATCAGTCGGGATTTTGATCAGTCGGACCTTTCAACACTCGAGATTTTAACATTTCTAGGGAACAATAGGGATTTTGATCACTCGGGATATTGAGCAGCAGGGATTTTGATCAGTCGGGATTTTGATCAGTCTGGATTTTGAGCAGTAGGGATTTTGATCACTCGGGATTTTGAGCAGTAGGGATTTTTATCAGTCTGGATTTTGATCACTCGGACCTTTCAACATTCGAGATTTTGAATAGTCGGGATTTTGAGCAGTAGGGATATTGATCACTCGGGATTTTGATCAGTAGGGATTTTGATCACTCGGACCTCTCAACACTCGAGATTTTAACATTTCGAGGTTTTGAATTGTCTGGATTTTGATCAATCGGGATTTTGATTACTCGGGATTTTGAGCAGTAGGGATTTTGATCAGTCGGGATTTTGAGCAGTCTGGATTTTGATCAGTCGGGATTTTGATCAGTCGGGATTTTGATCAGTCGGTATTTTGAGTAGTCGGGATTTTGATCACTCGGGATTTTGAGCAGTAGGGATTTTGATCAGTCGGGATTTTGATCAGTCTGGATTTTGATCAGTCTGGATTTTGAGCAGTAGGGATTTTGATCAGTCTGGATTTTGAGCAGTAGGGATTTTGATCACTCGGGATTTTGAGCAGAAGGGATTTTGATTAGTCAGGATTTTAATCAGTCGGGATTTTGAGCAGTAGGAATTTTGATCTCTCGGGATTTTGAGCAGTAGGGATTTCGACCTGTCGGGATTTTGATCAGCCTGGATTTTGATCAGTCTGGATTTTAATCAGTCGGGATTTTTATCACTCGGGATTTTGATCAGTAGGGAATTTGATCAGTAGGGAATTTGATCAGTAGGGAATTTGATCCGTACGGAATTTAATCAGTCGGGATTTTGAGCAGTAGGGATTTTGATCACTCAGACCTTTCAACACTCGAGATTTTAACATTTCGAGATTTTGAATAGTCGGGATTTTGATCACTCGGGATTTTAATCAGTAGGGATTTTGATCACTCGGGATTTTAATCAGTAGGGATATTGATCACTCGGGATTTTGATCAGTAGGGATTTTGATCACTCGGACCTCTCAACGCTCGAGATTTTAACATTTCGAGGTTTTGAATTGATCAGTCGGGATTTTGATCAGTCGGGATTTTGATTACTCTGGATTTTGATAAGTCGGGATTTTGATCAGTCGGGATTTTGAGTAGTCGGGATTTTGATCACTCGGGATTTTGAGTAGTCGGGATTTTGATCACTCGGGATTTTGAGCAGTAGGGATTTTGATCAGTCGGGATTTTGATCAGTCATACCTTTCAACACTCGAGATTTTAACATTTCTAGATTTTGAATAGTCGGGATTTTGATTACTAGGGATTTTGATCAGTCGGGATTTTGAGCAGTCTGGATTTTGATCAGTCGGGATTTTGAGTAATCGGGATTTTGATCAGTCGGGATTTTGATCAGTCATTCCTTTCAACACTCGAGATTTTAACATTTCTAGATTTTGAATAGTCGGGATTTTGATTACTCGGGATTTTGAGCAATAGGGATTTTGATCACTCGGGATATTGAGCAGCAGGGATTTTGATCAGTCGGGATTTTGAGCAGTAGGGATTTTGATCACTCGGGATTTTGATCACTCGGGATTATGAGCAGTAGGGATTTTTATCAGTCTGAATTTTGATCACTCGGACCTTTCAACACTCGAGATTTTGAATAGTCGGGATTTTGAGCAGTAGGGATTTTAATCACTCGGACCTTTCAACACGAGATTTTAACATTTCGAGATTTTGATCAGTCGGGATTTTGAGCAGTCTGGATTTTGATCAGTCGGGATTTTGATCAGTCGGACCTTTCAACACTCGAGATTTTAACATTTCTAGGGAACAATAGGGATTTTGATCACTCGGGATATTGAGCAGCAGGGATTTTGATCAGTCGGGATTTTGATCAGTCTGGATTTTGAGCAGTAGGGATTTTGATCACTCGGGATTTTGAGCAGTAGGGATTTTTATCAGTCTGGATTTTGATCACTCGGACCTTTCAACATTCGAGATTTTGAATAGTCGGGATTTTGAGCAGTAGGGATTTTAATCAGTAGGGATTTTGATCACTCGGGATTTTGATCGGTAGGGATTTTGATCACTTGGACCTCTCCACACTCGAGATTTTAACATTTCGAGGTTTTGAATAATCTGGATTTTGAGCAGTCAGGATTTTGATCAGTCGGGATTTTGATCGCTCGGACCTTTCAACACTCGAGATTTTGAATAGTCGGGATTTTGAGCAGTAGGGATTTTGATCACTCGGGATTTTAATCAGTAGGGATTTTGATCACTCGGGATTTTAACCAGTAGGGATATTGATCACTCGGGATTTTGATCAGTAGGGATTTTGATCACTCGGACCTCTCAACACTCGAGATTTTAACATTTCGGGGTTTTGAATAGTCTGGATTTTGATCAGTCGGGATTTTGATTACTCGGGATTTTGAGCAGTAGGGATTTTGATCAGTCGGGATTTTGAGCAGTCTGGATTTTGATCAGTCGGGATTTTGATCAGTCGGGATTTTGAGTAGTCGGGATTTTGATCACTCGGGATTTTGAGCAGTAGGGATTTTGATCAGTCGGGATTTTGATCAGTCTGGATTTTGATCAGTCTGGATTTTGAGCAGTAGGGATTTTGATCAGTCTGGATTTTGAGCAGTAGGGATTTTGATCACTCGGGATTTTGAACAGTAGGGATTTTGATCACTTGGACCTCTCCACACTCGAGATTTTAACATTTCGAGGTTTTGAATAGTCTGGATTTTGAGCAGTCAGGATTTTGATCAGTCGGGATTTTGATCACTCGGACCTTTCAACACTCGAGATTTTGAATAGTCGGGATTTTGAGCATTAGGGATTTTGATCACTCGAGATTTTAATCAGTTGGGATTTTGATCAATCGGGATTTTAATCAGTAGGGATATTGATCACTCGGGATTTTGATCACTCGGACTTCTCAACACTCGAGATTTTAACATTTCGAGGTTTTGAATAGTCTGGATTTTGATCAGTCGGGATTTTGATCAGTCGGGATTTTGATTACTCGGGATTTTGATCAGTCGGGATTTTGAGCAGTCTGGATTTTGATCAGTCGGGATTTTGATCAGTCGGGATTTTGATCAGTCGGGATTTTGAGTAGTCGGGATTTTGATCACTCGGGATTTTGAGCAGTAGGGGTTTTGATCAATCGGGATTTTGATCAGTCTGGATTTTGATCAGTCTGGATTTTGAGCAGTAGGGATTTTGATCAGTCTGGATTTTGAGCAGTAGGGATTTTGATCAGTAGGGATTTTCATCAGTCTGGATTTTGGTCAGTCGGGATTTTGAGCAGTAGGGATTTTGATCAGTCGGGATTTTGATCAGTCGGGATTTTGAGTAGTCGGGATTTTGATCAGGCGGGATTTTGAGTAGTCGGCATTTTGATCACTCGGGATTTTGAGCAGTAGGGATTTTGATCAGTCGGGATTTTGATCACTCGGGATTTTGATCACTCGGGATTTTGATCAGTCGGGATTTTGATCACTCGGGATTTTGAGCAGTAGGGATTTTGATCAGACGGGATTTTGATCAGTCGGGATTTTGATCAGTCGGGATTTTGAGTAGTCGGGATATGGATCACTCGGGATTTTAATCAGTTGGGATTTTGATCAATCGGGATTTTAATCAGTAGGGATATTGATCACTCGGGATTTTGATCAGTAGGGATTTTGATCACTCGGACCTTTCAACACTCGAGATTTTGAATAGTCGGGATTTTGAGCAGTAGGGATTTTGATCACTCGGGATTTTGAGCAGTAGGGATTTTGATCAGACGGGATTTTGATCAGTCGGGATTTTGATCAGTCGGGATTTTGATCAGTCGGGATTTTGAGTAGTCGGGATTTTGATCACTCGGGATTTTGAGCAGTAGGGATTTTGATCAGTCGGGATTTTGATCAGTCTGGATTTTGATCAGTCTGGATTTTGAGCAGTAGGGATTTTGATCAGTCTGGATTTTGAGCAGTAGGGATTTTGATCACTCGGGATTTTGAGCAGTAGGGATTTTGATTAGTCTGGATTTTGATCAGTCGGGATTTTGAGCAGTAGGAATTTTGATCTCGGGATTTTGAGCAGTAGGGATTTTGACCTGTCGGGATTTTGATCAGCCTGGATTTTGATTAGTCTGGATTTTAATCAGTCGGGATTTTGATCAGTAGGGAATTTGATCAGTAGGGAATTTGATCAGTACGGAATTTGATCAGTCGGGATTTTGAGCAGTAGGGATTTTGATCTGTCTGGATTTTGATCAGTCGGGATTTTGATCACTCAGACCTTTCAACACTCGAGATTTTAACATTTCGAGATTTTGAATAGTCGGGATTTTGATCACTCGGGATTTTAATCAGTAGGGATTTTGATCACTCGGGATTTTAATCCTTCGGGATTTTAATCAGTAGGGATATTGATCACTCGGGATTTTGATCAGTAGGGATTTTGAACACTCGGACCTCTCAACGCTCGAGATTTTAACATTTCGAGGTTTTGAATTAATCAGTCGGGATTTTGATCAGTCGGGATTTTGATTACTCTAGATTTTGAGCAGTAGGGATTTTGATCAGTCGGGATTTTGAGCAGTCTGGATTTTGATCAGTCGGGATTTTGATCAGTCGGGATTTTGAGTAGTCGGGATTTTGATCACTCGGGATTTTGAGCAGTAGGGATTTTGATCAGTCGGGATTTTGATCAGTCATACCTTTCAACACTCGAGATTTTAACATTTCTAGATTTTGAATAGTCGGGATTTTGATTACTAGGGATTTTGAGCAGTAGGGTTTTTGATCAGTCGGGATTTTGAGCAGTCTGGATTTTGATCAGTCGGGATTTTGATCAGTCGGGATTTTGATCAGTCGGGATTTTGAGTAATCGGGATTTTGATCAGTCGGGATTTTGATCAGTCATTCCTTTCAACACTCGAGATTTTAACATTTCTAGATTTTGAATAGTCGGGATTTTGATTACTCGGGATTTTGAGCAATAGGGATTTTGATCACTCGGGATATTGAGCAGCAGGGATTTTGATCAGTCGGGATTTTGATCAGTCGGGATTTTGAGCAGTAGGGATTTTGATCACTCGGGATTATGAGCAGTAGGGATTTTTATCAGTCTGAATTTTGATCACTCGGACCTTTCAACACTCGAGATTTTGAATAGTCGGGATTTTGAGCAGTAGGGATTTTAATCACTCGGACCTTTCAACACGAGATTTTAACATTTCGAGATTTTGATCAGTCGGGATTTTGAGCAGTCTGGATTTTGATCAGTCGGGATTTTGATCAGTCGGACCTTTCAACACTCGAGATTTTAACATTTCTAGGGATTTTGATCACTCGGGATATTGAGCAGCAGGGATTTTGATCAGTCGGGATTTTGATCAGTCTGGATTTTGAGCAGTAGGGATTTTGATCACTCGGGATTTTGAGCAGTAGGGATTTTTATCAGTCTGGATTTTGATCACTCGGACCTTTCAACATTCGAGATTTTGATCACTCGGGATTTTAATCAGTAGGGATTTTGATCACTCGGGATTTTAATCAGTAGGGATATTGATCACTCGGGATTTTGATCAGTAGGGATTTTGATCACTCGGACCTCTCAACACTCGAGATTTTAACATTTCGGGGTTTTGAATAGTCTGGATTTTGATCAGTCGGGATTTTGATTACTTGGGATTTTGAGCAGTAGGGATTTTGATCAGTCGGGATTTTGAGCAGTCTGGATTTTGATCAGTCGGGATTTTGATAAGTCGGGATTTTGAGTAGTCGGGATTTTGATCACTCGGGATTTTGAGCAGTAGGGATTTTGATCAGTCGGGATTTTGATCAGTCTGGATTTTGAGCAGTAGGGATTTTGATCAGTCTGGATTTTGAGCAGTAGGGATTTTGATCACTCGGGATTTTGAACAGTAGGGATTTTGATCACTTGGACCTCTCCACACTCGAGATTTTAACATTTCGAGGTTTTGAATAGTCTGGATTTTGAGCAGTCAGGATTTTGATCAGTCGGGATTTTGATCACTCGGACCTTTCAACACTCGAGATTTTGAATAGTCGGGATTTTGAGCAGTAGGGATTTTGATCACTCGGGATTTTAATCAGTTGGGATTTTGACCAATCGGGATTTTAATCAGTAGGGATATTGATCACTCGGGATTTTGAGCAGTAGGGATTTTGATCACTCGGACCTCTCAACACTCGAGATTTTAACATTTCGAGGTTTTGAATAGTCTGGATTTTGATCAGTCGGGATTTTGATTACTCGGGATTTTGATCAGTCGGGATTTAGAGCAGTCTGGATTTTGATCAGTCGGGATTTTGATCACTCGGGATTTTGAGTAGTCGGGATTTTGATCACTCGGGATTTTGAGCAGTAGGGATTTTGATCAGTCGGGATTTTGATCAGTCTGGATTTTGATCAGTCTGGATTTTGAGCAGTAGGGATTTTGATCAGTCTGGATTTTGAGCTAGGGATTTTGATCAGTCGGGATTTTGATCAGTCGGGATTTTGAGTAGTCGGTATTTTGATCACTCGGGATTTTGAGCAGTAGGGATTTTGATCAGACGGGATTTTGATCATTCGGGATTTTGATCAGTCGGGATTTTGAGTAGGCGGGATTTTGATCACTCGGGATTTTGAGCAGTAGGGATTTTGATCAGTCGGGATTTTGATCAGTCTGGATTTTGATCAGTCTGGATTTTGAGCAGTAGGGATTTTGATCAGTCTGGATTTTGAGCAGTAGGGATTTTGATCACTCGGGATTTTGAGCAGTAGGGATTTTGATTAGTCTGGATTTTGATCAGTCGGGATTTTGAGCAGTAGGAATTTTGATCTCGGGATTTTGAGCAGTAGGGATTTTGACCTGTCGGGATTTTGATCAGCCTGGATTTTGATTAGTCTGGATTTTAATCAGTCGGAATTTTGATCAGTAGGGAATTTGATCAGTAGGGAATTTGATCAGTACGGAATTTGATCAGTCGGGATTTTGAGCAGTAGGGATTTTGATCTGTCTGGATTTTGATCAGTCGGGATTTTGATCACTCAGACCTTTCAACACTCGAGATTTTAACATTTCGAGATTTTGAATAGTCGGGATTTTGATAACTCGGGATTTTAATCAGTAGGGATTTTGATCACTCGGGATTTTAATCCCTCGGGATTTTAATCAGTAGGGATATTGATCACTCGGGATTTTGATCAGTAGGGATTTTGAACACTCGGACCTCTCAACGCTCGAGATTTTAACATTTCGAGGTTTTGAATTAATCAGTCGGGATTTTGATCAGTCGGGATTTTGATTACTCTAGATTTTGAGCAGTAGGGATTTTGATCACTCGGGATTTTGAGCAGTAGGGATTTTGATCAGTCGGGATTTTGATCAGTCATACCTTTCAACACTCGAGATTTTAACATTTCTAGATTTTGAATAGTCGGGATTTTGATTACTAGGGATTTTGAGCAGTAGGGATTTTGATCAGTCGGGATTTTGAGCAATCTGGATTTTGATCAGTCGGGATTTTGATCAGTCGGGATTTTGATCACTCGGACCTTTCAACACTCGAGATTTTGAATAGTCGGGATTTTGAGCAGTAGGGATTTTGATCACTCGGGATTTTAATCAGTTGGGATTTTGATCAATCGGGATTTTAATCAGTAGGGATATTGATCACTCGGGATTTTGATCAGTAGGGATTTTGATCACTCGGACCTCTCAACACTCGAGATTTTGAATAGTCTGGATTTTGATCAGTCGGGATTTTGATTACTCGGGATTTTGAGCAGTAGGGATTTTGATCAGTCGGGATTTTGAGCAGTCTGGATTTTGATCAGTCGGGATTTTGATCAGTCGGGATTTTGATCAGTCGGGATTTTGAGTAGTCGGGATTTTGATCACTCGGGATTTTGAGCAGTAGGGATTTTGATCAGTCTGGATTTTGAGCAGTAGGGATTTTGAACACTCGGGATTTTGAGCAGTAGGGATTTTGATTAGTCTGGATTTTGATCAGTCGGGATTTTGAGCAGTAGGAATTTTGATCTCTCGGATTTTGAGCGGTAGGGATTTTGATCAGTAGGGATTTTCATCAGTCTGGATTTTGGTCAGTCGGGATTTTGAGCAGTAGGGATTTTGATCAGTCGGGATTTTGATCAGTCGGGATTTTGAGTAGTCGGGATTTTGATCACTCGGGATTTTGAGCAGTAGGGATTTTGATCAGTCGGGATTTTGATCAGTCTGGATTTTGATCAGTCTGGATTATGAGCAGTAGGGATTTTAATCAGTCTGGATTTTGAGCAGTAGGGATTTTGATCACTCGGGATTTTGAGCAGTAGGGATTTTGATTAGTCTGGATTTTGATCAGTCGGGATTTTGAGCAGTAGGAATTTTGATCTCTCGGGATTTTGAGCAGTCTGGATTTTGATCAGTCGGGATTTTGATCAGTCGGGATTTTGAGTAGTCGGGATTTTGATCACTCGGGATTTTGAGCAGTAGGGATTTTGATCAGTCGGGATTTTGATCAGTCATACCTTTCAACACTCGAGATTTTAACATTTCTAGATTTTGAATAGTCGGGATTTTGATTACTAGGGATTTTGAGCAGTAGGGATTTTGATCAGTCGGGATTTTGAGCAGTCTGGATTTTGATCAGTCGGGATTTTGATCAGTCGGGATTTTGAGCAGTAGGGATTTTGATCACTCGGGATTTTGAGCAGTAGGGATTTTGATCAGTCGGGATTTTGATCAGTCATACCTTTCAACACGAGATTTTAACATTTCTAGATTTTGAATAGTCGGGATTTTGATTACTAGGGATTTTGAGCAGTAGGGATTTTGATCAGTCGGGATTTTGAGCAGTCTGGATTTTGATCAGTCGGGATTTTGATCAGTCGGGATTTTGAGTAATCGGGATTTTGATCAGTCGGGATTTTGATCAGTCATTCCTTTCAACACTCGAGATTTTAACATTTCTAGATTTTGAATAGTCGGGATTTTGATTACTCGGGATTTTGAGCAATAGGGATTTTGATCACTCGGGATATTGAGCAGCAGGGATTTTGATCAGTCGGGATTTTGATCAGTCGGGATTTTGAGCAGTAGGGATTTTGATCACTCGGGATTTTGATCACTCGGGATTATGAGCAGTAGGGATTTTTATCACTCTGAATTTTGATCACTCGGACCTTTCAACACTCGAGATTTTGAATAGTCGGGATTTTGAGCAGTAGGGATTTTGATCACTCGGAACTTTCAACACGAGATTTTAACATTTCGAGATTTTGATCACTCGGGATTTTGATCAGTCGGGATTTTGATCAGTCTGGATTTTGATCACTCGGGATTTTGAGCAGTGGGGATTTTGATCAGTAGGGATTTTGATCACTCGGGATTTTGATCACTCGGGATTTTGAGCAGTAGGGATTTTGACCCGTCGTGATTTCAGCCTGGATTTTGAGCAGTCTGGATTTTGATCGGGATTTTGAGCAGTAGGGATTTTGATCAGTCGGGATTTTGAGCAGTCTGGATTTTGATCAGTCGGGATTTTGATCAGTCGGACCTTTCAACACTCGAGATTTTAACATTTCTAGGGAACAATAGGGATTTTGATCACTCGGGATATTGAGCAGCAGGGATTTTGATCAGTCTGGATTTTGAGCAGTAGGAATTTTGATCACTCGGGATTTTGAGCAGTCTGGATTTTGATCAGTCGGGATTTTGATCAGTCGGACCTTTCAACACTCGAGATTTTAACATTTCTAGGGAACAATAGGGATTTTGATCACTCGGGATATTGAGCAGCAGGGATTTTGATCAGTCGGGATTTTGATCAGTCTGGATTTTGAGCAGTAGGAATTTTGATCACTCGGGATTTTGAGCAGTAGGGATTTTTATCAGTGTGGATTTTGATCACTCGGACCTTTCAACATTCGAGATTTTGAATAGTCGGGATTTTGAGCAGTAGGGATTTTGATCACTCGGGATTTTGATCGGTAGGGATTTTGATCACTTGGACCTCTCCACATTCGAGATTTTAACATTTCGAGGTTTTGAATAGTCTGGATTTTGAGCAGTCAGGATTTTGATCAGTCGGGATTTTGATCACTCGGACCTTTCAACACTCGAGATTTTGAATAGTCGGGATTTTGAGCAGTAGGGATTTTGATCACTCGGGATTTTAATTAGTAGGGATTTTGATCACTCGGGATTTTAATCAGTAGGGATATTGATCACTCGGGATTTTGATCAGTAGGGATTTTGATCACTCGGACCTCTCAACACTCGAGATTTTAACATTTCGAGGTTTTGAATAGTCTGGATTTTGATCAGTCGGGATTTTGATTACTCGGGATTTTGAGCAGTAGGGATTTTGATCAGTCGGGATTTTGAGCAGTCTGGATTTTGATCAGCCGGGATTTTGATCACTTGGACCTCTCCACACTCGAGATTTTAACATTTCGAGGTTTTGAATAGTCTGGATTTTGAGCAGTCAGGATTTTGATCAGTCGGGATTTTGATCAGTCGGGATTTTGATCACTCGGACCTTTCAACACTCGAGATTTTGAATAGTCGGGATTTTGAGCAGTAGGGATTTTGATCACTCGGGATTTTAATCAGTTGGGATTTTGACCAATCGGGATTTTAATCAGTAGGGATATTGATCACTCGGGATTTTGAGCAGTAGGGATTTTGATCACTCGGACCTCTCAACACTCGAGATTTTAACATTTCGAGGTTTTGAATAGTCTGGATTTTGATCAGTCGGGATTTTGATTACTCGGGATTTTGATCAGTCGGGATTTTGAGCAGTCTGGATTTTGATCAGTCGGGATTTTGATCACTCGGGATTTTGAGTAGTCGGGATTTTGATCACTCGGGATTTTGAGCAGTAGGGATTTTGATCAGTCGGGATTTTGATCAGTCTGGATTTTGATCAGTCTGGATTTTGAGCAGTAGGGATTTTGATCAGTCTGGATTTTGAGCTAGGGATTTTGATCAGTCGGGATTTTGATCAGTCGGGATTTTGAGTAGTCGGTATTTTGATCACTCGGGATTTTGAGCAGTAGGGATTTTGATCAGACGGGATTTTGATCATTCGGGATTTTGATCAGTCGGGATTTTGAGTAGGCGGGATTTTGATCACTCGGGATTTTGAGCAGTAGGGATTTTGATCAGTCGGGATTTTGATCAGTCTGGATTTTGATCAGTCTGGATTTTGAGCAGTAGGGATTTTGATCAGTCTGGATTTTGAGCAGTAGGGATTTTGATCACTCGGGATTTTGAGCAGTAGGGATTTTGATTAGTCTGGATTTTGATCAGTCGGGATTTTGAGCAGTAGGAATTTTGATCTCGGGATTTTGAGCAGTAGGGATTTTGACCTGTCGGGATTTTGATCAGCCTGGATTTTGATTAGTCTGGATTTTAATCAGTCGGAATTTTGATCAGTAGGGAATTTGATCAGTAGGGAATTTGATCAGTACGGAATTTGATCAGTCGGGATTTTGAGCAGTAGGGATTTTGATCTGTCTGGATTTTGATCAGTCGGGATTTTGATCACTCAGACCTTTCAACACTCGAGATTTTAACATTTCGAGATTTTGAATAGTCGGGATTTTGATAACTCGGGATTTTAATCAGTAGGGATTTTGATCACTCGGGATTTTAATCCCTCGGGATTTTAATCAGTAGGGATATTGATCACTCGGGATTTTGATCAGTAGGGATTTTGAACACTCGGACCTCTCAACGCTCGAGATTTTAACATTTCGAGGTTTTGAATTAATCAGTCGGGATTTTGATCAGTCGGGATTTTGATTACTCTAGATTTTGAGCAGTAGGGATTTTGATCACTCGGGATTTTGAGCAGTAGGGATTTTGATCAGTCGGGATTTTGATCAGTCATACCTTTCAACACTCGAGATTTTAACATTTCTAGATTTTGAATAGTCGGGATTTTGATTACTAGGGATTTTGAGCAGTAGGGATTTTGATCAGTCGGGATTTTGAGCAATCTGGATTTTGATCAGTCGGGATTTTGATCAGTCGGGATTTTGATCACTCGGACCTTTCAACACTCGAGATTTTGAATAGTCGGGATTTTGAGCAGTAGGGATTTTGATCACTCGGGATTTTAATCAGTTGGGATTTTGATCAATCGGGATTTTAATCAGTAGGGATATTGATCACTCGGGATTTTGATCAGTAGGGATTTTGATCACTCGGACCTCTCAACACTCGAGATTTTGAATAGTCTGGATTTTGATCAGTCGGGATTTTGATTACTCGGGATTTTGAGCAGTAGGGATTTTGATCAGTCGGGATTTTGAGCAGTCTGGATTTTGATCAGTCGGGATTTTGATCAGTCGGGATTTTGATCAGTCGGGATTTTGAGTAGTCGGGATTTTGATCACTCGGGATTTTGAGCAGTAGGGATTTTGATCAGTCTGGATTTTGAGCAGTAGGGATTTTGAACACTCGGGATTTTGAGCAGTAGGGATTTTGATTAGTCTGGATTTTGATCAGTCGGGATTTTGAGCAGTAGGAATTTTGATCTCTCGGATTTTGAGCGGTAGGGATTTTGATCAGTAGGGATTTTCATCAGTCTGGATTTTGGTCAGTCGGGATTTTGAGCAGTAGGGATTTTGATCAGTCGGGATTTTGATCAGTCGGGATTTTGAGTAGTCGGGATTTTGATCACTCGGGATTTTGAGCAGTAGGGATTTTGATCAGTCGGGATTTTGATCAGTCTGGATTTTGATCAGTCTGGATTATGAGCAGTAGGGATTTTAATCAGTCTGGATTTTGAGCAGTAGGGATTTTGATCACTCGGGATTTTGAGCAGTAGGGATTTTGATTAGTCTGGATTTTGATCAGTCGGGATTTTGAGCAGTAGGAATTTTGATCTCTCGGGATTTTGAGCAGTCTGGATTTTGATCAGTCGGGATTTTGATCAGTCGGGATTTTGAGTAGTCGGGATTTTGATCACTCGGGATTTTGAGCAGTAGGGATTTTGATCAGTCGGGATTTTGATCAGTCATACCTTTCAACACTCGAGATTTTAACATTTCTAGATTTTGAATAGTCGGGATTTTGATTACTAGGGATTTTGAGCAGTAGGGATTTTGATCAGTCGGGATTTTGAGCAGTCTGGATTTTGATCAGTCGGGATTTTGATCAGTCGGGATTTTGAGCAGTAGGGATTTTGATCACTCGGGATTTTGAGCAGTAGGGATTTTGATCAGTCGGGATTTTGATCAGTCATACCTTTCAACACGAGATTTTAACATTTCTAGATTTTGAATAGTCGGGATTTTGATTACTAGGGATTTTGAGCAGTAGGGATTTTGATCAGTCGGGATTTTGAGCAGTCTGGATTTTGATCAGTCGGGATTTTGATCAGTCGGGATTTTGAGTAATCGGGATTTTGATCAGTCGGGATTTTGATCAGTCATTCCTTTCAACACTCGAGATTTTAACATTTCTAGATTTTGAATAGTCGGGATTTTGATTACTCGGGATTTTGAGCAATAGGGATTTTGATCACTCGGGATATTGAGCAGCAGGGATTTTGATCAGTCGGGATTTTGATCAGTCGGGATTTTGAGCAGTAGGGATTTTGATCACTCGGGATTTTGATCACTCGGGATTATGAGCAGTAGGGATTTTTATCACTCTGAATTTTGATCACTCGGACCTTTCAACACTCGAGATTTTGAATAGTCGGGATTTTGAGCAGTAGGGATTTTGATCACTCGGAACTTTCAACACGAGATTTTAACATTTCGAGATTTTGATCACTCGGGATTTTGATCAGTCGGGATTTTGATCAGTCTGGATTTTGATCACTCGGGATTTTGAGCAGTGGGGATTTTGATCAGTAGGGATTTTGATCACTCGGGATTTTGATCACTCGGGATTTTGAGCAGTAGGGATTTTGACCCGTCGTGATTTCAGCCTGGATTTTGAGCAGTCTGGATTTTGATCGGGATTTTGAGCAGTAGGGATTTTGATCAGTCGGGATTTTGAGCAGTCTGGATTTTGATCAGTCGGGATTTTGATCAGTCGGACCTTTCAACACTCGAGATTTTAACATTTCTAGGGAACAATAGGGATTTTGATCACTCGGGATATTGAGCAGCAGGGATTTTGATCAGTCTGGATTTTGAGCAGTAGGAATTTTGATCACTCGGGATTTTGAGCAGTCTGGATTTTGATCAGTCGGGATTTTGATCAGTCGGACCTTTCAACACTCGAGATTTTAACATTTCTAGGGAACAATAGGGATTTTGATCACTCGGGATATTGAGCAGCAGGGATTTTGATCAGTCGGGATTTTGATCAGTCTGGATTTTGAGCAGTAGGAATTTTGATCACTCGGGATTTTGAGCAGTAGGGATTTTTATCAGTGTGGATTTTGATCACTCGGACCTTTCAACATTCGAGATTTTGAATAGTCGGGATTTTGAGCAGTAGGGATTTTGATCACTCGGGATTTTGATCGGTAGGGATTTTGATCACTTGGACCTCTCCACATTCGAGATTTTAACATTTCGAGGTTTTGAATAGTCTGGATTTTGAGCAGTCAGGATTTTGATCAGTCGGGATTTTGATCACTCGGACCTTTCAACACTCGAGATTTTGAATAGTCGGGATTTTGAGCAGTAGGGATTTTGATCACTCGGGATTTTAATTAGTAGGGATTTTGATCACTCGGGATTTTAATCAGTAGGGATATTGATCACTCGGGATTTTGATCAGTAGGGATTTTGATCACTCGGACCTCTCAACACTCGAGATTTTAACATTTCGAGGTTTTGAATAGTCTGGATTTTGATCAGTCGGGATTTTGATTACTCGGGATTTTGAGCAGTAGGGATTTTGATCAGTCGGGATTTTGAGCAGTCTGGATTTTGATCAGCCGGGATTTTGATCACTTGGACCTCTCCACACTCGAGATTTTAACATTTCGAGGTTTTGAATAGTCTGGATTTTGAGCAGTCAGGATTTTGATCAGTCGGGATTTTGATCAGTCGGGATTTTGATCACTCGGACCTTTCAACACTCGAGATTTTGAATAGTCGGGATTTTGAGCAGTAGGGATTTTGATCACTCGGGATTTTAATTAGTAGGGATTTTGATCACTCGGGATTTTAATCAGTAGGGATATTGATCACTCGGGATTTTGATCAGTAGGGATTTTGATCACTCGGACCTCTCAACACTCGAGATTTTAACATTTCGAGGTTTTGAATAGTCTGGATTTTGATCAGTCGGGATTTTGATCAGTCGGGATTTTGATCAGTCGGGATTTTGAGCAGTCTGGATTTTGATCAGTCGGGATTTTGATCAGTCGGGATTTTGATCACTCGGGATTTTGAGTAGTCGGGATTTTGATCACTCGGGATTTTGAGCAGTAGGGATTTTGATCAGTCGGGATTTTGATCAGTCTGGATTTTGAGCAGTAGGGATTTTGATCAGTCTGGATTTTGAGCAGTAGGGATTTTGATCACTCGGGATTTTGAGCAGTAGGGATTTTGATTAGTCTGGATTTTGATCAGTCGGGATTTTGAGCAGTCGGGATTTTGATCACTCGGACCTTTCAACACTCGAGATTTTGAATAGTCGGGATTTTAATCAGTAGGGATATTGATCACTAGGGATTTTGATCAGTAGGGATTTTGATCACTCGGACCTCTCAACACTCGAGATTTTAACATTTCGAGGTTTTGAATAGTCTGGATTTTGATCAGTCGGGATTTTGATCAGTCGGGATTTTGAGCAGTAGGGATTTTGATCAGTCGGGATTTTGAGCAGTCTGGATTTTGATCAGTCGGGATTTTGAGTAGTCGGGATTTTGATCAGTCGGGATTTTGAGTAGTCGGGATTTTGATCACTCGGGATTTTGAGCAGTAGGGATTTTGATTAGTCTGGATTTTGATCAGTCGGGATTTTGAGCAGCAGGGATTTTCATCAGTCTGGATTTTGAGCAGTAGGGATTTTGATCAGTCGGGATTTTGATCACTCGGGATTTTAATCAGTTGGGATTTTGATCAATCGGGATTTTAATCAGTAGGGATATTGATCACTTGGGATTTTGATCAGTAGGGATTTTGATCACTCGGACCTCTCAACACTCGAGATTTTGAATAGTCTGGATTTTGATCAGTCGGGATTTTGATTACTCGGGATTTTGAGCAGTAGGGATTTTGATCAGTCGGGATTTTGAGCAGTCTGGATTTTGATCAGTCGGGATTTTGATCAGTCGGGATTTTGATCAGTCGGGATTTTGAGTAGTCGGGATTTTGATCACTCGGGATTTTGAGCAGTAGGGATTTTGATCAGTCTGGATTTTGAGCAGTAGGGATTTTGAACACTCGGGATTTTGAGCAGTAGGGATTTTGATTAGTCTGGATTTTGATCAGTCGGGATTTTGAGCAGTAGGAATTTTGATCTCTCGGATTTTGAGCGGTAGGGATTTTGATCAGTAGGGATTTTCATCAGTCTGGATTTTGGTCAGTCGGGATTTTGAGCAGTAGGGATTTTGATCAGTCGGGATTTTGAACAGTCGGGATTTTGAGTAGTCGGGATTTTGATCACTCGGGATTTTGAGCAGTAGGGATTTTGATCAGTCGGGATTTTGATCAGTCTGGATTTTCATCAGTCTGGATTTTGAGCAGTAGGGATTTTAATCAGTCTGGATTTTGAGCAGTAGGGATTTTGATCACTCGGGATTTTGAGCAGTAGGGATTTTGATTAGTCTGGATTTTGATCAGTCGGGATTTTGAGCAGTAGGAATTTTGATCTCTCGGGATTTTGAGCAGTAGGGATTTTGACCTGTCGGGATTTTGATCACTCAGACCTTTCAACACTCGAGATTTTAACATTTCGAGATTTTGAATAGTCGGGATTTTCATCACTCGGGATTTTAATCAGTAGGGATTTTGATCATTCGGGATTTTAATCACTCGGGATTTTAATCAGTAGGGATATTGTTCACTCGGGATTTTGATCAGTAGGGATTTTGATCACTCGGACCTCAACGCTCGAGATTTTAACATTTCGAGGTTTTGAATTGATCAGTCGGGATTTTGATCAGTCGGGATTTTGATTACTCTAGATTTTGAGCAGTAGGGATTTTGATCAGTCGGGATTTTGAGCAGTCTGGATTTTGATCAGTCGGGATTTTGATCAGTCGGGATTTTGAGTAGTCGGGATTTTGATCACTCGGGATTTTGAGCAGTAGGGATTTTGATCAGTCGGGATTTTGATCAGTCATACCTTTCAACACTCGAGATTTTAACATTTCTAGATTTTGAATAGTCGGGATTTTGATTACTAGGGATTTTGAGCAGTAGGGATTTTGATCAGTCGGGATTTTGAGCAGTCTGGATTTTGATCAGTCGGGATTTTGATCAGTAGGGATTTTGAGTAATCGGGATTTTGATCAGTCGGGATTTTGATCAGTCATTCCTTTCAACACTCGAGATTTTAACATTTCTAGATTTTGAATAGTCGGGATTTTGATTACTCGGGATTTTGAGCAATAGGGATTTTGATCACTCGGGATATTGAGCAGCAGGGATTTTGATCAGTCGGGATTTTGAGCAGTAGGGATTTTGATCACTCGGGATTTTGATCACTCGGGATTATGAGCAGTAGGGATTTTTATCACTCTGAATTTTGATCACTCGGACCTTTCAACACTCGAGATTTTGAATAGTCGGGATTTTGAGCAGTAGGGATTTTGATCACTCGGAACTTTCAACACGAGATTTTAACATTTCGAGATTTTGATCACTCGGGATTTTGATCAGTCGGGATTTTGATCAGTCTGGATTTTGATCACTCGGGATTTTGAGCAGTGGGGATTTTGATCAGTAGGGATTTTGATCACTCGGGATTTTGATCACTCGGGATTTTGAGCAGTAGGGATTTTGACCCGTCGTGATTTCAGCCTGGATTTTGAGCAGTCTGGATTTTGATCGGGATTTTGAGCAGTAGGGATTTTGATCAGTCGGGATTTTGATCAGTCATACCTTTCAACACGAGATTTTAACATTTCTAGATTTTGAATAGTCGGGATTTTGATTACTAGGGATTTTGAGCAGTAGGGATTTTGATCAGTCGGGATTTTGAGCAGTCTGGATTTTGATCAGTCGGGATTTTGATCAGTCGGGATTTTGAGTAATCGGGATTTTGATCAGTCGGGATTTTGATCAGTCATTCCTTTCAACACTCGAGATTTTAACATTTCTAGATTTTGAATAGTCGGGATTTTGATTACTCGGGATTTTGAGCAATAGGGATTTTGATCACTCGGGATATTGAGCAGCAGGGATTTTGATCAGTCGGGATTTTGATCAGTCGGGATTTTGAGCAGTAGGGATTTTGATCACTCGGGATTTTGATCACTCGGGATTATGAGCAGTAGGGATTTTTATCACTCTGAATTTTGATCACTCGGACCTTTCAACACTCGAGATTTTGAATAGTCGGGATTTTGAGCAGTAGGGATTTTGATCACTCGGAACTTTCAACACGAGATTTTAACATTTCGAGATTTTGATCACTCGGGATTTTGATCAGTCGGGATTTTGATCAGTCTGGATTTTGATCACTCGGGATTTTGAGCAGTGGGGATTTTGATCAGTAGGGATTTTGATCACTCGGGATTTTGATCACTCGGGATTTTGAGCAGTAGGGATTTTGACCCGTCGTGATTTCAGCCTGGATTTTGAGCAGTCTGGATTTTGATCGGGATTTTGAGCAGTAGGGATTTTGATCAGTCGGGATTTTGAGCAGTCTGGATTTTGATCAGTCGGGATTTTGATCAGTCGGACCTTTCAACACTCGAGATTTTAACATTTCTAGGGAACAATAGGGATTTTGATCACTCGGGATATTGAGCAGCAGGGATTTTGATCAGTCGGGATTTTGATCAGTCTGGATTTTGAGCAGTAGGAATTTTGATCACTCGGGATTTTGAGCAGTAGGGGTTTTTATCAGTGTGGATTTTGATCACTCGGACCTTTCAACATTCGAGATTTTGAATAGTCGGGATTTTGAGCAGTAGGGATTTTGATCACTCGGGATTTTGATCGGTAGGGATTTTGATCACTTGGACCTCTCCACATTCGAGATTTTAACATTTCGAGGTTTTGAATAGTCTGGATTTTGAGCAGTCAGGATTTTGATCAGTCGGGATTTTGATCACTCGGACCTTTCAACACTCGAGATTTTGAATAGTCGGGATTTTGAGCAGTAGGGATTTTGATCACTCGGGATTTTAATTAGTAGGGATTTTGATCACTCGGGATTTTAATCAGTAGGGATATTGATCACTCGGGATTTTGATCAGTAGGGATTTTGATCACTCGGACCTCTCAACACTCGAGATTTTAACATTTCGAGGTTTTGAATAGTCTGGATTTTGATCAGTCGGGATTTTGATCAGTCGGGATTTTGATCAGTCGGGATTTTGAGCAGTCTGGATGTTGATCAGTCGGGATTTTGATCAGTCGGGATTTTGATCACTCGGGATTTTGAGTAGTCGGGATTTTGATCACTCGGGATTTTGAGCAGTAGGGATTTTGATCAGTCGGGATTTTGATCAGTCTGGATTTTGAGCAGTAGGGATTTTGATCAGTCTGGATTTTGAGCAGTAGGGATTTTGATCACTCGGGATTTTGAGCAGTAGGGATTTTGATTAGTCTGGATTTTGATCAGTCGGGATTTTGAGCAGTCGGGATTTTGATCACTCGGACCTTTCAACACTCGAGATTTTGAATAGTCGGGATTTTAATCAGTAGGGATATTGATCACTCGGGATTTTGATCAGTAGGGATTTTGATCACTCGGACCTCTCAACACTCGAGATTTTAACATTTCGAGGTTTTGAATAGTCTGGATTTTGATCAGTCGGGATTTTGATCAGTCGGGATTTTGAGCAGTAGGGATTTTGATCAGTCGGGATTTTGAGCAGTCTGGATTTTGATCAGTCGGGATTTTGAGTAGTCGGGATTTTGATCAGTCGGGATTTTGAGTAGTCGGGATTTTGATCACTCGGGATTTTGAGCAGTAGGGATTTTGATTAGTCTGGATTTTGATCAGTCGGGATTTTGAGCAGTAGGGATTTTCATCAGTCTGGATTTTGAGCAGTAGGGATTTTGATCAGTCGGGATTTTGATCAGTCGGGATTTTGATCACTCGGGATTTTAATCAGTTGGGATTTTGATCAATCGGGATTTTAATCAGTAGGGATATTGATCACTTGGGATTTTGATCAGTAGGGATTTTGATCACTCGGACCTCTCAACACTCGAGATTTTGAATAGTCTGGATTTTGATTACTCGGGATTTTGAGCAGTAGGGATTTTGATCAGTCGGGATTTTGAGCAGTCTGGATTTTGATCAGTCGGGATTTTGATCAGTCGGGATTTTGATCAGTCGGGATTTTGAGTAGTCGGGATTTTGATCACTCGGGATTTTGAGCAGTAGGGATTTTGATCAGTCTGGATTTTGAGCAGTAGGGATTTTGAACACTCGGGATTTTGAGCAGTAGGGATTTTGATTAGTCTGGATTTTGATCAGTCGGGATTTTGAGCAGTAGGAATTTTGATCTCTCGGATTTTGAGCGGTAGGGATTTTGATCAGTAGGGATTTTCATCAGTCTGGATTTTGGTCAGTCGGGATTTTGAGCAGTAGGGATTTTGATCAGTCGGGATTTTGAACAGTCGGGATTTTGAGTAGTCGGGATTTTGATCACTCGGGATTTTGAGCAGTAGGGATTTTGATCAGTCGGGATTTTGAGTAGTCGGGATTTTGATCACTCGGGATTTTGAGCAGTAGGGATTTTGATTAGTCTGGATTTTGATCAGTCGGGATTTTGAGCAGTAGGGATTTTCATCAGTCTGGATTTTGAGCAGTAGGGATTTTGATCAGTCGGGATTTTGATCAGTCGGGATTTTGATCACTCGGGATTTTAATCAGTTGGGATTTTGATCAATCGGGATTTTAATCAGTAGGGATATTGATCACTTGGGATTTTGATCAGTAGGGATTTTGATCACTCGGACCTCTCAACACTCGAGATTTTGAATAGTCTGGATTTTGATCAGTCGGGATTTTGATTACTCGGGATTTTGAGCAGTAGGGATTTTGATCAGTCGGGATTTTGAGCAGTCTGGATTTTGATCAGTCGGGATTTTGATCAGTCGGGATTTTGATCAGTCGGGATTTTGAGTAGTCGGGATTTTGATCACTCGGGATTTTGAGCAGTAGGGATTTTGATCAGTCTGGATTTTGAGCAGTAGGGATTTTGAACACTCGGGATTTTGAGCAGTAGGGATTTTGATTAGTCTGGATTTTGATCAGTCGGGATTTTGAGCAGTAGGAATTTTGATCTCTCGGATTTTGAGCGGTAGGGATTTTGATCAGTAGGGATTTTCATCAGTCTGGATTTTGGTCAGTCGGGATTTTGAGCAGTAGGGATTTTGATCAGTCGGGATTTTGAACAGTCGGGATTTTGAGTAGTCGGGATTTTGATCACTCGGGATTTTGAGCAGTAGGGATTTTGATCAGTCGGGATTTTGATCAGTCTGGATTTTGATCACTCGGGATTTTGAGCAGTAGGGATTTTAATCAGTCTGGATTTTGAGCAGTAGGGATTTTGATCACTCGGGATTTTGAGCAGTAGGGATTTTGATTAGTCTGGATTTTGATCAGTCGGGATTTTGAGCAGTAGGAATTTTGATCTCTCGGGATTTTGAGCAGTAGGGATTTTGACCTGTCGGGATTTTGATCACTCAGACCTTTCAACACTCGAGATTTTAACATTTCGAGATTTTGAATAGTCGGGATTTTGATCACTCGGGATTTTAATCAGTAGGGATTTTGATCATTCGGGATTTTAATCACTCGGGATTTTAATCAGTAGGGATATTGATCACTCGGGATTTTGATCAGTAGGGATTTTGATCACTCGGACCTCAACGCTCGAGATTTTAACATTTCGAGGTTTTGAATTGATCAGTCGGGATTTTGATCAGTCGGGATTTTGATTACTCTAGATTTTGAGCAGTAGGGATTTTGATCAGTCGGGATTTTGAGCAGTCTGGATTTTGATCAGTCGGGATTTTGAGTAGTCGGGATTTTGATCACTCGGGATTTTGAGCAGTAGGGATTTTGATCAGTCGGGATTTTGATCAGTCATACCTTTCAACACTCGAGATTTTAACATTTCTAGATTTTGAATAGTCGGGATTTTGATTACTAGGGATTTTGAGCAGTAGGGATTTTGATCAGTCGGGATTTTGAGCAGTCTGGATTTTGATCAGTCGGGATTTTGATCAGTCGGGATTTTGATCAGTCATTCCTTTCAACACTCGAGATTTTAACATTTCTAGATTTTGAATAGTCGGGATTTTGATTACTCGGGATTTTGAGCAATAGGGATTTTGATCACTCGGGATATTGAGCAGCAGGGATTTTGATCAGTCGGAATTTTGAGCAGTAGGGATTTTGATCACTCGGGATTTTGATCACTCGGGATTATGAGCAGTAGGGATTTTTATCACTCTGAATTTTGATCACTCGGACCTTTCAACACTCGAGATTTTGAATAGTCGGGATTTTGAGCAGTAGGGATTTTGATCACTCGGAACTTTCAACACGAGATTTTAACATTTCGAGATTTTGATCACTCGGGATTTTGATCAGTCGGGATTTTGATCAGTCTGGATTTTGATCACTCGGGATTTTGAGCAGTGGGGATTTTGATCAGTAGGGATTTTGATCACTCGGGATTTTGATCACTCGGGATTTTGAGCAGTAGGGATTTTGACCCGTCGTGATTTCAGCCTGGATTTTGAGCAGTCTGGATTTTGATCGGGATTTTGAGCAGTAGGGATTTTGATCAGTCGGGATATTGAGCAGTCTGGATTTTGATCAGTCGGGATTTTGATCAGTCGGACCTTTCAACACTCGAGATTTTAACATTTCTAGGGAACAATAGGGATTTTGATCACTCGGGATATTGAGCAGCAGGGATTTTGATCAGTCTGGATTTTGAGCAGTAGGAATTTTGATCACTCGGGATTTTGAGCAGTAGGGATTTTTATCAGTGTGGATTTTGATCACTCGGACCTTTCAACATTCGAGATTTTGAATAGTCGGGATTTTGAGCAGTAGGGATTTTGATCACTCGGGATTTTGATCGGTAGGGATTTTGATCACTTGGACCTCTCCACATTCGAGATTTTAACATTTCGAGGTTTTGAATAGTCTGGATTTTGAGCAGTCAGGATTTTGATCAGTCGGGATTTTGATCACTCGGACCTTTCAACACTCGAGATTTTGAATAGTCGGGATTTTGAGCAGTAGGGATTTTGATCACTCGGGATTTTAATTAGTAGGGATTTTGATCACTCGGGATTTTAATCAGTAGGGATATTGATCACTCGGGATTTTGATCAGTAGGGATTTTGATCACTCGGACCTCTCAACACTCGAGATTTTAACATTTCGAGGTTTTGAATAGTCTGGATTTTGATCAGTCGGGATTTTGATTACTCGGGATTTTGAGCAGTAGGGATTTTGATCAGTCGGGATTTTGAGCAGTCTGGATTTTGATCAGCCGGGATTTTGATCACTTGGACCTCTCCACACTCGAGATTTTAACATTTCGAGGTTTTGAATAGTCTGGATTTTGAGCAGTCAGGATTTTGATCAGTCGGGATTTTGATCAGTCGGGATTTTGATCACTCGGACCTTTCAACACTCGAGATTTTGAATAGTCGGGATTTTGAGCAGTAGGGATTTTGATCACTCGGGATTTTAATCAGTTGGGATTTTGATCACTCGGGATTTTAATCAGTAGGGATATTGATCACTCGGGATTTGGATCAGTAGGGATTTTGATCACTCGGACCTCTCAACACTCGAGATTTTAACATTTCGAGGTTTTGAATAGTCTGGATTTTGATCAGTCGGGATTTTGATCAGTCGGGATTTTGATCAGTCGGGATTTTGATCAGTCGGGATTTTGAGTAGTCGGGATTTTGATCACTCGGGATTTTGAGCAGTAGGGATTTTGATCAGTCGGGATTTTGATCAGTCTGGATTTCGATCAGTCTGGATTTTGAGCAGTAGGGATTTTGATCAGTCGGGATTTTGATCAGTCGGGATTTTGATCAGTCGGGATTTTGAGTAGTCGGGATTTTGATCACTCGGGATTTTGAGCAGTAGGGATTTTGATCAGTCGGGATTTTGATCAGTCTGGATTTTGAGCAGTAGGGATTTTGATCAGTCTGGATTTTGAGCAGTAGGGATTTTGATCACTCGGGATTTTGAGCAGTAGGGATTTTGATTAGTCTGGATTTTGATCAGTCGGGATTTTGAGCAGTCGGGATTTTGATCACTCGGACCTTTCAACACTCGAGATTTTGAATAGTCGGGATTTTAATCAGTAGGGATATTGATCACTCGGGATTTTGATCAGTAGGGATTTTGATCACTCGGACCTCTCAACACTCGAGATTTTAACATTTCGAGGTTTTGAATAGTCTGGATTTTGATCAGTCGGGATTTTGATCAGTCGGGATTTTGATCAGTCGGGATTTTGAGCAGTAGGGATTTTGATCAGTCGGGATTTTGAGTAGTCGGGATTTTGATCACTCGGGATTTTGAGCAGTAGGGATTTTGATTAGTCTGGATTTTGATCAGTCGGGATTTTGAGCAGTAGGGATTTTCATCAGTCTGGATTTTGAGCAGTAGGGATTTTGATCAGTCGGGATTTTGATCAGTCGGGATTTTGATCAGTCGGGATTTTGAGTAGTCGGGATTTTGATCACTCGGGATTTTGAGCAGTAGGGATTTTGATTAGTCTGGATTTTGATCAGTCGGGATTTTGAGCAGTAGGGATTTTCATCAGTCTGGATTTTGAGCAGTAGGGATTTTGATCAGTCGGGATTTTGATCAGTCGGGATTTTGATCAGTCGGGATTTTGATCAGTCGGGATTTTGAGTAGTCGGGATTTTGATCACTCGGGATTTTAAGCAGTAGGGATTTTGATCAGTCGGGATTTTGATCAGTCTGGATTTTGATCAGTCTGGATTTTGATCAGTCGGGATTTTGAGCAGTAGGGATTTTCATCAGTCTGGATTTTGAGCAGTAGGGATTTTGATCAGTCGGGATTTTGATCAGTCGGGATTTTGATCAGTCGGGATTTTGAATAGTCGGGATTTTGATCACTCGGGATTTTAAGCAGTAGGGATTTTGATCAGTCGGGATTTTGATCAGTCTGGATTTTGAGCAGTAGGGATTTTGATCAGTCTGGATTTTGAGCAGTAGGGATTTTGATCACTCGGGATTTTGAGCAGTAGGAATTTTGATTAGTCTGGATTTTGATCAGTCGGGATTTTGATCACTCGGACCTTTCAACACTCGAGATTTTGAATAGTCGGGATTTTAATCAGTAGGGATATTGATCACTCGGGATTTTGATCAGTAGGGATTTTGATCACTCGGACCTCTCAACACTCGAGATTTTAACATTTCGAGGTTTTGAATAGTCTGGATTTTGATCAGTCGGGATTTTGATCAGTAGGGATTTTGATCAGTCGGGATTTTGATCAGTCGGGATTTTGAGTAGTCGGGATTTTGATCACTCGGGATTTTGAGCAGTAGGGATTTTGATCAGTCGGGATTTTGATCAGACTGGATTTTGAGCATTAGGGATTTTGATCAGTCTGGATTTTGATCACTCGGGATTTTGAGCAGTAGGGATTTTGAGCAGTCAGGATTTTGATCAGTCGGGATTTTGATCACTCGGACCTTTCAACACTCGAGATTTTGAATAGTCGGGATTTTGAGCAGTAGGGATTTTGATCACTCGGGATTTTAATCAGTTGGGATTTTGATCACTCGGGATTTTAATCAGTAGGGATATTGATCAGTCGGGATTTTGAGTAGTCGGGATTTTGATCACTCGGGATTTTGAGCAGTAGGTATTTTGATCAGTCGGGATTTTGATCAGTCTGGATTTTGAGCAGTAGGGATTTTGATCAGTCTGGATTTTGAGCAGTAGGGATTTTGATCAGTCTGGATTTTGAGCAGTAGGGATTTTGATCACTCGGGATTTTGATCAGTCGGGATTTTGAGTAGTCGGGATTTTGATCACTCGGGATTTTGAGCAGTAGGGATTTTGATCAGACGGGATTTTGATCAGTCGAGATTTTGATCAGTCGGGATTTTGAGTAGTCGGGATTTTGATCACTCGGGATTTTGAGCAGTAGGGATTTTGATCAGTCGGGATTTTGATCAGTCTGGATTTTGACCAGTCTGGATTTTGAGCAGTAGGGATTTTGATCAGTCTGGATTTTGAGCAGTAGGGATTTTGATCACTCGGGATTTTGAGCAGTAGGGATTTTGATTAGTCTGGATTTTGATCAGTCGGGATTTTGAGCAGTAGGAATTTTGATCTCTCGGGATTTTGAGCAGTAGGGATTTTGACCTGTCGGGATTTTGATCAGCCTGGATTTTGATTAGTCTGGATTTTAATCAGTCGGGATTTTTATCACTCGGGATTTTGATCAGTAGGGAATTTGATCAGTACGGAATTTGATCAGTCGGGATTTTGAGCAGTAGGGATTTTGATCTGTCTGGATTTTGATCAGTCGGGATTTTGATCACTCAGACCTTTCAACACTCGAGATTTTAACATTTCGAGATTTTGAATAGTCGGGATTTTGATCACTCGGGATTTTAATCAGTAGGGATTTTGATCACTCGGGATTTTGATCAGTAGGGATTTTGATCACTCGGACCTCTCAACACTCGAGATTTTAACATTTCGAGGTTTTGAATAGTCTGGATTTTGATCAGTCGGGATTTTGATCAGTCGGGATTTTGAGCAGTAGGGATTTTGATCAGTCGGGATTTTGAGCAGTCTGGATTTTGATCAGTCGGGATTTTGATCAGTCGGGATTTTGAGTAGTCGGGATTTTGATCACTCGGGATTTTGAGCAGTAGGGATTTTGATTAGTCTGGATTTTGATCAGTCGGGATTTTGAGCAGTAGGGATTTTCATCAGTCTGGATTTTGAGCAGTAGGGATTTTGATCAGTCGGGATTTTGATCAGTCGGGATTTTGATCAGTCGGGATTTTGAGTAGTCGGGATTTTGATCACTCGGGATTTTAAGCAGTAGGGATTTTGATCAGTCGGGATTTTGATCAGTCTGGATTTTGATCAGTCTGGATTTTGATCAGTCGGGATTTTGAGCAGTAGGGATTTTCATCAGTCTGGATTTTGAGCAGTAGGGATTTTGATCAGTCGGGATTTTGATCAGTCGGGATTTTGAGCAGTAGGGATTTTCATCAGTCTGGATTTTGAGCAGTAGGGATTTTGATCAGTCGGGATTTTGATCAGTCGGGATTTTGATCAGTCGGGATTTTGAGTAGTCGGGATTTTGATCACTCGGGATTTTAAGCAGTAGGGATTTTGATCAGTCGGGATTTTGATCAGTCTGGATTTTGATCAGTCTGGATTTTGAGCAGTAGGGATTTTGATCAGTCTGGATTTTGAGCAGTAGGGATTTTGATCACTCGGGATTTTGAGCAGTAGGAATTTTGATTAGTCTGGATTTTGATCAGTCGGGATTTTGATCACTCGGACCTTTCAACACTCGAGATTTTGAATAGTCGGGATTTTAATCAGTAGGGATATTGATCACTCGGGATTTTGATCAGTAGGGATTTTGATCACTCGGACCTCTCAACACTCGAGATTTTAACATTTCGAGGTTTTGAATAGTCTGGATTTTGATCAGTCGGGATTTTGATCAGTAGGGATTTTGATCAGTCGGGATTTTGAGCAGTAGGGATTTTGATCAGTCGGGATTTTGATCAGTCGGGATTTTGATCAGTCGGGATTTTGAGTAGTCGGGATTTTGATCACTCGGGATTTTGAGCAGTAGGGATTTTGATCAGTCGGGATTTTGATCAGTCTGGATTTTGAGCAGTAGGGATTTTGATCAGTCTGGATTTTGATCACTCGGGATTTTGAGCAGTAGGGATTTTGAGCAGTCAGGATTTTGATCAGTCGGGATTTTGATCACTCGGACCTTTCAACACTCGAGATTTTGAATAGTCGGGATTTTGAGCAGTAGGGATTTTGATCACTCGGGATTTTAATCAGTTGGGATTTTGATCACTCGGGATTTTAATCAGTAGGGATATTGATCACTCGGGATTTTGATCAGTCGGGATTTTGAGTAGTCGGGATTTTGATCACTCGGGATTTTGAGCAGTAGGTATTTTGATCAGTCGGGATTTTGATCAGTCTGGATTTTGAGCAGTAGGGATTTTGATCAGTCTGGATTTTGAGCAGTAGGGATTTTGATCACTCGGGATTTTGATCAGTCGGGATTTTGATCAGTCGGGATTTTGAGTAGTCGGGATTTTGATCACTCGGGATTTTGAGCAGTAGGGATTTTGATCAGACGGGATTTTGATCAGTCGAGATTTTGATCAGTCGGGATTTTGAGTAGTCGGGATTTTGATCACTCGGGATTTTGAGCAGTAGGGATTTTGATCAGTCGGGATTTTGATCAGTCTGGATTTTGACCAGTCTGGATTTTGAGCAGTAGGGATTTTGATCAGTCTGGATTTTGATCACTCGGGATTTTGAGCAGTAGGGATTTTGATTAGTCTGGATTTTGATCAGTCGGGATTTTGAGCAGTAGGAATTTTGATCTCTCGGGATTTTGAGCAGTAGGGATTTTGACCTGTCGGGATTTTGATCAGCCTGGATTTTGATTAGTCTGGATTTTAATCAGTCGGGATTTTTATCACTCGGGATTTTGATCAGTAGGGAATTTGATCAGTAGGGAATTTGATCAGTACGGAATTTGATCAGTCGGGATTTTGAGCAGTAGGGATTTTGATCTGTCTGGATTTTGATCAGTCGGGATTTTGATCACTCAGACCTTTCAACACTCGAGATTTTAACATTTCGAGATTTTGAATAGTCGGGATTTTGATCACTCGGGATTTTAATCAGTAGGGATTTTGATCACTCGGGATTTTAATCAGTAGGGATATTGATCACTCGGGATTTTGATCAGTAGGGATTTTGATCACTCGGACCTCTCAACACTCGAGATTTTAACATTTCGAGGTTTTGAATAGTCTGGATTTTGATCAGTCGGGATTTTGATTACTCGGGATTTTGAGCAGTAGGGATTTTGATCAGTCGGGATTTTGAGCAGTCTGGATTTTGATCAGTCGGGATTTTGATCACTTGGACCTCTCCACACTCGAGATTTTAACATTTCGAGGTTTTGAATAGTCTGGATTTTGAGCAGTCAGGATTTTGATCAGTCGGGATTTTGATCAGTCGGGATTTTGATCACTCGGACCTTTCAACACTCGAGATTTTGAATAGTCGGGATTTTGAGCAGTAGGGATTTTGATCACTCGGGATTTTAATCAGTTGGGATTTTGATCACTCGGGATTTTAATCAGTAGGGATATTGATCACTCGGGATTTTGATCACTCGGACCTCTCAACACTCGAGATTTTAACATTTCGAGGTTTTGAATAGTCTGGATTTTGATCAGTCTGGATTTTGATCAGTCGGGATTTTGATCAGTCGGGATTTTGATCAGTCGGGATTTTGATCAGTCTGGATTTTGAGCAGTAGAGATTTTGATCAGTCTGGATTTTGAGCAGTAGGGATTTTGATCACTCGGGATTTTGAGCAGTAGGGATTTTGATTAGTCTGGATTTTGATCAGTCGGGATTTTGAGCAGTAGGGATTTTCATCAGTCTGGATTTTGGTCAGTCGGGATTTTAAGCAGTAGGGATTTTGATCAGTCGGGATTTTGATCAGTCGGGATTTTGAGTAGTCGGGATTTTGATCACTCGGGATTTTGAGCAGTAGGGATTTTGATCAGTCGGGATTTTGATCAGTCTGGATTTTGATCAGTTGGGATTTTGATCAGTCGGGATTTTGATCACTCGGACCTTTCAACATTCGAGATTTTAACATTTCGAGATTTTGAATAGTCGGGATTTTGATCACTCTGGATTATGAGCAGTAGGGATTTTGATCAGTAGGGATTTTGATCAGTAGGGATTTTGATCAGTCTGGATTTTGATCAGTCTGGATTTTGAGCAGTAGGGATTTTGATCACTCGGGATTTTGAGCAGTAGGGATTTTGATCACTCGGGATTTTGAGCAGTAGGGATTTTGATCAGTCGGGATTTTGATCAGTCGGGATTTTGAGTAGTCGGGATTTTGATCACTCGGTATTTTGAGCAGTAGGTATTTTGATCAGTTGGGATTTTGATCAGTCTGGATTTTGATCAGTCTGGATTTTGAGCAGTAGGGGATTTTGATCAGTCTGGATTTTGAGCAGTAGGGATTTTGATCACTCGGGATTTTGAGCAGTAGGGATTTTGATTAGTCTGGATTTTGATCAGTCGGGATTTTGAGCAGTAGGAATTTTGATCTCTCGAAATTTTGAGCAGTAGGGATTTTGATCAGTAGGGATTTTCATCAGTCTGGATTTTGGTCAGTCGGGATTTTGAGCAGTAGAGATTTTGATCAGTCTGGATTTTGAGCAGTAGGGATTTTGATCACTCGGGATTTTGAGCAGTAGGGATTTTGACGTCGGGATTTTGATCAGCCTGGATTTTGATCAGTCTGGATTTTAATCAGTCGGGATTTTTATCACTCGGGATTTTGATCAGTAGGGAATTTGATCAGTCGGGATTTTGAGCAGTAGGGATTTTGATCTGTCTGGATTTTGATCAGTCGGGATTTTGATCACTCAGACCTTTCAACACTCGAGATTTTAACATTTCGAGATTTTGAATAGTCGGGATTTTGATCACTCTGGATTATGTGCAGTAGGGATTTTGATCAGTAGGGATTTTGATCAGTAGGAATTTTGATCAGTAGGGATTTTGATCAGTCTGGATTTTGGTCAGTAGGGATTTTGATCAGTCTGGATTTTGGTCAGTCGGGATTTTGATCAGTCTGGATTTTGATCAGTTGGGATTTTGATCAGTCGGAATTTTGATCAGTCGGACCTTTCAACACTCGAGATTTTAACATTTCGAGATTTTGAATAGTCGGGATTTTGATCACTCTGGATTATGAGCAGTAGGGATTTTGATCAGTGGGGATTTTCATCAGTTTGGATTTTGGTCAGTCTTGATTTTGAGCAGTAGGGATTTTGATCAGTCTGGATTTTGATCAGTTGGGATTTTGATCAGTCGGGATTTTGATCACTCGGACCTTTCAACATTCGAGATTTTGAATAGTCGGGATTTTGATCACTCTGGATTATGAGCAGTAGGGATTTTGATCAGTAGGGATTTTGATCAGTCTGGATTTTGGTCAGTCGGGATTTTGAGCAGTAGGGATTTTGATCAGTCTGGATTTTGATCAGTCGGACCTTTCAACACTCGAGATTTTAACATTTCGAGATTTTGAATAGTCGGGATTTTGATCACTCGGGTTTTGATCAGTCGGGATTTTGATCACTCGGGATTTTGATCAGTCTGGATTTTGATCGACGTGGAGCGCAGGGTACGTCGGATGAACCGCCTGCCAGATGACGACCACATCCTTCTGACCACCCTGGAGGAGGTCATGAAGATCCTAAGGAGCCTAAACCCAGGAAGGCTCCAGGATGTGATGGCATTGGGAACATCGCCCTCAAGAAGCTACCCAGGAAAGGTGTAGCAGCGCTGGTCAACATCATCAACGCAATGTTGAGATTGAGACATTTCCCCACCAGGTGGAAGAAGGCCGATGTCATAGTCATCCCGAAGCCAGGTAAGAATCTAATCTCTGCCTCTTCTTACAGGCCAATCAGTCTCCTCCCAGCGATGAGCAAGGTAGCCGAAAGGATCATCCTCAAGAGGATAGCCGAGAAGACAGAAGAACTGGACATCCTCCCGGACGAACAGTTTGCCTACAGGACCGGGCACTCCACCGAACTCCAAGTGCTTTGCTCGCCTCACCGAGGAGATCACGAAGGGGTTCAACTAGAGACAGGTCACGGCAGCAATGTTCCTGGACGTCGCCAAAGCCTTCGACAGGGTCTGGCACGATGGTCTCCTAGCCAAAATGATGAGTATGGGTTACCCCATTGCACTCGTCAAGCTAGTGAGATCATACCTCCACAGGAGACAGATGAGGGTGAAGATCGTGGACAAGGTGTCCACGTACAGAACAATGGAGGCAGGAGCCCCCCAAGGCTCAGTGCTCTCCCCGCACTTGTTCTCCATCTTCACATCCGATCTACCACGGACAGTGAGGACCTCCATGGCCCTCTACGCCGATGACACAGCCGACAGCCAGATCCTGGAACGAAAGGCTAGCCACCAGAAACCTGCAGGAGGCGGCCACCCTCCTAGAGGACTGGTGCAACCGATGGAAGGTAGCCGTCAACGCCGAGAAGAGCAAGGCGGCTCTCTTCAAGAAAAGGAAGCAAAACCCCACCGGCCATGTTTCCATGTTTGACGAAGACATCCAATGGAACGATTCCATCAACTACCTTGGCGTGATCATGGACAAAGGCCTAATATGGAGGTAGAACATGGAGGCCATCGTCAAGAAGGCTAGGAGGACGAGAGCCCTAATCTACCCGATGACGGGTAGACAGAGCAGACTCAACCTGAGGAACAAGCTCACGCTTATCAGGTCCCTCATCCGGCCTCAACTGACGTATGCTTCGGTAGCATGGGGCTACCAAGCACAGAGCTACCTTCAACAGATCCAGAGAGTGGAGAACGTCACCCTCCGGGCAGCAGTCAACGCACCCTGGTTCGTGCGCAACGAGGACATCTTCAGGGACCTGGAGTACACCCCGGTCACTGACATCATCAAGGAGAGGGCCAGGAAGATGTACGCCCTTGCTGAGGGGCATGGGAACCCACTGGTCAGGGAGGCTACTGACTATGACCCAGCAGACGCTCCGAGGCACAAGCGGCCGAAGCTGCAGCTACTGGATAACGGGTGAGTATAAAACATACCACCGTCCGATGAAGACACCCCACGGAAGAGACAGGACGATCACTCAACCACCCACCCAAGACCCTGCGGGTACCGGACAAACAACCGTCCAGTACCTGTAGTCCCCCTAGATCCGGGCAGACCGAAAATGCTACCAAAGCAGTTAGGTCTGCCCTTCCTCGAGCTACACAGCTCATCCTTACCCTACCGACGATCCGGATGACAAGATGTCAATTGGCATCCTGTGTACCGACAGTCACTCTTGCCAAAAACCCAAAAACACCCAACTGACAGATAACAACTTTTTAATGCCTGCTCTGGATGATATAAATTTATAGGACAGAAGAAAACTGTATTATCAACATGATGGTGGTCCTGTACACAGTGCAATTAGTGTAAGAAACTGGTTAGATCAGCATTTCCACAATAAATGGATAGGACAGTTTGGTCCTATAAGATGGCCTGCATGCTCCCCAGATATAACCCCTCTTGATTTCTTTTTATGGGGATACCTGAAGCAAAAAGTCTATGCCCATGATTAAAAAGATAATTTAAACCTTTTAAAGGAGAAGATATCAGAAGCAATAGCCGACATAAACGAGGATACAATTCATTTAGTTTATGAAAAATTTTGAAAAATGTGTGGCAGTAGGAGGACAACACATAGAATAGTTTTGTTATCATTTTATTCAATAAATTATGTGCTTTCGTTAAATTCATAAAATTATTTTAATCATAATTTTCACAAAAATATCAACTTTGAGATACGACGTTCAAATTTCATATCTAGACTACTATTAACATTAGAAACAACTTCTTTCAGTAACATTTTAATATTCCTCTCAAATAACTAATACATTACTCTTGGCACAAATTCACGTTTCCCTATTTGCTAACCACCCTGTATGTTATTTTGAAAGTCTGAAAATGACTAATGACTTTTCACGATAAGCAAAACTTTTTATGTAGAATGGCTTTTTCTCTTAAAACGTGAAATAAGGAAAATTACAAGTATAGTTAGGTCCATCCGGAGACACACTGTAGACCCACACAGGCTATGTGAAACTTATCAACCCAAATTTTGATAGAATATCTTTGGAGAACAGACATCCTGAAGACACGACTGACTTAAGTTGTTGGGCAACTCGTATTATTGAATGAGCTGTCCATGGACTTCGGACTTTCGTGCTTCTAATACGTCTGTCTTCCTATTGAGGAATTTCAGTGTAGAAGAAAATTATAAAGATTCACCGATGGACGGCGTTTTACTAATGTTTGCAACGACAGAACACTAATAAAAAAACCGCTGGCCAAGGAATCACTACTTCCACATCCGTTCTTCCTATCTAAGTCACTTACAACGAAAATACTATATTTGCACTCCACTAAGTGGAAATAATTGTTTATAGAACTTTAATAGCATAATATTTGAAATCGTGTACCCCAAAAATCCATAAAATGATATGCCCCATCAGTAGGAGTGGTGGTGATGGGGGTGAATGAAGTGAAAAAAATTCTTGATAACTGGTTCTTGTATACACACTAAATCACAATATTTTTTCACCCCCTTTAATAATGTGGTGGCGGTGGTAATAAAGGTGGCTATTGCCAAAAATGTTTTTGAGACCTTAGCTCCTCTTATACCGTGCGTGTAATTTCCCATTAGGCATGTACATCCACGTAACGCGATAGATATGACAACATAGTTGCCGTAAATTCCTCCGTCGAGCGGAGCATTCCAGCCTGTTATTTCATTTTAGCCAGCTGGCACGCGCGATGTTGCAATTTTACTCCCGATGCCTAGCGTTCGGCTACACACACGGTATTTACTAAATACCAATTTTATGCCCTCTTAATTGCTTGATTTACCTATTTACTCCCATTTACCTCAATTTACCCTTCAACTCTACAAGCGAATAAGATCAATATATAATCTGGTTCCAGATCTCGTTAGAATACGTACGTGTGCCATATTTCAAGTCAATATCATAAACGGTTCCAGAGTAATCGTGAGCACCAAAAAGATACAAGACTAACAGACAGACCAACACGACAGACAAATTCATTTTATTCAAACTTAAAATATTGACGTTTTATGACATTCTAAGCCTATTCGTATGATGAAAATTTTCAAACATTTTTCTTGCGTTAGTATGCTTCAACTGAATGTGGAAGTAATACGCAGAAAACAGCTTGACAAAGATATAAAAAATCATTTTGTGCCGTGGACTACGCGATAGAAGTAAAGCCTCTACTTCAAGCATTTTCTTCAATGAAACCTACTGCGCATCCATACTACTCGAGGTGACCCACTGTGTATCCAATTTACTAGAAGAAAGCCACTACACATTCATACTTCTTGAAGAAAACCACTGCGCATTCATTTTATTCGAGGAAACCCACTGCGCAACCATACCACTTGAGGTAACCTACTGCGCATCTATACTACTCGTGGTAATCTACTGCGCTCCATACTACTTGAAGTAACTCACTGCGCATCCATACTACTTGAGGTAACCTACTGCGCATCTATAGTACTCTAGAAAAGCCTCTGCGCATCCAAAATACTCGAGGAAATCTACTGTGCATCTATACTACTCGAAGTAACTTTAATAATATGATATTTGAAATCGCCTACGCCAAAAACCTATAAAACGATATGTCACATCGGTAGTGGGGGTTGGTGTGGTGGTAGAAGGGTGGGGGTGGATTAGGTAAAAAAAAATTTGACGCCATAGGTTCCTGTATACACGCTAAATTACAATTTAATTTTTTTCACCCCCTTTAATAATGGGGGGGTAGTAATGGGGGTGACTAATGCCAAAAATTTTTTGAGACCTTAACTTCTTATATATATACTGAATACCAATTTTATGGACTCTTACCTGCTTGATTTACCTCTTTACCCCCATTTACCCCAATTTACCCCCAACTCTTCAACGGAATAAGATGAAAATATAATCTAGTTCCAGATCTCGTTAAAATACATATAAATTTCAAGTCAATATCTTAGACGGTCCCAGAGTAATCGTGCGCACAAAAAAAAGTCACAGACAGACAGAAATTTTTTTGTGCTCAAACTTAAAATTTCGACGTTTCATGACATTCTAAGCCCATTTGAACAATAAAAATGTTTTAAAATTTTTTTGTCGTTGCTATACTTCCACTGGATGTGGAAGTAATAATATGAAGGTTAACGTTGTAAAGTTGCTTTTGCTAAAATTCTGAATAGCAGTAATTTAAATGCTCCTGGTAATTAATTAAATACCCCCTCTCATTTCTGTTATTCTAATACACCTGATAGATAGATTTTTAAAATAGAAAATTATGCATTTGTACCATGTGAAATTTTGTTGAACTGTATTTTCAGCGCTCTTGATAATGAATTAAATACCTTCTCGCTTTTCTGTTATCCTAATGCCCCTGACAGATTTTTAAAATAGAAAATTATTTATCGGTGTGCTAAATTTTGAATAGCTATATTTTCGATGCTCCTCGTGTTTCTGTTATCCTAATGCCCCTGACAGATTTTTAAAGTAGAAAATGTTAGATTGGTGTGTAAAATTTTGAAGATATATATATATATATATCTTCAAAATTTTACACACCAATCTAACATTTTCTACTTTAAAAATCTGTCAGGGGCATTAGGATAACAGAAACACGAGGAGCATCGAAAATATAGCTATTCAAAATTTAGCACACCGATAAATAATTTTCTATTTTAAAAATCTGTCAGGGGCATTAGGATAACAGAAAAGCGAGAAGGTATTTAATTCATTATCAAGAGCGCTGAAAATACAGTTCAGACAGATTTTTAAAGTAGAAAATGTTAGATTGGTGTGTAAAATTTTGAAGATATATATATATATATATATATATATATATATATATATATATATATATATATATATATATATATATATATATATATATACGCGTAAAATCACCAAGTGGCACCGAAAACTAAATTGACGTTCTCGCACCCAATATTTTCCGCATTTAATGTGAGCAAGTGGCTCCCTATATATTCCCGATATGTATATGCGTTCTGGCACCGTATATATGGAGAAGACACTTTTTCTTTAGATACTCACTGTGTTGTTAATACATTTAGGATTGCTAACGCACTCTGTAAAAATAGGCCATTGTGTTGCTTGTCTTTTTGAAACGTATCACATACGTGCGATATCCGTGGTGTAATTGCAGAAATAGAGGAAATAAGATGAGAAATAATTCTCAGAGTTAACTAAAAATTGTTATTGATGTTGACTCATCATATTCTATATTTAGTTTCAATTGAGGTCTAGAAAATTATTTGAAAAAAAAAAAAAGACAAGTAGATGAGGTTGATTAAAAAAGAAACAAATTAATTATTTATTATTCAGTGGTGATAAATCACTTATGAAAACATGTAATTAGAATATTAATTTTAGTTATTGTAAAATACAGTGTGAATTTGTGTATATGACATACCAATAGTAACTGACATTTATTATTGACAGTTCGGCTAATTTCAAAGCATGTCGTACAAAATAGTATATTACGTAATGAGTGTTGTAAGAAGCATATTACGCACGAATGGAAAAGTTACGCACGATGCCGCGTAGCGGCGAGTGCGTATTTTCATGAGTGCGTAATTGCTTTACAACTCGAATTATGTACTATACTTTACCTACGATCATATTTATTTGTTTATTTAGTAAAATCCTGATTTAGTTGTCAACAATATTATTCAACAAATATTATGTCAGTTTTGACAGCGTTTGAAAATTACGTAGGCGCATTTGTTTTTTTAAACCCCGCGTCAGCGATATAAGCCACCTATAATTGCGTGTCCCGTGCGTTTTGTTTACCGTGCGGTTTGTTTACAGTGCGATTTGTTTACAATATGTAAAGTTCAACTTACATAGATGTCAGGTAGTGTGTTTTTGACTAGTTACAGTAGTGATCGTAGGTAAATAATATAATAATCGTTTCCCTCAAAAATTCTTAAAATCACAAAAATGTATATTACAAAACAATAAGCGAGTAAAATATTAATTTCATATAATAAAAATGTCAATTTATTTACAATCTTTTGATTCTAAATATTATATTATGAAATAGTGTAATAGGTAGTATGATTTAAAAATATAATTTATTACCTTATTTTGTATGAACTGTTACATACGGTAACGTTGGATCTCAACGTTAATATATTCTGTTGAATTTGTACAATTGCTTTAAGGGTGGCGGTGTGGCTTAAAAAAATGATTTCGTAATTCGACAAGTTCTCCTATGAACCGATTGAGAAAATACTTTGACAGGCTTTTAGAAAATACTTGATAGAATGATACTGGGATATTGAAGTCAACAAAAAATATATATTTTTTTGTTTTTCACACAAGAAAAAAATGTTTTTCTTTCTTTAGTTTTCAATAGGCTAGTACCATTCTATAAAGTTGCCTATAAAAGCCTATCAAAAAATTATTTTAATCGGTTTAGGAATGTAGGAGAAATTGTCGAATTACGTTCGCGGCTTAATTGCAATAAAAGATTAAACTGCGGTTGATTTCGATACTCTTGATTTTATTTATGACTTTTCAGAAAATTATACATATATAATATGCTCTTAGATTTAGTTTGGGTGAAAGTTATAAAGTATATGGAGCTTTAGCTCTTAAATTTGTTAACGCTGCTAAATAGGTTGTTTTCAGAGTTATCCCATTCTCTTGTCTATAAAAGGGACAAGTGCCGTAATAAATAAATGTTTATATATGTTTATATATTATCTTAGTTACGGTTCAAATGGTCGGTGCATCAAAGTTTTGTCAATTTTCAGTTCATAGACTTATTTTATTAACAGGCACTCACATCAAATCATGGGCCCCGGCCCCTTTCATTATAACTACACTACCTGTACCCAAATTTTAATTAGTTTAATATTTTTGCATTGCGTTTCCTAGTTTATTCGGACCTCTAAGTGGTCGGGCCCTGGTACCACGGTACCTACTGGACCTACCCCCCCCCCCCCCCCTCTCTTGTTGGGGCCCTGATTATAAAGTATAGTTTAAAGTGAGAAATAATGTAAACAACAATTTGTAGATAGGCCAGACTCCTCCTGCCTGAAAGAACATAATACAGACAGATACTACAATTTTATTACATTATCAGATGAAGCTAGTTCAGGGATGAACAATGACTATGCATTGTCATTATAATATATACGTATGACAATGCGGCAATATAGGTAGAGTAATTGTAGGAATACAGGAAATAGTCAAAGACGCCCAAAAAGTGGAAGACTTAGCCAATCATTTTGCAGACATCCACAACCCACAGATACCAAACAATCTGGAACACGACCGCATCGAAAATGACATTAACGAACTGATTGGCCATGACATCCAATTGACCAGACGCGAATTTCTAAAAGTCATGGCCAAGCCCTCGGAGGTTGCAGGGATTGTCCGGACATTACCTAACGACAAGGCACCGGTAGCAGACTGTATCGAATACAGGCTGCTCAAATATCTTCCGCGGAAAGGCATTGTGCAATTGACGTACATTGTCAACGCGATCCTGCGACTACAACACTGGCCAAGCCAGTGGAAGTGCGCCGTGGTCGTGCCGATTTTGAAACCTAACAAAGACGCCAAACTCGCCGGCAGCTATCGACCGATCTCGCTGCTGTCGGCGATTTCTAAGTTGGTGGAGAAGGTCATCCTGGTCAGACTAGACTCTGCCCAGGATGAACTCCACATCGACGACGAATGTCAGTTTGGTTTCAAGAAAGGCAGGGGCACTGTGCGCCAGGTCGTCAGGATCGTGAATGACGTCAAAGTGCAATGCAACCGCGGAAAGAGCACAGTGATGGTGCTCCTCGATATTGAGAAAGCCTTCGATACAGTATGGATCCCGGGCTTACTCTACAAACTAAACACGCTCAACTTTCCGACGCATATCACCAAACTAATTCACTCTTTCCTGACAGGCAGATCACTGCAGGTCAGAGTGAATAACAAACTATCAACTCGGCGGGACATTCGCGCGGGCGTCCCCCAGGGATCGTGCCTCTCACCAAAGTTATACAACTTATACGTCTCCGACTTCCCGGAGTTCCCGAATACGAACCTTGCCAAGTACGCCGACGACACGGCCATGTACGTGCATTCACACAACGCACAAGCAGCGAACATGCTGCTGAAGGCGCACATGGCTCGTGCCACGGCGTATTACGACAAGTGGAAGATCCGGATCAACGCCGAGAAATCGGAGTCGATTCTTTTCACGCGCCGCTTTACCGAGAACCGAATTCTCACACCACTTTCGATAGGGGGCCGCCAAATTCCAATAAAGCGGTGCGTGAAATATTTGGGGGTCAACTTAGACAGACGGCTGACATTCAATACACACATCAACGAGACGGTACGCAAGGTCTACTCCATGTCCAGGAGTCTGTACCCGCTCCTGGCACATGGCAGTGGACTAAACAGGACAAATAAAAAACTGTTGTATACGATGGTGATCAGGCCGGCCATCACATACGCGGCGCCGGTATGGTGCAGCATTCCGGCCACGACAATGAAAAAATTCCAAGTCTTAGAACACAAATTTATGCGCCTCATTTCGAACTCTGATAGGTACACCTCCCTCAGAGACCTTTATGCACGTTGTCACGACATAACCCCACTAGCGGACTTCGTCCGGGAAACATCCCAAAAATTTTACCAATTCAAATTGGGCGACAGTCCGCTAACCCGAGACATCACACGAATCAGACAGCATAATGCAATACTTTTCAACCTGAAACACCCCTTACCTTACCATACCAGGCGTTGCCTATCTTTCGGCAACCTCCCTAGCCACACCTTTCCTATACCACAATTTCCCTTTCACCACCCTTTACCTTAACCACCTTTTACTTCAAACCCCTTTCTATTCCCTTTATTCGCCTCATTTTTGTCGTTTTTGTCAATTTTTGTTCTTTTGTCCCTCTTTGTTTCTCTTCCAAATCCCCTTTTGACCGATAATCCCTTATAAATCCCAACCCTTCAAAATCACAAATTCCTCTTCACCCTACCTTTCCGAAGGCGGGCAGACCACCGGATGAAGACTGTGACTTGTTCGAACGGGTTTTTTCATTCAGCTTTTCCCGTATATACCAACCAAAAGCTCTAAACCTGTGCGCGTGTGTAGTGCGCGCGCTCTAAACCAACGTTTTTAAACCTAGCTTTAAGTAGTTGTAAGTGTTTTTAAACTATCTTTAGTTATTTTTATTCAAATTGTTAGGCTTAAGTTTTCCACCCATTAAACAGGAGGCCTAACCAACCCGTGTTAGTTATAGCGTTATAGCCAAAGCCGAGCCCTTTCACCCGACCACCCATCTACCACGGCGTTGCGCGCCGTGGTGGTGCGGTCGGCTCTAAATCGGACCTCGACCGAGGCGCACTGTTGTAAACTATAATTGTTAATAAATTTGTTTTGAATTGAATTGAATTGAGGAAATAGTCAAGTAAAATTCTGAAAAAGTAAGCTAAATAATTGTATGTGATATTGACACTCATTGTATATATCACGTATCAGTTGAAAAACTCTGAAAAAAAATGTAATTAACAAAGATTAGGCACTTCTCAGTAGGGAGCTATTCATAACAAACAGGTTATGTTAACGAAAGTAGTTACGAAAGTATAGGCAACGTTTAGATTACGTTAATTATTTTTCAAAAATGATCAATCAATTGGCCTCAAGTTTTCACCTTTTTTTATATTTTACATATTTACAATCGATTATTTTTATTTATTTGCTTTTATCATGATTAGAGAATATTATTTAGGTATTATGCAAATCACAACTTACACACTTTCTTATTTATTATGAAAATACCTACTTTCTGTATATTGTTGCCCTAATCTGGGCACGCTAATATACTAGTAATTCAATACTTCGTCAGTATTAGCTAGAAGATAGTTGTTTTGATTGGTTCTCCAATAATGAGTGTTTTAAAGTATTTACCTAACTAGTATATTAGCATATTTACATATTTGTTAACAATAACTGTTAATATGACGGTCAAATTTTAATAAGTGTAGAAAATATGGATTTTTATTACCATGTCGATAGTGAAAAATTGCATTCATTAATACAGCGAGAAACTTTTATCTTTCTAGATAAAGGATGGGGACAAGTTTTTACCGTGAAACTTCTATGGGCGCGTTAGGCATTTTTCAGTAGGAAGTAAAGTACTATAAAATGTTTTTGGTTACTTGAAGTCACCGGCACACAATTTTTTTTGGGTTACTTCCAATTTAGCCGAAGTTTGCAACTTTTTTATTTTTAATAGTAACTTTCTTTCGTAATCCGAAGTTCAATTTTCTTTATACTCCTTTTTTCGAATTTAAGAATGGCTGAGTAAAAATAAAATTTAACATCTCAGTAGAAAGAATGCCATGGAAAAAATATATAAGCTGCAAAATTTTAACAAGCTTACCATGGAGTGTACAAAAAACATAAAACCACCTTCCTTAATTCAATATGTCAATTTTAAACTTGTATAAGAATTAAAATTTTCAAAAATTATTGAAAATAAATCTTTTTAAACATTTTTTTTTTTAATAGAAGTCCCATTTTCTTTTCTATTATTTGTTTGTAATATGTGTTTTCCATTTAATTTTATTTAAGTAACAGAGAATTATATAAAATTAATGAAAACTGAATAGTTTCTTAGAAAAAGAGCCTGCAACATAAATGTTTAAAATGAATAAGATTCCAGAAAGGTTCAATGTAATGTTGAAAAGGGACAGAGAGGTAACAAACACGTGTTAATAATAAGACACAAAAGAAGATACTAGAACTTACTTTGACTGAATTTTAAAGTAAATGGACCACTGCTCATTTTAAGGAATATATGACACATTTTAAACTAATTAGTTGGCGGGAATTATGGAGAAAAGAATCATTGTGTACCGTGGACCACACGGTAGAAATAAAATTTCTAATTCAAACATTACTGTAAAAACATTTTGTAGCACATCAAAAAGTTGCCTCTAACCTACCCTTCATTACATAATTTTTTTACATATTTCGGTACATATTTAAATACCGGTTAACCGGTTATGTTCATTTTACTTCCACGTCCAGTGGAAGTATAGTAACAAAAAAATTTTAAAAAATTTTTATTGTCCAAATAGGCTTAAAATGTCATGAAACGTCGAGATTTTAAGTTTGAGCGAAAAAAAATTTTCTGTCTGTCTGTCTATCGGTCTGTCTGTCGGTCTGTCTGTCTGTCTGTAACTTTTTTTTGTGCGCACGTTTACTCTGGAACCGTTTAAGATATTTACTTGAAATTTGGTACACATATGTACTTTAACGAGATCTAGAACTAGATTATATTTTCATCTTGTTCCGTCGAAGGGTTGGGGTGAAAATTGGGGTAAATTTGGGGTAAATGGATAAATCGAGCAGGTAAGAGTCCACGAAATTGGTATTTAGTATATACAAGGTCTCAAAAAAAATTTGGCATTAGCCACCCCCATTACCACCCCCACCCCTATTAAAGGGGATGAAAAAAAATTGTGATTTAGTGTATGTACAGGAACCAGAAACCTCAAAATATTTTTTTACTTCATCCACCCCCCCATTACCACCCCCCTATCACCACCCCCACCCCACTACCGATGTGGGGTATCGTTTTATGGGTTTTTGAGGTAGAGGATTTCAAATATTATATTATTAAAGTTCCATGAACAATTATTTTAACATACAAAGTTTTTTGTTGTGAGTGACTTGGATAGAGAATCTGGATGTGGAAGTCGTGATTCCTTGGGCAGCGGTTTTTATTTACCGATTTACCGGTTATTAAAATTTCCTGTAAATTGCATTGTGCATGTTTACAACTTTATTACTTTCTCAAAGTTTCCTTTTAGTAAAACCTAAGTTTATATTTTCTGCAAAAAGGTAGATATTCGGAGATTCAAATAATAGAAAAATATGGAGACTTCCCCCATTCAAAAAATGTTTTAAAATTATTTATTTTCAACAATTATTAAACAAATTAAATAGTGGAAGCCATTACATTGTGATAATTAATCATAATGAAACAGATGAAAACACCTTTCTTTGTTTTACTTCCACGTCCAGTGGAAGTATAGTAACGACAAAATAATTTTTTAAAATTTTTATTGTCCAAATAGGCTCAAAATGTCATGAAACGTCGAGATTTTAACTTTGAGCGAAAAAAAAAAAATTTCTGTCTGTCTGTCGGTCTGTCTGTAACTTTTTTTTGTGCGCACGTTTACTCTGGAACCGTTTAAGATATTGACTTGAAATTTGGTACGCATATGTACTTTAACGAGATCTAGAACTAGATTATATTTGCATCTTGTTCCGTCGAAGGGTTGGGGGGGTAAATTGGGGTAAATTTGGGGTAAATAGGTCAATCAAGCAGGTAAGAGTCCATAAAATTGGTATTTAGTATATAAAAGAGAAGCTAAGGTCTCAAAAAAATTTTTGGCATTAGCCACCCCCATTACCACCCCCCCCCCCCCATTTTAAAGGGAACGAAAAAAAAAAGTGATTTTGTGTATGTACAGGAACCTGAAACCTCAAAATATTTTTTTACTTCATCCACCCCCCCACTATCACCCCCCTATCACCCCCCCACCCCACTACCGATGTGGGGTATCGTTTATGGGGTTTTGGGATAGAGGATTTCAAATATTATATTATTAAAGTTCCATAAACAATTATTTTCATATACAAAGTTTTTTCATTGTGAGTGACTTGGATAGAGAATCTGGATGTGGAAATAGTGATTCCTTGGGCAGCGGTTTTTTATCATTAATTTATTATAACCAAACGTTACTGCAGTTTCGACAAGCGTGTAATTTTCAAACAGTTGATTCACAAATACAAAAATTATTTATAATTTAATTTTGTGTTTTAATGTTTAAAATTTACATATTAATTTAAAGAAAATGCAGTGATATCATTTTCCAATTTTTTTTGCGCACTCTTCATTTAGAAAATATATTTTTAAGACACTTCTTTTCAATGGTTCTTTTAAGATTTAAAATTTTTTATAAAAATTTAAAATTGGCATACTAATAAATAAAATGCAGAGGTGTTGAAAATGTTCTATGCGCTGTTCTACGAAGACTCCGTGGCCAGCTGAATTTTATTGCTTGACAATTTTTCCTATGGCTTTCTTTCTGTTGAAATAAAAATGGTTTTCACTTAAAAATGTAAAAAATTGCAACTTCCGGCTTTAATCTAGAACCTTGTGAGTCGCTTCTTATTTCACCCCAATTCGATATATACATCCTCTAGATTTTGAGATGTGTTGACATAGACTTTTATAGACATATGACTTCAAATAATCCCACAAAAAATAATTAAAAGGTGTAATAGTAGAGGTACAGAATTCGAAAAAGTCGTCTAGAAACGTGTCCCGTGGAACATTGAGACAAGTAAATATGTACTGATTGCGCTATTATTATGTAGTGTAATTTTAGAAATGAAGAAAATAAGATGAGAAATAATTCTCAAAGAGTGAGCTAAATAAATTGTTATTGAGTTTAGTTTCAATTGAGGTCTAAAAAAATTATTGGAAAAAAAAATCAAGATGATGCAGATTGATTAAAAAAATAACAAATTCATTATTTATTATTCAGTGGTGATGAATCATTTACGAAAACATTTTATTAAAATATCAATTTTAGTTATTGTAAAATACACTGTGCATTTGTGTATATGACATACCGAGTGATATAAAGGGTTTGTAACATTTATAATAACCCATAAGTTTTGTGTTTTTAAAAATAAAAATATACAGGGTAGTCACTCTAAACAAATTTGAAAAAATATGGTGTGGTTACCAAAAAAAATTAAAAAATGTGACGCAGGACGATAATATTTCGCATGCAGCTAACATAACTGTCAAAGAAACATTTGAAAAAACATACAAGGTGGTCACCCTAAACACAAAGAAAATATATGACGGTGAACGATAATATTTGGCATGTAGTTAACACAACTGCCGTGGAGAAAAATATGAAAAATATGCAAAAAAAAAAATAATGCGATGGAGAAAAATTACACAAATCTTAGGAAAATAACCATAGTTTTTAGTTAATAATAATATACGGGGTCGTCATCTAACAGAGAAAGTAATTAATGACTAAAGTATGCAAACTGTGCATTTTGATAAGGCTGTGTGCTAGAGAGAAAAGTTAAGGGGAAAAAAATTTGGGTTGGACTTAGCGCTTCGAAAACTTCACCTGCTTGGTCTGTTTTGTCCTGTTTAATGACATCAGTTAATTCAATAAACTGAATATCTCCAACTCTCTTCCTATTATGCAGGAGAAGTAACATAAATGTTACCTTAACAAGAATTCTTTATTGCAATATATTTGTTTCTTTTTTAAAATTTCTACAGTATTTACAGCTTTTTCTATACAAAATGTTCTTAGTGTCATAACGTCTTCGGTAAACGAAAGTAGTTCTTTTGAATGGTTTATCGATTTATTTCTATTCAGCTCTTTGAGAGCAAGACTACCAACTAAACTTCCCAATTTCATTCATTTTTCGCAAAAGTTTTAATTCCTCCACTATACTTTTAAAGTTATCTAATGACTCGTCCTTTTTGCATATTAGATATGTAACAATATTAATTAAATCTTTAAATGTCTTTCCCTGGGCAAAGCGTACGATGCCACCCCATATGATCCTTCATTTTCATAATAGTTGCTATGCGTTATTTACGACCTGAACAAGATAATCGATATTGATAGCGTATTTTTTAGTGCAAAGGATATAATGAATGTATAAACAAAGAATTAATAGATACGTTACGGTTACATTAATCCTTTTTCTGCATATCCCACTTTTAACCCCCATCTTGTTATAGAGCCCAATCATAGATACTTTTTTCTTGAAACAACAGTGTTAGGTACGTTATTTTATTTTCTTTAATTGTTCGAGGGTACCTCCTGAGTATTTTGAAAAGTTGGCAGGGGCGGCGGGGGTGTGCGTTAGCCGCAATATTTGAGCTGTAGCTCTTAAACGGTTAGTTCTACGAAAATAAGCATGTAAATCAATTAGTAGTGGGTTCTTACCATTTTTGTCATAGCAGCAACGGTTCGCGAGATATATACGTTGAACTTTGAAGCTAACTCACACCCCCGCCACCCCCAAGACTTGATAGAATACTCAGGATGTACCTATTGATTGGACTAATATTAGTTATACCATATATTATCAGATTTTAACTATTTGGGTGGATATAGTAACATTGATATTAAAAGAGTAATAAAAATTATGTGTTGCAATGATTTATGGTTTTATTAGGAAGCAGACACATTATTCAGAGTAACCTTTAGCTCAGACGACACAGAACATTTTATAGTGAAACCCACAAAAATTTGCAAACTGAATAATTTTTTTTTAATGAGTTCGTGAAAGTGTATAGAATAATATCCTGAAAAGTTTACATTTCGCTCGGATGCAGAACATAAAAAAAAAGTGAAAAAAAAATTTTTTTATCTATTTTTTCAAAATTTTGAAATTAAGTCAGGGTAGGAAAAAATACAGGTGGATAGACCACGTGTTTCTGAACAAAAAATGTCTTAATAAAATTTATCGCTAAAGCCACGGTATTCCTGAAAAAAAATAGTGAAGTAATTTTGTCACTGCCGCGCGGCCAGTGCACGGTTAAATGTACACTATGGAACTTCTAAAAATTCTTAGCTGTTCTATCGAGTAAAATAAAGCTTTTTTTCTCTTTCTGATTACACGTTTTAGACATTTTTATTATTGAATGGGAGGATAAATAGTGAGTATAGAGTGAAAATATATAATTATGGACGCATATACAGACACCACACATAGCCGCTGAATCGCTCGCATGACTTTTCACGTGCCTTTACTGTATTGTATTTATTACAGGTACACTTATCCACATTTCAGCTATATCCAATGGATTCCTTATACATTTGTTAATGTATTGGAAAAGTTCCAGAATTTATATTCTAAACAATCAAAGATATTTTCATAGTTATAAGGATAAGATCGTGAAAATCGCAATTTGTTATCATGATCTGATTGATCATATTTTCGAAAAAATGCATACAAATAAACGATTTTGTGTTTAAACATTCGAAAAGTATAAATTTTTTTCCGAAATAGCGATATTTTACTTTTTTCAATGGATCAATTTCTTGACAAGTTACAGCCTCTAATATATATATATTTATCAAAAAAATCATCAAGCAAGGAAATTAAAATTATTTGAGAGTACTTTTTTTAATCCTCGTTACTACAACTTAATAAACCATAATAATCATGGAGTGTACATACTTTTTAATAGTTCTCAATGAAGAAATAATTTTTTTGAAGGGCTTCTATTTTTTTCTATATTGTAAGTTTGGGTGTGAGAATATATATAAGTATATTTGTCCCATCCATCCTTTGCTTGTATTGTTTGAAACAAAAAACATCAGAAAGCTACAATTTTCATCTTTTAAATGAGCCAACACTCATATAGATTGAACAAATTCTGATTTAGTGACATGTAATTCAGTGCGTCGATGTCACAGTCATGCGTATTCAAGCGCGTGGCGCATGGATATCGCTCCGAGTTATAACGTTACACTTGACTATTTTTTCCGGGAAAACCGTGGCTTTAACGATAAATTTTGTTAGGACATGTTCATAAATATGTGATATATCCGTCTGTATTTTTTATTTTTTTCTAGCTTGATTTTACTTAATTACTACTGAAAATGCAGAGGAAAGATATATGTAGTACGACTTTTTCGGTTTTTAAATGGATCAACCAAACACTACATACTTTTTAATTCCAGATTTATTTGAGAAGCTTGACCATTTTTCTAAGGTGTCCAAACCAAGTTTGAGTTGTTTTTGGGATGCTAGTATTTTAAATATTGTGTATAAATCGAAAGGTATCTAATCGGTTTCTTAGAAATATTTTATTATTCTGTTCCTTATCCAAAACTGCTAAAATTTACGGGGAGACATTTTAAAAAATGTGAATTGTAATTATAAAAGAAATAAATAAATTTGCAGGTGAACTACACCTTCTTACCAAATAGCGCAAAATATTTATTTAAACGACTAAAGATCTAAAAAGATTTTGAAATATCAATCATTTATTATTTAAGTGCGTAGACTCGTAAGAAGGCAATTATTTTTTTTATATATACAATTTTACAAATATTTGATGGCAATAAGAAAAACTCTTTTCATCTTCATTTAAACGATTTTTTTGGGATTAGTTTAGAATTTTAGAAAGTGAGACCAAAACATTGAAGACTAACTTTAGATAAGAAGAAATATGAATTTTTTTATTTATAAGACACCAAAACACAAAAATTAACGTATCTCGGGCCCAAATTCAAGTAAATCACATTCTGTTTTTCAGATGTTGGTTTATTCATCTACATTCATAATTCTTGACTGTTTTTGATTTCATAAAAATCCAGACTTATTAAAATTTGTTTATAATTACAACTGTAAAAATTCTAAGCAAATTCCAAAAAAAATGTTTAAATTAAAAAAAACATGTTCTTAATTGTGCTGCAAAATACATTAAAACAACTTATATTTAAAAAAATTCGCTTCTATGAGTCGGTGCATTTAAACATTAATCAACTGAAATTTCGAAGTCTTTTTTATTTTCAGCTGTTTAAATAAATATTTTGCATTAAAATTAGACATCAATGTTTAGCTCGATAAAAGGGAATACTCCTATTAATGATTTGTGTATTATTATTACATCATATTCTTTATATTATTCAAAAAAGTAAATTTTAAAAAATATATATTTTTTGTAAATTAACAAATTATTAGAAAGTTTTATTTATTTCAAATTTTATTGGGAACAATTTGGTATTTTTATTTTTGAGATGCAATTACTAGGATCGAGAGAGAAATATTTGAATTTCTGGTATACTTTACTAGCAACACATGTTCATGGTTAACTTTATTTTTAAGAGCATCCCTCTACTTGGATACTGTTGTAATTGTAAAATATTATCTTTGCTAACCTTTTCTGTTGACAATTGAACAGCTTAAAGCATGGCGTAGAACATGAATTTATGGCTTTATTGGCCCTAAAATTCTCATCTTATGAACTCGTTTATGAAATGAATTTTGCTATTAAATACCTATTCACATTACTTTATTATTATACCTATTTGATTTAATCAGATAGGTATATTTTAACCAAAAAAAAAATTATAATAATCATAGTAGAAAAAAAAAATCGTACAGAAATCCGTTTCATATCGAATGTATGTGTGTGTAGATCGTTTCTTGTAAATACGATAACTTCTATTAGACTTAAAATAATTATTTCTTTGGCGCGTATGTAAAATAGTGTGGTAAAATACTCCCTGTTGAAATTGGGCCATATCCGCCATACAGGGCGATAGCCAGAGGCGTACAAATGATCAGATTTTACATAAACTGTGTTTATTATAATTGTAGAGCAAAATATTACTATACAAAAATATCAAGATATATAGGATATCAAAACTATATAATATAGTGTGTCTATAAGGTTCGAAAGTACTTTTACGTAGATTGAAGGATCTATCAATTTAACTTCAAAATGCTATTGAGGTGTTTTTAATAATGAAAGTTGCATTCTTGTGCTACCGAATGCTAATACATATTAAACATGATGACTGTAGTTAGACTGAAAATTTTTATTTCAAATTTCGAACATTTGTAAGAAATTAGAGCATATCAGTCATACAGGGCAAACATTTCCTCAAAACAATACAAAAAAGAGACTATTAGACGAATGTGAAATTATGCATACAAATTAAAATACATTCAAATAACTTTAAAAACTTAGTAATAAAAGGTTAAATTAAGGTCGATAACGATGCCATACAACCTAATTTTATTTAAGCGCCTTTTATCTACATAAAAACGTATGGATTTTATTTGGTGAAACAAAAAGTTTTTGATTCAATCTAAGTTCCGGACGGTATTTGAGTAAACAAAACAATGTTTAAAGTAGAGTATTTCGTCTTTTTTCTTAGCTACCTCTGGTTGTATAGGTCATATCACAATAAACAACAAACTAGAATGTTTATTATGAAATTGCGATGAAAACCAGATGTGCCGAACCCGTCTCGTCGATTTGTCGAAAAAATGAAGACAATTAAAATCGATAGCCTTTAAACAATTGACGGTGACTTAAGTAATAATACATACATTTCAACGAAATTTTAGGAAATAACGCTTCTAGTTGAGCTAAATCATCATGGCATAATATTAAGGCGAATGCCTAAAAAAAATAGCTGTCGAAAATTGAATAGTCGATTGTAAATGCATCAAGTCGTACATCTTTTTTGTTACAATAAAGGTTTTTTCATGTACTTTTTATTAGGCTTAATAACCTACATTGTTTTTTGAAATATTTAAAGTCATTTCTTGCTTTTCTTTAAATTATCTTTTTTGAACAAATCAAAACTCTATTCGAAAATTAAATTTATTATTATGCATCAAAAATATACAAAAAAAAAACAATTTAAAAAATCTGTTTTTTTTTCTATGCCCATTGGGAACAGAGATAAAAGATTTTGTTTGCGCGAAAATATGCATTTGTTTAAAATACAGTTTTTTCAATACCACTGAAAATTACATGAAAAAAATCTACATTCTGAAAGAAATATATGTTGTTTTTCTACGACTCGTCCACTTTAGTCTATGTAAAACGCGGAGTTTGACGCTCGGAATGCCCCCCTCATCGGGACTACTTTTACCCCATGTTTTTTGGGTCGCTGATCACGAAAATCGGGGTCCCGCGGCTCTAAAAATAGTGCGTCACCTCTAAAAATGCCAAAAACCACCTCTTTTGGGAATAATACTGTAAAATAATGTTATGAATGTGCTAATTGTAATGATATTTTGCCAGTTCAGTATGTTCATCTAAATTAAGGACAAATTTTATAGAGGGGGTGAAACTTCCCCTAAATTGACGTGAAATGGAAAAATGATTGAATTTTTTTTTATTCACTTTTTGATTTAAATTTAGATGAATGGGGATTTTATAATGAAGAAAATTTTTTTCCAACCCGTCAGGGGTGAAAACTACCCCTGTATCGCCTTTAAATTGAACTAACGCTTGGGGGTGAAAAAGTTTTGTGATATTTTTTTCGACGGAAGTTTATCAGAAATTACAAGCAAACTGAAAAGTATACATATCTACTTAATGTCTAAGCGTTAGTTCAATTTAAAGGCGATACAGGGGTAGTTTTCACCCCTGATGGGTTGGAAAAAATTTTCTTCATTATACAATCCCCATTCACCTAAATTTAAATCAAAAAGTGAATAAAAAGAATTCAATCATTTTTCCAGTTTTCACCCCTGAAGGGTTGGAAAAAAAATTTCTTCATTATACAATCCCCATTTATCTAAATTTAAATCAAAAAGTGAATAAAAAAATTTCAATCATTTTTCAATTTTACGTCAATTTAGGGGTATTTTCACCCCCTCTGGTTAGCCCTCAGCATAAAATTTATCCTTACTTTAGATGAACTTACTGAACTGGCAAAATGTCATTACAGTTAGCACATTCATAACATTATTTTACAGTATTATTCCCAAAAGGGGTGGTTTTTGGCATTTTTAGGGGTAACGCACTATTTTTAGAGCCGCGGAACCGATTTTCGTGATCAGAGACCCAAAAAACATGAAATAAAAGTAGTCCCGATGATGGGGGCATTCCGAGCGTCAAACCCCGCGTTTTACATGGACTACTTGAACAATTGACGATTTATTTTACTACTTTATTATTATTTTGTTCATTACACAGGCACACACAAAAAAAGTCGAATGCGAGAAGGCCTATGTATTCCCATGCATTTTGACCCGTTGAATACGAATCTGATGTCCGTTTTGCCCGATTGGCTCTTGCATTTTTGCTGACCTCAAAAAACACCTTAAAAATGCCCAAAACGAGTAAATAAAAAGCTTAAATGAGCTGATCACTATATCTATACGTAATTTGGGGCGCTGAAATTGAATATGAGGTCGGAATTAGCAGATCAGTTGGGAATTTTAACATAACCTCAAAAAATGCCTAAAAATCCAAAACAAATAAATTAAAAGCTTAAACCAAGAACTTTAAAACTAACATAACCTAAGGCAAGAGCTAAGAGCTTTAAACCAAGAACTTTAAACTAAGAATTGTTAACCCAACATAACCTGAGACAAGAACTTTAAACCAAAAACTTAAACCTATTATAAATTAAGACAAGACTGTTAAGTTCCTGAGGCAAGAACTATTAAGATTTAGAGTTCTTGGTTCAGAGTTCTTTGTGTAAAGTTCCTGTCTCAGAATATGTTACATCTAGAGTTTAAAGTTCTTTGTGTAAAATTCTTGCCTTGTTTTTAGTAAATTCGACGATAAAATAAAAAATATTTATCTAAAATGTTATAGTATGGAAATAGTGGATAAAGGTTTTCCATGATACCTTGCATCATATGTTATAAGATGTTGGACAAATGGAAAGAACGTTAAAAAGTAAAATATAAAAATCCAATGATATCGAAGGAGCCTGGAATCCGTGAAGAGTGTTATTTTTTAGCAATACAAATGTTTCCGGAATTAATGCTAAAAAAGGGTTAATGGAAACTGATTGTTCCGAAAGTCAAGAAGATGACAGTGAATATAAGTGTTCGATAAGAATTAAAACTCCCAATATTTGGTGAAATGATAAACTTAATAATGTTGTTAGAAATCTTGGTCTATCTAATGGTAGGGAAGAATATTTTGCGGCGATTATGAAAAAAGACAATTTAGTATCAAGTGATGTTCGTTCTAGCTCATACAGAAAAAAAGAAAAAGACTTTGGAAAATATTTTACACAAGGAAGAGAACACTTGATGAATATACTTAAACCTATCATATATAGATTTTAGATAAATATTTTTTATTTTATGATTTTTTTTCGATTTTTCGGACTCTCGATTTTACTACAAACAAAACAGAAGGAATTCACATTATTTACGCAGTTGTGCAAAATTTTTTGTAGCCCTATACTCATAGGAAGGCAAGTTTCTTACTTCACTAGAGCTGCGGTTGCATGATGACGCCCGCAGTCCCGCTTTCTCAACCTGACCTGCCGCCGATACTGGGGTTTCCCTCCCCTGCATCGTAAACTCTGTCTCTACTTCTGCCATGAAGGCATTTTTTTACCTAGGAACTTAGTCGAAATAAATCTTTGCCCGCCGTCACCACGTGGAGGTGTCCTAGTCGCAAGAATAGAAAAAGAAACAAATGGCATATGACAAACAAACAGAAAAAAGAAAACTATACATATGTTTAGAACAGCTCTAAGAAAAAAAAGTAAAAAATCATCAAGGGAGGGTGTAGGTAAATGTTAAGTCCAAACGATATTCCTCTCTCAATAGAGCAAACTTTGAAAAATTTCACTGTTCAGTAATATTTTCCTTAGGATACTTGAAAATTTAAAAGTTACCCATCTCCGCTCACTAGGGTTGATGAGAGTTTATGCTGAAGTGATATTTCTCTATGAAGTTTGCAGATTGCGCTTTAATTCTGACTTCTGTATTGTGTTCAGCACGTTGCAAATACGTCGGAAATTATATGTTCAGATATTATGTAGAGCAAAGTCAATTTCGGGCTATGATTCAGTCATTTTTGGATACGTTTTCATCCTAAATAAGGATTTTACAAGATATTCGATCGTCGCGCATAAATTCTGACCGATTCGGTTTCAGTGCCCCAAATTACGTATAGATATAGTGATCAGTTCATGTAAGCTTTTTATTTACTTGTTTGGAATTTTTCGGGCATTTTTTAGGTGTTTTTTTGAGATTATGTTAAAATTTCTAACTGATCGGCCAACTCTGACCTCAGATTCGCTCTCAGTGCCCCATAATATGCACGGAAATGGTGGTCAGCTCATTTAAGCCTTTTATTTACTTGTTTGAGGTTTTTCGGGCATTTTTGAGGTTAGGAAAATACAAGAGCCAATCGGGCAAAACGGACATCGAATTCGTGTTCAGCAGGTTAAAATTCATGGGAATACATATTACATAGGGCCTGCCTTCTCGCACTCGACTTTTTTTGTGTGTGCCGGTGTTATTTTTTGGACTTAAATTTTGACAGGATGATTTATTTAGGTTAGAAATATATTGGAGTAGGAGAGAGTAAAAATATATGCATTATTACGTAAGTTATAATCAATTGTTAAAGAATTATCTTGTTTAAATTTTTTGCAACTTAACATATTGACAAAAAAGTTCGGGCTCATCGAGTTTTCTTCGCAATTTCATAACGGACATTCTAGTTTTTATTTATTTTAGTTTATTATTCTATATAACTAGAGATGTTTAAAAACTGCGAAAAAACACGAATTTTATACACAGTATATATAAAAACACTACAAATAAAATATTTACTCATTCCATTATAGATACTCGGTTACAGTATATGCAGTTATTCTGAAAAATAAAAAAGTTAATTCGATCACATTTTCCGCTGTAAACTACACAAAGTGATAACGCTGCCATTAATATTAATTTATTATTCAATCATATTTTCAAGACAAATATACTTTTTGCATACACCATGGGAAAAAGAAAGGTAATCCTAAAATAATATTAAATAGTAATACTAAAATATCAAGTTTTTACTATTATGAATGAAAGGTATAGAGGAGTTTCAACATAAAAAATGTGAAAATTTGCCAATTCCCAATCAAAGCACGACCTCAAAAATATGTAATGTGGTGTGTGTGTGTGTGTTAATAAGAGTTAACTGTCTGTTTTTGTGTGTTTGAGAGTTACATAGCATGTGTCGAATTCAGTGGTCTCGTTGTTCGGCTATACAGGGTGTCCGGTAATACCGGTCTGGTGCCGATTCTACATGCAAAAATATGAAAGAAAATTTATATAAATATGTCAGCTAATGCTTCCTTATGGACCTTTGAAGATTGAAGCCAAAAACTGGTATTCTGCTATTTTCATTTTTTTTTAAATTAAATAATGGCAATGAAAATTAATTAACAATGAGCTTATTGTTACTCTACTTGACTTAATTGTTACGTGAAAACTTGAAGCACATCGTGTTTTCTCATTTACACGATTTTTCTCACAAGCGGTTAGTTTTTCGATTAAAATGAAAGATGACCTTTTTTAATATTTTTAATTAGTGCTGTAACTCAATTAGGAAGCATTTGCGGGCATTGCGGCACTTTCTTTCAAATTTTTTCGGATATAATTTGTACCAGAAGTTTGTTACCGATATTTTCTGACACCCTGTATAGAATATGAAGAAAGTACAGCTAAAGATTTTTAATTATATTAAAAACAATAAGTAAATAAATCAGCTAATATTAGATATAGATTAAGAGAAGTCATCACATATTTTTTACCTGCCCAGGAATTTGACCTCAATAGGCAGTTCACAGAGTTATAATACGATAAAGGGGTTTGTAGATTTCAAAACGAGAAATAATGTAAACTACGGTTACTTTGTCGACAAAGGCATTAAGAAAACGATGATTAGAGGGCATTGTCGCATGTACCATAAATGTAATGTACTGTGATTTCTTTACAATTTTTAATATTCTGTGTAATGTCTTATATAATATACCCACGGACAAAATGATCGCATCATTCAAAATTTGTCATGTTTTGAAGTTAATTTATTTCTTAACCGTTTTTCCGATTTTAATGATAGTTTTATTGTTTAAAAAAAAAGTTGCAAAGTTGTAACGAAAACGTAACTTTTTTTATACTATATCTCCTGTCCTGGACATCAAATGCTTAGAACGACGTCGAGATGTAGTTCCGTAAGTAATTGAATGTTTTCTTAATTTCTTTCAAATTAGATTTAATTTAAACTACTTAGGTACCCGAAAAATTTATCGGATTTTCTTCCATCTATAATATGATTTAAAATTCACTAGCCGTAGAAACCCTGAGGTGCCAGAAAGTCATTTTAAATATCGGGAATCAAGCGCAAATGCATGGTGCCACTAAGTACGGTTAGACATCAGTGGTTGGCGCGCCCTCTGCAGATTATACGGTTGAACCAAAATCCAGTTTTTATAGAAAAATCGACCAAGTAGCTCCATCTTGAAATTTTGTGGGAAGGATGTTATGATGTTTAGACGTTCAAATATGCGATAAAACGTTCTGGCACCTCGATCTGGTGCCAGAACGTATATATAGGTGCCACTCCGTCCATATATATGTGAATTTGGTGCCTGAACGTTCAGTTTTAAATATATATATATATATTTACTTTGCCGACTATACAAGCCCACATCGTAATAAACTGCCGACTATACAGACCAAAAATGACAGTTTCAGACCCGGCTTCGGGCTTGTGAACGTCTGACTATGTTTTTGGCATCAGTGACCTTGGGAGATTAACATAAACACAATTTCAGGTGGGCGTGTAAAGATGGTTTTATCACAATTTATATACTGATTTAGTTTCGGGTCTGACTGGGTAGGGGGCGCTCTTGTTGGACTTGTATATTGTATATAATCTGTACTACTTTCATAACTTTCACAGACCCTAAATTTGGCAACAACGCTTTTGCAACGAACTACTAAGTTGTGGTCTTTTCTATTCGCGGCAGGCTGCTGAGCTGCAAATTAAATTATTATTTATTATTTTGTTGACGTTAGTAGTCAATTTTTATTCGATAATATGTGACAAATAAAATTAATCCAGTTGTAATTATTTTTCGAAAAAGAGCTTCTTAAACACAAAGGAGATTTTAACAAGGGACCCCTCAGAATCCTTATGGAAAATTACTCTCGGCTAAATTTTCTGAAAATTATAGTTTTTCAGTTACAGCTGTTAGAAGTTTTGATCAATCAACGAAATTAAAAAAAAGTTCAACGCTGAATCACTTTATTAATTAAAACATTAATTTAGCAAAAAATCTGCGACTTCCAGTGCCATCGGAAACTACCCCTTGCCCTTGAGCCTTCGTATTTTAAAATTTTCAAGATTCAAAACTAGGCCGAATACCACTCTGATTTCAAAGATAATACAGTAAAATAATTTATTGATTAAAACAATATTAAAAAAAAGTCTCCCACGGCCATCAGAAACTACCTCTCCGAGATTCAAAATTAATGTTTTAATTAATAAAGTGTTTTAGTGCTTAAATCAGCATGGTATTCGACGTGGTTTTGAATGTGGATAAATTTAAAATGGAAAGGGTTGCTCAAGGAGTAGTTTTCGATGGTCGTGGCAAGCGGAAATGTTTGCTAAATTAATGTTTGAATTGACAGTTTTTTCAGCGTTGAAACGGCCTGGTATTCGGTCTCGTTTTGAGTCCTGAGAATTTTCAGATACAAAGGGTTGCTCAAGTGTATCTGATGGCCATGTATCTGATGACGAGGAAGTTGTATTTAACTCATAAAAATATTCTACATTCACTTTGCCAACTATACAAGCCCACTTCGTAACAAACTGCCGACTATACAAACCAAAAATGACGTCTGCAGACCCGGGTTCGGGTCTGAGTGGGTTTGGGAGATTAACGTATCAAAACTTAGGTGGGCTTGTGAAGACGGTCTAAAAAGTATTTCTCGTCATACCTCCCTCGTAAGAGTGCTCTAATTCCTTTGTTTTGTCGATCGTAAGTGACGCCTTATGTACCAAATACTTGTTGCCATTGGCAACGGGTCATAATTTTTCATCAGGTCCCTAGGGAAATAAAGTAAATTTGGGAAAAATTTTATATAACAAGTTAGCCCAGTCAATGAACGTTCAATAAGGGGGTCTAGTGGGAAATGCCAAGATCACAATTTTTGACTTCAGGGCTGTGTTTAGACTATTTAGGAGGTAAACATACCAAGTCCCCGAACGTAGGAGGTGGGAGGGGGGGGGGGCACGGAGAAGGACCCGGTTTTTGGTTTTTCGCTCATATCTCGACAACGGTTAGCCCTATATGCAAAATTAAAGCTGACTAAATTTCCTACAATAATGTTCCTATTAATTTTTTTCGTATCTGTTATGGTTCAGTAATGGATTGTATATCTTCTAACTGCATTCTAACTTTATTAAAATTTTATTTAATAATCATCGTAGAAAAAAATTTCTTGTACAGATATCCGTTTCACAGCAGACTGAACTCAAATATCGAATAAAAAATGTCTTTGCGTCTGTGCGTGTATATGTATGTGTGCGTTAATACCGTTTCTTGTAAGTACGATAACTTCTGTTAGACTTAAAATATTTAATTACAATTTGGTACATATGTAAAACAGCATATTACAATAATCCTTATTGAAATTGGGCCATATCTGTAATACACGGTGATAACTAGAGGCCTACAAACTCTCACATCATAATAATCTTATTAAAAATACCATGTTCCATATTTTAGGATAACATTGATATATCATCTAATTTAAATAAAGTTGGTTTGCCTAACATACACCCGGTATTTTGCGGTTTATAAATTTTATACATCTTATTTTTGTATGCTTTGTAATATTTTGCTCTGAAATTAAAATAAAACCTATTTTACATATGAGAGTTTGTAGGCCTCTGGTTATCACCATGTATTACAGATATAGCCCAATTTCAATAGGGGTTATTGTAATATGCTGTTTTACATATGTTCCAAATTCTAATTAAATATAAGTTTAACAGAAGTTATTGTATTTACAAGAAACGGTATACACGCACACACACACTTACAGATGCAAAGACATTTTTTATTCGATATTTGAGTTTAGTCTGCTGTGAAGCGGATATCTGTACAAGAAATTTTTTTCTACGATGATTATTAAAAATATTTATCAAAAAATAATAATAATAATAATTTCGTTTGTTTAGCTAATGAAAGCTATACAATTCACAAATATTATTTTACATCTAACAAAAGCTTAATAAATAAATACATATAAAAGGGTAAATCCATAATTAATAATTAAACAAGTAGAAGCATGAAGCAGCCTCAGTGCTATTTAAGTATCACAAAACACTAAATAAAATACAATACCATACAACACAATGCAATACAATACAATACAATACAACCGCAGACCTTATGTTTCATATAGGTATTGTCAAATTATAATAAAGTTAGAATACAGTTAGAAGATATACAATCAATTACTGAACCATAACAGATACGAAAAAAATTAATAGAGAGAGAGAGTTTATGTCAGACAATTTTACATTGTATACACACAATAGCAACTTTATTGTAGAAAATTTAGTCAGCTTTAATTTTGCATATAGCCACTTTTTGATTATGTCTAACCGTTGTCGAGATATGAGCGAAAAACCAAAAACCGGGACCTTCTTCGTGCACCCCTTTACCCCCCCCCCCCCCACCTCCTACGTTCGGGGACTTTTAGTATGTTTACCTCCTAAATAGTCCAAACACAGTCCTGAAGTCAAAAATTGTGATCTCGGCATTTCCCTCTAGAAACCATTCATTGACTGGGCTAAGTGTTAAATTAAATGTTTTAACTTTTTTGGATGTAAATCCAGACAAGCCTTACTTGGTATACTTTACTACTAGTTTTCTAAAGTTTTTTTCTAGTTTAATGATTCATGGGTATGACGAAAAATATAATATGCACCGCAGGTCGTACAGTGCACTTACAACCCTTGGTACATAAGCAAACTAATTAAAACATCTTATCTCTGCAAGTAGTATTAAACCCCTAATGTTATAATTCTTAGCCAGTCTGAGGAAAAGTTGGGATTTTCACTAAGAAATTTAAGGCATTCAGATTTCTTAGGAGGAATCCTATTTTTTATGTGGTTTTTAAATGCTTTTAGCACTATATTTTTTTGATGTGGCTCTCATCTAACCCGACATTTATTGTTTGTCAACTTCATCCTGTTTTCTTTAGCAACTTCTTCTTGAATGTCTTATACTTCATCCGAAATATTATTGTCATCCGTCAGTCACATTTTTTCATTGATTTTTTTAGTGTGACCACACTGTATATTTTTGATATTTTTCCATAAATTTTTTTAGGATGACCACCTTTCACATTATTAAAAAAAATTGAGTGACCACCCATGCGAAATATTATCGTTTTCCGTCGCTTTTTAATATTTTTTTTTTGATGACCACCCTGAATATATTTTTCTTCTTTGACAATAATTGTATTAACTGCATGCAAAATATTATCGTCCCTGGCACATTTTCTAAATTTTTTTTGGTGACCGCCCTGAATATATTTTTTTCTTTGGCGGTTGTAGTAACTGCATGTGAAATATTATCGTCCTCTGTCGCATTTTTTTTTTTTTTTTTGGGTGACCACCCAGTTTTTTTATATTATTCTTCCTTGATAGTTGTGATAACTGCATGTCAAATATTGCTGTGTTCAGTCATTTTTTTCCCTTAATTATATTTTTATGGGGTCCACCCTGTATATCTTCCAACGGAACTCTATCTCAATTCTTCGTTGGCAGTAGCGTCAACTATCTACCAAATATTATCCCTCTCCGTCAAGCAGTTTTGTAGATATGGCGTCAACAGACAGACGGACTAACCGAATTAAATGGTTTTAATTTTCGCAAACCACGTACTCTGAAACGTGAAAATCAGGAAAAATCTCGGAGAGAGGGGGTGGTAATGGGGGGTGGCTAATGCCAAAATTTTTTTTGAGACTTTAGCTTCTCTTGTATATGCTAAATACCAATTTCCTGCTTGATTTGTATATTTACCTCAAATTTACCCCAATTTACCCCCCAACCCTTCGACGGTTCCAGAGTAAACGTGCGCACAAAAAAAGTTACGACAGACCGACACAGAAATTTTTTTTCGCTCAAACTTAAAATCTCGACGTTTCATGACATTCTAAGCCTATTTGAACAATAAAAATTTTTAAAAAAATTTTTGTCGTTACTATATTTCCACTGTATGTGGAAGTAATATATTAATTTTTACCCTTTAATAACTTTAACCTTTAATTTGGTACACAGCGAATATTATATCCTATAAAAGAATTAGTTTCACTACTTATATATCTGATAATATTGTATTGTCTTCTGTCACTCAGGTGGCTTTAACATCTCCATTATTCTAAGTTTTTTGTTTAGAAGTTCTTTTCAACATTTTAAAATAGCAGCACACCACTACTCTAACACTAAGGCAATGAAATGTTACAAATTTTCGCGGGAATCGCATAGAATTCAAGGAGAGATGGGTTAAACAAGTATCTTATTGGTTAGTTAAATATGGCAACACTGTAGGGTCTGTAATGGTCGGCATTTTAACAGAATTTGTATAAAATGGTTTGTAAATGCGGCAAAATGACACGGTCCTGGAAACGTATAAGAAACAATATATTTTTTTTTTTATAAAAATTTGTTTCCCCTCTCGGTGTGCTCGATATGTCCAATGAGAAATAAGCATACAACGCTAAGTTTTAGGTCGGTAGAACCAATATTTCTTGTAGGTCTGAGGTCGCCTGTGAAGTCGACCGGGTCTGGAAAGTATAGCCAAACCAATATATATATATATATATATATATATATATATATATATATATATATATATATATATATATATATATATATATATATATATATATATATATATATAAGGTTATTATATTTGGTAATTACTTAAATACCTCCTCGCATTTCTGTTATCCTAATGCTCCTGACAGATTTTAAAGTAGAAAATGATGCTTTGGTATGCGAACTTTTGAATAGCCATATTTTAGATGCTCCTGGTAATTAATTAAATACCTCCTCGCATTTCTGTTATCCTGTGTGGTGCTGGCGGTCTGACAGGGTGGGAAGTAGCTATGAGCGGAACCAAGATTTCTAACGTATGAGATTTGCAGATTATACCACCTTAGTTGCAGCAAGCATGGATCTATGAGCTCATACACAGTGGCGGCTCGTTACATCACAAGCTGATAAGGCAGTTCTCTAGACTCAGATATCTATAGGTACCTAGACAGGTTTGTAAAGGAATCCTCTACTCCGTTTATAAAATTACGAATTACGTGCAGATTTACTGCAAATGTATTGGAAAGGCACTGCCTCATCTACCCCTCATGGGACAAGCTGCCACTAGCATACACCTGCTGGGCAGGCTTCAGATAGTACCCTCTGATCATGGTTTAAATGTAAATAACAACATGAAAATTATGATTGTAGATTGAACAAATAATAACCTCCCAGACATATAACGTTGACTGTGAGGTAGTAAATAAGGTGATATAGTCCAGTACAGATTTAAGTGACACGTAAAAAAGGCCATCAAAACCGGTCATAAAAGTGTCAAAGCGGCGTAATTATGTTTTTATACTTAAAATTTTTGTGCCTTTTGTGCCACAATATTAGAAAGTTATTAGTTATTGAAATAGACATTAAATAGTTATTTGATATCGCGATAAATTTTTAAAATTTACTCTGTTTTGCTTGTGTCAAAATTGGAATAATATTTTATATATTGGTGGAGCATTGATGAATGTTACTCTAAATTAAAATTATACCAAATATTCTCTTGTTGCTCAGTTTCGCCAATAATAATTTAATATATCGAATTATTATTGTTGCCCAGCAAGGACCACGAGGACCTTGCCAAAAAATGTGGATTCAGAGTTAAGGTTATCGATATTATTAAAATAAGTAAAAGAAATAAAGCAAATCTTTAAATTCTTTAAATAAATAAAATATTATATTTATATCAATAACCCTAACTTGATCTAATTGACCCAGATTAAATAAATAAATTGAATTCTAGAAAAAAAAAAAAATTATCTAATAAATAAATTCAATTCTGGAAAACAAATATATAATTATCAAATAAAATATGTATACATATATACAGGGTGTTCCAACTCTATTTAGACAAGTATTATCTCGGAAACGGTTAGACATAGAAAGAAAAAATAAAAATAATGTTATATTGCACTTGCGCGTTTGTAAAACACTGATAAAACGATAAATTCATAATGTACACTAAATGACATAATATTTTATTCAAAACACTAATCACTATAACACACTCAACACTTTCTAAATCGGTATCTGAATCTACATATATTATTAAACGGTCTGATTAGGGCTGATGCTTTTTCCTAACTTAATGTATTCATCTTTAATTTTAATGACATGCTGTATACAATTTTGCCAATAACTTGGTGGTATTTCTCTCACTTCAGCTTTAATAAGGTCGATTACTTTGGCATCAAATTTGGGAAAGGTGTTATTTTTTCGAATATTTCTTTTCAGCTAACTCCATATTAGTTCGTTCAATCGGGTTGAAAATATAATAATATTGAGGCAACCGTAAAACTGTATGTCCTTGAGCTTTAGCCATGTTATCAATTACATATTGGGAAATTTTGCTTATTAACAATATCCAAAAGTTTTTCCTTGTAAAATTTTCTTGAAATTTCAAATTATGTTTTCAGAGAAATTCTCGAATGTCTTTTTTCTTTGTTCCAGTATTTGGTATTTTTTAGATTTGTCGCGAATGATATTAAGCATTGTCTAAAACAAATTACACTGTTTTTTTCTATCAAATGATAGCAATGAGGTTTGAAACCATTAAAAATAATAGCAGTCATGTTCCGGTGGTACCTAGTCAACGTTTGAATCTTCCAGTTTTTTCCACTTAATTTGAGACCATTATGTACCCATCTATTTTCTGAACCACAATGTATAATTACTAATCTGGTTCCCTTTATTTGCAAGCATATCAACTTTACATTTCTTTGAGCCATCTGTCTGTCCAGCCTTTTTTTCACTGTATCATGGATACCATACCAAGTTTCGTCTAAATATAATATATTGGGCTGTACAATTCTGGAGCTTTTTATAATAGGGTCTTTGTGAACGCCCTGATATCGTGTTCACAAATCGCCCTTTGATTACTACCGCTAGATCGTCAGCATATCCTAGGCAGGAGAAGCCTTCTGCGGAAATTTTTCGGAGGAGTTCATCAACAAGGGTTGCCCACAGCTGTGGAGATAATACCCCTCCTTGGGGGCAGCATGTACTCACTTTTGCCTCAATGGTAGCCTCGCCTAGATTGAATACTATTATCCTCTTTGTGCTTCTGTTGTGTGGCGGCCTGCTGTAACCAGGCTTTACATTCAACAGAAGCTAACACAACTCCAAAGACTCGCCTGTTTGGGGGTCACAGGAGCAATACGCACAACCCCCACAGCAGCTCTGGAGATCCTTCTGGACCTCGTGCCCCTTCACTTGGTGATTGAGGCCGAGGCTCGGAGAGCGGCCTACAGGCTGAGGTGCGGTGGTCAGTGGAAGGCCAGATGAGAACAATTAGGACACAATAGAGCCCTTTGCAACGCGATAGGGACTCACTCACTTCTGGAGACCAGGAGTGATGATATGATGCTTCCCTTCTCCTTCTCAGAGCCCTTTGAGGTTGTCATCCCCAAAAGGAAGGATTGGAACCCACTCGAGGACATACTCAGGCCCGCCGATATCGTCTGGTTCACAGACGGATCGAGGTTTGAGGAAAGTGCTGGAGCGGGGATATACGGTGAAAGGCCCAGGGCTGAAGCTTCTTATGCCTTGGGCAAATTCGCCACGGTATTCCAGACCGAAATTTTTGCTATTTTGGTCTGCGCATAGGAAAATATCCGAAGGAAATATTCCAACAGGCACATATATACATATATGTAGCGACAGTCAAGCGGCCCTCAAGGCCCTTGCATCAGTCCGGACCAAGTCAATCCTGGTTCAAAACTGTAGACAGGCTCTCTGTGAACTTGGCTCATCCAACTGGGTCAAGCTTCTCTGGGTGCCAGGACACAGCAACATCGAGGGTAACGAGCGGGCAGACGCTCTGGCCAGAGGGGGCTCTCAGAGGCCCCTACTGGGTCCGGAGCCGGCTCTCGGTTACCCTAGATCAAATGCCAAGAAGTCAGTAGAAGACTGGATACGGTCCCAGTTCTTTGACTTCTGGGCCTCCTACCCAGGACTCCGGCAAGCGAGGCTCCTGATCTCGGGGCCCTTGCCGAAGCGAGCAGAACAAATCCTGTGACTAAACAGGAAACAGGTCAGAACCGTGGTAGGTCTTTTGATTGTCACGGCTCTTTCAGAAAACACCTGCACACTATGGGGGTGGTTGACAACTCCGACTGCAGGTTCTGCGGAGACGAGGAGGAGACTTCCATCCACGTCCTTACTTCCTGCCCTAGTCTTATGTACTTGAGGCACAAACACTTCGGCATTGGATTTCCGGTGCCGGAGGAAATAAGGAATGCCTCTATAGGAAGGGTTTTGGCCTTTGGGTTAGAATCCGGCCTGGATGGGGGAATTCAATAAATTCGTAGCGGTAGCACAATGGGCCACAAGGCCTGAGTGCGGCGACTCTCAGTCGCCCCGCTAAAAGAAGAAGAAGATTATCCTCTTTTCTAGGCTGGCTTTAATCCACTGGCAGAGTACTGTTGGGACTCCTCTATTTAACAAAGCATTTGTTAGAGATTGCGTTGTCACGTTATTGAACACTCCTTCTATATCTAGATATGTTGCCATTTCTTTGTCATCTAATGACTTTGCCTATTTAAATCATCCAGTGCGAGGTCTGTTGACTATTGACGCACAATAAGGGGATTGTCCCTTAGTATTTCGTCTCTAATGTACCTGTCCAGTAGTCTTTCTAACGTTTTAAGTAGGAAAGAGAACAGGTTTATGGGTCTATATGACTTGGGCGTTTGGTCTAATATCCTATTTATTTTTGGTAGGTAGGTGACCCTCACCTTGCGCCATATGTGTGGTATGTACTTCCAGGCCAGACAGGCTCTGAATATTTTACACAAGTGTGATATTAGTATATTCTGCCCTTTTTGTAGCAGATTTGGGTAAATTCCATCCATCTCAGGAGACTTGAATAGTTGGAACTTGCTAATTGCCCATTTGATTTTGTCGGATTTTACTATCTCATTGGCCAGCCTCCAATCCGCAGGTCTGGGCTGCTCCGGCCTTTGATCTGGGAGTTGCACGGCCTCCAAATCCTGCAATATCAGTGAGCCCGGAAAGTGTGCCTCCCTGAGCACTTTGATGCTTTCTGTTAGTGTTTCTGTGTAGGTTTCATCCTCTTTCTTGAGGAAGCCTACTTCATTTGCAGTACAACCATCCTTGGCCGTGACACTATGGATTCTGGAGGCTGCAGGGCCATCATTGACCTCTTCGCAAAATCTCCTCCGTGAGTCTTTTTTGGCCGTGAGGATTTCGTTGTTGTATTGCGTGAGTTTTGTTTTGTAGGTATCCCAATCTTGGTTGGATTTGGCCTTATTGAACAGTTTTCCCACTTCCGTTCGGAGGCATTCTAGATGTTTGTTCCACCAGATTGTTTTACCCCCGTTTTTCCTTGTTTTCTCTGGGCAGTTTTCCTGGTAAGCAGCTATTATCGCCTCGCTTACTCTTTCCACTGCCACTTCAAAGTTCTCTACATCTCTTCCGGATGCTGTTCCTTACTCCAGGTGCCTCCCAGTTGGTCTCGGGGACTTCTGAACTTTGTCTCCGTCAGAGATGGGGTCATGATATCAAATCTTACGTGCTTGTGATCGGAGCCTGATGGTTCTTCTGACACATGCCAATTTATAATATTATCGCTTATGTTACTCAAGCATAAGGATATGTCCAAGACTTCTTTACGCACTGAAGTAACAAAGGTATTATAAATTGCCTGTGTTGGCTATTAGTAACTCGTCACTTAGAATGAATTGTAACAGAGAATTGTAAAATAGAGATACCAACATTGATGTTGGTGCTTCCCCACACCTGTGATGTGCGTTGGCATCACATTTTGTTATCATTGGAAGGTTCCTTCCTCCACAATAGGCAACTATGTCGCTTAGTAATTGCAGAGGGCAGGATCTTTCCTCGCCTGGAAAGTAGACGGAGCATATAACCCAGCACTTCGTCCCCTCTTCCGTTGACGTTGTTAGAGTAGCTGTAACAAAATCATCGGTGCAAAGCATCGGAATTAATGTACAACTTACCCTATTACTGTGTACTATACATGCCCTTGGTTTTTTTTTTTTGTTCGGGAGCCGTCTAACTTACGTTTTCGGAATGACTGCAGCCTCTTGGGCTTATTGTGATATTCTCCCATTTGTATTATGATAACCAATCCAGTACTCTGGTTTCTTGCACTAGTTTGTACAACCCCATCACTGGTTTGGCTTCATATTCTTCTGAACTCAGTCTTGGTTGTCCATATATTGCCTGTCTTCTGTGATCCAAAGCCTCACAGTCGCACACAATGTGGTAGGATGTCTCTGTTGCCCTATTGCATTGTCTGCATTTTAGGTCCCCGTTGAATAATCCCATTTTGTGAAGGTGTCCTTTCAGGGCGCAGTGCCCTGTTAGGAAGCCAGTGATTATGCGGAGCTGATTCCTGCTTAGTGACAGGAGGTTCTTCAGTCTTCTTTCTGGATGGTTCCTTAATAAAGGTCTTACCATGTTGTTGTCTGGTTATTTTGTCCCAGTATTCTTTGTGTTGGTTCTTGATCCAGTCCCTCATTTGGCCCCGTACTGTGGTTTTAGGCACTCTCAGGGCCGGTTCTGGGCCAATATATGGAGCTGACGATCTCTGTCTCGCTAGCTCATCACCTTTTTCGTTGCCACCGATTCCTGCATGTCCCGCCACCCACTGAAGGGTTACCTTGTTGTGGTCCGCTAGGGCTCTTAGTTCTTCTTGGCATTCCCATACCAGCTTGGATGACACTTTAGGGTTTGGCAGTGCCCCTAAAGCTGCCTGGCTGTCTGTTAGAATACTGATCTGATTTCCCGTTGTTTTCTATTGCGCAATCTAGTATTGCATATACTTCTGCCTGAAAGACAGAAGTGTATTTTCCTAGCAATGTGCTGAACTGAGAGTTCCTCATATCGCTATATATATGCCGGCACCAGTACCTTCCGCGGTCCTTGATCCGTCTGTATACCAGACCAAGTCCCGCGGTCTCATGCTGTTACCGGTTACTGACCATTCACTTCGATCTTCTATTTTTATTTCGAAGTTTCTGTTAAAGGTATATTTAGGGATCATGTGGTCTGTCCTCATCAGAGATGTTGTCACTCTCGCAAGATTTCTAATTCGATTGTGCCCCAGCGCGGCGTATTTGTCACTGGGTTTGCATTGCAACCTGAAGTGTCCCATCGCCCCCTCCCCCATTATCATCAGGTGGAGGGGGGGGGGGAGGTCCAGAAGGACCTCCATGGCTGCTGTTGGTGTGGTTTTCATCGCTCCTGTTACCGCCAGACAGGCAAGTTTGTACCTTGCTTAGTTCAGCGGCAGCAGTGCGCTGCAACATCTTTGGCCACCATACCAAAGACGCATATGTGATCATGGGTCTAACCACCATGATATATGTCCACTACATCATGCTTGGCCTTAGTCCCCATGTTTTCCCATGGGTGCACCTGGCCAGCATGAGTGTGGTTTCTGCCCTTCTTTTGGTTCTGTTTAACTGTTGGTTCCAGGTAAGTTTGGGATCTAGTATTACTCCCAGATATTTTACCTCGCCCGATAGTTGTATTAGATTACCTCGAAGTTTTAGTGGTCCAAGCCCCTCTAATTTCCTTCTTGTGGTGAATGCCATTATGGTTGACTTTGAGGGACTAATATTTAGTCCCTCCTCATCTGTCCATTTCGTTACAACATTTAGGGCCTGTTGCATACGTTCCCTTATTGTGTTGTTAAATTTGCCTTGTGCTAGGATGACTAAGTCATCTGCATAGCCTAGTGTTTTATGTCCTTCTCTGCCCAGTAATGTTAGCAGCTCGTCCATGACCAGGTTCCACAGAAGAGGCGATAAAACACCCCCCTGCGGACAACCCCTGTCAACCCGAGCTACCAAGGTTTCCCCCCTTATGGATATGTATATCAGCCTTCCTCTAAGCATGTAGTCTATCCACCTGCAGCTGGTCGCATCGATCCCTTTTCTCCTCGTTGCTTTCCTGATAGATTGTAGGGATGTGTTGTCAAATGCTCCCTCAATGTCCAAGAAGGCACATAATAGTACCTCTTTGTTTTCGAGAGCATATGCCCTTGGTTTACTTGAGAGGGTATTGTACAGCAACTTACTCTGTAAAGGCTTTAGGCCTGCGGGCCTTCCCTTTACAACCCATTCTTATAGAAAGGCAATATCTATGCCTTCTTCTTCGAAACTCTTACATAAAATGGCCGAAGCAGCCTTAGCATGATGGAGATTCACCTGAAGGACCTTGATCTCTTTCTTGCTCTCCATGTGGTTCCTACGAGCAGCTAGGGAAATGTGAGTCAGCTCGATCAGAGTGCCGCATGACCGAGTAAGGCGTAGAATACAAGAGGGTGCTGCCTGGTGCTCTCAGGGAAACATTCGCGACCACATTTGACCCTGCCGCCATTCAGCCTTCAGCACGTTGTCTTCCACCTTGGCTTGGGTTGAGTCGTCCTTGGTTTTTCTCCGCTTCTCTTTGACCTTACCAGTATGAGTGACCCTGCCAGGAGTACAAGACTCCCGTCGGTTCGCTCTCAGAATCATTGCAGTTACTTAAGCCCCTCCACCACGACAAGGTCCCACGACTCCTTGGAGGGGTATAAAGTATACGTTCTAAGCTCTCACATTCCAAATAAAATGTAAACATTGAGACCACACACTGTATTTATAAAGCAACCGTTCAATGTTCTCGGAAGACTGTCATCTGTAGTCTTCTCTACGTGTCTGTCCTTATTAGGCTTTTACAGCTGGTTAGGGAGTAACCGCTAGGTCGCAAAATATTTTAGGAGGGAATTGCGTAATTATATCAAAATAATTTGAAATTATAATTGATACAGGTGTGTTTCCATTAATTTCTTATTTTATTCATGCCAGAATATACTTTACATGAGAATAAGCCTACTTATTTATGTATATATGTATATTATGTATTAAGTAATACATTATATTTATTACCTATTTAAGAAGATGTAGAAAAATAAAGCATGCCCCGCTCAACCTCTATCTGGCGCTGATTGTGGCTCAGATCATCAGCTGCTTATGTGCGCTATTTCGGTGAAGCTGAAAGCGTGTCTAAGGCATATACAGAAAACATCTGTCTTTGCCTCTGTGGCAGAGCATAAAATAAGTAGGCGCCACTAGTGCCGTTTGTGCTGCAAAGTGCCACTAGGTCCCCCCCTCTGCTGTTCAGTCTGATTCCTGACTACGGCCATGAGTAGGTACATATAATTTTCGAGTTCTAGTACCGCCCAGTGAAAATTACTTAAATATATACTCTGCTCTGTGGCATGGCTTCCCTTTGGAGACTGACAAAACGTCTACGATAAGCAATAAGTCTGACCAAGTTCTACATGTTAGTCTAAAAGTGATAACAAGATAAAAAAAAATTAAAGCATAGCACGTGTACGCTATTATATCTGAATCTCGAACTTTATACTGCCAAACAGACGGAGTAGGAATTGCGCAGAAGCTCATTTAGTGTCTGTAATCAAATCTCTGCTTCTCAAAAGTGGCGTAGGTTAAATGTGACCGATTTGTGTAAGGAAATCAGTTGTCCCCATAATAATGGTGCGCATTGATGGATGCTATACTAAAGGCGTTCGAGAGCGATAACGTCACTTACTATTGTATTGGGAAATAAAATCAACAAATTCTTTCTGTACTTTTATTCAGTTCCATATTAACACATTCATCACACATTTTCTAAACTAATGCTATATTAAAAAATACAGTATATGCCACAATAAAGTTAAAATCGTAAATATTACAGTAATTTTTATATTTTAATAGAACGGAAATGTAAAAGTCTTAATGAGCCATAAAATGTGAGTGAAATGTAATAATATTTAATAAAGTACTTTTTTTAATAATTTTTTGTAGTTTCTTCTATTTCTAGAACATTACATTGATCTAAGATCTACTTAAAGTCTAGCTAATATAACTTTTAAATGTATATAATATATAAGTATGTATAAATATTCACAGTCATTTTCTTTGGCAATATGTTCATAAAGCCCTACAAATGAAAATCTATTCTGTTTTGAACAAGATTTAAAGTAAACTAATCTAATTAAAATTTTTAGTTTCAGTAAAACTATATCGATTAACAATACAAACAGAAACTCAATAATAGGTACAACAACAAAATAATACTGTCAAGAACATTTAATAATGTTTACAGGGAGTAGGCTAGAAAATATTGCACTTTTTATACGATATATATTATAATTCTAAGACCAGATCTGTAAAAAGTAATTTACCACCTTTTATTTTTTAGTTTACAAGCTGTATATGGTAAACACAAAAATGTAATAGCAATAATGGAAATATGCCTTAAAAACAAGCAAAATATTCTCTTTGGCAAACTACCGTTCTCTACCGTCTTATGCATTATTTTATTCTCTATACAAAATTCTACTTGCATCTATTTCAAATGGATTAGATACATTCCAAGTTATGCGCTAATGGATTTAAATAATATTTATTAGACTCAAGGTCGCACAAATTACTGCCCTAAAAAAAACTAGAAAGCTTACAAAGGGTAACAATGTGCTTGTAATTCTGTTTATCTTAGTCATCATCAATAATTATATCCATAACGTCTGTAGGAGCTGTATTCATTGCACTGGTTATATTTTAAACAACTCTTGGGAAGTGAATGTAAGTAGACTTCAAGCTGTCGGTGGGACAGAAAATCCCGGAACTACTTGAACCGATACACCACATGTTGATGGAAACACATTACAGAGTTTCTATTCCAACAAGGGAGTAGTGGAAAAAATCTGAACCCAAAGCTACGACTATCAATATATGTAGATCGGTCCATCCAAATACGAACGTAGATGTAATATGTCCAGTTGACTTTAGTCCGCTGGCTGCAGTTGATTCGAGATACGTTGATTTCCAACGAGCGACGATTAACAAACATGTGTTCAATGTTCTCTCCTGGGACTTTTGTTCTGCCTGTTCATCTCCTTCTTGACCTATAATCCTCGTAAAGCAATAATGTCTTATACAAACGTGTTGGTTGGTATGATTTCATCTAATAAGAGTTGTTTATAACGTTTGCATTACAACGGGCCGATCTGTATATTCAGATGCAACAATTCTTCGAGCAGCTCTATTAAAACTGAAATCACACACCTACAACTCTGTCTGATGTGGAAGCAAGGAAGTCCTAAAGAAACTGATAGTGGTTGGACACCGGTCTATAAATACTTCATACAGGATAACTACGATACCATAGTCCTCAAGTACAACTTTAACAGAGAAGAGTGGAAAAATCGTCCTTCAATATCAGCACAAATAGTCTGGTATACGGACGGTTCCAAGACAGAATAGGGAGTTGGAGACGGGATTTACAGGATAAGATCGAAAACAACAATCCCAATAAGTCTAGGAAAGCATGCCGCAGTATTTCAAGCTCAAGTGGCACTAAAGGCAATTGACTCCAATTGACTTGTATAAGATTGCATAAAGGTACTCATTGAAAGTCAGAACAAAGTGACCGTGGCATGGGTACCAGGGCACGAGGGACACAGGGGAAATGAAAAGGTTGAGGAATTGGCTAAGGAAGGTGCGTCTAAGGCCCTAGTAGAACCCGAACCCCTTTGCAGTGTGGCTAAGCCATGTATACAAGCATCCATTAACAAATGTTTAAAAAATAAATCTCTAGAGTGGTGGAAGAGTTTCCCATGACAAAGATAGGCCAAATAGTTCATTAAAGAACTATGGGCCAAATTCACAGAAAAATAGAAAGGCTATTAGGATAATAATAATAATAATAATAATTTATTGTCCAAAATATTAAATATATTTGCACAAATGAATGATGAGAGACTGATATTAAACCTAAACAAAAAATATAAAAGAACAAAATTAACAAGATCAAGTTATTACAAAACATACATGAAATAAAATTAAAATAGAGCGCACCACACGTAGTGAGTCTGCAGTCGTTAAAACAATTGGTGATTTAAAAATGATATAGTTCCTCGTTTAGGAGGAGGAACTTTAGAATAGGTTTCAATTTAGCGGGATTAATACTGCGAAGTTCAACTAGTAGGTTACTATAGCAGTAAGAGGCCAGAAAAGTAAATGATTTGCGGAATGCAGACTATTGTGTCGAGGAATTGAGAGAGATGTGTCAGTTTGTCTTAATTCTTTTGCATGAACATCACTTCCTCTTTTTATTTTAGCAAATAGGTATTTAGGAGGTTTATAAAGTATAATATTGTACACAAATATGACTGTGTGAAGTAAACGGCGATCCTCAAGTTTTAATATTTGTAAATCTTTTAAAAAGGGAGTAATTGATGAAATCTTGGGACATCTGTTATGAATCTAACAGTATGATTTTGCATTTTTTGAAGACGATATTTATCTTCCTGACTAAGACATGGCACGTATAATACATTGGCATAGTTAAAGTGGGACAGGACTAATGCCTCTCTTGACATTATTTTAGTTTTTGAATTTAGTAAGAGAAAGTGTTTTTAAGTTAATATAAACTTTTTGACAGGCATAACTGACATCATCTGTAAATTTAAAATTGTTACTCATGACAAGTCCCAGGTTCTGTATAGTAGTGACACGAGGAATTGTTTCACCATCTATTGACAATTCAAAGTTGGCCGTTGCCTGCGAGCTACTATTTATTAGTGTCAAAAGTAACGCATTTACTCTTTTCAGAATTGAGTACCAATGATGAGTTTTGCCTGGTCCAGTTGATAATTAAAGAAAGATCGTTATTAATCTTTCTGGCTGCATCAGGAGCGTTTTTTGGATTAAAATGGAGGTATAACTGAATATCATCAGCATACACGTGAATTTGACAGGAATTTGCAATAAACTGAAAATCAGCAATGAAAGTGATAAAAAATAAGGGACCAAGGATGCTACACCAGATCTTATTACTCTTCTTTCAGAGGTATCGGTTTCGTTAGACGAGTTTATACAGACATACTGAGAGCGGCCCTGTAAGTAATTCTTACATCACTCCAGAGTGTTACCAAACACACCATAGTGTTGGAAGTTTTGCTAATAAGCATTGTGGATCTATATTGTCAAAGGCTTTTGGCATGTCTAGGAGTGTTAAACATGTAACCATAGATTTGTCAGAGGCACAGAGAACGTCGTCTACTACTGAACATAAGGTTGTTGAGATACCAAATCCCTTTCTAAAGCCTGATTGTGTATCCATTGTCAGTTAGATAGTCAGTTAATTGAGAATGCAGGGCACCTTCTGCAATTTTTAGGGGAACAGGCAACAGAGATATAGGACATAAATCTCTCAGATTTTCAGGATTTTTGCATTTAGGTATTGGGTTTCACAAGGCCTATTTTCCCTTGCTCAGGAACGCTACCAGTTTCAAAGAAATAGTTAATAATATGACTTAATGGATCTCTAACCAACTCAGGAGATAATTGCAACATTTTGCCTGAAATTTCGTCGGAGCCAGTCGTACAAGGCTTTTGTTTCAGAATTAGATTTTCAACAATATCGGTGCCAACAAGGTTTTAAATTCAAAATAAGAATTTTCCCCGAATGTGGATGATTTATAACGCCAAATATAATCAGGATCGCTTTGTGACAAAATCAAGAAAAAAGTTATTAACAGTATTGGCATCAAGATCAAAATTAATGTCATTAGAGAAAGTAGTTTTACCTTTATTGTTGACAATATCCCAAGATTTCAAGTTATCCCATAGCGGTTTATTACTTTTCTTACACGTATCAATATTATGCTTAAAATAAGCCCGTTTTTCAGATTTCAGGGAGTCGTTATATACATTTCTTAGCTGACAATAGTAACGTCTATGTTCCGGCAGTTTGGATTTTTTGTATCTCAACCATGACTTTGCCTTCAGTTTCCTAGTAATAATTAGGGTTTATGTTTTTTGGTAAAAGAGGCGATGGTTTTGAAGGGTGAATGCATGTCAAAGAGGTATAACAGACATGAATTAAAATATTCTACTTTTGTTGATACATCAGCGAGTAAATAAATTAAGTTCCAATCAATTTGAGAAGCATCCCTATTAAATGAATCCAGATAAAAATCCCTAAAAGACCTGAATGTAAAAGTTCGTTTTTAAACTATATTAACTTCCACAGCAACTTCGCAGTAGATTGTATTATGATTAGAGAAACTGAAGTTATCGATTACATCAGATTTTACTATATTTAAATCGTCATTAACAATAATTATGTCCAAGAGAGATTCGCTTTCGTTAAAAATTCTAATAGGTGAATTAATTAATTGTTTACACTTGTGTTGAAGCAATAAGTTGTTTAGAAAGTGGTTATCGATAAAGAAGAAAGTTATTTTAATAATAATTTTGAACATTTTTCCACAAAAGGGGACAAAGAAGATGGGGCGGTAGTTATCGACCAGGTTTAAGTCATAATTTTTGAAAACAGAGACTACTCTGGCTAGTTTGAACGAGTCAGGGAAAATCACCCTGTATACTACAACCTGAAGACACTACACTAATTTGAAAATGCTTAAAAATAATCATGACGTGATGGATCGTTTAATTTGCTACTTTTTGAATTGTCCGTTTTTAAAGCACAAATATCTTAGTAATTACCTCTTTTCTATACAAAGTGAGTGTAGCAACTTTCAACATCTGGATAAGCATGTGAATAGAACATACATTTTGCGGAAATGTTAGCGGAAATGTTTCGGGATCATTTTCTAACAAGAAATGGGACCATGATTGTGAAATTTTTCGGGTTGCAGTTTTAGGAGTTTCTGCTGACTCAACTTTCAGTACAAGGAAATTTGTTGCTGTTACTAACATCAGTAGAACGGAATCCTGAAACATAAATTTCATCCTAACAAAATTCATTTAGTATGAATTAAATGAGGATGATTTTGATCGGTGACAAGAGTTTTGCGAAGTTATTACTGAGCAAATAGCTGCCGATAGGAATTTTCTTTTAACATGTTTTTCTCTGTACATTTTTTTGAAACTCAATTGTAAAACTTTATCAATGGGATATGGTAAGTTTTCTTTATGTGATCTGCTTAGGTTTCCTTGAAACATAGAAAATACAAAATGCAGTTATATATTTTTACAAACCTGGTCTTCATTACCTTAGTTTTCTTTAAAAAACATTAAAGTATAATTAAAAACATTTTTCATACGTGGAAGTACTTACTATACATCATATTTTATATGAGTCATTAAAAAAATAATTAACATATGTAGAAAAATTAACATAATAAACATTTTTTGTTATTTCTACTTATGGAAGCCAGTGGTTAACTCTTACACAAAAATATATACAGTGATACATATCAATATAAATAAGTGTTTTTTATATGAATTCATTATTTTTCTGAACAAACGTACCCTAGTATGTAGCCTCGTCATTCCAAACCTAGCTAGATTGAGAAGTCTCATAAGCCAGGGCATATACTTTGATTTTGTTCGTTTCCTCTAGATGCGTGGGCTTAGGGTACATTTTCTAAATCGGATTATAAATACTTACAAATAAAAATTTCGTATTCTTACGTAAGAAATAGTTTTCTCTTAGTTTTTCATTGAATGTATTATGCATATATAGCCACTGTTTTGCAAAATATTAATGCAGTGGCGGCTCGTCAGGGGAGGTAGGGGAGGCTGAGCCTCCCTTTGAAAGAAGCAGCATATCTTCTTCAACATCTTCCAAATTAATATCTTTTACTTGTAGAAATTTCTCTAATTGTCTTTTAAAATATCAAGCTTCCTCTGTAGACAATATCACGAGCCGCCACTGTATTAATGAAAGAAATCTCTGTGCTAAAAGGATCAGGCAGATTGGGTTTTGAATATTTTCTTATCGTAACAAAATGTCTTACAGCTAACTATGTATAAACTGGAAGCAAAATTCTTGAATAAAATGTTATAAAATTAAAACTGAATAACTTTTTCCATGATCCAATTTCTTAATGCTTTTTTATGTCAAACATAAACAATGAATTAATACACTATGGACCGAAAAGGCTAAAGGAGTAAACCTTAGAAATAATCACCAGAGGGTGAATGAAAATCACACTTCTACCAACAAAATAGAACACAACCATACAAATACCCTTTCCTAAAATCAACTAACCACAGATTACAGAAAAATAACATTCTGCAGCGTAGGATACAAATATTACACAAAATTTCTGCTCGAACAACTAGAGAAACACATCAGAAGACCACCAGAAGAATCTGGAAGAAAAATGGAGACAAGGGACAAAACTACACATAGTCGTGACAGATCTTCAGAAGGCATTCAATACTATGAGCCACGAGGCCATAGTCATCAACATCCTACCGCCCTATCTGATAAAGATAAACAGGATAGACGATGAAAACCAATCAGAAAAATACGAAAAGGATAAAAACTTACACAATGAAGCACTGGGGACACCTCCAAAGAAGGAACCCTACACATTTACCAAAGAAAGCAACAAATACTAAACTGAGCATATACTGAGAAAGAGCAGGAAAAAAGGGATCCCATAAAGAAATTGCTCGGTAGGAATCAGAAACGGAGGAAACAGAAGACTCAGAAGAAGTAAGAGTCTAGAAGCCAAAACAGAAAAAAAGGAGCGTAATCTCCTTCAAGACACAATGCGACAATGCATCTCATAAATAAGTCCTTTAGGATATTTTTCATAGTAACTGATTTAGATAGTAATGCAACCCAGATAGCACAAAGATGTCTTTAAGACGTCTTCCTCAGACATTCACTATGTCTTAAAGACATCCATGTATGCTTAAAACTTACGTTAAAAATCACATCTCACAGACTTCCTTTCAAGGTCTAAAACAGAGACCTAAAAGGTGAGGTGAGGTACGGTACCGGTTTCAGTGACTGGACTCGATCGGCGAAGTTAAGCTCGGCCGGGCGAGTCCATCACTTGGATGGGTGACCGTAACTCATCTCGCCGTCCTGGTTAAGTGGTAGAGTAGCATTAGCTAAACTTCGCCAGGACGTTAATATAAATAAGGCATTAAAAAAAAAAAAAAAAAAAAAAAAAAAAAAAAAAAAAAAAAAAATTGACGAAAAAAGTACATTTGTATATCGGTTTTATAAGCAATTGTTACCTTTATAAATTGTATAAAAAAATCCAGAGTGTGTAGGGATCGAACCGCCAACCTCTTAATTCGTAAGGCAACGCTTTAAAGTTGCTTAGAATGTAATGTGTCATTACATGCACTTCTTTTAAAGGTTCCTCCCAGATAGCACAATTTAATTCCTGGAATAATCACTGATTATGCGTTTGGAAGATTTAATTATTCCTAAAATAATTTTAAGTATTCCATATATTGCAAGAATATATTTTTTTATGCATATGGCACAGTTTTCAAATATGCGAGGATTATCCAAAATGTATATATTACAGGAATAATCAATAGTTAATAACGAATATTTAAAAAAATATTATCATATTTTTTTCTCCACTAGAATATTTCTAGATTAACAGGTATAACCTTGTATTAATCATCATCATTTTTACGTCGAAATTAATTTCTATTTAATAGGACTTTTGCGATGTTTTATTCATGAAATTTAAAGATAAATTATTTTCTTAGGCACGACACTGCCACTCTTAATGGGAATATTCCTGTATTTTTTCTGGAATATTATTGTTTCCTCTTCAAAAACTATATATTACACTATTATTCAAAAAGAATATTCTTTTATTATTTTTATGAAGTATTCCAAAATCAACAAGTCAAATAGTATATATTCTTAGAATAATAAAATAACATTTCGAATATATACATTCCTCAGAGGGCATTTACAGATCATTATTAGGATATCTCGTGCTATCTGGGCTAGGATCCAATAATTTCTTTGCATCGCAACTCTATATTTGTAAAATGCCCGTTTACAGAATTCAAATACCTCTTTTAGTTACTGAGAAAACGACCCAGGGAATTTTAAGTGTCATTTTTTTAACCATTTTGTTTGAGGTTTACATATTTAGGTGGGATACATTTAATAGTAGTCAAAAAGCAATTGCTATGAGGCTCACTGGTTTCTGTCATTAAAATTTTTAATCATGTTGCAGAACGGTGGCTAGTAATACATAATAATAGACAATATAAGAAATAGTTGTTTTGAAAACCCCCTATTTCATAAAAATACAAATCACAAATGTAGAATAAAAAAATTTACATATTTCTATGAAAATATTACCACCTATCCAATAAGCATATGCCAAACCAGCAATTTTGTACATACAGATTTAACAAGAAAATTTAAATAGTTATTTATCAAAAAGGTTAAGTGCTAGTAATGGACTTTACGCACGGCAGTCATATTTATTTGGGAACACAAGAATTCTAGACATATTCAAGCAATTGTCACAACTGTCAGAATGAAGATTTAAAAAATATTGCTTGATTTTACTGACAGTAGGTCAGGTTACTATTAGCATAATAACCTAAAAAATAAGCTGTAAAAGTAAAAAAAAACAGTAACTTAAGTAGTGCCTAGTCCTACACTCTTCAAAGGCAGTTTGTTTTAATACAAAATACATGTTTTACTAGGCTGCAGTACCTAAGAGCTTTTTGAATATAGATTTTCTCTTTATTCGAGTCAGTGAGTTATGATAAAAAATTACTCCATGCTTTGGTAACATCACATAAGCTTTAAGTACAAGAAGATGCTAATTCTCTTTAGCTAGTGAAGGCCAGGCATGGAACTAGAAGTACAAAACTGGGTGGGCTCAGCCCAAAACGGGCCCCAGCAGAAGGAGCCCAAAGATTAATATGGGCACAGGCACGGCATTGACTGTGCAGTACTGAGTGGGCCGAGGCTGTGCGTACATTTGTTTAGGTGGGCCAGGGGTTCAAACAACTTTACACATTCTTACCTATTTGAGTACATTAGAAAATTTACTCAGTTGTTAAAAACTATTTTACTCATTTGACACATGTACTTAAGCCTAAAATTTAACTGAAGTCGAGGCTTGACTTCTCCTCGAGGCAGGTGTGGAGTGATGCATGACGGGGCTCATTTTTTTTTAAATTTTTGCCCTTTTGTGCAGTTTCAACTTACATTTATGCTGTGCTAGATATAACTTCCATTTCTCTCATACAAAAACATAAAAAAATTGACACAAAGTATTTTTATACGATATGGGTAGATACTTACAGAAAATAGAGAAAAACATTGAATTTTGCTTCTATTTATATGAAGTAATGGTCGATTTTGCTTTTTTCCAAAGAAGTTTGAATTTTCATCAAACATTTTGAAAAATCAGGGACAAAAATAAAAAATCTGGCTTGACAGATCGATAGGCAATTAAAAAACGAAATTTTAAAAAAAAAACTTTCCGATTGCTTAAGTATTCCCACACAGCACTTGTTAACCTTAGGACAACCAGTGGCTATACTAGAGGACTAATTGGGATTGCCCACGGATGTCTTCAATAGGATAGCCCATGGTTGTCCATAGGAAAGAAAGGGGACCAATTTAGATTATCCATAAGGCTAACTATAGGCTATAGCCATGGGGGCGCCAATGCGTGAAAAGGCACCGTGAGCTTTTTGCGCCATCTGTCTATTAAAGACTCAACATTTTCTCCCTCCCCGGCTCATCAATTTTGAAACTTTGTAAACTTGCCTATGAATACGAGGGCGCAAATATATGATTAGCCTAAGGGCGCACCAATCCTTAATCCGGCCCTGCCTTTGGTTATCCCCATATCGGTTTTATATAGGACATCAATAAACCTATACGCTATCCTATAAATATCCGTATAGGTTATCCAGTGGATATCCCTATTCTGGCTCTTATTAGGACCAAAGGATAACCATTGAATGTCCTATCGGCATCCTTAATGAGCAATCCATTTATCGGATACACGGGATCATTTTAGGATGTCCTGGGTTGTCCTGAGCTGTGTGGGTTAAGACCTGCAGACTGATGACAAAGTGGCTTTTTTTTTCAAATCAGTCTGTAGGTCTTAATACTTATGCAATCGGAAAGTTTTTTTTTGAAATCATCGTTTTGAAATCTTTGCCTTTCAATCTGTCAACCCAGATTTTTGATTTTTGTCCCTGATTTTTCAAAATTTTCCAAAGAAGTTTGAATTCTCATAAAAAATTAATAGAGTAAAATAGTGTATTATTTCAATTGGTTAGAAAATTTAAAACTGTATTGTTGTTTCATATATCCTGAATAAACTTCAGTTAGACTCAATGGGCTCATTTAATGACTTTTATTTAGTAGTTGTTACTTCTTGTGGATAAAGTATTATTTAAAATTAGGCAATGTTGAAAATTTCAGATGAATCCGATATGTGGTTCTCGAAATACATGACTTCTACAGAGGGAATTGGAAGCGCGGTGCGACCAACATCGTGATGTCAGAGGATAGAAACAAAACAGTCGCGCAACATATCAAAGATCGTGCATTCCACTTGAGACCATCGAGTCTTTCTCTGTGTGACTAGGGGATTTCTATTAAGTGACGTCTCGGACGAGATTCGACAAGGCGGGTGCGGTCCATGTTTATAATTTTTTTTAGACGATTTACAGGACTCACAAAATTCTAGTTTTTTGCACAGGGTCTTAGAATTTTAAGATCAAATAAAAAGAAAGTCCCAAATGAGCCCATTACTGAACTCACTGACTCTGTACCAACCGGATTCGACTTTTAGACTACATTTGAAGAGGTATAATAACTAACCACCCGATATGGAGCACTGCAGGTAAAAAAACTTAAAAGTGACTGCCGCACTTGTGTGATTTAAGATTTAATTTTTGCTTATCACACTTATGGTACACCGTTTTACTTTTTTTTAATAAAAAATTTGCTAGATCTATTAAATAAACATAGTCGCTGAAAGAAAGATAAAAGTAACGTAAACAAATTACACTGGGAGTACTTACATTGGCCTTGACGTCTACCTGGTATTTCGTGGTACCTAAACAGTGTCTTCGATTCGACAAAAAAGTAAAACTGCGTGCCATACATAGGTTTCTAACGATAATGAATAAGGGTATGTATATATTATACTAAACTACCTTTTATATTTCATTTAAAAACTAAATATTCGTAGATTACAAGTGTATACTGTAACATTTGAAATAATTACGTTTTTTGCTGATTTTTTTGTGTAAGAGGTTATTGTAACGTGGTTAACATTTGTTTCTTAAAAACGTTATTCACCTGAAATATTTCAAATCAGATAGGTAACAGTAAAAACTTATCACAAGAGTTGTGCAATGACGGGTTGTAATAAGCACATATGTTCGGCCCCTCTGATTGGCAGGCGGTTTATGGAGAAATGCTTTATCATCTCGGGAATCGAACTGAACGGCTTACTAAACTGGCCGAGGATGAAGCAACCGTCTCCGGAATTTTTTTGAATTCTCATATGCATGAAGCCTCTGGCGCTCCTAAAATTCAAAAATAAAACATTAGAATTACTCAATGTAGACACTTTTCTAACAAGTGTCTAGTGGTAATGTTACAGAACCTCCCAGAATCGGTCAAGTCGAAGACAAAATAAAATTTCTTAGGTAAAAAATTCATTTAAAGGCATTTTGAACATAACGTATAAGTTTGGAAGGTATCAGAACCGAAAACGAACACAAAAGCACTTGTATACGTTCGTTTAAACGTAAGGCACAATCGATGAAAATTCGAACAAACACCGAATTTTCACTTAAGAAAATATGTTTATGTCCAGGCCATGGGAGTGAAAGTATATTGGTTGTGGAAAAATGTACCAAAAATAAAAGTATAATTTTTGGTCAAGAAAAAGAAACAATATACTTTTATGAAGTACTTTGAAAATAATTATGAATGTTTTTAACTTTTTAATCTCTTCACAAAAAACAATGAAAGTGAAGATAAGTCATTATGGGTATCATTCAAAAGAATGGATATAAAAAGGGTGAAACCAACAAATACGACAAAAGTGCGTTATTAGCAAAAAATAGTAAAAATGGACAAGGCCTGTTCCTCACATAAAACAAATTCGGATTCATCCAGCGGCTTGTAATTTGGACGAGTGCGTAGGATAAACAGTAGAAAGCGATAGTAGGAGAGCCAAATGCAAAGTTATAGAGAAAATCGCCTTGGGCATAAATATGACAAAAAACCATTTTGCCAAAAAATCGCTCGAAGGCGAAGTCGAGTCGATTTCCCTATATTGGACCTGCATGGGGACCAGTACGTCGTGAGACAGACCGACAGTTATCTAACCTATGTATTAATGAACGCACTTTTGAATGATATAATCACAGACGAGAACCTTAAAGCTAATCACAAGCGAACCAAAATTTCTTTAGTAAAATATTTTTATATTATTTTCAGTCAGCCCTAATTATAAACCTAAATACTTGCATTAAATTCTGGGGAAGTTGCATGAATCTTTTCTACCAAATTGATTGTTGGCACACGCTCTCATTTGTATGGTAAAATTTACCTTGCCTTAATTGGGCCGGCGATCATTTCAAATTATATAATTTATTGGATATGATATTGCACAATTTCATTGTATTTATTTTAAACCTAGTAAATAAATGATGTTCTTTGAACTTTTTGCATTTTATTGATAACACAAGGCGAGGTTTTGTTGTTGGATAGATGGGGGTCATTTCCCATGTAATTTTTCGCGCTGAATCCAAATCAGAATTGGCCCATCACGTCAGGATTTTGAAATATTTGAGGTTAAGCACTTAAAAAAATGGCTTTTTTAGTAACTTTTGAAGTTATGTATAGAACTCAAATTTTTTTTTGCTTATTTCTAATAAATACGTCATTTAGTACCACCCTTCCTCTTTAAAATAAGCTTTCGAATGGTCGTCTACGATGTTTTCTCGCAAAGTTATAGCTATTTTAAGGTGACATGAATTTGAAACCATGTTCCCTACAACCCAACAATCTTAACCAAACAACTCTAAACGAATCAAGATTTAATACAACAGAAGGGATAACCTAACAATCTTAAACAAAAGGTTGGTTAAGCTTGTAAGTTGTAGAGAATCATGGTTTCAAATTCATGTCACCTTAAAATGGCTATAACTTTTCGAGGAAACATTGTAGATGACCATTCGAAAGCTTATTTTAAAGAGGAAGGATGGTACTAAATAATGTATTTATCAAAAATAAGCTGAAAAAATTTTTAAGTTCTATACATAACTTCAAAAGTTGCTTAAAAAAGCCAGTTTTTAAGTACTTAACCTCAAACATTTTAAAATCCTGACGTGATGGGCCAATTCTGAGGCCAGATTCGGATTCAGCACGAAAAATTACTTCGGAAATGACCCTCAGCTGCCCAACAACATTCGCAGACCTGTGCAATATATGACTTGTTGTAAGTCTAGTCTAGGATGACCAGATTTTTGTGCTGGACACTTCTGCTGGGAAAAAAATTGATGAGCGAGGGGAGCAGAAATCCGAAAAATCATTTCTTGATCCCAACATTTTTTGATGACCGAGAGGAAAAATTTTTTTGATCACAGATAGTACTCCAAAATGCTGGACTGTCCAGCGAAATTCCGGACGTATGGTCACCCTAGTCTAGCCCCTGGAGGGTTTTCTTTCGGAAGACAGGAAATTGAGTTAATCAGATGTCTCATGACTCCAAAGTTTGAAGCTCGATATTCCGGTTACCTTATGGGAGCTGGATAGGGATTTTTTTATGAAAACACAACAGAAATCTTTAGCTTAAAATCCATTATTATTAAGTAAATAAGTAAAATCCCGTCAGAAGAAAAAATAAATTATTATCGAAAGAGAGAGCGTCGTTAATAATCTAAGGTAGTGCAGCCTTGGCCTATTACTTATTCTATCGAGTTGTATCTTATCTCGAACCCGCCTGGGAGTGGAAGAACAAGGGAGAACGCGACTGGCACCCTTGATAAATAAATTGGTGTCGTGTCACTCAGACGCAGAATAGTAAGTTCTTCTACATTCCCAAGACACTCAGTGAATGGGTAACACACATGCTTAAATGGAGAGCCGTCCGAATAAATGCGGGAAACATAGAGACTAGAGGCATGATCAATGGAGGCTGTCCACAAGGAGGCGTCCTATCACCCTTCCTGTGGGCTATGGTCACCGACAGCCTCCTGTACCGCCTCAATGACTTTCTTCACAATAGGCTATGCAGATGACATCACCATCTTTCTAAATGGAAACTTTGAGGATCCGTTATGCGAACTCAAGATTTGTAGAGTATAAGATTGCCTCGTAACTCAAAATTCTGACCAAAAAATGTCATTAGCCAATGAGCAGCTGGTGTGAAATCGCACCAAATGTAGGACCTGATTCAAAATAATGTAAAAATTTGTGTAATGTTAATTATTATACAAAGAACTCATAACTGGAACGAGCTCGCAATGACCCACTTGAGGTAGGGGGTAATTATCCTTGCATTTTGAGTCATCGTCTTGCATGGTGGTAATCAAGATAAGTTGTAGAATGTAACACGACAGATCAAAGTACACTTCAACCATATTTCGGGCCAGTATGGACCATTCTTCTAGAGTGAGATAGCTGCGCCACTACTGCATGTTTGAAGAACAAGGATAGTCTCACTTTTCATTGCCGCACTCACGTCTCGCCTAAAAGCTGAATATTAGGGAACTTTATACTCTACAAATCTTGATGCGAACTTATGCAAACTGCCCTCAAGTTAGTCGATAATAGACCGTCCCCTATCGGTTAATCCCCAGAAGACTGAGCTAGTACTATTCACCAAGCAAAGGAAACTACCTAATATGAAAATGCCCAAAATCATTTTGCACTCAACTCCACTTAGCTAGTGGCTTAAGTACCATACTTGACTGCACCTTTAATTGGAAGAGACATATGGAAGTTCAGATAAGCACGCCATGTGCCACCTTCTGGCAGTGTCGCAGGGGTTTTTCATCCAGGGTCTATCTGTGGCTGTATACTGCTGTGATAAGACCCATTCTTTGCTACTCCGTCATAATCTGGTGGCCCATAGTAAGGCGCAAAAAACAGCAGCATCTCAACTAGAGCATGTTGAAAGATTGGCATGCCTCTGTGCGTTATCGGCACACGGCACGATGAAAACGACGCCTACAGCTGTAATAGAGACTGGTGTATAAACAGGCACGGCTACGAGAGATACCTGATGTATTCTGAAAGAAGCCACAATAGAAATTGAAATTTTTTTTTATATCTTTTATAGGAAAGTCCGTATGGTAATTGCCAAAGGGTTGTGATTGGCTACTTTAACGCCATGACAAGAATTATCAAATAAGTATTTTGGTGTGAATCGAAATAAACATATCGCTTATCATCTGTATAACCTTTTGAATAAAAATTCTTGAATTAGGGATATTCTGTTCGCAAGTAACTTACTTTAAGGATAGCGAGTAGTCATGCTTGATAGATTCGCTATTTCTCACTAAAAAACTCCCTTCTCTTAGTACCCTTAGGACATTCTCAGCTTCCATTCGGCTAATTGATCCATGAAACCATCTGAAAATTAGAGTATTTTATTGTTGGCCACAGCTATTTGACTCGCTGTAATAAAACATTTGTTCTTTCTTCAAAATGTTTAACGACAGTACTTTAAATGATATTTTCGAGTAAATCAACTTACCCCTGCTTCTCTAGTGGTAAATGTATATCAATAGTCTCAGTACTGGTTGATGCTTCTCCCATTAGCGGATTCAGATTTAGTCCTAACGTAAGTGATAATCCCAGATTTGGATGCTGCCTCATTCCAATTTCACCCAAATTAAGCGTAAGCTTTGGTCTAGATAATGCTGAAAACAAAAACATTTGTCAAATTGCAGTTAAATAATTACAAAAGGCGTTTCAGAACAGGATGCACATTTGGATATATGTTGGGAATATTTAGAGAGAGGAATGCGGTTTGTTACCTCAACTTGCAGGTTGAGTAAAATTTGACGCGACAAAAACATCAAGAAATGCACAAAGACCAGGCTTTTGTTAATGTCTTTCCCTCTACACAGAGACCGCAAGGGCGTATTGTGCTTTCAAGAACAATGGTCCTTCCTCCAGCTTGAAAATTGCGACTTGAGATGTACGCAAAATTTAATTTATGGATATTACAGTCTGTAGAGCAAAGAAACAGGGGGTACCAGGGAATAATTCCTACAAGGAATTTTTTGTTTGTACAGGTTGGACCAAATTAGATGGGATTTGAGGTTTTCTCTAAAATTATGGCAGATAGACAAAAACCAATATATGAGTTCTGAGCTTGATTTTCTAGAAACAATGGCGCAAACCGCGATCGTCTATCTTTTTCGACTACCAAGCTACAGAGCGTTTTTGGAAAATTGGCATTTTTGGATGGCCTCTATATGTCAATTACCAAGTGTCAAATTGAAAATCGAGTAATTCATTCTTAAAAGGCGCTTGCCAGGACGATTTTGAACCCCGGGAAAATACCTTAGCAAGAGCTCCAGGCAGAAGTCTGAAATTTTTTTTTTCTCGAAAATGAATATGAAAATGAAAATTGATGAGCGAAATCCAAAAAAAAATTCCTACCCTTTATCGACGGTCCACCGGGAAACTCCCAGTATCCCGGTGGGTCAGCACTTTTAAGTAGAATCTATTGCTGATAAGAAGAAAATTATGTATGCTTCAGTTTTCGAGATATAGAAATAACTTGTGTTTTTTTTTTAAATGGAACACACTGTAAATTATTTCATTATTCGATCACAACTTAAATTAGCTATCCAACGATATATCATGTCACATTTATCTCTAGAAAAAGTAATTTTCAAAAAAAATTAATATATTTGTTCCTCACAAATGATTTAATACATTTGTGGAAAACTATCATCAACAAGAGCACTTCTTATAATATAAAATAATTTTGCCAAAAATAGGAAAAACTAAACTACAATAAATGTTCGAATTGTCTTCCATTGACATCTATGCATACTTATCGCATTTCTAATATTTACAGGACTTATGGAATTTATAGGATGTATATAATATTTATAGGATAGCTAATTTAAGTTGTGATCGAATAATGGGATAATTTACAGTATGTTCCATTTAAAGAAACACAAGTTATGTCTATATCTCGAAAACTGAAGCATGCAGAATTTTCTTCTTATCAGCAGCGGATTCTACTTAAAACGTGTGTTACTCGATTTTCGATTCGACACTTGGTAATTGAGCCATAGAGGTCATCCAAAAATGCCAATTTTCCAAAAACGCTCTGTAGCTCGGTAGTGGAAAAAGATAGAAGATCGCGGTTTGCACCATTGTTTGTTTCTCGAAAATCGAGCTCAGAACACTTATATTGGTTTTTTTCTATCTGCTATAGTTTTAGAGAAAACCCCAAATCCCATCAAATTTGGTACACCCTGTATAATGTGGAGTTATTAACCAATGTTTTCCACAAAAATATCGTTGCCATTACGGCCGCCATGTCAAAAAAAATACGATCAAAATAGGTTTCTCTGAATTGTCTCCTTTGCTGTTAGTTCTACCCTAAAATTAGGTAGTACCTACCAATATTGCAGAAAATAAAAAAGGCTAGAACTTTTGTTTAAGCTATTTTTCTTTATTGTTAATATTTTACGATTTACAGCCGTCAGAATGGTGGAAATTTGTGCTTCGTTGCAGATTATTGCTCTCTGTCCTCGTTGCTCCTATGTTGTAATTAGAGTCATTATAGTGGAAGTAAGGAGTCGGGATTTTCCCTAAAAAGTGCAAAATTGTGGTAAAGTTATAAAACCCATTTCTCCCCCCCTTTTTCGAGGATGCTGAACGCGAATAACAGGATTAAAAAAGTTTTTAGTCATGCGCACCCCCTGAAACGGCCAAAAACCACCCCTTCTTGCTTATTTCTCATATAACAGCTTGGCATCGACTATTTTTGCAGGGATTCTTTATTTTTTCATGGGGTTATAACGGATGGTAAAAGGTGATGTCAGGTAGTAGACCGCAACCGCCCTCAGGGGTGAAATCTACCCTGTCAGGGGGTGTAAAATTGCTCCTTTTTTTTTTTTTTTGTTAAAGACGTTTACTCCCCGTTTTCGAGGACGTTGATCAAGAAAAAAAAATGGTTATACGCCGGTTCGACCCTTCCTTCACCTTTAAACTTTCATGATAATAATAATAATAATAATAGGTAGTGACTTAGCTGATATTAGGGACTCGTACTATCATTTTATTTGTTTTTGTCGCCTTTACTGTTTTCTGTTTTCTGGGTAAATCATGTGTCCTCAAGGTATCCGTAGTCAAAGGATGAAGATGATGAACCAAGCATAGAAACAGATGAAACCGATAATAGTTATGATAGTGCTGTAAACTTCCTAAATTTTATACCCGAAGGTTATATTTCCGATTATGAATCGGAAACGGACAATGCGTACGATGAAGGAGGCAATAATATTGAATGTGATGTTCATTTCGAGGAATATGAATCATGTAATTCTCTTTGTAAGCGCCCTAGGTTATATTAACAAATATTATATTGTACTAAAAATCAGAAATATTTAACAAAGGTATTCTCTTCCTTATATCCCGCTTTAAGGAACATGAATTTCAAATCCTTGCGAGGATAGGTTCATTCTTGATGAGGATTAAAATGGACAAATGGTGACTTTGAAACCACTCCCACTTAATATACAAATCAGAAAATAAAAAAAACTACGCCCTGGGGGGGTGAGACCAACACCCCCGAGGTTGTCACAATACACTCTTACCATTGTCCTTCATCAGCATCCTCGAAAACGGGGAGTAAACGTCTTTAACAAAAAAAAAGAGGCAAAAGAAGCAATGTTATATTCCTCACAGGGTAGATTTCACCCCTAAGGGTTATATCCCCATGAAAAAATAAAGAATCCCTGCAAAATAGTTGGATGCCAAGCTGTTATATGAGAAATAAGTAAGAAGGGGTGGTTTTGGGCCGTTTCAGGGGACGCGCATGACTAAAAACTTTTATAACCCTGTTATTCATGTTCAGCACCCTCGAAAACGGGAGGGAAATAGATTTCATAACTTTAGCATAATTTTGTATACTTTCCGACTCCTTATTTCCATTGTTATCAATATTGTGGGCTATAAAATTTCCCAAAACTTTCGTTTAATCAATTTTCTTCTAGCAAGTCGAAGTTGAAAAAATAATTAAATTTTCGAGCTGCTGTAATTTGTGAACAATTGATGGTGGAAGAAAATTGTTGGAACAAAAGTTTTAGGAACATTTATAATCTACAATATTAATGATAGCTAATTACTACGCAGGGGCAATGGGATATCTCCATTCCCATTGTAAAAATCTGTAGTGAAGGTCTAATTGTCACATTTTTGTGCGAGTGTAAACAGTAAATCAGGATAAAATTCATTCTTTTAAAGAAATAATACCACTCTACATGAGTCAAAACTGATTATGCAAAATTAATAATGAATATTAATAACTTCGGAACAACGGGGGCAGACATTTTTCCGAAATTCAAGAAACATCTTTAAACTTCGAGCTGCTGTAATTTTTAAACCATTGGCCATAGAAGAAAATTGTTTGAACAAAAGTTTTGGGAAATTTAAGTCTACAATATTCATAATACCTAATTACTACGTAGAAGCAACGGATGCAGAGATGATTGGAAAAATCTGCAGCGAAGCACGAATTTTCACCATTCTGATGGATGTAAATCGCAAAATATTAATAATAGAGAAAAACAGTTTAACCAAAAGTTGTGGCTTTTTTATTTTCTACAATATTACAATATACTAACAGGAAAGGAGATAATTGAGAAAATTTTGACCATAATTTTTTCAACATGGCGGTCGTAGCGCCAACGATAATTTTGTGGAAAACATTAATTAATAATTGTGGCAATCCCCCTAACATTATACAAACAAAAAATTCCTTGTAGGAATTATTCATGGGTCAAATGGGCAGATTGGCTACATTGTTAAGTAAATATTTTTAGTCTGCTCAAAAAATGACTTTATTATAAGTACATATTTTTGACAGATATATGCGAATTACTAAAATCAAAAACTTATTTAGGCATTCAAAATTTTCCCTCCACTTTCTACCAAAAAATGTTTTAAACAAAACCTACTAGTCAATGTTTTAGCTATAATTTGTTATTTTAAATAAGCTTTCTCGTTCGATAAAAAACGGGTATGATCGACAATTTCTTCAAAATATGAAAGAAAAAATGTTTTGGTCACCCAAAGTACTACCCAAAATCGGGCATTTTAGATAACGGCCTATATCTCAACGACCCACTTGACCATTTGAACAGTTTTTTTTTAATTGAAAGCTCATAAAGTGCTGAAAATGAAAGGTCCTTAGACATCAGTTAAATTTACGATTTTCTCAAATACCGATGAAATTAACTAAATTGAGGGTTCGGATTCATTTTTTCAAAACCGGCGATAAAAGGAAGGCGGCACAAAATAAATATGACACACACACAGAATATAAAATCAGAGTATTATGCTACAACCTAAATAAAGGAAGGCGAATAGTATTGCAGTTCTAAAAAATAACTATCTTTGTGGGTATGAGCTAAAATTGAAGATAAAAATGTATCACTTTAATATTGCGCAAAAGGAATTTATGGAATTCATAATTCGAGGTTTTGCCGGAGGCGCCGCGTGTAACAACGCGCCTTTAATTTTCATATTTTGAAGTTCATGATATATTATGGGGCCATCCAAAGAATACGTTCGCTTTCAGAGCGGAGGGGAAAATGTGACAAAATGAATGATAGGAGGGTTCTCACAAAAAATGAAAAATAACTAAAATAAATAACGTGTAGGTATTATAGTTGTTTACAGATTTACTACGCACTCAAAAAATGTCGGTGCCTTTGATTTTTACCGCACCGACAAAGACGCCGACATTTTTTACACGAATAATAAGTGTAAGTACGAATTTAAATTTTTCAAAAAATTCGAAGGCATTACATTTTTTCTTCATGAAAAGATTTCCTGAAAATATCATTAACAAATTGTCATGAGTAGATTTACAGTATATGTGAAATACAAACAAATTGGTTCATTTGATTGACAAAAAAAATGTTTTTTGGATTTTCGAAAAAAAAAAATTTTCACAGATATTATGAAGTTTTTGAGGTCAAAACATTTTGTGGTAGTATCTTACGCAAAGATACATCACTGGAAGGAACCACACGCAAAAACGTAATTAATTAAATTTGTTAATTTGCTATCTCGGAAATTATTTGAGAAAACCGACTGAAAATGCATATCAAGAACAGGAGGAGCAATATTTTTATTTCAACTGAAATTGAAAGAAATTATTTTTACATAATGATTTTTGTTTTTTTATATATTTTATAAGTAAACAATTTTTATAATTGTGTAGAAACAAATAATGAAAAAAAACTGTACTTAATTTTTTAACAACACTTACAGTATTAAAACACTTTTTACTTCTGTAATTTCCACGTAAAATGCACTTAAACAAAGTTTAAATTGTATACTAAATATTTACTATTTTAAGATTATTTTAAATTTTAAAAATTACATATTAAATTAACGAAAACCCCCGAGTATACTTTTTCAGTAAGTATTTACTTTCCGAGATAGCAAATTAACAAATTTACTTAATTTTTTCAGTGCTTGAAATTGCTAGTTTATTAATAGAAAAGTCCTAGCGGTCTGTTTTTTCTTTTTACCAATGTTCCTTGGACCTAAATAAATAATTTGCAAAAAAAATATTCCGATTGGTTCTTTGCCAGAAAACATCTCAATTTTTAACTTTTCTAAATGTAAATCTGATTGAAAGACTTTTGATGAATCGAAGTGTCCTGTTTACGTTTCCAGCAATTATGACAGGACACTGTAGATATACATATTACATATACTCATATACATACAGCGCTCAGGGCTAGAGACTAGAACAAGCAGATTTGACCATGCTGTTGCCAGCCAGGATGATTTAATTCAAGTAGACAGGGGTTGCTCGAAAAATAATAATAACTATTTATGGTATCGAGTTTTCATTGTTTTTTTTTATGATTTATGTACATAATTGCCAAGTGCCGAATGGTGACCGATTTGCCGAATCGGCTTCAAAATTGGGGGGAGACCCCCCATACTCCCCTCTATATCCGGCCCTGCCTTTATTGTAAACTAAAGAGTAATATAACAAACTAATGCAATGCATAAATATTGCAGAAACTTCATTAAACTTAGAATAGGGCGACGTCATTATGGTCTGTTTGCCTTCAGTTCGCGCCTCTATTGTACGACTGCGACTGTAAGTAAACAACAATGTTATTTCACTAATTAAACCAGGTCCTAGAGATGGAAAATCGATTAGAGATTATAATACAAGCCACGATACTGTTAAACGTGCTCAATCTTATTTGACATTTCCAGTTGAACGAGCTGATAACTTTGCAACGTTTATCCCAACGAACACGAACGCGTCACCGTTGGACGTGGTGATAAATTACTATTTACGCGAAAAAATATCATAAATGAACACCAAAATCCATTTGAAAGGCTATTTATGCTCTATTCGTTACTATAACATAGAAGTTAACTAGCCAAATTACATACAGTGTGTCCCATTTTGCTTGGAACCACCCCAATAAAAGTTTATTTTAAGTCCAATTTAGATAGGGTTCTTTTTAAAACATAAATATCTGAAAAAGGCGTTCTTGGGACACATTAAAATTTCTAAAACATAAAAGGTCGACCGACTGTTTTTATTTTTGTGGGCAGAATATGATAAAATCGTATATAGCGTTTTTTTTTATGTCAAATCTGAGTGGATCGGGTGGATCAAATTAGATGGGGTTTGAGGTTTTCTCTAAAACTATGACAGATAGACAAAAACCAATATAAGCCAAAATTCGGCAGGGGTTATATCGGGAGATCTAACTGGCCACAAAATATGACCATTATTTCCTAAAAATTAAACAATATCTAAACTACTTTGTTGTTTATTAATATCCAGTTAGTTAAATTAATTGTTAGTTATCAATTTAGTTAACTTAGATAACTCGACATTGATAAACTAGCCCTGATTGATATATCCTCCCCAAAGTAAGCATTTAAATAATTTCGAGTTTCATTTGACTTATGACCTGGGTCGCCATCGTGTTGGTAAATTAATCTTTGAAATTTTCGGTATTCTTACCGTGAAAAAAATGAGGCCCTATTACTTGGTGTTCAATAAAACCACACCATACACCAAATCCAAATCGTTCTTGACGATTAACTGTAGCGGTTACGTACGGATTTTCATGAGCCCAATGGTGGTTATTATGCCGATTAAAAATGCCTCGTCTGTCCATATAATTATTCTTTCAAATCCTGGCACTTCATTGCACTGACGCAAAATCCACTGGCAAAAATCGAGACGCCTTTGAAAGTCGTTTAGGTGTAGTTGGTGACTAATCTTCATTTTGTTGGGTTTGATTTTTTTTTTAAGCCACGCAAAGCAGTTGTTCTTGGGATTCCTAAACTTTCCTGTATTTCGCGAGACGATATATTAGGATTTTCTCTTACAGTTTCTAAAACAACATTTTCTACAGCTTCTCTACCTGCTTTGTTATATATTTTTGCTCGAGGTTTTGCAAATGATCCAAACTTTTTTGAATTTTGTTGTAGCAATTTGAATATTTTTATGTGTGGCTGTCTCTTTTCCGGATATCTAAAAATATTGTTTGTGCGGTACTTTTGGCTCAAAGTTTTGCTGTCTATAACTTACCTATTAAAATAAAGCTGGAAGCTAAATTTGAATCTTCTCCACATTATATAAAACACTTAATCATATCATATTTTTCACCATTACTAAATTGAACCATTTTTAACAATGCTCACTCACAATTAACTCACAAATTAGTTTTTGATATTTACGATTATTTCGATTTTCTTTTTTTTTACCATGGCCTTCTCAGTAAATATTAGAAATGCGATAAATATGCATAGATGTTAATAAAAGACAATTCGAACATTTATTGTAGCTTAGTTTTTCCTATTTTAGGCAAAATTATTTTATATTGTAAGAAGTGTTGTTGTTAATAGTTTTCCAGGGCCTCCTCATAGATATATATGAAATTTTTCGAAAATTAATCGCTTTTTCTAGAGATAAATATGACATGATATATCGTTGAATAGCTAATTTAAGTTGTGATCGAATAATTAAATAATTTACAATTTAAAAAAAACACAAGTTATGTCTATATCTCGAAAACTGAGGCATGCATAATTTTATTCTTATCAGCAACAGATTCTACTCAAAAAAGTGACTGTGTGTTACTCGATTTTCGATCCGACACTTGGTAATTGAGATATAGAGGTCATCCAAAAATGACAAATTTTCCAAAAACGCTCTGTACTGCAGCTCGGTAGTCGAAAAAGATGACGATCGCGATTTGCGCCATTGTTTCTCGAAAGTCAAGCTCAGGACACCTATATTGGTTTTTGTCTATCTGCCATAGTTTTAGAGAAAACCCCAAATCTCATCCAATTTGGTCCACCATGTACCACTTTGGTATGGACCTAACAAAGATTCTACAGATTTTCATCAAAGTATTCACAAGTATTACGAAGAAACTTCCGCTTTACAAGGAAGGTTTATTTCCATAGTTACCAACAGAGTCGATAATTTAGAGGTTATAACTAGTAATCCTTTTCAGAAAACATCAACTGAATTATTTGCTCTAGTGGCAAACTTGTCGTTAATGGAAAAGGGTTAAAAATCTTTTTAAAAAAAGGCACTCATCAATGCAAAGAATTTTTTCAGGACAGGTCATATCTTGAAAATAACCTTTATCCTCTTTCACTGGCTCAACTTGGCGCAATTTTATCATGGCACAAAATCAAATTTATTATGATGTATGGAGAAATACATTACGGTTAGAGGTAAACATTGATGCTGCAGAAAAGGAAAGTAAAAAAATTAATAAGATTGAACATGTTTGGATAGAGTTTGGTATAGAGAAATTTGCAAGACATTCTTGAATCGAAATAAGTGAAAGACCCGAGGTCTTTTCATGTTCCACGCTTCTACTAGATGCAATGTGATATTGGCCTTTTTCAGAAAAGAAAGAAAGAGTTGAGATTTATGGGAGAAGCTTTATCTCTGTACATCACAGATAGGTACCTTGAAAGAGTCAACACCTCACCTGAAACTACCAAGTGAAGAAGAGCTGAATACGTCATATCGTTGTATTCAGAGATCAGAGGCTCAGTTTGTTGAATGAATTTTATTTGCATAAAAAAAATACTGAAAATCTTACACATTAAATGTACTTTCATTGAAAACCGAAGTTTTTTCGATTGATTATCGATTAAAGCTTAGAGAGTGTTTTAATGCGCGTAGTTAGTTTTTCCTCCATATATTTTTTTTTGATACCGACAAGAATGCTGCCTTCTCAATTTTTCATATTCAATTACCTTTATAACGCCCCGTGTAAGTTTAGTTTATAGTACGTCGGATGGCAGGCTCTAGCGTTCACTAACCCAATACCGAGGTATAACCAACCAAAACCTATTTCATTTTATTCAGCAGGTTTTTTTACATAGGAAATCACTTTTGACGACACTCTCCATTGGTCGAGACTGAAGTTACAAGAAAAAAACAAAAAAAAATGAAAATAACAAAATTCAAATTCAACCACGAATAACTTTCAAACAAAAAAAGATAGAATTATATATATTTTTTTAGTTTTATAGTATAAACGATTCTCTTTAATTTGATGTATAATTTATTACAAAAATAATAACTTTAACATTAGAAAATTGACGTTAATTTAGATGTTACACAAATTGTCAATTTTATTAAAATCTCTAACTCGTTGTAACATGCTTATGTATTGAGCTATTCAAATGTTTTTTTTCACCAAAAACTGTCAAATTTCATAGACTTCATTTTGTCTCAATTAATGCTGGGTCTAGCTCTGTAAATAAAAGAGGCACAGCCTTTTAAACACAACGAAGCGCACTTCCAATCTCGTTCCCGGTACATCCCGCGTTCGCCATAAACCGCGCAAGGCTATAATCAGCGGCCGTAACAAAAGCTTTACAATAATCTTCCTTTATTGTAAGATGATAAAATTAATAAATCAAATTGAATAATACGATATTAATTGGATATTAAATGGAAAATAGTAGGTATCAGACAGAGATAACTGATTTTCAGATATATCATTGTTAAACTCATGCCAGCTAGTAAAGTTTCTACTTTGCTTCGTAAATTTTAATATTTTCCATAAAGTGTCAGAGGTAACCACATAATCAAAACAGTTATTTGGCATGCTTTCACTAACTCGTAGAGGATCTGAACGATTAGTTGGATTTTTGTACATCTATATTTTTGTTTTCATGTAAACTGGAAGGGTTAAAATCAGTTAAAATTTATTGGATAGATATTCTTGTGTAAATAGGCCGATCTTTTTTTTAAATAATACCATTGCAAGCAGTAATCGGAGTGGGATTTTTACCATCTAGCCTGTCTTAGTTTTGATCAAAATTGTCGATGTCGATGAATGTAATTATTTTCTTCAGAACTTACTGGAGGAACTCCACGTGGAATAAAAATGTCGTAGTTTTTACTAATACGTGACTAGCTAAAGATGTTAAATATCCATATTTCATCTTAGGAATAACCATAGCCAAAAGAATAAAGCATATCAATAAGTTTTTTTCTTCTGATGGCACGATACACATGTAATTATATGTAAAGGATTATTAAAAAAGTGGTCTATGCTGGTTGTTTTTTTTCATAATTATTAATATAAATTGCATTACTATAGAAATAACGTTTAAATCAAATTTGTCTGTGCCGACATATTTAGCACCCACGACATAAATGTTTATAACAAATCTGAAGCTTCTTGTTTACATTGATGATTATTCTGAATAGTAGTCGTGTTTTTTACAGTTTTAAAATGTCCACCTATAGCTTCATTTAAGATACTGGCAGCACTTGTGTCTGACAACAAAAATTCGTTAGTCTTTTTAGCTTTATTATCACTTGAATGAACTGTTGTATTTCCTTTGTGTTCCCAAAACACTTTGTTTGTTTAAATGCTTTCTAGTCTCTTTCTTATATTTCCGCTGCTATAATAATCTAATTCTTCTTCCGTGATTTCTTCAAATATATCATTAAGGAGTGTTTTTAGAAATGTTAAAGTTAAGGATTCTTTTTTGCAAAACAGCAAGTTCAACCTCCCTAAATAAAATGTTTAACGCTGCCTTAAATTCATTTTTTCTTTCAGTGGTTTAGTTTGTACACATTTAATTTTTTTTGCTAATATATTTTGCATAACAAATTTTATGATAATTTCCGTCATCCCCAAATAAATCTGAATAAAAGTAAAACCTGCCTTTTATTTCTATATCACTGCAGCTTTAATGTATTTGTATTATGTATGTATGTATCTATAATGTATTTTTTTCTAGTTTCCGCACCCGTTCCTGTACAAATTGCTTCTTAAAAATGTTTTTAATTTATTCTTATTTTTTCTGGATTTTCCACAGATCAGACAATGCTATATTATTTTAATCTGATTTTTATCTTCATTATAACCACATGAACGCTCACTTACATTTTTAATCACTTTACTAATATCAGAGGCAATATGTCTTGTCTCTACTAATATCATTCTTATTACAAAAAGATGTCCGACAAGAATAATGAAATCAGTACCAAAGAGTGTGCAAATAAGTGCCAACACTTTATTTTATAAGAATTTTTTCTTTCATTTGCACAATGTATAATAGACCTGATGCCAGTAACAGTTGTTTTTTTACCATTAGATTTTCTCTGCTTTCAGCAGTTTCGCAAAAGTAACATGCAGTTTTTTTTCATTGATAATGTATCTACAATATACATAAACTGTAATAGCCTAAATGTAAATAAACTAATATATACTTATATTAATACTTATCCAGACAATAATGAGGCCAGCAGCCCATACGTTTCTTGATGGGCCGAGAGCGTAGCGGGGGCAAGAGAGGAAGCCTCGTGTCTTCGTCGTCGTAGTGTGCTTCTTTGTGTTTCAAGGGCTGTAGCGCTTTTAGTTAAAAAATTAGATCTGGCATGAATCGAGACAAAATGAGGCCTATTAAATTTGTCAGTTTTTGCAATAAATTATACTTCAAATTAAACAGCAATGTTTACTTGTCAAAACCAGACAAAAATTTTATTTTTATCTGTTTTAGTTCTAAAGTTTATTTGATTAAATATTAAATTTCTAAATTTCTTTTTTTTTAGTTTTTTTCTTATATCTTCGGTCTCGACCAATGGAGAGTGTCGTTAATTTTGATTTCCTATGTAAAATAACATGCTTTAATAAGTAGTGAAGGTCCCATCTGGTTATACTTCAGTATTGGGTAGGTCAAGAAAGAGAAGGCTTTTCGCGCTCTGCCCGACGGGCTATTAGTTACAATCACTAAACTTGAGGTTTCTGAGTCGACTTTACTCCGCTATAAACTATTTCTGAAATAAAAAAATCTCGCAAAAAGGCAAAGTAATGCTTGCTTGAACAATAAATAAGTCCTGTCATTAGATACTGAAACATACTGTATGATTAATTAAAGTAAAGTATAAACACCTTAAGATCGTTCTGCAATGACAGTTATACAAATAAACATAAATCAACCAAATTATTTTTCGAACTAAATTTCACCACAAGCACGGAAAAGACAAGCAAAAGACGAGAAAGAATGATTAACATACCTTGTCTATCGGCATCGAGTACACTCTGACTGGACGACGCCTGGGACGCGCTGGCTTCCAAGTTAGAGGGCTGAAGTCTCATCCGGCGTCTGAGTTTAGGCATATCGAAAGGGAGATCTCTCAAATCAACCGATGTGGCACTACCTGAAGTGCAAGCCACCTCAGGGAGCATCCTTCTCCGTCTCAATTTTGGCATGTCAAACGGCAAATCTGAAAAATCTTGCTGACTCGGTGGTGCGGATAATTCCGCGGTGGTAAATCCAAACCTTGATTTGATCCCTTCACGTGACTGGATTGAAATCCCGCTATCTGATCCTTGAATTTCAGGGTTCGTCGTATGGAAACCTAAATTCAATAAGTTCTTGTTTTGAGGCAGCCGGCGCTTTGTTTTCAGATTTTCAGGAGTCGCCACCACTTCTTCCGGGGAACACTTCTGAGAGTTGTTATTCCGGTTGTTGTCTGATGTCTCCGATATTGGTTCTTGGGATGATTTGTCGGATATGGGGCTGAGGATGTGTAGTTTGTTAGCGTGTTGTGCTAAAAAACCACCAGAACTTTGAGGGACGGTATAATTGTTTGGGTTACCTGAAAATGTTGGTTCACTTTTTAATTATAAACGCGACATTGCCAAAAGGATCGACTAAAGGGCCCAAATTTAAGAAACTACACTTGCAGAAGCTATACAGGGTGATTTAAAACGACGCTACCATAGTACCAATAGTAATGTAGATAAAGCATTGAAAATAAATGTGGCTGGAAAGAGTGACCGCAAAATTCGCCCATTTTTGCACCCCCCAAATTTTACTGTAAATAAGCTAAATGATTGTTTACAATTAGAACATGCTTCTGATAAAGTTCAAGTTGAGCATATCCTTAGTTAGTTTGATATGAGTGATAGAAGATTTCTAATTTTAGGGAATTTGATTCATGAAATCATTGTAAAGTACATACATGTACTACCTTTTTGTGAGTATTTAAAAAAATTACCATGAACATATTTTCATATGTATTTATGTTTTGAAGGTCGGTGAACTCAAATCAGAAGTCAGAATGGCAAAATTCAAGATGGCGGATCCAATATGGCGGACCGAATTGTCGAAAACTTCGATTGTGACCACGAAAACTTATATAAAGGGCTTTTTTGCGATTTGGCAAGAAAATTGCATATACTTGAGTTTTTGGGTCGCTGATTACGAATTTGAATTCAGAATTCTAAAATTCAAGATGGTGCATTTGAAATTCAAGATGGCGGACCCAATTTGGCAGAAAAAAATCAAAAACGGCCTGGTTGGTTACGAAAAAATGTAAAATAAGTTTTTTAAAGTTGCTAATTACGAATCTGATGTTAGTATTCTGAAATTCAAGATGGCAGATCCAATATTCAAGATGGCAAATCCAATATGGCAGACAATAAGTAAAAAATTCTTCTGTTTGGCCTCGAAAAGTTATATACTAGGATTTTTGGGTTAGTGATTAACAAAGCCAAAATTCTTTGAATGCACTAACTCTCAGTAAAAAAAAATCTTCACTTTACGATACATTTTTTTTTAAGTAAACGTATTAAATGATATAGAAAGGGCTGCGCATTATTCTTATTTCTTAATTTACGAATACAATTTACGTTAGGATAAATGAAAAATCCAGCTACTTAATCCATTAACGCTCAAGCGACTGTAACTACTGCGATACTCAAGAAAAAATAGGCTGCTTAGAGCAAATATAACTGCACCTCATATGTGAAATATTTGTTTCTTCCTATTCAGATATTATTTTTCAGCTAAAACCCCTCCTAAAGGTGGTCCATTATATTGGATCTGCCATCTTGAATTCCACATCCGCCATCTTGAATTTTAGGATTATGTTTTCAGGTTTGTAATAAGCGATCCAAAAATCCAAGTATATGCAATTTTGTTGCCAAACCGCAAAAAGAACCCTTTATATAAGTTTCCGTGGTCATAATCGAAGTTTTCGACAATTCGGTCCGCCATATTGGATCCGCCATCTTGAATTTCGAAATTTTGATTTCGGATTTGAATTCAGCGACTTCCAAAACATAAATACATATCAAAATATGTTCATGGTAATTTTTTTTAATATGTACAAAAAGGTAGTACATGTATGTACTTTGATAGATGATAGAGATGAATCAAATTACCTAAATTAGATATCTTCTATCACTCATATCTCACTAACTAATGATATGCTCAACTTGAAACTTTATCAGAGGCATCTTCTAATCGTAAACATTCATTTAGCACATTATTTACAGGAAAATTTAGGGGTGCAAAAATGGGCGAATTTGGGCCTGTTTTTGCGGTCACTCTTTTTATTAATTAACATCTGACAGACCTTTTTTTATAAATTATTATTTTTAATAAAAGTACATTTCATAACACCACTGTGTTTTTTTTAAATGAAGTTTGAGATCTCTTTTATGCGTAAAAATTGGTCTGTCATCGAAAAAATTTTATTTACTTCGTCAGACTTAATTTTGAATGGGCAGTATGTGGCAAAATGCCATTAACCGTCACTGCATTAGTCTTTCTCTAGAAGAGTGTGGTTGGTTTATTGACGAAAATCAACACAAACCGTTATGATATACGGGAGAAGAATTTCCAAAACGAGTCGAGGATGTTCTTCTGAAGGAAGAAGAATGTAGTGATTAGAACTAGATGAAGATACCGACAATCATTTATAATTCGGAATGCGATAATCAGCTCTATGATGGAACGTTTACGTTAGTCATAACGCCTATGTTACGGTCAGCTGTCTCTCTCACTCTCATATATTTTTTGGTCAGCACTCAACATAACAGGTACATGTTAGATAACGTAAACGTTCCATCATAGGCCTGAATGATTAATTACTGTTATTATCTTAAATGTAATGTCTTTGGTATGTTTTTAATTTTACTGTCAAGCAAGCGTGCACAAATGAATATAAAAATACCGGGTGATTTTCTTAACCTGAAACTTTCAAATATCTCGCATAATAAGCACTCTACGAAAAAAATGTCCACAATCAAAATTCAATTTTTTTCAATTTCTCGTACTGAGAACCCAGGCATATGATTCTTACGTTTGAAATAAAAAAAATACCACGTTTTCATTGTAAATAATCAAAATTCGTCGTCAAAAAAGTTTATTCATTTTGCAAATTGCGAATAACTGGGAAATTCTTACCTGTAGAAATGTAAATGGCTGGTAAATAAACTGCTTTTAATGTAACCTAGGAGCAACGACATGGACTTAGTGGTTTTCTGTTCCCTTCGGGGTGCGTGATTAACGTGAGCCCCCTCGCCTCTCACTTATCAGAGTGCTTGATTTACATGAGCCCCTTCGCCTCATCATCTTTCAATTAAAGTAAGTGCTCAAAATGGTGGCTCTCGACTTCAATGCACTTATTAATCAGCATCTGAACTGAGTGTACACAACTGAGAAGTATGTTTGCTTGAATTTCGGCACAAGCATTTCAAATTCGCTCAATTTTATTCCCATGTGTTGTTGGTACTTGTTTGTAAACTTTGTCTTTCAGATAGCCCCACAAAAAGAAATCTGGCGTAAGTAAGATCTGGTGATCTAGCTGGTCAATTTACCAGACCAGCTCTACCGATTCAGCGACCATTGAAATCACGATCAAGTACTTCACGTGCTACCACCGAATAGTGTGCTGGACAACCATCAGGTTGAAACCACATGTTCTGTCGCATTTCTAAGTTCAAGTCTTCAGGTAATGTTGGCAGTTCATTTTCCAAAATACCTCGGTACATTTGACCATTCAAGTTGCCTTCAATAATGTGGGGGCTGATGAGTTTGTTGCCAATTATTCCACACCACACGTTGACAGTCCAAGGACGCTGGTATTCAACTTGGCGAGGCCAGTGCGGATTTTCAACACTTCAGTAATGCATGTTGTGTCGACTAACCGTTCCGTGGTTTGTAAAAGACGACTCGTCGGAAAACACTACGTAACGAAAAAAATTGGGGTTTTGTTATATTTGTTCACGTGTCCACTGACAAAAAGTTGCCCGATTTTGTAAATCAACGCCATGAAGATCTTGGTGTAAAGACACATGATACGGATAATACTTATAACATTTTAAAATTTTCCAAACACTACTCTGGGACAATCCGGAATCGCGAGCTATTTCTCGTGTAGTAACTTGAGGATTAACAGCCTCTGCAGCTAATACTGCAATTTCATTATTTTTTCCAGTGACTGTTGCTCGAGGGTGCTTTTTTTCGGTTGAACATTTCCGTCAGTAGTAAATTGTTTGACAGTACGATAAAATGAAGCACGTGACCGACTTCTATCCGGAAAACCCTAAGCGTAGAGATCGACAGCATCATCAAAACTCCTGCCAGCTTCTCCATAAACCAGGACCATTTCAATTTTCTCTTGTACAGTTGTACATTCTGAAGTAGTATCAATAGCCTAACGGAAACAAGTCTTTTCGTTTCCGAAATAATCTTCGAACTGAGTAAAATGAGTTGTTTCTTAAAGTTATTTCTTTCTTTTCTACGTTTATTTACAAAAAAACAAAACAAACACATAAAAAACACGAAGAGAAGAAATAACACAAGCGTTAAATGTAAATATAATAAAATATTTTTATAAAAAGTATTTTTAACATAAGAAATGGTATTTTTAAAACAAACTACAAAAAAATACATTAATTTAAAAGCAAATTTAATGAAGCACTCCGATTAGTCATAAGCGAAGGAAATCGCGTTGACCAAGTATACCAAAAAGAACGCCTGTTTCTGGGTTACGATAATAGTAGTAATAGTCTTGACAAGTCATTTTTCAGTAATTGAAAATTTGAGAAATAAAATTAGTTTTAATTTTGATTATTTACAATGAAAATGTGGTATTTTTTATTTCAAACGTATTACAGAATCGTATGCATCGGTTCTCAGTAGAGCAAATCGAAAAAAAATTGAATTGCGTCGATTACAGCGCCATCTATCATCAGTCGAAAAACATGTTTCAGACAAATCCTACGTATTCTTAGCCGTAGAATCCGAATCTGCAATAAAAAACGGGGGTTCCTATTTAAGATTTCAAAGTTACCCCCCGCCCGACCTACAAGGAGGGGGGAGGGTGACTAATTTTAGCACTAATGTATTCCCTTCGCGGACTGATTAAATTTTGATTATAAACATTTTTTTCGTAGAGTGTTTCGAAATTCGAGATATTTGACAGTTTCAGGTTAAAAAAAAATCACTCGGTACAAACTTAAATACGTTTTATTTGAAATAATTGTAATTATGAATGTTCCATAATTTTTGTCAATTGTCCTGCTATCAAAGTATTTTTTTGAGATGTAAGTAAATTAAAAAAATATTTAACAGCGTTGAGCTTGACATCTCATGCATGGATGCTGCGCATCAAAAATGAAGTCTAACGAAGTAATGTCCAGTCAGACAAGTTTTAGTAGATAGGGGAGATCACAAACTTCATTTTAAAACAAAAAGCAACTTTCATGAAAAAAAAAAAAATTATAACAAAAGGTCTGTCAGATGTTAATTAATAAAAATTGTCAGGCAGACAAATTTTTTCGAAAATGTTACATTATTTACCGCAAATTGTGTAAATTTCAAGCAGGTGTTTTGAAAAGTAAATTAATATATTTTTTTCGCTATTTCAAAAATTCATTAAAAATAGCAATTAACAAATTGTTACTATTCTGGTGGCCGTACATGTTTTTTAAAAGCTTTTATTTAACTTGCAATGTTTGTTTGTTTGTGTGTTTGTTTGTATGTGTGTTTGCTAGTTTAGGTCAAATCTTGCAAGCTGAATTTCGACTAGTTCTAATTAAGCTAGAGCATTGAAATTTGACACATGTGTATAAGTCCGGTGACAATGCAACACAGTATAGCCATTATCGATCTAAATCCAATATGGCGGACCTCCCAAGATGGCGGATCGGCTTTTTAGTCACAACCCCCTTGATATGGATATCAAATGAAAGGGTTTGACGAGTAAAATACGATAAACAATGTGACGTCACTCTAAATCCAATATGGCGGACGTCCCAAGATGTCGGATCGGATTTTTAGTCACAACCCCCTTGATATGGGTATGAAATGAAAGGGCTTGGTGAGTAAAATACGACAAACAATGTGACGTTATTCTAAATCCAATATGGCGAACGTCCCAAGATGGCGGATCGGCTTTTTAGTCACAACCTCCTTGATAAGGGTATCGAATGAAAGGGTTTGACGAGTAAAATACGATAAACAATGTGACGTCATTCTAAATCCAATATGGCGGACGTCCCAAGATGGCAGATCGGCTTTTTAGTCACAACCTCCTTGATATGGGTATCAAATGAAAGCGTTTGACGAGTAAGATACGATAAAGTGTGTTAATATGGCGGACGTGGGAGAGGTGGGGAAGAGGTGGGGAGAGGTGGGGAAGAGGTGGGGAGAGGTGGGGAAGAGGTGGGGAGAGGTGGGAAAAAGTGGGGAAGAGATGGAGAAGGGGTGGGAAGAGGTGGGGAGTGGTGGGAAAAAGTGGGAAAGGGGTGGGAAGAGGTGGAAATAGGGTGGGATGAGATGGGAAAGGGGTGGGAAGAGTGGAAAAGGGCTGAGGAGAGGTAGGAAAGGGGTGGGAAGAAGTGGGAAGTAGTGTTAGAGTGTGAGTGTGAGTGTGAGAAGACGGGAGAGGGAAGGGGTGGGTGGCGGTGGCAAATGAAAAGGTTTTGTCTGTCTGTTTGTAAAATAAGTAGACTAAATAGTAAAAAATAAAATTATAAAAAATATTTTTAAGAAAAAGCTTTTATTTGAAAAAACTACTAAAAAGTAAAAATATATTTTTTTAAATTTATACACCTGGAAACCAAAAGCTTTGGGGGCGGTCATTGTATAGTTACTTCGCTCAATTAAAAAAAATTATTTTTACTTTTTAGTAGTTTTTTCAAATAAAAGCTTTTTCTTAAAAATATATTTTTTTAGAATTTTATTACATGTTTTCCAACCATTTTCACCTTTTTAATTTGAGGAGTTCGATGGCCACGGGAGCTGAGACTAATTTACTAACACTGAACCATGTTATGGGCGGATGGACCGATTGATTTATTTATTTTGAAGCCACCGAAAAAAAAAATAGTTATCCATTTATTATATACTTACGTGTTTTTTAAAAATAAGTGGCCCACCCTGTATACATTTTATCAATTTTCCTTTTACCTGTGCGGTGATTTCATCATACATCGGACTTTTATTTCACCTTCGGTAAAAGGCTAATAAAATTTACGAGACATCAAATGCAGTCGATAAACCAGTGAGATTGCATAGTAAAACTAAAGGAATGAATGTTTAGTAGATCGAATGAACTAAGATGGATTCTGCGCTATTTTAGATTGGAAATCTTACGTTTTACTGGTTTTATTTCATTTTTAAGCGGAGCAGCATTTTATTTGAACGTATTCCGTACATAAAGTTACAAAGTACGAGATTTTTAAACGAAATGTTTAACATTTAAATACAAACAGAATTTAACAAAATCGCTAGAAGCTAATATGTCAATAAGTAAAGTAAAAATATGACATGCCATCGAGCGGCCATCAACAGACGTGATTTGAAGGAAGCCCTAATCACAGCAAGCTTTGCAGATCTTTTATCACATCATTTACTATGTTTTCTTTTAATGAAACGGGAACTGACGTCGATTTTAATTTGTTGACAAAGCGTTTAGAGAAAGGAATATCCAAAATAAAGGGTGCTCAAGAACAAAGGTAAACGAATTAAATGGCGTACAGTACTCTTCAAACTAAGAGAAAAAGTTCCTACAAAAATTGGCAGGCATTGCATTACTTTAGTTGGTCTCTCTTTAATGTATGGCTCGCCTGACAGCATCACGCAATTTGTTGCGGTTGCCTCATTAATGCCTTCTTTGCCTCCAACCCAACATTTTTGAAGGACGTCCTCTTATACCCTGATCATCTGGTTTCCGCAAACTAGTACAGTTAGCGGACCTTTTTCATAGAAAACTGTAATGGAACAGGAGCTAGCGACATATTTGGTTGAGTTATTTGGTTAACTTTGTAAATATAATTTTTGTGTTATATTTGTACTTCTAATTGGCGAATGACAAGTGTGGGCAGAGGGACAACGCTTCACAGGATCGTCTATACTATGTAAAAAAATGGCGACGTTGACTGACATGATAATTTTTTTGTAGAAATGGCAAGTAAAATTATTTAAACTAATGCATACTTACTAAAAAATTCAATATCATACTATGAAAAATATTGTTATTTAAACGAAAATATATCGTTCGAAATAACGTAATCTTTTTACTATTCATTTCGGTAACAATTTTGCAGCATTAAATATATGAAAAATTATTATGAACTTGAATGGGGCGATAGTGCGTCAGACTTCAAATTCTCCAATTCTACGTTAGCTAGAAATAAAAAAAAATACAAGTAAACTAGATGAAAAAGTCTATAACCGGAAATTATTTTCGAATGTACAGGACGAGCCAAGACGAAATTACAGGATCAAGTGCCTTTTTTTTAAATGGAATGCTATGTATATCAGTACACTTTTTGAAGCCTCTTTCTAAGCTCCATTCATTCCTATATTATTATTGACTATCTCCCAACCACTTGGATGTAATGAATTTTTTTGTTGAAATAATGTCATCTGCAGCTGCATATTGAAAAAATCACGGGTTTTAAGAAAAACTTATAAGAATGCTAGTTACGAGACTTCTAATTAATGTTTTTGAATCATTTTTACTTCCTAAAAATGTACAGGGCGGACAAACATTTTTTTAAAATTTAATTAAGAACTTTTTAAATTAAATTTTCTCAATTTTTTTCAAATGGAACACCCTGTATATTCTTCAACGATGTGATGAAGAAATGAAAAACGAACATTTTTTGTAAACTTTCCTATGGCTAATTGCAACAATTTTCGTTTTATTGAGCAATAAGTACTAAATTCGAGAATAAATTAGAAAATATTATAATAAGTGCTCCACATGTTGCCCATTTTGATCGACACACATCTCTATGCGCTTTTGAAAGGAGGTTTCTACTGTTCCTAAAATTGTCGGTGTGATAGATCTACAAACAGTTATTATCCTTTCCTTCATATTTTGTACTGTTGTTGGTGTGTCTTTATAAACTATTTCATCACGTATCGCCATAAAAAGAAATCCATTTTTGTAACATCTGAGGATCTAGCAGGCCATTTAGTGAGTCAATTTCTTTCAGTCCATTGAAGTGGGTAGGTATTATTTAAGTGGTCTCTAACTGCATTTAAATAATGTAGTGGAGCACCATCTTGTTGAAACCACATCCTATTTCGAATCAGGAAGATTCACAAATAATTGTGCCAGATAGTTTTCCAGAAAATGAAGATAAATAGCTCCAGTCAATGTACCGCCAAAAAAATGTGGCCCTATTAACATGCTTTCCAATAATTCCTCCCAAAACGGTTATAGACCATCTGCACTGGTTATCAACTTGCCTAAAAAACTGAGGATTTTCCGAAGCATAATAATGGAAATTGTGTCTATTAACAAATCTATTTTTATGAAAAGTGGCCTCATCAGTGAATAAAACATTATGAAAGAAGGTGACAAGGTGCATTTTATCTCTGGTCCAATTACAAAACTGTAGACGCCTCTGGAAATTGTCATCAGATAATTCCTGGTGCATTTTCTTCATTCACAATACGTTTTATTCTTTCACTTTTTTTATATTCGATATTTCCAGTTTCCACAAATCTATCGAGAAGGTTTTGGAAGCTGCTAATATCAGGAATTCTTCTTTCAGGATACCTTTGCTTATAAATTCTAGTGGCAAGCAAACAATTTCTGTCCGACTCGCCCAAAACAAAAGTCGTGTCTACAAGTTCCGCTTTATTAAAATTCATTCTGTGAAACTCGAACTATTTTAAGTTTAATACAAATGATAACTGGCGATCGATAAGTGCGATAAATGTTCGTTGGTACGAGACAATTTATACCAAATTGAGGTTTTATTGCTTGTCGAATAACGAAAACGGCAAAAAAAAAAATTACAAAAAAGTATTATAATAAGGGACCAGTGAAATACTATTTATCCACTTCAATGGATTGGAAGAAATGGTTCCACTAAATGGCCTCATTTCAAAATTGCATAAAGACTTCTCTCAATCAAAATGGGCAACGTGTGGAGCACTTACTATAATTTTTTCTAATGAATTATTTGAAGAAACCTCTATTTTTTATTTAAGTTTATTCTTGAATTTTGTACATATTGCTCAATAAAACGAAAATGGTTGCAATTAGCCATAGGGAAGTACTTACAAAAAATGTTCGTTTTTCATTTCTACATCACATCGCCGTAAAATATACAGGGTGTTCCATTTGAAGAAACTGAGATAATTCAATTTAAAAATGTCTTAATTTTAATATTTTTTTGCTACCCTGTACATTTTTAGGAAGTAAAAATGATTCAAGAACATTAATTAAATGTCTCGGAACCAGTATTCAGATAAGTTTTTCTTAAAACCCATAATTGTGACTTTGGTGATTTTTTCAATATGCATCTGCAGATGGCATTATTTCAACAAAAAAATTCATTACATCCAAGTGGTTGGAAGATAGTCAATAATAATATAGGAATGAATAGAGTCCAGAAAGAGGCTTCAAATGTACTATTATGCATAGCATTCCATTAAAAAAAAGGCACTTGATCTTGTAATTTCGTCTTGGCTCGCACTGTATATTCGAAAGTAAATTCCGGTTATAGACTTTTTTATCTAGTTTACTTGTATTTTTTTTTAATTTCTAGCTATCGTAGAACTCGAGATATCGAAGTCCGACGAACTATTGCCCCACCCTGTATATATATTATACTATACCCCCTTTAACTTTTATACTCTTATTCTGGACATCCTGTAAGATTACTTTTACTGGTGAATACGAGGATTTTTATCAGCAGCACTGAGTGTCACTAATCTATTCATCAATAATAAACTTGGCAGAGGCATTTATGTTTGTAGATGCATACTGGTCTAGTAACGCACCACTTAGCACTTTGTAAAGATTTTTCAAATACAGAGAGGTTCATTTCTATGAATGAGTTATGGCAGACTTTATTTTTATTATTACGAATAATGGGGGAATAAGCGAACGAACTGTGGTAAGCGCATATAGAATACGTCCGCAGTAATTTAAAAGGCACAATTTTAGTGTGATTGATATGACGGACCTAAACAGAACTCCGTTATTTGAAGAATGTAAAAAATATTTCTGTGCAAAAGTTACTGTGCAGAGTGGACCAAATTAGATGGGATTTGGGGTTTTCTGTAAAACTATGGCAGATCGATAAAAACCAATATAGATGACCTGAGCTCGATTTTCGAGAAACAAACAATGGCACAAACCGCGATCGTCTTTGACTACGGAGCTACAGAGCGTTTTTGGAAAATTGGCATTTCTGGATGACCTCTATATCTCAATTACCAAGTGTCAAATCGAAAATCGAATAACACATTCTTAAGGCACTTTTTTGAGTAGAATCCGTTGCTGATAATAAGAAAATTATGCATGTCTCAGTTTTCGCCATATAGACATAACTTCTGTTTCTTTAAATGGAACAACCTGTAAATTATGTCATTATTCGATCACAACTTAAATTAGCTATCATATGTCATATTTATCTCTAGAAAAAGTGGTTAATTTTCGAAAAATTTAATATATTTGTGAGGAGGCCATGAAAAACTATTAACAACATTTCTTATAATATAAAATAATTTTGACAAAAATAGGAAAAACAAAACTAAAATAAATATTCGAATTGTCTTCCATTAACATCTATGCATATTTATTTCGTTTCTAATATTTATTAAGAAGGCCATGGAAAAAAAAAGAAAATCGAAATAATCGTAAATGTTAAAAACTAATTTATGAGTTAATTGTGAGTGAGCATTGTTAAAAATGATTCAATTTAGTAATGGTGAAGAATGGGTCATTATCAAGTGTTTTATAGAATGCGGAGAAGATTCAAATTTAGCTTCCGAGCTTTATTTTAATCGGTAAGTTACAGACAGCAAAACTTTGTGCCAAAAGTGCTGCCTAAACAATATTTTTAGATTTCCAGAAAAGAGACAGCCACGCATAAAAATATTCAAAAGGCTACAACAAAATTTAAAAGAGTTTGAATCATTTGTAAAACCTCGAGCAAAAATATATAATAAAGCAAGTAGAGAAGCTGTAGAAAATATTGTTTTAGAAACTGTAAGAGAAAATCTTAATATATCGTCTCGCGAAATACAGGTAAATTTAGGAATCCCAAAAACAACTGCGTTCTATACCCAATCGACTTTCAAATGCGTCTCGATTTTTGCCAGTGGTTTTTGCGTCAGTGCAATGATGTGCCAGGATTTGAAGGAACAATTATATGGATAGACCAGGCCCATATAAGCAGTGCCGAAATTTTTAATCGGCATAATAACCACCATTGGGCTTTTGAAAATCCGCAAGCAACCACAGTAAATCGTCAAGGATGATTTGGATTTGGTGTATGGTGTGGTTTTATTGGATACCAAATAATAGGTCCTCATCTTTTTCACGGTAATTTGAATACCGAAAATTTGATTAACATTCTATGACAAAAAATATAGCCCTTTGTAAACAATATACCTGTAAGACAATTTCAAAGATTAATTTACCATCACTCTATTGATAACTAACAATTAATTTAGCTAACTAACAACAAAATAGTTTAGATATTGTTAAATTTTTAGGAAGTAACGGTCCTATTTTGTGGCCAGTTAGATCTCCCGATGTAACCCCTGCCGACTTTTGGCTTTGGGGTTACTTGAAAAATATTATATATAGACAACGTTCTAATAACATGTAGTACAGTAACTAGAGGTTTTAACTTCGGAATAAAGTCATATTGAACGGATTTCGTTCATTTTTGGCAGTATGATAATAAATGCTTCACAGAAAAGTTTCTATATTGTGCGGGGGGGGCTTGCTAATTTATAGGGGGTGGATGCCACCCCCAGTCAGGGGGTGGCACTTAAAAAATATATATATTTATTGAACTGAAATAGAATCAAATTTTATGAAGAAAAGGTTCTATGCAATTTTTCACATAAATTGATAGTTTTTAAGTTATAACAACTTCAAAATTACGATTTTAGTTTTAAAAAAAAGGTATTTCCAAACGGCTTTCGTCAAGTATCTCGAAAAGTATTACAGAAAGTATAAACTGGGAATTAATTATATTTTTTGTTTATTGATGTAGGATTAATAATTTCGGAGATATTTAAGTTTATATTTGGTATCCAAGTGTTTCGAAATTACCTTTAAAGTTTAAAATGCATTTTTTTCTAAAGCAAGTGCTTTAAATGAGCAAAAAAATTTGAGCATCTAGGTAACGCTACATCTTAACGAAAAACTGTATTTGAAATAATGTTTTTAAATTACTGGCTAATTAAAGTAACAAAATGACGACCTTTTTATATAAAAAAATATAAATACGCACATTTTTCTGTCATAACTTCTTTATTTCCTATGCTACAAGAACGAGTAAAAAATAATTTGAAAGCGCAATTAATTGTCTTTAATTCCATTTCTTAGCATGTGTGACGCAGGTGTCACAATTTCTGAGATATTTAACATTTAAACTGCATTTTTCGTCTTATAAACGTTCGGACGCCATTTGTAAACTTTCATATCTCCGAAACTATTAAATCTATGTAAATAAATAAACAAGCGAAATTCAGCTTTATTTTTGGTCTCTACCCATTTTTCAATAAAACTAATATTTATTGAAATATTTGGAAAAGGAAAAAAAATTACGTTTTATCGAAAATACCTTTACAGTTTAAACTGTATTTTTTTCTAAAGCAAGTGCTGTATACAAACCAAAAAATTTGAGCATCTACGTCATGCTATATATTAATGAGAAACAGTGTTTGAAAATCCTTTTTTTTTAATTACTGGCTAATTACAGTAACAAAATGGCGACGTTGTTATTAAAAAAATATGTGGACGCACATTGCTTCGGCCATAACTTATTTGTTTTTTATGCTACAGAAACAAATAAACAAACAGTTTAATTAATAACCTATTATTCTACCTATTAGCATCCTTGACGTAGGTGTCACAATTTCTGAGATATTTAACTCTCACTCTAAATAATTATCTTATGAACACTCGGATGCCAAATGTAAACTTAAATATCTCCGAAATTATTAATCCTACATCAATAAACAAAAAATATAATTAATTCCCAGTTTATACTTTCTGTAATTGGTCTGTAACATTTTTTCGATAAAGTAATACTTTTCGAAACACTTGACGAAAGCTGTTTGGAAATAACTTTTTTTTTAAGCCAAAATCACAATTTTGAAGTCGTTATAATTTAAAAACTATCAATTTACGTGAAAAATTGCATAGAACCTTTTCTTCTTAAAATTTGATTCTACTTTAGCTCCAATAAATATATATATATTTTAAGTGCCACCCCCTGTAAATTAGCAAGCCCCCGCACAATATAGAAACTTTTCTGTGAAGCATTTACTATTATACTGCCAAAAATGAACGAAATCCGTTCAATATGACATTATTCCAAAGTTTTGCAAATTTTTTACCTCTAGGTACTGTACTAATAGAAGAATCGGTAAACAAAGCATTAGCTGCGTTTCGGACAATAACTCCTGTCACGATAGGAAATGCAACCAATGTTGTAAGGAGAAGGGGTCAAAAATGCATAGATGTCAATGGAAGACAATTCGAACATTTATTGTAGTTTAGTTTTTCTTATTTTTGGCAAAATTATTTTATATTATAAGTGTTGCTAATAGTTTTCCATAACCTCCTTACAAATATATTAATTTTTTCGAAAATTAACCACTTTTTCCAGAGATAAATATGACATGATATATCGTTGGATAGCTAATTTAACTTGTGGTCGAATAATGAAATAATTTACTGGGTGTTCTATTTAAAAAGTTATATATTCTGTGTTCTATTTAAAGTTATATTTATATCTCGAAAACTGAGGTATGCATAATTTTCTTCTTATCAGCAACGGATTCTATTCAAAATACTCAATTCTACTCAAAATGCTCAAAAAAGTGCCTTAAGAATGTGTTACTCGATTTTCGATTAGACACTTGGTAATTCAGATATAGAGATCATACACAAATGGCAATTTTCCAAAAACGCTCTGTAACTCGGTAGTCGAAAAAGATAGACGATCGCGGTTTGCGCCATTGTTTGTTTCTCGAAAATCGAGTTTAGGACACCTATATTGGTTTTTGTCTATCTGCCATAGTTTTAGAACCTCAAATTCCATCTAATTTGGTCCACCCTGTACAATCGTCTTGGCCCGCCCTGTATATTCGAAAATAATTTCTGGTTATAGGCTTTTTTATCCAGTTTACTTATATATTTTTTAAAAATTTCTAGTTATCACAGAACTCGAGCTATCGAAATCCGACGCACTATCGCCCCACCCTGTATATTACCCCTACCAAGTTCGAGTCTTACACTTCTTTGACTTTTTTAAATACAGCAACTTTCATTATTAAATATTCATTATATTCGTCAGAATAAATATCTACTGGGATACGTCAAACTAAGATTTTTTTCAGGCACTTACCTCCAGAATCCGAACTATGCGAACTCAACGACGGTGAATGCCTACTTTCGGAGCTGGATGTACTCCTGTTGCCTTCGCTGGTGCTACTCTTTATACTCTCCATACTTCCACCGCTGCTACTAGTAGTCATACTCTCAGTACTCGAATACTTGTGCCGCATCCTCCTACCCTTAAATTCCAACAAGCTATCCTTGGACCGTTTGTTCAACAACAGCAAGTCCTTCCTCGGCCTACTCTTAATCTCGAATATCCTGTCTTTTTCAGGCGGCACGTGGTCCTTTGAATTACTAGGCCTGCCTTTGAATTCGGATATCAATTTATTCGAGTTGCCGAACTCAATTTCGAAAGCGCTTCCTTGATGTATTTGTAAACTGTCGCTACTTGTTGTCGGCGACCGGCCCCTGAGTGACTTCACAGGGAGATGAAGGTCTTTTAATCGTGATTTAGGGTGGGAGGGGAGATTAGGCGCACTTCGGATACTGTTCATCATGTGTTCTTTGCCGTGGAATTTTGCTGGTAAGGGGGCTGTGGACGGTGGCGAGGGCGTGTACCCTCGCAGTGGTAGGGCACCTGAGGAGGCCGAATTTTTCTCTTCTGTCGTAGTTAAATGCATATTCTGAAACACAATACGGTCTACAGTCTACACCCTCTCGTAAAGTCATAAACATCGGATATACAGTATGTCCCTGGATTGAGTTTACAAGAGGGATTTTTAAAAGTTTTTATTTTACAAATAATTGCCAGAGGAATAAGAAATTTTGCTTGATTTAAAACGAGCAAATTAGAACTTCAAAATTAAAGTAGTGTTCTTAAAATCGGAAAATAGATCAAACTGGTAATGAACTAATTCAAGAATATTTCAAACTAGTCGATTAATTCACCACCCACCACCCATTTCAACACATTAATCAATCGTATGTAGTAGTTCCTTATAACTGTTATGGATTTCTTGAATTACACAGATCAACATTTGATCTAAGAACAATCACTAGACTTTACCAGAGTATACATGTTTTTTTTGGGTCGCTGATTCCGAAACCGAGGTTGGTTAAGCTTCATCACGTCAGGTTCTTGGTCATTTGAAGGTCAAACTGAGAAAAAGTGTTGTAAAAAATGTATGTTTATGTTTCTGAGGTCGCTGAATTCAAATCTGTTGTTATTTTTACCCTTCAAGAACATCAAAACATCTAGAGGTTATTTCAAGGCATTTTGAGATCATTTTGAGGTCAAATTGAGAATACATGGGTTTTTTGGGTCGCTGACCTCGAATTCGTGGTTGGCTGGACTCTATAAGATCGGATTCAAGGTCATTTGAAGGTCAAACTGAGAAAAAGTGGTGTAAAAAAAATTTGAAAAAATTTATGTTTATGTTTTTGGGATCACTGAGTTCAATTTTGTCGTTATTTCATCTCAAAATTTCTTTTTAGTCATAAATTTTTTCAAATTGTTTACAACACTTTTTCTCAGTTTGACCTTCAAATGACCAAGAACCTGACGTGCCGCACTTTTCTAAATTCACCGGTGGACACACCGGGTGAACAAAATACGAAGCTGATTGGCTATCTGTTTCAAATTAGCCAATCAAATAATGTTATTGCTTACCGGTGCGATCCACCGGTGAATTTAGAAATCTGCCCGTGATGAAGCTTAACCAACCTCGCATTCGGAATCAGCGACCCAAAAAACCTATGTATACTCTGGTAAAGTCTGGTGATTGTTCTTAGATCACATGTTGACCTGTGTTATTAAGGATGCAACCAGTGTCGATAAAAATCAAGATCTTTTATATATTTTTAAATAATAATCTCTTGATTAAAATCATGATTTAACCCTACTTCAGAGGCAGCTTCACACCGAAGAAGGTTCCAGTCAATGAATAATGAAAAAAATACTTACCTGTATATCCTGGGAGAGAGCTAGAACAGAATTATTGTCCTCTTGGCTCGGCTTCGGGCAATTTTCCCTGACTCTATTACGTCTACTATTGAGCGTATTACTATCTATGGAGGGTTCCGACCCAGGTTTGGTATCCCAGGCGTTATTAATTTGGACGAGTACAGGATGGTTGGATACCTTGTCTATTTGATCTAAGTCATCGTCAGACTTGCTAATGCGGCAGTCAAAGGCAGTCTCGTATACATGACGTTGTCGTGTCATATCGTCTAATCCATATTCATCATAAGCGGCAACATTCACTGGATTTGGAGGCATCTGCGTGCCATTTGGAACGTCCCTGTAACAAGTTTACGAAACCATTACACACAATTGTTTTTTACCTTCATTATTATGTTTATATTATTGAGGATGCGATATTCCAATTATATAAAATTATTTCTCTTGACGCTTAACTGTATGGTCATAGTAGATTTGTTAACATTTCTAAGGTAAAAACTTTTTTATTTGAGTTTATAAAAAATGACTCTATTGATAAAATGCTGTGGTCATAAGAGAAGTATGAAGTACCAAATTAGATGAAATTTGGGGTTTTCTCTAAAACTATGGCAGATCAACAAGCCTGAGCTCAATTTTCGAGAAAAAAACAATGGCGCAAATCGCGATCGTCTATCTCTTTCGACTACCGATCTACACAGCGTTTTTGAAAAAATTGGCATTTTTGGATGACCTCGAATCTCAATTACCAAGTGTCGAATCGAAAATCGAGTAACACATTTTTACGGCGCTCTTTTGAGTAGAATCCGTTGCTGATAAGAAGAAAATTATGCATGTCTTAGTTTTCGACTGTGGTTTTTTAAACGGAATACCCTGTAAATTATTTCATTATTCGATCACAACTTAAATTAGCTATCCAATGATATATCATATGTCATATTCATCTCTAGAAAAAGTGGTTAATTTTCGAAAAATTTAATATACTTGTGAGGAAGCCATGTAAAACTATTAATAACAACAACACTTCTTATAATATAAAATAATTTTGCCAAAGATAGGAAAAGCTAAACTACAATAAATGTTCGAATTGTCTTCCATTAACATCTATGCAGTTTTGACAACTCCTTACAGCATTTGTTGCATTTCCAATCATGAGTTATTGTCCGAAACGCAGCTAATGTTATTAGAACGGTCTCTATAATATTTTTTAAATAAACAGAAAGCCAAAAGTCGGCAGGGGTTATCTCGGGAGATCTAGCTGCCCAAAAAATAAGATCAAGACCATTATTTCCTAAAAATTAAACAATATCTAAAGTACTTTGTTGTTTATTAATTAGCTAAATTAATTGCTAAGTTAGCTAAATTAATTGTTAGTTATCAATTTGGTTAACTTAGTTAACTAGACATTGATAAACTAGTCCTGAGTGATATACAGGGTGTTTCATCTAAAAGTCTCCGGGTCATTATCTCGTAAAATAATAAAGATATTTAAAATTTGTAAATCGCGGATAATTGACACCAAAAAAGGTCTTAAATAACTGCAGTTAGAATTATTCCTTCGCAGTGCACAGAGATGGGGCTGCGGTGAGAAATTATTTTTCGATGGCTGGAACCTTGAAACATGATTCATACGATTAATGAATAAATTGTGAATAATTTTGATCGTATAGAAAATTTTGTAAAAACTGGCCGTTTTGGAGCTACATGATTTTTCTTTTTCATTTTTTTGTTTATGTAAATTCTCCTGTAACTTTTTAGTTAATAATTTTAGAACATCGGTTATTTAAAGCTTTTATCTTATTAAATGCAATACTCCTTATATTATTACATATTTTGAACATTTTTTACTAATTTCAAAATATGTAATAATATAGGAAGTATGGAATTTAATTAGATAAAAGATCTAGATAATTGGTGTTCTAAAATGATAAACAGAAAAGTTACAGGAGTTTTCAAAATTTACAGAGACAAAAAAAAAGAGAAAAAAATTCATGTAACTCCAAAACGGCTGGTATTTACAAAATTTTGTACATAGTCAAAATTATTCACAATTTATTCATTAATCGTATGAATCATATTTGAAGGTTTCAGCCATCGAAACATAATTTCTCACCGCAGCGCCATCTCTGTGCACTGCGAAGGAACAATTCTAACTGCAGTTATCTAAGATCTTTTTTGATGTCAATTATCTGCGATTTACAAATTTAAAATATCTTTCTTATTTTACGAGATAATGACTCGGGGACTTTTAGATGAAACACCCTGTGTAGATACCTACCCAATCCTACCCAAATTGAGCATTTAAATAATTTTGTGTTTCATTTGACGTATGACCTGGGGCGCCATCGTGTTGGTAAATTAATGTTTGAAATTGTCTTACAGGCATATTGTCTACTCTATTTTTTGTCGTAGAAAGTTAACAAAATTTTCGGTATTCAAATTACTGTGAAAAAATGAGGGGTATCCAATAAAACAATAAAACCACACCATACACCAAATCCAAATCGTCCTTGACGATTAACTGTAGCGGTTATGTGCGGATTTTCATGAGCTCAATGGTGGTTATTATGCCGATTAAAATTTCCGACACTGCTTATATGGGCCTCGCTTGTCCATATAATTGTTCCTTTAAATCCTGGCACTTCATTGCACTAACGCAAAAACCACTAGCAAAAATTTAGACGCCTTTGAAAGTCGTTTGGGTATAGATGGTGACTAATTCTAATTTTGTAGTTTGAATTTATTTGTTTTAAGCAACGCAACGCAATTGTATTTTTATATATTTTTGCTCGAGGTTTTACAAATGATCAAAACTTTTTAAAATTTTGTTGTAGTCTTTTGAATATTTTTATGTCTGGATGTCTCTTTTCTGACTATCTAAAAATATTGTTTAGGCTGCACTTTTGGGACAAAGTTTTGCTGTCTATAACTTACCTATTAAAATAAAGCTCGGAAGTTAAATTTAAATCTTCCCCGCATTTTATAAAACACTTAATCATATCATATTTTTCACCATTACCAAATTGAACCATTTTTAATAATACTCACTGGCAATTAACTCACAAATTAGTTTTTGACCTTTATGATAAAAAAAATGAAAATCGAAATAGATTTTCATTTTTTTACCGTCAGAAAATATTAGAAATGCGATAAATATGCATCGATGTCAATGGAAAACAATTCGAACGTTTATTGTAGTTTCCTTTTTCCTATTTTTGGCAAAATTATTTTATATCATAAGAAATATTGCTGTTGTTAATAGTTTTCCATGGCTTCCTCACAGATAAACTAAATTTTTCGAAAATTAACCACTTTTTCTAGAGATAAATATGGCATATGGTATATAGTTGGATAGCTAATTTAAGTTGTGATCGAATGATGAAATAATTGACAGGGTGTTCTATTTAAAAAACACAAGTTATGTCTATATCTCGAAAACTGAGGCACGCATAATTTTCTTATCAGCAACGGATTCCACTCAAAAAAGTGCATTAAGAGTGTGTTACTCGATTTTTAATTCAACAATTGAGTAGGGATTGCATTACCGGTTAACCGGTTAACCGGTTATTAGGACAAAAAACACATGACGATAATTACCGGTTATTTTAATTTTTTTACCGGTTATTTCGGTAAATTCTGCACTTACGATATGTCACGTATTCAACGTTTCTATTTATGTCACTGACTAGTATTCACTAAATACAGAGTGACAGTCCCAACACCGAGCACTTTTAACAATAAATAAATAATATTATAAAAAGTAAACTCCAAATACCAAGCCCCAAGAAATACAAGAGAAACATTGACAATATCTTACGACAGAAAATTGAATATGTCACTGCCGCAAATATCCGTGGAATACATTTAGAAGTATGTTATTACCAATTCTTATTAACTTATCGACCCACCAATATCGATTGAGGAAGGGCATCTTCAGCTGGTGGTATTCTATGCACAAATATCAGACGATTAACAGATATAGCTTTGAAAAACTAACCCTTTTAAGAGGCTATTTTTAAAAAATATTGTATTTTTAGATTAGGTATTCAGTAAATGCCCTATTTGAGTTTATGTTTATAATTATTGTTATTTAAGTGGATATTTTTGTTATTTACAGAATAATTATTTATTTAAATTTATTTCATATATATTTTTTCCTTTTGGTAAATTAACTCCTATATAAAAAAGTCTATTTGACAGTCACATTTTTGTCACTTTGACAGCGATAAAAAAGGTGCATCGCTTTTTATCACCGATAAAAATGCCTGTTTCTCAAAAGCAGAGTACACCAGTAGTCGCACGTCACTTTGAAATCTGTACTGTCAGCTATAATTTTTAAGTATTGTGGAAACTATACTGTACGATATGAGTCGTTTTGGGAAAATTATAATTATTTTTAATAAATAATTGTTGTTGTTCGTTCACATTCATATTCTGTCGTTAATTTATCTTGCCAAAAAACACTCGAGCTTTTCTTTTATGGATAAATTTCTTTTTAATTAAAAATTTTGCCAATCAGTAATTTTGCTCGAAAAACTGACATTTGACAAAATTGCTAGACCTCCGGTCTCGCGATTTTTTCATGTCAGTTTTTCTTATAAAATCATTGATTGGCAAAATTATTTCGTTACAAAGAGAAATTTATCCGATAAAAAAAGCTCTTGTGATTTTACTGTAGATAAAAAACCTTTTGTTTGTTCATTATATCAAATATACGTATATAAAAATGTTTTTTGTTAAATTTAGATAATTTTGTACATGGAAAAAGACAATTGCCATTTTCGCCACCCTAATCATCCATTCTAAAATTTACCGGTAAATACCGGTTAACCGGTTATTTACATTTTTATTTACCGATTTACCGGTTATTAAAATTTCCGGTAAATTTCAATCCCTACAATTGAGATATAAAAATGCCAATTTTCCAAAAATGCTCTATAGCTCGGTAGTCGAAAAAAATAGACAGGACACCTATATTGCTTTTCGTCTATCTGCCATAGTTTTAGAGAAAACCCCAAATCCCATCTAATTTGATCCACCCTGTACATACACAGCACAAAATTTAATTTTCTAAAAAAAAAAACAAAAGGATTATTTTACGTTTATTAATGCGAGCAATTATGTTGATCTCCTTGTATTGCTCAAAGCTTGAACGTCTATTGAGAAAGATATTATTTATCTAAAATCTGTTAAAGGCAAAATTAGAACAAGTCCTTCTAAATCACCCCGTATTAAATCGAGAAAGATCTCTCAATTATAAACGCGGTAGATAAATTGTTAGATTTTCCCAATGGTGATATTCTCAGATTTATCTATTTAAAATTATGGTTACCTGGAATTTGTGCTCTGAGTTTCGACACTGGAACTTTTCTTGTACTTTATGAGTGGCCGTGTCCGCAGAGTTTTCTCTTTTTGTTCATTTGGATTGTCTAAACTAGAGCTTTTACGAAATTTCCTAGTGGTCTTCGATCGCCTATTGGTGTTTTGATATTTTGATTCTTCTGTTTCACGTTCTTGTCTTAAACTTTGATTTCTTTTATTTTTGTTAGGCGTTTTTATTGGCGGGGAATTGTCTGCAGTTTTATATTTGTAAAGGTCACCGTAATAATACGGCGAAGGATGCCTTTTAGTATTAACGTCAGTTTTGTTCGGCGATAAGACGTTAAGTACTGAGGGCAAGACGTCTTCGTTTATACTATCAGGCGAGTTTAAATCTAAAATGTTGGGATTTCCATTGCCAGCTGATTCACAGAATCCGAACTCTTCGTCGGACGTGGGACCTGAGGATTCTTCTGAAACAAAAATAAATTTGTATTTTTGAACTCCGATATCTTACATGTGCATGCAATGTGCTAGAATTTATTTATGCTACGGTCTGATCATAGAGGTGCCTTTAGAAGACAGTAAATGATCGTTTAATAACATAGCCACACATAATAACTCTAATTGACAAAACTGTCATTAATGTGTCGAATAGAGTTTTTAACAATTTCAGATAGATATGTCTTGTCAAAAGGTTTAAATTCTGTAGTAAACCTAAAATCTGTCCTAAAATTTGATATAATAGCAGCTGTAGAGAAAATTACGCAAAACATGCGAACAGATGATGGAAATGAATATCGCGGTACGGGGAAAAATTGCGTTAGAAAAGCAATATAAAATTAGAGATAATTTAAGTATGGAAGAAAAACAGTCAATATCCTCTTTAAAATGAGATGAAAATATCGAAATTTTGCCAGCGGATAAAGGCAATGTCACAGTTATTATGGATAGAAATATACCGGGTGATTTTTTTAACCTGAAGCTTTCAAATATATCGAATAAGCACTCTACGAAAAAAATTTCTATAATCAAAATTTAATCATTCCGCGGAGGAAATACATTAGTGCTAAAATTAGTCACCCTTCTTCCCTTTTCCTTTTCTTCGATTCATGATAGATGGCGCTGTAATCGACGAAATTCTATTTTTTTTTATTTCTCCTACTGAGAACTGATGCATACGATTCTGCAATACGTTTGCAATAAAAAATACCACATTTTCATTGTAAATAATCAAAATTCGTCGTCAAAAGAGTTTATTTATTTTGCACATTGCGAATAACTGGGAACTTCTTACCTGTAGAAATGTAATTGGCTGGTGAATAAACTACTTTTAGCGTAACCCAGGAACAACGTAGTAGTTTTCTGTTTAACATAAGAAATGGTATTTTCAAAACAAACTACAAAAAAAATACATTAATTTAAAAACAGATTTAATCAAGCACTCCGATAAGTCAAGCGTTGACCAAGTATCCCAAAAAGGATGCTTGTTTCTGAATTACGATAATAGTAGTTTCTTGACAAGTCATTTTTCAATAATTGAACATTTGAGAAATAAAATTCGTTTTAAGACTAATTTTGATTATGTACAATGAAAACGTGGTATTTTTTTTTTATTGCAAACGTATTGCAGAATCGTATGCGTAGGTTTTCATTAGAAGAAATAGAAAAAAAAATTGAATTTCGTCGATTACAGCGCCATCTATCATGAATCGACAAAAATGTTTCAGACAAATCCTACGTATTTTTAGCCGTAGAATCCGAATCTGCAATAAAAAATAAGGGTTCCTCTTCAAGATTTCAAAGTTACCCCCCACCCGGAATTCTCCACGGTGATTGCGGCCAAGGGTTGTCCACAAGGTGGAGTTCTATCGCCTTTGCTGTAGTCAATGGTGGTGAATGACCTCCTCCATAAGCTGAGTAATTCTGGCTTCAGCGTTCAAGGCTACGCCGATGACCTTGGTATTACTGTAAGAGGCGGTTATGATTTAAAATCTCATGCAAATCGCCTTAAACATAATATCCAAATGGTGCTCGCTAAAGGGCCTCAGCGTCAATCCGAGCAAAACAGTTATTGTTCCATTTACCAAAAGGAGAAAACTAAGTTTAAGAGCTCCTATGCTAAATGGAACAGTGCTGAGTTTTTCCAGTGAAGTTAAATATAATAATCCTGGATCAAAGACTTATCTGGAACTCACACCTAGAAGAAACACTTACCAAAGCCACTGCGGCTATGTGGACGTGCCGCAGGCTGTTTGGGGTCTAAAACCGAAGATGACCTACTGGCCCTACCTATCGGTTGTGAGATCCATGGTCACCTATGCATCATGTGTGTGGTGGCCAAGAACTGAAGAAAAAATAGCACAAGGAAAGTCGAAGTCCTGCAGTTGGAGAAGGGGTCACTCATCTGGTACACAGATGGATCGAAGATGGCTGAAGAGGTTAGCGCGGGCGTAGCGGGGCCTAACTAAAGGCTATCCAGAGCCCTAGGCAAAACCCCAACTATCTTCCAAGCAGAAATCTATGCTATAGACCTATGTGCCCCGGAATGCATAAATAAAGGCATTCGAAGGGCAAAGATCTATATACTCTCAGACAGCCAGGCAGCGCTAAAAGCTCTCAGGTAATACACCTTTGAGTCTAAAATTGTTTGGGAGTGCAGACAATCCCTGAAGCAACTGGCAAAAAACAACAAGGTTACCTTGATGTGGGTACCAGGGCATGAGGGAATAGAAGGAAATGAATTAGCTGACGCCCTTGCAGAAAAAAGGTGCTGAAGCCCCATATTTTGGGCCCGAACCGTTTTGTGGCTTATCTAAGGGACACATAACGGAGGAGGTCCTAAAATGGGAAAAGGAACAGCACGAGTCCTACTGGAGGAATAGTCCGGGCCAAAGACAAGCGAAAGAGTTCATCACTTATTCGTCAAAGAATGCCACAAAGCTTCTCGAACTCGAAAAGTCTGACTTAAGGCCGATGACAGGCCTTTTAACAGGCCACTGCCCCTTAAGATACCATCTTAAGAACATGGGCAAGGCAGACAATGTAACAGATAGGTGCAGATCTGCGATTCTGCAATAGAACATAACTGTGGAACATATTCTTTGCGAATGCAAGATGCTAGTCCGCACTAGGCTAGAGTACCTAGAAAAGGTGGAACCAACGCCTGAAGACATAGGGAAATTAGCCCTCAGGAAAATCACAAGCTTTATAAAAAGCTTGGGAGTCCTGGGCAACAACTAATTGTAGTCACAAGTCACAAAAGATCTTTTCAGGTCGATGTGAAGTAGGGCTGAAAGAGCCGAGCGACCCCTTGAACAATCTACAATCTACCCCCCGCCCGACCTAAAAGGAGAGGGGAGAGTGACTAATTTTAGCACTAATGTATTGTAAATGTAATGTATGTATGTATTTCCTCCGCGGAATGATTAAATTTTGATTATGGACATTTTTTTTCGTAGAGTGCTTATCATTTGAGATATTTGAAAGTTTCAGGTTAAAAAAAATCACTCGGTATAATTTTAAATATTGATTTATATTTCATTAAATATTATATGAAATAGTTTTTCTAATAGCTCTTTAATATCTTCTCAATATCTCCTCTACTCTCCCAATATTGAGTTTTTAACTTGTAGACAGCGTTTTTGAAATATTAAACCAATAATAGTTCAATATTAGTGTTCTACTTGAGCCAATATAGCTATACTTCAGACTGGTAGAACTTTTGACTGAAATATAATTGCGTATAACAATTTCGCATATTCTTGCGAGTTTTTAAGAATAATTAAAATGTAATTAATATTTTAAATTTGACTTAAAGAACGTCTGTAATTGTTCAGGCAAACCGTACGAACACGACGTCGCTGGCAGCAATTAGGGCCACTTAGCTTTCAAATTTCCCGCCACATCTCCACTTTGCACTTAATAAAGAACTTATACTAATTGCTCGATTACTTTCATGATTTCATTTGCATAATGCGCCTATCCTCACGTTCTAACCGAAGACCGTTTATATTTTCCTTGCTCTCTCTATTATATTAAATTCTCTCAGAGTAATGGCCCAATTATATTTAGGAGACTTCTGCCCTTATGCTTAAGTGATTTTTGTCTTATGTTGGGTTTTAACAGCTTACCCATTTAAGCAGGAAAAAGGACATTCCTACTAAAAAGTACTTCCTCTCATAAGATGCAGCCGTATTGTATAGGTAAGGAAATAAACCCACAGTGTAATTTTCAAATTGGAGTATACGTTTTACTAGACTTATTATAAAATGCTCTTAGCCTAGTGTACCTATTTGAAAACAATAGAAAAGGTTGCCTCACTATTATACCCATTATTACCCCACAAAAGTATTTAAACAACGTAGAAAAAAAATCGTTGATGAAAATGCTGATCAAGAAACAACGTCGTAACCTTATCAAATGTAACAGAAAGTGATGTCTTGCAAGCTTTCAAATGCATTAAACCAAAATTTACCAATGGACCGGATAGCTTTTTTTTTTATTAAGGACTATTCAAACATACTGGCAGGCCCATTAGCCTACATATTTAATTTAGCCATAAAATGTGAGGCTCTTCCTGGTAAATGGAAAATTTCAAAGATCTGTCCCATTCACAAAAAGGGAAGCAAATCAGAAATTGAAAATTATCGTGCAATAACAATATTGAATAATTTTAGCAAACTAGTTGAAATTGTCTTATTTAACCTATTCACCATCAAGTTTCTTAACAAATATCTGAAAGCCAACATGGCTTTGTATCTGGACGTTCTACCGATACTAACTTCTTATTACATAGGCGAAAATTTGTTCAGTATCAAGACTTCCAATCTGTTACCTTCGCATCGTCCTCTGGAGTCCCACAGGGATCTGTTCTGGGTCTCCTATTTTTTATTACCTTTACCCTGGAGTTTCTCGACGATATTACGAAACCATCAGTAAAAGTGGAGTGTAAGCACGTAACATTATCTTTGCCAATTTGACTACGTTACCCCTTCGATAGAGTTTTGTGAAAAATATATATCATAGCTTATTATATGGTGTACAATTAGTAAAAAAAATGGTGGTGGTCGCTAACTTGTAAGTACATATTTAAATTTTTAAAAAAAAAATTTTTCCCAGATATCATGATGTTTTTGTGATAATTTGTGGTAGTATCTTACGCAAAGATACATCACTGAGGAACCACACGCAAAAAGGTTGCAAAGGCACGGACACTTATCTTAACCTGCCATGGCCTTTATCCTGCCTTTATCCTGCCTTTAGCAGCCGTTTATCCATCCACCTCTTATGGTTTTGCGCACCAGATCTTTGAGTTTTGGAAACACGTGGAAAATAATATTTTGGCCAGTAGATTTCTTTGTACAATAAGTGTTATTACAGGCATACACTGCACACCTTATTCCCGGCATTTTTCTTCACTTCTATTTGAATAATAACAATATGTAAATCTAATACATGAATTTATTAAGCTTCTTTTACCTTCTATAATATATACAAAATCACCATCACCATCATCAAAATCACAGTAATAATACCAATTGTCTTTTAAATCCTATAAATGTCCAAAATAGTGTAAGCCTGTTTCTGCACACAATTTCACTAATCAAGAATATTCTTATAACTCAAAGAGGCATATAAAACTCACACGAAGATGTATATATGAGGTTTATAAAGAAAAACCATTAAGTAAGTAGACAAAACTTAATAATCACACCACTAAACACAGAGAGACAATGCCGTCAGAAACGTGAACAACAGATTAGGTCTCGCCGTGACGTCAGAGCTTTGCCGGCAAGTGGCGAACGTTGCCGCATAGGGAACTCGCTACCCACCCCACCGCCCCTCCCCCTCTGTTTACGGTTCTTGCTTCAATTCGGCTCTATCGAACTTGAAAATTGGTACCTTATAAATAAATTACCGTTAAATATAGGAAGTGTAATGTCATATCGCTTACTAGACGAAAATCAACAACCAGGTTCGACTAAAACCTAGGCAACACAGCCTTAACTTGTTTAACCTCAGTAAAAAATCTAGGGGTTATTTTTGACAGTAAGACCTTTATTAAACAAATAAATTCACTTTTAAGGTCCTAGCAGGACCCGGATTCTTTTGCGGTGTGACTAAGCCACGCATACGAGCATCCACTAATAAATGGGTACAGACTAAAGCTATGAAATGATGGAAGAGTTTCTCACGACAGTCAGAGCAGTGGCGCAGTGCTTAAGGTGTTAGGTTTGAGTTTTTCAAGTGTTGTTGATATGGTAGCAGTGGTCTAGACCGCGGTTGTGTGAGAGACAACACGGCCAGTCGCTCTCCTCTCCTGAGTTTCAGTCTCAGCTGCGGCAGATGGCAATGTCACAGGGACTGGGTGTTGCAATGTTGTCTATGCGTGCCTGAGTGTCCTGGTTGAGTAGTGGAATAGCTTACAGCTAAACTCCGTCAGGATATTAATATAAATAAAGACAGATAGACCAAAGAGTTCATTGAAGAACGATCGGTCAAATTCACGGAAGATCTACTACGCCATTAGGAAATGGTGAGTCTTCTAACTGGACACTGTAGGTTTAATCAAAATACGAGTCTAATAGGCCTGGCACAGGATGCAACATACTGATTCTGTTAAGAGGAAGAAGAAACCTCAGAACAAGTGCTATGCCATTGTGAAGGCCTAGCTAGGACTGAGGTTCCAACTACTTCGAGGAGAAACCAAAGGCGGATAGTTATACTAAGGAGCCCCTATCAAGGCTGTGGAGTCTAATACAAAAGAAAAAGCTGGATAAGGAGCTCTAAAACTATAACAAGGGTGTCACAATAAATTTACGGGTGTTGCGGTGGTCAAGGCCAATCAGCCAGCTTCTCTGAATCTGAAGTTACTACAAAAGAAAAATTATGATTGCAAAGCGAGTAAATGACAACAATTTAAACGACTTATGAAGATATGCTGCTCTAACGTATCACAGGAGACTAAAAAGTGTAAAATTACAGTAACCGCTCTTACATCCACCCTGTAGAAAGGTGGGCTAGGGCCACAACGATGCATTTCGAAGTTAAATTTAATTAGTACTTAATGATGATGAGGGGACGTGTAATGCGCGCAATATTACACACATGGCGCTTGTAAACGTGGTCAACCAAATAAATTATTACATTCAGACAACGTCGATACGAGATATAACGCACGAATGAATGATTTCTAATTGAGAGTGAGCTTTAGGGGATATTTCAAGGTTTTTGCAAAACATTTTTTCTAAATATTGAGCGTTCATCTTAAAGAGAAAAAGCAAAAATTTTGCACAAAAAGCAAACACACACACGCGTAAATAAAATATAGTGCAGTGGGTTTCTTGTAAAGCATTATGCCATATTTTAGATATACAGGGTGGGGCAATAGTGCGTCGGACTTCGATATCTCGGGTTCTACGATAGCTAGAAATTAAAAAGTAAACTAGATAAAAAAAGTTTAAAACCGGAAATTACTTTGGAATATACAGTTCGAGCCAAGACGAAATTACAGGATCAAGTGCCTTTTTTTTAATGGAATGCTATGTATATCAATACATTTTTTGAAGCCTCTTTCTAGACTCTATTCATTCCCATATTATTATTGACTATCTCCCAACCACTTGGATGTAAATAATTTTTTTGTTGAAATAACGCATATTGCAGATGCATATTGAAAAAATCACCAGAGTCACAATTATGGCTTTTATGAGAAACTTTTGTTAGGAGAAACTAGTTACGAGACATCTAATTAATGTTTTTGAAACATTTTTACTTCCTAAAAATGTACAGGGTGGCCAAAAATTATTTTTCAATTAAAAACTTGAACTAAAATGAATGTTCTCAAGTTTTTCAAATGGAACACCGCGTATATTTTTTGATGATGTGAAGTAGAAATGAAAAACGAACATTTTTTGTAAGTACTTCCCTATGGCTAATTGCAACGAGTTTCGTCTTATTGAGCAATAAGTGCAAAATTCAAGAATAAACTTAAAAAATACAGGTTCCTTCAAATAATTCATTAGAAAAAATTATAATAAGTGCCCCACATGTTGCCTAGTTTGATTGACGCGTCTTTAAGCAATTTTGAAAATGAGGCCATTTAGTGGGACCATTTCTTTCTGGGTAAATAGTATTTCACTGGTCCCTTACTGTAATAGTTTTTTGTAATTTGTTTTGCTCAGTTTGGTATAAATTGTCTTGTACAAATGAACATTTATCGCACTTATTAGTCGTCAGTTATCATTTGTATTAAATTTAGAGTATTTCGAGTTTTACAAAATGAATTTTAATAAAGCGAAACTGGTAAACATGACTTGTTTGCTTGTCAGTAGAATTTATAAGCAAAAATATCCTGAAAGAAGGATTCCTGATGTTAGCAGCTTCCAAAACCTCCTCGATAGATTTGTGGAAACCTGGTCGAATATAAAAAAAGTGAAAGAATAAAACGTGTTGTGAATGAAGAAAATGCGTTTTTTCAGTGGTACTGGCAATGGTTGAGAATCCTCATATTAGTCAGAGAGAAGTGTGCTCGTTAGTACAAGTATCATATTCAAATGCACCAGGAATTACCTGATGACGATTTTCAAAGGCGTTTTACAGTTTTGTAATGGGGTCAGAGAAAAAATGTAAGTTGTCACCTTCTCTCATAATGAGGCTTTTCATAAAAATGGATTTGTTAATAGACACAATTTCCATATTATGCTTCGGAAAATCCTCACTATTTTAGGGAAGTTGATAACCAGCACAGATGGTCTATAAACGTTTGAGAAGGAATTATTAGAGAACATGTAATAGGGCCACATTTTTTTGATGGTACATTGACTGGAGCTATTTATCTTCATTCTCTTGAAAATTATTGGTGAATCTTCCTGAAAGGATTCGAAATGGGACGTGATTTCAGCAGGATGGTGCTCACCCACATTATTTAGACGCAGTTAGAGACCACTTAAATAATACCTACCCACTTCAAGGGATTGGAAGAAATGGACCCACTAAATGGCTTGCTAGATCTCCAGATCTTACAAAAATGGATTTCTTTTTATGGGGATATGTGAAGAAAATTGTTTATAAAGACTCACCAACAGCAGTACAAAATATGAAGGAAAAGATAATATCTCCTTTTAGATCTATCACACCGGCAATTTTAGGAACAGTAGAAACCTCATTTCAAAAGCGCATAGAGATGTGTGTCGATCAAAATGGGCAAAATGAGCACTTATTATAATTTTTTTAAATGAATTATTTGAAGAAAACTCTAGAAGAAAAGTTTATTCTCGGATGTTGTACTTATTGCTCAATAAAACGAAAATGGTTGCAATTATCCATAGGGAAGTATTTACAAAAAATGTTTGTCTTTCATTTCTTCATCACATCGTCGAAAGATATACAGGGTGTTCCATTAGAAAAAATGGAGAAAATTCTATTTAAAAGTTCTTAATTGGAAAATAGTTTGTGGCCACCCTGCACATTTTTAGGAAGTAACAATGATTCAAAAACATTCATTAGACGTCTCGTAACTAGCATTTCCTTAAAACCCATAATTGTGACTGGTGATTTTTTCAATATGCATCTGCAGATGGCATTATTTCAACAAAAAAAATTACTTACATCCAAGTGGTTGAAAGATAGTCAATAATAATATAAGAATGAATAGAGGCTTCAAAAAATGTATTGATATACATAGCATTCCATTTGAAGTGGGCACTTGATCTTATAATTTCGTCTTGGCTCGCTCTGTATATTCGAAAACAATTTCTGGTTTTAGACTTTTTACTTCAGTTTACTTGTATTTTCTTTTTAATTTCTAGCTATCGTAGAACCCGAGATATCGAAGTCCGACGCACTATTGCCCCATCCTGTATAGAAAATTTGCTTCTAAACGCCTCACAATTTCTTTATTAAAAACTCTATATGTGTTTCGGTCTTTAATGGGAAAAAGAAAGTATATGAAGAGTGCTGTAACTTTCGATTCTAAAAAACAAAAATATTGCATGGTATACTGAGGAACGAGCGGTTCGCCAATCAAAGTGACATCATTGGGAGGCAATTAAAATTACAAATATAGCATTATACCCAACAAGCAAAATTTAAATGTTGTACAACTATTTTGTTTTATTGCAATTTTATAAATGTAATAAAATAGCAATAAAACAAAATTGTTGTAGAAATAACAATTATAAAACAAATTTTGCGTATTGGGTATCTAAAACATTAACTTATTTTTTAAAACTGCAACTACACATTAACTATCCCTAATACAGGTCAACTAAATTGCATAACGGTGTTGAGGACGACAATAGCTCAGCTCGTCGAAATTCGACGGAATGGGAATGTTTAAAAATGTAACCTAGAAATTATTCTTTGGAGTCACACCTTTGAACTTACTACCAGCCACTCACATTTTCGAGAAATTCGCAGCTCCGTTTCAACTAACCATTACACAACCCGTTGGACAGGAAGAAGGGGGGAGGGGGAGGGAGCCAGATAGATTGCTAAATCTGACGCCCCTCCATTACTTCCTATAGGAATACCTTAAAATCAAAGTATACGTGAATCGCCCAGTGAATGTGGATGATTTAAAGGACGAATTCGTCAAGAAATACGGCGCATATCACCAGAAATATTCCATAATGTTCAAGAAGAGTTTATTAACCGTCTTGGCTATTGTCAGGCTAGAAATATTTCGAAGATTCTATTATTTTGCCGACATCGTTTCTGAATTTAAAGTTATGGCGGAGGATCCGGTTATGCGCAAAGTGTTGCGATTACCCAATTTTTATTTCAGTGAAACCTGAATAGATATTTTCCGTCACGTTTGTCATTTGTTGAATATCCTTAGTAAGAAACATTTCCCAATAGAATTATAACTCTTTGAATAGAATTAGACTTAGAACTCACGTTGTGTAAATATTCGAAAAATCTTTATTTATTATTTACGTTTATTTAAGATTCTGTGGATGAGGAACAAGAAAGAAATAGTTTAGCGTACAAGCTTCCTGCATGTGCATCAATAGTAGAAGTGTCTGTACAGGGTGGAGCAAATTAGATGTGATTTGAGGTTTTTCTAAAAGTATGGCAGATAGAAAAAAACTAATATGGGTGTCCTGAACTCGATTTTCGAGAAACAAACAATGGCGCAAACCGCGATCGTCTGTCTTCTTCGACTACCGAGCTACAGAGCGTTTTTGAAAAATTGACATTTTTGGAAGACCTCCATATCTCAACTACCAAGTGTCGAATCGAAAATCGAGTAGCACATTCTTAAGGCACTTTTTGAGTATAATCCGTTGCTGATAAGAAGAAAATTATGCATGCCTCAGTTTTCGAGATATAGACATAACTTGTGTTTTTTTAAATGGATCATCCTGTAAGTTATTTCATTATTCGATCAAAACTTAAATTAGCTATCCAACGATATATCATATGTCATATTTATCTCTAGAAAAAGTGGTTAATTTTCGAAAAATCTAATATATTTGTGAGGAGGCCGTGGAAAACTTTAACAGCAACAACAACACTTCTTATAAAATAAAATAATTTTGCCAAAAATAGGAAAAACTTAACTACAATAAATGTTCGAATTGTCTTCCGTTGACATCTATGCATATTTATCGCATTTCTAATATTTATCGAGATTGCCATGGTAAAAAAAGAAAATCGAAATAATCGTAAATGTCAAAAACTAATCTGTGAGTTAATTGTGAGTGAGCAATATTAAAAATGGTTCAATTTAATAATGGTGAAAAATATGATATGATTAAGTATTTTATAGAATGCGGAGAAGATTCAAATTTATCTTCCCAGCTTTATTTTAATAGATCAGTTATAGACAGCAAAACTTTGTGCCAAAAGTGCCGCCTAAACAATATTTTTAGATATTCAGACATAAAAGTATTCAAAAGGCTACAACAAAATTTAAAAGAGTTTGGATCATTTGGAAAACCTCGAGAAAAATATATAATAAATCAGGTAGAGAAGCTGCAGAAAATATTGTTTTAGAAACTGTAAGAGAAAATCCTAATATATCGTCTCGTGAAATACAGGAAAATTTAGGAATCCCAAAAACAACTGCGTTGCGTTGCTTAAAAAAAATAAATTCAAACTCTACAAAATTAGGATTAGTCAACATCTATACCCAAACGATTTCAAAGGCGTCTCGATTTTTGCCAGTGGTTTTTGCGCCACTGCAATGAAGTGCAAGGATTTGAAGGAACAATTATATGGACAGACGAGGCTCATATAAGCAGTGCCGAAATTTTTAATCGGTATAATAACCACCAGTGGACTCATGAAAATCCGCACGTAACCACTACAGTTAATCGTCAAAGACGATTTGGATTTGGTGTATGGTGTGGTTTTATTGGATACCAAATCATAGGTCCTCATTTTTCTCACGGTAATTTGAATACCGAAAATTTTATTAACATTCTACGACAAGAAATAGAGCCCTTTGTAGACAATATGTCTGTAAGACAATTTCAAAGATTAATTTACCAACACGATGGCGCCCCAGGTTATACGTCAAATGAAACACGAAATTATTTAAATGCTCAATTTGGGGAGGATTGGATATGTATCTATATATCACTCAGGATTAGTTTATCAATGTCTAGTTAGCTAAGTTAACTAAATTCATAACTAACAATTAATTTAGATAACTGGATATTAATAAACAAAAAAGTAGTTTGATACTGTTTAATTTTTAGGAAATAATGGTCCTATTTTGTGGCCAGCTAGATCTCCCGATATATCTGCCGACTTTTGGCTTTGGTGTTATTTAAAAAATATTGTATACAGTGTGTGTCACTTTTCACCACTACACCCCTATATCTCGGCCATTTGTTGATCGATTTAGATTAAATTTGGCTTACTTCTTTTGTTTCAGACTGTGATTAAAGTTATTAAATTTTTTTTTTCGAAATTAAATACGCCTACTATGATCAAAGGAAACTGGCAAAAATTAGGAATTTATATTAGCGATTGAGACAGGGTTTTTTTTTACAGAATCATGTTCGGCATGTCCTAAAACCCTTGTATACCAAATTTCATTAAAAAATATTCATTCCTTTACAAAAAAAATCATATCTAAGATTTCAGTAATAATCACCCTACTATTCGAGTTATTTATTGTCGGATATTTACGTAACTCGGTAGTCGTGGAATAATGACGCTAGTTAAGCATTAGGACACATTTTTTCTTTAAAGAAAATATTAAATAACTAAACTTTTATTTTTGTGAAGACATTGTCACTTAAACAACACTTCAAATTATTGCTTAAACAAAAATATAATTTTAAAAAGTAAATATTAAATACAATCTTTCTTCACTAGTCCTCCATCAATTCTAATACATTTTTCAATTCTCTTCTTAATATTTTTAACAACTTTTCTTAATTCTTCAACTGTTACTTCATTACATGCTTCTCTAATTCTGTCACATAATTCCGCTCTATTTCGTGGCCTATTTTTATACTTTATTTTTAATGGTACCCCAAAAATAAAAATCCATAGGGGTGACGTCTGGTGATCTATGTGGCCACGTAATTAAAGACTATTTCTTCCAATCCCACGCATAGGGAAGTTGTTATTCAGCGAATTTTTAACTATTACTTCATTATAAATGGAAGCCCCATTTAGTTGGAAATAGTTGTTGTACGGCTAGAGGTAAATTTTGAACGGCATCTCGAAATTCATGTGTTAAAAAATGTTGGAATCTCACACTATCTAAAGTGTAATCAAAGAAAAATGGTCCAATCAAGGTCTCATTTAAAATTTCACACCAGACATTTACTTTTTCGGAATATTGCTGTTTACAATTTATAACCCAGTGTGGGTTTACCGTTGACCAATACCTTGAGTTTTGCGGTGAGACCACGCCATTTGTAGTGAAAATAGCCTCATCACTGAAAATAATTTTTTTCAAAAAATTTGTGTCATTTAAAAACGTACCCTGTGCCCAGAAGCAATATTCCAATCTCCTCTCTGCGTATCCTTCTTCCATAGTGTGTAAAAACTTGGGGCTTATATGGTGTAGTGAATCTGTGGGCGTTCTGGATGTCTCAAATTGAAGATAATGGCTGCATCTCGATAAGAGTGCACACTGTCGCCAACAATTCTTATTATTTCAATTTTATCAGCAATACTTAATTGTTGTGTAGCCACGTTTAAGTTTAATTTGACATTCAATGTAAATGTCAAGTCCATTCCAAAGCACTCCATGTCAACAAAGATATTGGTATGCCGAGTGCTAAGTATTTTAAAAAATAGCTACCAATTTTCAAATATTCATTCATAATAGTGTTTTGGATAAAAAAATGTGTCCTAACGCTTAATTAGCGTCATTATTACATGACCACCAAGTTATGTAAATATCCGACAATAAATAACTCGAATAGTAGGGTGATTATTATTGAAATCTTAGATATGATTTTTTTTGTAAAGGAATTAATATTTTTTAACGATATTTGGTATACGGGGGTTTTAGGTCATGCCGAACAAGATTCTGTAAAAACAAATACTCTATCTCAATCGTTAATATAAATTCCTAATTTTTGCCAATTTCTTTTGATCATAGTAGGCGTATTTAATTAAAAAAAATAAATAAATAACTTTTAAATCGCAATCTGAAACAAAAGAAGTATACCAAATTTGATTTAAATCGATCAATAAATAGTCGAGATATTAGGGTGTAGTGGTGAAAAGTGAGACACACTGTATATAGTATATAGACACTGCGTTTGGGACAATAACTCCTGTCGTGATTGGAAATGCAACAAATGCTGTAAGGAGAAGATGTCAAAAATGCATAGATGTCAATAGAAGACAATTCGATCATTTATTGTAGTTTAGTTTTTTCTATCTTCGGCAAAATTATTTTATTTTATAAGAAGTGTTGTTGTTAATAGTTTTCCATGACCTCCTTAAAAATGTATTAAATTTTTCGAAAATTAACCACTTTTTCTAGAGATAAATACGACATATGATATATCGTTGAATAGCTAATTTAAGTTGTGATCGAAGAATGAAATAATTTATAAGGTGTTCCATTTAAAAAAACAAAAGTTATGTTTATATCTCAAAAACTGAGGCACGTATAATTTTCTTCTTATCAGCAACGGATTCTACTCAAAAAAGTGCCTTAAGAATGTGTTACTCGATTTTCGATTCGACACTTGGTAATTGAGATATAGAAGTCATAAAAAATTTCTAATTTTCCAAAAACGCCCTGTAGCTCAGTAGTCGAAAAACCGCTGCCCAAGGAATCACTACTTCCACATCCAGATTTTCTATCAGTCACTCACAACGAAAAAATTTTGTATGTGGAAATAATTGTTTATGGAACTTTAATAATATAATATTTGAAATCCTCTACCTCAAAAACCCATAAAACGATACCCCACATCGGTAGTGGGGTGGGGGTGGTGAGAGGGGGTGGTAGTGGGGGTGGATGAAGTAAAAAAATATTTTGAGGTTTCTGATTCTTGTACACACACTAAATCACAATTTATTTTCATGAGGGTGGCTAATGCCAATTTTTTTTTGAGACCTTAGCTTCTCTTGTATATACTAAATACCAATTTTATGGGCTCTTACCTGCTTGATTTACCTATTTACCCCAAATTTACCCCCATTTACCCCCCAACCCTTCGACGGAAAAAGATAAAAATATAATCTAGTTCTAAATCTCGTTAAAGTACATATGTGTACCAAATTTCAAGTCAATATCTCGAACGGTTCCAGAGTAAACGTGCGCACAAAAAAAAGTTACAGACCGACAGACAGACAGAAATTTTTTTTTCGCTCAAACTTAAAATCTCGACGTTTCATGACATTCTAAGCCTATTTGAACAATAAAAATTTTAAAAAATTTTTTTGTCGTTACTATACTTCCACCGGATGTGGAAGTAAAAGATAGACAATCGCGGTTTGCGCCATTGTTTCTCTCGAAAAATCGAGCTCAGAACACCTATGTTGGTTGTTGTCTATCTGCCATAGTTTCAGAGAAAACCTCAAATCCCATTTAACTTGGTCCACCCTATACTACTGTATATTTCTCATTCCTATAATACGCAGACTTTTTGGATTCTATAAAGAAAATTACAAAAATATTAAGGTGCATTCATCTTGATGGGAGACACTATATAATATGTGTTTATATATATAAACGAATGTGGCTATATGTGTGCGAGAGAAAAATTAAAACCGTGAAAGCCTTCTCAAAGTGTAGTACATATTTTGCCCTCTGTTAGTGTGTTGGGGGTGAATTGAAGGGTTTTGGATCTAATTAAAGCATAAGGGGATGAAAATAACAATTTAACGTTGCGGTCATGGGGTGAATCCCGTACCTACGCTCAGACATATATTTTAATATTAAAATTATCCGTGAAATGAAATGCTGAATTGTAGAATCGGATAAGACCGCAAGCGTTGATCAAATACTACACGAGCTTTATGTTTTTGTATAGCTCTGAGTGCTGTATTTATTAAGAAGCAATCTCTTATTTTTTTCAGCGAAGGATAAGTATAAGAAAATGTACAGTACATAAGAAATCAAATTATAATTTATGTATTTAAAAATTAGAAGCTTGAAGTAATTCCAAGAGAAGCCAATGAAAACAAAAGGGATTATAAAAAAAGTATCTTTGCTTCGGTTTGTAATTTTAGGTCTGCCTAAAAATAACTTAGAAGTAGCATGAAGCGTGTAAGATACATTTGTAAGAGAAGCAGTTTTTCTCTATTATTGGATCAACGGCAGAGATTCAAGCGTATTTTACAAAATAACGATTTTATGTGTACACGTCTCACATGATAATCTAAAATTCAGATTATTTCCCTGAACATCTCTCTGAAAGTTACATCGGTATTCGAAAGGAGCCGCCTGAAAAAATGAATAAAAAATACGAACAGACTTTTAATCCGTTATCTGTACAAAAACATTCCTTTACGAATTTTTATTAGGGGCTCGCTTACCCTAACAGAATTATGAAATGCGACCTGAAATATGCAATGTAATCCTGGTTTTTCTCGTTTTCATTCCTCTGAAGGCTTCCCCGATGACAGTTCTCATTAAGAGGATCTTACTTTTTACGAATTTCGATAGTGAAACTGTTAAGCGTTAAGCAAACGACCATTTAATCAAAACTTCAGCGGATTACTAAGATTAAAGCTGTTGCAATTATAGAATGCGCAGCGGCGTACAAGCACAATTATTTAAAGGAAGTAATATTTAAAGTAGTCAAAAAGTTGTTTAATATGATGAGATAAACTGTCAAAGTTTTTTAGACTCAATTAGATGATTTATCGGTTAAAATAAAAATTTATAGTGAAGTAATATTACAGCCTTATTTGAACAAAATACGTAACAGACATGTCCTAAAGTACTTATATTACAAGAAATCACATGTTGCTTTATACAGTACGTCCCCAAGTGAAGACACCTTGATATATAAGGAAGAACAATGTTAAAAAAGGGCTTTTTTGGCCCATCCGTGGTAAAATGTGGAAGCAGTTTTGGCGAAAAATCTCGGGAACACATTAAAAGACAATCCTTATTTGGGTGCCATAAAGTGAAGATTCTCATTTTCCCAACCAAAAGTCATTTAAATAATGTAAGAGTGTTTAGAAGTAATCACATTATAACTTGATAATAGCCATTTAACGAGGAGTTTTGGTTTATTTTTAAAATAAATAAATAATCGTATATTTAGATATCGCAACTTACACCGTTGTTATGGGTGGGGAAGGGTGAGGGAAACGAGGTAGGGGGGTGAATTTAGAATTTTTGCTTCTTTTTCTACTTACGTAACGAAACTGGTATTTTGAAAGAATTTCCTGCACTGAAGAATAACTTTTTGTTGCAAGTTCTAATATCAATTTTAATGCCATCCCCAAATAATGGTTATTTTTTTCTGTCTTCCCGAAATTTTTAGCCAATTCGGATGACAGATACGTATTCAGCACCCTAAAATTAGTAAGAAAACATGGTTTCCACACTTTACCACGGATGAGCCAAAAAAGCCTTTTTATAGTCTGGGTGCCAATCAAAAAAGGTGGAAGTAAGGTATAGTAGCGGTTTTTTTACGGTTATCGTCACTTTAGTAGGTCTAGTTTAAGAATCCGGTTGATGCCACTCTGGCATCCTGGGGCATTTTGAGATATTCAAGATGGCGGCTTATCTAAGGTGTAATTTTTTTAAAATTTTAATTTATCAAATGTTGGCATGCGATACATCGTTTTATATATTTTTCAGGTTCGAAAATACAAATATGAGGTCTAAAAAGACTTAGGGGCAATTCCTTCTGTGTTGCCCTATCAAAATATAAAATAGGTGTCGATTGTGGGTGTTAAAAACAAATTCAATACAACAAAAAATACCTCAGAAATAAGATGCAATTATGTTTTACAACAAATAATTACCCCTTTATTTAATAATTTAATATTAATCTTTCTTTCGTAAGGAATTAAAAAGTTATTTTTAATTTCTCACGGAAGAAAGTTAGGACATAATTTAGGTTTATGTTTTTTGAGAGGGATATCTGAGAGGGCTGATCTAGCGACGCAATATGAAGAAGCGGATACCGTTATGACACAGCAACTTATTCACGAGATTAAAGGAAATGCAGACATCGTAGTAAATGTAATAAGTGATGACACCGATGTTTTTGTCTTACTTGTATATTATTATAATTTATTAGATTTGAAAAAAGAGAATTCTATGGTTTCTTTAAAATCACTACGAGCCACCGGAGATATTAGGGCCACGGTTTTAAAACACAAACAAATCATACCATATTTACTAACCACACATTCTTTAACTGGTTGCGACACGGTGGCTCAGTACTATGGGACTGGAAAAAATAGGTCATTAAATGTTTAACGGATGGTCGGGTTTTAGGATTTGGGTCGATTAAATAGCAATATTGAGGATGTTTTTCAAGAATGTACAATTTTTGTAGTTTCGTGTTATGGAGTAAACAATGCTAGCAAAATGACTGATAGAACTTCTCTATGGGTTAAAAAAGTCGGACACGCTCAACTAAAAGCACCGCCATTCCCTGCTCTTCTACCAACTACTGAATGTTTTTAGGAAAACGTAAAAAGGGCACATTTCCAAACATTTTTGCGGTTGTCCAAATATAGATGTCACTCAATACGGGTGGCAGGCTGACGAGGATAAAATGGAATTACATCCGATCGCCTTGCCAGAAAAGATTCAAAATGCCCCAGATTACATTTTGGCATTAGCAAAATGCTCATGCAAGTCAATAAATCCGTGTAACACAACACGATGCAGCTGCATGGCTAAAGGCTTCTCATGCAGTTTAATGTGCAATTGTCTGCAACTAAGCACGGAACATTCTTGCCAGAATCCTCATACGAGAATTTCTGAAAATATAACATTCTGACAGTGAAGATTCCGAAGAAAATTAAATGTTGGTTTTGACGTTTCATTGTTTACAGTTTTTACAATAAGAATTATAAAAAAAACAAACAAAAAAGTAAGTAAATCATAAAAATATATAAAATGAAAAAGGGTGATCAAGTCTTTCCTAAAAAAATACAGAATATTAAGTTTACGTTTATTTAATTTTTTAAAAACATATTTTGAGCTAGCAGGTCCTTTTAATCAATGTTTTTAAAAGGTCATTCAACTTGCTCATGCATACCACTTTTAAGGATATGGTGTTATCCGTATTCTTAAAGCCTAATTTGGTTATGCAACAAAACTAGGTACTATTTTCTTTTAATTCAAAAATTAATTTATTCTCCGAATCAGCCGCCCCTCTTAATCAAATAAATTAGCAACACTTAAAGATTACTTCCTAACCTCAAATACTAATTCACAGACCTTAAGAACATATAAAACGACGTGCCACACACCCATATAATGAAATATTTGGAAAAACCTGTTTTCACTCTAAGCCAGTCGCCATCTTGAATATCTCAAAATGCCCAAGGGTGCCAAAGTGACATCAATCGTAATCGTAATGTTGACTCTTTGAAGAACCAAAAAACCTTTACTATGTCCTACTTCCAGGTTAGGGTAAAAATCCTTATTTGGCACCCAGACTAGCATTGTTCTTTAGAACAAAATGTTACTAAGGTTTTTGATTAAGCATACAAAAATACGAAGATGTGCGAGATATCTAAACCGCAATATACTGTGTGTTTTTCAGCTTGGAAAAAACTTTATGCGGGTTGGTAGGATATCAATTTTTTATTAAAATATCATTAAGGTACTTTTAATAAGACCATTATGAAAAGGATAAAAGTTGCAGCCGGGTGTTACCAACATCTTTAAAAGCGATAACATATATACAGTGTGTTTCAGTTAACATTCCCATAGCCGATATTTCGGAAACTAAGAAATATATTTTTATTCTGTAAGCGGTAATGGATTTCTCTAGTTAATGTCTTCTTCAGGAAGTACAATTTACTATTATAACATTTTCACCAGAAATGGCGCTGCAGTTTAAAAATATTTTTCGATCAAGGAAGGTCTAAAACATATGCCATTCGATTAAGAATTATATTTTAAACAAAAATGTTCTCATTCCAAATAGTCAGATCTGCAGTAGTTTTTGAGTTATTTTAATTTTATTGTCTAATTTTTGAGTGTTATTTATTTTTTTAAATTGCTGTAACTTTTTTAATCTTGATATTCGGATGTAGGTTCTTAATAATTTTTTTGCCCACTATAAGAGAATTATTTACTGGTGGGATTTTTTTTTTAATAGCACTTCCGATTTTACCGGAAATTACTTTAAATTGAGAAATTTAAATGGAAAAACAACAAACAAGTTAATTTTATTTTTGAACAGTACATCTTGACCACAATATTTAAAACATGCTCGAAATTATTTCCGTCTGCTCGAATATACATGTCAAAGCGATGTCCTTAATAATGTATGTCTATTAATTGCACCGCGCAAGCGTAGATTTTATTGTATAAATCTGCCATATCATCTTTGGCTCTTGATATACTTTTCAAATATCCCCACAAGAAAAAGTCTAGAGGAGTCAAGTCCGGAGAACGTGCGGGTCATCTAACCGATCCTGAGGTGCCAATCCAGCGCCTTGGAAACGTGTCATTCAAATAATTTACAACAATATTAGAATTGTGGGGTGGGGCGCCATCTTATTTTCTTTTAAGATTCTTTGGCATGACGATAGTGATACATTGGTGGAGGCTCTTATTTGTCGCAATGATGAGTGGTGATCATTGTTAACGGTTTGTAAAACTAAAGCCGTATTCTCCTGGGTTCTTGCTTTTGGTATTCTTTCACGTTTCAACTTTTTAAAACTACCATGTTGTAATAAGTTGTTACACAAATTGGAAAAAGTCTTGCGATCGGGTTGTGGTCTGTTTGGAAATTGTAATTGATACATACGTTTGGCTGCTTTTGCATTTTTATTGCATTTTCCATAAATTAATAACATATTAACTTTGTCAACATTGGTGTGGGCCATATTTTGGACTTTTACTAACGTATTCTTAAAATGACACACGCAAACAAATATTAAACTTCTGACAGTTAATAAATAAGCAATTGCAAATTATTCAATTATTTAAATTTAAATCTCTCAACTTAAAGTAATTTCCGGTAATATCGGTGCTGTTAAAAAAATTTCCCACCAGTAAATAATTCTCTTATAGCAGGCAAAAAAATTACTAAGAACTACCTCTGAAAATCAAGATTAAAAAAGTTACAGCAATTAAAGATATATATATATATAACACTCAAAAATTAGACAGTAAAATTAAAATAACTCAAAAACTACTGCAGATCTGACTTTTTGGAATAAGAACAATTTTGTTTAAAATTTAATTCTTAATCGAATGGCATACGTTTCAAACCTTCTTCGATCGAAAAATATTTTTAAACTGCAGCGCCATCTCTGGTGATAATGTTATAATAGTAAATTGTACTTCCTGAAGACGGCATTAACCATAGAAATATATTACCGTTTACAGAATAAAAATATATTTCTTAGTTTCCGAAATATCGGCTGTGGGAATGTTAACTGAAACACACTGTATAAACTAGCATGGTAGAATGCTTCCTATTGAAATGGGGTCATATCTGCATACAGGACGATCGTCAGAGACGTGTAAACTATCGTGTAAAATTATAATAAAAATTTTGGAGCAGAGGTCTTTGATTAAGAACACAGAAATACTAAGAATACAAGATTGAACCGCAATGTACAGTGTGACTTTGAGGTTCAAACGAATGATGATAGATCAGTTTTACCTTTTAAAACGACTCTAAGCAAACAAATGTTTTTTTATAAACTTTAAAAATCTTGAAAAATTTTTTGCCTAAAACATTATTTTTTAATATTTACAAAAAAAAAACATTTTATTCCATATTACCTCACTTCTAACACACAGCAACATATGACTATGCGAAACATCAATTTCTTGATGAATAACTATTAATAAGTAATTCAGGGCGTCTGTAAAAATTAAAAATAATGAATTTTGTTCTCTATTTGGTGGATTTTTAACTATTTTTAATCTATTATTAAGAAAGATTACACGAATATCACAGTGAAGGTTTTTATTGAACTTAAACTATATGTATATCGTAATCGTAAAGTTTATTATGTGATTATGGTTTACCCAGCTGTACTGAGGTCACAGAAAACGCGAATAGGGCATTCGCCTGCATCAATATAAACTCTGTCATAAAAAGAAAGTGTAGCAGTTGTGATAGACATTTCAAAACAAAAGCTAGGTTGATAAGTAGTTAAAATTTTGAATTTATTACAATAAAAGTTGAACCATATGAACGAACAGCAGCTGCAGTCGGGCGTGGCCGACTGCGACTACCTATTTGATAAATATTTTGCTCGAATGTAGCATAATTTACTTTTACATGATGCCACTGAGATTAAGTAAACAGCAATAAATTTCTTCATTTTCATTGTTCAAATAGGTATTCACAGTCGTCAACGTTCGACTACAATGTTTATTTATATACTCTTATAAAAATACCTTAATAAGTTTTTAAAATAACATTGATTCATCACTTAATCTAAAAATATAATCAATACTTTCCTATAAAAATTCTTGTGAGTGTCCAAAGGTGAATGCAACAAGATGAAAAACTTATCTTCGATATCACATTACTTTTAAAAATAAGCTAAATTTCTTATGAGTAATTTATTTTCGAAAAATCGAAAATAAGAAAGCTTTTTCTCATGTCGCGTCAATCCGTGGACATACTGTATATCTGGACGTGTAGCCCAGCCACTTTGACTATTTTTTTGAGTCCCGAGGAGCCTGGTTAGATATATTTTTTTAAATTGTGACTTTTGATGAATTTAAGTCACAATTTTTCTATATTAGCCACAATGAAATTTCCAAAAAACAAAAAAATTCGGTCCATCCTGTGCGCTCCTGCGTTCACGGATAAAGATGTATCTTTAGCGAACGGCTGAAATAAATTAAAGAAAGTTGGGAAAGCCTTCCAGATAAAAAGCGACTGAGCAATTATTATTACTGGATACAGGATATGATATAAATTAAAAAGACGCAGCAAACTTCTGAAGGGAGTGCTTTTAAAATGACTTGTGAAGCCGTATGAAATAAATTTACTGCCCCGAAACGAGGTATAGAAACTGTTATTGCAATAAATAAATACTTCACATCCAAAACTCACTTTATCATTTTTTTTTATATAAGTATTGTCGTTTGTATTAAACTGGAAAATGTTAGGTTAAAAGAAATGGTGCAAATTTATCTAAAACTTATTGTACCATTACTATACGGTACGGTACGATCATGTATGTAAAATATTGCTTCGATGTAATGAAAAAACAATTTAATAAAAAAATAATGTCTAAAAGTAATTTGTGTCATTTTCTTTGTTTTTTAAAAGACTTCTGCGAAAAGTGTTATGTAGTAACACTTATACAGGGTGGACCATTAGTCCAAGGGTAGATTCTTTGGATCAAAATATGAGGATATAACCAAACACACTTTGGTAAATTGCTGCTTGTGGAAAAAGATACAGGGTGTCAAAATTGTATTTTTTTTCTTTTTTTGCAATATCTCAACTACCTCTTGATCGATCTTCTCCCAATTTGGTATACGTACAATTTCATTAGTTTGATATTTTGACAGAACTAAGACATCACCAAAGCACACATTTTAATAAATACAATTTGTCCTTTTCAAATTGAGTTTGTCTTCAAAGAATTATTGAAATCTTTGAGGCAGTTTTCTCGAAAACGGTTTGAATTATCAAGTTCTATCAACTGTACCGTTTTTTACGTAGAAATGACTCCTGCATGAGATTTTCTAGTCAAAAGTGCCACAACGTTTCGTAAAAAAAAGAGAAAAAATATTCATCATCAGGTATAGCTCATGAGGCGCCCTCCATGGGCTAGCGTGATGTGATACATACATTATTGTTTCTCAGCTTAAAAAATGTTTCCTTACGAAATTGAAAGAAGATCGGTCAAGCGTAGAATTATTGTAGTAAGTGTTATATTTATAATAGTGATTCTTTTTGTTATAAATATTAGTTACTACGACAGTTATAAATCCCTAATTAAAGTATTTATTTTTCTTTTAGCTATTGTTTTTTCTGTTGTCGATTTGTTCATATATTTATTGTTGAATTTGAATTAAAATTATGTGTTTCCTTCTAAATGATGTTTTATTTCGTTGCTAGTATAGAATTACCAACATATTTCATATTAGCCACTTTTCACAAAACATTTCTAGGTTCTATTATTTAAATAAGAAAAGAGATGACGAACCAAACAATACAAATCAACTAGATTTGTTCGTCTCTGAGATGGGCATTTTTTAGTTGAATAATTAGTCATGACTAACGAATAATTATTCATATATTAGCCGTGACTAATGACTAATTGATTAATCGTTAGTCGTGAATGTTTCTATTGATGATTGATTAGTTATTAGTTGTGGATGTTGCGATTGACGATTGATTAGTCATTAATCAGATTAAAGATTGATTTATTCGTTAGTTATGACTAATACATGGAACGACTAATTTCGTATCCATATAGTTTTAACTAGGAAAATATCTCAGCAATTATTCGCAAAAGGTTGATCTTACTTCTACACCTACATCTACAGTGGAGGCGAGTGTAGTAACGGTAAAAAAAATCGATTTTTTTTTTCTCAAATAGGCTTAAAATATCATGAAACGTCGATATTTGAAGTTTTCGCAATGAAAAAAATCTGTCTGTCTTTCTGTGTGTCTGTCTAACTTTCTTGTGCGTTCGTTTACTCTAGAGCGGTTGACTTGAAATTTGGTACACGTATCTATCATAACGAGTTCTGAAACTAAATTATATTTTGATTTTATTCCGTTGGCGGTTAAATGGGGGTACATAGATAAAGCAAGTAAGAGTTGATAAAACTGGGATTTAGTGTGTGTATTAGAAGCTAAGGTTTTAAAAATATTTTGACATCAGCCACCCCACCCCGATATAAACGGAGGTAAAGATATAAAATTGAGATTTAGTCTGTGTACAAGAACCAATATCCTCAAAAAAATGTGGTATCAGCCACCTCTTCTACCACCTTCACTCCATTATTAAAAAATAAAATTGCGACTTTCTGTGTGTACGAGAAAGAACCAAAGGATTCGTTTTTTTTGCATCAGCCAGCTCATTATAGTAATCCTTACTTTTCCATTTTGATTACCCTCCGACTTACTTACCTGTAGTAATAATTATTAAACATAATGCTTGCTTAGTTGGCCAGTGGGGACAGGAACGTAGAAGAAGATGGAGGTCTTGCATTTCATTCACGTTTCTTGTATGCACGATAACTTAAGAAAGAAAAGTCCGATTGTATTGAAATTTGGACAGTAAATTAGTATTTGCAAGAGGAAGAAGCCTATTGTTTTTGAACAAAGTAAATAAAAAAGTTATTAATCATTTAAAATTAAAACAAAAAATGTCTTAATTTTTATCGCTTCTACTTAAATAGAAATCTTCTGCAATGTTATTTCCTATAATCATTTTTGTTTAAACATTTTAGTAAGATACATTTCATAATAATAGGTATATCTAATCGTTTTAATATGAAACTCGAATGATATATATGATAGACATTCGAGTCTTGCAGTAACGTATGATGGGTTAAAGTTTTGCATTAAAATCAAATGGTCATGTGTTCGAAACCCAGCGAGGTTGGATTGTAGTTTTTTTTAACTTTTTTTTTTATATGAATTATTTTTCGCCAACAAAGTTGACATCACAAAATTTAGAATGCCCAAAAACCAACATTATTTACACGAAAACTGCGAAGAGTATTCTATAGAATCTGCGACATTTATATAAAAAGTTCAACAACCGGCGAAAAGTATAATGTTTATTCTAGTTGATGTATGATGCTTGTGCTTCAAATAATGAAAAAAATTAAAGAATGTGATAGTGTATAAGGGATTTTTTGCTCATAGTTATACACGAAAATTTAGATAAAAACCTATTAAAAATAATTTGTCATTGATATAAAACTGGATGTTGTTTGTGAAAGAGTTGCTGTGGACTGTTGTAGCTTCTGATTTCCTGGTACACGTGCTACGAGTCTGCAGCGTAAACAACACACCAAGAGCTTCATTTTTATGATTTTATATTTATTTATTATCTATTATTTATTTGTAATATACGGAAATAAATAATAATAATAATGAATTTCGCAACTTTTTTGAAATAATAAATGATTTATACTGTTACACTAATTACTCAAAATTTTAGTGTCCACTATGTAGATGTGAAAGTAAAATCACCAAAATTGTATTCTTAACTTAAAATTTTCATTTTCTGTTGCTCTGAGGCAATTAGTCATGAATTTATTCATTAATTATTAGTCATGACTAAAAGTTTAGTCGACTAATTCCGCTTCTGATTCAGCGACTAAGACTAATTTATGACCGATGATTAATGATTAAATTAGTCACGACTAATTTAGTCGGTCAATCTCAATCATGAATACAAATTTAGTCGAATAATGCCCATCTCTGGTTCGACTAACAAGTAAAATTGGACTTTAAAAGTATGAAGTGAAATAACCTAGAAAGTACTCAATTAAAGGAAAAAATGTATTCTCTACCATACAGATATCGCAATTTCAAGGTTCCTGGCATCGAATAAATATTTATCAGCGTCGCCAAACCAAATCAAAACTGCAATAGACGATGCAATTATTTATGTTATAAATAATTCCATTAAGTGTTACTTCACAACTTTTTCAAATATTACCTTTGGTTTAGAAGATATTGATCTTGTGTAGTTTTAGGTGAAATACCCTGTATAGTTCAGGGTTGAACAGTCCAGAAATATACTTTTTAATCCTGCTCGATGCTCTGAGCACATCTCAAGAATATACATATTTAAAGTGACTGCTTGACAATAGACCATAAGATCCTTCGAGAAGAAATCGCAAATAACAAAGGAGTCCAAATTTATTGGACCGAATTTTTCGCATTCAAATACGCCATTAAAGTTCTAAAAAGTTTTGGACCTTTTGTTCTCGCCTGCATAAGATAAGTGGCCGACATTGAATGAAACCGAAGGACTTGCACAGACAACTACAGAGATTATAAAAGAAAATAAATCAACCAGAGAAAATATTTCGGTGGATTTTCCCATGCCATATTCGGATCCTAGGATAATGGACTGATTGCGTCACCGCCTCTGGGCATACGGTTATTCGGATGAGCGAAAACTATGAAGTGCAGTGGTGTACCAGAAACCCTTCCTTTTATTACGATTTGAGATGCGTTGGAAGAGAACAAAATCGCTACGAAAGGACACAATGCATATCTGTTTTTTTGCCTCAATAATTAAAAAGACATTCTTTAGGCATTTATCAGAGGAAATGGACGAGAATTTCAGTATTTCATTAGATGTTTTAAGAATCACTATTACAATTGAAGACCTAAGTGGATAAAGGTGTTATGTCACACTTTTAAAGTTTTGAGTAAATTAAATAAAACGGTTTTGAGTGGGAACTTATTTATTTTGTCTTCGATTCAAATAAATAATACTTCATAAAATAGATAATTTTGGGTTATGTTCTTTTGTTTACACTAATATTAAAGAACAATATCAAGCTGTTATGAAACTAGATTTTTCTGTCCAAAACTGTGTACATCTACTAAAATTACTGGTTGTATGTATGACATGGCGCCTTTATAATTAAAAAGTTTCTATAAAATATTACAAATTTAGAATTCACCGTTTATTGGGTGTTAAATCTATATCAGGGGTGTTCAAAAATTGCATAAAATAATTTTTTTTAAAAATGCGACATAACACCTTTATCCACTTAGGTCTTCAATTGTAACACTTATTACAATAATTGCGCAACGTTTTGTCCATTTTGGTTCACTCACATACTATACCGACTTTTACTGTCCGTCACCGATTATTACTTTACTCAAAGTAATAATCTGCATCTCTTATGCATTATTAACCCACTCGGCTATTCAATGTTTCTTTTTTATGATTTTATATCACATATGAAAAATACACATTTTCAGCCCTTAAAAAAGTCATAGCTCCAAAACAAAGGGTTTTCGAGGGTTGTCGCCATTTGAACAGTTAAACAGCACCGAATCAACTACCAAAATCCAAAGTTTCAAAAAAATTTAACCGAAAGCAAAAATCAATGTATTTTGTGCGGGGTCCTTTAAGTATCTTTGCCCATTCAAAATACTCTCATTGTACAGTACCTAGAGGTAAAAAATATGTAAAATTTCTGAATAATTTCATATGTAATGATAATTTTCCTTTACGGGTTACTATTGTAGTAAAATGAATCGTCTTCGGTTTCTATATGGTCCGGATACTTGCTCTTATCCTCAAAGGGTGAAAACCAACCCTAAATTTAAATATTCAATATTTGAAAAAGTATTACTAATTTATTTTTGAAACTTAGGATAGTTATGTTTTTGGGATCGCTGATTACGGATCTGAAAAAATTAAAAATGGCGGCTCTAATATGGCGAATGGAATTTTTTTCTAAAAGAAGTATTTTAAACGGGCAAAAAAATTGCTCATCTAGGTGATGCTATATATTAACGAAAAATAGCATTCTTGAAAAAAAAAATAACTACCGAGCAATTACAATAACAAAATGGCGACATTTTGTTTAAAAAATGTGTATCGGCTATAACTTCTTTATTTTTTGTGAGATAGAAACAAACAAAAAAATATTTTAAAGATTGGTTTTATTGCTTTTAATTTTATTCCTTAGAATTTTTGATGAGTGTCACAGTTTCTAAGATATTCAACATATTAAACTAAATACTTCATCCTAAAGACGGTCGGATGCCATCTATAAAATTAAATATCTCCGAAACTACCAACCCTACACAAATATATAAGCAAAACAAATGCATTCTCAGTTCATAAGCTCTATCTTTGGTGTCCACCATGTTTTCTCTAAATCTAATATTTATTGAGATATTTGCAAAGAAATAAAAATGTTATTTTTTTTTCTAAAATCCCTTTACAGTTTAAAATGAAATAATTTTTAAAGTAAGCGCTATGAGCGGACGAAAACATTTCAGGGACTAGGTCATACTATATAACAAAAAACAGTATATGGGAATATATTTTTTATTTACTGACTACTTACATTAACAAAATGCCAGATATATTTTTTTAAATTTGAAAAAGTACATTGGTTCTGTCATAACTTCTTTGTTTTCTATGCTATAGAAATAGACAAAAAATCAATTGAAAGCCTAATTAATAGTCTTTCATTCTGGTTGTTTCGTTTGTTCGTTTTTGGCCTAAGTGTCATAATTTCTGAGATATTTAACATTTAAACTAAATACTTCAGTCTTATAAACGTTCGGACACCACATATATACTCCGAAACCACTAACTCTACAAGAAATTAGAAGAAAACGAAATTCATCCTCAATTTAGTAGCTTCCTTATTTGTTTCTAGTATGTTTTCGCTTAATAATAATACCGTTATTTGACGGAAATCTATTTGAAATACTTATTTTTCAAGCTAAAATCCCAATTTTCCAGCCGTTATAACTTAAAGACTATCAATTTATATGAAAAGTTGCATAGAGTCTTTTCTTCTTAAAATTTGATTAGCGTTCAGCTTCAAATATCTGTTTGGAAGATAACTGTGAAACACCCTGTATATTATATACGTTTGAAAATAAGCTAGAGGTGATAGACATTGTAATCGATTTTTCATTAATATGTTTTTTCTTGTAATGGTCTATGCATATAGTGAGTGATTGATTAATGACTGTTTCTAATGCATAAAAAAGGTTTTAGTTTATACACGAGAGTTGTATATTAGCATTAATATTAACCGGTCAAATATTTATCAACATTATTTAATGATTTATTTCTTGAAGGATTCTTACCCAGTACTTGACTTTTCGTTAAAAATAAGGAATACTTTGTTACTGATGGCAGCTCAGGTATTTTAAAACCCAGCTGAGTGCATACAAAACTGTTAAACTACATTTTTGTAAAAATGAAAAAAACTATGAAAACCATTTAAAAATCATTTACTTGCGCACCACTGGTGTCTGGTCGACTGTATTGAAATAAAATCGAATACAACAGCCTATAATAAATCCAAAGTGGTACAAGCCTAAAAAGAACGTTCATTATACTGCAATGTCAATAAATAACACAAAAAATCTCAACTTTAAACATTGTCACATTTTTTAAACTTAATTGAAATGTTCCTGTCAAGCATTGCCCTGCTGATGCACCTGCAAGAGTCGATTTTGTGAAAACACAGCTTAAATATAAAAATTAACTTCTTAATTACTTCCACATCCAGTGGAAGTGTAGTAACGACAAAAACATTTTTAATAATTTTTATTGTTCAGATAAGCTTAGAATGTCATGAAACGTCGAGATTTTAAGTTTGAGCGAAAAAAAAATTCTGTCTGTTGGTCTGTCTGTCGGTCTGTCTGTCTATAACTGTTTTTGTGCTCTGGAACCGTTTAAGATATTGACTTGAAATTGGGTACACATATGTACTTTAACGAGATCTGGAACTAGATTATATTTTAATCTTGTTCTGTCGAAGGGTTGGGGGGTAAATTGGGCTAAATTTGGAGTAAATAGATAAATCAAGAAGGTAAGAGTCCATAAAATTGGTATTTAGTATATACAAGAGAAGTTAAGGTCTCAAAACAATTTTTGGCATTAGCCACCCCCATTACCGCCCCCACCCCATTATTAAAGGGGATGAAAAAAAGTTGTGATTTAGTGTGTGTACAAGAACCAGAAACCTCAAAATATTTTTTTACTTCATCCAAGAGTGTACTATCAAAAACAATTTTAGTGCGATAACAGCTTAAAAAAAATGCAAAATTTATCCTGCATATAACACTTTCATTTTGAATACACTCTTCTAATAATCCATCAGAAGCTAGGAAAAAAGTCTCTGAACAGATAAAGAGCTAATATTTTGAGAACGAATCGATAGAATTCGATTTTTTTGTTATGTTCTTCTTTCAAATGAGGTTACTTGCCCTATCAGTCAGTTAACATTTTTAGGGGTCGTGGTTAGAGCGAGAAGGGAAGAAGCGATTTCCAAGTGAGGTTATACTGCAAAAGATGTCCCTTCGAAAATAAAATTGACATGTCTGAGTTTTGAAAAATTAATTTCAACTACTCGAAAATTCGTCTGATTCGTCTTCAATGGCCCAGCTTATTAATTATTAAGCTCACAGTGACATTTTAAAACTCATCATAATTTATTGCCGCAAAATTTACAATGAGCATCACCAAATAAAACTACAGATGATAATTATTTTTATAAAGTAACTTATTTACCATGGCATAAATAATCGCTAGCAGATTGTTATGAACAATTTTCAATTTCAATTCAGTTCGCCGCAATTTCCTCCGATGTCCGCCACTGTGACACCGTGGTATTCGGATGTACCGTAGCTCAAGGCGTCATTTACACAAGCCATCCATCAGCCCAGGGATAAAACTGGCGCATTTTTCATCCGTTTTTCTGCGAACTCATTTTTGCAAGCACCTATCGTGTTTGTGACTGTTAGTCATTATGTAGATTGATACAAAAACATGTACTTAACTGAAATTGGTAACAGTTACTTTAATTATCATGACTCTCTTTTTATTCTATTTCTCTGATTAAACATCTAGATTTCACCGGTCGGTGTTAGCGAAAACATTCCTTTTGTTTTACTTTATTACTCAAATTGTAGTAAATAACACTGACACCCTTCAAAGCTCCCAATATTCCTCTTTTATGGTTAAAATTTTCTATAACCAAAGTAATGATATTAAATATGGACAACATTAAAGAACAACGATTGAAATTTTCTAACAAAAATATTACATTATTGCTATACAGCTAGAACGGTTAGCGCAAAATAGACCAAATAGAACACAGCACAATTCACCTTTAAAGGGTGCCACTGAGATTAACCACACCGTCTATATACATTTTATTTTCATTTTTGAAATAGGTACTCGACGTCGGTCGGTAACGCCTGACTGCAACTATCGTTCGTTTCGTAATAGTCGGCCATACTAATCTACATATAACATTTTTCTGTCAGAAGTCATAGTATTTATTAGGTATTCGGCAGCGCCCAACTGTAAATTTTATTTGTATTGGTAATAGTCTTAAAAATACCGTAATAACATTTTAAGGTAAAATTGTTATATCACCTAACCTACATAAAGTCCGCTCAAATCTGAAATCTTTATGTTCTCAATCAAAAATCTTTGGAACATTTTTCTCTAAAGACAAAACTGATATATCGTTTAACCTGCATACAGTTCGCTTGAACCTGAAAGACGTACTGTATTGCAGTTTAGATATCTTTCATATTTTTGTTCTTTTTATGTTCTTAATCAAAAACTATTGGCCTCTAAAGTTATAATAAAATATATGTTACATAAACATGACACACATGATTTACATCACGCTTCTGACGATCACTCTGTATGACGGATATGATCCAATTTCAGTGGGAAGTATTCTACTATGCTATTTTATATATGTTGCAAATTCTCGTATTTAATAAATACTCGCAATCGGCAACGCCCGACGACAGTTACTATTTATTTCATAATAATCTTATTAAAAATACTTTAATGATATTTTAGTGTAATATTGTTATACAGGGTGGGGCAATAGTGGGTCGGACTTCGATATCTCGAGTTCTACGATAGCTAGAAATTAAAAAAAAAAAAAAACTAGTAAACTAGATAAAAAAGTCTATAACTGGAAATCATTTTCGAATATACAGGGCGAGCCAAGACGAAATTACAGGATCAATGTTTTTTTTAAATGGAATGCTAAGTATATCAGTACATTTTTTGAAGCCTCTTTTTAGGCTCTATTCATTCCTGTATTATTATTGATTATGTCCCAACCACTTGGAAGCAATGAATTTTCTTGTTGAAATAATGCCATCTGCAGATACATATTGAAAAAAATCACCAAAATCACAATTATAGGTTTTAAGAAAAACTTATGTGAATGCTAGTTATGAGACATCTAATTAATGCTTTTGAATCATATTTACTTCCTAAAAATGTATAGGGTGGTCAAAAATAATTTTTTTTTCAATTAAAAACTTTTTAAATTGAATTTTCTCAATTTTTAAAAATGGAATACCCTGTAAAAACGAACATTTTTATAAGTACTTTCCTATGGCTAATTGCAACCATTTTCGTTTTATTGAGCAACAAAATTCAAGACTAAACTTAAAAAATTCGGCAGCAACTGGAAGCGACTGGAACCTCCCCACATGGTGGATCTTTATAAACTATGTTTGGATATTACATCGGAAATCAGAGCACTGAGCAAACGGATAAATTACACGTGACTTTGAAGCCATTTATTTCATGAACAAATATCGAACGAACTGAACTGGACTACAAGCAATCTGTTAAAACATAACCTCTCATGTTTGTTTATGTTGCATGTTAATCAATTGCCGGATATTATAAGGGTATTAACAGATTACGTTTCGAAGACTTTGTAGAACATTGGATAGCGAAAAAAAATAACACAGAATTTAGCCCAAATGACACTCTAACCTCAAGTCAATAACATTATGGACAATTCAAGCAGACTACGCATGCATCAAATTAAAATCTTCCTGCTCGATCAAAAAGGTCCGAGCAAGTCGAGCTTTGTCCGAGGCCTTTATTTTGTAATATTCGAACGTTTCAGATTTAGCTCGGTTAGCTCGATTTGCATTAAATGACCGACTGTGACGCGTTCCATCAATCAGACGTAACATCCGAACACGGTATAAACAATTATTACCTCTAAAAAAAAACAACTAAAATAAGTTTTGACATTGTCAAAAATATTTGTGTTGGCAACCCTTACGAATGTTGATTTTTAGGTTATGAAATATATTTAGGGACATAACCTATACAATAGGGCATCTGCATCATGTTTAAGTTTTCAAGTTTATTCTCATTTTTAATATTTGTATACGCATTTTTTGCTTGAAGCCACAGTGGCACCAAGCAAATATTTAAAAATTTACGCAAATAATTTTTCTATTTTGTTAATTAATAAAAATAGATTGCTAATTACAGGTTAGATTTCCAACCTACAAAAAGAGTCCTATTTTATTAGAACAAAGTATTTAGAACTTCTACTAGATTTTAGTTGAAAGTACGGGAACCAGGCAGAAATTTTAATAATAGCTACGTTATATTCTTAAATCTGTAGAAATATATATTTTTGAGGTTAGCTGTGACATCACGTGGATAAATGTACCATAACCTACAAATCAACATTCACAAAGGTTACCAACACAAATGTTTTTGACAGGTAGGAGGCCATTTAGTGGGTCCATTTCTTCTGATCCATTGAAGTGAGTAGGTATTAGACAGATAGATAGATATGTATTTATTAGTTCATGTAAAAAGTGGTCTCTAACTGCATTTAAATAATGTGATGGAGCACCATCTTGCTGAAACCACATCCTATTTCGAATCCTTTCAGGAAGATTCACCAATAATTGTGGCACATAGTTTTCCAGAAAATGAAGATAAATAGCTCCAGTCAATGTACCATCAAAGAAATGTGGCCCTATTGCATGTTCTCCAATAATTTCTCCCCAAACGTTTATAGACCATTTGTGCTGGTTATCAACTTGACTTAAAAAGTGAGGATTTTCCGAAGCATAATAATGGAAATTGTGTCTAATAAGAAACCCATTTTTATGAAAAGTTGCCTTATCAGTAAATAAACATTATGAAAGAAGGTGACATCTTGCATCGCATTTTATCTCTGGCTCAATTATAAAACTGTAGACGCCTTTGAAAATCGTCGTCAGATAATTCCTGGTGCATTTGAATATGATGACATTTGATATACATAAAACTTATTTGTTTATAAGATTCGACCTACTTATTCCTACTAATGAGCTTACGTCTCTTTGCTTGCCAGCACCACAGAAAACTCATTTTCTTCAATCATAACAAGTGTTATTCTTTAACTTTTTTTATATTCGACATTTCCAGTTTCCACAAATCTATGGAGAAGTTTTTGAAAACTGCTAACATTAGGAATCCTTCTTTCAGGATACCTTTGTATATAAATTCTATTGGCAAGCAAACAATTTCTGTCCGACTCGCCCAAAACAAAAGTCATGTCTACAAGTTCCGCTTTATTAAAATTCATTCCGTAAAACTCGAAATATTTTAAAAATACAAATGATAACTGACGACCAATGAGTGTGCGAAATAGTATACTGTAATACAAGTGTGGCAAGGGCTTCATTGCAAAACGACGTATGAAAGTAGGAACATGAGCGCAGCGAGTGTTCCTATCATACGAGTTTTGCAATGAAGCTTGCCACATACTACTTTTTCTAAGGTTGTGAAGTTATTTCCCTTAAAGTGATTTCCAAAATTTTAAATATGTGATCGAGGCGTGACATTTTCCGCAGTCATTTTGAAGTTAAAAATTTGACTTTCAACACAATCGTAGAAAAAAACTATTATAGCAAGGGACCAGTGATACTATTTACCCCTTCAATGTATTGGAAGAAATGGTCCCACTAGATGTCCTTATTTCAAAATTGTATAAAGACGTGTGTCAATCAAAATGGGCAACATGTAGAGCACTTATTATAATTTTTTTAAATTAATTATTTGAAGAAATCTCTATTTTTTTAAGTTTATTCTTGAATGTTGTGCTTATTGTTCTATAAAACGAAAATGGTTGCAATTAGTCATAGAAAAGTACTTACAAAAAAATGTTCGTACATCACATCGTCGAAAAATATACAGGGTGTTCCATTTGACAAAATTGAGAAAATTTAATTTAAAAGCTCTTAATTGAAAAATAACTTTTGGCTACTCTGTACATTTTTAGGAAGTGAAAATGATTCAAAAACATTAAATAAATGTCTCGTAACTAGTATTCACATACGGTTTTCTTAAAACCCATCATTGTGACTTGATCCTGTAATTTCGTCTTGGCTCGCCCTGTATATTCGAAAATAATTTCCGGTTATAGACTTTCTTCCCTAGTTTACTTGCATTTTTTTTTAAATTTCTAACTATCGTAGAACTCGAGATATCGAAGTCCGACGCACTATTGCCCCACTCAGTATAATCTAACTTACATAAAGTCGGTTCGAACCTGAGGAACAACCTGCATATTGCGGTTTAGATAACTTGTGTCATATTTTTGTTGACGTAATCAAAAATTTCAGTAACATTTTACTCTAAAATTGTAAGAAAATATAGTGTAAATAGAAAATGAGAGTTTACACGTTTCTAACGATCGCCCTGTGTAACTAACACGATTCAATTTCATCAGGAAATATTCTACCATGCTGTTTTGTATATATTCCAAATTCTAAAGAAAAATATTAAGCCCTACAGAGTTTATCGTATTTATTAGATATTCGCAGTCTGCGACGTCAGACTGCAACTTTATTTTTTATTTCATAATAGTCTTACTAAAAATACCATATACCATATTTTGGGGTAAAATTGATATATCATAATATCTACATAAAGTTGGTACAAGCCTAGAAGACACCCTGTATATTGCGCTTTAGAAATTTTGTGGGTTTTCATATATTTGTGTGCTTAATCAGAAATATTAGTAACATTTTGCTCTAAAATAAAAATAAAAGCTGTTTGCAGTCCTCTGGTGATCACCATGTGTGAGGGAAGCAGTTGACAGCTCTCATAACGTTATCAATGCCACGAGTGAAACAGTACGAAGGTATAAAAAGGCCCTTTAGTTGACCGATGCGTATGGCCTACTGATACTATGAATTCTGCTGTATTAGAAGTATTTTTCCATGAGTAAATTATATTATTTTGACAGTTGACAGCTGCCAAATTCTGTGAGTCATTTATACTTTAATGATTTTTATTAACATAATTGACATAATATCTAAATATCTATCTATCTATCTAATAAGGTTTAAATGCATTTTCTTAAATTATAATGAACAGAAATCATCAGTTAACAATAATAATTTTGGCTAATTAGACAGAAATGCACGTACATTTATGCATGTAAATCAGCCGCATAAACTTACGTACATGTAGAACTGCCGAGTTGGAGTTTATATGCCCGTCAAAAAGTTCCTGGCAACGTGCCAAATTAATATACCTACCTACGTCGTATATCAGAGAAGAAAAACTCGTTTAGTTTTAAAGACAATTCCGTCCCTTTCCATCTACATTTGAATTTCAACTTTGTAATAGTTGTTCAGTCAATTTAAATTCAACTTCTTATAGAGAGTGCTTTAAAACATAATAACTTTTCTGAAGGGAAAGACCTTATTTCACGACGTTAAACTAATTTAAGGAATTATTATAGAGTAATATTAGGAATTTTTCGAGAGTTTTCAATACTTCCGCACCGGGAACTTTCATTTAATAAAGGATAATTACATTTAAACTTGAGAAAATGAGGAAACGATAGACGCTTTTACTCCCTTGTCTCGTACAGCACGAAAAATATATTTCCTAGCGTCTTAACATTGTACAGTTTGGTTTGCCTTTATGTCTCAAGTCTTACATACTTATGTTGAAATAATAACGATTTTCTTCTAACGAGTGTTAAAAAAGTGACGTTGTCTTTGCAAATTCCAGAGGTTAGATGGTTTTGTATTAAGCCACCACGCGAGTTATTATGTTAGGTTATTTGTCTTATATACAGGGTGGGACAATAGTGTGCCGACTCCGATATGTCAAGTTCTACGATAGCTAGAAATTAAAAAAAAATACAAGTAAACTAGGGAAGAAGGTCTATAATAACCGGAAATTATTTTCGAACATACAGGGCGAGCCAAGACGAAATTACAGGATCAAGTGCCTTTTTTTTTAATGAAATGTTATGTATATCAGTACATTTTTTTGAAGCCTCTTTCTCTACTCTATTCATTCCTATATTATTATTGACTATCTCCTAACCACTTGGATGTAATGAATTTTTCTGTTGAAATAATACCATCTGCAGACGCATAATTGAAAAAATCACTAAACTCACAAGTATGGGTTTTAAGAGAAACCTATGTGAATGCTAGTTACGAAACATCTAATGTTTTTGAATCATTGTTACTTCCTAAAAATGTACAAATGGCCAAAAATTATTTGTCAATTAAATTGAATTTTCTCAATTTTTTCAAATGGAACACCCAAGAAATGAAAAACCAACATTTTTTGTAAATACTTCCTTATGCTAATTGCACCATTTTCGTTTTATTGAGCAATAAGTACAACATCCGAGAATAAACTTTAAGAACACAGTTTTCTTCAAATAGTTAATTAGAAAAAATTATAATAAGTGCTCATTTTGCCCATTTAGATCGACACACATCCCTATGCGGTTTTGAAATGAGGTTTCTACTGTTCCTAAAATTGCCGGTGTAATAGATGTAAAAGCAGTTATTATCCTTTGTTTCATATTTTGTACTGTTGTTGGTTTGTCTTTATAAACAATTTCCTTCACATATCCCCATAAAAAGAAATCCATGTTTGTAAGATCCGGGGATCTAGCAAGCCATTTAGTGGGTCCATTTCTTCCAATCCACTGAAGTGGGTAGGTATTATTTAAGTGCTCTCTAACTGCATTTACATAATGTGGTGGAGCCCATCTTGCTGGAACCACATCCCATTTCGAATCCTTCAGATTCATCAATAATTGTGGCAGATATTTTACAAGAAAATGAAGAGAAATAGCTCCAGTCAATGTACCATCAAAAAAATGAGGCCCTATTACATGTTCTCTAATAATTCCTCCCCAAACGTTTATAGACCATCTGTGCTGGCTATCAACTTGTCTAAAAAAGTGAGGATTTTCCGAAGCATAATAATGAAAATTGTGTCTATTAACAAATCCATCTTTATGAAAAGTCGCTTCATTAGTGAATTAAACATTATGAGAGAAGGTGACATCTTGCATTTTTTCTCTGGTCTCATTACAAAACTGTAGACGCCTTTGAAAATCGTCATCAGATAATTCTTGATGCATTTGAATATGATATTCCTACTAACGAGCACACTTCTCTCTGACTAATATGAGGATTCTCAACCGTTGCCAGCACCACAGAAAACGCATTTTCTTCATTCACAACACGTTCTATTCTTTCACTTTTTTTATATTCGACATTTCCAGTTTCCACAAATCTATCGAGAGGGTTTTGGAAGCTGCTAATATCAGGAATCCTCATTTTACGATATCTTTGCTTATAAATTCTACTAACAAGCAAACAATTTCTGTCCGACTCCCCCAAAACAAAAGTCATGTCTGTAAGTTCCGCATTATTAAAATTCATTTTGTAAAACTCGAAATATTTTAAATTTAATACAAATCATAACTGACGACTAATAAGGGCGATAAATGTTCATTTGTACAAGACAATTTATACCAAACTGAGCAAAAAAAATTACAAAACAACTATTACAGTAAGGGACCAGTGAAATTTACCCACTTCAATGGATTGGAAGAAATGGTCCCACTAAATGGCCTCATTTCAAAATTGCATAAAGATGTGTGTCAATCAAAATGAGCAACATGTGGAGCACCTATTACATATTTTTTTAATGAATTATTTGAGAAAACCTCTATTTTTTGTTTATTCTTGAATTTTGCACATATTGCTCAATAAGACGAAAATGGTTGCAATTAGCCATAGGGAAGTACTTACAAAAAATGTTCGTTTTTAAGTTCACTTCACATCGTCGAAAAATATACAGGGTGTTCCATTTGAAAAAAATTGAGAAAATTCAATTTAAAAAGTTCTTAATTGAAAAATAATTTTTGGCCACCCTGTACATTTTTAGGAAGTAACAATGATTCAGAAATACTAATTAGATGTCTCGTAACTATCATTCACATAAGTTTCTCTTAAAACCCATAATTGTGACTTTGGTGATTTTTTCAATATGCATCTGCAGATGGCATTATTTCAACAGAAAAGTGGTTGGGAGATAGTCAATAATAATATAGGAATGAATAGAGTCTAGAAAGAGGCTTCAAAAAATGTACTGATATACATAGCATTCCATTAAAAAAAAAGGCACTTGATCCTGCAATTTCGTCTTGGATCGCCCTGTATATTCGAAAATAATTTCTGGTTTTAGACTTTCTTATCTACCTGTATTTTTTTTTTAATTTCTAGCTATCGTAGAATCCGAGATATCGAAGTCCGACGCATTATTGCCCCACCCTGTATAATTATAGGATTTAATAAAATTTTATTCATATCAAATAGAACAAATAAAACAAAGTTTAATACAAATTCAAACTTTTACGTCAAAGGAACAGTTAGAGGGCGTTTTTTGACAAATGATGAATAAGAACAAAAATGGTGGTTGTTTTGTCCAATTGAACAATTTACCGTCCTCTGGATCCAATTTTTAAATACTTAAATATAATTAGTGAACGACTTTCAAATCAAGTAAGGTCTTACCAGTTGTATATGGCTGCGAATATTCCCTGTCAGGACTAGTAAAACATTTTGGTTCGTTTTCTTCTTGGCTTAGATGTTGTCTCGAGTCCCTCGGAGTCGAATATGTATCGAGAACTTCGACCTATAACAAAAAAAAACAACCAATGTAATTATATTATGTTGAAAATGTATATAAATATTTAATATTAGGTGCTAGGTAATGTTTTCATCATAGTTGGCATATACACAGAAAGAACTGAAATAGATGATAAGGCCGTAAAAAGTTGGAGGAAAATTACAAAACATTAATTTTGAAATTGTTTAAAAAAATACGTTCGGTTTTACATTACTTAACTATTATATTAAAAAAGACAGGCTCGTGCTAACAAGTATTCCGGGATCACAAAATATTAACTTTTCCTTGTCCTTATATGTATAACTGTATTTTATATGTAAAAAAAATATCGATAGGTTTCAAGCTAATGCCGCCAATCATAATTATAGCACGAGACATAGTTCTCTCCTGGAGTTACCCAGACATCGTTCTTGTTTATATGAAAAGACCCCATGTCGTATGCTGGAAGCAAATTCTATAACCATTTGTCTGTAGGTATAACGTCAACAGTCCCGCTGCACCACTTCAAAAAAAAAACTAAAATTCTTTGTGATTAGTAAATCCTATTATACAGGGTGGACCAAATTAGATGGGATTTGAGGTTTCCTCTAAAACTATAGCAGATAGACAAAAACCAATATAGGTGTCCTGAGCTCGATTTTCGAGAAACAAACAATGGCATAAACCGCGATCGTCTATCTTTTTCGACTACCGAGCTACAGAGGGTTTTTGGAAAATTGGCGTTTTTGGAAAATTGGCATTTTTGGATGACCTCTCTATATCTCAATTATCAAGTGTCGAATCGAAAATCGAGTAACACATTCTTAAGGTATTTTTTTTAGTGGAATCCGTTGCTGATAAGAAGAAAATTATGCATGCCTCAGTTTTCGAGATATAGACATAACTTGTGTTTTTTTTAAATGGAACACCCTGTAAATTATTTCATTATTTATCACAACTTAAATTAGCTATCCAACGATATATCATCATATTTATCTCGAGAAAAAGTGGTTAATTTTCGAAAAATTTAATATATTTGTGAGGAGGCCATGGAAAACTATTAACAACAACTACACTTCTTATAATATAAAATAATTTTGCCAAAAATAGGAAAAACTAAACTACAATAAATGTTCGAATTGTCTTCCATTGACATCTATGCATATTTATCGCATTTCTAATATTTATTGAGAAGGCCATGGTAAAAAAAAAAGAAAATCGAAATAATCGTAAATGTCAAAAACTAATTTATGAGTTAATTGTGAGTGAGCATTGTTAAAAATGGTTCCATTTAGTAATGATGAAAAATACGAAATGAAATACAAAGATTCAAATTTAGCTTCCGAGCTTTATTTTAATAGGTAAGTTATAGACAACAAAACTTTCTGCCAAAAGTGCCGATAAAAAATATTTTTAGTTATCCAGAAAAGAGACAGCCAGACATAAAAATATTCAAAAGGCTACAACAAAATTTGAAAGAGTTTGGATCATATGTAAATCTTTGAGCAAAAATATATAATAAAGCAGGTAAAGAGGCTGTAGAAAATATTTTTTAGAAACAAGAGAAAATCCTAATATATCGTCTCGCGAAATACAGGAAAATTTAGGAATCCCAAGAACTGCGTTGCGTTGCGTAAAAAAAATAAATTCAAACCCTACAAAATTAGGATTTGTCACCATCTATACCCAAAGGACTTTCAAAGGCGTCTCGATTTTTGCCAGTGGTTTTTGCGTCAGTCCAATGAAGTGCCAGAATTTGAAGGAACAATTATATGGACAGACGAGGCCCATATAAGCAGTGCCGGAACTTTTAATCGGCATAATAACCATCACTGGGCTCATGAAAATCCGCACGTAACCGCTACAGTTAATCGTCAAGGACGATTTGTTGTATGGTGTGGCTTTATTGGTTACCAAATAACAGGTCCTCATTTTTTTTAATGGTAATTTGAATATTGAAAAAATTTTTATTAACATTCTACGACAAGAAATAGAGCCCTTTGTAGACAATATGCCTGTAAGACAATTTCAAAGATTAATTTACCAACAAGATGGCGCCTCAGGTCATATGTCAAATGAAACACGAAATTATTTAAATGCCCAATTTGGGGAGGATTGGATATATATATATCACTAAGTTAACTAAATTGATAACTAACAATTAATTTAGCTAACTGGACATTAATAAACAACAAAGTAGTTTAGATATTGTTTAATTTTTAGGAAATAATGGTCCTTTTTTTGCCAGCTCGATCTGCCGACTTTTGGCTTTGGGGTTATTTAAAAAATATTATGTACAGAGAACATTCTAAAAACAAAACATTGGCTGCGTTTCGGATAATAACGCCTGTCATGATTGGAAATGCAACAAATGCAGTAAGAAGATGTCGAAAATGCACAGATGTGAAGGAAAGACAATTCGAACATTTATTGTAGTGTTTAGTTTTTCCTATTTTTGGCAAAATTATTTTATATTATAATGAGGGTTGTTGTTGTTAATAGTTTTCCATAGCCTCCTCACAAATAAATTAAATTTTTCGAAAATTTAGCGTTACACGTTAAGCAGGAACTGATGGGAAAGAGTTCTGTTGAAACAGTAAGCTTGACAGGCAACCGCGACAGATGCCGTTGAACTTGCCATGCTGAAAATAAATCCTAACTAGACTAATGGATCACAAAATATCGCCAAGCACGTGAATGAGAAACAAAAAAAAGTTTACCAATATCAGTAGGCAGCGGAGCCTTTCCTCCATAAAGTGTTCTTCTGAAAATCAAAGCTAACTCTTTTAATTTTAGAGATATAGGACTCTTTCGTTCCGTTGCCTTTTCGGCGATTTTAATCCAATATTTTGTTATATTTGTTTGGCGTAACGTGATAATGAAATTCGCATCCATTTAAAAAGTTTTCAGTCCCAAACGTGAAAGTGACATCGCATTCGGTAATTAGCAATTATGTGGCGAATTGAACTTCAAAGAAGCGTAATAACAAACTCGAGATAATAAAATTTCACGTCAAAAACAGAATACTTAAGCTTTGTATAATATTAATCCTTATTGTATTTCTCAAAGTTCGTTTAGCGTTTAGTTTCTTTGTCTCATTATGAAAGGATCAGAATGGTCTTTGAAACTCCGCAAACTGTATTTGAGTTTGAGTTATTCTGTAAATGGCGGTGATTATTTGTCACAAACTATTTAGAACTTTTAAAAGGGTGACGAGTAAGCAATGAATAACAAGAGGATCTCACGGAGGAGACAACATTTCGAAGCAAAACCTGCTCTTATAGATCCCCTGGGAAATTTAGTCAAGTAATTAAGTCAGCTTTTACTATACTGAATATTACGTTTAAATATTCCACGCCTAAACGGTCTGTTAGAAAAAATATTGCTGTTGGTCTCAAGTGAATATTTTCAAAAGCACTTGACGAAGTCAAATAGATATATTTATAATTCGCTAGATGGTATTAGAACAATAGATCTGACATAAAACATCATACGATAATTTCCATAACTTTGCTAATTATGTAAAAAACCGCTGCCCAAGGAATCACTACTTCCACATCCAGATTCTCTATCCAAGTCACTCACAACGAAAAAACTTTGTATGTGAAAATAATTGTTTATGGAACTTTAATAATATAATATTTGCAATCCTCTACCCCAAAAACCCATAAAACGATACCCCACATCGGTAGTGAGGTGGGGGTGGTGATAGGGGGGTGGTAATGGGAGGTGGATGAAGGAAAAAAAATATTTTGAGGTTTCTGGTTCCTGTACATACACTAAATCACAATTTTTTTTCATCCTCTTTAATAAGGAGGTGGGGGTGGTAATGGGGGTGGCTAATGCCAAAAATGTTTTTGAGACCTTAGCTTCTCTTATATATATACTAAATACCAATTTCATGGACTCTTACCTGCTTGATTTACCCATTTACCCCAAATTTACCCCAATTTACCCCCCAACCCTTCGACGGAGCAAGATGAAAATATAATCTAGTTCTAGATCTCGTTAAAGTACATATGTGTACCAAATTTCAAGTCAATATCTTAAACGGTTCCAGAGTAAACGTGCGCACAAAAAAAAGTTACAGACAGACCGACAGACAGAAATTTTGTTTTCGCTCAAACTTAAAATCTCGACATTTCATGACATTTTAAGCCTATTTGGACAATAAAAATTTTTAAAAATTTTTTTGTCGTTACTATACTTCCACTGGACGTGGAAGTAATAACAGAATATGCCAAAAAATGTAAGAGATCCGATGACTGCAGAACCTCAATTTTTATGCCACCATCGCTTGAAAAGAGAATGATAGATGTCTGTAATAACTACATATTGCTGATATTAATATCACATTCCAGTAAAATAATGCTGATTATTCTTCAATTCAGACTAAAGCATTATCGGTAATGTAAATAGCTCTTGAGGAGGCTTTGTTAAAGGACGCGAAACTAGAGAGTAAATATAACATTTTCGAAAACCTATCAAGAATCCAAAGGAGCATTACGTGTCTATGTATGTACCTTTGTTTCGCAGATTACTGCTCGGATTTGGACAATGTGAATTGGAACAAACCATGGGCTGTGGGCAAGAACCGTAAAAGTCCAAGGATAGCAAGATCAAGCAAATCTGTCCGCACACTATTCCAGCGCGTTGCCTTTTAAAATGCATTGTGTGGAGCATATTCTTTTAATAATATTAATGCACGCGCACAATTTATTGAAATAATCGAGGCATACATTTTCAGTAGGTATTTTACTTCCACATCCAGTGGAAGTATAGTAACGACAAAAAAAATTTTATTGTTCAAATAGGCTTAGAAATTTCTGTCTGTCTGTCTGTAACTTTTTTTGTGCGCACGTTTACTCTGGAACCGTTTGAGATATTGACTTGAAATTTGGTACACGTATGTACTTTAACGAAATCGAGAACTGGACTAGATTTTCATCTTGTTCCGTCGAAGAGTTGGGGGGTAAATTGCGGTAAATTTGGAGTAAATAGGTAAATCAAGCAGCTAAGAGTTCATAAAATTGATATTTAGTATAGACAAGAGAAGCTAAGGTCTTAAAAAAAATTTTGGCATTAGCCACCCCCATTAACACCTCCACCCCATTATTAAAGGGGATGAAAAAAAAAATGTGATTTAGTATGTGTACAAGAACCAGAAACCTCAAAATATGTTTTTACTTAATCCAAAAATCGCTGATCTATTTTTGATTCTTTTTGATTTTTTTTTAAATAAAAACGTTTATTTGACTTCTCTTTTCGTATTGTATTTTCTTAATAAACAATAAAACAAATCTCTACACATAATTCTGTTAAAACTGAAACTGGCTTAAAAACTATTTCGACTGCGAGCTTGTTGGAACTCGTTGAAACTTGCAAATCCCGGTGGACTATATAAGAGGCTTTTCAACTTCATTTAATATTTAGTACTGACAGAACGCTGACGCGCGACGTATACTAAAAATAAATGTCTGGTCGGGCAGGAAAGAAGATAGTGTTTTGACAATAAAAAAATATGGGCAAACTTGGATACCGTGCAATATGTAAAAAAATCTAATAAGGAAATTCAGGGGCTTGTCGACAGGCTTAAAAACCACTGGAAAATCTGTAAAAATCAGTTAAGTGAAGGTGAAAAATTTAATGAGTGCCAAAGCAGTACAAGCCAAAATGAAAATTTCAAATGAGCAGCAAGCGAGAATTTGAGTGGGTTTGAGTATAACTGCACAGTTACTAGTTTGGTCACAGATAATGCGGCAAACATGAACAATAATTGCTGATACCCTGGATCGCCTAATTATAACATACAGATGTTCTAAATTTGCTTTCCAAAGATTTGGAAGTTACAAAAGTAAAATCACACTTAGTTTAAATTGTAAAATAATTTCGCAATACACACTTGCCAAATGCTTGGTACAAAGAAACTAACATTACCACAAGATGTTAGATCAAATACAGTTTCCGATTTCCTTGAGGTTTATGTTACTGCATGGCCCAAGTTGTTGTAAATCTGTGAAGAACACGAAGATGACATTGACCCATTGACCCAATATCAGATATTTGAAAGGAGATATGATCAACGCCATTTCACTGTATGGCTTGTTTGCTGCATCCTATCAGAAATAAAAACAAATACCCACTATCGAAAGAAGAAAAAAAATGCTGCTTTAGACATAATTTTCGAACATTTTTCTGGCACAGGATTATTACCGTTAATAATTAAGTTGGAAGCGAAATCCGATCCGTTCCAAGAAACAATGTTTTCAGAAGAAATGTTACAAAATGATAACATAGTGCATTGGTGGAAATCACAAAAAGAGATTCCAAAAATTAACAAAGTACTGGATCTGATAATTCCCTTTATGTGTACCGTTGCTTCTTCTGTAGAAGTGGAAAGAAAGTTTTCCTCCTATGGACTTGTTCATTCAGATATTAGAAATATGTTGGGTAATGAAAAATTATCTAAATTAGTATTTCTTTTTAAACGTTCTAAAACTTAATGTCTTGTTTTGTACTGTTTTGAAAAATATACAGTGTGTCCCAGGATAGATGTACCAAGAGGTGTAATGGACCAAAAATTTTGGAATTTTGGAATGGTATTTAGGGATTGAGTCCTGCTTGTTGTAAAACTAAAGTATACAAAAAATGACTTGATTTGGTGTTCTACAGGGTGTTTTATAAGCAAAGTTGTAAAAATCACCACTAATAAAGTACCCCAAAATATGAAAAAATTCCACTAAGAAAAGTTATTTAGAATTCAATTTTATACATCTATACCAAATTTCAGAAATATAAAATTATTTTTTGAAACTTCCCATTTTTTGCCAATTAAGAGTTGAATTCATATTTAAAGTTGTGTAGGAGCAAATGTTAATCATCCACTGCTTTTCTCATAGCCTACTTTTCTACATAACTTTAAATATTAATTCACAAAAAATAATTTCTATGCAGTTTTAATTGAATGGTTCAAAATAAAATACTAATTTATTGAAAAAATGGGAAGTTTCAAAAAAATAATTTTATATTCCTAAAATTTGGTATAGAGGTATAAAATTGCATTCTAAATAATTTTTCTTAGTGGAATTTTTTCATATTTTGAAAAATAAAGGTACTCTATTAGCGGTGATTTTTACAACTTTGCTTATAAAACACCCCGTAGAACACCAAATCAAGTCATTTTTGGTATACTTTAGTTTTACAACAAGCAGGACTCAATCCCCAAATACCATTCCAAAATTCCAAAATTTTTGGTCCATTACACCTCTTGTTACATCTATCCTGGGACACACTGTATATATTTTTATTTTTATATGTTCATATGTTTGTTAAGTTAATGTTTTAAGCCGTTCAAATAAAAATGTTTACTAATAAAGTTTGCACCTTTTCTTTATTACATTTAAACTTGAAAAAAAAATCACGATTTTTAAAAAATACAAAATGCTTCATTAAATTCATCATTTTATAGGTAAAATATAATTTGTAGTATAAACATACAGTGTGGAACAGCCAAGTGGAATAAATTCAGTATCTCAATTATTGTGCATATTTATAAAAACTCCCGAGGCACGTCGATTTTGGATTCTGAAATGACATCCTGCAACGTACAAATTTCGTCCCCAAATTCAACCTTCTTCGAGTGGCAGTTGCATCCTCTAAATTTTTAAATAGTAAGGGTTTGTGATACCTCATTTGAAAGGTCTTTTCATTCTTTATTCAAATGCCGTGGTTTTAATATTTATTGCAACAATTAACGGTAAGAAAATTAATTAATGTTCTTAAAGTAATTCACTACAGCAAACTAAAAAAACTTAACTTCAGCGTAGTAAATGTTCAAAATGAGTTCCTTGAACGTCTTGGCAGCATCCTAACGGTGAATAAAAATGTCTTCTAATGTTTTCTCTGAGGCTTGACCGACCTAACCACATCCGTTATCCTCTTTTTAAGTCAGTTATATCGCGTGGCTTAGTTTTATTTACCATACTTTTCACATATCCCCATAGAAAGAAATCAAGAGTGTAAGATCAGGAGAACGTGCTGGCCATTCTAGCCATCCTCGTCTCCCTATCCACCGATTTGGAAATGTTAAGTCGAGGTATTGCCGGACATCGATTCGGTAATGTGGTGGTGCTTCATCCTGCTGGAACCATATTACATCCGCTGGAACTTGTGGGTTTGCTTGAGCAGGATATAAGTTTGCCAAAGTTGGCACGACATTATTTTGGAGAAGAGCTAAATAGATATCTCCATTCAAATTGCCATCAATGAAAAAGAGACCAATGACATGGTTTCCAATTATCCCTGCCCAAACATTAACCTTTTCAGGATTTTGCGTATGTAATTCTTTCATCCAGTGAGGATTCTCAGTAGCCCAGTAGCGACAATTTTGACGATTATCGTGGCCATGAAACGTAAAAGTGGACTCATCCGAAAACAATGTTTTCTAGTTGGATAACATTGTTATCTAACCTTTGCATCATTTGTTCACAAAAATACCTTCTTCTATCAAAATCGTCTTTACTAAGCTCCTGAGTTGGAGTCAGTTTATAGGGATCTATTTTCTTTTCTTTTAATATGCGAATAATTGAGGAATGGGAAACATTAAATGCTGAAGCTGCTAGTCGACTTGAACTATGTGGGTTTTCTTCAAACTCAAACAATATATCTAATTTGGTATCATTACTTATTGCATTGGAAGCTTCTTTTCTTATCTGCCGTACATATCCATTTTGAAACTGCTTTTCAATTTTGCTAATTGTAAATTGGGATATAGGCGGCAAATCAGGAAATTTTTCTTGAAATAGGCGAGCAACTTCGTCCTGTGATCGCATTCTATCTCCGTAACCAACCATCTGCAAAATTATTATTTTATACATTTCGTTTAAATAAACCATGTTTAGAAATTTCAGTTAGCAAAACTCAAACAATAGGCAAAACACTGACAACTATTTATTGACAACTATGACAACTATTTATTGCTGTCAATCGCTACGGCGTTTTCAATAAAACTGGCAATGCTATGAAGAATTTTGATGTTTTTATGTCTTCTTTTTAGTTGATAATGTTGAAAAAGAACACTGAAATTATTTTTGCTAGCCTGCAAGAACAAAACGCTGTAAGTTTTTATGTTTTTCGTTTGTTGTAGCGAATTTCGTCAAGCAGACCGTTAATTTTTGCATTAAATATTAAAACCATAGCATTTTTGAATAGAGAATGAAAAGACCTTTCAAATGAGGTATCACAAGCCCCTACTTCCCATTTAAAAATTTAGGGGGTTGCAACTGCCACTCGAAGGGCGTTGAATTTAGGGATGAAATTTGCCGTTGCAGGATGTTATTTTAGAATCCAAAATCGACGTGTCTCGGGATTTTTTTATAAATATGCACAATAATTGAGATACTGAATTTATTCCATTTGGCTGTTCCACACCATATAAATATTGTTCATTACACTTTTAGTTTTGTTTATAATTTATAAGACTCTTTGATAACGATCGAGAGATCGAAGTATATGCCAGTAAATTTCTTGAAACAAACCACCAAGTAGTGTTTATTCTTTTTCAGTTTATTCTAAACACCGCCACAGGTAATACGATCCCCGAAGGCTCTGGAAGGGCCTTGTATAGGAGGGACTAAACAGTTGGAGACAATGTCCGAGTATACTGGAATTAACTTGTTCTGAAAAAATTCCAGTGCCACAGCCGGGAATACAACCCGGGACCTGGGCGAGGCTCAGGTGTGCTTGCCTCTCAACTAACCAGTCATAAATATTTAAATATTTTTTTACTCATTTCTACATGTGGAGCATCCTGCGGTTATTACTTTAAGACAACCTACCAGACTTAAGATACCATTAAAATTTGGAGAATATGCCTACTAAAGAAATTACGAAATATTAAAAGGCTAATATGAAGAATCACAATTTTGTAACCTGAACTTTTTGGTGACCTGTTAAATTATGAAACAATGAATTCCCACTTTGTTGCGGTTTTCGTCGGATTTTTAATAAAGACAATAATAGCTTTTATACTAGGTGCATTTCAATTATAGTCCCTTGACGAATATAAATCGCAGGTGGTCGAAAAACCTTTGTAATGAACTAAATCCAATTTGCTTTCAACTTATCAAATTTAAATGCAATTACGAGGCTATCCATCGTAGCTGATATGGTTTACTGTTTTAATTGTAGGCTTAGTGTAGATTTCAGACTAAAATTAAATTATTTCTTGTTTCTTTGATGTCTTGTTTTAATTAAAATTATCATTCTAGTGTTCACCAACAATGTGCCGTGTATGTAAACCAAAGACCTTTGTGCAATGTATGAGCAAAAATTATTATTGGTAGTTTTATTTACATATTTTTTCATCAAAAACAATATGAAATTTTTCTTTGAAGGGTCAGAAATGGTGCAAAATTTTTCTTTCAAGAGAAACTCTCATTGTTTCCGAAATAATGAGGGACGTCATCGTAAAATAATTCTTATACGAGTCGTTTAAAAATTAAACAATTAATTTAAAAGACGTACTTTTAAACAGAAAATATGACACATCTGTCACGCAGACACAATTTCTGCTTTGCAAATAGCTGTGAAAATGATTTTGGGTATAGTTTACAGAGACCATATCAAAAATGCCTTTTAATAGTCTGTAGAGCAAGAAAAATAAGGGGAATCAGTGAATAATTTCCTACAAGGAATTTCTTGTTTCTATAATGTAGGAGAGGACTATTAATAAATAATGTATTCCCTTAAAATATCGTTGCCGCTACAGCCGCCATGTTGAAAAAATGACAGTCAAAACTGATTTTCTCAATTAATTCCTTTTCTGTTAGTTCTACCCTAAAATTAGGTGTTGCCAATATTGTAAACTTGTCAACTTTTATTTAAACTATATATTTCTATTGTTAATGTTTAAGGACTTCAGCTTCAGTGGTAAAAATTTGTGTTTCACTACAGATTTTTGCAATTACCTTTGTCCCCGTTGCTCTTATGTAGTAAGCTCTTAATTAGTAATCATTACACAGGTCTACAAAAAAAAAAAAAAATTTGCTCCAAGGACTAAACCTATCACGCCTTAAGTATTTTTGAGTGCTGAAACCGAATTTTCAATTTAAAAAATGTTCTAGCGCGTAGATTTCGAGTAAATGTCAAAAATTGTCAGAAAAAATGTATTTTGACAATATTAACCGGGATTTACTCGAAAGCTACGCGGCAGAAAATTTTCAATTAAAAAAATTTTCTGCCGCGTAGATTTCGAGTAAATTCCGGTTTTTATTGTCAAAACAAGGTTTTTGACACACAAAAATACTTAACGCATGATGGGTTTAGTCCTTGGAGCAGAACATTTTTTTTGTTGACCTGTGTTATTGTAGATTATAAAATTTTCCAAATGTCTTGCTTAAACAATTTTCTTCCATGGTGTACAGGGTGAACCAAAACTATGGCAGATAGACAAAAGCTGATATAGGTGTCCTGAGTTCGATTTTCGAGAAATAAATAATGGCACAAACCGCGACCGAGCTACAGAGCGTTTTTGGAAAATTGGAATTTTGGATGACCTCAATATCTCAATTACCAAGTGTCGAATCGAAAATCGAGTAACACATTCTTAAGGCACTTTTTTGAGTATAATCCGTTGCTGATAAGAAGAAAATTATGCATGCCTCAGTTTTCGAGATATACAGTGTGTTTCACTTGAAATGGTGACATCCCAATAATTTTTTTTTATTTTTTTTCCGATTTGAATCAAATTTTACTTAAGTATAGAATAAATTAGGGTCTAGTTATGACCAGAAAAACATTCGCCTCCTACAAATGCAAAACCACCTGCGGTACCAAAATATGCCGAGAAAATCGAAAAATCATATTAGGCATTTTTTTTATCAGAAAATTTTGTTAATGAAACTTGTTCACAGTTGTCCAAAAACTTTATGCCCAAAATTTAATCAAAACAAAAAAATTGAAAAATTAGGATTTTAAAAATTTTTAAAATAATTATTTAAAAAAAAACTGTAAATTGCTTGACAACTATCTGGCAGCTTGGGTTTAATTTCAAACAAAATTGTCACAGTACAGTTTTCTAAACAAAAAAACCCATTAAAATGATATTTTCGGACTTGGATATTATTTTAATCAAAATTTATAATTTTTTTATTTTGATTAAATTTTGGTCTTAAGGTTTTTGGACAATTCTGAACAAGTTTCGTTAACAAAATTTTCCAATAAAAAATGCCTAATACGATTTTTTGATTTTATGCACATATTTTGGTACCGCGGGTGGCTTTGCATTTATAGGAGGCGAATATTTTTCTGGTCATAAGTAGATCCCAATTTGTTCCATACTTAAATAAAATTTGATTCAAATTGAAAAAAAAATAAAAAAGTTATTCTGGTGTTACCATTTCAAGTGAAACACACTGTAGACATAACTCGTATTTTTTTAAACGGAACGCCTTGTAAATTATTTCATCATTCTATCACAACTTAAATTAGCTATCCAACGATATATCATATGTCATATTTATCTCTAGAAAAAGTGGTTATATTTAAGAAAATATAATGTGTTTGTGAGGAGGCCATGGAAAACTATTAACAACAACAACACTTCCTATAATATAAAATAATTTTGCCAAAAATAGGAAAAACTAAACTACAATAAATGTTCGAATTGTCCTCCATGGACATTTATGCACTTTTTTCACAATTTCTCCTTACAGCATTTGTTGCATTTCCAATAATGACAGGAGTTATTGTCCGAAACGCAGCTAATGTTTTGTTTTCCAATTCTTCTATGTTACTATAACGTTCTCTATATACATAATATTTTTTAAATAACTTCAAAGCCAGAAGGCGACGGGGGTTATATCGGGAGATCCAGCTGGCCACAAAATAGGAACATTATTTCCCAAAAATTAAACAATATCTAAACTGTGTGTGTTTATTAATGTCCAGATAGCTAAATTAATTGTCATTTATCAATTTAGTTAACTTAGCTAACTAGATATTGATAAACTAGTCCTGAGTGATATATAGATACCTATCCAATCCTCTCAAAATGGAGCAATTAAATAATTTCGTATTTCATTTGACGTATGACCTGGGGCGCCATCGTGCTGGTAAATTTCTTAGAGGCATATTGTCTACAAAGGGCTTTATTTCTTGTCGTAGAATGTTAATAAAATTTTAGGGATTTAAATTACCGTGAAAAAAAAAATGAGGACTTATTATTTGGTATCCAATAAAACCACACCATACACCAAATCCAAATCTTCCTTGATGATTAACTGTAGCGGCTACGTACGGATTTTCATGAGCCCAATGGTGGTTATTATGCCGATTAAAAATCCCGGCACTGCTTATATGGGCCTCGTCTGTCCATATAATTATTCCTTCAAATCCTGGCACTTCATTGCACTGACGCAAAAACCACTGGCAAAAATCGAGACGCCATTGAAATTCGTTTGGGTATAGATGGTGACTAATCCTAATTTTGTAGGGTTTGAATTTATTTTTTTTTAAGCAACGCAACGGAGTTGTTTTTGGAATTCCTAAATTTTTCTGTATTTCGCGAGACGATATATTAGGATTTTCTCTTACAGTTTCTAAAATAATATTTTCTACAGCTTCTCTGCCTGCTTTATTATATATTTCTGATCGAGGTTTTACAAATGATCCAAATTCTTTTAAATTTTGTTGTAGCCTTTTGAATATTTTTATGTCTGTCTGTCTCTTCTCTGGACCTTTGGCACTAAATTTTGCTGTCTATAATTTACCTATTAAAATAAAGCTCGGAAGCTAAATTTGAATCTTCTCCGCATTCTATAAAACACTTAATCATATCATGTTTTTCACCATTTCTAAATTGAACCATTTTTAACAATGCTCACCCATAATTAGCTCACAAATTAGTTTTTGACATTTACGATTATTTCGATTTTCTTTTTTTTACCATGGCCTTCTCAATAAATATTAAAAATGCAATAAATATGCATAGATATCAATGGAAGATAATTCTAACATTTATTGTAGATTAGTTTTTCCTATTTTTGGAAAAATTATTTTATATTATTAGAGGTGTTGTTGTTGTTAATAGTTTTCCATGGCCTCCTCACAAATGTATTAAATTTTTCGAAAATTAACCATTTTTTCTAGAGATAAATATGACATATGACATATCGTTAGATAGCTAATTTAAGTTGTGATCGAATAATGAAATAATTTACAGGGTGTTCCATTAAAAAAAAACAAAAGTAACAAAAGTTATGTCTATATCTCGAAAACTGAGGCATGCATAATTTTCTTCTTATCAACAACGGATTATACTCAAAAAAGTGTCTTAAGAATGTGTTACTCAATTTTCGATTCGACACTTGGTAATTGAGATATAGAAAAATGCAAATTTTCCAAAAACGCTCTGTAGTTGGATAGTAGAAAAAGATAGACGATCGCGGTTTGCGTCATTGTTTGTTTTTCGAAAATCGAACTTAGGACACCTATATTGATTTTTGTCTATCTGCCGTAGTTTTAGGGAAAACCTCAAATCTCATCTACTTTGCTCCATCTTGTACTATTTTTCCACGGCAATCTTTTTTAAAGTACAATTTAAAAAGTAACCTGGACTATTACTAAAGCAATGAAAATAATCAATATTCGCATATTTTGATGAAGCTCGGTATCCAGGGGTATTTTTTGATTCATAACAACTTTTCTTCATAAATTTTTGCTGTAAGTATCTCTAACGTGAAGTAAAATATAGAAAAATCTAATTTTTGAGTGGACACAGTGCGTTGGTGTGACAATTGAAAATATACTGAAAATCATGAAAAGATGAGCCTTGAAGAGATTCATAGCTGAGATTTTGAAATTGGTCTGTCGAATAACAATCGAAATATCAAGGTGTATCCAGTTGAGGCGGGACACACTATAGATAGAATACTAATTATTAACAACTGCAAATGTCGTATATTTTACCTATCCTAAATAATGCTATGTTATTAGTATCAATTTTCCGACATGCCGACAAATATCCAATGACCTCTGACTCTCCTGGGAGACGCGACGGTGAATTAATTACAGCCCCTACCCGCAAGCCGCAGGGATATTATAATTACACAACAATTATTAAGTTTTCTAGCTTTAAAAGGACCGCTGATATCAAAAACGCAATTAACATCTCAGTAGCTGAGACTTTTAAAAATGTATAATGCTCAATTGTGCTCCGAGCTCCTTTGTAAGGGAGAGAAACAACCCCTATAACTTACGTTGTATTTATTGCCGAAACTTGACCAGCATAGTAGAGGAATCTTGTTTAATCCCCGGCAGTTAAATCAAATGTAAATTGTTAAAGTTGCAGCAGAACCGAACTAAAATATCGCGAGGAAAATTCTTGAGAAATACTTTACCGTTAAGGAGCCTTAATTGAAATTCCTATAATACATTTCCAATTTCTTAAACCGTTACGCAATTTATTATTTAATCAGCTACAGTATACCGGACGATTTCGTAAGATTACTAGTAGACAAGGCAAAAATCCCTCCTTCGTATGAAAAAATTTTCCCATTCGATTTTTTTACAAATTCACGTTCGGGACATGCTTCTGAATAACGATCAAGTGTTTGCCGGACGAAAATCTGGTCCCGATTTGTTTAAACAAATTGCAAAAATCGCTTTTTTTAACCCGAATGATTTTTCTTTGGTCATTTTAAACAAAAAAAGTCTTGTAATTTTTTCGTAAAGTTGACGTTTCCGACTGAAAAAACGCAGAAACGGCCATTTTCAGGGTTGAAACACAATATTAAAAAATGAATTTTATGAGTTCACCAAACTTCTTATATAATCTATGAACATCCATTAACAAAATTCTGAAGAGTAAGTACAGATTATTTTATTTTATTTTAAAGCTTAAATTTTTAATTGTAGACGTTTTTAGCCAGGAGCGCGCATTCGTTATTGCCGACTGAAACTTATAATGAAACTTTAAATTTTGAAGATTTTGAATACATCCTGCATGAAACAGGTGTATTGTTACCTAGATTTAAGTTAAAAAATTCAGTACCTGATAATCTTATTTCTCAGTGCAAGTGTTTAAAGACTTGCAAAACCAAAGCATGCCATTGTAAAAGAAAACCGCTGCCCAAGGAATCACTACTTCCACATCCTGAATTTCTATCCAAGTCACTCACAACGAAAAAATTTTGAATGTGGAAATAATTGTTTATGGAACTTTAATAAAAACCCATAAAACCATACCCTACATGGGGTACACTAAATAGCAATTTTTTTTCATCTCCTTTAATAATAGGCTGGGAGTGGTAATGGGGGTGGCTAATGCCAAAATTTTTTTTGAGACCTTAGCTTCTCTTGTATATACTAAATACCAATTTTATGGACTCTTACCTACTTGATTTACCTATTTACCCCAAATTTACCTCAATTTACACCCCAACCCTTCGACGGACAAGATAAAAATATAATCTAATTCTAGACCTCGTTAAAATACATATGTGTTTCAAGTCAATATCACAAACGGTTCCAGAGTAAACGTGCGCACAAAAAAAGTTACAGACCGAGAGACAGACAGACATACCGACAGACAGACAGAAAAATTTTTTCGCTCAAACTTAAAAATCTCGACGATTCATGACATTCTAAGCCTATTTGAACAATAAAAATTTTAAAAAAATTTTGTCCTTACTATACTCCCACTGGATGTGGAAGTAATAATATTTATGTACCTTTATGTGGTTGTAGGATAGATGAACGCAAGAATATGCTCAAATCAATTTTTTGCTGATTCAAAATTTTTCAACTTTTTTTTGTTTAATTTACCACTTATATTTATAATAGTTTGACAAATTACATTGATTTATAAAACATTCAACAATAGTAGCTAAAGAGTACACTGTAAAAATGGATGTAAAAATACTTTGAAAGTTAAGGTAAAATTAGTTCAATTTTCTATGAATTATACATAATTTATTTATCTTTACTAGGACTTTCAGAGTAAAGTTAAACATATTTATGGTTTTGCAACAAATGGACAATCGATTTTCCATGTAATCACGATTGCATGGCTAATCGATGGGCTATTTGTTGCCAGCGATTATTCTGGTAATGGTACACAAATGTATGAAATGTTTCGTACTTTCCTGTAAAAATTCCATATAATTGTGTACAAGAGCGCTTGCGCCGGCGCGTTACTGATGTAATTCACCAGATTAACTATGTATTTATACATTTTATTATGTGATTTATACATAATTATATGGAAAATTACATTAATTGAAGTAAAGATACATGAACGCGTGTAGTTTTAATTTACTTTATGTAATAAACCATAAATATGTTTAACTTTGCCCTGGAAGTGCTGGTAAAAATAAATAAATTATGTATAATTTCATAGAAAATTGAACTAACTTTCAAAGTATTTTTACATGCATAAATGTATTTTTACATACATTTTTTATAGTGTATGTAAAAGCAAAGCATCAAGAACACAAGATACTCTATAGTCCAGTCGGCAGTAGCGAGTGCGCGCATCCGCGCCCGGCTAAAAACATCTATTTAACAATTAAAAATTTAAGCTTTAGAATGAAATAATCTGCATTTACTCTTTAGGATTTTGTTAATGGATGTTCAAAAATTATACAAGAATTTTGATGAATTTAAAAATTCATTTTTTAATATTGTGTGTGTGTTGAAAAGGGCCGTTTTTGCGTTTTTTCAAATATTAAATTGTTTATAAGTCGGAAACGGTCACCTTTACGAAAATATGATAAGAGACCTTTTTTGTTTATAACGACCAAAGAAACCTAAAAGAAATTAATTCAGGACAAAAAAAGCGATTTTTGCAATTTGTTTAAAAGAAATGTCCCGAACGTGAATATGCAATGGGGACATTTTTTCATACGAAGGCGAGGTTTTCGCCTTGTCTGTAGGGTATAATGACATAGAACCTTGCAAAATTATAAATAATGTAATAACAAAACACTAAAAATGATAATTTTCCAAACTACCATAAAAATCAGCTTAGAAAAAGTTTTTAGTCCCAATGAACAATTGTCATTATTTTAAGTAACTGCTAGTTTTTATAAGGGTTCAATTAAGACTGAAAGGTTATATTACAGGTTTATACGGTTACTAATTGGTTATAAGGGTTTTGATTTTATCTAATATCAAAAACCGCTGCCCAATTAAGTACTACTTCCGCATCCAGATTTTCTATCGAAGTCTTTCACAACGAAAAAAAATTTGTATGTGGAAATAATTGTTTATGGAACTTTAGTAAAATGGAACTTTAGTAATATAATATTTGAAATCGCCTACCCTAAAAACCCATAAAACGATATGCCACATTGGTAGTGGGGGTGGGGGTGGTAGTGGGGGTGGATGAATTAAAAAATGTTTTGAAGTCTTTGGTTCTTGTACACACACTAAATCACAATTTTATTTTTTCACCCCCTTTAATAATCGAGTGGGGGTGGTAATGGGGGTGGCTAATGTCAAAAAATTTTTTGAGACCTTAGCTTCTCTTATATATAGTAAATACCAATTTTACGGACTCTTACCTGCTGGATTTGCCTATTTACCCCCACTTTACCTCCCAACTCTTTAACGGAATAAGATCAAATATAATTTAGTTCCAGATCTCGTTAAAAATACATACGTGTACCAAATTTCAAGTCAATGCAATATCTTAAACGGTTCCAGTATAATCGTGCGCACAAAAAAGTTACAGACAGACAGATTTTTTTGCTCAAACTTAAAATCTCGACATTCATGACATTCTAAACCTATTTGAACAATAAGAATTAAAAAAAAATTTTTGTCGTTAGTATACTTCTGGATGTGGCAGTAATTTTTTAATAATAAGCAAAAATGTTTAGAGGTGTATCATTTTTAGCCCATCCTGTCTGTTTGTCCATCTGTAGATTAAACAAACGTTACAATGGCTTAAGAAAATTTCAAATTAAGCTTTAGATGTGGTAAAATTACTAAATTTGTTAATTTTCAGAAAATGTGCGAAACTCGAATTTTCGAGGAAATGGCGAAGGAGCTGGTGTTAAATGTAAGCAACATTCTTCTATGTCGATTTGACTGTTTTTCTCCGCATAATTTAATAATTTGGAAACGTTATGTTTTCAGTTGGATTTTAGGTTATTAAAATCCTTAATTATCTTTCTGTTTTTAGGCTGAAAAGACAATTTATCCTATGCTCAATAGAGCTAGAGAGTTGAGATATAGCGTATTTATATTATTAGTACAGTAAAAATAACAGTTGACCTAAAACAAATTACCCCGCACTATCTTATGGAAAAGTGGTCCCGGTTAAATTGGCTGAATATTTACTATGTTGTAGATTTAACCTTTCTGAACAAAAGCTATCTTGGGCCCAGCTTGATCCTATGTCTAGTTTACGACATACAGCTATAAATTCTTTTAAAATTCTTTTAATTTATTGATAGGGTATTAGATGCCAAAGGAGCAATTTCCGAAAGTTTCTCAATTAAGGTTTTTTGATCAGGAAGACACACATTTTATGTAAAAAATGTTTTAGCCAATTTGACCTAACATTTTTTTCACTTGTTATTTTTATATAGAATTCAAAACGGCTTCGCCAATATTTCTAAACTTAAATTTTTTTTCTGCTATTTTTATTAAAACAACAAATCTTTTTGGCGCAAAATATTGTAAAGGGCTATTAGAACGTATCACAATATAAAATGTATGGAAAAATCATGAATTCGATTTAATTGTACAAGAGGTCATTCTCGTATATTTCTTGAGCTGTATCTCAGAAACTAGACGTAGGATCGAGTTGACAAGCTGATTTTAGCAATATTTCCTAATACTTCTTAGCAGGCTAAAAGTCCCAAAAAATTCAAATGGCCTTATGAACCCAAAACCGTTGCCCAAAGTACAATTTTACGATTTTTTGACATTTTCTCAAAAATCTTGAATTTCTCGGCAAATGCATTAAATACCTTTCTTAGAGAGCACAAAATTTATCTATATAGATTGTATTTCAAGAAGAGTTGGAGCTAATACTAGTCAACCATCATAAGTTGGCAAGCAGCCGCGTAGAGAGAGAGAAGAAATATCGTCACTGTTGGACAGAGACAAACAAGATTTTTAAGCTTCTTAAGCTAGCTAGGTTAAGAAGCTTGTTTGCCTGTGTCCAACAGTGACGATATTTCTTCTCTTTCTGCGCAGCTACTTGCCAACTTAGGATGGTTGACTAGTACGTACCTCGAAAAATATGACATTTTATAGGAGTTGTAAAATCAGAGATATACTCTTTCACTCTGCCATGTACAGGCGCGTTTGCACGCATCCAGTAATTTAGTCGAGTCGTTTAGTAATTTAGTACTCGACCAATGCGGACGGCGTGTTTTAGTCGAGTGACTTAGTGGAAAGCGCTGTCCGCATTGGTTGAGTACTGGTTGAGCACTAAATTACTAAACGACTCGACTAAATTACTGGATGCGTGCAAACGCACCTTACTAGCAAGTATTTTGAATACTACAGTAATATATATTATTTGTATCTAATTGTTTTTTTTGTGATCTTTATGTTAGTCACACAATTCATAATTCAAATAGTAAACTAATTTACAAGCCGTTGTCATTATTATACCTATTTGATTTAATCGTAGAAAAAAAAATTGTACAGAAATTCGTTTCATAACAGACTGAATTCAAATATTGAATAAAAAAATGCCGTGGAGATTTTCGCCCAAGGAAGAACCTCATTGTTCTTAAACAGAATTAATCAATAAATAAAAAAGTTTATAAATTATTTATTATTTCAAAAAGGTTGTGAAATTCATTATTATCATTATTTATTCCCATAAATTACAAGTAAATAATAGATAATAAATAAATATAAAACCATAAAAATAAGAATTGCATGTACACAGATATGGCAGACATTGGCGTCAATTTTAAACGGGAAGTGAAGGTCCTTGATGTGGTGTTTACGCAGCAGACTTGTACCACATGTACCAGGAAATCAGAAGCTACAACAGTTCACAGCAACTCTTTCACAAGCAACGTTTAATGTCAATGACAAATTATTTTTAACAGGTTTTTATCTAAATTTTCGTTTATAACTATAAGCAAAAAACCCTTATACCCTATTACACTCTTTTATTTTCATTATTTAAAGCACAAGCATCATATATAGTTGCCCAGAATGTTATGAGACACGTAAAAAATCACAAAGCTATCCTCTTAGGATAGAGCGGGACATACCTTATTTTTCTACAGCATATTAAATAATAAATATAACGTATTACATAAAACATCATTATTCTCATGTAAAGTATGTTCTAGCATGATTAAAATAAGAAATTAACGGAAACACACCTGTATCAATTATGATTTCAAATTATTTTGATATAATTACGCAACTCCCTCCTAACGGTTACTATAACAACTATAACCAGCGTTAGGTCGTCAAATATTTTAGGAGGGAGTTGCGTAATTATATCAAAATAATTTGAAATTATAATTTATACAGGCGTGTTTCTGTTAATTTCTTATTTTAATCATGCCAGAACATACTTTACACGATAATAATGATGTTTTATGTATTAAGTAATACATTATATTATTTAATATTCTGTAGAAAAATAAAGCATGTTCCACTCTATCCTAAGGGGCTTGGCGGCAAAGCTTTGAGATTTTTACGTGTCTCATAAAGTTGAGGGCAACTATATCAACTAGAATAAACATTATACTTTTCACAGGTTGTTGAACTTTTTATATAATTGTTGCACATTCTATAGAATACTCTCAGTTTTCGTACAAATAATGTTGGTTTTTGGATATTCTAAATTTTGTGATACCAAGTTTGTTGGCGAAAAAAAAATCATATAAAAAAAAAAGTAAAAAAAACACGATCCAACCTCGCTGGGTATCGAACACATGAGCATTTGATTGTAATGCAAAACTTTAACCTCTGGTCCATCATACGTTACTGCAAGACTTGAACGTCTGTCATATATACAGTGTGTTTCACTTCTCGTGAAGACACCTCTGTATCTTTTTTATTTGTGGCCGAATACATTTCAAATTTTTATCAGCCATACAACTCCATAAGACAACTTTATTCAACACATAAATGCCGCCTAGATTTAAAACGCCGGCCTACTGCGATAAAAAGAAAATCGCAATGTTCGAAAAATTATAGTAGGCTTAGAGATAGACAAAACTTTTGCCAATGAAAGTTGTTCGGAATCACTTGATATGCCCCCCTGTAAGGTCTTGTGAAAATCGGAATATTTTCAAAAAAAAATTTTTTCTTTCACTTCTCTCCCATCTTTTTATTTGTGGCCGAATTTATTTCAAATTTTTATCAACTACACAACTCCATAAGGCGATTTTATAAAACACCTAAAGATAACTTTTTCCAACAAATGAAAGTTGTGAACAAAAATCGGCATTCAATAAAACGCTAAAAGGGCCACTTTTTATGTAATATCGTTTTCTTTTTTTCAATCGTTTTATAATACTTGGAAATCTGTATGTATGTATGTATTATGTATGCATGTATTAAATTTGTCCACTTCCCGTTATCCAATCGAGCTGAAATTTTTCATACACGTGTAGTTAAATAATAAATAATTTCAATAATACTTGTGCATGACTTTCACTTGTAAAAAGTTCTCTTTATGTGTTAGATAAAATCATCTCATGGAGTTCTATAGCTGATAAAAATTTGAAATGAATTCGGCTACAAACAAAACACCCGGGAAAATGAAACAATTTTTTTTTTTTAAATATTCCGATTTTCACAAGATTTTACAGCATATCAAGTGATTCCGAACAACTTTCTTTAGCAATATTTTTGTCTATCTCTAAGCTTACTATGATTTCTCGAAAATTGCAATTTTCTTTTTATCGCAGTAGGCAGGCGTTTCAGATCTAGGTGGCATTTATGTGTTGAATAAAGTCGTCCTGTGAAGTTGTATGGCTGATAAAAATTTGAAATGAATTGGGCCATAAATAAAAAAGATACACGAGAAGTGAAACACACTGTATTATGCGAATTTCACATTTCAACGATTAGATATACTTCTTATTATGAAATGTATCTTACTAAAATGTTTAAACAAAAAATAATGATAGGAAATAACATTGCACAAGATTTCTATTTAAGTAGGAGCGATAAAAATTAAGACATTTTTTGTTTTAATTTTAAATGATTTAATAACTCTTTTATTTGCTGATCTATTTTGTTCAAGAACAATAGGCTTCTTCTTCTTCTTCTAGCTAATACTTATTTACTGTCCAAATTTCAATACAATCGGACTTTTCTTTCTTAAGTTACCGTGCATACAAGAAACGTGAATGAAATGCAAGACCTCCATCTTCTCTGTTCCTGTCCCCACTGGTCAAATAAGCAAGCATTATTTTTAATAATTATTACTACAGGTAAGTCGGAGAGTAATCAAAATGGAAGTAACGATTACTATAATGTGCTGGCTGATTCCAAAATAACTTGAAGCCTCTGATTGTTTTTTGTACACACATAAAATTTTATTTTTTCAGCCTCTTTAATAATGGAGTGGGGGATGGTAGAAGAGGTGGCTGATGCCAACATTTTTTTTTGAGGCTTTTGGTTCTTGTACACGCACTAAATATCAATGTTATATCTTTACCTCCTTTTATATCGGGGTGAGGGTGGTAGTGGTGCTTGATGTCAAAAGGTTTTTAAGACCTTAGCTTCTAGTACACACACTAAATCCCAATTTTATGAACTCTTACTTGCTTTATTCATTTACCTCCATTTAACATACGTGTACCCAAACCGCTCCAGAGTAATCAAACGCACAAAAAAAGTTAGACAGACACACAGACAGATTTTCTTTCTTTGCACAAACTTCAAATATCGACGTTTCATGACATTTCAAGTCTATTTGAGTAAAAAAATCGATTTTTTTACCGTTACTGTATTCGTCTCCACTATATACAGTACGTCTGGCGATGTGGTAGACAAGAGGACAAACGGACCGAAAATTTCATTTTTCGAGGAAAAGTCATTCTTTATGAAAAAATTTGCTTGCTGAAAAAATACGATTGTCGATGAAAAAAAATAAAAATTGTAATACAGGGTGTCCAAAACGTTCAAAATTCAAATTTTTTACAACAGTAAAGTACCCAAATTTTAAAGTTTTTAGCAAAATGCTATTTAAGAAAATTGTTTCAAATCATCGCATCTTCTAAGATATTGGTTTTCATTAAATTTGGATAGCATATTTTTTTTTGTTTTAAATAATTTTTTTAAATAATTTTAAAATAATTTTTTTCAATAATTTTTTTGCTATAACCTTTAATGATTTTGTTAGTTTACAATGTTAAAAACGGGACAAAGAATACATAATTATTTATTTCAAATTACTAAATAAAACATTTAACAAAATACTATAAACAGAAACCAATACAGGATTATAATTTAAGGTATAATTAATAAAAATAGACCATAACAATTATTATTCAAACACCGCTCCACCATGAGGGACGCATTTTTCCAGTTGGGCTCTAAGATAATCATAACTCCTCCGCACTTCTTCTAGGGATATTGCTTCTACAGCTTGTGTAATTCTTTGTTTTAAAATGTCCACATCATTTGGTAGTGCATTGGCATAAGTTAACTGTTTCAGGCGTCCCCACAAAAACATATCTGCCAACGTAAGGTCGGGACTTCTTGGGGGCCATAAAACTGGACCGCTTCGCCCGATCCATTTTTGTCCAAATTCCAAATCAAGCCATCCCCTTACTTCTGCAGCATAATGAGCCGGGCATCCATCTTGCTGGAAGTACATGTTATCTCTGTAATGTGCTGGCAGTTGTCGCAAATGATCAGAAAAAAGTATTTAACATATTTAAATAAGAATTTCTAATACAAGTATTATCAAAGATACGGTCCTATTATACCATAATAGGAAACAGCGCACCGAACATTCACTTTTTTAAAATATTGACGTCGGGTTGAGATTCTGAACATAGGATTAACATCACTCCAATAGCGGACATGTTGTGATGCCACAGTTCCATTCATCGAAAACGTGAACTCATCCGAGAACATTATAAGTTTATGGAATCCCCTATTACCACCTAAAATCTTATTCCCTACCCACAAACAAAAATCCAATCTTTTACCATCATCACCTTCTCTAATGTGTGGTTATGATAGGGTTTGTAGGGACGTATCTTATTTTGCTTTAAAATTTCTTGAATAGTACTTTTTTGGACCACCTGTAGTTGCGTAGCTCGTTTCCTCAAGGACAGTGTGGGGTTTTCTCCAAGAGACTGCAGTACGAGTAGAGTCGCTGCATCATTTTCATTGTAGGATTTTCTTACTTTTTTTTGTCTAATACGGATCCTGTTTCACGAAATTTCTTGAGCAAATTGCAGACCGCCCATTTGGTTACTGGTACATTGGGGAACCTTTCATGAAATTTTTCAATAACGTATCTGTATGAAAAATCTCCGTCACCATAACATTGGATTAAATGTGTTCTTTGGTCCGTTGTTAACATTGTAAACTAACAAAATCTTTAAAAGTTACTGACAATGACGTTTTGCTTGACACTGTAATCATTTATTTATGTTATGTCTTAGAAGATGTGAAGATTTGAAACAACTTTCTTAAATAGCATTTTGCTAAAAACTTTAAAATTTGGGTACTTTACTGTTGTAAAAAATTTGAATTTTTAACATTTTGGACACCCTGTATACAATTTTTTTTTCATCGACAATCCTATTTTTTCAGCAAGCAAATTTTTTCATAAAGAATGACTTTTCCTCGAAAAATGAAATTTTCGGTCCGTTTGTCCTCTTGTCTACCACATTGCCGGACATACTGTAAATGTGGAAGTATATATTTTTTTCCGTTACTGTAGTTTCACTCCACCACGAGAATGTGGAAGCAAAATCAACCTTTTTCTTGCGAATGATTGCTGAGATATTTTCTTAGTTAAAACTATACGGATACGAAATTAGTCGTTACATATATAGTCCTGACTAACGAATAAATCAGTCTTTAATCTGACTAATGTCTAATCAATCATCAATCGAAACATTCACGACTAACAACTAACCAATTAGTCATTAGTCACGACTAATTATTCGACAAAAAAATGCCTATCTCTGGTTCATTTTGGGCGTATATTAGTGGCACACCCTGTATATAATAGTTTAATGATTAGAAAAATAAAGGATGCAAATTATTTACTTACAACTTAGTTTTTTAATACAAGCGCTAGAAATTTCTTACCTTCTCATCATTCGGGCTGGACAAATTCCACTCAGAAAAATTATTGCAGTTAGGATTTGGTACAGCTATGCTATTTGGTCTCTTCTTAGCTAAATGGTCAACAGGTAAACTATAGTCGTCGCAGATGGAAATCTGAAACAACACCAAATATTAGAATCCACAAAATATGGTAATCGCTTTAATACGTAAAGTCGACGTCTCCCCGCATTCTAAACTCCCTGTGTGTAATTATCTTTGAAACTGCCTCGCTCTTAAACCAAGAATGAGTTATGTTTGCCTCTGCATAGCAATTTAACTCTGCTAGCACGTTTGCTAAATAGAATCTTATTAAGTGAATATTCTAGCGAAACTATATCTTCAGGTTAATATTTAACCAAAGTTATGGAAATATATTTAATGTCGCGCGCGCTTTATGAAAATCCCCGTTAGGAATTTTAACTTTTCTATTCATTTCGAAAAAGTTATCTGAACAGTAATCAAATTAAAAGAAGTAACTTAATTTTTGAAGGTGGTAGAATCGCAGGAATATTTTTACCCATTTAGTTGCTAAATCATTGAAAGACGAACAAGGAGATGATATTTTTCGAATAGCGTTGTGTATTGAACTATTACTCCAGTCATAGTCGAGAATCTGAGCTCCAATTTAAGGCTTAGTTAAGTGGGGATTGCCTTCAACAACCGGCGAATTCAGCCTTATTTCGGAAATTGTGAAAAATTGAATTTTTAAAATATAACTTTCGTTTTCTCCCACAAAACATAAGCTAGAAATCTATTCTCTTTTTAAATTGAAGCTCACAGTTCATTTAATGCAACAGTGTAGTCAAAACACATGTAATATTTATAGAAATTTTAGAAAAAAAAACATCGCGTGAACCTCTACATAGTCAAATGTAGCCTGCGAGATTTTTTTATTTTGACAAAAACTAGATTGTACAAAACTACAAAAAAAAGACCAAAATTATTTTTAGTGTTTCATTCATACTGATGAGTGAAACGGAAGATACGATTTTTTTTTAAATTTGGCTGTCCTGCGATCGAGCGCGTTACGAATCGAAACCGACAGATACTCGTTTGCATTATTTCAACGTATAGTCGTAGCAAGAACGGTGATTTTCCAAAAAATGATTTTTTATTTTGTTTCGAAGTTTTTACACTTTGTACAATGTTTGAATTAGTATTATTAGAATGTCGTAGAGTTATAATAAGACTGATGTTTGTAATAAGAATTAGAATTGAATTATTTAGTTACAATTAAAAATATGGAATGAATGTCTCGATACAATACTAGCCCTACTTATTAGTTTTGCTAACAAAGAAGTATTTAAATTTGAAGGTTACATTATTTGCAGTTTTTATGCTGATAGAGCTTAGTAAGCGTATTTGCTTTATGAATGGATAAATTATAAAGAACATAAAGAACTTCTTATCTTAATGAATGTTAAATAATTAAGTGAAGGTTAAATTTTAATATTATTATGATTAAATACGATATAACAGATATACCTATTATTATGAAATGCATCTTATTAAAATGTTTAAACAAAAAATAAAGATAGGAAGTAACATTGCACAAGATTTCTATTTAAGTAGAAGCGATACAAAATTAAGACATTTTTTGTTTTAATTTTAAAATATTAATAACTTTTTTATTTACTGATCTTTTTTGTTCAGTAAGCTTGTTCCTCTAGCTAATACTAATTTACTGTCCAAATTTCAATACAATAGGACTTTTCTTTCTTAAGTTATCGTGCATACAAGAAACGTGAATGAAATGCAAGACCTCCATCTTCTTCTATGTTCCAATTTAATTATTTGGTACTGTATTAATGTGTACAATATACCTGTGTTTGATTTTATCGGAATTATTTTGTTTAAAAGATGTAGTTATTAATATAGTTGTTTAAAATTTCTTAGGTTTAATTACTTCTACATCGTGGAATTAGAGACTTGATTATTATATATTGATCTTATTCCGTTGAAGGGTTGGGGCGTAAATGTGGGTAAATGGTGATAAATCAGTAAAGCAAACAAGAGTTCATAAAATTGGGATTTCGCGTTTGTACAAGAAGCCAAGATCTCAAAATTTTTTTTGGCATCAGCCACTCCACTACTACCATCATTACCACCACCACACCGTTATTAAATGGGGTGAAAAAAATGTGATTTAGTTTGTGTACAACAAAGGCCTCAATTTTTTTAACTTCAGTCAACCCCACTACCACCTCCCTTAATAATGGGGTGGGGGTGGTAGCGGGGGACTTGGAAGAGTTTTGAATAGAAAATCTGGATATGAAAGTAGCGATTCCTTAGGCAGTGGTTTGTATTTATATCAGCTAAGCGAAATACATTTTTCACAGTTTTCGAAATGAGGGTAAATTCGCGGATTGAGGGTTGAAGGCAATCCCCGATTTTTATGCGCCCTACGGATTCGGATTGAGCAGACAATTTTGCATCGAATACGACACTTTTTAGCTGTATGTCTGCTCTGACAGGTACTTGAATCTGGACTGTTAATTTATGCATTTGAAAAAAGATGAAATATAGGGGAATTTTTTTCACTCAGATTGTAGGGGGAACGGCTTATTAATAATCCAAGTTTTCGACTTCCAGGGATCGCTACTTTATCTGCCATCTTGTTATAAAATGGGCCAAAATAAGCTTTTTTTAATAATTCTTTTCCTGTTGATTCTTTTGTAGGTTAAACGATTCTTCAATTTCCCCTGCAATCACCACTGCAGTGGTATATTCTGGGCGCTATTACTTTTTCTCCATTTTCCATTTTCTATTATTCTGGTTAGAAGGCCTCTATTCCCTTTAGTCGCCTCTTGCGACAGGCAGGACATACCCTGAGTCTATTCTTTTTATAACCCGGACTCAGACGGGTACCGGACCCAGACGGGGGTGGCTGATTCCAAAAAAAATATTGAGGTCTTTGGTTCTTGTGTACCCATTTACCACCATTTACACCGAACCCTTCAACGGAATAATATCAAAATATAATCTAGTTCCAGATCTAGTTATAATACGGGTGTATCAATTTTAAGTCAATATCATAAACCGTTCTAGAGTATTCGTGCGCACAAAAAAAGTTATAGACAGACTGACAATTTTTTTTGGCTCAAGCTTAAAATATCGATGTTTCATAACATTTTTATGACCGTTACTACACTTCCACTCCACTACGTGGCCGTGGAAGTAAAATGAGGTATTTTAGGTGAATATAAAACAAAAGTAGTTTTTTATTATTGTAAGATTGATTCACCTACCAAGAAATGGAAACATACATCCAAGCATAGTTTTTAGTCTGCCAGGTAGTTAAAACTGTGTGAAAAGTGCTTGCTTTTATCTTAATTGACAAACATTCTTAAAAATTCCCTTTGCAAAGCCCTCTAGAATATTATAATTACAGAAAAGCTACAAAACTTCCGTCGACCGAGAACACAGTACAAAAAATGACTTTCTATTCTCAAGATTTCAGGAAACAAAACTGATAAGTAGAAAATTCAAGTCGAGATAATTATTATCTATTTACACAAAAGAACTTCGATTTGAAAATTGTCAAGGCAGAAGGAGAAATAATTACACGACATGCTGAGTACAATACTATCAAGCTTTGATAATAGATCTTATGAATACGATATAAAGCCTCAACAGTAAGCGATTTCCTAGTGAAATGCCAGGCCGTTATAGCGCGCAGCGGTCCAAAATGAATGCCATAGATCATTTCGAGTACAAAGGCAGGCCTAAGCCACAACATTGAAAGCCACTGCTTACTGTGATGTCGGCTACTTATAGTGTGTACCCCTATACGTCTACATTGGCGTAACAAACTCCTACAGGGACACATGTGGGTATTTTCCTTAGATTATTTAGGTTTCATAGCTTTTTACTGATTGTTTTAATGCATTATCAGCCTTAGGGAGGTCAATGACAATTTTAGCAATTTTATTACTTTGAGCGAGATTTTAATAAATAAAGTTATGAAGTTTTCTCCAAATTTTTTATATTATTGCCTTGGGATAGTTTTACACAATCTGAAGGAATTTGAGATATAAAATAGAAATTAATCAGTAGAATACCTATTTGACTATTTTGCACAAATACGGCTCAGTTCACTTTTACGTGCTGTTGAGATTAAATAAACAAACAATGGCGTAAAACGCGATCGTCTATCTTTTTCGACTACCGAGCAACAGAGAGAGCGTTTTTAGAAAATTAGCATTTTTGGATGACCTCTATATCTCAATTACCAAGAAGTGTCGAATCGAAAATTGAGTAACACATTCACTTTTTTGAGTAGAATAAGTTGCTGATAAGAAGAAAATTATGCATGCCTCAGTTTTCGAGATATACACATAACTTGTGTTTTTTTAAACGGAACAATCTGTAAATTATTTCATTATTAGATCAAAACTTAAATTAGCTATTCAACGATGTAAGATATTGTCATATTTATCTCTAGAAAAAGTGGTTAATTTTCGAAAAATATTTAATATATTTGTGAGGAGGCCATGGAAAACTATTAACAGCAACAGCATTTCTTATAATATAAAATAATTTTGTCAAAAATAGGAAAAACTAAACTGCAATAAATGTTCGAATTGTCTTCCATTATCATCTATGCATATTTATTGCATTTCTAATATTTATCGAGATTGCCATGGTAAAAAAAAAAAATCGAAATAATTGTAAATGTCAAAAACTAATTTGTGAGTTAATTGTGAGTGAGCATTGTTAAACATGATTCAATTTAGTAATGGTGAAAAATTATATGATTATGTGTTTTATAGAATGCGGAGAAGATTTAGATTTAGCTTTATTTTAATAGGTAAGTTATAGACAGCAAAACTTTGTGCCAAATTTGCTGTCTAAACAATATTTTTAGACATCCAGAAAAAGGACAGCCAGACAAAAATATTCAAAAGACTACAACAAAATTTAAAAGAGTTTGGATAATTTGTAAAACCTCTAGCAAAAATATATCATACAGCAGGTAGAGAAGCTGTAGAAAATATTGTTTTAGAAGCTGTAAGTGAAAATCCTAATATATCGTCTCGCGAAATACAGGAAAATTTAGGAATCTCAAAAACAATTGAGTTGCGTTGCTTAAAAAAAAAAAAAAATTCAAACCCTAAAAATTTAGGATTAGTCACCATTTTTACCCAATCGACTTTCAAAGGCGTCTCGATTTTTATCAGTGGTTTTTGAGTCAGTGCAATGAAGTTTCAGGATTTGAAGGAACAATTATATGGACAGACGAGGCCCATATAAGCAGTGCCGGAATTTTTAATCGGCATAATACCCATCATTGCGCTCATGAAAATCCGCACGTAACCGCTTCAGTTAATCGTCAAGAACAATTTGGATTTGGTGTATGGTGTGGTTTTATTGGATACCAAATAATAGTTCCTCATCTTTTTCATGGTAATTTGAATACCGAAATTTTTATTAACACTCTACGACAAGAAATAGAGCCCTTTGTAGACAATATGCCTGTAAGACAATTTCAAAGATTAATTTACCAACGCGATGGCGCCCCAAGTCATACGTCAAATGAAACACAAAATTATTTAAATGCTCAATTTGGGGAGGATTGGATAGGTATCTATATATTACTCAGGACGTCTATCAATGTCTAGTTAGCTAAGTTAACTAAATTGATACCTAACAATTTAGCTAACTGGACATTAATAAACAACAAAGTAGTTTAGATATTGTTTAATTTTAAGGAAATAATGGTCCTATTTTGTGGCCAGCTAGATCTCCCGATGTAACCCTGCCGACTGTTGGCTTTGGGGTTATTTAAACAATATTATATATAGAGAACGTTCTAATATCAAAGAAGAATTTGAAAACAAAGCATTAGCTGCGTTTCGGACAATAACTCCCGTCATAATTGGAAATGCAACAAATGTTGTAAGGAGAAAATGTATAGATATCGATGAAAGACAATTCGAACATTCATTGTAGTTTAGTTTTCCCTATTTTTGGCAAAATTATTTTACATTATAAGAAGTGTTGTTGTTGTTAATAGTTTTCCATGGCCTCTTCACAAATATATTAAATTTTTCGAAAATTAACCACTTTTTCTAGAGGTAAATATGACACATGATATATCGTCGGATAGCTAATTTAAGTTCTGATCGAATAATGGAATAATTTACAGGGTGTTCCATTTAGAAAAACACAACTTATGTCTATATTTCGAAAACTGAGGCATGCATAATTTTCTTCTTATCAGCAACAGATTCTACTCAAAAAGTGACTCAAGAATGTGTTACTCGATGTTCGATTCAACACTTGGTAATTGAGATATAGAGGTCGTCCAAAAATGCCAATTTTCCAAAAACGCTCTGTAGCTAGGTAGTCGAAAAAGATAGACAATCGCGGTTTGCGCCGTTGTTTGTTTTTCGAAAATCGAGCTCAGAATACTTAATTTTAGAAAAAACCCAAATCCCATCTAATTTGGTCCACCCTGTACAGGTTGTTTAATAAATTAGAGTCACAATTTCTATGGAATACAGAACATATAATATATAAAGCAATAACGCCATCCTTCTCTAATTTATATTTTTCCTTTATGTATTTTTCAACGCAATAAAGACATGTTATTATTATTATTGTTGTTATTATTCCTTCAATTAAATTAAGTTGCTTTTACATTTATGCATTGAAAAGCCCGGTGCTATATTAATACGAGCTAATAAAGAAAAGCCATTATATGAAAATTGTCAGGCGATAACGTTTTCAGCAGTCACGCCACTGTGAAGCCACCGGCAACATTCCCTCTCTAATATAAAAACCATTTCAGGCTTTTACCCGATGCTCCACGACGTTATTAGAGAAATCGTTAAATACAAAACGTTCATTAAATATTATTTAATGCACAATAACTCAACAGCATTCATTTTTGACAGATGCAATACAGTTTTATTACCGTTGCGGCTTTTCCAGCAGAATTATTCAAAGAGGATCATTGTCTATATGTATATTAGTAGAAATTAAGCAAATGAATTATACTTAGTATGAAATCGAAAAATTACCTTGTTATTAAATTTTGATTGTTTCGACATTGACGTGTTTTAAAGCATCATTTTTGGTTGCGCCTATCTAACTTGTAGTCTAAGATATATCTCGTAATACCGATAGTACAAAAAAATCTTTAAAGTTTAAAGTTTTTAATACAAAATTGTATCCATCTTAACCTTACATAAAATAAAGCGCAGAATCTCATAATAATAAAAATATATTTCCAATTAATTTTATAATCAAATGAAATGTTCGAAATGACAGTCACTTCTAGACAATAAGCAAGACGATCTCTGAATTCTTGGGGCTTATTTTGTGAATTTATTCGGTTATCCTATTTTTTTAAATCTGCAATAATGTAATGCCCCAAATTAAAAAAAAAACTACTGTCGAATAGAGAATCTCGAACGAGAGGGTCATAACTCAGAGGGGATTCTATTTTGATGAATGATGATGAAAAATGGTAATTTCCAATTAAAAATCGATCTATTTTAGGATATTTCCTAATAGTTCATAATTACGCTTAAAATGAATTTATTCCATACATATGGACCACACTGTAGATTAACCAAAACTTTTTATAAAGGCCCAAGAAAATTTCAAATTAGGCTTTAGATTTGGTAACTTATTTTTAATTTTCACAGACAACCTAAGGAATTAGTGAATTCGAGGAAATGGCGGAGGCGCTAGTGTTAAATATAAGCAACATTCTTCTATGTCGATTTGTCCGTTTTTCTTCGCATAACTTAATAATTTGGAAACGCTATTTCTCAGTTGGATTTTAGATTACTAAAATCATTAATTATCTCTGTCTTTATGCTTAAAAGACAATTATATCCTGTACCCAGTAGAGGTCGAGGGGTTGAAATTAAGTATACTTATAAATATTACTAGTACAGCAAAATTAATATTTGATCTAAAACAAATTTGGGGTAAGCTGATTTCAGGGGTATTGCAATCGTAAAAGGGTACTTTTTAGCTGGCTAAAAGTCCCAAATAATCTACATGGCCTAACTAACTCAAAACCATTTTACGATTTTTTTACATTTTCTCAAAAACCTGTAATTTCTCGGTAAATGCACCAAAGATCTTTTTTAATAGAGCGTAAAATTTATTCATAGGTTATATCCCGAGAGCTCTGAATTTTATCGGATAAACCACGGGTAGTTTTTTTTGGAAAATTTTGCTTAGAAAATCTTCCAAACTTAATAATTTACCTTAAAAGCCTGAGACCGAAGGTCGAGGGCTTTTTGTGTAAATTATTAAGTCGAGAACATTTGCTTAAATGCAAAATTCTGCAAAAAATGTAGCTACCTGCACTTTGTATGATAAGAATTAGAGCTCGAAGGGTATACACTGAACAGTAATCTTCTCTGGGAATAACACGTAGACAAAACTGCATCTAAACAATAAAAGTTTTTATGTTATCAGCTCATTAAAAAAATAGTTTTAATACGGGAGCGCTCTTAAGCGTTCTTTATGCTTTTGTACATTCCCCTATTGGATACAACATTGTTGTTTTAAGATATAAATATATATTATTATATTGTAGCAAATAAAAGGAAAACAAGACATTTTAATAAAACTGTTGAAATATTACATGGATATGAAAGTAAATATCGTATAATAAGAAAATTAACAAGGTTCATCCTCAACAAAGGATACATCTACAGCATTGTTACAATATTGTTCTACACAACTACTACAAGTTGCAATGCATTTTAAATTAAATTTCTTGCAACTGCAGGGTTTTGAGTAAGTTGATTTACACCCACAAAATAGGAACTTCAAAATAAAATCCATGCATTTTCTTTCACATTTTTTTATAACAGTAGCACACATCATTTCCCAACCAACCCCAATCTTCTGGTTTAGTTCCATGCTTATCCACAACTCTTAATTTGGAGTTTAGCGGGAGGCAAAGTTGCTAGTTCAAAATTGTGAAATATATTTTTGGTTTGGGAAATTGCGTTTGAATATTAGAAGTTTTTTGGAGAAGGTTTTATTATTCTGCAAACTGTTAACGCTGTCTTTTGCCTTTAAAAAAAAATGCTGTCGTTTTGTTACAACCAGCCATGGTGTGAACAAATATTATATTTTTAACCATTGATTTATCTTATGATGTACTTCGTGTATATTTATTAATTTATCTGATTTTCTCTCAATATTCTGTAAGCAACGCTACGAAATCTGTATCTTGTCTCACAACGATAACGGAGATATTAGTTTCTGTAGCACATTTCGCAGCTGTCAGCAATCAGATAGTCCGCATCAGAATTTACATGTTTTAAGATATATCAGCATTAATTAAATGTATCTCTAAGAATTGAATAAGCTTGTCTTTATTCGCCGCCAAATTATTTTGACTTATACTTGCAGCAGTTTAAGGGATGAAGTTAATTTTCTGTCCACCTGCGTTTTTGCTCTTGTCTCATGTTCTGTAAATTTGATACTTAAGTTGTCACTAGAATATTAAACATTTATTTCCGTAACCTAATTTACGAACTGCATGAACATTTCTTTGTACAGGGCAGTGGATTGCTATACCACCTTTCTTAAAAGAAAATCTCTGTCCATAATGAAGACATTTGTCAGCCTCTGGTAAGATATTGGCAGGAATTACTTTACTATCAAAATAGGTGAAGAGCGATGACCTTGTATGTTTTCTAAAAAATATTTCATCAAATATGCTGGCAGAATACTATGAAAGTTAAAAACTCTTGATGATTGTAACAATGTATTTCAAACGTTTACGGTCTTATTTATATGCGCAATAGGTATCACGCAGTAATTTATTTTTAATTTTAATACAGCAAACGGTTTTCCAATACTACCGCTTTTTTATTAAAGACGTGTCTTAGAGAAAATTGATATTATATCTCTGATTTTGCGTTAAACTGTTACATTCCGTAATTTTCGACGTCTGTATTAGCTCTAATTATTTCCACAACCAGTGGAAGTATATTAACGTAAAAAATTTGTATGAAAATTTTCATTATTCAAATATGCTTAGAATGTCATGAAATGTCGAAATTTCAAATTTAGGCAAAAAAAAATCTGTCTGTCGGTCAGTCTGTAACTTTTTTTGGTGCGCACGATTACTCTGGAGCCGTTTAAGATATTGACTTGAAATTTGGTACACGTATGTATTTTAATGAGATCTGGAACTGATTATATTTTGATCTTATTACGTTGAAGGGTAAATTGGGGTAAATGGTGGTAAATAGGTAAATCAAGCAAGTAAGAGTCCATAAAATGTGTATTTAGTATATATAAGAGGAGTTAAGGTCTCAAAAATTTGTTTGGCATTAGCCACCCCCATTACCACCCCCACCCCATTATTAAAAAGGGTGAAAAAAATTAAATTGTGATTTAGTTGTGTACAAGAGCCAAAGGCCTCAAAATATTTTTTACTACTCCACTCCCACCCTACCACCACCACCACCCCCACTACTGATGTGGCATATCGTTTTATGGGTTTTTGGGTTCGACGATTTCAAATATTATATTATTAAAGTTAAAGTTATTAAAATTTTTCGAAAGTACACCAATTTTTTCTAAAAGTACGAGAAATATTGTTCGAAAGTTCGCCGGACTAGGGTACTATAGTAGTACCGTAGTACCCTAGTCCTCCCGCTACCCTTTTTGTGACGTCACGGGGGGGGGAGGGCGTGGCTTGGGCGGGTAATTAGTGGGGGATAATTAGCGGGTAATGGTGATTAAAGGTAATTAGCAGGTAACTACGGGTAATTAGGAGAAGGAGGGACAAGGTGGTGGATAAGACAAAATTAAAATATGGACAAATAGGGATAACCTGGTACTTATTAATATTTGATGTCATACTATGAATGGATAAACATGTTTACATGTAATGTTTGTAATGCAACATTCTTTTGGTCTTGCTAAGCTAAGCTGCCACGTTAATATTCAAAAAATTCTTAAAGGATTTGGGTTTATTATTATTTTTTTGTTGTGAGAGACTAGGATAGAAAATGTGGATGTGGAAGTTGTGATTCCTTGGGCAGAGGTTTCTTTTTCTTGAATACAAACTGTGTACATATCAATTATGTTAGTCATTGTAAAGTTTATGCCCTATAAAAAAGTTTCTGGTGAATTTACCGAAAAATCCAAGGATTTTGAGAAAATGCTATAAAATTGAAAAACTGTACTTTGAAGTGTGGTTTTGGGGTTTTTCGGTCATTGGAGTTATTTGAGATTTTTAATCAACTAAAAAGGACCCATTTAGGAATACAATCCCGTTAAAATCAGCTTGGCCCAAATTTATTTTAAGTTCAAGTAAAGATTCACTTAATGTTATTGGCCTGTGCCTACAAGTAAAGGAAAATAAAAAAATCGATAAATCTTGCACTCGGATGGGGAATAGTAAAAGAAACCCTGTATCCCCGCAATCAAAAGTGTTCTTGAAAGTACACAATATTGCACTGACTTCAATTTAATATTATAGTCCATGCAAAACGCGGGGTTTGACGCCCGGAATGCCCCCCTCATCGGGACCACTTGTATTTCATGTTTTTTGGGTCGCTGATCACGAAAATCGAGGTCCCTCGACTCTAAAAACAGTGTAAAAATGCAAAAAACGAGGTTTTTTTCGCGGTAATGTGAATAATACTGTAAAATAATGTTATGAATGTGCTAATTGTACTGATATTTCGCCAGTTTAGTATGTTCATCTAAAATAAGGACGAATTTTATGCTTAGGTAAATCCTAAATTGACGTAAAATGGAAAAATGATGGAATTTCTTTTTTTTCACTTTTTGATTTGAGTTTAGATGAATGTGGATTGTACAATGAAGAAAATGTTTTTCCAATCCTATATCGTCTATAAATTGAACTAACGCTTAGAAAATAAGTCGAGATGTATACTTTTTAGTTTGCTTGTAATTTCTGATAACTTCCGTCCAAAAAAATACTAAAAAAATTTTTAGGGGTAAAAACTATGCCCAAGCTTACAGGGAATTGAAAGAGAAGGTAGAAATATTCTTGATAAATGAACACTTCATATTGTTTGGGATATTTTTAATAAAAAGTATAAATATGGTAATCTAAATAGCCAGCTAAATATAAATGGACGCAAAATTTTTTTTTTACTTTTTGAATTTCAATTTGGATGAATGGGGATGGATTGAAAAATTAGGAAAAATTATTTTCTCGTGTGAAGATAAGATGAGAAAATGCACGTGCAAAAAATTAGGCCTCCGTTGCAGTAAGAGTGTAAAGGGGGAGATTAGGGATTGCAATACCGGTTAACGATAATTACCGGTTATTTTAATTTTTTACCGGTTATTTCGGAAAATTCTGAACTTACGATATGTCACGTATTCAACGTTTCTATTTATGTCAGTGACTAGTATTCACTAAATACAGAGTGACTGTCCCAACACTGAGCACTTTTAACAATAAATAAATAATATTATAAAAAGTAAAACCCAGACACCAAGCCTCAAGAAATACAAGAGAGACATTGAAAATATCGTGCGATAGGAAATTTAATATTTCACTGCCGCTAATATCAGTGGAATACATGTAGAAGTATGTTATTACCAATTCTTATTAACTTATCGACCCACCAATATCGATTGAGGAAGGACATCTTCAGCTGGTGGTATTCTATGCACAAATATCAGACGACTAACAGATATAGGTTTGAAAAACTAACCCTTTTAACAGGCCGTTTTTAAAAAATATTGTATTTTTAGATTAGGTATTCAGTAAATGCCCAATTTGAGTTTATGTTTATAATTTTTGTTATTTACCAAATAATTGTTTATTTAAATTTATTTCATTTATATTTTTTCCTTTTGATAAAAAACCTTTGGTTTGTTCATTATACTAAATATACGTATATAATAGTATATTATTCAACGAGCATATAATGATGCCTATTATTTACGAGGGCGAAGTTTAAGACACGAGCCGTAGGCGAATGTCGTAAATCGCCAGAGTAGCCATTATATGCGAGTAGAATACTATACTTTGTCCATGACTATTAGATATTTTTGTTAAATTGTTTACTGAAGAAATTAATTAATGAATTATTTATATTATTCTTCTTGAGTAATATGTAAAATTATTGTAAATAATGTTGACGTTTAAATTTAATTTGACAAGCCGTTCTTTGACACATAACGGCCAACTCAATAAAAAAAAAACGAAATTGTATGATAAAAGAGGGTCTGTTTCTGAAACGCTAAATAAAGTTATCTATTCATAAATTTGATAATAACAGTAAAATTGTTCACACAATTGTAGCTATGACAGTTAACGAATAATTTTATTTAAAGTTTCAGAAAGTAGCCATAAATTCTACTAAAAAGTTGCGAGATTGCAATCGAATTGAAAAAGTACCTGCCCGTGACTTCTTATAAACAACTGACTGTCCTTATTATTCACTAGTGAATACTGAAATCATTATTCACTGCAGGGAATAATGGATAGCATTATCCTTGAGGAAACACATACATAATGAGTACATTATTTAATAGTCGTGGACAAAAATTTTTTTTGTCAAATTTAGATAATTTTGTACAAGGAAAAAGATAATTGCCATTTTCGCCACCCTAATTATTCATTCTAAAAATTACCGGTAAATACCGGTTAACCGGTTATTTACATTTTTGATAAAAAATTTAGTTATTTTAATTTTGCACCATATTTATATTTTTTTATTAAGAATATCGCAAACAATATGAAGTGTTCATTTATCAAGAATATCAAGAAGTTTATCAGAAATTACAAGCAAACTAAAATGTATACATCTCCACTTATTTTCTAAGCGTTAGTTCAATTTAAAGACGATATAGGATTGGAAAAAAATTTCTTCATTGTACAATCCTATTCATCTAAACTCAAATCAAAAAGTGAAAAAAAAAAAAAAGAAATTCCATCATTTTTCTATTTTATGTCAATTTAGGAGTAGTTTTACCCCCTCTTGTCAACCCTCAGCATAAAATTTGTCCATATTTTAGATGAACATACTGAACTGGCAAAATATCATTACAATTAGCACATTCATAACATTATTTTACAGTATTATTCACATTACCGCGAAAACCCCCCGTTCTTGGCATTTTTAGGGGTGACGCACTATTTTTAGAGCCGATTTTCGCGATCAGCGACTCAAAAAACATGAAATAAAAGTGGTCCCGATAAGGGGGGTATTCCGAGCGTCAAACCCCGCGTTTTACATGGACTATTATGCAACTAAGCTCTTTGTTATCTTCTACTAATATTGATACGCTTTTACAAATCTTAGTGAAATTTTATTTCCTATTCTTTAGACACTTATTCTATTCTTGGAGGTGTATCAGGTTTTAAAAATTATATTTGTGAATTGAACAAAGTACAATTATTTTCGGTTTCCGAAATATTATTCGGCAAATCATTCTTATTCTCCTCCAAAGTCATGATTATCTCTGCTCCCATTCTCTCCTTATCTCAATTTCTTTCAGCAAATGTACTGAAAAGAGATCCGGCAATCTTATTCGCGTTCGTATACTCATTTTTATCGTTTTATACTTTACGTTTTAAAACGAATTCTATTCAAAAACAAGTAGTTAAATATTTTCCGTGCAATTTAAATTTAAATCGAGCTACTCGTAAGTTTTCATCTCTATTCAAGTTTTTTAAACCACTACGCCATCTAATCATAGCTCAAATTCAGCGAAGTTAATTTTATTTTGCGCTACATTGTACTTTGAAATAACGGAGCAGGCTGAGAATTCAAAATATAAATTTTATATCAACAAATATTGAGCACTTTAGAATTGATTGTCGATTATTTGGTTTAATTTAAAACGCAACAATAGATGATAGACATTTATTTCATTTTCTTTAAAATATTAATTAGATTCCTTGTGAATTAAATTTTGGCAGTTTCATCATCGGTAACCAATGTAAAACAAAATATATTCGAAACCAGCCTGTTTTGCAATTAATAAATCGCTATATCATGATGTTTTGGTTAAAAGGCCTTGTGATCTCTAGTATCGTAACATCATTCATTAGTTTATGAGGTTTAGTTAAAACAGGCTTCCCTTTGAGACAAGACTAATCTAATAAAGTGCTAACTTTGAACTGAAGATACGGCGTATACAATTTTTAAGCATAACTCCGTTGACTTTACCCCAATTGTTAGTATCACTTCTAGAATATTTGCCCGACTTTTGCTAGCAAACTTTTAAAACGAAGCGTAAAAACGGTAGAGTCAGTGATTTATTCATCCTCGGATCTGGGGTAATATGAGTTGTTATGGGAGGCATTTTTTAATTAAAAATCTCTTTCAAATGTTGAAATATTACTAGACCGTAGAAAGGTAAAAAAGCTGTTTACTTTCTATACAACATTTTTTGCAATCTAAGCAGACACGCTCGAGGCAATTTAAAACGGTTCGCTCTCGTGTTAAGAGATAAAATGTTTTATTACCATTCGTAAACAAATTAAACACACATATTATTAGTAAGTAGTCGCAAATTGAGAGAGGCGCGTCTGCGGTTTGAGTAACGAGTGCGTTTTATCTCCACCAGTTTATTTTAAAAATGAATAGTCCAGTCGTTACGTCAACATAAGAGATTTATCCACACTATAGGGAAATAACTCGCGATTGGTTTGTGAACTCTATCTTGGTCGGGAACGCAAAAAAATAGAAAACCGTGCAAAAAATTAAAAACTCGTCGATTGATTAGTTCCACTAATATAGTCTGAGCAATAAGTGTAGACATTTATAAGCTTCGCGAATTCAAATTTCATAATATGTTTTGGCTGTTTTCAAAAGAGAGTATTGAACTATGATATTCATGTTTCAAATTTGAAATAAAAATTTTAATATCTACAGAACTTATCGTCTTTAATAAGTATTCGCAATCGGCAATGCCCGATTGCAACTTTCATTCGATTATTGAAAATATCTTCATATATCATCTAATCTATTAAGCTTCTCTATTCGGTATTTGAGTTCAGACTCTTTCTGTACGAACATTTTTTTCTAAGATGGTAATTAAAAAGGACCCCGGAACAGAACCCATGAAAATGTTGATTCGGTGGAATCGGCTGAAATTTTGGTATTTTGTAGTTCAAGCCATGCTGATCAAAAGTTCTAATCACATCAAGCCAATCCTATGGACAGTTCTTGAGATACAGCTTGTCAAAGTTAGGTAATTTGCGTCATTTTGTACATTCAAGAGCTTTTTACCCTTAAACTATTAACTTTAGCAAAAAGTTGCAAGGGTCGAAATATTTTTGTTCAACTCCAATGGAGCTCAAGAATTTTTTTCAGAATTTTTTAATCAATTTTTAAGTTAGGTATATATATATATATATATATATATATATATATATATATATATGTCATATTCCGACATGCTTCGGTAGGATTGGCTGAAGCTTTGCTATTTTGTAGTTAAAGTCATTCTGATAAAAAATTTCCATTACACTGAGTCTATCCTATGAGTGGTTTTCGCTCCAGGAGTGCCTGCAACGAGGTAACGGGTAATCTATATGTACCTGTTTATGAATGGCTTCCAGCGTGTTTGTGTACTGTGCGTATGCGTTTGTGTGTATGTATGTGCCAGTGTATACAGAGTTCTCCGGAAATATCGATGACAAACTTCTGGTGCAGGTTCTACATGCAAAAATATGTTCGCAAATACCTTGAGCTATGGCCCTTTGAAAATGGCACCCAAAAATTGATTATTATATTTATTATTATTATTATATTTCAGGAACCTTTTGATTTACAGGGACGCGACTTTATACGCATATTGAACAATAATACAAGCTTATTTTTATAGTATTTTTTAAAAATATTTTTTACCGTAAGTGGGTGATATTGAGGGGGGCTATGGATATTTTGCATTAATTTCTTGTCTTTTTTTTTTCACTTTGGTACAAGAATTTCATTCTCTAATTAACAATACACAAAAAAATGTCCTCTTTCATTTCAGTCGTAGGACTAGTGTGAGAAAAATCGTTCTAATGAGTTTGATGCGGAACCGCTGAAAATACAAGCGTATTATGGTTTTTGGGGTACGCACGGCATGAAAATCACATAAAATATCCATCAATGATTCTTCTTCGAACGATACATGATGCTGGAAACGGAGCACTTATTCCTGAAAATCCTATGGATGTTCTCAATGTTTAAAAACTAAAGAGAAAATATTTTAAAACAACAAAAAGTAAAAATAAACAGATAGAAAGTGAAACCAAAAAAATGGGATCACCCTGGTTGGCAATGAGAACGCTCTCATAAGAAACATAGTGCCGGTAAGAGCAGGTTCTTTGATAGAAATAATCACACACACATGCACGCACGTACACAGACACGCTGGAAGCCATTCATAAACACGTACATATAGATTACCCGTTACCTCGTTGTTAGACCTTCAGGCACTCCTGGAGCGAAAACCACTCATAGGATAGATTCAGTGCAATAGGAATTTTTGCTCAGCATGACTTTAACTACAAAATAGCAAAATTTCAGCCAATCCCACCGAAGCATGCCGAAATATGTCATATATATATTTCACCTAACCTAAAAATTGATAACAAAATTCTGAAAAAAATTCTTGAGCTTTATTGGACTAGAACAAAAATATTTCGACCCTTGCAATTTTTTGCTATAGTTAATAGTTTAGGAGTAAAAAGTTCTTGAATGTCCAAAATGACGCAAATTACCTAACTATGACAAGCTGTATCTCAAAAACTGTCCATAGGATTGGCTTGATGTGATAAGAACTTTTGATCAGCATGACTTGAACTACAAAATACCAAAATTTCAGCCGATTCCACCGAATCAACATTTTTATGGGTTTTGTTCCGAGGTCCTTTTTGTCCAGTCATAATATACCTATTTTATTGAATCACATAGGTATAATAATTATTGTTATACCTACGATGCTCGTTTTTATTACTCTTTATATCGGGTGATTTTTTATAACTTGAAACTTTCAGATATCTCGAATAATAAGCACTTTACGAAAAAAATGTCCATAATCAAAATTTAATCATTCCGCGAAGGAAATACATAAGTGCTAAAATTAGTCAACCTTCCTCCCTCCCTCCTTGTAGATCGGTCGGGGGGTAACTTTGAAATCTTAAATAGGAACCGATATTTTTTATTGCAGATTCGGATTCTACGGCTAAAAATATGTAGGATTTGTCTGAAACATTTTTTTTCGATTCATGATAGATGGCGCTGTAATCGACGAAATTCATTTTTTTCGATTTCTCCTACTGAGAACCGATGCATACGATTCTGCAATACGTTTGCAATAAAAAATACCACGTTTTCATTGTAAATAATCAAAATTCGTCGTCAAAAAAGTTTATTCATTTTGCAAATTGCGGGGAAATTCTTATCTGTAGAAATGTAAATGGCTGGTGAATAAACTACATTTAGCGTAACTCAGGAACAACGACGTGGACATAGTAGTTTTCTATTCCCTTCGGAGGTGCTTGATTTACATGAGTCCCTTCGCCTCATCATCTTACAATTAAAGTAAGTGCTCAAAAAGTTTTGGAAATCAACGCCATGAAGATCTTGGTGTAAAGACACATGATACGGATGGACATGAGTTTCAAACTCTAAGTGTGCAACACGATTTTTGCCAATCACAGCATAGCATAGTTTCTCTCTGTATTTCCAGCATCCTACAGATATAGGGGTAGTATCTCGCAACCCCGTGGGGGTGGTTTTCAAGCACATCGTCGAACATAGTCTAGTTTCTTCTCTCTTCCACACAACGCAGGTGTTTCGAATTTTTATAGAAGTCACTGTAACTTTTTATAGTTAAATCTAATATAGGGGGTAGTTTTCACACCCTCTGAGAGTTGACAGTGTAGAATGTTGATGGTACGTAAGTTTCTGGTTCTATTTTAGAGTACTACGCAATTTCAGCCAATCATAGCATCCATGAAAATGGAAATCTTGTTGAATTTTACGTTTTTTCTTGTTTATCTCGTGGACTTTGTTCTCAACCCTATAGGGGCAGTTTATGAAGATTACGTCGGACCTGATGTAGTTTCTTAACACTTTAACAAAACTTAGACATTTCGAGCTTTTTCAGCAGTCATTGCTGTTTTTGATCGATTTTTTTATATACGGGGGCTAGTTTTCGCCCCTCCCTGGGGGTGTGTTTCATATCTATTGTATGTACGCTGCTGTTTAACCCTAATTTGTATAATTCGATTGATTAAGAAGTAACAACTATTCTCGTAGCATAATCTTCTTTTTATCCCATTTCAGGGGAGTTTTTTGGCTCTAGCTAATGATTTTCGATTTTCTTTGAGCCCGGATTCGGATTCAGCGACCGAAAATACAGACATGGCTCTGGTTCGCTGCTTTGAACTTTTTTTTTTTTTTGGGGGGCTGTGTCTTTATGGGTTATTATTGCAGTAAAAGGTATCATCTTCAGTTTCTATATGGTCCAGATACTTGCTCTTACCCTCAAGGGGTGAAAACCACCCTTAAATTTGAATATTGAATATTTGAAAAGTGTTACTAATTTATTTTTGAAACGTAGGATAGTTATGTTTTTGAGATCGCTGATTTCGAGTCAGAAGTCAAAATTAAAAAATTCAAAATGGCGGCTCTAATATGGCGAATGGATTTTTTTTTCTAAAGCAAGTGTTTTAAACGGATAAAATAAAGTAAGCATCTAGGTGATGCTATATATTAACGAAAACAGCATTTTTGAAAGAAAAATTAATTACTGAGTAATTACAATAACAAAATGGCGACATTTTGTTAAAAAATATATGAAAACGCACATTGAATGGGCCATAACTTCTTTATTCTTTGTCATGTAGAAACAGATAAAAAATCATTTTAAAGATTGATTAATTATCTTTAATTTTGATCCTTAGAATTGTTTATAGAAGTGTCACAGTTTCTAAGATATTCAACATTTTAAACTAAATACTTCATCCTAAAAACAGTCGGATGCCATCAATAAAATTAAATATCTCCAAAACTATCAACCATACATAAATATATATCAAAAACAAACTCATTCTCAGTTTATAAACTTCATTTTTGATGTCTACTACATTTTCTCCAAAACTAATATTTATTGAGATATTTGCAGAGAAACAAAAATGTTACATTTTTTCTAAATTTCCTTTACAGATTAATAATGCATTTTTTTTCCAAAGAGCTGTAAGCGGACGAAATTTGAGCGTCTAGGTCATATTGTATATTAACAAAACACAGTATACGGGAATATATTTTTTTAATTGCTGACTAACTTACATTAACGAAATCGCGACGTTTTTATTTAAAAAAAAATCGAAAAAGTACATTATTTCTGTCATAACTTCTTTGTATTTTATGCTAAAGAAATATAAAAGAAATCATTTGAAAGCCTAATTTATAGTCTTTAATTTTGGTTCTTACCGCTTTTGAAGTAAATGCCATAGTTTCTCAAATATTTACCATTTAAACTAAATACTTCGTCTTATAGACGTTCGAACGCCACCTTCATATTTCCTGATCTCCGAAGCCATTAATTCTACGGAAATTAGAAAATAACGTAATTCATCCTCAATTTAGTGGCTTTCTTATTGGTTTCTAGAATGTTTTCGTTCAATGTAATACTTTTAGAGTTATTTGACGAATATCGTTTTGAAACCTTATTTTTTAAGCTAAACTATCAATTTTGATGAACAGTTGCATGGAGTCTTTTATTCTTAAAATTTTATTTTCTTTCAGCCCCAATGTTTTCCATTTTTTTTAGTTGCCACCCCATGAAAAGGGGTAACATTCACCCCCTATAAATTAGCAAGCCACCGCATAACATAGAAACTTTTCTTTAATGCATTTACTATTAAGTTGCCAAAAATGAACAAAATCCGTTTCATATGATATTATTTCGAAGTTAGAACCTCTAGGTACTGTACTAAACCGCAATCACCTCAATTAAGAGAATAGTTTAGCTACGAACATTCCCTTTTTGTAAACTTGATGCATGCGTGACTAAAAATAGATCGAAAGCTAAAGAGGCACAAGTCAATAAATGACGTTAGCCTTGTATTAATTAAATCAAAGTATTATCATTATTCAAACCTTTCAGAGTACAACATCGGGTAAACGTAAACGATCCCGTGTTTTTCGTTCACAGCTAGAGGGACTAAGCCTTCATTTTCCGTGATGTGTGCTCATCATCCCATGCAAACATGTGTTATTTTAATAAACAATATCAGTGACAGTGGGCGGGCGAAAAGCAAGCAAGGGTATTTTGCTTGTAGGAAATGAAGACCACTACTCATTCTGGTGGTGACACGTTCATTAGCAGAAAGGGAGACAGCGCTTTGCTGAAACAGCTCGTCCTGATTTTACTTATTTATTTACGGTTGGATGCGTCTGTCCTTGATATAAATATATAGGCATTGCCTGGCTCCTTGATTACCTCTGATTGCATACCTTGAAGTGAATTGGCTTGATTAATCCGCTCCACAAAGTAAACTGCGGTGTGGTGGTGAATAAACCAACAGCATTTTTACTATTAATTAGAGAATTAAAGTGTTTTGTTTCGTTGCGTCGCGTCGTCCCGATTTTTACACTGTAATTTAAACTCAAATGACTGCCCCCCCAAAGAAGTAATGTCACAAAGTTATCTTAATTATCGAATACATTTATTGTTAATTAAGTTTCATCGAAAGGGCATATCGAGATGCTGAATTCGATCATATTTCTGAAAAACATACAATCAATACTTAATCGAAATACTTAATCGCACTGTCCTACACTGAAAAAAGTGCACGTAAAATTACAGCCTCATTACATTAGAATTCATGGAATTTTACTGTTAGAATAGTGTAATAAGAAATCGCTACAGATGAGTAGGTACATGTAAAAATACATGCCACATGGAAATATACATAACTTTCGAATTTATTCCTGTCCTAATGTGATTTTACGTCAACTGTCTGTTAAATCGCAATGTAATTATCCATACTGAGTGCAAATTTACAGACCTTTTTGTAATTTTACAACAAATGTGTGAACTCACATTACTATTATAAAATTACAAGAATACTGTAACAGTGTAACCAATAGCATTGTTAAATTTTATCACGTGATGAAGACTACAAACTACAACTTGAAGTAAATCATAAAACTTGTTGCAAGCATTTATCATTTCTGATGGTGATTAATTCGTTTAATTTCAAGTAGGTACATCATAAATCTACAAAACACAAGTAAGTATATTTAACTAGATGAAACAAAATATGGTATTTAAATGTAATAATTGTCACACTAATCACGATATAAGCGTGAATGCCACCAAAATTGCCACTGCCACCCGGAATTATATTTACATGTATACAGCCAGCTTACAAATTGATATGTAAAGCATTTTAAAATGCTAGGAATCCTATCATGTAATTCAATACTTCGTTAGTATTAGCTAGAAGAGTAGTTGTTTTGATTGGTTCTCCAATAATGAGTGTTTTGAAGTATTTGCCTAACTAGTATATTAGCGTGCCCAGACTAGGGCAACAATATACAGAAAGTAGGTAATTTCATAATAAATATTAAAGTATGTAAGTTGTAGTTTGCTTAATATACCTAAATAATATTCTCTAATCATGATGAAAGCAAATAAATAAAAAATAATCAATTGTAAAAATAAATCAAGAGTAGGCTTGTAAATAATGGATGAATATTTCTATACTCTACTGATGAGAACTAACAAGTTCGAAAAAACTTGTACAACTTTTCTAGAGTTGAAATAGAATGTAAGGTTTAATAATATTTTTGTGAATGACTGAATTTTAATGAATAATTTAAGTATTTTCAAGATATTTTTTTGCTTTAAAATGCCAGGAATCTTATGTAATTCAATACTTCGTCAGTATTACCTAGAAGAATAGTTGTTTTGATCCAACGATAGTGTTTTAAAGTGTTTTCCTAAATAGTATATTAGCGTGATCCGATTAAGGTACTAATATACAGAAAGTAGATAATTTCATATTAAATAAAAAGTCTGAATGAATGAATTTAAATAAATGATATAAGTATTTTCAATATATTTTTTTTGTTTTAAAATGCTAAGAATCCTATCATGTAATTCAATACTTCGTCAGTATTAGCTAGAAGAGTAGTTGTTTTGATTGGTTCTCCAACAATGAGTGTTTTGAAGTATTTACCTAACTAGTATATTAGCGTGCCCAGATTAGGGCAACAATTTTATAATAAATATTAAACTGTGTAAGTTGTAGTTTGCTTAATATACCTAAATAATATTCTCTAAAGCATGTATATATGTGTCAAAGGGTTTCGCCGGTTAAGTACATGGAATAAGGCCCAGCGGCTTATTGGGCTATTCATTCACATGAATGTTATTTACGACTTGGAATGTCCAATAAAATATATAATAAACCTCTATCTCCTATATTGCCAACTTTAAAATTATTTTTTTTCAAAACTGTTGAAGATAATTGAAATTAATAGGAGACGTTGATATAAAATAGCTTTATATTTTACATTTTTTTTAACATTTCTATTCCGTCATTTGGTAATAAAAAAAATATTTTAATTTTTGGGGGTGTTGTGTCTTTATATCAACTCCTTGAGTGACACCTACCAAATAAATATATATTATTTAACACTAATATAATTATCGTGTGTAAAAATTACTTCAAGGTCAAATTGGTGGAAGATGCTTAAAAATATAAATCTAAGTGCGAAGACTTGGACCACCTAACTCCTACTCATTTGGAAGCTAATAATCAAAAAAATATACTACTACCTTTAGCTTGGCTCTTAATTATTTTTGGTTAAGAGGTATTGATTTTATTAGATAATATGTATATGGTTATTCCATTTTAATTAATCCACAGTAATATCTCCTCAGGAAGGGACACTAGCGAAAAATGTTTCGCATATTCTGATTCTACGAACAAAATTACATAACTTTTGTACCAAACATTTTTTTCACCCCCCCATCTTGATGAGCGGGGATGGGGTGTAACATTCGAATTTTCAAAAACCTGCAGGGGAACATCTCTGAACTAGGGCATTTTTAAGAAAAATGTTTCAAACAAAACTTGTGTAGTTCAGAGGTGTTCGCCTGCAGATTTTTGAAAATTCGAAAGTTACACCCCCATCCCAGCTCATTAGGATGGGGGGAGAAACAAAATGTTTGGTACAAAAGACCACAATTTAATTCTTTCTAGATCTGAATTTAAATTTTCGACAATTTCATTTACATTCTCACTTGCAAAGTAAAGTAATGCATCATCCGCAAACAACTGAATAGCACAATGAGAACCATGTGGAACAGCGAATACAACTTCTCTTTTATGAGATACACTATTGTTAAATTTAACCACTAGATATCTTTCCCCTAAAGCTAACTACATCTGTTGAGAATGTTTCGAAAATTTTGACGAAATCGGAAATTGAAAATCATATTTTTTATCTCACCGAGTATATTAAGTGACAAATTGAATTTTACATGAGTGTATCTCATTTTCCGCCACAACGTGAACGTGTGCTTTTAAATTCAAACGCATAAAGTTGTTCGTGTTTTCGTAAATCCCAATTGGGAAAATACAACTCGGAAGACATGTCTTTTCTAATAAAAGGAAGGAATTTTCCGATTGCCGAAAGTTTTTCAGTACAGCAGTATACACGCTAAAGATTAAGCGGTTTCAGCCACCCCTTCACGTCGGTATTCATTTACTAATCCAATCTAGACTGAAAGTACACTTTTAGCATGTTCTCTCTAATTGAAGCTGTATTAAATTTTGTCGCCGCCGACGTAGTCAATATAACTGTGGTGAAACTCTAACCCAATCGAATACAAACCATTTTACACCTAGACTGTTTACGGTCGAGATATAGGGGGAACATGGAATAAAGATAGTTCATCTCAATTCACATAACACACCGCGTGTCGTTGAGATATGTCTCACATAAAATAAATACAGCGATAAAATAAAACCACTTGTGCAAAATACTAATTAAAAAGCAAAAAGTCAACAAAAGGCTCAATAGTATGTAGATATTATAGGTTTTCATAAATTTTGGCACTATCGGTTAAGATTTGTATGAAATGTTAAAACTTACGATTTGTTATATTTATTAACAATTTTGTTCATTTTAGGCACTACACCTATAACAAGGTCTTGTGTCGTCTTTAATCTAATTCTTTTATCAAAAACTGTTTCTAATAAAATTTAATTTACGACGATACGATTTTAATTATATTACGACGATTTACAATTCAATCCTTTTTTAATTACACCGTACGCGCTCGAAGAAATGACAATTACGAAGAATTATTTGAAAAAATGTTTAAAACTAATAAAATTTAATGTATAAATGTCATGAAAACATTTTTTTACACACATACGTTTTTTAAAAATTTGTAACCATTTTCAGGCTACCTGGAGGGGGTAAAATGAGGCGAAAATCTACGACCAAGATTCTTTCTGTTTTTTTGACATTAAATGTATATCTATAAACGCTTACTCAGAATTTTTTTACATTTTAAACTATATTTAGCCATTTTTTTAAGTTGGGAAGTCCAATTTTTGAAAAATAAAAAATTTCAATGTATATGTTAAAAAAATGGTTAATGAGAAATTTCTGACCTGTTAATTTTTGAAACATACATGCGGTGGCTCGCCAACATTTTTTGCACTTGTCTGTCTGAACATTTCCTGCGCGTAAACGGTTCGCGGGATTTTTCTCCATACATCTAAAAATATATACGGCATCATTAGAACCGAAGGATCTGACCGGTAAGTCGCTACTTTTTTTTGTCCTTTTTTCTTACGGCTCTAGCGCGAAACGATCTGCGAGCGGTGAAAAATGCAAAATAAAAGTAAGACTCCATTTTGTCTATACTTTTAAATAGCCAAAGTTCAGACAGTAAGCAGCTGTAAATACAGACCAGTGCCACTGCTTAGACTATTACGTCTTAATTAGTTTTATATTCATTGTGTCTTCCTTACTTAAAATAATTCCGGATCCTTCACCTTTTCTTAGAATACAACGTCAGAGTGAATACACTATTCGATCAAATTATAGTGTTAAAACTAAAAAAATCGTCATCCGCGTCCCCGAAAATCCCCAGATATCGATTTTTAATAGTATCGGATGATAAATGAGAAAATGATCCGCCATCTTGGCGCCGCCATTTTGATTTTTCAATAAGATTGCATTGTTAAAGGACTTATAAAACGTGTGCAAAATTTCAGCTTGATAGGATAATAGGAAGTGCGATAAAATTCCATCACAAATTTTGAACCGAAAAAACATAGTGTAACGGAATTTCTGTCGAAATAACGTTACAGCTCCCTTTAATATTGTGTTTTTTTAACATTTAGTATTTTTTCGCTGTTTTGCGATCAGTTTAAAATATTTTGTGAAGTTTTGAGTTATAAAATGGTATGCTATAGTGTGCGCGAACTTTTAACTTAATATCTGATAGGTAATTGTAATTAAGACATTCAGCGCCGCACGTCGCTGTGGGGAATTTTTATAATTGATGGTAGAATCGGGGGCGAGAATCTTGATCTTTAATCCGACCTTTGGAGACAGCGGTTGTGCTTTGAAGATCCTGTCTGGCTTCGCAGCAATGGTGAGATGACTTGTGCCTTATTCACTTTTATCTTTGTAATCCTTAAAGTTTTCGATTATTTTATGTAGTTATTTTAATTGTATCTCTATTTTAAGCTTGTAAGTGGACATATTTTTGAGAATAATTTTGTTAAACCTGTGTTTGTTTTATAAGGATAAACACATGTTTACCTGTTTGTTCGATAATTATTTAACGTAGGGGTTAACTAATTATTATTATCCGCCCATTTGGCATTCTATCATTATGTATCGTGATTAATTAACGATGTTTAAATAATTCTTATCGGCCCACTTGGCAAACTTATCTTCATCTTTAATTGTGTAACGAAAATATTAGACAATTATAGATTGACCCGTGGTGGTCACCTGTATTCTCTTTTGTAGTTCCTAGATATTTTTTCTGCTGTTTGATAAGCTTTTCTAGGTGAACTACATACTGGTGTGGATGCACTAGAGAATACATTTGTGTACAAGCACAAAAGTTGGTTCAGGAACTGATGGTGGAAATTTTGGAGTTAAATGGTACCTAAGCTGGAACCAGGCTCAAAGCCGAATCTGTCCAGAAGGTCTACTGCTGGGACACCTCTGGAAGACAGAAGGTGAGTGTTTTTCTTTCATTATCTTTTGCCTAAATTTGTAGAGATTTAAAGCACTCACCGAACGTTTGTCCAGAGATTTCCAGAATTTGGAGGTTTCTGAACTAACCGACCATTTTCTTTCTTTTTGTCTATTGTGTAGCTTCATTAATGGATTAATTATATCGCTATCTTTGTTTTACCTAAATTAATCATTAATGAAGTGTCGGTTTATTATCTTATTTCGGTTAAATGCCGGTAAATAAAAATATATCTAAATATCTATACCTAGTAAATTGTTGTTACTCATGTCTATCTGTCCGTACAAGTTTAAAATATGATGATCGAGTCATTTAAATGTCATAGAATTTGTACAAGTTGTCGTCACCTCACCATTACTATAATTTTGTCTAACTTCTTAGAGTCAATTTGAGAAATATTAACTTTTTTGAGAAGCCACCAGTAAAATGATTATTTTTTATCTTTTTGGCAATTGGTCATATTTTTAAGTAACGTAATTTTTTTTTCTTTTTGGCTAATTTTTTATCTTAAAGTATAGTAAAAGATATCTTATCTTTTTGGCAGTATTTTTAAAGTAGATTACCTTTTTATATTTAATTTTATCTTGAGTACATTTTCCTGGCCTAATGTTATACTGCAATTTGTTTCCTGTTTTTTTCTCATTATATTATGCTAATTACATAATAACTGATATTTGGTACAGATTCACTTTGTCTAATTTTTTATTGATATTTTCCTTATCGATTTTCGTGTAAATTTCATGTTCAATTTTTTAACACGGAAATATTAATTTTTTTGTAGTAAAATTATCATACCAAAAATATGGTTTATTTAATTTAATATTATCTAGTAATTTTGCAGAGTATTTTTATCGTAATTTTGGTCATAAATGTTTTTTTTCTTTTACGTAATATCTTGCTATCTTAAGTTTTTTTCATAACTTACAATTTCTACTTAGTTTAGCGTGGTAAGAATTTTGTAATTGATTAATTAGTTTTATCGGAATTTTATATCTGAGTATATTGTACTTATTATCGAGTTTTTTTTCTATCGTAATTCCATTTTTATATCTTGCCCACTGGTTTTAACCACTTTTTTTTCCCATTTTTATGTGAAAAAATCCCCGGACCAAGTGAAGAGGAGTGACCAGTACAAATCAACATCAAACACAGGTCTTCGTAAGAATTGGGTGGTCTGCACAGCATCTCCGTTGAGAGTGGACAGAGCTGATACTCCAAGCTAATAAAGAGATTTATTTTTGGGATCCCAGCTCAACCATAGGTCTCTCACTTTTCGTGCTTTCGGCAGCTCCCAGCCTCATAGATCGACTATAGTCACCTTATGTAAGAATTTGTACGGTTGTTACATCTATTATTTTTTTGGTCAGAAGAAATAATGTAAAAAACTAGTCCAAATTTGTTTTATTTAACTTATAAATTTTTGTCATATCATTCTTGACCTTAGATTGTCCATTTTTGAAAAGTATCTAGTCAGTAAATTTAAATCTTTCCTTTTGTACAGAAATTGTAAACTTTTCTCATATTTTTTGTAATATATTGTTCTAATTTTATCTTCTGTGTGTTATTATTCTTACTCACCCCTATATTCAAGAATATATCATCTCTCATTTTTTTTTTGGTTTTGTTTAACAAGTAGTTATTAAAAAAAAATACGCTGACGCCCTGAGGGCCTAATGCAGCTTAGAAATTACCTTCACAAAGAGAACCGCTGCCCAAGGAATCACTACTTCCACATCCAGTCTCTCATAACGAAAAAATTTTGTATGTGGAAATAATTGTTTATAGAACTTTAATAATATAATATCTGAAATCGTCCAAAAACCCATAAAATGATATCCCACATCGGTAGTAGGGTGGGGGTGGTGATAGGGGGGTGGTAGTGGGGGCGGATGAAGTAAATTTTTTCATCCCTTTTAATAATGATGTGGGGGTGGTAATGGGGGTGGCTAATGCCAAATAATTTGTTGAGACCTTAGCTTCCCTTGTATATACTAAATACCAATTTTTGGGACTCTTACCTGCTTAATTTACCTATTTACCCCCCACTTACCAATTTACCCCCCAACCCCTCGACGGAATAAGATGAAAATATAACCTAGTTCCAGATCCCGTTAAAGTACATACGTGTACCAAATTTCAAGTCAATATCTTAAACGGCACAAAAAAAAGTTACAGACTGACCGACAGACAGAATTTTTTTTTTTTCGGTCAAACTTAAAATCTCGACGTTTCATGACATTCTAAGCCTATTTGAACAATACAAATTTCCAATTTTTTTTTTGTCATTACTATATTTTCACTGGATGTGGAAGTAATATAACCCATTGACCTGAGCTAGCAGGAGCTAAGTTAACGCACCTCTTGTTTGGGGGAAGTGCTATAACCAACGAAGTGTTGTTATAATAGTTACAAACATTGCAAGTTAAATAAAAGCTTATAAAAATAGGTATTACAAAGATTATGAGAATCTACAAAAAAAATCCCTTATACTTTCTTTTCCTACAAACCATTTTTCGTGAGATATGGCGATTTCAAAAATTGGAAAATTCATATTTTGACTAATATGCACTCTTCTCCACACCACCCTCGAAGTAGAGTATTTGGCGCTTTTTTTTAAGGGGGTTTTCCCTTTAGGTATAATCCACGATTTGTTGTGATCGAACAAGGACAGATTTCAATTGATTAAAAAATAATGGTATTGTGGTCAATTATTATCAAACCGGAACTATTATTGATTTTTTAAAAATTGTGTCATGATTAATAATCTTCAAATTAAACTTCAACAGTTATATGTTCTTCTTCTCTTTCTTCTACTTCGCCTTCTTCTTCCTCTTGTTGCAGGATTTCTGTAGATTGCTCTAAGAAACAAGACGGATCAGATATCTCTTCATTGATACTATAAGCATCATCATCTGTTGTATTCGATGCAATATTAGTGCAAGATTGGCCTTATACTATAATTACAACCTTTCGTGCAATTACAAAAAATTGTATCGAGAAGTTTTTCTGGAGCAGGTGGGAGCACACCGTTATTGTTTAATACCCATCCCAAGTCTTCAGAGTCCAGTTCGTTACCTAGCCAAGTTCGACTGCAATTTCTACTCGTTGATTTATTTATTTGCATTTGTATTTCCTTTTTACATAAAAATAACAATTAAAAAAAATAATAAAAATTAGAAATGACACATCTGCGGAGAGATTTAATTTAAAAAAAGACAGTGGAGAAGAAGAAGAAGAACGCCTTGTGTTTTAAATATATAGAAGATGTGAAATTATTTGTCATTTTACATTTCAGATTACTCAATTTACCTTGTAAAAAAATTCCAAGTCTCGCCACGCTCGCGCTCTTGCCAGATGAGCCCCGCCTTGGACGACAATAGGTCTAATACGTTATTTGAAAGTTCCCTAATGAAAATCCTTTATTTTCTCAGTTAGAATTTCCCCGAGAGCAGTAGGAATTTCGATTCCGAGCGATTTTCTGTATCCACTCTACCAATTGCCTTATAACCCACTAAATGAGGGCTATTTGTACACCTTAACTATTAGGGGAAAAGAATCATCGGCACGTTATGGCCTCTTTAGTAAATTTTCAATAAACTTTTTTATACCCTCCTCTTAATTAAACAATTCGATTTATCACTGTAGACAGTCCAGCTACAGAGCTGCAGAATTTGGCGCGTTTGTTAGGTATAAAACATGTATACCGGGTGATTTTTTTAACCTGAAACTTTCAAATATCTCGAATAATAAGCACTCAACGAAAAAACTGTACATAATCAAAATTTAATTATTCCGCGGAGGAAATACATTAGTGCTAAAACTAGTCACCCCCCTCCTTGTGGGTCGGGCGGGGGGTAACTTTGAAAATATTAAATAGGAGCCTCTATTTTTTATTGCAGATTCTGATTCTACAGCAAAAAATACGTGGGGTTTGTCGGAAACATTTTTTTCGATTCATGATAGATGGCGCTGTAATCCACGAAATTCCATTTTTTTTAATTTCTCCTACTGAGAACTGATGCATACGATTCTGCAATACGTTTGCAATAAAAAAATACCACATTTTCATTGTAAATAATCAAAATTCGTCGTCAAAATGTTTATTCATTTTGCAAATCGCGAATAACTGGGAAATTCTTACCTGTAGAAATGTAAATGGCTGGTGAATAAACTATTTTTAGCGTAACCCAGGAACAACGATGTGGACGTAGTAGTTTTCTGTCTCCTTCGGGGTGCTTGATTAGCGCGAGTCCCCTCGCCTCTCACCTATCAGGGTGCTGGATTTGTGTCCCTTCACCCATCATCTTTCAATTAAAGTAAGTGCTCAAAAAGTTACCCGATTTTGGAAATCAAAGCCATGAAGATCTTGGTGTAAAGACACTTGATACGAATGTTTATAACGTTTTAAAATTTTACAAACACTGGTCTGGGACAATCCGGAATTGCGAGCTATTTCTCGTGTACTAACATGAGGATTAACAGCCACTGCAGCTAATACTGCACTTTCATTATTTTCTCCAGTGACTTGCTCGACGGGTTATTTTTTTCGGTTGAACATTTCCGTCAGTAGTAAATTGTCTGACAGTACGATAAAATGAAGCACGTGACCGAGTTCTATCCAGAGAAAGCTGAGCGTAGAGATGAACAGCATCAAGACTCCTGCCAGCTTCTCCATAAACCAGAATCTTTTTAATTCTCTTGTAGAGTTAAATACTCCATTCTAAGTAGTATCAACAGCCTAACGGAAACAGGTCTTTTTGTTTGCGAAATAATCTTCGAAACTGAGTAAAATGAGTTGTTGTTGAGTTAAAGTTATTTCTTTCTTTTCTGCGTTTATTTACAAAAAAAACATAACAAACACATAAAAACACAAAGAGAAGAAATAACACAAACGTTAAATATAAACATAATAAAACATTTTTATAAAAAGTATCTTTAACATAAGAAATGGTATTTTTAAACTGCAAAAAATACATTAATTTAAAAGCACTCATAAGCGAATAAAATCGCGTTGATCCAGTATCCCAAAAAGGATGCCTGTCTCTGGGTTACGATAATAGTAGTTTCTTGACAAGTCATTTTTCAGTAATTGATAATTTGAGATATAAAATTTGTTTTAAGACTAATTTTGATTATTTACAATGAAAAAGTGGTATTGTAAACGTATTGCAGAATCTTATGCATAGGTTCTCAGTAGGAGAAATCGAAAAAAAATTAATTTCCTCGATTACAGCGCCATCTATCATGTATCGAAAAAAATATTTTAAACAAATCCTACGTATTTTTAGCCATAGAATCAGAATCTGCAATAACTACTAGTAATAATAATTTAAGATTTCAAAGTTACCCCCGCCCGACCTACAAGGAGGGGGGGGGGGTGACTAATTTTATCACTAATGTATGTAATATTTCAGATTGAAAAAATCACCCGGTATTTTTGTGAAGCCAAATGTTTTTAAAATCGCTTCTGACTGAATCTAAATATCGTACCAATTATTAAGTCAAAATATTATTTAAACAACAAAAAAGCTATAAAAAAAATATGAAATTAGATTATTCATTCTTTAAATACAAAAAATTGTAACAACACAAATTATCTGATCTGCTCTTTGTGCCTTGATCTTATTTATACTATTAAAGGAATTGTTTACAAAAGCAAAGATCCTCAGGGTACAAGTGAACTAATTAGCACCGCTTTAGTTACCTGTCTGTATTAAGCAGTGCTAATCTTCTTTGTGTATGCTCATGGAATTACTTTAAAGACGTTAATCCCTTCAAATTCTAATTTTTTAAATATTGAATATTTAATTACGCTTGAGGTGAAGTTTATTTTAACATAATTACTAACAGGAGCATAATTCTATATTATAACGAAAGGTGGAAGATAAATATTTTACCCCTTTGATCCTCTGTAGTTAATAATTTAAGCTAAAATTACATTCCAGACGAGGATTTGAGTCAATTTAAAAACTAAACATAATACGCTGTGGAAAGGTCGAAAATTAATTTTGTAATATTAATGTTATCAAACCACAGAAGAAGACCCAAATGCCTTATGGTGATAATCTTTGAAAGAACACATCATACTACCAGCAATGGGAATGGAAAGAAGCATACGCAGGAATCGGTAGCAGCCAAGACTTTAACTGAGATACAAAAAAAAATCTAGAACCTTTACATGTCAACAGTGACGAGTATGACAAACTGACTATTTCTCAACGAGGTAAAAGTTCTTATCTACAAGACAACTATAAGAACTGGAGTCACAGGCAGATTACAATGATAGTAAAGACCTTTCTTTAAACAATAAGGATAATTACAGATGAATTTAAAATAAAAAATTCAAAAAATCAAAACGTGGTCAGTTATGGACTTCAGTGGTATTCGTAAGGCATTAAGCATAGATATTCTACTTTCTTTCAGTAATAAAGTAAGGAGATTGAAATCAAAATAAATAACTTGCTGATGTTACATTTTATAAGAGCAATTTGGTATTTTATAAAAGCTGCAGAAGTGTTTCCGACACAAATTTTATAAAACAACATTACTCTCAGAAACACTTTAGAAACGTTATTACGACAGCTGTAAATGTGAAATTTGCACCATCATAAAATAATTCAGTCACTGTTGATATTTTGTAAAGCCTATTGTAACCATTACAAAATAACTGTATAAACATTTCCGCAGGCTCTAAGAAAATTCGGTACCGCCACTATAAAACAGTTTTATTGAAGCTTCATTTAATTGCGTTATAAAGCACACACTTCACTATTTGTTATTATTGCTATAAAACACCAATAAAATAAAACAATTTTTTAAATGTATTCAAAAAGTCGCATACATATACTTACAAATATATAATATGCTAATCTCTATAATATATGCCAAGCATTCAGTGATTTTACTAGATAGTGGATATGAACCTCCGATTAATGAACTTATATCTAGATACATAATGGCATTGATTTATTTGTCGCTGAAAGACTTACAATCTAAGGCACTTCTTCCCATAAGTTGCTGATTGGCCCATCGGCGTATTCGCGGCCGCTCGTGCACGATCGGCTTCAGTTCGATTATCATAATTTCAGTTGACAGTTCGGCCATTAATGTCAATAAATGTTTTTCGTGTTCTCCGACCAAAAACTGGTGAAAAAGTAATTTTATTTTAAGTTGTGATTTGCTTAATACCTAAATAATATTCTCTATTCATATTTACACAGTTTAGTGACAATATATTTTGTGCAAATAAATAGTGAACAGCTGTGCCGTTTGCAGAAAGCAGTTTAGAAAAGAAGAAAATCGATCGTTCCATAGTCGTAACATGATGAAGTTCAGTTTACAGTTATAAAGTAAATAGCAATTAAATTTTAATATCCTTTCAATACATATTTATCTTACTGTTTTATCTTACTGTAATATCGTATGCCTACATCACGTTATATAAAGAGCCGGTAATGCAGGAATTGCAATAATTCATTTTAATGAAAATATTTACCATTCTACACATTTTCTACACACACAACGCCACTGTTGCCTATGGGATGTGATGTTCATCTATCCATTTTAATGGACATATAATGTGACTATGTTAGGAGCAAATGAGGTATATAGTGAAAAGATAGCCTGTTATGTATCTAGATATAAGTTCTTTAATCGGAGATATGAACTTACTTAATAATTATTTTAGAGACATGTTATGCAATTTTTGATGCGAAAGACATTTTACTTTGAATTATGCCATGTGTTTTTGATGCATTTTAAGTGCCCCTCATGTTTACTGAAGGTTTCTAATAATTTTTGGAATTTTATAGAAATTGATTTCACATTTTAAAATTTTTTTGTAACGAAATTTAACGCCAATTTGTTTTAATCATCATAACTTTATAATTAGCACATATTAACTGCCATAAATATTAATAAAAATATGATTTTTAAACTTTTTATGTCTTGTCATATTTACGACCTCGAACGCTGTTCTTATGAAATGGCATCCCTCTATAAAATACTTTTGTGTTAATAATGAAGATTTTAAGATAAAATTAAACTATAGGCGATTGCTACAAAACATCTTTAAAATAATGCGTCTTAGAGGTGACGGACTCGTGGTAGGGCCGTATCTTAAATGAACCAATATAACAATTTGTTTTTTCTTTTTCAAAAAAAGGTTATTTTGTATTGTTGTTATAACTTATAAGTGAAGAAAAATTACTGCAGTCGGAATCGCAAACATTTTGATAAAAACTATAATTTATTGTAACTATTACCGTTAAATTGCATGTTAAGTTTTCATCCTAACATGCACCCTTGCCCATTTTATGAAAATTTTCACTAGTAATCTCTCTAGTGCTTGAAAAATGTCCGGTAATTAATTAAAGCACGTGGGGAAGCGGTAAGTAAAATTTTATTCCTAAATTAAATGAAAAAATAAATATAAGAATGACGCCTAGATTAGGTTAGGTTATATTAGTTAGTAAGCTGTGTACTACATAGAAAGGTTGGGTTGATCTATTAGTCTTGTTTGTTGACAGATTACACAGGTCTGCGAATAAAGGAATATTGTTGGGCAGCTAAAGGTTATTTCCGAAGTAATTTTTCGCGCTGAATCCGAATCTGGTCTCAGAATTGGCCCATCACGTCAGGACTATGAAATATTTGCGGTTAAGTACTCCAGAACTTTAGAATATTTTGCACTAAAAAGATTTTACGTTTTAATAAAAATAGCGTAGAAAAAAAAGTTTGGGAAATTTTGGCGAAGGCACCGGACCTAAAAATAATAAGTGGAAAAAAATGTTCGGTCAAATTGGCTAAAACTTTTTTTATGTAAAATTTGTGTCTGATCAAAAAACTCTTTAATACAATTTTATTTTGTAACTACTTTATTGCCGTTGCCATATTGAAGTAGATTACAATTCTATATAATAACTAGCTGACCCAGCAAACGTTGTTTTGCCATATAAATTATAAATTTTTGTCCAAAAAATAAAAAGAAAATTTCTGGATAGGGCCACCCTTATCACCTAGCCTAAATAGCCTACGACCTATTCTCAGACCTACCAAATATAGATCAAAAATTTCACAAAAATCGGTCAAGCCGTTTCGGAGGAGTTCGATAACAAACACTGTGACACGAGATTTTTATATATTAGATTATGTAGCAGACTCTGGAACAACAATTTACTTTCTATAGCAAAACTGTCCCAAATAGTGCTTTAATATAACTGTTTTATAAGATTATTATCTTATAAAACAATTATAAAATAATTTTAACATATATTTATAACGGTGCTGAAAATACTGCGGATCGTTACTAAAAAAGTGCTATAAAATTATTTAGTTTTATAAGCTGAAATATTTTATAGCTTAGTCACGGAAACGTTTCTAAAATAATTTCTTCACTGCTTTATAAGATATTTTATAATTTTGCTGTAAAGACGTTTTGATGATAAAATAAAATAGTTCAGTTGCAGGCAACCAGAGCGTATTTTCTGCAACTCTAATATAATCAATTAGCATTTGAAAGCATTAATAAAATAACAATAAAACAAAATAATCGTAAAAAATTTAAATTATAAAACAAATTTGCTGGTTGGGAATGCACCAAGATACAATTTGGGAGCGTGTTTTTGTGTACTTTTAGCATTAAAGTAGAAGCCCCTGAATACAGAAAAGCAACTGTTAACTTAAAACTATGACTCTCAAACTGCAATTTTACTATCTAAAATAAGATTAAAAAAATTACAAAATTAGTTTTTCTCTCCAAAAGAATTCTATTACCAGGGTTCATTTCGAATTATTTTGAAATTTTTTAAAAGAATTTTACCCCAATAAAGAAACAAAAATTTGTTAAAACGGTTTGTAGCTTAAGGATAGGATTTTGGAGAGTGAAAGAATATTTAAAGCGCCACACATAGTACAATCTTTCAAACTGTTTTAGAACTTGTTATTTTTCTCACGAATACAACTATTACTTCCACATCCAGTGGAAGTATAGTAACGTCAAAAAATTTTTGTTGTTAAAATAGGCTTAGAATGTCATGACACGTCGAGATTTTAAGTTTGAGCGAAAAAAAATTCTGTCTGTCGGTCTGTCTGTCCGTAACTTTTTTTGTGCGCACGTTTACTCTGGAACCGTTTAAGATTGAAATTGAACTTGAAATTTGGTACACACTCCGATTAAAGAACTTATATCTAGATACATAACAGGCTATCTTTTCACTATATACCTTGTTTGCTCCTAACATAGTTACATTATATGTCCATTAAAATGGATAGATGAACATCACATCCCATAGGCAACAGTGGCGTGTGTGTGTAGAAAATGTGTAGAATGGTAAATATTTTCATTAAAATGAATTATTGCAATTCCTGCATTACCGGCTCTTTATATAACGTGATATAGGCATACGATATTACAGTAAGATAAAACAGTAAGATAAATATGTATTGAAAGGATATTAAAATTTAATTGCTATTTACTTTATAACTGTAAACTGAACTTCATCATGTTACGACTATGGAACGATCTTTTCTAAACTGCTTTCTGCAAACGGCACAGCACTACACTATTTATTTGCACAAAATATATTGTCACTAAACTGTGTAAATATGAATAGAGAATATTATTTAGGTATTAAGCAAATCACAACTTAAAATAAAATTACTTTTTCACCAGTTTTTGGTCGGAGAACACGAAAAACATTTATTGACATTAATGGCCGAACTGTCAATTGAGATTACGATAATCGAACTGAAGCCGATCGTGCACGAGCGGCCGCGAATACGCCGATGGGCCAATCAGCAACTTATGGGAAGTGCCTTAGATTGTGAGTCTCTCAGCGACAAATAAATCAATGCCATTATGTATCTAGATATAAGTTCTTTAATCGGAGGGTACACGTATGTACTTTAACGAGATCTGGAATTAGATTATATTTTCATGTTGTTTCGTCGAAGGGTTGGGGGTAAATTTGGGGTAAATAGGTAAATCAAGCAGGTAAGAGTCCAGAAAATTGGTATTTAGTATGTAAAAGAGAAGCTAAGGTCTCAAAAAAATTTTGGCACTCCCGTCACCACCCCATTATTAAAGGGTATGAGAAAAAATTATGATTTAGTGTGTGTACAAGAACCAGAAACCTCAAAATATTTTTTTTACTTCATCCACCCCCACTACCACCCCCTATCACCACCCCCCACCCCACTACCGATGTGGGGTATCGTTTTATATGTTTTTGGAGTAGAGGATTTCAAATATTATATTATTAAAGTTCCATAAGCAATTATTTCCACATACAGAATTTTTTTCTTTGCGAGTGACTTGGATAGAAAATCTGGATGTGGAAGTAGTGATTCCTTGGGCAGCGGGTTTTTTTACTGTAACTGCTGTACTTGAATATTGTAGTTTGTCAATAAAAATAGTTCCCAATTTCATTATTAGAGCATGGCATTTAACTATATACAAAATTTATGATAAAAACTGTATATGGTTGTATTCATTAGAGCAATGGAAAGTATCTGAAACTATTTTAAAGATTATACCATTTATGATATTTTAAATGTTTATAATAAACCGAAAATAAACACATATTTTCCTCTCGCGTTGCAAAATCCTATCCTTAAAACAACATATCGAATTAAATCTCCTATACAGTGTGTCCCCGGATGGGGGATGTAGAAAATCTGTTTGTCACGAAATTCTCAACCAGTATTATATAAGCTAGAGAGTCGATATTTATCATACTTATAGATAATACCTATTAATCAATGATAAACATAAAAAACTCGATATATTTTGCTCTCCTGGAAATGTAGTTAGAAAAGTGCGATCTGACAGTTACATATACGACTCTTAAAGCAGTGGGAAAATAGAACACTCAGTATATTTTCCTTCAGAGAGAATGGATATTCTGCTAGTATACTTAAAAAACACACCACCGCATTGAAGGATGTCCATTCCTGTGAAAAAAATAATAAATGTCTCTTCCGAATCTACTCTGAATGGTTGGTCCATATACTTAAAGCGTCTTTTCTGGAACTGATTAATGAGAGAAAGATAAATGAATCATTAGGAGTACAAAAAGTAGAAAACATTTCAGATTGATTTGTTCCTCCATTTCCTCTTAAAATGAGATTTCTAAATAAAATGTTGACACATTCAGTTAAATAAATAGAAGCGAAAACGATTTTTGAAGATTAATGATACCTGTCCAATTTCCCTAATTCATATTGTCACAGAAACCGGGACGAAATCTCGACAGAAATTAATCTTGGTAGGTTCATCATTCCTTATTACACGTTCATCAATAATCATTTATTTTAGATGATAGAATCGCCTTGTGTTATTGTTGGCCATCATTGGAGGGTACTCGACCCTTGCTCTGTTTGGTTTTGATTTTATCAAGAGCTATATTCAGGAGTAAAATAAGCTATTGCAATGTCAATTATTATCTGCATTGTTTTTCGCCCCTTGCTGTTTAATCTGTTTGGTTTTCAACCCCGCTAAAGAGTTTATGTGCCTCCAAAGTACTGAATTTAAACGAGGAACATTTTTATACAATTGTAATCCCGCTGCAGAAATTTAAGAACAGCCTAAGACTTTATTAATACTGTGTCGTTTAGCATTAATTCAAGAATAAGTAAATGCCTAGAAATCTTAAAAAGGAATATAGAACTTTGGTAAAGTACAATTCGACTTTCGTAGACTATGATGCTCTATTTACTACGAACTTTAAAATTTATGTCATAAAGTGGCTTATAAATGACATGAATGTTATAAATATCAAATATTAATGTTCACTGAATAGAAATTTGTGTCCATTTTTTAAAAGTTGTTTTAGCAAGATTTTACATTTTTTTAAATTTCACAAAATTAATATACAGTGTGCCCCGGATGGGGTATAGCACTCTTTTAAACTTTCTTATTTTTAATTTGCCCAGAAAGAGTCGTTCTTTAGAAAAAGTTTTGCTTGTCTTAGGCAGTCATAAACAGTTGTCAAACTTAAGATAAATTATACAGAGTATTCTAAAAATTAGACAATATTGAAAATTTTCTTTGACAAAGTTGTTTAAATATGAAGACACTCACTAGTTGCAACATAAAGAAATAACAATTTTCAAAAAAAAATTACATATTATTCAACCAAGCTGAAAACTAATTCACATGTAAACCTCCTACTAGTACAGGGTGGACCAAATTAGATGGAATTTGAAGTTCTCTCTAAAACTATGGTAGATAAACAAAAATCAATATAGGTGTCCTGAGCTCGATTTTCGAGAAAAAAACAATGGCAAAAACCGCAATCGTCTATGTTTTTCGACTACCGAGCTACAGAGCGTTTTTGGAAAATTGGCATTTTTGGATGACCTCTATATCTCAATTACCAAGTGTCGAATTGAAAATCGAGTAACACATTCTTAAGGCACTTTTTTGAGCAGAATCCGTTATAAGAAGAAAATTATGCATGCCTCTAATTTTTGTTTTGTGTTTTAAATGGAACACTATTCGATCACAACTTAAATTAGCTATCCAACAATATATCATATGTCATATTTATCTCTAGAAAAAGTGGTTAAATTTCGAAAAATTTAATATATTTGTGAGGAGGCCATGGAAACCTCCCAAGTAGCACAAATATGCTATTCAGCTGAAATAATCAAAATGCTGCCACTAAAACATTTCAACAACTTTTGTTTAGTTATATTTTGGTCATCTTATTTTAGTCGTAGTGTAGCGTAAAATTTAAAAACGAAATAGTCATGATGATTTTTATCTATATACTGGTCATATATGAGCAAGTAATTAAATAGCAACAATGTTAAGTCTTAATACTGCCATTCTAGCTATAAAAATGGCTAGAATATGTTGACATGGTTTTTGTTATTAATATTGTGTTGATATCCAAACTATTACTAAGAAATTAGCCTAAACATGACTATATTAGTTAGGCTCTATTCTGGCGGTTTTCTTAGCTGTTATTACCGAATCATGACTGAAACAATAATGAAAAAATATCCTTATTAAATTACTATTTTAGAAGTAATTTTGTAGACATTAAAATCTAAATTGAGGCCAAACGGCAAGACAAAAATATAACCTAGAAACAAGTATTAATAATGTTCAAAACTTTATAATAATAGGTATAAATATTTAGATTATTAAAGTGAAAGTGTCAACCTATCTTCTGCATCAGTGTCTAAGATTTTTTTACAACATTTTACTAATATTCCTTTTTATTGTACACGGTTGCTAGGAGTATTTTTTGTCTGGTTTTGATTGCGGATTAGTCAAAATGTATGTATGCTTTTGTATTTGACCAGTATAGTTGGCTATTTACTACCTACACTACACAACTTGAAAGAACTGCACTAAGGCAAATTTGCTCCTCGATGGTTTCGTCCGCGCAATACATTTTCAGAAACTTTAGTAACAAATTTTAATTTGGTTGGAGAAAGGAAATGTAAAAACGTTGGAAAAACTAAGGTCAAAATACAAAATAACCCGTTCCACTAGAGCAAAACGTACGAAATTCACTATTAGGGAAACATCTACCTTGATCACAAATTTTGCGCGAAGGCGCTTCAAATAAATAAGTAAACTCTTTTAAACAACCGACAGCAGTTTCTGCAGTTAAAGAACGAATACGGTATAGCACAAATTTAGAAAAAGCATCGATAAAAGTTCGTGCCCGTTCCACACAAAGGCAATCTAAATAAACGTAAAAGAGATGTTATGTCTTATGTTAGCCGTATTTTGATACGAAAACTCGCTAACCACTTCAACCGATTTTCTGGTAATAGATTTGTCAAATGATCAATTAAAGCCATTTGACGAAAAAAGTTTATTAGATCTTTTACAGTCATATTCTGGCCTATTTCTAGCATCATTAGCGAAAGCATAATGCCAAACGATGACAACTTGCCGCCATGTTTTCTATCAATCAAGAAGAACCCGAACGACGACCATTACGTTCAGTTTCAATACTTTATTAATATTACCCATAAAATAACGTTTTGATTTACTAATTCGATATTTTAATAAGCTTTAATAACCTTACCATCGATTGTGCTTCTTGAAATTACAAAATGTTTATATGTATATATTTCAAATTAATTTAATTATACCTAAAATTTAAAGATTTCTGGAGACCCCTTTGTTTTTATGAGTATTTTATATAAGTTTACAGAAAAAATTCGTGCGTTCATAAAATTTAACCCTCTTGATTGACTATATATGCAATTATGATGTTCATATAATTTTAAAGATGGACAAAGTATACGTCCATTTTATCTAACATCTGCTTAAAGCCAAAGGATGGCCATAATAGTGTTCCTGTTTTATATTATACCTAAAAGTCATGATTTAGTCTCGGAGAAGTAGATTTCGCCATAAAAGTCATTTCATAACTAGTAGGTAATAATGCAGCCACAAAAATCTAAAAGAGAGCCAAATGAGTTGCGCATGCGTTATGGGTTATGGCCATTTGGCTCCAGTTGCGCTTTGATGACCAAGATATGATTCCCCATTTTCGTCACCAGTACGTCTTTTTTTTTTTTTTGTGGCACTGTGGAGCTAGTCCAATCAGCCAGAAACAAAATATTGAAGGTAAGACCAATACTTAAATACAGATTTAGAATGGATATTTAATTTGTATATGCTTACTAGTTCTATGAATATTATAGACCGTATAAACACCAAAGCGGTGTAGTTAAATGAATTTCATCAGATGTGGAAAAATACATTTAAATGGAACTTGAGACAATTGAAGGAAAGTAGACAGGGACACACGTTTCTCGCCTAGGGGCCGATCAAGGCATTTTTAATGTTCTTATACAGACAGGGTAAGGCCTCGGTAAGAAAGGAGAACAACATGAGGTTAGACGATAGGATGTATTACACAGCCTAAATATTTCTATATTTTAACTCCAGTTCTACTGAGAAAAGTAATTATATATTTCAGTATTTCTACTTTGTTTAGACACAAAACATGTAGTAAGTTGAATGGAGCCATGACTCCGCTTATGATACCAGTACGTCTTCAGAACGTAATAATTCAGTTTTAATAATCGTATGTAATATCACTAGTGCTTAAAATTTTATCGAAAATTTGTTCGAAAGCGTGTTGCCTGGTAATATAAAGAGTGCAAATTGACAGTTTATTATCTGATTAAATCCCGACCGCTTTAGCGGGAGGGATTTAATCTTTGATAATAAACTGCCAATTTGCACGAGTTATATTAACTAGGGGCAACTTAGCTTGAGAAAAAATTTTTAGATAAAATTTAAAGCACGAGTGGTATTTGTGAAGAATATTTCACGAATAAATAATTTATTAAGTATATCTTCAATATTATGTTCAGTAATTAATTGCCTTCATACGTTTCCTTGTTGCTTTTTAGAGATTACTCACCTTTATCTTCAATTTCATCATTTACGTCACATAAAAATGCATTTCCAAAGCGACTCATAATAAAAAACAAAGTAGGTTTAAATTATGACAATCAAGAAAAACAATATACGTTAAACCATAGGTACTGTAACTTATAAGACTAGTCATCACAACAAAGTACGCTTCGACCAATCACATTACGGGTGAAATCACACAAATTGCATATTACCAATCTATCCCTTTTACGTTCTAAGGTTGCCGGCTCAGATGGTATGGTACCGCCATCTAGTAACGCTAGCTTAACTTAGTTACTAGCCTAAACGGTGAATTGAATTATTATATTAAAGTGTTTATTAATATATATTTATGTATTTAATCCTTGTTTCTAATTTGAGAAGTTTGATAGTTAAGTTAAGGTTTACTTGTTTAAGTAAAGAGACTTTAAGTACAACGAATTATAATGTATATAGTGATACTGCAGAGTTTTGATTTTCCAAATAAGTGTTAGCTGCTTTGTAATGATTGATGAATTACCATAAGTAAGTACCTACATTTGTGTATTTATCATGAAATAACTAATTTGTCTGCTTCGTAGATATTCATATTTAATTTTAGTTGGGAAAATTATTTTGTAATTATGTTAGGTATTAAGCCATTGAAAGCTGTGTACCTATAACTTGTCCCGAACCTATATAAGTTCCACACAGCATTGGCTTTTTAGGTTATTAATACAGTACTACAATTTACAATTTACGTTAACAATAAGTAATAAGCTAGAGAAGATATTTATAGATAACATTTAAAAGCACGATTTGTCTTATTTGCCGAAAACATGTCACGACACAAAACGTCAAAAAATTTTCGCAACATTTGCCGCTGCAGCGACCTAAAAAATTAGAGCGATAAATTTTGCATGTTGGTTCTATCAAAAGCAGATCTAGCTTGAATTACCACTAATAATGACGTTTGATTGGTGCAATGTTGTGAAAAAACGGCTATAGCGTTAATGAGTGAAATAATCGCCACTATAACCAAATAGCTATCATTTTTAGCTACTGTAACATGATGATGACCAAAATACAACTACTTGTGCTACTTGAGTAATAACAACACTTCTTATAATATAAAATGATTTTGCGAAAAACTAAACTGCAATAAATGTTCGAATATATTTCAATATGCCTGTAAGACAATTTCAAAAAATAATTTATCAACACGATGGCGCCCCACGTCATACGTCAAAATGAAAAATTTGGGGAGGATCGGATAGGTACATATATATCACTCAGGACTAGTTTATCAATGTCTGGTTAGCTAAGTTAACTAAATTGATAACTAACAATTAATTTAGCTAACTGGACATTAATAAACAACAAGTAGTTTAGATATTGTCTAAATTTTAGGCAATAATGGTCCTATTTTGTGGCCAGCCAAATCTCCGGATATAACCCCTGCCGACTTTTGGCTTTGGGGTTATTTCAAAAATATTATACATAGAGAACGTTCTAATAACATAGAAGAATTGGAAAACAAAACATTAGCTGCGTTTCGGACAATAACTCCTGTCATGATTGGAAGTGCAACAAATGTTGTAAAAAGAAGGTGTCAAAAATGCATAGATGTCAATGAAAGACAATTCGAACACTTATAATATAGTTTAGTTTTTCCTATTTTTGGCAAAATTATTTTATATTATAAGTGTTGTTGTTGTTAATAGTTTTCCATGGCCTCCTCACAAATATATTAAATTTTTCGAAAATTAACCACTTTTTCTAGAGATAAATATGACACGATATATCGTTGGATAGCTAATGTAAGTTGTGATCGAATAATCAAATAATTTATAGGGTATTCCATTTAAAAAAGCACAAGTTATGTCTATATCTCGAGAACTGAGGCATGCATAATTTTCTTCTTATCAGCAACGGATTCTACTCAAAAAAGTGCCTTGAGAATGTGTTCTCGATTTTCGATTCGACACTTGGTAATTGAGATATGGAGGTCATCCAAAAATGCCAATTTTCCAAGAACTCTCTGTAGTTCGGTAGTCGAAAAAGGCGGTTGCGCCATTGTTTGTTTGTCGAAAATCGAGCTAAGGACACCTATATTGGTTTTTGTCTATCGGCCATAGTTTTAGAGAAAACCTCAAATCCCATCTAATTTGGTCCACCCTGTACTAGAATACTTAGAAATGTTTTCGCGTTAGTTTTGCCATAATGATCTTGTTATTATTGTAGGTTTGATCGTATGGCTCATAAACGCCTTAAAAAAAAATGGAAAATAATAATGCCAGACATTCAGGCATTTGGGTCGGTTGGCATGAACCATAAACGTGAAAGTTAACAATGGAAAAAAAGGAAAAAATGAGAGCAGATATAAAACAAAGGGTGATGTATAATAGAGAAGACATCAAAAATAAGTAGCGCATATGGGTCTGCTGTTCATGACACTTATTTTCATGATGAATGTATGATAAATATGTACAACAGAGAAAAGTCGGAGACATTACAGCCCTTTCCAGCAGACCATATAAATGTTCAGCGTTTGAGAAATTGAAAGGCATTCAGAGACATTTAAGTTATCATGTGAACGACACATCCCGTGGCACAGGGCGTAAATTGTACTTTATAAAGAATTCAAGGGAGTCCTTCTACATATTTTAGTCGCCGCACAAAAGTTCTCAACTTATTTTGGTTATGCAACAGGGAGTTATTTTCGAACGCAGAATTTTAAAACAACTTCATTTGTCAAACGAAGTTTAGTTTAGTTCAAAGAACCAGAAATAAGTTTTTAAACCAAGAATTCTTGCCCTTCGAAAACTGAATATTCAAAGGAAAGATCTATTCAGTCGAACTGGTTTTAATACAGGGTGTTTAATAAATACTGGAACATATTTCAACTGTATTATATAACATTATCAAAACAATAATAAAATATTCTTATGTGCAGGGTAGACCAAATTAGATGGGATTTGAGGTTTTCTCTAAAACTATGGCAGATATACAAAAGCCAAGATGGGTGTGCTAAGCTCGATATTCGAGAAACAAACAACGGCGCAACCGCGATCGTCTATCTTTTTCGACTACCGAGCTACAGAGCGTTTTTGGAAAATTGGCATTTTTATATCTCAATTACCAAGTGACGAATCGAAAATCGAGTACCTTTTTTGAGCAGAATCCGCTGCTGATAAGAAGAAAATTGTGCATGCCTCAGTTTTCGAGATATAAACATACCTTATGTTTTTTAACCCTGTAAATTATTTCGATTATTACTCGATCACATCTTAAATTAGCTATACAACGATATATCATATGTCATATTTATGTCTAGAAAAAGTGGTTAATTTTCAAAAAATTTAATATGTTTGTGAGTAGGTCATGGAAAACTATTAACAACAACATCACTTCTTATAATATAAAATAATTTTATGAAAAATAGGAAAACTAAACCATAATAAATTTTCGAATTGTCTTCCATTGACACCAATACATATTTATCGCATTTCTAATATTTATTGAGAAGGCCACGGTAAAAAAAAGAAAATCGAAATAATCGTAAATGTCAAAAACCAATTCGTGAGTTAAATGTGAGTGAACATCGTTAAAAATGGTAAGTAATTGTGAAAAACATGATATGATTAAGTGTTTAATAGAATGTGGAGAACATTCAAATTTAGCTTCCGAGCTTTATTTTAATGGGTAAGTTATAGATAGCAAAACTTTGGGCCAAAAGTGCCGTCTAAACAATATATTTAGATATCCAGAAAAGAAACAGCCATAAACATAAATATATTCAAAAGACTACAACAAAATTTAAAAGAGTTTGGAATATTTGTAAAACTTAGAACAAAACCATATAATAAAGCAAGTAGAGAAGCTATAGAAAATATTGTTTGTAGAGGAAATCCTAATATATCGTCTCGCGAAATACAGGAAAATTTAGGAATCCCAAAAACAATTGCGTTGCGTTGCTAAAAAAAATAAAAAATAAATTCAAACCTTACAAAATTAGGATTAGTCACCATCTATACCCTTACGACTTTCAAAGGCGTCTCGATTTTTGCTAGTGGTTTTTGAATCAGTGCAATGAAGCGCCAAGATCTGAAGGAACAATAATATGGACAGACGAGGCCCATATACGCAGTGCCGGAATTTTTAATCGACATAATAACCACCATTGGGCTCATGAAAATCCGCAAAAACAATTAATCGTCAAGGACGATTTGGATTAGGTGTATGTATTGGATACCAAATAATAGGTCCTCATTTTTTTCACGGTAATTTGAATACCGAAAATTTTATTAACATTTTACGACAAGAAATAGAGCCCTTTGTAGGCAATATGCCTGCAAGACAATTTCAAAGATTAATTTACCAACACGATGGCGTGCCAGGTCATACATCAAATGAAACACGAAATTATTTAAATGCTCAATTTGGGGAGGATTGGATAGGTATATGACACTCAGGACTAGTTAGTTAGCTAAGTTACCTAAATTGATAACTAAAAATTTATTTAGTTAACTGGACATTAATAAACAACAAAGTAGTTTCGATATTGTTTAATTTTTAGGAAATAATGGTCCTATTTTGTGACCAGCTAGATCTCCCGATATAACCCCTGCGGACTTTTGGCTTTTAAAAAATATTTAAAGAGAACGATCTAATAACATAGAAGAATTGGAAAACAAAACATTAGCTGCGTTTCGGACAATAACTCCTGTCATGATTGGAAATGCAACAAATGCTGTAAGGAGAAGGTGTCAAAAATGCATAGATATCAAAGGAAGACAATTCCAACATTTATTGTAGTTTAGTTTTCCTATTTTTGCAACATTATTTTATATTATAAGAAGTATTGTTGTTGTTAATAGTTTTCCACAACCCGCTCACAAGTACATTACATTTTTCGAAAATTAACCACTTTTTCTAGAGATAAATATGACATATGATATATCTTTGGATAGCTAATTTAAGTTGTGATCGAACAATTAAATAATTTACAGGGTATTCGATTTAAAAAAAATACAAGTTATGTCTATATCTCGAAAACTGATGCATGCATAATTTTATTCTTATCAGCAACGGATTCTATTCAAAAAAGTGCCTTAAGAATGTGTTACTCGATTTTAGATTCGACATTTGGTAATTGACATATAGAGGTCATCCAAAAATGACAACTTTCCAAAAACGCTCTGTAGCTTGGTAGTCGAAAAAGATAGACGGTCGCGGTTTGCCCATTGTTTGTTTCTCGAAAATCGAGCTCATCGGTTTTTGTCTATATGCCATAGTTTTAGAGAAAACCTCAAATCCCATCTAATTTGGTCCACCCTGTACATGCATACAAAGGTAGGTTTTTAAACCGAATTCCAAAGGGCCAGGAAAAATGTATCATTGAAACTCAGCAAATATTTAAGAAAAAAATTTTGGAAATTTAGAGAAATTCGTCACATGAACAATCATTATATTATTAATAAGCTAGGTATATAGACATATGAAAATAATGATTATTACTTTTATTCTACAAAGAGCCATTCCATAATATAAACAGTTTCAGAAGGTCAATAAAATTTGCATTTCGATTGAGTAATATATAAAACATTCAGTGACTAAGCCTCAGCGATAACGTAGACTGGAAGCAATTTGATACGTCACTGATATCGAAGTACAATTTTATTAGAGTTGATTATTTTTCAGTCGCCCCTACCTTCACTACCCCGTCATTTGTTTTTTACCCTCGACCAACCGGGGTAAATAGAAGCAATTCTGTGTCAAGCGTTTTTCATCTTGTCACCACGATGCACCACGATGGTTTATTTTCATACACGAAAGAACACACTATTAACCCTCGAGAATGATTAAAAAATTTATATAAATGCGAGAAGTTGTCCCAAGAGCGCAATATCCTTGTTTCTAGTTTTACAGCGGAATATACAATAAAATAAATTAAAGCTTTTAAAATTGCCACAATGTAATTTTCAAGCTTACACAGCCTTAATTATTTTATTTTTGATGAATTACAGCCCTGTTCATTTACCTGGCATTTCTTTTCATGAATAAGTGAAAATATGATTTTTTGTATGTTTGGTTTTGTATAAAAACATTAACTTTGATTCCATCCGCGTGGAGGGTGTACGTAATAATGCAGCCGACATCGCAAAGGAAAATTTCAAACGACCCTCTAAAGTTATGCTCCGGTGATCAGAGTATAAAGTTTTTAAATTGAAGGTACTCGAAAATATTAAGTAATATTGTTTTATGTCAATCATTTTAAGTTCCTTTAAAATTTCATAAACGTGCCGTCGAACTTTGTGGTTTTATTGAACGTTCATATTTTTTTATTACAGCATAAATTCCGCTCAATTTAATATCATGTCACCCTTAAATCTTATTTAATACTTTGCGGTACAACTTTCAAATAAACAGAAAAGTGTGCAGATGTTCTTTGTATATATAAAACATGACAGAATGAAAGAGAAGTATATTCAAACATTTTAATTTAGTCACTTTTCGTTTGCCTATAGTTAGAGTAGAAAATATTTTTTAAATATCTGGTCAACAGCTAGAAGAAAACTGTGCATAACCTATAAAAAGTGAAAATAGTTGCAGCAAATGAAGATGAGTTCAAACACATGCCCAACAATTTTCAAACAATAAGCTCTGAGAACGATTTAAGCGTAAATTAGGTATCACAAAATGAAAATCGAGCTAGTAAATAAAAACTACTCAAGCAAAACTTTGAGGCCTTTGGTTCTTGTACACACACTAAACAACAATTTTATTTATCTACTTCTCTTAATAATGAGGTGGAGGTGGTAATGGAGTGATAGTGGGAGTGGCTGATGCCAATTTTTTTTGAAACTTTGGTTCTCGTGCCTATACTAAATCCCAATTTTATGGACTCTTATTTGCTTGCTTTACATGTTTATCCCCTTTTAACCCCTCAACGAAATAAGATTAAAATATAATCAAGTTCCAAATGTCATTAAAATACATAAATGTACCAAATTTCAAGTCAATATCATAAACCGTTCCAGAGTAATCATGCGCACAATAAAAGTTACGGACAGACCGACAGAATTTTTTTTGCTCAAACTTAAAATCTCGACGTTTCTAAGCCTATTTGAACAAACAATATTTTCAATTTTTTTTTACCATTACTATACTTCCATGATGTGTAAGTAATAATAATTTTTGCTGACATTTCGGAAGCCGAATCCGTTTCCTTTTTCAACGCATTGATAGAAAATATTTTATGTACTGTGCATGCTGCCTAACATGCCATACAGTGAACGGAGGCCAACTGGAAGCTTAGTAGGTCACAGAACATTATGAAAAAGAAGAAAATGTCTCTCTTATAAAATTGTACAGGATGTACCCGGGATGGGGTTACTTATTATACCAGAAATGAACCTAAATTTTATCTTTTTCACAAAATGTCAGTTTATAAAAAAATCTTTGTTAAAAAAATATGATTTGCGCCAAGAAAATTAATTATTTTTTATATAGGGCTGTCAAGAAATTCAAAAATGTGAATTTTACCTAAGAGTAAACTACCTCTATTTTTCATGTTTAATGAAAATTCCATTTGAAAAAAGTTTCAAAAATTTTAATTAACTCTTGTTTAAATAGATTTTTTTATACCTACTAGTAGGTATAAATTATTGTAAAACCCTTACTCTATCATTCAGTATTTGTGAAGTAAAAACAATTTTTGTTTCTTGTACACACACTAAATCACAATTTTATTTTTTCACCCAATTAATAACGGGGTGGGGGTCGCTGATGCAAAAAAAAAAAATTGAGACCTTAGCTTCTCTTGTATATACTAAATACCAATTTTATGGAGTCATACTTGCTTGATTTACCTATTTACCCCCATTTGCTCCAATTTACCCCCAACCCTTCGACGGAATAAAACGAAAATCGATAATCTAGTTCCAAATCTCGTTAAAATACATATGTGTACCAAATTTCAAGTCAATATCTTAAACGGTTCCAGAGTAATCGTGTGCACAAAAACGTTACGGACAGACAGAAATTTTTTTCTTGACATTCTAAGCCTAATTGAACAATACAAATTTTCAAAAATTTTTTGCGCTACTATACTTCCACGACGTGGAAGTAAAACAAAGAAATGTATTTTCATATTATTTTTATTATTATTATTATTATTATTATTATTATTATTATTATTATATGTTTCGTTAATTACAAGCAACTTTTTCAAATGGAATTTTCATTAAAAACCGCTGCCCAAGGAATCACTACTTCCACATCCAGATTTCTTATCCAAGTTACTCACAACGAAAAGAGTTTGTATGTGGAAATAATTGTTTATGGAACTTTAATAATACAATATTTGAAATCCAAAAACCCATAAAACGATACCCCACATCGGCAGCGGGGTGGATGGATGAAGTAAAAAAATATTTTGAGGTTTCTGGTTCTAGTACACACACTAAATCACAATTTTTTTTTATCCCCTTTAATAATGGGGTGAGGGTGGTAATGGGCGTAGCTAATGCCAACATTTTTTTGAGACCTTAGCTTCTCTTGTATATACTAAATACCAATTTTATGGACTTTTACCTGCTTGATTTGCCTATTTACCCCAAATTTACCCCAATTTACCCCCAACCCTTCGACGGAACAAGATGAAAATATAATCTAGTTCTAAATCTCGTTAAAGTACATATGTGTACCAAATTTCAAGTCAATATCTCAAACCGTTCCAAAGTAAAAGTGCGCACAAAAAAGTTACAGGCAGACCGACAGACAGACAGACCGACGGACAGACATTTTTTTTGCTCAAACTTAAAATCTCGACGTTTCGTGACATTCTAAGCCTATTTGAACAATAAAAATTTTTAGAAATTTTTTTGTCGTTACTATAATACTTTCACTGGATGTGGAAGTAAAATGAAAAACAAAGGTATTTTAATCTTAGGTAAAATTCGTATTTTTGAAATTCTTGAGTGCACTGTATACAAAAGCATTTCTTAATATTAATAATAATAATACCCTGTACAGTAACATTAATGTTATTACCAATTTTAAGTAAAACATAGAATTGCGACCATTTATTTAAAATAATTTAGTTGCCCAGCAACGTTCACAAATTTCACGTATTCTTAATTTTATATTTACCCCACTATGAAGACAATTAACCTAATTTACTATTAGGTGGGTAAATATTAGGTCAAAATTATAATTTAGTTTGAAACTTGTCACACAGTTCAAAATTTATTAAGTGACTTGTGAGATTAACTTTGAAAATAAAGGCATTTTGTTGCCGTAATGCCCGTAATATTTCAGAAAAATAAAAATTCTAAACGACCTGTATGATATAGACGTCACTGACGGTTTTACCAGGTGAGACACAAACAAAAAATTTACACTAACAAGAGTAAGATAAATCTTTGTCAGTTTCTAGAAGAAAAACGAAGATGCCAGCGCAAAAACGCATCAGTGAACAAATTTGATTTAAAATAAAACAAATACCTGTAATATAAGGAATTTATCAACATAATCCACGTTTGAAAAAGGTTTAAAGTCAATTAATAATTGTTATTTTACTACCGAGAAAATATGATTTCGTTCAAATAATAATTCAAAGGATTAAAATTGAATTTATAGGTTAACTTCACCAAAGTAGGGTACCTGCATGTATACAGAAAGCAATTTATATTATTACATACCTAACCTTTGAAGTATCAGCCAAAATATTAACAAACTGAAGCACAAACACATGATTTAAAAGTTTTTCAATCTCATTAAGGAAAAAGCACGTTAAAAACTTGCAAAACATAACGCTATCAAATCACAACAATAATACTAGTGCATGACGGGAGAAACAAAATACGATCATTTCATTATTGCACTCAGAGCGCTCGCGGGTATCTTTGTTAAATAAAACGTAGGACAGAGCTGCAATTTTGTTCTGTTATATATGATTATCATTTAATAATATGGATAAAGATATATAAAGTAGGTGTGTTGTTATTGAAACCTTGAAAAACCTTAATTTTAATGGTTTATACTTATAAAAATAAGGCCATAAAATGAAGAGATTATTATACTCACACGATAACTTCTGTTGACACAAAATCATTATTTCAAAGGAACATGCATCAACTAGCATGGTAGAATACTCCCCAATTAAAATTAGGCCATATCCGTCATACAGGGCGATCGTCAGAGGCGTGTAAACTGTCACTTTTTACATGAACTACGTTTTATCATAAATTTACAGCAAAATGTTACTAAGGTTTTTGATAAAGCTCATAAAAATATGAAGATATCTAAACCCCACTATACAGCGTGTCTCTCAGATACTCTCGAACCAAAGAGTCTCGTCGGTTAAGTATGTGGAATTGGGCCCAGCGGCTTATTGGGCTATTCATTCACACGATTGTTGCTTTATGACTAGAAATGCTGAATAAAATATATAATAAACCTCTTTCCCATATATTACCAGAGTTAGGTAACAACCCTCAACTTTAAAATTAATTTTTTTCAAAACTACTGAATATAATTAAATGAAATTAATAGGAGACGATATAATATAGTTTTATATTTTATTTTTTTGTTCTTATATTCCTATTACGTCATTTAGTATATAAAAAAATAATTTAATTTTTGAGCGTGCTGTTTTTATATCAACCCTTTGAGTGACACCTGCCAAATAAATCTATATTATTCAACACTAACATAATTATCGTGTTTAAAAAATACTTTAAGGTCAGATTGGTGGAAGATGCTATAAAGATGTCCCTCTCTGAACTAAACAACTTTTGTTTGAAACATTTTTCCTAAAAATGCCCTAGTTCAGAGATGTTCCCCTGTGGGTTTTTGAAAATTCAAAAGTTACCCTTATTCTCGCTCATCAGGGTAGAGCGAGAATAAAATGTTTAGTACAAAAGTTATCTAATTTCTTCCGCAGAATGAGAATACGCGATAAAAAATATAGGGTGCCTTTAAAAATTCAAAAGTTAGTCCCACCCCCCGCTCATCAGAGGTGTGACGTGGAAAACTGTTCTGCCCAAAAGATGTCTCCCTCTGAACGGGACAACTTTTGTTAGAAACATTTTTGTTAACGTCCCTTCCTGAGGAGATATTACTGTGGATTTATTAAAATGGCCTAACCAAATTGTCTAACAAAATCAATACTTGTTAAGAAAAAAAAAATGCCAAGCTAAAAGTAGTAGTATATTACTTCCATATCCAGTGGAAGTATAGTAACGACAAAAAAATTTTTTAAAATTTTTATTGTTCAAATAGGCTTAGAATGTCATGAAACGTCGAGATTTTAAGTTTGAGCGAAAAAAAATTTCTGTCTGTCGGTCTGTCTGTAACTTTTTTTTGTGCGCACGTTTACTCAGGAACCGTTTGAGACATTGACTTGAAATTTGGTACACATATGTAGTTTAACGAGATCTAGAACTAGATTATATTTTCATCTTGTTCCGTCGAAGGGTTGGGGTGTAAATTGGGGTAAATTTGGGGTAAATAGGTAAATCAAGCAGGTAAGAGTCCATAAAATTGGTATTTAGTATATATAAGAGAAGGTAAGGTCTCAAAAAAAATTTTGACATTAGCCACCCCCATTACCACCCCCACCCCATTATTAAAGGGGATGAAAAAAAATTGTGATTTAAAGTGTGTACAAGAACCAGAAACCTCAAAATATTTTTTTACTTCATCCACCCCCACTAAAACCCCCTATCGCCACCCCCGCCCACTACCGATGTGGGGTATCGTTTTATGGGTTTTTGGGGTAGAGAACTTCAAATATTATATTATTAAAATTTCATAAATAATTATTTCCACATACAAAATTTTTTCGTTGTGAGTGACTTGGATAGAAAATCTGGATGTGGAAGTAGTGATTCCTAGAGCAGCAGTTTTTTTTTTATTATTAGCATCCAAATGAGTAGGAATTCAGCGGTCTAGGTCTTCGCACTTATTTTTTGTGTATGCCTGTGTTATTGTTCATCGCCTAGGTTTATATATTTTTAAGCACCTTCCACCAATATGACCTTGCAGTAATTTTTACACACGATAATTTTGTCAGAGTTAAATAATATAGATATTCTTGGTAGGTGTCACTCAAGAATTAAACTATTTTTTAAATATACTAAATGACGAAATAGAAATGTAAGAAAAACGTAAAATATAAAGCTATTTTATACCAACGTCTCCTATTAATTTCAATTAATTATATTCAATAGTTTTGAAAAAAATTAATTTTAAACTTTGGTAATATAGGGGATAGAGGTGTATTATATATTTTATTGAGCATTCCCAGTCATAAACAACAGTCATGAATAAATAGCCCAATAAGCCGCTGCGCTGGGCGCTGGGCCCAATTCCACATACTTAACCGGCGAGATGTAGGTTTGATGATATATCAATTTTACCTTAAAATATCATTAAGGTATTTTTAATAACACTATTAAGAAGCAAATAAAAGTTGCATTTGGCCGTTGCTGACGGCAAATATCTATTAAACACGAAATTGGGTCATATCCGTCATACAGAGTGATCGTCAAAGGTGTGTACTAACTATCATGTTCTATTATAATTTTAGAGCAAAATGTTACAAATGTCTTTTTTAAGAACAAAAAAATACAAAGTTGTATAACATATCTAAACTGCAATATTCAGTGTATCTTTCAAATTCGAACGAACTTTACATAGTTTAGATGACATATCAATTTTACCTTAAAATGTCATTAAGATATTTTTAATTTAAAGATTATTACGAAAAGAATCAAAGTTGTAATTGGGCGCTACTGAACGCGAATATCCATTAACACAATAACTTTACTTAACTAAGGTTTTTGATTACATACAAAAAAATACGAAAATTTATAATACATCGAAACTGTAATATACAGAGTGTCCCTCCGGTTTGAATAAACTTTACGTACATTAGTATTTCAATTTGACTTTAGTATAAAATGTTTATATTTAATAAGATTATTACGAAACGAATGAAAGTTACCCTCGGGTATTGAGTAATAATGTTAAAATAATTGGTCGAAGGTGAAATATTATTTCGTAACTTTTAGAGGCGTTTATTGAAGGTGGCCCCATTTTTTTTTCAAAATTTTCTTCCAACATAGATACTTAGTAGTTATCTGAAATCTAAAATGTATGAACAGTTTAAAATAGTTCAAAATATTAAACAAATTTTCATCAACCAATGAGTGTAAAATCCAACGAAGTTAAAACACTTCTACCTGTACCAACATAATCACAAGACTCTCTGATGAAGATGCTGTGTAATTTTAAAATTAGGGATTTGCCTAAAAGCAGGAGCAAGGCGTTTTTGCTGGAGTCCTTAAAAAAGCATGCGGCGCATATAATAGGGGGATTAGTGGGATAAATAAATATAAACCTGAAGCAGACACAATGAAAGGTAAATGTAAGCAATTCTATTGTGCAGTCCTCTGCCATCTTTTTACAGCTTTATCAACACGATGTTATATTGCTGTAAACCTAGTAGCACTGCAGTTGAACCGCATGTGCTGGAATTGCCTGAAATGTTATGCAAATAAGATGAGGTGCAGAGAAAATTGTCTAGAGTTTCAGATAAAAGCTTGTGTATAATCCCTACTTTGGATTCTGCCAGCAAGGTTTCCACATAATACGCTGTGTATAAATTAATGTTTACTTTTTCTGCCCTTAAGAATCACTGAGGCGAGAATCTCATTGTACTAATGCATTGCATGTTAACTATATTCAATTTTACAACCTCAAACAGTTTTGAGTAAAAAAAAAGAGCAAAAACTGGAAAGTCCACGCATAGTCCACTGTAAATCAAGCACACTAAACAACGACTGAGGGTTGCAGTAGGACTTTGCCGACTAAAAATATCTATTAGAACAATAAACATAAAATACATTGGCTATGTACATGTACAGGGTGGACCAAATTAGATGGGATTTGATGTTTTCTCTAAAACTATGGCAGATAAACAAAAACCAATATGTCTGAGCTCGATTTTCGAAAGACAAACAATGGTGCAAACCGCGATCGTCTATCTTTTTCGACTACCGAGCTATAGAGCCTTATTGGAAAATTGGCATTTTTGGATGACCTCTATATCTCAATTACCAAATGTCTAATCGAAAATCGAGTGACACATTCTTAAGGTACTCTTTTGAGTATAATCCTTTGCTGATAAGAAGAAAATTATGCATGTCTCAGTTTTCGAGATATAGGCATAACTTGTGTTTTTTTTTAAATGGAACACCCTGTAAATTATTTCGTTATTCGATCACAACTTAAATTAGCTATCCAACGATATATCATATGACAAACTTATCTCTAGAAAAGTGGTTAATTTTCGAAAAAATTAATATATTTGGGAGGAGGCCATGGAAAACTATTAACAATAATATAAAATAATTTTGCCCGAAATAGGAAAACTAAACTACAATACATGTTCGAATTGTCTTTCATTGACATCTATGCATTTTTGACACCTCCTTGCAGCATTTGTTGCATTAACCACGACAAACGTTATTGTCCGAAACGCAGCTAATGTTTTGTTTGCCGATTCTTCTATATTATTAGAACGTTCTCTATATATAATCTTTTTTAAATAACCACAAAGCCAAAAATCGACAGGGGTTATATCGGGAGATCTAGCTGGCCACAAAATAGGACCATTATTTCCTAAAAATTTAAACAATATCAGTTATTATGCCGATTAAAAATTCCGGCACTGCTTATATGGGCCTCGTCTGTTCATGTAATTGTTCCTTCAAATCCTGGCACTACATTGTATTGACGCAAAAACCACTGGCAAAAATCGAGACGCCTTTGAAAGTCTTTTAGGTAAAGATGGTGACTAATTCTAATTTTGTAGGGTTTGAATTTACTTTTTTCTAAGAAACGCAACGCAGTTGTTTTTGGGATTCCTAGCTTTTCCTGTATTTCGCGAGACGATATATTAGGATGACCTGCTTTATTATATATTTTTGCTCGAGGTTTTACAAATGATTCAAACTCTTTGGAATTTTGTTGTAGATTTTTTAATATTTTTATGTCTGGCAGTCTCTAAAAATATTGTATAGGCGGCACTTTTGGCACAAAGTTTTGATGTCTATAACTTACCTATTAAAATAAAGCTCGGAAGCTAAATTTGAATCTTCTCCGCATTCGATAAAACACTTAATCATATCATATTTTTCACCATTCCTAAATTTAACCATTTTTAACAATGCCCACTGACAATTAACTCAAAAAATTTGTTTTTGACACTTACGATTGTTTCGATTTTCTTTATTTTACCATGACCTCAATAAATATTAGAAATGCCATAAATATGCATAGATGTGAATGGAAGACAATTCGAATATTTATTGTAGTTTAGTTTTTCCTATTTTGGGCAAAATTATTTTATATTATAAGAAGTGTTGTTGTTAATAGTTTTTCATGGCCGCCTCAGAAATATATTAAATTCTCGAAAATTAACCACCTTTTCCAGAGATGAATATGACATATGATATATCGTTCGATAGCTAATTTAAGTTGTGAACGAATAATGGAATAATTTACAGGGTGTTCCGTTTAAAAAAACATATGTTATGTCTATATCTCGAAAACTGAGGCATGCATAATTTTCTTCTTATCAGCAATGGATTCTACTAAAAAAAGTGCCTGAAGAATGTGTTACTCGATTCGACACTTTGTAATTCAGATATAGAGAAGTCATCCAAAAATGCAAATTTTCCAAAAACGCTCTGTAGCTCGGATGTCGAAAAAGATAGACGATCGCGGTTTGAGCCATTGTTTGTTTTTCGAAAATTGAGCTCAGGATACCTATATTGATTTTTGTTAATCTGTCGTAGTTTTAGAGAAAACCTCAAATCCCATCTAACTTGGTCCACCTTGTACATTTACAGCAAAAACATTGCGTATGTGGCGCCCTCTAGGATCTACACCAAAAATAGGAGCAGAATTTCTCTTCTTAAAAAACACCCATTCCCAAATGTTTAATACAAATATTTGAAAAACTTCAAATCTTACGTAAGGAAATTAAAAATATAATTGACACCTGTTAATCAATCAACATTTGGACTAAAGCATGTTTAACTAAATCGCAACATTTTAATGTCAGAAATCCACTGTTGCTCTATGGGCCATTACTTACGAACCACACTGTATTTTCAATGAAGTGTTTTGGGCTTTGCTTTATTTAAAATGGGGTTTCGATTTAAAAAAATTGGATTCTTTTTTTCCGAAAAACAGTATTTTGTTTTAAAATGGCGATATTGCAAGAAACAAACTGTTATTTAAAAGATGGCAGGAATACATCATATTGCCTAGTGACTAAATTATTTGAAAACAGTCTTACAGTAGCCAACTAAGCTTTTCAATTTTTACAAAATGATGACATTTTAAAAACAAATTCCTACTTGAATACAATTTCATGAAGAATCACAAATTATATTACGAAGTTTCACAGTTTTATTACCAAAAACAACTAAGAATTGTTAACGGGACTAATGTCGTTGCCACTCAGTATAAAAACTTCAAGAAACTAATAAAGAGTATAGTTTGTAGTTTGTTTTGTGTAGAAACAACAATTAAAAAACAACAGTACAGAATAAAACTAGCCAATATTATTTTTAGAAAGTTTTAAAATTATTTTGATATAATGGCGAAGGTTCCGGTGCCAGATAATATTATCCCAACTGCGCTTTGTAACGACACTTCCGTTCAACATTGTTACACAACTATTACCCAAGTCGCATTAACAGCAAATTCCACTGATCTTGTAGATGAGGTTCGCTAGGTATTCGAAATACAATTAATTTTAAACGACCCAAACCTTAACATAACTTGCATAAAATAATAATTGATCATCAATAGCAAAGCACCAGTTTACTACATAGTCGAAATATGTAAAATAAAAGTGGTCGATGCAACTACCCAACATACAAAAAGTGAATTTTTCAGTAGCGACATTGAAAAAGTCTGTATCGAGAAAATTTTACGTCCACATCCAATGGAAGTATAGTAACGACACAAAAAAAATTTGAAAATTTGTATTGTTCAAATAGACTTAGAATGTCATGAAACGTCGAATCTGGAACTAGTTATATTTTCATCTTATTCCGTCAAAGAGTTGGGGGGTAAATTGGAATAAATGGGGTGTAAATAGGTAAATCAAGTAGGCAAGAGTCCATAAAATTGGTATTTAGTATATACAAGAGAAGTTAAGGTCTCAACAATTTTTGGGCATTAGCCACCCCCATTCACCCCCACTCCATTAGTAAAGGGGATGAAAAAAAAATGTTATTTAGTGTGGGTACAATAACCAAAATCCTCAACATATTTTTTTACTTCATCCTCCCCTTCTTTCACCCCCACCCCCACTACCGATGTGGCATATTGTTTTATAGGTTTTGCGGTAGGCGATTTCAAATATTATGTTATCAAAGTTCCATAAATAATAATTTTCACATAGTGGATGTGGAATTTTAAGGTTTATAAACCCTACAGGTTGCATGGTAATTCGAGTCCTATGAACGAACGAACGTCAGCGTGGCTGCCTTTTTAAAAAGATTTGTGAAAAACAAATTTCCCCCTTTCCACCCTCTAACCAAATTTCGCCCTCATTGGTTCCTAATAGGGTACGTAAAAATCTAGGCTGTTCCATTCATTCCCTAATTTTTACTTTATAATCCAAATTTAAGGTTATTTCTACTGGAATATTGAACATAATATTGTAAATATTTCGTCAAAAAATACACTCAGATATAAATTAAACATTGTATTCCCCAGAAGATTCAACACTAATGGAAATATTATTTATTTCTAACTAATCACACTCTTGTAACTAATTCAAATGACAGTTTAAACTCTAATTGAGATTTTTAATCACTAGGAAAAGTAGGTCAATGATAGTTTTTTAATCGAAAAATGAACCTAAACGTTATTACACTAGAACCATGATACTATGAAAAGTATCATGCACCGTAACTAACATTTAAATAAAATATTCATAATAAAAAATAATAATTTGGTACCCAATAATAACAATAACGTCATATTAGTTGTTCTAATGTTAAAATTGGAGGTTAAACTAGTGTCAGGGTCTATTACTTACAGTATTTCTGCAACTTCTCTTTAATCCTACAGAAGAATAGCACATGTTCACAAATAGTCACAATTATCATTATTATCAATCGCACATGATATCTGTTAAACTTATTTAAAACCGGCACTTTTATAAATCTAACCAGCAAGAATTGACGCGTCTACACTTTGCAAACAAAATTGATGTGTTTTTGTTTTGAATCAGGTTACTTTAAACAAAGCGAGAAAAATCTACTTGATTGTGTTAACAACCATCGTCGCGTCATTCTTATGGGCGTTATTGAATTTTAAATTATTTTACCTAACTGTCACTCCAGAACTTTCATTCTAATAAGTGAAAAGCGACGCCTACTGTGTTTTACTTCCACATGCAGTGGATGTATAGTGTCCACAAAAAACAATTTGGAAATTTTTATTGTTCAAAAAGGCGCAGAATGTCATGAAACGTCGAGATTTTAAGTTTGACAAAAAATTCTGTCTGTCTGTAACTTTTTTGTGCGTACGATTATTCTGGAACCGCTTAAGATATTGGTTTAAAATTTGGTACACGTTTGTATTTCAATGAAATCTGGAAATAGATTATATTTTCATCTTTTCCGTTGAAGAGTTGGGGGGTAAATTGGGGTAAATAGGTAAATTAAGCAAGTAAGAGTCCATAAAATTGGTATTTAGTATATACAGGGTGATTCTTTTAAGGCGGCCATTAGAATATTTCCCACTTGCAGATGAGATAGAGATTTGAGATTTGGTACTCTACCATAGTCGACCATTGCGGGTCCGGAAATAATAATTTCAAGGTGGCGGCACTTCCGGAAATACCGGAAGCCGATACCAACTTGCTTATTTTAAATGGAACGCCCTATATATTTTCGACTTCTCGAAATGATCATAAAATTCTGAGTCAAAACATGTAGCACACCCTATACCTAAACCGAGCAGTTTCGGAGATATTTGACATTTTATAAAAAATTTGCAACGTGCAACGGTTCGCAAGAACCGTTATAACTTTCTTCGAGTAGGAGATCCTTATTTGCTCTTTGGTACGGAGAAAGAACAAAAGATGAGCTACTGTTTACGAAAAAAATAGATTCTGAAATAATATACCAAGTGTTTTATTTTTCACGTTACATTTTGTCAAATTCAAACCTCAAAAAGTTTTTTATTTCAAATGGAACACCCTGTATTTTTTTCGTCAAATTATGTTAAATTAAATTCCCTTTTTTCTAGCATTGTAGGGGTTAAAGTTACAACTTTTCGAAATATTACCGATTTTCTTAAATGTTAAAAAATTTTTAATAAAAATTGCCATCAACTTACCAATGATTAGAAACAATCATTAACGTCAGTCATTATTTTATGTTAAAAACACCAACACGTTTAAATTACACCCACGAAGACTTTTAGGTTTGTTTATTATTTATGGAGAATGTGATACAGTAATACCAAGAACATGTAACTCATTTGCTACTCGATACCCACAAGAACAGAAACCGTCCACCATCCACTGTAAACCGCATATTGGATAATTTTAGAATATTTGGCTCTGTCAAATGGCATGTGCTAAATTTTTTTATGGCAATCGATGTAGAATTTTTGAGGTAGACTTATATCAGCATGTCCTATATCTAACATGTACTTTGAATTTTTCGCAAGTTTTTGTTGAAAATTATAATTTAGCCAAAAAAACGTAGAAGTCTATGAAACAATTGAAACAATAAAGTGGGTATCGATTAGCAAATGTGTTACATGTTCTTGGTATTATTACTTTATCACATTCTCCATAAATAATAAACAAATCTAAAAGTCTTCGTGGGTGTAATTTAAACGTGCTGGCATTTTTTAACAAAAGATAATGATTGACATTAATGATTGTTTCTAATCATGGGTAAGTTGATGGAAATTTTTACTAAAAATTCTTGGACATTTAAGAAAATCGCCAATATTTCGAAAAGTTGTAACTTTAACCCCTACAATGCTTACTAGAAAAAAGGGAATTTAATTTAACATACTTTGATGTAAAAAAATACAGAGTGTTCCATTTGAAATAAAAAAGTTTTTGAGGTTTGAATTTAACAAAATGTAACGAGAAAAATAAAACACTTGGTATACTATTTTGGAATCTATTTTTTTTGTAAAGAGAAGCTCATCTTGTGTTCTTTCTACATACCAAAGAGCAAATAAGGATCTCCTACTCGAAGAAAGTTATAACGGTTCCTGCAAACCGTTGCACCTGTCAAATATTTTATAAAATGTCATATATCTCCGAAACTGCTCGGTTTAGGTGTATGTTTTGACTCAGAATTTTATGATCATTTCGAAAAGTCGAAAATATATAGGGTGTTCCATTTAAAATAAGCAAGTTGGTATTTTCGGAAGTGCCGCCATCTTGAAATTATTATTTTCGAACCCGCAATGGTTGACTATGGTAGGGTACCAAATCTCAAATCTCTATCTCATCTGCAAGTGGGAAATATTCTAATGGCCGCCTTAAAAGAATCACCCTGTATAAGAGAAGCTAAGGTCTCAAAACATTTTTTAGCATCAGCCACCCCTATTACCAACCCCCACCACATTATTAAAAGGGTGAAAAAAAAAAAAAAAATTGTTATCAGGAACCAAAGGCCTCAATTTTTTTTTACTTTATCCAAATGACAAGAAAAAAATTACTTGTGCTGAAACTAGTAAATTCAATATATTGCGTTTTCCTGTACATGTTTATAGTAAAAATGTCTCACCTGATATCTTTATCCTACAGCTGCATAGGGTTGACCAAATTAGATGGAATTTGGAGTTTTCTCTAAAACTATGGCAGATAAACAAAAACCAATATAGGTGTCGAGCTCAATTTTCGAGAAACAAACAATGGCGCAAACCACGATTTTATATCTTTTTCGACTACCGAGCTACAGAGGGTTTTTGGAAAATTGGCATTTTTGGATGAACTCTATATCTCAATTACCAAGCGTCGAATAGAAAATCAAGTAACACATTGTTAAGGCACTTTTTTTAGTAGAATCCGTTGCTGATAAGAAAATTATGCATGCCTCAGTTTTCGAGATATAGACATAACTTGTGTGCTTTTAAATAAAACACCTTGTAAAATATTTCATTATTCGATCACAACTTAAATTAGATATATTATATGTCATATTTATCTCTAGAAAAAGTGGTTAATTTTCGAGAAATTTAACATATTTGTGAAGAGGCCATGGAAAACTATTAACAACAAGACTTCTTATAAAATAAAATAATTTTGCCAAAGATAGGAAAAGCTAAACTACAATAAATGTTCGAACGATCGCGGTTTGCGCCATTGTTTGTTTCTCACCTATATTGGTTTTTTTCTATCTGCCATAGTTTTAGAGAAAACCTCAGATCCTATCTAATTTGGTCCACCCTGTACGGTTAATCATAAACCATTTGAACATGCAACTATCCATATTTTAAATTATAATAATTTTTACAATATTTATCCTAAAAAATTAACAGTAGTGAACTAAACACTCCATACTCACATAAAACATAATAAAATGAAAATGATCGGTTGCTTGATATGGTTAAGAATTGCGCGCCAGAGCAATGCCCCTGTTACAAGGTCTTTTTCTCACTTATGCATTTTATAAAAAAAACTCCTAATAAAAAAATTCGTCATAACCTTAGCTACAACTTACTTCCTTACAGTATGCAGATATTTGAAATAATGCAGACTTTTTCGCTGTAAATTACACAAAAATAGACACTCTTCCATATATATTTATTTATTTCTCAGTCGTATCAAAATAAATATTATTTCAACATACACCATTGGAAAGAGAAAGGTTTGAATATTTTTATCTAACATATCAAGTTTTTACCACAGCAACGACAGATGGATTGGGAATATGAAAAATACAAAAATAGTATTTTTCGTGAAAAAATTATAAAACGCAATTCTTTCCAATTTCGCAATTCCAAACCTAATCGTGACCTCAAAAATATGCTTTGTGAGGTGTTTTTACGTAAGAATCAACTGTCTGTTTTTGTACGTTCGAGAGTTGCATAGCATGTGACGAATTTAAGGGTTTCGCTCTTCGACTATATGAGGGAGTAGTAGTAAAATAACAACGATAATGCGAATCAGGATTGAAAGAGCCAATTTCTAGGCCTCTAAAAACTGTTTTAGCACTTAACCGTAGTGAAAAAGCTCAGGTGTCCTTCCACGACCGCATGAAACTTTAATTCAAACTTGACTGTAAATGCAAGCGTGTAATCCGCACTTTAAAATTGCCTATAAATTATGTCACATTGCCAAATATATTATGGATCCTGTCAACCTATCTAATCTAGCTACTAATCTAGGCCTTTAATACCTATACCGCAACGAATATACTGGGAGATCGATACGGACCTTCCCTCTTAAATTGATTATTTTCCTAGACCCGGTCTTTTATAAAAATAAATGGATTTAAAATGTATATAATTAATTTAAGCCCATAATAAACCTAGTAATGCTAGGAATCCTATCACGTAATTCAATACTTCGTCAGTATTAGCTAGAAGAGTAGTTGTCTTGATTGGTTCTGCAATAATGAGTATTTTAAAGTATTTACCTAACTAGTATATTACCGTGCCCATATTAGGTCAACAATATAGAGAAAGTAGGTAATTTCATAATAAATAAAAAAATGGATATGTTGTGATTTGCTTAATACCTAAATAATATTCTCTAATTATGATTCATGTTTTGTAATAATGGTGTTGAACGTTTTGGTCATCAAAATGAGAAAATCACTTTAAAGTCCTTTTTTCTATGAAATGCGACTCGAAAGTAATTTCTACACGGCGATAGTGACGGGAACTGTAAATATGCAACCTTAAAAGTAATATTTATTACAAAGTACCGAATGGGACTATAGCGTCAGTTGAAAGTTGCACCAAAGTTGTGGCTACCACAAATTACCTGTTCAAAGTTCCCGCTGCCACTTCATAGTTACATTTTTCTTGGCGTGCTGCTCGCCGTACGTCCGACGCAACGCGCGACGTCTAAGCTGAACGCGGCCCCAATTTTAACTTTTCGTTAGTATCGAACTAACTTCAAAATACAAGTCTATTATCTACAGCATACTGTGTTTTGATTTGTTGTTGCTACAGTTTTTCATAAAATCTAGAAAAAAAGGAGGTGTAAGGTAATAAATATATATAGGTTAGGTTTGCTGCATCCAAATTTTCTTATCTATGATCAGCACTAGATGGTGACATTATTTCATGGTGAATTTAAAAGGTGATAGGCACTTTGTAGTAGCCGGGCACAGTGAAGTTAACAGTAAAGTCATTAACAGTAATAAATATTACTTACAAGTTCCACGACTTTAAACATATATAAAGTTTCCCAGAACGTCAGGGCAAATATCAAAGCTACTTGAAAGTGATTGCAACTTTGAAGTCACATTTAGGTGGCATGAGTTAATCGCTGCTACCATCGTTTGCCACCTTTAAGTTCTAAAATTCGTAGGTGATCCCATATGTACCGGAAAAGCTGCGTAGAAGTCATATGACTATAAAGTAATCAGTAGTGGGAGGAACTACGCGGCAGTGACTGTATTTGTCAAATGATGTTATTTATATAGGGTGGACCAAATTAGATGGGATTTGAGATTCTCTCTAAAACTATGGCAGATAGACAAAAATCTATATAGGAGTCCTTTCGACTACCGAGCTACAAAGCGTGTTTGGAAAATTGGCATTTTGGGATGACCTCTATCTCAATTACCAGGAGTCGAATCGAAAATCAAGTAATACATTCTTAAGGCACTTTTTTTTTAGTAGAATCCGTTGCTGATAAGAAGAAAATTATACATGCCTCAGTTTTCGAGATATGGACATAATTTGTGTTTTTTTAAATAAAACACCCTGTAAATTATTTCGTTATTCGATCACAACTTAAATTAGCTATCCAACGATATATCATATTTATCTCTTAGAAAAAGTAGTTAATTTTTTAAAAATTTAATATATTTGTGAGAAGGCCATGGAAAACTATTAACAAAACACTTGTAATATAAAATAATTTTGCAAAAATAGGAAAAAATGTTCGAATTGTTTTCCATTGACATCTATGCATATTTATCGCATTTCTAATATTTATTGAGAAGGCCATGGTAAAAGAAAGAAAATCGAAATAAACGTAAATGTCAAAAACTAATTTGTGAGTTAATTGTGAGTGAGCATTGTTAAAAATGGTTCAATTTAGTAATGATGAAAAATATGATATGATTAAATGTTCTATAAAATGCGGAGAAGATTCAAATTCAGCTTCCGAGCTTTATTTTAATAGGTAAGTTATAGATAGCAAAACTTTGTCTAGAAAAGAGACAGCCAGACATAAAAATATTCAAAAGGCTACAACAAAATTTAAAAGAGTTTGGATCATTTGTAAAACCTCGAGCAAAAATACATAATAAAGAAGGTAGAAAAGCTGCAGAAAATATTGTTTTACAAATTGAGAGAGAAAATCCTAATATATCGATCGTCTCGCGAATACAGAAAAATTTAGGAATCCCAAAAACAACTGTGTTGCGTTGTTTAAAAAAAAAAAAAAAATTCAAACCCTACAAAATTAGGCTTAGTCACCACCTATACCCAAACGACTTTTAAAGGCATCTCGATTTTGGCAGTGATTTTTGCGTCAGTGCAAAGGATTTGAAGGAACAATTATATGGACAGACGATGCCCATATAAGCAGTGCGGGAATTTTTAATCGGCATAATAACCACCATTGGGCTCATGAAATTCCGCACGTAACCGCTACAGTTAATCATCTAGGACGATTTGAATTTGGTGTACGGTGTGGTTTTATTGGATACCAAATAATAGGTCCTCATTTTTTTCACGGTAATTTCAATACCGAAAATTTTATTAACATTCTACGACAGGAAATAGAGCCCTTTGTAGAAAATATGCCTATAAGACAATTTCAAATATTAATTTACCAACACGATGGCGCCTCTGGTCATACGTGAAATGAAACATGAAATTATTTAAGCTCAATTTGAGGAGGATTAGATAGGTATTTATAGATCACTCAGGACTAGTTTATCAATGTCTAATTAGCTGAGTTATCTAAATTGATAACTAACAAGTGAAGGAGTAAGAAGCAAAAGGGTATAAGTGCATTTTTTCCCGAAAATAAGTTAGTTGCAAATTTGAATAACCTAAAGTCCAAATTGTAACAAAAAGATACAAGTGATTTGCTACAGATTAACGCCATCTATGAGGTGGTGAAGCTACTATGTTATTGAAATCATTAAATGGAACAAGTAGCTTTTCTGCTTTTCAATTTGGAGGCAAAAAGGTTCAAGTTCATTTAAAAAAAAAAACTATACTGATTCTCAAAATTTCACTATTAAACCTTGAATTCATACTGTTTTTACTATAAATTGTTGAAGAAATATTTAATCAAGCATGCATCCAGATTATCAGAAAATGTTTAAACCTACTTTTCTCCACATTTTATTTTTTGTACAAAATGCTTTTGCTTCTTACCCCTTCAATTTATTTAGCTAACTGGAGATTAATAAGCAACAAAGTAGTTTAGATATTGTTAAATTTTTAGGAAATAATGGTCCTATTTTGTGGTCAGCTAAATCTCCCGATATAACCCCTGCCGACTTTCGGCTTTAGAGTTATTTAAACAATATTATATATAGAGAACATTCTAATAACAGAAGAATTGGAAAACTAAACATTAGGTGCGTTTCGGACAATAACTCCTGTCATGATTGAAAATGCAACAAATGCCGTAAGGAAAAGGTGTCAAAAATAGATATCGATGGAAGACAACTCAAACATTTATTGTAGTTTAGTTTTCCTATTTTTGGAAAAATTATTTTATATTATAAGAAGTGTTGTTGTTAATAGTTTTCCATGACCTCCTCACAAATATTAGATATAAATTCTTCTAAAATTAAGCACTTTTTCTAGAGATAAATATGACATATGAAATATCGTTGGGTAGCTAATTTAAGTTGTGATAGAATAATGAAATAATTTACATTTAGAAAAAACACAAGTTATGTCTATATTTCGAAAACTGAGGCATGCATAATTTTCTCTTTATCAGCAACGGTTTTCCAAAAACGCTCTGTAGCTCGGTAGTCGAAAAAGATAGACGATCTGCTATAGTTTTAGAGAAAACCTCAAATCCCATCTAATTTGGTCCACCCTGTACCGTATTCCAACAAAACAGTCAGATAATCAAATAGTTGTTCATCGGCCGCGCTCGACTGCAACTTCAACTCGCTTCAGCAATGAATTCGATTTCTAAAACACCAATTTGAATATCCGCCAAAGCTTTGTTTAAACTTTTAATTCCCACAAAAATTGTACCCTTGCCAGTGTTTCTCGACCGCTACATAGTTGGTAGGGTGGTTGCATAAAGTATTAACGATCTTTCTTGCCAAATTGCAGGCATTTGTTTCACTATATTGAAACCTAGAGAAAGATTGTAGAAGTTTAAAAGTCAATCGGAGCGTAGAAGGCACTGGGTAAAGTGTACAGACAGTACCACAAATCACAATCGAAGGAAATAAAAAAGTAGCAGTCCCTTGGGTGTTTCCCCGCTGCAAACAAAACAGAGGCTGGAATTCTACAAGAGCAAAGACCCCAGGACACCATATCGGCTATTTTCATTATCGGTAACTGCTGTATTCTGTCACCACAAAATAATATATGATCGCCATATTTACATTCGTATTGCGTGTTCGACTTTTTGTTTCATCCTCTTCATTTCCGTTCCACTATTTAAAATCATCCGATAATGCGATTTATGTAGAGATAAAATATACCTTGTACATTATTCTTTCGTATGTTATCCATACACCGGTTATTTTTTATTGTTTCCCATCGGGGAAAATCCAGATTTACCGTAAGGAGATCAAAATGGAGAAATTTAAAATTTATTTTAAATTTAGACAATATACAGGATGAGTCAGTTTTTAATGACCAAATGGTCATAATCAGTGTTAATAAAAATTATGATTTAAAAAAAATCGCTAATTCATCTTGCATTGAGGTTTATGACACTGAATGGTCCAAGTTGTTGCAAATCTTACATTGACTCATTGATTTTTGAAAAAGTGTCGAATATTCGAATTAAAAGAGTGGACGAAAACTTTTTAAAATGGCTGTGACACTTGACAGAATTCAGCAGAAACGTGCCAGTTTATCTGTTACAATTGAGGAATGAAAAAAAACTGAGTGCCGTTTTTTATAGTTTTAATGAGGACAGAAATTTAAAGCAATGCCAGATATTTTATATGGCTTTAACGTTAATTAAGTGAAGACAAATTTTTTTAATGCTATTTTTTAAACACATAGATATAAATTATTTATACATGTGTATAAAAAAATATTTGTCTTCACTCAATTGTAGATAACCCAGGATATAGCTACATCAAGTTAATTTGATATCAACGGTCAAGAAAATAAAAATATCTATATATATATACAGTGTGTCCCAGGATAGACGTATCAAGAGGTGTAATGAACCAAAAATTTTGGAATTTTGGAATGGTATTTGGGGATTGAGTCCTGCTTGTTGTAAAACTAAAGTATACCAAAAATGACTTGATTTGGTGTTCTACAGGGTCTTTTATAAGCAAAGTTTTAAAAATAACCACTAATAAAGTACCTTTATTTTTCAAAATATGAAAAAATTCCACTAAGAAAAGTTATTTAGAATGCAATTTTGTACCTCCATAAAATTATTTTTTTGAAACTTCCCATTTTTTGCGAATTAAGAGTTGAATTCATATTTAAAGTTGTATAGGAGCAAATGTTAATCATCTCAAAAAGCAGGCTATTGGTAAATAAAATATTGAATATATGAGATGTAAGAAGGTATAATGTTAATCGAACTAATTGTAAAACAAGAAACAATTACTAACAGAAGATTAATGAGGTTTAAAAATTATAACAAGTAATAAATGTCAAAAACATAACAGATTCACAAACAAATTAATTATTGACCAATACAAAACAATGTTTACAATTTTTTTATTATTCGACGTAGCTACCACCCACATCCACACACATTTCGATCCTTCGCCTGAAGTCCTTAAAACTGTTTCGAATATGATCTAACGGTATGGAGTTTACGGCATTTGTAATTCTCTGCTTCAATACTGCTACATCGTTAGGAAGTGGTTCAGCGTAAACCAACTGTTTGAGGCGACCCCATAAAAAGAAATCCAATATTGATATTTACGTAAAAATGATTCCTGCATGGGATTTTCTAGTCAAAAGTTCCACAACGTTTCGTGAAAAAAAAAGAGAACAATATTCATCATCAGGTATAGCTCATGAGGCGCCCTCCATGGGCTAGCGTGATGTGATACATAAATTATTGTTTCCTAGCTTAAAAAATAGTTCCTTACCAAATTGGGAGAAGATCAATCAAGAGGTAGTTGAGATATTGGAAAGGAAAAAAAAAATACCATTTTGACACCCTGTATCTTTTTCCACAGCAACAATTTACTAAAATTTGGTTATATCCTCATATTTTGATCTAAAGAATCCTACCCTTGAACTATGGCCTATTATTAATGGTCCACCCTGTACAGTATGACCTAGATGCTCAAATTTTTTCGTCTGCTTACAGCGCTTGCTTCAGAAAAAAAATGCATTTTGAACTGTAAAGGGATTTTAGAAAAAACGTAACATTTTTGTTTTCTTGCAAATATTTCAATAAATATTAGTTTTAGCGAAAAAATGGTGGACATCAAAAATGAAGCTTATAAACTGAGAATGAATGTATTATTTTTATATGTAATTGACAGTTATTGACAGATATTTAATATTATAGATGGCATCCGACCATTTTTAGGATGAAGTATTTAGTTTATATGTTGAATATCTTTTGTTTCTTTCTAATCACAAAAAATAAAGAAGTTAAAGCCGATACAGTGTGCGTTTTCACTTTTTTTTTTAAGAAAATGTCGCAATTTTGTTATTGTGCTATTGCTCAATTATTATTTTTTTAATGCTGCTTTTCGTTAATTTATAGCATCACCTAGATGCTCATTTTTTGTCCGTGTAAACACTTGTTTTGAGGAAGAAATTCCATCCGCCATATTAGAGGAGCCATTTTGATTTTTTTAATTTTGACTTCAGATTCGTAACTGACGATCCCAAAAACATAACTATCCTACGTTTAAAAAATAAATTAATAATACCTTTTCAAATATAGAATTTAAATTGGGGGTAGCTTTCACCCCCCGAGGGTGAGAGCAAGTGTCCAGACCATATAGAAACTGAAGGTGATATCTTTTACTACAATAATAACCTGTTACATATGAAATTATTCCGAAATGTTGCATATTTTTACCTCTAGGTACTATATAATTGTATTTGGACGAAACAAAAAATATGAGCTTCTTTATTTCTATAATTTATCTGCGGTATCATGTTGGCAGCATTGTTTCGAATTACCCTGTGTATGAAATGTCGAAAACTTATTTAAGTATGGCAGAAATCTTTTGCAACCAAGAATAAAATATGCATTTACTTCATATCGTTAGGCATGACAACGTAGCTGCACTTTTAAACAAAATTGGATAAAAATTATAATACTTTCCTTGACAAGGATCGAGTAATAGAATTAAATTCTGTGGAAGGATGAGTCATTCTGAGAAAATCGATTTCACTTGTAGGTTTGTGTGTTATATTATGTTTTGCACTTGAAGGTCTTGGCGGATAATATATTATTACCCAATTCCTTCATTAAATGAATGCAAATACACGAGGCCGATAGAACTTCGCCGCCACCTTGGGAAATTTAAATAAAGAGAAGAAAAGTGAACGGAGAATGAAAAGAGGGAGCAAAAAATCCTTTTTAAAACCGCAGTGGCGGACGCCTAGCACTATACTAGTCACTTTTTCTGGGAAAACTACCTTCGGAAAGGTATAACAGTACAGGGTTAGATGCGATTTGAGGTTTTCTCGAAAACTATGGCAGATAAACAAAAAGCAATATTCGATTTTCGAGAAACAAACAATGGCGCAAGCCGCGATCGTCTATATTTTTCGACTACCGAGCGTTTTGGGAAAATTGCCATTTTTGGATGACCTCTATTCTATATCTCAATTACCAAGTGTTGAATCGAAAATCGAGTAACACATTCTTAAGGCACTTTTTTTAGCAGAATCCGTTGCTGATAAGAAGAAAATTATGCATGCCTCAGTTTTCCAGATATAGACATAACTTGTGTTTTTTTTAAATGGAACACCCTGTAAATTATTTCATTATTGGATCACAGCTTAAATTAGCTACCCAACGATATATCATGTCATACTTATCGATATAAATATCTCTAGAATAAGTGGTTCATTTTCTAAAAATTTAATATATTTGAAAGGAGGCCATGGAAAACTATTAACAATACTTCTTATAATATAAAATAATTTTGCCAAAAATAGGAAAAATTAAACTACAAGAAATGTTCGAATTATCTTCCATTGACGCCTATGCATTTTTCACACCTTCTCCATTTGTTGCATTTCCAATCATGACAGGAATTATTGTCCGAAACGCAGCTAATGTTTTGTTTTCCAATTCTTTTATGTTATTAGAACGTTCGAGCTGAGGACACCTATATTGGTTTTTGTCTATCTATCATAGTTTTATCTAATTTGGTCCACCCTGTGCACCTAAATAATAATAAAAGCCTGTTTTTAAAAAAATTTTTCCATTTTATTTTATTTTTAAATTGTCTTCAAAATGTCTTTTGACGCTGAAATGCTCCGCAGCCAAATCGAATTATGTTTAGGAAGTTTATTCAAAATCTAAAAACACATGGTTCATTTTCCAAAAAAGTAGTAAGGCGAGGCATGTTATGGATAAAGTGAGAAAAGTGAAGTATTGACTTATGTTAACCAAAATAAAGAGAAAACTCTTTAAGATAAATTCAGAGAAATTGTATAAAAAAGGACGATGCAAGAAAAATACTAAAAAAAAAACGATTTTGATGCTACAGAATGATTAAAGTTCAACATTAAGTGAGGGAGATAAGACGAGGAGAGTAAGAATTTGTAAATGGTTGTTATTTAAGAAAAGGAATGACCCGCTGATATGTAGCAAAATTCTTTAGTCGGAATAATCAAATTGTTCTAATAATAAATTTTTCAATAGAAATATTCATAATAAGTGGACACAACAAAATACAGACTGGTTTCCAAGAAAGATTTTCTATGAATGGGGTGGGTCTTTCAGGGACTAAAGTAACTGGACCTTATTTTTATACTGACAAATTAACCGCTCGTAGATACCTTAATTTCCTGCAAAACGAGTTTCACGTTTTCTTTATGAATTAACATTGGCAGAAAGATTAAATTATTCATATTTTCAACAAGATGGAGCTCCACCTCATACTGCTATAATATGTGCAAATTATTTAAATCATGTTTTGTCAGATAGCTGAATGGAGCCATCCTATGACCACCTAGATCGCCAGATATTTCTCCAATGGATTTTTTTGTCTGAGGTTATATTAAAGGCAAGGTATTTCAAACTGCCCCTGAAAATACTAGAACCTCAAAACCAGAATTATAATAATTTATTATCTTCAGTTACTTTATCGAACCCATAGTGGAACACGGGAATTATGCTAGTGCCCAATAAAAGAAAATCAAGCAAAGCAAATTGTGCGCTAGCTGCAGATTCTCATTTCAGAACTGTCAGATATCAGTTGAACAAAATTAAAGCAATGATACAGTATTTGCATATTCCCCTGGGGTCACCCGTCTTCTAATGCTTTGAGGTCGGCCGATTATTCTAATGAAGTAAATAATAAAGCCCCCTGGCTATTCCTCAGGATAATGAAGGACAGGCAAAGGGTCAGTTACAAAGACGGTCCAAAGAGTAATAACACGATTTGTCCTTGTCGGAGGCCTTTGACTAAAGAAGTAGCGTACTTTTCAAATGCAGAACTTTTAGTTTGAGTATTCCAGCGGGCTTTCTCCTTGATTTAGTAACTCTAATGTACTGAATGAGTACATTTTTCTCCCTGAATATTCTCTAAACGCAAGGTAAATAAAATATAAAGTAAATTACAGAGTTCGAGCTAAACTGTATTTGCTAAGGGTACAATAATACATACAAGTGAAGTACGAAAACAATTTCAAGCAGAACAAGAGCTCACTTGATTATTATTTCCGACGTTTTTTGCATTTACTAACTTATTTTCAGTGAAAGGCAGGCCTTGCCGAGCGTATTTATATTTCTATTCAATTCAGTTTCTAAATCAAAGAACAAGTTCAACAAGCCAACAAAGGATCAATAAAATTTTGTTCGCAAGTGATGATGTTATAAAAAATCCGTTTTAAAAGACACCATTAAAAGTTTTTCACACAAGCAGCAATATCGGGCGAAACTTCGGAAGGACAAAGCAGGAAAAGGTTCTACGTGTGACACCGCACCGCTTTGGAGTCAGAAGCGTATAACAAACTGACGAAAAGAATGCATATCCTTGAGCGATGAGGTACAATTTTTAATCGATAAAACATTTATAAAGATACACGCAAATTACAAAGAGTAGAAATTTCAGTCGGGAGTGGTCGGAATAACGCATTAATTGTGGTGTCGCTAAGATTAAGTACAGGGTGGACCAAATTAGATGGGACTTGTGGTTTTCTCTAAAATTATGGCAGATAGACAAAAACCAATACAGGTGACCTAAGCTCGATTTTCGCGAAACAAACAACGGCCCAAACAGCGATCGTCATCTTTTTCGACTACCGAGCTACAGAGCGTTTTTGGAAAATTGGCATTTTTGGCTGACTTCTATATCTCAATTACCAAGAAGTGTCGAATCGAAAATCGAGTAGCACATTCTTAAGGCACTTTTTTAAGTAGAATCCGTTGCTGATAAGAAGAAAATTATGCATGCCTCAGTTTTCGAGATATAGACATACCTTATGTTTTTTTAAATAGAACACCCTGTAAATTATTTCATTATTCCATCACAACTTAAATTAGCTATCCAATGATATATGTCATATTTATTTCTAGAGAAAGTGGTTAACTTTCGAAATAATTTAATATATTTGTGAGGAGGCCATGGAGAACTATTAACAACAACAACAACACTTCTTATAACATAAAATAATTTTGCCAAAAATAGGAAAAACTAAACTACAATAAATGTTCGAATTGTCTTCCATTGACATCTATGCATATTTATCGCATTTCTAATATTTATTGAGAAGGCCATGGTAAAAAAAAAAGAAAATGAAATAATCATAAATGTCAAAAACTAACTTGTTAATTAATTGTGAGTGAGAATTGTTAAAAATGGTTCAATTTAGTAATAGTGAAAAATATGATATGATTAAGTGTTTTATAGAATGCGGAGAAGATTCAAATTTAGCTTCCGAGCTATATTTTAATAGGTAAAGTTATAGACGGCAAAACTTTGTGTGACAAAAGTGCCGCCTAAACAATATTTTTAGACATGCAGAAAAGAGACAGCCAGACTTAAAAATATTCAAAAGACTACAACAAAATTTAACAGAGTTTCGATCATTTGTAAGACCTCGAGCAAAAATATATAATAAAGCAGGTAGAGAATGTGTAGAAAATATTATTTTAGAAACTGTAAGAGAAAATCCTAATATATTGTCTCACGAAATACAGGAAAATTTAAAAATCCTAAAAACAACTGCGTTGCGTTGCTTAAAAAAAAATAAATTCAAACCCTACAAAATGAGGATTAGTTACCATTTATACCCAAACGACTTTCAAACGCGTCTCGATTTTTGCCAGTGGTTTTTGCGTCAGTGCAATGAAGTGTCAGGATTTGAAGGAACAATTATATGGAAAGACTAGGCCTATCAGTTCCGGAAATTTTAATCGGCATAACCATCGGGCTCATGAAAATCCGCACGTAACCGCTACAGTTAATCGTCAAGGACGATTTGAATTTGGTGTATGGTGTGGTTTTGTTGGATACCATATAATAGGTCCTCATCTTTTCCACAGTAATTTGAATACCGAAAATTGTATTAACATTTTACGACAAGAAATAAAGTCCTGTGTAGACAATATGCCTGTAAGACAATTTCAAAGATGGCGCCCCAGGTCATATATCAAATGAAACACGAAATTATTTAAATGTTCAATTTGGGGAGGATTGGATAGGTATCTACATGTCACTCAGGACTAGTTTATCAATATCTAGTTAGCTAAGCTAACTAAATTGATAACTAACAATTATTAATTTAGTTAACTGGACATTAATAAACAACAAAGTAGTTTAGACATTGTTTAATTTTTAGGAAGTAATGGTCCTATTTTGTGACCAGCTAGATCTCCCAATATAACCCTTGTCGACTTTTGGCTTTGCGGTTAATGAAACAATATTAAACATATAGAGAATGTTCTAAAGACATAGAAGAATTAGAAAACAAAACATTAGCTGTGTTTCGAACAATAACTCCTGCCATGATTGGAAATTCAACAAATACTTTAAGAAGAAAGTGTCAACAATGCATAGATGTCAATGGAAGACAATTCAAACATTTATTGTAGTTTAGTTATTCCTATTTTTGGCAAAATTATTTTATATTATAAGAAGTGATGTTGTTGTTAATAGATTTCCATGACCTCCTCACAAATATATTAAATTTTTCGAAAATTTAAAATTTAGAGATAAATATGACATATGAAATATCGTTGGATAGCTAAGTTAAGTTGTGATCGAATAATGAAATAATTTATATGGTGTTCCATTTAAAAAAAGAAAAGTTGTGTCTATATCTCGAAAACTGAGGCATTTCAGCAACGATATCTACTCAAAAAAAGTGCCTTAAGAATGTGTTACTCGATTTTCGATTCGACACTTGGTAATTCAGATAAACAGAAAACACAAATGCCAATTTTCCAAAAACGCTCTGTAATTCGGTAGTCGAAAAATCTAGACGATCGCGGTTGGTGCCATTGTTTATTTCTCGAAAATCGAGCTCAGAACACCTATATATATATATTGGTTCTTGTCTGTCTGCCATAGTTTTAGAGAAAACCTCATCTAATTTGGTCCAGTCTGTACAAAAAACAAGTAAAGCTGATCATCATTGCCTTGCGCAAAGATGGACAAAGTACTAATTTAAACTACTTCAAGTACTTGATACTTGAAGTAGTTTAAATGAGTACTTTGTCCATCTCTGGCCCTGCGGAATTTAAATGGATCTTTTCAAACTTTCAAACCGAACGAGAGACTACTTTGTATCGATCCTATATCAAAAGAAAATTTTAATTAATCAAAAAAAAAACAGTTTTCTTTGTGTATAAGCGATACTTATACTTGTGGATGAGATGAGTATGGGGATATTGGTGAAGTGGAAACCGTTCAAGTTCCAGAGTATTTTATATAACAGGAAATAAAGATAAAGTTTGTTGGTATCATAAAAATAAAATTAGCTGTTTAGCAATAGTAGCTATCTAATTGCCTGTATAAATCGCTTCCAAACGTCTCTTTTATATATGTTACGAAACGTTAATCACATATGTGTTATTTGTTGAAACGCAATTTGTTTCGTATTGTCAAAGTTAGTTACAGTACTATATTAAGATTATCTTGGAAGTTAGATCACATTAACAAGTCCGTGGGCTGAAAGTTTCTCAGTAAGTAAGTTAGAAATGCGAGAAGTTTTATAGAAGCAGCAATATGTTTTTATTTTCTTGCGTAGTGCTCCTAAAAGTTTTCGGCTAAACAAGATTATACTTGACAGATTATAAATATGAGGGCGTCATTGTCAAGTCTCCATCACAATAATTTATCTTTTTTCTTGTCAAAATGTCGAAAAATCACTCCGTTGGCATTGGTTCGTTTCTAAATAAATTTCACTTTCAATTTATATCCCTGTGTCATTTTGATGTATCACGGTGTGCTGTGATTTATGTTTCATTTCACTTTGAAATCTGCAGAGAGAAGAACTTATTTGTGAAAAGATGTATGTGACGGTAAATTGCTGTATATTTCTCTAAATAATATTTACAAATGTTTCTTCAGACAACTTTGAAATATGAAATATCTTCGCAATGTAACCACTTGTGTAAAAATTCAATAAGGCAAGGTGAAATACGATATAAATATGATATATCCGCAAAATGTGTAGCAACTTCTTTCACAACGTATAAAAAATCTATTACAGGTCGTTTGCCATGCGGAATGATATTCTCGATCGACGCAAAGGCGTAAGTGCTATATTTTATTGATAATGTTTTCATACGTGAATAATAATTTTACCTTAGATCAGTCCTCAGAGATGTAAATGTAGTGGAGTCAAATTAGGACTAAAAAATTCGTAATGTGAATTGTCTGGTCAGGGCGGTTGTTTTGTTTTAACGTGTTCAGGGGATCAACTTAAGTTCACAGTTCAGTTTTGCGTTTCTGCGAGGTCGGCGTATTGTTTATTTAAACAATTTAATTTTTTAGACTATAGGTTTTCTTTGAATATCTCGAAATCTATAAGTCCTATCGAAAACAACAAAAAGAAGGAAAATGTTCGTTATGAGCTGTACAATAAAAGTACATAAACTATAATTCATTCCAATTGTTATTATTATTAAAAAAAATGTTCTTTCAAAAATAATGGATAATCAATGGGGGAAATATAGCTCTTATAAAGTAAATCCACCACTTAAAATTTCAAATCAAATGATTATTAAAACGGCTCAAATATACAATTGTTGCTAAAACTTTGCACCCTTGTGAAATCCTGCCATCAAAACCAAGAAATGTGTGCGATGGCTCAAATTGTAGCTTTTTATAAGTACTTTAAGATCACGGAGAGAGAATTTCTTTTTCAAAATTTAAACCCTTTTCATTGCAGTTGTTTATAATTTTCGAAATTGTAGTTATAAACAAAAAATAACTCTCCGGTTTTTTATAAAATCAAAAACGATAAAGGAATAATGCAAGTAGATTATAAAAGCCTACTTAAAAAAAAATTAATGCTCTACTTGTATTTGGAGCTGAGATACGTTTTTACGTTTAGGTTACTTATAAATAAACAAATCGATATTTCTTATTGAAACTTGAACTGGTAATTTTCGAATGTCAATTATTTTGTCTCTACTACTTGAAAATAATCCAAAGCTACAATTAATTGTTAAAAAATATAGAGGCCGAGGCCGATTTTGTCTAAATGTTATATTATGTTTGTACAAATCGGACTTTAGTCGCTAGATAGTCCAGTGGGTAAGACAACTGGCACTTTTATTCAGGATGCGGACGTCTCGGGTTCAAATTCTGCTCGCGAAATATATATTTTTTATTTTATCAGTGGTATTAAAAGTTTTACAAAGCTTTATACATGAACATAAGGGTAATTGTTCAAGTTAGGTTGGTTTACCATTTTCGTCACAAAAATTAAAAAAGTTAAAAAAATTGAAAATGTGCATTATATTTTCAAAGCCGCTTTATTCGATGTTATTTTAACAATTGTATCTTTGGATTATCTTTAAATAGCAGAAACAAAATAATAAGCATTGGAGAATAACCAGCCCAAATTTCAAGAAGAAATATCGATTTGTTTATTTATAAGTGACCTAAACGTAAAAACTCCGTATCACAACTCCAAATGTAAGTAGAACATAAATTTTTTTCCAAATGTTGAATTTTTGATCTACTTTCATTACTGGTTTACCGTTTTTTAATTCATAAAAAAATCAGAGAGTTACTAAAATTTGGAAAACTTTAAACAACTGCAATAAAACGGGTTTAAATTTTGAAACAAAACTGTTTTTCTCCGTGATCTTAAAACACTTATAGAATACTACAATTTGAGCCATCGTACACATTTCTTGGTCTTGATGGCAGGATTTCACAAGGGTATAATGTTTTAGCCACAATTGTATATTTGAGCCGTTTTAGTAATCATCTTGATTTGAAATTTTAAGTGATGATTGTACTTTATAAGAGCTATATTTTTCCAAAATTTCGTAGAATATTATCCATTATTTTTGAGAGAACAGTGATTTGTTTAAAAACGCATAATTTTGCAATGTTCAATTTTTTAAAAATAATAATAACAATTGAAATGAATTATAGTTTATGTAATTTTATTGTACAGCTCAAGTTATTAGCGAACATTTTCCTTATTTTTATTGTCTTCCATAGGACTTATAGATTTTGAGATATTGAAAGAAAACCCATAGAAATCCCGGTCTAAAAAATTAAATTGTTTAAATAAACAGTCCGCCGACCTCGCAGAAACTGCAAAACTAAGCTGTGAATTTAAGTTGACCCCCTGAACATAGTAAAACAGAAAAACTGCCCTGACCAGCCAATTCGCATTAAAATCCTAATTTGACTTCACTAAAAGCTACAATAAATAAATGATAAAAAACAAAGTAATGTGTTAGTGCTTGTATTATATAAATAAGTTGTATTATCCTGATATAAATTTTAGATAAAGAATCGTCTTTTTTAAATTCTTCATTAAAAATTATCGTACAGAATAAATGACGACAACAAAATTACAAAAATGATTCAGTTTATGTTGGCAACGAAGTTTTTAAGGAATTTAAAGAAAATTTATTAATAAATGATAAATGGGCTGGATTTTAATGACGAGATTTTCCATAAATACGATCGACCCTAGAACTTTTATCGCAAACAGAGCAGCTTGTTTGAATAATTTAACTAATTTTAAGCAGCAGGTTAATTTAAAAGTTTTCGTCGTAAACGAGCTTGTGTACTGCTCGTGTTATAGAACGTGACAGTGGTCATATATGGATAATATATAGAGTATTTATAGGCACAGCACGTATAGTAACCGATGTTGCACAGCCGGCACACTAGATCACACTACAGTTTGTAATTTGGTCCCTGGAACGCGTGTATTGCGTGTGCGGAGGATGGTGCCATCAAAAAATTGAAAAAGATAAATAGGGGTGTTTGCGAAAAGCACGGTTTAACCAGCAGTTCTTTTAGCGACGCATAATTCTACAGAGACGGATCGATATATGTATAAATTACCACCACACACTGTTTAATAAGAACGATCTTTAGACCACATCAATTTTTTATTTATTTTAATTTGCATGGAAAACCCACGCAAAATCTTATACATGTGAGTTCAACTCAACAGTTAAGACATCAAAACTAAAAAACTCTGACAGGGGCAACTCCTCAAGTTATTTGAGAAAGGAATTCATATACCTGCAGACCAAGAAAATAACAGGTAAAACTCGAAATTTTAAATAACCTCCGACCTTGTCCTAAAATCATCATCCTATAATTACTGCTGCATCAATCATCAATTTTAACTAACTTTAACCGACTAGGCTTGAGACCACGGTCCGAATCATGACTACCCTAGTCATGATTGGATGTGTGGTGACGTTTTTCACGTGTTGCCGTGATGGTAGCAGTGTGCTAGATCGCGGTTGTGTGAAAGACAACACGGCTAGTCGTTTTTCTTTCCTGAGTTCGAATCTGAGCTGCGGCAGATGGCAATGTCGTAAGGAATGGCTGTTGTGTTGTTGTCTGTATGCGCGTGTCTTGGTTTAGTAGTGGAATAGCTATAGCTAAACTTCGCCAGGACGTTAATATAAATAAGGAGTTAAAATAAAAAAAATAAATTAAATTGCAATTCCTTAATTTCTCCAAAGGTACAACAAACTACCAATTTAAAAAAAAAAACTAGAGGTACATTTTTTTGCAACACACTGTATAACTTCATATAAAAAATATTACCGTCGCATTCGTCTTCAGCATTACCAACGCCAACCGATTGAAAAGGGGATAGCTAAATATGTTTGCTTTTAATATATTCCCTAGTTTACAAAGTCTTATCCCGGTATGAAGCTTGTGTATATATTTTCCTACAATATTCTTTAAATGAAGGCGGCTTTTTTGCTGCTTGATATAATTTTAGAATGACGTACACTATTTCATAAATTATTTTAAATAATAAAATATTGCACGCTCTTTTTGTCTTGTTTGATATTTAACATAAAAAAGCTATGTATATACAGGGTGTCCCACGTAAAACTACACAAATCAATATCTTCAAAAAAAAAAAAGATAACATTTGAAATCTGGGAAAAGGGTTATAGTGGAGTCAAATTAGGACTAAAAAATTCACAATGTGAATTGTCTGGTCACGGCAGTTTTTTTGTTTTAACGTGTTTAGGGATCAACTTAAGTTCACAGTTCAGTTTTGCAGTTTCTCCGAGCTCGGCGTATTGTTTATTTAAACGATTTAATTTTTTAGATCGTGTTTTCCATCGGTTTTCTTTGAATATCTCGAAATCTATAAATCCTGTGGAAAACAACAAAAAGAAATAAAATGTTCGTTATGAGCTGTACAATAACAGTACATAGACTATAATTAATTCCAATTGTTATTATTATTTAAAAAAAAATGAATATTGCAAAATTATGTTTCTAAACAAAGCATAGCATAGCATAGCATAGCATAGCATAGCTCTTATAAAGTACAATCGCCACTTAAAATTTCAAATTAAAATGATTAATAAAACGTCTCAAATATACAATTGTTGCTAGAACTTTGCACCCGTGTGAAATCCTGCCCTTAAAACCAAGAAATGTGTACGATGGCTCAAATTGTAGCTTTTTATGAGTATTTTAAGATCACCGAGAGATAATTTTTCTTTTCAAAATTTAAACCCTTTTTACTGCAGTTGTTTTTCATTTTCGAAATTGTAGATATAAATAAATACAAATAACTCTCTGGTTCTTTTATGACATCAAAAACGGTAAAGGAATAATGAAAGTAGAAGTAAAAAAATATATTTGAGGACTTTGGTTCTTGAACACACACTAAATCACAATTTTATTTTTTTCACCCCTTCAATAACCCTAATATGCATTATCCAAAATTCAATAGTTTTTGAGATATTTCAATTTTTTCTTTTTTCTCAAAAAAGTATATCTTTATGTCTTAATATTTATTTTTCAAAAAATCTACTCGACATCTTTTTGATTTTTTAACTGGATTACTTGTCCAGTACTATGGTCATCCACTTAAAATGAAAAAATATCAGGAAATATTTCCATTAAGTACGTGAAAATTTCAAATAAAAACTTCTAATTTTTTTTCTCTTTAAATAAGCTACAAATTTTACCTTAAGGTTTTTCACAAAATTATCTACGGAACATGCGTAAAAATTGTTTTAAAAACTTCCTTATTTCAACAGTTATCTAACAAGATACAAATGTTCAACGCACCCTTGATAGTCCTAATAAATAATTAGTAGAAATGATGCAGGTGACATAATTTATTTAATTGCTGCCCGACCCTTTTGTTAATGAAAATCGTGCTTCATTTCAATCAGTTAGTCCTTGACTTGTTTGCATAAGTGTCATTAATTGACATTACCGTATTCCTTAAGTTTGTTGCTCTTTTTAACTTAGTTGTCGAAAATTTTGGTTTTGGTCTTTGCTGTTATTTTGTTTTAAGTATCATGGCCGCATATACCAACGCAGAATATGCTGATATCTTGTTTACATATGGATATTGTAATGGAAACGCTGCTGAAGCTTGTCGAGAATATGAACTTTGGTTCCCTAACTGTCGCTTACCAAATGCACGTGTATTCAGTACTACATATCGAAATGTTGGTCCAATTGGCTCCGGGAAACGTAGACGAGGTGACGCCGGTGCCCCTCCCATTTACCACCCAGATGATGAGGAAGAAATATTGAGACTTTTTGAGGAAGACCCAACTATTTCAAGTAATAAAGTTGCAAGACTAACAGGAGCGTCGCAATGGAAAGTTTGGTCTACGATACGCAGAATTGGATGTCATCCTTACCACTATACCCCTGTCCAAGGGTTGGAGGAAGGTAATTTTGGTAGGAGAGTGGAATTCTGCCGCTTTATCATAAATTCTGATGCAGAAAATGCAAATTTCCTAACAAGCATTTTGTAGACGGACGAGTCAAAATTTAATCGCGAGGGTATAACAAATTTCCACAACCTGCATTATTGGGCCGAAGAAAATCCCCATTTAACAAAGGAAACTAGCTTCCAAAGGAAGTTTTCCGTTAATGTGTGGATGGGAGTAATTAGCCGCTATTTAATAGGGCCACACTTTTTCCCCCAAAATTTAAACAGGGAAATCTATGAAAATTTTTTAAGGGATGATCTGCCGGTTATCCTGGAAGATATTCCTCTCGCTAGAAGAAGGCAATTGATGTTCCAGAACGACGGCTGTTCAGCACAATATCGGCTGACTGTCAGACAGTTACTCAATCAACATTTCCCTAACGCTTGGATTGGAAGGTCAGGCCCTATACCTTGGCCAGCGTGAAGCCCTGACTTAACACCTCTAGATTATTACTTGTTGGGTAATATGAAAGAGATAGTCTATGCAACACCAGTCAATACAATAGAAGACATTAGACAAAGGATAGTCGACGGTGTCCAACACATACGGCATAGATTGACAACCAAAGTAACAAGGACGGAAATAAGAAGACGCTGCCGTGCATGTATACGGAATAGGGGTTCCCATTTTGAGCAAGACATGTATAGAAATTAAGTACAAGTTTGAAATTAATAAAGGACTAAACGTTAACTTTAAATTACGTTTTTTTTAATGTTTATCCAAAAATAAGTGTCTTACTACTTCCATCATTTTTACTAATTATTTATTAGGAACATTTGTATCTTGATAGATAGCTGTTGAAACAAGGAAGTTTTTAAACAATTTGTACGCATGTTACGTAGATAATTTTGTGAAAAACCTTAAGGTAAAATTCGTAGCTTATTTAAAGAAAAAAAATTAAAAGTTTTTACTTGAAATTTTCACGTAATGGAAATATTTCCGGATATTTTTTCATTCTAAGTAGATGACCATAGTGCTGTACAAGTAATCCAGTTAAAAAATCAAAAAGATGTCGAGTAGATTTTTTGAAAAATAAATTTTAAGACAAGATATAGTTTTTTGAGAAAAAAGAAAAAATGAAATATCTCAAAAACTATTGAGTTTTGGATAATGCATATTAGGGTTAAATTTACTCCTTAGGTCATGTCCTATCACATCTCCAAAGGAATGTATCGAATTACCAGTACCCTGTATATACTAAATACCAATTTTATGGACTCTTACTGGCTCGATTTACCTATTTACCCCCAAACCCTTCAGCGAAATAAGATCAAAATATAATCTAGGTCCAGATCTCGTTAAAATACATACGTGTATCAAATTTCAAGTCAATATCTTAAACGGTCCCAGAGTAATCGTGCGCACAAAAAAGTTACATACAGACAGAAATTTTTTTTGGTTAAACTTAAAATCTCGACGTTTCATGACATTCTAAGCCCATTTGGACAGTACAAATTTTTAAACATGTTTTTGCGTTATTATACCTCCACTGGATGTGGAAGTAAAACACACGTATCTCAGCTCCAAATGCAAGTAGAGCATTATTTTTTTTTTCCATTCCAAAAGTTGGCTTTTTTAATCTACTTTCATTACTCGTTTACAGTTTTTATTTAATAAAAAAACCAGAGAGTTACTTGAATTTGATTATAAATAAAATTTCGAAAACAAAACAACTGCAATAAAAAGGGTTTAAATTTTGAAAAAAAAAAAGATGTTTTTCTCCATGATCTGTAAGTTCTTATAGAATGCTGCAATTTGAGCCATCGTACACCTTTCTTGGTCTTGATGGCAGGATCTGACAAGAGTGCAAAGTTTTAGCAACAATTGTATATTTGAGTCGTTTCAGTAATCATTTTGATTCGAAGTTTTAAGTAGTGATTGTACTTTATAAGAGCTATATTTTTCCAAAATTACATTGAATATTATTCGTTATTTTTGAATGAACAGTGATTTGTTTAAAAACGCATAATTTTGCAATGTTCAATTTTAAAAAAAAATAATAATAACAATTGGAATGAATTATAGTTTATGTACTATTATTGTACAACTCAAAACGAACATTTTCGATTTGTTTTCCGTAGGACTTATAAAACCGATGGAAAACACGCCGACCTCGCAGAAATTGCAAAACTGAGCTGTGAACTTAAGTTGACCCCCTGAACACGTTAAAACAGAAAAATTGCCCTGACCAGACAATTCACATTAAAATCCTAATTTGACTCCACTATTATAAACTTCAACTGGTTTTCATGAAATACCTACTTTACTTATTAAGGAGTGTGAATACGAACTATGCCACTACACAACCGACATTATAAATAAATCTGTTAGCAATGGGCAGTCCAAAAAATTGAATTGTACGGGAATACGTGGTCCAGTTAATGATTGGATTATCTCCTATGTAACACATAAAAAAATAGTAAAAATTGAAGATCACTACACCGACCAATTTGATGTTGAGCTTGGTACGCCCCAGGGAAGCGTATTAGGACCGTTGTTGTTTCTCCTTCACATAAGCGATATGTCATCTTATATAAAGTTGTTTATGTATGCTGATAATACTACAATAATATCTGCAAAAACCAGAGACGAGATTAACATCCTTACAACTAGGATATTTAATACTGTATAAATCTTTCACAGACTGGTGTACAAGAAACCACCTAATTGTTAATCTAAGTAAAACAGTATGCATTGAATTTACTAATCCCTATAAAAAACAAGCTTTAAATCTTAACTTCAATATAAGTAACATTAGCTTAACTTCTAGTACAACTACAAAATTTCTTGGTATTCCATTAGATAGTTCACTAGGCTGAGGTAACCAAATTGACAAAAATTAACGGCGCGTATTGTGCTTTAGATGCTTTTAAAAAGTCTCATGACGAGAATTCTCTTCTGAATTTCTATTATAGCAGTGTGTACTTTTCAATTTCCTATCATATTGTATCGTGGGAACAAGCTACAGATGTGCTACGGGTCTTTATCCTACAAAAAAGGATCATTCGTCTCATGTAGGAATACATTTAAAAGTAAAAAAAAATCTAACTCTTACGGGGATATACATTTTTAAACTGTTACAGCATACTTAAGAAAAAATTAGATAACCTTTTTAAAATCATGACCTCCATTCCTAGCCAACGCGCAAAAAGGACAACATACATATTGATAGCTTTTAGCACACATTTTATGATAAATCTCCGGATTACGCGAGATCACATAACTTCAACATTTTATCTGGAAAAGTGAGAAATGTATGCCCTTTGCTTAGGTTCAAAAACTCGCTATGTCCTTATTGTTAGAAAACTGCTTTTATAATTTGAATGAATTTAGTTGAAATACCCTGTATATCATCTTTCCCCTATCTTAAAAAATCAAATGGGGGTTTTCAACACAACTAGCTTATCCTGTGCTCTAACGAACAACTTCGTACATAAATATTTTATACACTTCGTTGTCTTTATCTCCTGTAAGATGTTAGACTATCATCGTCAAAAGTGGTCCTACAATAAAAGTTCATAAACACTGCACTGTCATGAAGCGTAATTTATATGAATTTCCGGCTAAATCTCTTGGGAGTTCTACAGCAATAAACTTTGCATATTTGATGTAACTATTTATTTCATGCCTAACGCCTCGTGATGAAAATGGGTGTTCTTCAATGACGGGTAATTTGTTGTCTCGCCTCCAACACTGGGGTGGATGTGCATTTTACTTTGTTTCTAATCACCGCTGCAAGGGAAGCAGGTGCATTGAGAACAAAGCGAACAAAATATCGGGAATTTTGAACACAAAAGTAAATAAATGTAGCGAAATTTAAACGTTCCTCGGGACTCTAAAATTCCGCACCCTGTCACATATCTTTATCATGAAGAACTTAAATAGTACAGTCAATCTGTTGTTTGGCCCGTTAATAATTCGTACAGGGATTTTTTTGTACAGGGTGTACAGGGTGGGCCTAATTAGATGGGATTTGGCAGATAGACAAAAATCAATATAGGTGCCCTGAGCTCGATTTTCGAGAAACAAACAATGGCGCAAACCACGACCGTCTATCATTTTCGACTACCGAGCTACAGAGCGTTTTTGGAAAATTGACATTTTTGGATGACCTCTATACCTCAATTACCAAGAGTCGAATCAAAAATCGAGTAACACATTCTTGAGGCACTTTTTTGAGTAGAATCTGTTGCTGATAACAAGAAAATTATGTATGCCTCAGTTTTCGAGATATAGACGTAACGTGTGTTTTTTTAAATGGAACACCCTGCAAATTATTTCATTATTCGATCACAACTTAAATTAGCCATCGTACGATATATATCATGTCATATTTATATCTAGAAAAGTGTTTTTTATATACCGGGTGTAAACGAATAGTGGGCCACCCATGTAACTTCCTTGTTTTTAAAGTTATCGGGATGAAATTTTGTATGGTGAAATTAGGTAAGATTTTCAACTTGTTCAGACCTGTCCGCCATATTTATCACTTCCGGTTTCACCGGAAATGGTCCCAATAGTCATTTTAAATGGACCACCCTGTATGTTTTTACATTTTTGAAATAAAGATCACATTTTGGATACATTTATACTATTTTGAACAATTTATACAGTGTTGCACGAAAAATAATTCGAATTTTAGTTGTCAATCTAGATGGCTGCGAATATGTTAAAATTATTTTTGTTCCAATGTAATTCATATAAAAAATCCGAAAACGTCAATATGTCCAATAATACACCATACAGGGTGCTGTAAACTCATTAAAATCACATTTTTCAAAATGACTCATTTGTTTTAAATATTATGATATGGGCCACCCGGATATTCAGAAAGCTCTATTTAGTAGGGGTTAAACGGTACCAAAAGTTCCGTAATGTGTAATCGTTACCAGCAGGAATGACAATTTTTCTTAAGAAATTTATGATTTATACCCATCTAACTTCAAATAAATTTTGATCAACCCTGTATATTTGTGTTAATATTTTATGATATGCAACAAGAATGAGCCAGAGGCCCATTCTGTCTCCTGCGGAGGGTGGCATATCATAAAATATTAACAAAAATATACAGGGTTGATCAAAATTTAATTGAAATTAGATATAAATCATACATTTCTTAAGAAAAATTGTCATTATATGATATGCAACAAGAATGAGCCAGATGCCCATTCTGTTTCTTGCGGAGGGTGGCACATCATAAAATATTAACAAAAATATACAGGGTTGATCAAAATTTAATTGAAGTTAGATATAAATTATACATTTCTTAAGAAAAATTGTCATTTCTGCCGGTAACGATTACACATTACGGAACTTTTGGTACCGTTTAACCCCTACTAAATAGAGCTATCCGGGGGCCCATATCATAATATTTAAAACAAATGAGCCATTTTGAAAAATGTGATTTTAATGAGTTTACAGCATCCTGTATGATGTATTATTGGACATATTGACGTTTTCGTATTTTTTATATGAATTACATTGGAACAAAAACAATTTTAACATATTCGTGGCCATTTAGAATGACAACTAAAATTCGAATTATTATTCGTGCAACACTGTATAAATTGTTCAAAATAGTATAAATGCATCCAAAATGAGATCTTTATTTCAAAAATGTAAAAACATACAGGGTGGTCCATTTAGAAAATACTATTGGGGCCATTTCCGGTGAAACCGGAATTGATAAATATGGCGAATAGGTCTCAAAAAGTTGAAAATCTTACCTAATTTCACCATACATAATTTCATCCCGATATCTTTAAAAAGAAGGAAGTTACAGGGGTGGCCCACTATTCGTTTACACCCGGTATATTAACAACAACAACACTTCTTATAATATAAAATAATTATGCCAAAAATAGGAAAAGCTAAACTACAATAAATGTTCGAATTATCTTTCATTGACATCTATGTATATTTATTGCATTTCTAATATTTATTGAGAAGGCCATGGTAGAAAAAAGAAAATCGAAATAATCGTAAATGTCAAAAACTAATTTGTAAGTTAATTGTGAGTGAGTATTGTTAAAAATGGTTTAATTTAGTAATGGTGAAAAATATGATTAACTGTTTTATAGAATGCGCAGAAGATTTAAATTTAGCTTCTGAGCTTTATTTTAATAGGTAAGATATAGACAGCAAAACCTTGTGCCAAAAGGGCCACCTAAACAATATTTTTAGATATCCAGAAAAGAGACAGTCAGACATAAAAATATTCAAAAGGCTACAACAAAATTTAAAAGAATTTGGATCATTTGTAAAACCTCGAGCAAAAATATATTAAAAATAAGGTAGAGAAGCTATAGAAGCCGACACCTTCTCCTTACAGCATTTTTTACATTTCCAATCATGGCAGGAGTTATTGTACGAAAATATGGACATCAAAAAGAAAGCTTATACAAAGAATAAATTTGCTTTTTTTTACATTTACCTAGGATTAATAGTTTCCGATATATTTAAGTTTAAAGATAGCGTCTGAATGTTTATAACAACAAGTACTTAATTTAAATGTTGAATATCTTAGAAACTATGACACTTGCGTCAAAAACTCTAAGGACCAGAATTAAAGATGCTTAATCAAACTTTAAAATGGTTCTTTGTTTGTTTCTGTAATAACAATCAAGAAAACAGTTCACAATAAAAAAGAAGTTACAAAATTTCCATCGACCATATTGAACCCGCCATCTTGACTTTTTTTTATTTTGACTTCAGATTCGTAATCAGCGATATCAAAAACACGATATCCCACGTTTTAAAAATATATCAGCAATGACTTACCCCTTCGGGGTAAGAGCAAGTGTGGCGACCGTATAGAAAATGAAGATGATAATCTTTTACTACAATAATTACCCATAAGAAAAATTATCTTTACATATTATGAGATTATTTCTAAGTTTTACATATTTTTACTGTACTATACTCAAAATGTTATAACTAGGGATCTGGTGGCAATACGATTTCACTGTAATTAACAATAATAGGAATGGAGGCATTGATATAATAGATCGATTAGAGCAGCTACCGAGTTTGGTTGCTGTTGATTTTTTGAATAAATGAATTTCAAATTTGCAAAGAAAAAATCTTCTGTTTTATTTTGTTCTTTCAGTCATTGCTATAAAATTGTTCATGTATCAAAAAATATAAATAAAAACGTGGTTGGCTGAAACCACGACTGATTTTTTTATAAAACTAATTGTTAATTTGCAAAAAAAGCGCTATTATGTCGCATTGGTTTAATTTGTTAATTTTTATATCCATAAGTAGAGAAAACCATTGGCTGACGTGTACGTTGCTGATTGTCAGAAATATTCCCAATTTACTCCCAAAAATGTCAAAGTAAGAAAATAGTCCTATCAATGGGGATTCTGCCCTGCAAAAGGTGGAGTAGTAATGTATGTATGATGTATGTATGTTGTTTAAGTCAAGACCTTGCTAAAAAATACAAGTTTTCGACCTTGAGGGGGGGGGGCACTAGCCGCCACCTTGAAGTAAAAGTGCAAGTTTTTTTCAAAATAGAGGACAAAATTTCCTACATTTTTTGTATATACATTTTTTAATGTTTAAAGATAAAGAGTCAGAAAGATGGATTTAGAAGAAAAATTTTTTTTTTTAATTAAATAATGTACGTTTACAACACAACATATTATGGGACACCCTGTATACACACACACCAGCAAAGGAAAAAGAAAATAATTGTAAAAAACATTAGAATATTTCTTGGGACTACCTAGATGGCGATAAAAGCTTTGTAATAATAACACAGGCCAACAAAAAAAAGGGGCTGTTATTTTCATCAGAACCATCTTATTCTATATTTTTTGACATGCTGAAACCGACTCTGATATTAAAAAAAACCCACCACATCAGTTGTCCACCACCCCCCTCTTTCATCCCCTAAAAAGGGCAAAAGAAAAATCTTGTCCTAAGGTTCTGATCTAACTTTTCTGAAATATGTTAATGTGCTGAAGCTAATTTTGGGCAAAAAAAATTCTATCGTGTCAGTTTCCCTCTGCCACCCCTAGGAGATAAAAAGGGGGTTGTAGAGGGTAACTGGTACGATAGAAATTTTGTCCAAAATTGGCTTCAGCGCGTCAAACTACTTCAGAAAAGTTAGATCAGAACCTTAGAACAAGACTTTTTTGCCCTTTTTAGGGCAAAAAAGAGATGGTAGACAACTGATGTGCTGGATTTTTTTTTTAACATCAGCTACATGCTGAAACGGATTCTGATATTGACGGTTCTGATCAAAAACAACACCCCCCCCCCCCCCCCCTTTTTTTGTGGGTCTGTGTAATTATTAAAAAATGTCAGCCAATGAAAAATTAGCATAGCAGATTTCAGCCACTATTTTTTTAAATGTTTTTTACAAACATATATAGCTTCCTGCAAAGTGGCTGGCACGGTAAAATAATATAGAAGTGTTTTTTACCCCATATTTGAAAATTCATCCCCTTTAACGCAGCAGTACACAGGTGGCTGAAGTTTGATTTTATTATTTCTTATCACTTTGTGAAACTTTTGATATAAGGTACACCGACAATAAAATCACTTAATTTTTTAGTATATCATAAATTAATTTTAAAACAAGTGGCTGATACAACAAAATTATATTTTGCATTTTTAATTAACTGTTAATTAAAAAATCAACAACGCCGTAATGACTGAAATGGTTTTTCCGGCTTTTTATTATGACGTCTTTTCACTTTTCAACTTCAGTCACACAATAAGATCATATAAAAATTTCTGCCACCAGCTCCCTAGCTAATATTGTGTTGGTATTTGATAGAACTGCAAGTACAACATAGTGCAAGAAAGTTATCAAATATGACCAAAAAAATACACCAGCTCTTGGCATAATAAAAATGTCGCTTGGCCAACTATGTATAACCGGCAACTAGATCACGTGACATGCATATTTAATAAAATTATAAAATGAAAACACTTTATAGAACATATTAAGACTTAGGATTGATATACACAACGTAAATATTCACAGGAAACGTAAACTTAACCTTCCTAACACCGCAAAGGAAATTGTTTCCTACAATACAGCAATTTGTATTAATAAAATTGACATATAAACTTCAATCCGTCATACAATGCATCAAAATTAAACTTGAGAGGCACTTATCGCAAGTAGAAGATAACTCGTAGCTTTGATTCGTTTTTATCCTTTGAAAGAAGTTCTTGTGTACATGCCACAACCAAACCGTGTCCGTGCACAAAAAGTGAATTCAATATTATAACAACAAACAAATACGTATAATTTTTTAAGATAATCCGCATTTATAAACTGTTTTAACTTCGCAATTGTTTGTTATAAGGTACTTTACCACTCAGAAAATATATTTTCATTCACATATTAAAGGTTCATGAATAAGTATAGTAAAATCTTAGGTTAAATTCATCGATGTAGATACCCACATGTGTAGACAAAACAATTTATATAATTACATACATACCCTTTAAAGTTTTGACCAAAATATTAACCAATTAATGCACAACCACATAATTTAAACGTTTTTTAAAAATTATTAAAGAAAATGCACGTCAAAAGTTGTAAAACATAAATAATGTAATCGAATCACAATCACAAAACTAAATACAGCGCTGCAGGCGAAACAAAAGACGTTCAGCTGTAATTGTTGGGAGCTCCGAGTCATAGCTGACTTTGCTAAGTAATACATAGGACAGTTCTCTTCTATTAGATTTGAAACAAATATTAGCAATAGGTATATTTTTACGATTTTCCACGGCGCTGCAGGCGAAACAAAAGACGGTCGAAAACAGGTAATTGTTGCAAATTCTAACTCATAGCTGTTTTTGCTAAGAAAAATATAGGACCCTATTTGTAATTTTCTTTTATTAATTCTGAAACAAATAGGTCGGTATATTTACCCCTATTTATACGCTTCTGTATTATTTGGATATGCATACCTACATGATTATTATTTATAAATATGAATAAATAGATATGAAGTAGGTATATTATGTTGAAACTTTATTTACTTCCACATCGTGAAAGTATAGTATTCTGTGATTCTGTTTTAATTAAGCTCTATTTACTTTATTATATTAACAACTTTATTAATTGAGTTAAACATTTTCCATTTCATAATGAATTATACATAACAACAGGAGACAGTTACTATCATGATATATTATTATTTACTTTTATAACTAGGTACTATACTAATACTTGCTGGATAACTTAACATAGTAACGGTAAAAAAAATTGAAATTTTATTTGTTCAAATAGTCTTAGAATGTCACGAAACGTCACATTTATGTATTAATTATTGTTGAAGGGTAAATGGAGGTAAATAGGTAGAGCAAGCAAGAGTTCATAAAATTGGGATTTAGTGTACATACGAGAAGTTATAGTTACGAAATTTTTTTGGCATCAGCCACTCCACCCCATTATTAAAGTGGGTAAACAAATAAAATTGTGATTTAGTGTGAGTACAAGAACCAAAGGCCTCAAACTTTTCTTAGGCATCAGCCACCTCCACCACCATCCCATCGGAAAATTCGATATGGAAGTAACGATTATTTAGGCAGTGGTTTTTAATGCTTTATACTTTCAGAACTAAGACTATAAAATACACAACTGACTGATTTGGACATATTATGTTAGGTATCTATTTATATATAATTTTCTAATATATGTCTGTTTGTCTGCTTTTCCACACCCTCCTGAAGCAACTACTAGATCCAGAAATGTGAAAATTTGCACATATATATTATGAAAGGTGGGGCAGAACCTGAAAAAGTCTGAACTTCGACTTTCCTAATGAATTTCAGCCAGATTTTCGATTTTCCTAACTTGTGTCTGTCTGTCTGTCTTCCTGAAATAACCGCTTGATCTAAAAATGTGGAATTTTGCACAGATATATTGTAAAGGGCGAGGCAGAACCTAACGCAGCCTGAATTTAAAGGTTAAAAATACGCAAACATAAAAACAACCCCTAAAATTTCTTTGAATAATAGCTTATACTGAATGTGAAAATTAGATTTATTTTATGATAACTATTAGGTATCGATTCAAAAGAGGTAACAAAAGGGTAAAAACTACCTCTATTCACACTCCATTCAGGGGGTGAAACGCCATACACAGCACCTAATGTTAAAAAAATAAGTACCAAGGTGATTAAAAATGTACAAAATGATTTTTCATTACTAGTTGAGCCAGACCTTCAACTGATCCTGACCTCGGCATCCCCGTTTTCAAAAACAACCCCTATAAAGGTATGAAATAATATTCGCAGCAAGTATTACTACAAAAAAACACTTTAATAAGCGACCCTGGAAACCACCAAACTACCCTATTCGTAGGTGAAATTCTATTCACAGTCACGAATACTAAAAAAAATGCCACGGCACTTAGAAATGCACTAAATTATTGTCTACTAGTAAAACATCCACTTCGTCTCGACGTGAGTATCCTCATTACGAAAAACTACCTCTATATGAATATGAAAAATATTTACAGCCCGTAATATTACAACAGATCTGTATGGTTTTAGTTAACACGTTTTTTTTTAATAAAGGACAAACAGCGAATTATTTAGCAACCTCGAAAACAACCAAACTACCCTATTCAGGTGGTAGAATCGTATTCACCGCTTCAAATACTAAAAAAATAGGAAACAAGGTGACTAAAGTGAATCAAAATCTACTCCAGTTTAGGTATGACACTGATTACAGGCACTTTAGATAATGTAACATTAGAAAAGAAAAAAGATTTTCATTTTATGAAATATATAGAATCATAATAAAATATTATATCAACACTTATACTGATTACTTAATAGTATCCCTACAAAGAAAAACTGCCGTTATTTAGAGATGTTAGAACAGCATCTAGTACAGAATATTTACAGAACAAATTAAAATAAAACGAAAGGTTTTATTGGTTCTTATGTCTGCATTAAATAGATGGATATTAAAGATGGCTAATCACTGTTAGAGGTTGAAAATGATATAAGTTTATTCAATGTAAAGGTACTTCTGGGTAAGCTATAGAACTTCATTTATTGGATAAAAGGGTACAGTAAATATGCAAATGGATACTTGCAAATTAGAATCATTTGGCCACTTACAGCCAGTTTCACAATTGTTGGTTAAATAATGGTTAGAATTTGACTAATATAATTTATTATAAAAATCTGTGATATTAACAGCCAGTTTTACAATTGTTGGTCAATTAAAAGTTTGATCAAACGATTTGATCAATGATGTATTACTATAAAGGTAAGAACGTCTGATAAAGTTGTGTTTACTAATAATTATAACTTTCTGGTTCTAGTTAGTAAACCAAAAAGATAACCAATGGGTTAACTGGCTGTTATTGTGTTTTTCAGAATGCTCCACGAGGAGCGATCCTTTTTACATTTACGTTTTTTTACCTTGGTACCTATTTTTTTAATATTAGGTGCTGTGTATGGCATTTCACCCCCTAAACAGGATGTGAATAAGGGTAGATTTTACCCTTTTTTTTATCTCTATTGAATCGATACCTAATACTTATCAGAGTATAAATATATTTTTCACATCGGGTATAAGCCATTATTCAAAGCAATTTTGGGGGTTGCTTTTATGTTTTTGGGGGTGAAATAGAATTTTCCCCAGCCTTTTGATACCACGAAGACGTATCTTTATTAATTTTGAGCCTTTTACAACCATTTTCTCTGGGACTTGTGTTCCGCGATGGGGGCCAAAAATCAGCTATTTTTGACCATTGTCCTTTTCCTAATGAATGCCTGTCTGTTTTTCTACGCCTTACTGAGATAACTGTTTGATATAGAAATGTTAAATTTTGCATAGATATATTATAAAGAACGAGGCTGATACTTACGGACCCAGGTTTTCGATTTCCCTAATGTATGTTTGTCTGTCTGTCTTCCACGTTTTCCTGAAGTAACAGTTGGATCCAGAAATGTGAAATTTGGCACAGACAAATTGTGAGGGACGGGGCAGAACCTAACGGAGCCAGATTTTGAATTTGTCCTACTATCTGTCTGTCTGTCAAACTTTTCACGCCCTCCTCAACTAACCGATTGGTCTAGAAATGTTAAACTTTGCCCAGAGGGACGAGGCACAAATTTACAGATCCATATTTTCGATTTTCCTGTGCATATGTCTGTCTATCTTTTTATGCCATCCTGAAGTAAGCGTTTGATCTAGAATTGTGAAAATTTGCGCATATACAGGGTGTTTCACGAGGAAACGGACATGCTTTAATGACAGATAGAGGACACCGGGGGTAATCATAATCAACCATAGAAAAAGCTAGTTCTTTTAGTTGTTACTTTGTAAAGGAATAGAATACTAAGTTCATATTTGGCACATATAATACACTAGTAATCCTGAATAAGTACTTGTATCATGCACATAAAAAATCCAGGTCCGGACTTGAGAAAAAAAATGTTTTTGTTGTTCTTCAAGAAAAGAATACCCTGTATATGTTTTTTATAAATTTCAATATTAAATTCGAAAAATACATAAAAAAACTGAACAAAATGGCTTCATTATTTTTTTTGCCACACCTCTGCCGTCATCGAAATAAATTCCAATAAATAATGGAATATGAGACTTTAGAAAATATCGATGAATATCATGCGCAAAAAATTCTTCCACTATTAAATTGGGCGTTTACTTTTTTTTTAGCAATAATTATTATGTTCTAATTACATTTTTTTATGGAGGTGAAAATAAATAAAAAAATAAATATTAGAGGACACCGAATCAAGAAACTATTTCACTCCTCATTTATTACAGAGTGGTAATACAGCAACACAACATACCTATTGCCAACAATAATAACTGTAATAACAAAGTTGTATATCAATAATGCACATAGTAACAAAATAACAACAAAATATCAACAGAATAATTGTACCAAAAACAAAAAATGCAGATATTGTCATAAAAAATATGTATTCACAAATTAGAATTATAATTAAATTGTATGTTCAAAATAGCCCCCTCAGTTTCAGTACATTTTCTAGTGCGGTTCACGAGATGACCGATTGATCTTCTTATCACATCTGGACTATTTCTAATTTCGTTGCGTCATTCAACAATACTTTGAATTAATTGATCTACGCAGTCAGTGTCCAATTGTCCACTCTTTAAGTGACCTCATAATCTAAAACTAACTGATTTTACGTTTAAGGCCATTGCTTAAAGTAAAATTTCTGGTCTGATCTGATCATTCTTTTTGCCAATTAGTTTAGATAAAAATCTCAAATTAAGGTTTTTACAACATACATTACCGAATCTTTTAGGAAATGTAAATAAATATCCGAGGTATGTTCTTTCAACATGATGGAGCCTCACCACATTTGTACAACCAAATTAGAAACCATATAAATGATACATATCCAAACAGATAGATTGGCCACGAAGGTCCTCATGTATGATCGAAAAGGTCTTCGGATTTCAACCATGTAGATTATTTTATATGAGGTCATTGAAAGGGTGACGTCTACAAAATGGACACTGATTGCATGGAGCAATTAAATTCAAAGGATTGTTGAATACCACAAAAAAAAATAGAGACAGACAGTCCAGAAGTGATAAGAAGATCAATCGGCCATCTCGTGAAGCACACTAGAAAATGTACTGAAGCTGAGGAGGACATTTTGAACAGAGAATTTAATTATAATTCTAATTTGTAAATATGGTTTATAACAATATCTGCATTTTTGTTTTTGGCACAGTTATTCTGTTGATATTTTGTTGTTACTGTTACTATGTGCATTATTAATATGCAACTTTGTTATTACAGTTATTGTTGTTGTTAATAGGTATGTTATGTTGCTGTATTACTAGTCATTTAATAAATGAGAGGAATGAAATAGGTTCTTGATTTGGTGTTCTCCAACATTTATTTTTTTTATTAATTTTACCCCATCCATAAAAATTGGTAATTAAACAAAAAAGTAAAGCTGACAAAAAAGTAAATGTCTAATTTAGTAGAGGAAGCATTTTCATCGATATTTCCTAAAGTCTCATATTGCATTATTTAGTGGAATTTATTACGAAGACGTCAAGGGTGTGGAAAAAAAATTAATGAAGCCATTCTGTTCAGTTTTTTATGTACTTTTCGAATTTAATATTGAAATTTAAAAAAAACATATACAGAGCATTGTTTTCTTGAAGAACAACAAAAACATTTTTTTTCAAGTCCGGATCTGGATTTTTTTTATGTGTGGTATAAGTACTTATTTAGGATCACTAGTTTATTATATGTGCCAAATATGAACTTATTATTCCACTCCTTTACAAAGTAACAACCAAAAGAAATTTTGGCAAAAATAAATAAAACACCCTGTATTTCAGCAAGGAAGGCCCAACTAGCTTTTTCTATGGATGATTATGATTATCCTCGGTGTCTTCTATCTGGCATTAAAGCATGTCCGTTTCCTCGTGAAACACCCTGTATATTATGAAGCATGGGGCAGAACCTGACAAAGTCTAAATTTCGACTTTCTTGATGAATGTCTATCTGTCTGACTTTCTACGCACTTCTGAAGTAACCATTTGATCTAGCAATGTGAAATTCTGTACAGATATATTATGAGGGAGACGGGTCAGAGCCTAACAGAGCTAGACATTCGATTGTCCTAATGTCTGTCGGTCTGTCTATATTTCCGTGCTCTTTTGAAGTAACCGTGTGATATAGCAATGTGAAATTCTGTACAGATATATTATGAGGGACGGGCAGAACCCAACGGAACCAGACATTCTATTTTGCTATTGTCTGTCTGTCTGTCTTTCCACGCTTTCCTGAAGTGACAGCTTGGTCTAGAAATGTGAAATTTTACACTGAACAAATGATTTGAATTGTTGCCTGGCATAGATAGGCTTATGTTCTAGTATTCTAGTCTATACATAAAATAGCGAAAGCTCACCCATTTATTCACCACTAATCTCCCAAACTTCTAGCGGAAGTTGTTGAAATTTGGCATGGATGTTCTTTTTTGGATCTAGCCGCGAGATAAAATAGGATTTTTTAGTTTCTTCCTAAGGGAGTAAAACCGCCTCTTAAATATTAAAATAGTTATTTTAAAGACGGTTAGTTAAAAAACACGCTCGGAGATGTTAATTTTGCATTAATTTTTTACATTTTTACATATGCCAACTTTTATGCTTATTTAAATAAGGCATTTCCAAAGTTGGTTAGAAAAATAAAGAGTAAATTTGGATGATTTAAAGGGAAGAATGCGTTTCTCTTAAAGATCAGTAAAGTAAGCACTTAAGAGACCATAAAATTAGAATTTAACGTATGTACAAGATGCCAAGGTCTCAATTTTTTTTTTTTTGCATAAGCCATCATCACCTCCATTAGCACCCTATAGGGTACTAGCCTACATACATATATGTTAGATATTATATCACTATGGATATTTAAAAAAACAAACAATTCATTATCATTATAAAAATTTCATTTTGGAAATCAAAATTAAATACTTTTTTACAAAGTTTAATTATTTAATTTATTTAATAGCCCTATTGGCTATATTGGTGACCCCGATCGCTTCACGCGTTGTATGCCTCCTGAGAGAGTTGATGACAAGAAAATTATTATGCAGGACATAATCTCCCATGGATATTCTAGACAGCTGTATCAGTCGCAACAAGAATATGGGGCCGAACCAAACTGCTCGTGCTGCTAACGACGTCTATAACAAAAACAGCCAGCTAAAGGTCGTCCATTCCATAGATATCTTCGCTAGACACGTATTCCTCAGTCTTTCCATGAAGATAGTACCGAGAAACGAATCAAACTAGATTTTCAGAAGACTTGTTATTACTTACTCAATTATGTGCATGTATAGGTAAGTACTCTGCTATATGACTCCCTGTAATGTAAAACCAGCTTATCAAGTGTATCAATATATCAATTATTCACTATTTTAATTGTCTCGCCAGTTTTTCTTTAGCCAAAGCTGCTATAGCTGGTGCGACATCTTTGAGAGACGCTCAATCCAATTATGATTGCAAACTTTCATTCACTTAGCACACGCATGCTATTTTTATCAATTACCTTTTAGAGAAGCTCAATCCAATTATGATTGTGAACTCATATTCACTTAGCACCTGCTTGCTATTTTTATCAATACCTATTAAAGAAGCTCAATCCAATTATGATGCGAACTTTTATTCACTTAGCATCAGTCATATACAAATATACATGCTATTTTATTTCAATTCATCAATGACATATAACATACTAGCATTAAGGATAATGTTATTACAAAAATAAATTTCCTTGTGTTACGTTATTTTGTCATTTATCACTCAATCTGACTTTTCTTTTTTACTAATGTCATTTATCCATCAAATCTAACTTTTATTTTAAATCTGATTTTTAATATTGATACCTTGGTAAGTTGGTTTCTTCGTTGTAGGGGGGGTGGGGGGGGGTATATGTAGGGTACTAGCCTACAAACAATTCATTATCATTATAAAAATTTCATTTTGGAAATCAAAATTAAACACTTTTTTACAAAGTTTAATTATTAAATTTATTTAATAGCCATATTGGCTATACACCCATTATTAAAGGGGACAGAAAAGAAACAAAACTGCGATTTAGTGCGTGTACAAGAATCAAAGGTCTCAATTTTTTTGAGCATTAGCCACCCCCACGACCGATGTGGCTATATTGTTTTATGGGTTTTTGAGGTAGACGGGTACAAATATCATATTATTAAAGTACTATGAACAACGATTTCCACATAGCGAGGTGCAAATATACTATGAAAATTTTTTTCGTTGTAAGAGATTTGAATAGGAAATCCGGATGTGGAAGTAGCAACTCATTAGGCAGCGGTTTTTTCTTCATAACTCATGAGGTAGAAGGTTATAATTATTCATTTTAATATTTTCTTGAAGCACAAGTAGTATTTAATTATAAAAGACACATTTTGTGTTGAAACAATTTTTATACATGCATAAAATTAAGAGAAATGCCCTTGTTGGGTCTGATAAATTGGACAGTGTGTCTATATCTTGGCGAGAAAATCCTAATAGTTTTTGTAGTCCCTAAATGTGCTGTTCTTCACGCTAGAGTAATCTGGTAAATCCGTTACTATTTTCCAACACGAGTTCTGGGTTGGTAATTTCTGAAAATACCATTCTGTCTAGAGCACACATCTATTCATATCTCATATCCCACAGCCAGCCACATGAATGTTATCCATTGTCCAATGGTGTTACAATGCGGAGCTCAAAACGGGGAAGGCTTATGTGAAATGTTCCGCACAGTTTATATGAGATTTGATGTATATTTTACAGAAACGGCATAATTTGCAGTAACGCGTTTCAGAATATTAAACTCTATAACGCAAACTAAGCTAGAAGTTTTTATTGTAAACGATATCCACTTTAAAAAGATAAATAGTAAAGCACAACTTTACAGGATGTTAAATAGGACTGGATTATTTTGGTGTTTAAATACGTTTTTTGGGTATCAGAAATAAGACTGACTTTGTAAATTCTAACTAGATCGAGAAAATATTTTTTCGGCAAAAAGATGGAAAAATCATAAAATCGTAGAATGTTTCGGTTTCATTACGACTCACATTAAAATTAACTCTAAGAGAAAAAACAGATAAATTGTGTGTACAATAAAAAATATGCAGGATGGACCGTTAATAATAGACCATAATTCAAGGGTAGATTCTTTGGACCAAAATATGAGGATATAACCAAACATCCTTTAGTAAATTGTTGTTTCTGGAAAAAGATACAGGGTGTCAAAATTGTAATTTTTTTTTGTTTTTTGAAATATCTAAACTACCTCTTGACCAATCTTCTCCCAATTTGGTAAAAAACATTTTTTAAGCTAAGAAACAATAATTTATGTATTATATCACGCTAGCCTGTGGAGGGCGCCTCATGAGCTATACCTGATGATTAATATGTTTTCTCTTTTTTTACGAAACGTTGTGGCACTTTTGACTAGAAAATCTAATGCGGGAGTCATTTCTACGTAAAAAAGATACACTTGATAGAACTTGATAATTCCAACCATTTTCGAGAAAACTGCCGCATAGATCTCAAGAATTCTTTGAAAACAAACTCAATTTAAAACTCATTCGACGCCAAATTTTCCAACAACTAGCATTGTGGAACCGACTTTGATGTTGAAATCATCCATAACAATGGTAATTTCCATATTCGGAATCGTGTGGGGTAAGGTTTCTAAATCTTTGTAGAACGCTTCTAACTCCTCCTATTCAGCAGCAGTGCAGGTGCATATTCCTGCACCAAATATACTACTATTTGCTTGGCGTTGATCCCTAGGGAGATTATCCTATCACTGACAGCTCTATATTCGAGGATTGAGAGAGATCCAGAATCCCACTCCATTTCGGCTCATGTCGTTATTTCCGGAGAAGCATACCATGCTTCCCTTCGTGGATCTAAAATATCCGAAGTCCTTGTAATACATCTAGGAAAGACTTGTTATTTTGATGTTAGAGCCTGTCAGTTCTCTCTCCAGCAGGCAGAGTTTTCCTGGCTGTAAGAGCCGTCTTACATTCTAGGTTGCAGACGAATTTCTTTTCTAGCTCTCATTGTATCCATACTAGCAGCCAATTTCACACTGTCCGCCCTAGAAAGAGGACAGCGCTGGTTGCCAGTCGGAGAGCGACGCATGTCCGAGGCCTCGCTATCGGTCATTTTCATGAATGCTCGTGAAAAAAAACTTGAGTGCAGTAGTTTTCTCTTACTTTCTACACTTTATATGACAGCAGCCCACTCTGGGTCAGAGGCTGGTTGTAGTGGTCAGACGCTGCTATTAATTCGCAGTTAAAGTTGCTGCAACTACGCTCTTGGGTATTTGGCATTGAGCCTTTAAACAAGTCATTCTTCAGTAGCCCCGATCCAGTAATGGTAGCTCTGCTGCCCACTACCTTTTACCGTAACCATAGTAACTAGACCCTTATTGGTAACCACCCTCCGGGTCAGAGGAACCTCGAGCTCGCGTGGGCAGGGATGCTCACTTCCCTGAAGTAGAATTGTCTCCCAAATTGGTTTTTAGATCTCCGATACTCGCTACCCTTAACCAATATGTGAAAATAAATTTAAACCATCTTTAATCTCCTTTTTAAACAAATTTAAAAAGAGAAGGATCTCAAATCAACCCTCATGTTTTTATCTGTTTTTTCACTTATTATTCTGAATTAACTTACCCAGATAGCACAATCTGATTCCTGGAATAATCATTGATTATACGTTTGGAAGATTCAATTATTCCTAAAATAATTTTTAAATATCCCAGATAATACAAGAATATTCTTTTTTTACGCAAATGGCACAGTTTCTAAATATTTTAGGATCATCCAAAATGGATATAACAGGAATAATCAAGTTAATCTCACCCCAATATTTCCTTTATTTTTTAACTTATCCATTTGAAATCTGGGGCGCATAAACTACCTGTAAAAATGGATTTTTGGACATAAAAAACGGTATGAGACCATTTGCGGTTTACCCGGAATTGACCGCAACTTTCGATTGTTAAATGGAACACCCTGTATATGTTTACATATTTGGATTCAAGACAACATTCTGAGTATACCATGAGATTTTCGCGAATTTTTGAATCGATATTCAGTTTTTTAAGCATTTTAAGACATTCGTCTAGAGTGCTTTGGAGTACCAAAATTTGTTCTACGGCAGAAAGTCCAAGGAGAAAATATAATTTTTCGCTTAATTTCATTAATAACTATTTATAACTATTTAGCCTCCAAAGTTGAACATATTACTTTTTTATCGATAACTTTTTTTTTCAAATGGGAAGGTGATGGCTCATAGCGGTGTTCAATAAATTATGGATTTCTTTCTGAATTAATTGATATCCATTTCAAATATATGCTATTTGTTTTTCTATTTTATTTAATTTATTTAAAAATAAAAAATCACTTTCAAAATAATTTTATTGATACTTATATCTAATAAGAAACAAAAGAGATAGCTAAAAGGCTATTAATCACAGAAAGGTAGTTGTTCACATTTCATTATTAGATATATGATTTTTTTTTCAATTATACAAGTGCAAATCACACAATCATAAGTGCTCACATAATTGTATTACTCAGTACATTCCTTAACATTTGTGGAGTGATACTATTAAAATCACTTCTTTTTCTCAGTTCGAGATCAGAGTTTTGTAGACCCTTGATATACCCCCAAGTCTAATGGGGTTAGATCAGGTGACTTTGCAGGCCACCTTAAGAACCCTGGTTTGAAATAAGTTGTGGGCCATAAGCTTCATTGAAATAATCCATAACAACGCGGCTGTTATGGGGTGGTGTTCCGTCTCGCTGGAAATACAGCAATTGGTATTGTGTTAGAGGAACTTTCCTGCCAAAATTGATTTTGTAAGAATTCTGTCAGCGTACCTTGGAAGAATATTGGGCCAATGATTCGTGTTCCATAAATACCTGCCCATACATTTATCCCAAATCTTTCTTGAAACCTCCCTTGTCTAACTAATGTTTGATTTTGTCGGGACCAGTATCTTACGTTCTGCCGGTTGAACATCGCATTATTTGTGAGAAGCGCTTCTTCGGAAAAAAGGATGTTGAAAGCAAAATTATTGTCTCTTTGAAACTTATTAATTAACCACTCGCAAAACACAATTCATCTTACAGAATCTCCTTCGTAAAATGTTGGTGCTGATTGTACTTTAACGAGAGGTAATTATGTTTTTTCAAAATTCTTCTTACTGTTTCTCTATTTGATTCTAGTCCTTCCGCTATTTCTCTAACAGAGGCTGATTGATTGTGGCTGACTGTTCCTAGTACAGTAATCTCCAACTCTTCATTTACAATGAATTCTTGATTTTGGACAAGTGGCTCTCACCGCATTTTTCTGCCTCTAATTTATTGAAATAATGACGAGACGGATGTCTTCCTTCAGAAAAGCCCTGAGCATACATTTGACCCGCAAGCCAAGAATTTTTTCGACATTCGCCATAAATTAATATCATGTCAGTTTTTTCGTTATTGGTGTAGTTCATGTTAAGAAATAACAATAATGGGCACAAATCTTTCGCTAACAATAATTGTTTACAAATGTCATCTTCCTTTTGTTTTATAATATTGTATCAAATCGTAATGCAAAGGCAACTATGTTAAATTTCAATAAAAATTAGTTTGAAAGTGATTTTTATTTCTAAATAAATTAAATAAAATAGAAAACCAAGTAGCATAGGTTTGAAATGGATATCAATGAATTCAGAAAAAAATCTATTTTTTTTGTATGAATTAAAACAGAGAGAGAAAAAAAAGTATGTTCTTGTGAAAACGTAATTCTGTATTATTTTTCCCAGTTGGCAAATAATTTTATGGTGATCTTTAACAAATTTTACGGATTAATTAATTCGCTGGTCCTGGCCCTGTAATTTGATTAATGATTGCTCATTCACTCCACGCTATGCCAATGAATTATTAACTTATGAGTTTTAATCCCTTAAAATTGTACCCGTATTTGCCGCTACGCCCACACGAGGATATATGAGATCGTTAATTTTTATACCATTCATTTTACAAACCTGCAGCTAAAAGGATAGGGCGATATTTTAATTTTTAAACAAAGAATCTGCAGTTGCTGCCCGGCTTAATACAATCTCAGTTACGCAGCATTAGATTATACATCGAATAAAAGCATTCAATGGTATATTCACTCCCCCGTTACAATTCACAGGGAAAATCATTCAACCCTCTTGATTCACAAGCTAAGTTTAATCCCTATCCTTCACCTATGATGACGCATCCCGGGGCTATTCCTTCTTTCCTTCCCACCGCCTTCGGAAACATTATGTAATACTAAAGCACGAAGGAGCTGAGAAAAAGGTACATAAACACAATTTAAGGTTTATGTTAGTGCCTTAAATCTATAACGTTTCAGAAAAAATGATAACGGTTTTACCGTTTTTCGCGCCACTAAAACAAAGAGTTCACTAAAGTTGTTAAGTACATCACAATAGTGGGTGGATTCGATTTTCTTTGTCTTGATTGAAATCGACCATTTGCAATAAAAGGCTGTGCCACATTTTAGATAAATATATCAAAATATTATGCCGTTTTTGATGACTAGAAAAGTACACTACAAAACGCACCTGTGCGAGAGGCTAGGCCGTGTCAGCTACTACCCAATAAACAATTTAAAAGTCATCTGGTCTTCAGGAGGATTTAAGAAAGTTTTGCCAGGGTTATAAAATAGTCTTTTGTTTTATTGATGTTACGATTACGATCTTTTAGCCTTCAAGTATATTTGCTTTTATAAGGTAAGTTTTAAGGCGTTCTGTAAAACCTAATTATAAACAAGTATGCAGTAAATACATTTCAAGATATTTTTAAAACTAGACATTTTCAATGGCTATTAGTACTTATTAAAGGCCATTACAGAACTAGTCTCTTAAGACATCCTTGACAAATGTTTTGATGAAACCGAAAAGAAGCATCCATAAATCTAAAAGGTAAATCTAATTTTCTTTAAAAATTCAATTCATGACAGGAAATGTGTTAGAAGCATTTCACGACGTGTAATTATGTATTTTCTGGAAATGTGGATGGAAATATAAAAGAGCCCAAGGAACAATTTAAAAATCATTTGGACTTGAGGAGGTTTTAAGAAAGGATTGGCAGGGTTAGGAAATAGTCTTGTGCTTTATTGATGTTGTAGTTAAGGCCCTTTAGACTTCACTTGCTCTTATATGGTAAGTTTTAAAGCATTCTATAAGACCTAATTATAAAGCTAATTTTCTTCTAGGATAATATGTATTTGTAATGGGTTTATCATACCTACATAAAACTCTCCATAAAGCTAATTAGTTTTATTAACGTCTTAAATTCCATTTAGGTTTAAAGAGGCTTTAAATGATTCTTTATGGTTCTAACATATTTGCAATAAATGCATTTTAAATCCTTTTTAAAACTAGACATTTTCAATGCCTATTAGTACTTATTAAAGGCCATTACAAAACTAGACTCTTAAAACATCCTTGACAAATGTTTTGATGAAACCGAAAAGAAGCATCCATAAATCTAAAAGGTAAATCTAATTTTCTTTAAAAATTCAATTCATGACAGGAAATGTGTTAGAAGCATTTCACGACGTGTAATTATGTATTTTCTGGAAATGTGGATGGAAATATAAAAGAGCCCAAGGAACAATTTAAAAATCATTTGGACTTGAGGAGGTTTTAAGAAAGGATTGGCAGGGTTAGGAAATAGTCTTGTGCTTTATTGATGTTGTAGTTAAGGCCCTTTAGACTTCACTTGCTCTTATATGGTAAGTTTTAAAGCATTCTATAAGACCTAATTATAAAGCTAATTTTCTTCTAGGATAATATGTATTTGTAATGGGTTTATCATACCTACATAAAACTCTCCATAAAGCTAATTAGTTTTATTAACGTCTTAAATTCCATTTAGGTTTAAAGAGGCTTTAAATGATTCTTTATGGTTCTAACATATTTGCAATAAATGCATTTTAAATCCTTTTTAAAACTAGACATTTTCAATGCCTATTAGTACTTATTAAAGGCCATTACAAAACTAGACTCTTAAAACATCCTTGACAAATGTTGTGATGAAACTGTTATGAATAAAAAAAGGCCTCTATAAATCTAAAAGGCAAATTTTAATTCAATAAAACCTCAATAAAACATTTATTATAAAAATAATAAACAATATGTCTGCCTGAAGTGTTGTTGATGCATGTGTGTACACGTATATTTAGAACACATACGCGCGCGTCACACTGTCAAATTATTTTGAGGTTAAGTTTTAAGCTTTTGTATCAAATGTCAACGCGGTTCGTCTTGGAGGCGGTTTTTTTAAATCCCAAACGTTTTATTACAGCTTTTATCAAGTCCATGTGATCTTCGCCAAGTGCACTTGCATTTATGTAAGGAAGGGATTATTTGTGATAGTATAAAGACTAAAAGGACTTCATTTAGAGTAAATGTTCTAGGTCATTACCATTATTAGAATATATAGTTTAATTAGAGGACTGTGAAATGACAATTAGGTTTTTAGTTGGCCGGCCATGTTTTTCTTGTTATATAAAAATATTCAAGGTCAATCTCACAATTATAATTATCAATAATTATCACTTTTTCTTTAGCAAATTAAGGTAGAATTACAAGAAACGACTGAAAACTACCGTGGGAACCGAGAAGCAGCCCACTTTTTTAAATTTGCTGATCACGTGTCTATGCAAATTTTGTATGGATATTAAAATCATTATTATTTCTGAGGGGCCCTTGTTATTTGGGCCTTTCTTATGTAGTTTTAACGATAAACTGCCGTTGGTTTTAACTTTTTGTCATACCTGATGTCTTTTTATTACTTTTTAAATCGGCCTTAGAGAGGTTATAGTGCCACTCTTCGCTTTATAAATTTCAAATTCCATTTTATCTACAATAAGTCTGTTTAGAAAAAATAAATGCAATAATAAAATTATTTGGATTCCTTCGTGGACATTCTTACAGCTTCTCAGTTCTAATATGGACTTATAAGAGTTTTAAAAACCAGCTATAAGGTAGCCTTCTAGGTGTTTTCTAGAAATGCAGGAAGCTAATAAAAAAGCCTCCGACAGCTTTAAAATAGGTTTTAAGAAAGATTTTAAAACGCCCCGAACAAGGTTTTCAAGTCGCTTTATGGTGGTATTAAGGATATTGTTACAGCAAAATAGATTTTTCAAGGAATTTTATAAATAGTTTTATAGCACCCTTGTATATATTTAAGAAACCAAAATTGTTCCTTGGGTAATAAACAATTTAAAAGTCATCTGGACTTCAGGAGGGTTTAAGAAAGTTTTGTCAGGGTTATAAAATAGTCTTTTGCTTTATTGATGTTATGATTAAGATCTTTTAGCCTTTAAGTATATTTGCTTTTATAAGGTAAGTTTTAAGGCGTTCTGTAAAACCTAATTATAAAGCTAGGATTTATGGATTTATCATATCTATACGAAACTCTCCACAAAGCTAAATGGTTTTATTATCTTCTTAAATTCCGTTAAGATTTAAAAAGGCTTTAAATTATTCTTTATGGTTTACCAAGTATGCAGTAAATACATTTCAAGTTATTTTTAAAACTAGACATTTTCAATGGCTATTAGTACTTATTAAAGGCCATTACAGAACTAGTCTCTTAAGACATCCTTGACAAATGTTTTGATGAAACCGAAAAGAGGCATCTATAAATCTAAAAGGTTTTCATAAAATAATCTTTAAAAATTCAATTCATGACAGGAAATGTATTAGAACAGTTCGGGTTCAACCGGGAATCACATCAACTTTTTTTTCTTAAATAGAATGAGTACAATTTTTTGATGGTTTCTTATTGGGCATACAATTCTAAGTACAACAGTTTTTCCGATTTAAAGAATTCCAAAAAATAAGTGAGATACGAACAATTTTTTATTTTTCTAAAAATCACCGCGTCAGATGAACGCGACGTAAGAAAATTACTAAATAGGCTACGGAAATTATTAGTAAGGTTGTAGACTTGTCTGTAACGAACAAAATGTTTATTTGAATTACTGATATGTACGACTATTTTTAGGTTTTTCCCAAAAGGCAGAATTTCATTTTCATTTCCGTAGGGGTCCTATGGAAAAATTTCTTAATGGGACCGTGCTATTTTCTTTTATGAATCAGAAATAATGATTCATAAACTTTAATTCTTTTCGCCATTGATCAGCTCTTAACGATGTCCTTCGTAATAATAAAAGTATTTTTAAAAGGTAAACATAAATTAAACAAGAAATAATTTTAATAAAACGTAACAACCATGATAAAATAACAAGATTATTTAAAACCTAAATTATAATAAACCATCATAAAAATTGTTCACCGTTTCAATTAATACAAAGAGTAGCGCGACTTATTGTTGCACGTCTAACATTCTGTAGTTGTTGAGGTGTAATTTGTACAATTTCGTGACTAACTCTCTCTCCCAGGTATTGCCTTGTGGTTGGAGTAGTCGCGTAAACTCTATTTTTCAAATGGGCCCAAATAAAAAATCGACTGGAGATAAGTCAGGAGACCTTGCAGGCCATCTGACTGGACCGGAAGTGATATTTTCGTTCCTGTCAGCCTAAACGTACCTCACTTTCGTTTAATTTATGTGTACCGAAAACGAAATTTTTAAATTCAAAAACAATAAAAAATTTGGGGACGTACATTGACTCGTGGCCACCCGATAGTCTTATGAAGCTCAAGTGATCTTCGCTAAGTGTATTTGCACTTGTGTATTTAAGGTTACCTTCTAGAAATGCAAAGAGCTTATAAATGTCCATTTGGCTTTAAAATAAAGGTTTTTAAACAGGCTGGACAAGGTTTTCAAGAGCGATACTATGCTGTTCTACGGAGTTTTATAAGTGAATTAAAAAAAAAGTCTTAACAACCTTCAGAAGGGCCTTTTAGTATACAAGCTGCTTTATGATGGTGTTAAGGATATTGTTACAACAAAATAGATTTTTCAATGCATTTTATAAATAGTTTTATAGCATTCCTGTAGATAAGAAACCAAAAATTGTTTAGTGGGTAGGCAGACGTTTCGTTAGCTAAAGTGAAATATATGTCTACTATGTATGAGAAGGTTGAACAGTTCATACATGAAGAAAAATGCCAGCAAGAAAGTGGTGTTTCATATCAAAATGTACATGCACTAAAACCCCTATAAAACTATTTTGAAAGCCTTGAAAAGAAGGGAAACGTGATTTGCAGCAGCTTGAAGGAATCTTAGAAGTATCGCCTACATCGGCCGAGTATTACTTACTAAATCCATTGCTACTGTTAGAATACAATGACAATTAGAACGAGTGATAAAACATTCCGGATTTTCAACTTTTAAGTCCCCACGTGGTAATCAAAAACTTGAAAGTGCAATGAAAATTACATGCGCTATAATAAATCTGCAGCAACCAATAATTAATCGGTGAAATGAAATGTCTATATTCCTTTAATTATTATACAGGTAAATGATGAATAAACAAATTGTACGTTATTTTTCTTTAAATGAGCGTAATTAATATCAAGGGCAGTTCGTAATGCAACACAATCATTTACTGACGGGGACGGTAGCTCAGTGGTTTAGCGCGTCTAGCTTGCATACTGGCGTACCTAGGGAAGCAGGTTCAATTCCTGCTCATCGTGAAATAATTTTAATTATAAAATTATCCCCAAAAAGTGGTTCGGACTCCACTGTAAGCTGTAGGGCCTCGTTTCTCTTTACCTAACACAAATTCATTCTGGATTTTCAAGGAGTTACTTCGGTGACTTGAGAAGCGGTTAAGAAAACATTAAGAAAACATAAGAAATGATTATTGTATAACTTCATATCGCCTGCGTATAAGAGACAATTGACATCCAGTTCTACTGTAATGTCATTAATGAAAATATTGAAGAATAATGGACCTATCACAAAACCCTGGTGTACACCCGAAATAGATACAAATTCTGCAGACCATTGACCACAGTATTCAATATGGTGGTGTCTGTTTTCAAGACATGATTTGAAAAATAACAATAAATTTCTTAAGAAACCAAATTGTTGAAATTTTGAACATAAAATACTGTGATAAAGTCAAATGCTTTAGTGAAGTCTGTGTAAATTACGTCGACTTGTGAGTTAGTGTCAATATCATCAGATATATATTGGGTTATTCAACAAAGATTGGGTGATGTAGATCTTCCCTAGAAAAAACCGTGCTGGTATTCAATAATGCGATTCTTTGCATAAGAAAATGTTGGTTCATATAAAGAGCTTTCGCGATATTGTTGATAATCGTTATAGGTCCGTAGTTTTGCCTTTCTGAAAACTTGTAAAATGAATATATATTTTTTTAATGAGTTCGTGAAAGTGTATAGAATAATATCCTGAAAAGTTTACATTCCGCTCGAATGCAGAACATAAAAAGAAGTGAAAACAGATTTTTTTTCATCCATTTTTTCAAAATTTTGAAATTAAGTTAGGGTAGGAAAAAATAAAAATACAGCTCGATAGACCACGTGTTTCTGAACAAAAAATGTCCTAATAACATTTATCGCGAAAGCCACGGTATTCCTGCAAAAAAATTGTGAAGTAACTTTGTCACTCTGTGCGGCCAAGCGCACGGTTAAATGCATGCTATGGAACCTCTAAAAATTGTTAGCGGTTCTAACTAGTAAAATATAGCTTTTTTCTCTTTCTGATTATACATTTTTAACATTTTTCTTAGTGAACAGGAGGATAAATAGTGAGTATGGGGGGAAAACATATAATTATGAACTCACATAAATTTTTACCTGCCTTTACTGTATTGTATTTATTACATTTATCACATTTCAACTATATCCAATGGATTCCTTATATATTTGTTAATGTATTGGAAAAGTTCCAATATTTATATTCAAAACTATAGAGAGTTATAAGGATAAGATCGTGAATATCGCTATTTCTGATCATGATGGGATTGATCATATTTTCAAAAAAATCCATACAAGTAAACGAATTTGTGTATGAACATTCGAAGAGTATAGATTTTTTCCGAAATAGTTATATTTTATTTTTTCCAATGGGTCAAGTTCTCGGCAAGTTACAGCCTCCAATATATATATTTATCGAAAAAATCATCAAAAAAGGATATTAAAATGATTTGAGATGTACTTTTTTTTAAATCCACGTTCCTACAACTTAAATCATAATAATCATGAAGTGTACATGCTTTTTAACAGTTCTCAATGATGAAAGAATTTTTTTTAAGGGCTCTTATCTTTTTCTATATTTTTCATTGTGACGATTGAGTTCGGGCGTGATAATATATATAAGTATACTTTTTCCATCCATCCTTTGCTTGTATTGTTTAAAACAAAAAAACATCGAAAAGCTACAATTTCCATCTGTTAAATGAACCAACACTCATATAGATTGAACAAATTGTGATTTAGTGACATGTAATTCAGTCTATTTTTATCCTGGGAAACCATGGCTTTAGCGATAGATTTTGTTATGACATTTTTTGTTCATAAACACGTGATCTGCCCATCTATATTTTTTATTTTTTCCTACCTTGACTTAATTTCAAAATTTTGAAAGAATGGATTAAAAAAAATTTTGTTTTCACTTTTTTTTAATGTTCTGCATCCGAGCGAAATGTAAAATTTTCAGGATATTATTCTATACACTTTCACGAACTCGTTAAAAAAAATTACTCATTTTGCAAGTTTTTGGAGGTAAATACCTTCAAAGACTGGGCTACATTGTTAAACGCTTATCATAAATATTAATTTAATTTTAATCATCGCCCGACGATGATATCTTGGCAGGCGAAACACCTATCTAGTGCAGCGTTCAGTGTTGTTTGTATAATTACTTCAATGTCAAAGTCACATCAAAGGTTAGAAGTTCCCTCGGGTGGCTTAGAGATAGTCCTTTAATTTATTTAAAAATCGATAATGCCACCCTCTATTACCAACTAATTATTAACAAGTCCCTGAAGTAGAAATGTTTCGGGAATAGTGAGAAAGAGATAATATCGAAAGATGAGAATAATGGAAATACCGTGTAGACATAATTCGGGGCTGTAAGATGAGTATGCATAATTTGCATTTAAAGCGAGTCACCGTGGAGTTCCAACCACTTTGTATCTCCATTACATTAAATTCAATCTTGTTACAACCTTTTACACAACTTCCATATTAATTTAAATGAGATACGTTTCGGGGATGCCAAAGGTAAAATGTCTTATTTGACGTAAAGAGATGTAAATGCTTCTGTTTCGCGTGTCACATTAGTTCAAGCGTTACTTCACTGAATCATATATTTGACATAAAATATAAACAAGCTATCTATTATACTATTTCGTAATTTTTTTTTAGCCTATGCTAATTTTGAACGTTTATTATTTGTTTTTCATTATGATAGAAAAATAGTATAATGATTTTTAATGTAGGCCATGAAGAAAAAAAATTGTTTGTTTAACAGTTCAGAAAATGGCATCTAATCAATATAAATTAATAATAATAGAATAGATTTGTTTAACTCATTTGGTTTTAATAAATGTTCCACTGAATTTTCACGCTACAAAGTGATAGTAAAACGGTAATTGATAATCTTTTTTCAAACATAGACTAAGTTATTTAGAAACTCAGACTTTCAATAATATTTTATCCGACCACAACTTACAAATTATTTTACACAAAACAAATAAGTCACAAAATGTTTCAAATGATATTTTTCAGATAAAAATGTTAACCATTATCCAAAGAGGCAAGGGCTGAAATATACAGGGTGAATCAAATTAGATGGGATTTGGGATTTTCCTTAAAACTACGGCAGATAGACAAAAACCAATATATATACCGTTGGATGGCTAATTTAAGTTGTGATCGAATAAGGAAATAATTTACAGGGTGTTCCATTTAAAGAAACACAAGTTATGTCTATATCTCGAAAACTGAAGCATGCATAGTTTTCTTCTTATCAGCAACGGATTCTGCTCAAAAAAGTGCCTTAAGAATGTGTTACTCGCCTTTCAATTCGACACTTGGTAATTGAGATAGGTCACCCAAAAGTGTCAATTTTCCAAAAACGCTCTGTAGCTCGGTAGTCGAAAAAGATAGACGATCGCGATTTGCGCCATGATTTGTTTCTCGAAAATCGAGCTTAGGACACCTATATTGGTTTTTGTCTATCTGCCATTGTCTTAGAGGAAACCCCAAATTCCATCTAATTTGGTCCACCCTGTACAATGAAAGAAATCCGCACTTCAAATTTGAAGTATTTTTTTCAAAATTTACATATTTATTTAATATAGCGTTTCCTTTAAAATTAGTTAAAGTAGGAGAACGTAACAAAGAAATCCCTGGATCACTGCAGATATTATACAGGAAGGTATTCTCATTAGAGATATCAACAAGGCTCTAAAATCAACAAATGATCCAGATTTACGTCGGAGATATAAAATTCTTTAAAAAAGACATGAACTTTATATAAAAAAGGCTAAAACAACATATTCTGACCAATTTATAAAAATGCAGCTAATAAATCTCAAGCGACTTGGCAGGTCATCAATCAAAATGTAAATAACAAAAATAAAAAAGCAAATTAACACAATAAAATTATAAATAATGATCATGTCTACAAGAAACCAATGGACATTGCAAATGGATTTAACAATTTTTTCAGACTCTGTTTACCAACTAACTTCAAATACTCCGGCAGATACAAATAATTTTGAAAGTACCTCTCTGCCATATCTATTAAAGAAGTTTTTAAAATAATGTTAAGAGTCTGTACAAAAAAATCGCCAGGACCAGATCAGATTCCATATTGCTTTTTGAATGATATTGCCGAATTTATAATTTACCCTCTGACTCACTTGATAAATATATCATTTGAAAGTGATGTTTCCCAGAACAGTTGAAAGCAGCATTAGTAGTTCCAGTATATAAAAAAATGACCCTACCGATATTACAAAATGGGACCTATAGCCTTCCTTTCAGTATTTTCAAAAAATCATTTCAAATAAAACTACTATATTTTTTAGAGGAAAATAACATACTGACTGCAAGACAATACGGATTTTGCAAGAACAGCTCTACACAAAATGCAGTACTTTCCTCATATGGTAAAATTTAAAAAAATTTTAATAACAACTTGAAATAAGCTGGTATATTTTTTGACTTCTCACGTGCGTTTGATACTATAAATCATGCCATATTATTAAAAAAATTCTAATCATATAGTATTCGCAATCTTGCCTCATCGTGGGCTAAGTCATATCTAACAGGAAGGTCACAAAAAAAATTATGGAAGACGGCAAAAGATATATTTCAAACAGCTTAAGTATTAACACCGGAGTCTCGCAGGGGAGCGTACTAGGCCCTTTATTATTTTTGAATTTTATCAATGATATAATAAAAAAATATATTGTCAATACTTTTTAAACACTCTTTGCTGATGATAAGTCTTCTATTATTTTTAACATTGAAAACCTTAGCAAAAATGCTACAAATTGCGTTAAACAAATGGCAGAGTAGTATCAAAAAATGGCCTAGTCCTCAATACTAAAAAAAAAAAACAAATCTTTTATTATTTTCTCCTATTGGAGTAAGCAATAATATCAGTTTAATGGTTAAAACAGGATCTCAGTTATTACATCAGGATGAACATGCAAAATTTTAGGTATAGAAATGGACAAAAACTGTTCCTGGGATTTTTATATTAAAAGTCTAACCAGTAAACTTGCTACGAAAAATTAAGCCATCCTGCAGCTAAGAGGTGTAGTAACTATCGAGACAATTAAATCTTTTTACTATGGGCAAATAAACTCGATTTTCTCTTGTGGTATGCTATGCTGGGGTAACTGCACTGGGACAGAGAAAGTGTTTCTATTACAAAAGAGAATAATGAGGAGTATATTTCAACTCAACTACATAACTTCCTGTAGGCCCTATTTCAAGCAACATGGAATCCTTACGGTTTACTCATTACATATTTTAGAACGTGTGTGTTATGTCAGAATAAATATTGATCAAATACCTAAATGTAGTGACAAACAGATACACTAGGCGTGCCGCAAATCACATGTATGTTCCACCGAGTAGGTTCGCTCAGGTGGGCAGGGGACCATATAAAATTTCTATTAAGTTTTACAATCATTTACCTTACAGTCTGAAGGGTTTAAGCAGCTCCAAACAATTTAGAAACCACGTTAAAAACCCATTAAAAAATTAATGTTTTTATTCCCTATCCTGATTCTGCCAATTTCGAAATAAATATTAATTAATGACCTGAAAAATCTGATTTTACGGACAGTTTTTTGTTAAATATTTTAAATTTCTTGAGACACGTTTGTGATAATAGGCTAGGCTGTTTTTTGTTAACCTTTTTAGTTTTTGTATTGGTACATATATTTAAAATGTGTATTTATGTATATTTTAATAATGTGCCTGGTATTATATTGTACAGTGTGTACTATTTGACAATGCCAATACTGTTATTGCAGTCTAATTGGAAGGAAATAAAGTATATTATTATTATTATTAATTTAATTTAAAAAATAGAAAAATATTGTTTTTATTAAATATTTATAATGCTTTTAAAGTTAATTACTTAATAATTATTTTTCATTTTTCAGTGCGCTACTCATGAAAGCGTGTTTTTTAGTTTTTTGAACTATAATTTTTATAATAGCAATTAGAATATACTATTTGTAAAAAGCACCTTCATTCTCCAAAGTTCCTGTTTGAAATGTTAGTTGGCTTAGTTGGCGATCAATGGCTAGCAATATTTTTTCAGCACTATATCAAAAGAATTCTAATAAATGGTGTTTATGAGACTGGGTGTTTTATTTTGTATCGATTTAGTTTTTGTGGCCATTTCTGAATCATCCTTTGACGCTGAAGCCGTTCTGTGGGATTTCATATTTACTGCTGTGAAACCAATCTCCTTTCTCGTTATTGCATCACGACTTTCGTTCCTTATGCCACTGTTCATATCGCAAATGACATAGCGGGGACTCCTCTCTCGATATATTTACGCCTTTTCGCCCTCAGAAATTCATATGTAAGAGCCAAGACTCTATTAATTCAGATATTAAATCTAGGAAAAATCGTCGTCCCGGCTTTTAACTATGAAATCAAATCAACGCAAAATGTCAAAAAACATAAAAATCATTTATACCGGCTGTCTTTGCTTAGAACAATTTGCAAAGTTAAGCATGAAAGTGTTGGTGTTGAGAGAAAGCTAATTATAGAACAAAAGAAGTGGTAATATCGATCAGTCAATCCACCAAATTTTTGGCTGTTTTTGAATCTAAAAATTTCGTTTTCAGTACACATAACTTAGACAAAAGTGCTTTCATGCTAACAGAAGCAAAAATATCATTTCCGGTTGAACCGGAGGTGGCAACAACTTTTTTCTTTTAAATAGTCTTTTGAGTTTTAGCGGTAGTGTTTGAATTTGTATTCTCTACTCTCGACTACAAAACATCTACCATTTTTTACACTTCATTAAGAGTTATTACGTTATTTCTATGACTTTATACCATTTTAAGGGATGTTTTTGACTAAAAAACAAAACTGACACGATAGATCCCTTTTTGGACTACGAATTCGGATTCAGCGTCGAAAAATACACCAAATCCATATAATTTGGTCCGCTGCACAGAACTTTTTTTTTTGTATGGCTATGTTATCTGAATCCACAGCCGCACACAAAAAAAAGTTCTGTGCAGCGGACCAAATTATATGAATATGGTGTATTCTTCGACGCTGAATCCGAATCCTTGGTAAAAAAGAATCTATCGTGTCAGTTTTGTTTTTTAGTAAAATGGTGTAAAATCATAGAAATAATGTAATAACTCTTAATGAAGTGTGAAAAATGGTAGATGTTTTATAGTCGAGAGTAGAGAATGTAAATTCGAGCCTCAATATCCTATTTCTATAAATTAAACCGATGTCCGCCATTATAGGAGAGTGAAAACTACCGCTAAAACTCAAAAACGCAGGTGAGTGTAAATAACATGTACAAAGGCCAAATTTTGTATCTCTTAGTGCAAAATATTTGACTAATCAATCCTATGGAGGGTTAAAACTACCCCCACCCCTCATAGGTTTCAAAACGGGAAAAAAAAATCAGGCAGGGTGAACAAATATGGAGTAAATTCATTCCAATCACCAATACATGACTAGAGACTACCCTTAAAGGGTGGTTAGAGCTACCGCTATGCTCAAATGTTACATATGGGTGTTATTAAAATTCGGAAAAGGTCAAATACTTGTAGCTCATTGTGCCAAATATATAAACCTGATACGACAACCAACCAATCTTTTTAATAAGATTAAAAATCATATCATTGGTGTGGGGGCAAAAAATTACCCCCGCATACGGACAGAAATAGATAGACGGAAATTTAGTTAATTTAGGTATATAGCTTACATACATAGATAATGTCACTGAAGAAAAAAATCCTATATCTATGACTAAAAAAATAGGAAAAGAAAACCACTGAAGAGATAACATCCTATATCTATGACTAAAAAAATAGGAAAAACAAACCACGGAAAAGATATTTTTTGAAGATAAGAGAGAAAAATCATAAGAAAAGAAAGTATTTGGACTGATGGTCAAAAGTATGATATAAATACGTAAAAGAATACCTTTACACAGGTTATAAGATAGATAAGTTGATAAATGTTAAAATAAACAGTTGAATAAGCAGGTATGGTATAATAAATAAAACACAACTGGTTAATGCTTAATATATGAATTTACTACATTTTTATCTACCCTGCCTAAAACTACAAATGCCTTAATTTTTGTTCCAGGATATTAGAAGTAATGAAATTCTCTGTCTGTGGGTAGTTTTTACCCCTCCCCCAATAGGGGTAATTTTCAACCTTATTAAGATTGGGTGGTTGTCGTACCAGATTGGTATATTTGGCACGATGAGCTACAATTATTTGACCCTTTCCGAATTTCAATAGCATCTATGTGCATTATTTGTGCATCGGGGTAGCTCTTACTAAGGGTAAACTCTAGCCATGTGTCGGTGGTTGGAACTAATTGACTCCATATTTGTTCACCCTGCTTAAAACTACAAAAGCCTCAATTTTTTTCCCGTTTCGAAACCCATGAGGGGTGGGGGTAGTTTTAACCCTCTATAGGGTTGATTCTCTACCCTTTGAGAGTAATGGCTGGTTGTCGCACCAGAGTCAAATATTTTGCACTAAGATATATACAAATTTGGCCTTTGCACGTGTTAATTACACTCACCTGCGTCTTTTGAGTTTTAGCGGTAGTTTTCACGCCCCATAAGGCTCGAATTTATATTCTCTACTCTAGACTACAAAACATCTACCATTTTCACACTTCATTAAGAGTTATTGCATTATTTCTATGATTTTACACCATTTTAAGAGATATTTTTGACTAAAAAACAAAACTGACACGATAGATTTTTTTTGGCCCACGGATTCGGATTCAGCGTCGAAAAAAACACCATATCCATATAATTCGGTCCGCTGCATAGAACGTTTTTTTTTGTGTCGCTATGTTATTAATATGATATGGCTAAAAAATATTCAGGAGATGAAAAGGTTGACATGTTGATTATTTTTGGAGAGACGCAATGCAGCTCGAGCACAAACTCTGTATGGACAGAGATATCCAGAAAGAAGACAACCTCCGAGAAACTATTTCGTCAGGTTGGAGCATCAATTTAGAACTGAACCTGATATAAGTAAAAATTAAAGACAGATTTATTGTGGATGAAGAAACTAGCTAGTTAATGTATTAGCTTTAGTACATGTTGACCCAACTATTTCGATAAAATAAATTGTATATGAATCACCGATTTTCAAAGAATCAGCCAAGAAATTTTTAAAGAAACACGGCTATCGTTCTTATAAATAACAATTGCTTCAGTTTTTGTATGAGAATGATTATCAACGAAAAATAACCTTTTGTAATTGGTTACAGTTCCGCCAACTAAAAAATGAGAATTTTATCAAGAACATTTTGTTCTTTGATGAATCGAGATTTACAAATCTTGGGTTATTTAATCGAACAATGTTCGATATTGGGCAATTGAAAATCCTCATATTATGAGACGGGGAGGTTTCAGGAGCGGTTTGACTTCAATGTTTGGTTAGGCGTACTGGGCGACCATATCACAAGTCCAATAATATTTGACGAAAATCTAACTGGACTAAGATATCTAGAATTTCTCCAAAATATAATAATTCCACAAATTATTCAAATACTCAATACCAATATTGACGAGGTTTACTTCCAACAAGACGGGGCTGAACCAAACAATGCTATTATCGTCAGATATTACCTAAATGAATTGTTTCAAGATCGATGGATTGGGACCCATGGTCCAGTCAGATGGCTTACAAGGTCTCCTGACTTAACCCCAGTTGATTTTCTTTATTTAGGCGTACTTAGAGTAGAGTCTACGCGACTGCTCCAACCACAAGGCAAGACCTGGAAGAGAGAGTTAGATACGAAATTGCACAAATAACACCTCAACAACTACAGAATGTTAGACGTGCAATAATAAGTCGCGCTACTCTGTGTATTAATGAAAACGGTGAACAGTTTGAACAATTTTTATGATGATTTATTATAAGTTAGGTTTTAAATTATTTTATTATTTTATTTTTTCGTGGTTGTTACGTTTTAATAAAACTATTCCTTGTTTAGTTTGTGTTTACCTTTTACAAATACTTTTATTATTACGAAGGATATCGTTAAGAAATGATCAATGGCCAAAAAATGAAAGTTTATGAATCATTATTTCTGATTAAGGATAGAATTTTGCAGAGTGAGAGGGAAATATGCATTTATTTTCGATTTGTTATAAATATTTAAAAAACCAAACATAGTGTAATCTTTAAAAGCGTTTTAAATAATTGCTATTGTTCTAACGAATACAACTATATATATTTTTTATTGTAAATTTCTGTTGTACTTAAATATCGTAGTTTGTCAATGAAAATAGGTCCTAATTTCATTAATAAAGTATGGCATATAACTATAAACAAAATTTATGATAAAAACTGTATATGGTTGTATTCCTTAGAGCAATGGGAAGTATCTGAAACTATTTTAAAGATTATACCAATTATGATTTTTTTAAATATTTATGAGAAACCGAAAATAAACGCATATTTCCCTCTCACTCTTCAAAATCCTATCCTTGTGGCACGGCCCATTATGGAAATGAAAATGAAAATGAAATTCCGTCATTTGAGAAAAACCTGAAAATAGTCGTACCTATCAGAGTATTTCAAATAACTATTTTGTTCACTACAGACAAGTATACAACCTTACTAATAATTTCCATAACCTACTTAGTAATTTTCTTACGTCGCGTTCATCTGACGGGACCATTTAAAAAAAATTAAAAATTATTCGTATCTCACTTATTTTTTGCAATTTTTTAAATCGGAGAAAATTGCTGTACTTAGAATTTTACGTATTGATGAATTACTTATAATTAGGGAGCTGGTGGCAGAAATTTTTATATGATCTTATTGTGTGACTGAAATTGAAAAGTGTGAAGACGTCATAACAAAAAGCCGGAAAAACCATTAAAGTTATTACGGCGGTGCTGAGTTTTTAATTAACAGTTAATTGAAAATGCAATTAAGAAGAACGCCCCTGTATGATTTTATTGTGTCAGCCACTTGTTTTAAACGCTGGGTGAAATCCATGTGTCCGCGTTTTTTTTTCAATTCAATTTCTTTTATTAATTTTTCATATACTAAAAATTAAGTGAATTTATTGTTGGTGTAACTTATATCAAAAGTTTCGCAAAGTGATAAGAAACAATAAAACAAACTTTAGTCACCTATATACTGCTGCGTTTAAAGGGGGTGAATTTTCAAAAATGGAGTAAAAAAAAACGATTCTATATTATTTTACCATATCAGCCACTTTGCAGGAAGCTTTGTTTATTTGTAAAAAACAGAAAAAAAATAGTGGCTGAAATTTTTCTCGTAGGCTATAGCGTTGCCGAATTACTTTGAAAAAAACAATTTTTTGTACCTTTACTTCAAGATGGCGGCTCCCCCCACCCTTGCATTTTTTATCAAGGCCTCGACTTAAACAACTTATATCAAAATCAGTACTACTCCACCCTTTGCAGGGCAAAATCTCTCAAGTTAAAACCAATGCGAAGTACAATGAAAAGATTTAATAGCTTTTTTTTTGCAAATTAACAATTAGTTTTCTAAAAAAATCAGAGTCATGGATTTCAGCAAACCATTTTTTTATTTATTTTTGACACATGAACAATTTTATAGCAAAGGCTGAAACAATAAAATAATATAGAAGCGTTTTTTTTTTGCAAATTTGAAATTCATTTATTTAAAAATCAGCAGCAACCAAGCTCGGTAGCTGCTCTAATCGATCTGTTATATCAATACTTTCATTCCATATTATTGTTAATTACAATGAAATCATATACTCGTATTGCCACCAGCTCCCTATCTATTATTTCAACAGCTGCAAACGAACGCCTTCTACTTAATTATGAATTTTCGGGGACCAGAAGCAAAATAACTTATTAAATCACATCTTCCGATTCAGCGTTAGAAAAATTATTATGTAGCTGTACCTATATTAAATAATAGTTTGAAATAATAGTGACCCTTATATAAAATTCCTGACAAAACTATTTTGACAGATATGGTATTTGCCTACTCGGTATATACTATGTTTATTTACACAAGAGCTATAGTTCATAGATTACAAAAACAATATTGAAACACATTAGAATAAGTAACTTGACAACATAATCTGAATATCTCTCTAGAATTCTTGCATTTGGTGATTTGTAACAAGTTCTTTTGTTTAGAAACAATACCTGTACAGTTATGTCTAATAACGTTTTTCTGTCAATTTTGAGACTGATGTCTAAAATAGTTATTATGTTATTATAATTATTTCAATCCAATCGGATTTTCCCTTCTTAAGTTGTAGTGCTTGCAAGAAACGTGGCGCACGTACGGAGAGATGGACATTTTGAAGGTGTTCATGACTAACAAATGGAACATGTTCCTCTGCGAGCGATATTTATGGATTAGAAAAGTGTCATTTCTGCGAATAGTATAATGACTAAGTTTTTTTTCTTTAGCAAAATTCTGTATCGGCCCATTTACGTAGATATAGCCAATGTTCTCAAGTTGATTAAACATCTTGTATTTATTTGAATTGCTTTTATCTGGGTCTTCTAGTTTAAATATAAACCAACCTGTCTGAATTTCTTTTAGTCTTGCCATTCTCCAGGATTGCCTGATTACATTAGATTTTGAAATTAAACAGGAAATGAAAAGGAAATATCTAAAACTAAAACGGAAAAATCAGGCGTTCAGCATTTACTCGCTTTCCACTTCGTAATTTAAACTCGATAACTTGTACTATGGACTATTAATCTGTGTGTACCTGGCATAGAGCAAATATTATTAAACCATTTTTAAGAACTATATCTTTTTTATTTCAACCTAATCATTATTGAGAAATGTAATTTGGGTATATAACAAGCAGATAACTTTCATGTAGAGGGTGGTCCAAATTATATGGAAAACTATGGCAGATAGACAAAAACCAATATAGGTGTCCTGAGCTCGATTTTCGAGAAACAAACAATGGCGTAAACCGCGATCGCCTATCTTTTTCCATTACCGAACTACAGAGCGTTTTTGGAAAATTGGCGTTTTTGGATGACCTCTATATCTCAATTACCAATTGTCGAATCGAAAATCGAGTAACACATACTTAAGGCACTTTGTTGAGTAGAATCCGTTGCTAATAAGAAGAAAATTATACTTACCTCAGTTTTCGAGATATAGACATAACTTGTGTTTTTTTAAATGAAACCTGTAAATTGTTCCATTATTCTAATAAACCTTAATAAACAACAAAGTAGTTTAGAAATTGTTTAATTTTTATTTTGTGGCCAGCTAGATCTCCCGATAAAATCCCTGCCGACTTTTGGCTCTGGGGTTATTTAAAAAATATAATATATAGAGAACGTTCTAATAACATAGAAGAATTGGAAAACAAAACATTAGCTGCGTTGCGGACAATAACTCCGGTCATGATTGGACATTTAACAAATGCTGTAAGGAGGTGTCAAAAATGAATAGATGATAATGGAAGACAATTCGAACATTTATTGCAGTTTAGTTTTTCCTATTTTTAGCAAAATTATTTTATATTATAGGAAGTGTTGTTGTTAATAGTTTTCCATGGCCTCCTCACAAGTTTAATAAATTTTTCGAAAATTAACCACTTTTTCTAGAGATAAATATGACATATGATATATCGTTGGATAGCTATTTTAAGTTGTGATCGAATAATTAAATAATTTACAGGGTGTTCTATTTTAAAAAAACACAAATTATGTCTATATCTCGAAAACTGAGGCGCGCATAATTTTGTTCTTATCAGCAACGGATTCTACTAAAAAAAGTGCCTCAAGAATGTGTTACTCGATTCTCGATTTGACACTTGATAATTGATTTATAGAGGTCATCCAAAAATGCTAATTTTCCAAGAACGCTTTGTAGCTCGGTAGTCGAAAAAAATAGACGATCGCGGTTTGCGCCATTGTTTGTTTTTCGAAAATTGAGCTAAGGACACCTATACTGGTTTTTGTCTATAGTTTTAGAGAAAACCTCAAATCCCATCTAATTCGGTCCACCCTGTACTTAACCTTAGACACATCCTATATAAGTAATTTAAGCAAAGCGGAAAAGTTAGCCTGCCGTTTCCTAGATTTTCATCTTCCCACAAGCCCCAACGCCCTAAAAGACAAAAGAATATTAAAAAATCTCCCAAACACACTTCCACACTTTACACCGGTACGGTGTCTCAAGTTTCTTGTCTTCCTAGTCTAACCCGAGGATATAATTTTTCATCATAAAAGCTGACCTTCCGTTATAAAAACAAACATTTTATTTTCCCGCTATCAAAGCATTGCGCATTCTATTGAATTCTAAAAAAAAAAAACACCTTTATCGCATACCACCATTCCCATCTTTATAAAATATTTTCTTTGGTTAATAGAAAAAGTAACCGGATTAAAGTCTTTAATACGCTAAAATTGATTAGTTTATTAATGGCTATGATTAACCCTTTAAATTGAATGCAAAATGTCGAAAGAGCAGGGAATATCAGGTCTCCATAATGCACCTCCTTTCTTGTGGTTTTAATTAAAATTTATTTTTAAGAAATCACAAAAGTTCATAAGAGATAATTTTACACAAACAAACACCCAATTTAAATTAGAGCCAGAACTGCTCGTTTCAAAAGATTTTTTTTCAGCGTCTTATTGAAATCCTGACAATTGATTTGATAAAACTTTTCTTCGTGCAGAGGTAGATAACGTATATCAAATCAATAGCGTGAGCTTTTACTAGTGCATTTTAAACTTACATTCATATGTATATTCGCAATACAGGATGTGTTTTAATTATTAACAGGAACTACCTTTACGGAAATATCTCAAATCATTGCAGAGTTAAAATCTTATTTAAATATTCGTATGTATTATAATATTCGTAATACATAATACATTAAGAATACATTTATAATATTTTAAAGTAAATATAAATTTGTATATCACCTAATCTACCTAAAGCTAGTTCGGGCCCTTGAGATACATACTTCGTATTTTTGTGTGATTAATGAAAAACTTTAATAACATTTTGCTCTAAAATTATAATAAACTACTGTTTAAATGAAACATGACAGTTTACATTCCTCTAGCTCTGTATGATAGCTATGACTGAGTATTCTCTATGCTATTTTACATGTTCCAAATTCAAAGTAAGAAACAAATTATTGCAGAACAAACTACATACAGCTACACCTGAGTTGCCCAAGAAACAATGGTCAAGCCTGCCGTTTTTCTCATTAATTTTTAGTATATTTTAATAATATTTAGTCTTTTTATTTTAATACTGTCAATTTACAACTCCGGTAATTTTAATTTAATTTCTCGCGCACTAATCTGACACAGGCTTACTCCGCATGCGCGAAGATAAAAAGCATGGCTCGAAGGAAAAATCAAACCAATACACTCTATCAAATCCCGCTGTTAAAACGCTCTCGTGCTGAATTTCACTCTAATTATAATAATAATAATAATAATTAAATAATTTCTCTAATACCTATTAAAGTGAGCCTATTAAACAAAAGTTGTTTTGCTTGTACCAGTTACAGTCCACAGAACCACGAGGCCCGGATTTTCGAACTTCCAAACATCCAGATTCCAGGTAAGTGCCAGGCTTCGCCTCTAACTTAACGAATCATTTTTTGTCAGCTTCGCGCCGAATTGTTTGTTACGCTTTACATAATGTGTTAAACAATTAATCGTTTCCACCAGATTGCATGGTACTTAACGTAAAATATCGGTTAAAAATACAAGAAATAAGCGAGTCCTATTTTATCACGTTTTGCGCGGTCACGGTACGGGTTGTTGCCGGGCGACTGATACGCTGCTAATTCGCTGCAGTGCTTTGTTTACATTTGTGAACGTACTTTGTCATAACATAACTCATAATAATTTCGCTTACGAATATTAATAATTTAAAAATGATTTATAAAAGGGTATTGGTATAACCCTACTTTCTCTTTTTACTGAGAACATAATTCATAACACAGCCACAAAAAAAATGTTGGCCTGTGTACTACACTAGTATATTCTCATGTATTTTCGCGCGCTGAATCCGAATCCGAGGTCACAATTGGCTCAGATAGCCAAAGATGACTAAAAACAGGCACTATTGCATATTTCAAGGAATGCCTTTAAAAAAAATCAAAGGAAAATATTTGATAACATGTTTTTTTATCAACTGAATTTACATTGGACTACAGAATTCACTATGTATATTTTAACTCATACATAACCTCAAAAAATGCTCGATATCACTCAAATACCGTACAAGTCGGGGAGCCCTCCTTAGCTGTACGTACACCCCCCCCCCGATCCTCGGGGACAATGTTTTTCATAAATATTAAAGCCTAAGGAACAATTTAAGACATGTCCTAAAAAAACTGGCTGTACTTTCAAAATGGTGGCAATATGTTAAAAAAAATGTTGCCAATGTTGTTTTTGTCATTTAACACAAAAACTAAAAAAGATGGATAAAAACTTCTTTCACAAAAAACAACGTGCATAAAATTTTCTACAATTTTGTTCCTATACAATATTTTGATAGGAGTTACCATTTTCCAGTTAAATGAGTCCAAAATTAAGAAAGCATGGAAAGTCATATATATTGGTAAATTACTTAGAGGAAATAACTGTGTTATTGTAAGACGTATAATATAACTTTATATATTTAACATAACAAAAAATAAAATAAACTGAAAAAAATTAATAATAATAATAATAATAATAATAATAATAATAATAATATAATTTATCTTATTTACATTTATCTTGAAAACGGTAACAATGGTATCTGGAAAATGGTAACTCCTATCCAAATATTGTACAGGAACAAAATTGTAGAAAATTTTATGCACTTTGTTTTTAGTGCAGAAAGTTTTTTTCCGTCTTTTTTAGTTTTTGTGTTAAATTACAAAAACCATATTTGCAATTTTTTTTTAAGCGGACGCCATTTTGAAAGTGCAGCCAATTTTTTTTTTTTAGGACATGTCTTAAATTGTCCCTTAGGCTTTAGTCTTTATGCAAAACATTGTCCCCAAGGATCGGGGGGGGGGAGGGCTGACCCATGCAGCTTTTTCAATCTTATCCATTTTCGTTTCTAAACATCTTTCTAATTTTTGGTCCATAAAAAATTGCCTCCTTCAATTCCGCATCTGAAATGTTTGGAAGTATTAGTTTTGCGCTGGAAACAATCACCATCTTTATACAAAGCCTTAACGGAAATACTTTACAAGGTCCAAATTTATATGAAAGGTGGAAGAAGGTTTTTTGAAGTATCGACCAAAAGTTTGTTTTTTCCTTCAAAAGTTCTTCTCCCACCTCTTCGTATAAAGTAGGACCTTTTAAAGCAATACGTTAATGCTTTGAACAAAGATGGTGATTACTTCAAGCATATTTAACATATGTTTCCAAACATTTCCGATGCAAAATTAAAGGAAGGAATTTTTAATGGGCCAGAAATCAGAAAAATGTTAAGAAACAAAAATGAACAAAAATAAAAAAGCTGCGGGGCTCAGTTTCAAAAATGTAGTGAAGAATTTTATAGGAAATAATAAGAGTCTAAATTACAAAAAAATAGTAGGGGAAATGATTAAACATTTTGAACAGTTGGGCTGCCTAATGAATTTAAAGCTGCATTTCGTAGATTCACATGTAGACCACTTTCCAGAAAATCTTGGGGATTATAGCGAGGAACAGGGAGAACGATTCCATCATAACACCAAGGAAATTAAGTCAATATCAAGGAAGGTGGGATATAAGTATGATGGCTGATTTCAGCTGGGCGTTGAAAAGGGAAGTACCATAAAAAGAAAAAGTAAAGATTTTCCTCTATAGCTAAATTTTTAAATAAATGTTCGAGATTCATCAGTTAGATTCATTAAAATGTTTAACTATTCTCTTGGATTATCCGGGAGAGTAGATCAATTGTAGACGTGGTTTTAGAATTAGCTGCTCGAAGAACTCATCGCGAGTACAGGAAATTTTTCAGAGTGGTCAAATAAAAATTTTTTTTTTAGAATTTTTGTAGTTTATCTCCCTCAATACGTATAAAAACTATTTTGATTTGTTTGCTTCGCAAATCCTGGATTTGGTATATAAAAATATCATTTTTGAGGGATTTCGAGGATTTTTTTTTGAGATTAGTGATCAATACCCTACCTACGAAACACATTCCGGCCATGAATTGAAAATCACTTTCTCAACAAAAAAAATTCAAAATTGTTTTGATTGCCTTGATTCGTAAATTTAGGGTACGGTATATGAAAATTTCATATTTGAGTGATTTCGCGCATTTTTTTGGAGTTATGTATGTTAAAATACCGGGTGCCACAGGCTAGTAGCTCCCCCGTATATTTCCTTTATTTTTTAACTTATCTATTTGAATTTTGGGATGTATAAACTACCTGTAAAAATGGATTTTTGGACATAAAAGACGGTATGAGATCATTTCCGGTTTACCCGGAAACGACCGCAACTTTCGATTTTTAAATAGAATACCCTGTATATTTTTACATATTTGTATTCAAGACAACATTCTGAGTATACCATGAGATTTTCGCGAATTTTTGAGTCGATGTTCAGTTTTTTTAACAATTTTAAGACATTCGTCTAGAGTGCTTTGGAATACCAAAATGTGTTCTACGGCAGGTAAAGTTCAAGGGAAAAATATAATTTTTCGTTTAATTTCATAAATAACTATCTACGAAGCCTCCAAAATTGAACAAATCACTTTTTTATCGAAAACTTTTTTTTCAAATGGGAAGGTGGTGGCTCATACTGTTCAATAAATTATAGATTTTCTGAATTCATTGATATCCATTTCAATTCTATGCTCTTTGTTTTTCTATTCTATTTTTATTTAAAAATAAAAAACCACATTCAAAATAATTTTTATTATTATTCACAAAAAGGTAGTTATTCACATTTCATTATTAGACGTAAGTTTTTTGCAAAGGCAACTACGTTAGTTCAAGAAAAATTATATTGAAAGTGATTTTTTATTTTTAAGTAAATTCAATAAAATAGAAAAACAAACAGCATAGATTTGAAATGGATATCAATGAATTCAGAAAAAAATCTATAATCTATTGTATGAGCCACCACCTTCCCATTTGAAAAAAAAACCGCTGCCCAAGGAATCACTACTTCCACATCCAGATTTTCTATCCAAGTCACTCACAACGAAAAAATTTTGTTTGTGGAAATAATTGTTTACGGAACTTTAATAATATAATATTTGAAATCCTCTACCCCAAAAACCCATAAAACGATACCCCACATCGGTAGTGGGGTGGGAGTGGTGATAGGGGGTGGTAGTGGGGGTGGCTGAAGTAAAAAAATATTTTGAGGTTTCTGGTTCTTGTACACACACTAAACCACACACCCTTTAATATCTCAAACGGTTCCAGAGTAAACGTGCGCACAAAAAAGTTACGAACAGACAGACCGACAGACCGACAGACCGACAAACGAACAGAATTTTTTTTGCTCAAACTTAAAATCTCGACGTTTCATGACATTCTAAGCCTATTTGAACAATAAAAATTTTTTTAAATTTTTTTGTCGTTACTGTACTTTCACTGGATGTGGAAGTAAAAGTTTTCGATAAAAAAAGTAATTAATTAAATTAATTAAACGAAAAATTATATTTTTCCCTTGGACTTTACCTGCCGTAGAATAAATTTTGTATTCCAAAGCACTCTAGGCAAATGTCTTAAAATGCTTAAAAAATTGAACATCGACTCAAAAATTTGCGAAAATCATGGTATACTCAGAATATTGTCTTAGCCATAGGATGCAAATTAAACATTTTAGTTACTTTAATTTAATTATTAAATTAAACACAAAATTTCTTACTTTTAAGAATAGGATTTTGCAGAGTGAGAAGGAAATATGCGTTTATTTTCGGTTTATTATAAAAATTTAAAAACCTATAAATGGTATAATCTCTAAAATAGTTTCAGGTATTTCCCATTGATCTAAGGAATGCAACCATATACAGGTTTTATCATAAATTTTGTATATAGTTAAAAGCCATACTCTAATAATTAAATTATTAACTATTTTCATTGATCAAGTGCAACGGAAATTTATAATAAAAAAAATATATAGTTGTATTCGTTAGAACAATAGCAAGTATCTAAAATAGTTTTAAAGATTATAACATGTATGGTTTTTTTAAATACATATTCATAATAAATCGAAAATAAATGCACACATCCATCTCACTCTGCAAAATCCAATCCTTAATACTTATTTATCTTTTATTTATCATTTCGCGTAAGTTTCTTCTTAGCTCTACTGCGGAAATCATTTATTTATTTAATTGATACTCCAGGGACTACACTAAACCATCCAGGCATCTGACAAGTTTTTCATGTAATATGGGCCTATAGGAACAAAACCTATACTTTTCCTACAGTGGATTTGGCGTGGTTTTTTAGTTATTAATAATTAGAGGTCAGAAGTTGTATATTTTTGCACATTTTTGCCTACCAATAAAAAATAAAGTATTTGTTCAACAATTCGGAGAAACTATCTTGTAGGGAATTAAAAAACCTTTAGAATGGCTTTTTGAAAATGTCGATATGATTATTTGTTGCTTAGAAAATTGCAAAGAACGATCTATATTCGCATAATATTCAATTAACAATAAATATTGCAAAAATCAACCTACGACTTTGTTATTGCGCAAAAAATTGGGTCTTGTAGTATATAATATATCGTAAAAATTTGAAATTGATTCATTGGATAGTTTTTGCAAAATTGTAAATGTTTTTCTCACAGATGTTTTTTTTGCAATAACATTATACGCACAATAATGAAAATACAATGGTTCTACGGGTATCTCATGAAAGGGGAAAAGTTGTTTTATCAAAATAAATTATTAGATCTAAAGAAAAAATGTTTTCATTATTGCAAAATCTCATTCCAAAAACCCTATAATTTTTAACTTATAAACAAATAGAATAACTTTGTTGCTATTGCTCGTAGAAACCCCTTAACTGCGGGCGTTTTTTTGAATGGTACCAATGATACGCGGGTGTTTTTAACGTTTCCGAAAACGTTCGCTTCCCGCAGCCACCCCCTATTTATGTTAACGTATCTGTCCGTTTCCCGCAAGTTGCCGTTGGTGACCAAATCATTTTATCTCATGTATTATTTTGTGTTATCGAGCTATTACCCTTACAAACTATAAAAGGTTTTGTAATAAAAAATCAGAATTGTTAATAACAAGTTTATTTTTGAAAAAAATAACAATACTCACTTATTATAAGGTTAAACTAGTTACATGAACGTAAAAAAGGCGAGGCCGTTTCCCGAAACTGATATGTTCTCAATGATACGCCAATCTCGCACACGTATACCTTCCAAAAAATGCGACATGAAAAATAATATTCAACTTATTGTTGACTTCATAATAAATGACATTTATCAATAAAATTTTATTTTGTACTTAAAGATTAAGTAACATATATTTTTAACTATACTGATATATGATTTAATTAGTTTTAATTAAAACATTGTCTCAGTGAAATAAATCCTATGTAATTCAGTAAGTATAATACAGATTGTCAATTTTGTGTATGTTTGTAAGAGATTTTTCATTGTATACATTTATCAGTAACGATTTCAATATTGTCGAATAGTAAAAAATACATTTGTAAATAATTATAAGAATATTTAAATAAAACTGATAGGGTAAAATAAATGCAATTTATAAAGGATAGCGTATTTTTTATATAAAATTGATGACAAAAATTAATTGCTTATAATAACATTTTGTTTGTTGACGTGTATTAAGTAATTTCTGTTTCCCGATAACAATTACAAAAAAAAAAATTAAAAAAATGTTTGAAAAAATGTTTAAACAAATTACTTGGTAAGCAAATTGCATATTCGTAATGTACGCGAAGAGATACCACGAATTAAAAAAAGAAACATCAAAATCCGTCAACAGGTTCCAGAGATATAGCTTGCGATATCAGTTATTTCTACTATTGAGCGCGCGGATTTGAAGGTTCCCCTCTCTCGCCTCGAGCTGTCTTCGTTCGAGCTACATATTTGAAGCTTCACCAATGGCCCTGTTGAAGTGCAATCGTTTTCAATTTTTTCACACAAAAACTTCAGCTTTTTATCTTTAAAATGGCGCTAGTTACGTTTCTTAATTGTTATAAACAAAGTAGCTGTGAATTTAAAAAAACGGCTAACTATACCCCATATTGACCTGGGACAATTTTTTTTTTAAATTCGTGTAAAAATGCCGGTTTTTCGAATATGAAAAAGGCATTCTTCTACGAGCAATAGCAACGAAGTTATTCTATTTGTTTATAAGTTAAAAACTATAGGGTTTTTGGAATGAGATTTTACAATAATGAAAATATTTTTTTTTTTTAGATCTAATAATTTATTTCGATAAAACCACTCTTCCCCTTTCATGAGATACCCGTAGAACCATTTTGTATTTTCATTATTGTGCGTATAATGTTATTGCAAAAAAATCTCTGGTATAAACATTTACAATTTTGCAAAAATTATGCAATGAATCGATTTCAAATTTTTACCATATATTAAGTAGTACAAGACCCAATTTTTTACGTAATAACAAAGTCGTAGGTTGATTTTTGCAATATTTATTGTTAATTGAATATTATGCGAATATAGACAGTTCTTTGCAATTTTCTGAGCAACAAATAATCGTATCGACATTTTCAAAAAGCCATTTTAAAGGTTTTTTAATTCCCTACAAGATAGTTTCTCCGAATTGTTGATCAAATACTTTATATTTTACTGGTAGGCAAAAATGTGCAAAAATATACAATTTCTGGCCTTTAATTGTTAATAACTAAAAAACCACGCCAAATCCACTGCAGGAAAAGTATAGGTTTTGTTCCTATAGGTCTATATTACCTGAAAAACTTATCACCTGTCTGGATGGTTGAGTGTCTCTAACAGGGTATTTTTTTGCTTATTTCCCTGGAGTATAAGTAAGTAATGCAGATTTGTGCAGTGATTGTATGTAGGTATACTAGATTTATCTTTGTATTATACCAATTGTACTCTCATTTGTGGTTTTACTCTTCTCAGTTCTCAATTTTGAAATTTATTATCTTGGTTTAGATAAATAAAAATGTTGCTAAATTCTATAGTGACTATTTATTATTGATTTCAAGTGTGTACATTTTTTCTTCGAAAGCATAGACGCACTGTTTATTCGTATTTTATTACATAGGGAGGCTCAAATAAGTTGTGATTATTGTCTAAATGTTGGTTGTGACATTTTCTTATTTGTGACTGATATATTGGTCAATATTTAACTTTTGTATTAATTTTAAGTTGAAGTTCTCGATCTTTTAGCTTCACCTGATGCTACAAAGTGGCTTAAAAATAATTTTGCAGAGTGCAGTATTGCTACAATTTTTTTTTATTATTATTATTTAGCTTCCTTATTCCTCATGCAGGGTGATTTTTGTTTCATTTTGATCATTATAATTTTTAATTTACAAAAATTTGGTTTTGCTAGTACTACTGAGTAATAACTAATTCTCAATCATTTTTTATTTTTTTGCTTTTGTCAATATATTTTTACGTGGTGCCACTGAGATTAAGCACACAATCATTATCTAAAATTGAACAAGCGAGCGACTGGAGGATTACTCTAGACGCATAAAATTTTACCAAAAGTTAATTGATTTAACAACCAATGGATTGTCTTATGCGGCATGTTTTCAAAGGAAAAAATTAATAAATATCACACCAACCATAAGTGGAGTTACCAAGGTCTTCACTCTTCCGACAATACTTTCCTCAAAATGGCGCGAAATCAAACAAAAGAAAATTAAAGCAAACTGTTTGCATCCTGTCCGATTGTTTGAAATCTACTGAAGTAAATTACTTCCACATCCAGTGGAAGTATAGTAACGGCAAAAAATATTTAAAAATTTTTATTTCAAATAGGCTTAGAATGTCATGAAACGTCGAGATTTTAAGTTTGAGCAAAAAAAAATTTCTGTCTGTCGGTCTGTCTCTCTCTGTAACTTTTTTGTGCGCACGTTTACTCTGGAACCGTTTGAGATATCGACTTGAAATTTGGTTCACATATGTACTTTAACGAGATCCAGAACTCGATTATATTTTCATCCTATTCCGTTGAAGGGTTGGGGGGTAAATTGGGGTAAATTTGGGGTAAATTTGGGGTAAATAGATAAATCAAGCAGGCAAGAGTCCATAAAACTGGTATTTAGTATATACAAGAGAAGCTAAGGTCTCAAAAAAAATGTTGGCTTTAGCCCCATTACCACCCCCATCATTATTAAAAAAAAATGTGATTTAGTGTGTGTACAAGAACCAGAAACCTCAAAATATTTGTTTACTTCATCCACCCCCACCCCACTACTGATGTGGGGTATCGTTCTATGGGTCTTTGGGGTAGAGGATTTCAAATATTATATTATTAAAGTTCCATAAACAATTATTTCCACATACAAAATTTTTTCGTTGTGAGTGACTTGGATAGAAAATCTGGATGTGGTAGTAGTGATTCCTTGAGATTTTAAGTTTAAGCAAAAAAATTTTTCTGTCTGTCGTTCTGTCTGTCTGTAACTTTTCTTTGTGCGCACGATTACTCTGGAACCGTTTAAGATATTGACTTGAGATTTGGTACAAGCATGTATTTTAACGAGATCTGGAACGAGATTATATTTTGATCTTGTTCCTTTGAAGGGTTGGGAGATAAATTGGGATAAATGGGGATAAATTGGGGTAAATGGGTAAATCAAGCAAGTAAGTCCATAAAATCGGTATTTTTATCATTTGTCGACCAAGAAACCAATATCATGAAAGAAAATAGCCGAAGAGCGAAATGCCTGAATTCCAGGCCTGTAGCTAGAAAGTGCTTTAAGGGCGGACAAACAATTTTACAGGGGGGGGGGGGGGCGCAAAAAAATTTTTTAGTCCGAAAAAATGTTTGATGAGTGGGGGGGAGAAATCCAAAAAAAAATTTTTTTAACCCAATCTCTTTCAAAATATTGGGAAGGCAGTTGAAATTGCCCCCCCTTGCGGTCGCCGTAGGTCGGGCGAAAATTATTCCAGGACGGGCTTAGCCCGTCCTGCCCCCCCCCCCCAGCTACAGACCTGCTGAATTCAACACATGCTATGCAACTCTCGAACATGCAAAATATGTAGAAATATTTTTTTACCAAAAATATTAGGTATACAGGGTGGACCATTAATAATAGGCCATAGTGCAAGGGTAGATTCTTTGGACCAAAATATGAGGATACAGCCAAACATGTTTCAGTAAATTGTTGCTGTGGAAAAAGATACAGGGTGTCAAAATTTTATTTATTTTTTCTCTTTTTTGCAATATCTCAACTACCTCTTGACCGATCTTCTCCTAATTTGGTAAGGAAACATTATTTAAGCTAAGAAACAATTCATGAATTACATCACGCTAGCACGTGGAGGGCGCTTCATGAGCTATACTTGATGACTAATATTTTTTCACTTTTTTAACACCCGACCCCAAAAGAGGAGTGTTAATAAGTTTGACGCGTATGTTTGTATGTCTATCTGTCTGTCTGTAGCTTCATATCAATTCAACGGGTAATCCGATTTTGATGCACTTTTTTTTATTTGAAAGAATATTTTGTCGAGAAGGTTTTTGCCATATTAGATTTTGATGTTTGGTCGCCATCTTGATTACAAGCTTTTATTTAACTTGCGTTGTTCTTGTGGGTCAAATCTTGGAACTGAATTTTAAAATAGTTATTCCCAACCGATTGAGCTGAAATTTTGCATACACGTTTAGTTTGGATGGCGGACCGGTTATTTTTTATGCACCCCCATGATATGGGTATCAAATGAAAGGGTTTGCTGAGAAGAATACGAAAATAAAATGGCGTCACACTAAATTCAATATGGCGGACGCAACTGAATTTTAAAACAGTTATCCCCAACCTATTGAGCTGAAATTTTGTATACACGTTTAGTTTGGATGACAATGCATGGTTAGCTAAGTCACATCATTCCAAATCCAATATGGTGGACGAGTTATTTTTTATGCACCCCATGATATGGGTATCAAATGAAAGGGTTTGCTGAGAAAAATACGAAAATAAAATGACGTCACACTAAATTCAATATGGCGGACAAAATTTTTTAGTTTTAACACTATAATTTGATCGTATAGTGTATTTGCTCATACGTGGTATTCTAAGAAATGGTGAAAGATTCGGTTTAAACTATAAGTTTTATATCGGATAGGAACGACGCAATGAATATACACTTCTCCAAGAAATTAACGCACCACCAAAAAATAACCAAAAGTTTGAAGTTAGTTAATTTTTAACCCCCGACCCAAAAAGAGAGGTGTTATAAGTTGGACGCGTATGTTGGTATGTTTGTCTGTCTGTCTGTCTGTGGCTTCATATCTCTTCAACGGGTGATCCGATTTTGATGCACTTTTTTTTTGTTTGAAGGAGTATTATGTCGAGAAGGTTTTAGGCCATATTAGATTTTGATGATTGGTCGCCATCTTGAATTCGCAATGTTGAACTTCTCTAGAAATTGTCCGATTGAAGTAAAATTGAAAATGTGCAGATAATTATGGTAGCCGAATATGATTACGGCCTCATTTTGATTCGGTCATATGAAACTGGTACGATTAGATACATTGATCGGGGGTTTTTTAAAATTTTTAATTTTTTAACCCCCGACCCAAAAAGATGGGTGTTATAAGTTTGACTCGTAGGTTTGTATGTTTGTTTGTCTGTCTGTCTGTGGCTTTATATCTCTTCAACGGGAGATCCGATTTTGATGCAGTTTTTATTAAAATTAAACATAACACACAAATATATTCATAATATAAAACCGGTCTTGTAGACCGTGTGCGACTAGTAGAATACAAAATTGGACCGCGTCGGCTTAAAGGATAAAAATTCCTGTGTGGGACTCGTGATATAATATTACGCTATGTTGTATGTATATGTTTAGTTTAAAAAGTATAAAATAAAATAAAATTGCAAAAAAAACCGACACAAAAACATCGACTAAATAACTAATATAAAAAAAAAATTAACACCACTTTAACAATTATGAAATAATTTTGATTCCATATACGAACTCTTATGATTTATTTAAATCCATCTTACATTTTCTTTATGTCCTCGAGATTTGCTTTCTTATACGCATGAATATGTCGGGGGCTGCTGTAAAGACGAACTACTAAATAGTTATATTCAAAGCAGCAGCTCCCGATATATTCATGCTTATATGAAAGCAAATTTTGAGGACATAAAGAAAATGTAAGCTGGATTTAAATAAATCATAAAAGTTCGTATATGGAATCAAAATTATTTCATAATTTTTAAAGTTGTGTTATTTTATATTTTTTATATTAGTTATTTAGTCGATATTTTTGTGTCGGGGTTTTTTCAAATTTGTAATTTTATTTTGTTTTTACTACACGTTGTGGTACTTTTGACTAGAAAATCTCATGCAGGAGTCATTTCTACGTAAAAAAAGTACACTTGATAGAACTTGATAATTCCAACCGTTTTCGAGAAAGCTGCCATAAAGATCTCAAAAATTCTTTGAAAACAAACTCAATTTGAAAAGGGCAAATTGTATTTATTGAAAAGTGTGCCTTGGTGACGTCTTAATTCTGCCATTTTCGTATAATTTCATTAGTTTGACCCTTTGCGAGAATTAAGACGTCGCCAAAGCACACTTTTCAATAAATACAATTTGTCCTTTTTAAATTGAGTTTGTTTTCAAAGAATTCTTGAAATCTTTGCGGCAGTTTCCTCGAAAACGATTGGAATTATCAAGTTCTATTAAGTGTAGAAATGACTCCTGCATGAGATTTTCTAATCAAAAGTGCCACAACGTGTAGTAAAAAGAAATAGAAAAAATATTCATCATCAGGTACAGCTCATGAGCTTAAAAAATGTTTCCTTACCAAATTGGGAGGAGATCGGTCAAGAGGTACTTTAAATATTGCAAAAAAAAAAGAAAGAAAATTACAATTTTGACACCCTGTACCTTTTTCCACAGCAACAATTTACTAATGCATGTTTGGTTATATCCTCATATTTTGATCCAAAGAATCTACCATTGAACTATGGCCAATTATTAATGGTCCACCCTGTATTCACATTTTTCATGTTCCCACCCTTCCATATCTGTCATGTTTTGTCGTAAAACTCGATATCTTAGTATTACAATATTCAAACTTTTCGCGTTTCAACGGTGTATGCAAAAATTCTATTTGTTACGATATGACTGAATAATAAATAAATATCAACCATGTATCTATTAAGATTCATCCACAGGGGTAAAGTATCGCATTTTCAATTTAAAAACAAGATTTTTTAGCATTAAGAAAATCTTAACAGAATAGAATTTTATGCATTTTTAGACACGTAATAAATATTTTCAATTGACAACGTTTGAGAGCATTTATTATTATTTTGATGTGTCAGATCTGCCGAAATAAATTCGTATAGATGCAGCGTTGTCCTAATAGCTAGGGAGCTGGTGGCAAAAATTTTTATATGATCTTATTGTGTGACTGAAGTTGAAAAGTCTAAAGACGTCATAATAAAAAGCCGGAAAAACCATTACAGTCATTAGAGCGTTGCTGATTTTTTAATCAACAGTTAATTAAAAATGCAATAAAAAAAACACTGTATATGATTTTATTGTGTCAGCCACTTGTTTTAAACGTTGCTTATCAATATGACATTGATATAAATGCAGTCGGCTGAAATCTATGTGTCTATGACATACTAAAACTTAAGTGATTTTATTGTCGGTGTTTTTATCAAAAATTTCGCAAAGTGATAAGAAACAATAAAACAAACTTCAGTCACCTGTGTACTGCTGCGTTTAAAGAGGGTGAATTTTCAAAAATGGGGTAAAAAAACGCTTTTATATTATTTTACCTTGTCAGCCACTTTGCAGGAAGCTTTGTTTGTAAAAAACTTTAAAAAAATAGTGGCTGAAATCTGCTACGCTGATTTTTCATTGGCTGACCTTTCTTCATAATTACACAGGCTGGCAAAAAAGAAGAGAGGGCTGTTCTTTTGACCAGAACCATCTTATCCCATGTTTTTTGACATGCTGAAACCGATTCTGATTTTAAAAATAATCTACCGCATCAGTTTCTGTCTACCATCCCTTTCCGATCTAATTTTTTTGAAGTATTTTGACGCGCTGAAGCCAATTTTGAAAAAAATTCTATCGTGTCAGTTACCCTCTACAACCCCCTTTTATCTCCTAGGGGTGGCGGAGGGAAACTGACACGATAGAAATTTTATTTTGCCAAAAATTAGCTTCAGGACATCAAAGTTAGATCAGAATCTTAGGACAAGACCTATTTTTTGCCCTTTTTAGGGGATGAAAGGGGTGGTAGACAAAAACTGATGCGGTAGATTTTTGTTTTATCAGAATCGGTTTCACCAAGTCAAAAAACATAGCTTAAGACGGTTCTGATTAAAACAACAGCCCCCTTTATTTGTCGGCCTGTGTTATTTTTACAAAGCTTTTATTGCTATCTATATGTAGTCCCAAGAAATATTCGGTTCGTGAGGGAACTTCTTATTGATATTCTAGCTTGATCAGATTTAGATCAATGGTATATGAAGGGAACGAATGGTTTCTTTGAAAGTTATGTGCTGAATACTCAAAATCATGTTTTTTAAAAATATTCTAATGTTTTTTACAATTATTTTCTTTTTCCTTTGCTTGTATGTGTATACAGGGTGTCCCGTAATATGTTGTGTTGTAAACGTACATTATTTAGTAAAAAAAAATTTTTTCTTCTTAAATCCATCTTTCTGACGCTGTATCTCTTTAAACATTAGACTTACAATGAAAATGTACATATAAAAAATGTAGGAAATTTTATCCTCTTCAATTTTGTCTCGTAGGATCGAGCGTTGCCGAATTATTAAAAAAAAATCAATTTTTTGCACCTTTGCTTCAAGATGGCGGCTCGCCCCCCCCAGGTCGAAAATTTGCAATTTTTTTATCAGGGCCTTGACTTAAACGTCATATATCAAAATCATTACTACTCCACCTTTTGCAGGGCAAAATCCCACACTGAATTATTTTGTTACTTTGACATTTTTTGAAGTAAATTGGGAATATTCCTGAAAATCAGCAATGTACACGTTAGCCAATGTTTATCTCTACTTATGGATATAAAAACTAACGAATTAAAACCAATGCGAAGTACAATGAAATGACTTAATAGAGCATTTTTTGCAAATTAACAATTAGTCTTATAAAAAAAGTCATGGATTTCAGCCAAGCATTTTTCTATTTATAATTTTGATCCATGAACAATTTTATAGGAATGGCTGAAACAATAAAATAATATAGAAGCGTTTTCTTTTGCAAATTTGAAACTCATGTATTTAAAAAATCAGCAGCAACCAAGCTCGGCAGCTGCTTTAATCGGTCTGTTATATCAATGCTTTCATTCCATATTATTGTTATTTACAACGAAATCATATACCCGTATTGCCACCAGTTCCCTAGCTATAAACATCGTAATATGTATGGAATCTATGAAGATAAATTTTGATTACACCAATGCAAAATATGAAATATCAGTTGCGATAGTGATTTTTCGTGTCGCATCTATTAAACAGAATAACCATGTTTCAGTTTTTGATTTTTGCTTGTATCTCACATCGTTGTAGTTGTGAAATAATGCAATTATGGAATTATGCTGATGCAAAATCAATAGTCAAGTACTAAGCGATTTGCTGTGGTATTTATAATTCTCCTAGCGTGTTAAAGGGGTTTTAAAAGGTCTAGTTTTTTAATTTCCATTATTACGGTTAAATACCACTGTCATTTTGTTTACTCGTCGCCATAATCTAAAAAGGGAAAAAAATTTTTAAAAATATAAACAGGTAGACGATATTTTTGCTAGTGTTGAGCTGATGCAATAATGCATGACATGTCAAAAATAAAATTCTACCTGTTAAAATATTAGGTCGTATCTCTGAATTTTCTGTTAACCTAAAATTCACCTTGAGCTCAATCTTTTATTCTAAATCATCTAATTGTGTCAGTACCTCGAAGCCTTATTGCAATACTACTTTTCGACCTTAAGTTTTAAGCGAGACATACTGCTATAATAATTAGATTGTGAGCCAGAAATAATTTCTTAAAATTGAAATGATTATGCAAAAAGCAGATGATAAGCGGCGGAGCAGACACCATTCAAATCGTTAATATACAGGGTGCTATGCTTAAAATGTTTAAGTTGGTCATTTCTGGAAAAACCCAAAGTGGTGCAAATGTAACAAATGTTTGATTATAACTGAGTATTCTCTAAGTAGGGCTAGAGATACTACAAAAAATTCCTCGTAAAGGGGGTTCTTATAATATATTGGCAAGATCAGACTTAGATCGTCAGTATATAGAAACTAGTGGAAGCATTATACTCTTCGTCGATTTACTGAGCTTTTTATATAATTGTTACACATTCTATAGGATACTATTCGCATTTTTCTTGTAAATAATGTTAGTTTTTGGACATTCTAAATTTTGAGATACCAACTTTGTTGTGAAAAAAAAATATAAAAAAAAAATCACGATGTGAGGGATCGAACACCACCATTTCTTATTACTAAAATTGTTAATGAGTGTAATATACCGGGTGATTCAGTTTGGTATTCGCCCCCCGTATCTTTTTTATTTTAACAGAAAACTACAGTAAACCATATATATTTGTGAATCGTTTGCCAAGCTCTATCGAATGACGTCCTTAAATCATCTCTTTGATCACATATGTCAAAATAACGATAGTCAACTTTTTTTTTTCAAAGGGTATGCTATACATTTTTTTGCCGATTGTTGTAGAGCTTCTCTTTCTGCATTCAACCATGTGAAAAAAGTATACACTTCCATATGTTTTATTCGTTTCTGTTTTATGTTATACTTCTAAATAGATTTACACAATGGTATCTTACACTAATGAAGAAAAATTGGACATGATATTAATTTATGGAGAGTGCGGAAAAAACAGTGAAGCAGCCAAACGTTTATATCAAGATCGCTTTCGAAATAGGCCGGTACCATCAGACAAAATGTTTGCAAAATTGGCAAGAAATATGGGCGAAAGTGGTTTTGAGAAAAAAAGATACGTTTTTAAGCCCAGCACCGCACGAGATGAGGAACATACAGTTGCAGTTTTAGCCCGTGTTTTCGTAGAACCGCATATTTCTATTCGTCAGTTAGCGACAGAAACTGATATTTCATATTCTCCAATTCAAAGAATTCTGAGAGACAATAAACTGCGACCATATAAAATACATTTACATCAGGGCTTGCTTCCAGGAGATTACGAGAGACGTCTAAATTTTGTAGCGTGGTTGGCAGTTGCTCAAAAAATGACTATATTAGATCGCATCATGTGGTCAGATGAGTCCCGTTTCCATAATAATGGAATTGTCAATAGACATAACTGCCATTATTGTTCGCAGGATAATCCTGACTGGCTTCGGGAAACTAATTTCCAAAATAGCTGGGGAATTAACGTATGGTGTGGAATTCTCAACGGACAAATTATAGGACCAAAGTTTTACGAAGGCACGCTTACTGGAGAAAGATATCTACAGTTTTTAAGAGAAGAGTTGTTAAATTTCATAGAAGACGTTCCATTACATATTAGGCATAACATGATATTACAACAAGATGGGGCACCGCTACATAATGCTATAATTGTAACGAATTACTTAAATGCAGCTTATCCAGGTAGATGGATCGGAAATCGTAGTGAGGGAGTCAAGTGGCCTGACAGATCATCGGATCTCACACCGTTAGATTTTTTCCTTTGGCCATATCTAAAAGAAAGAGTGTACTTTACACCTCTAAATGATGTCGAAGATCTTAAAAATAGAATACAAACTGAATGCCGCAGATTAAATGTTGAAATTCTTCAACATGTATGTACCCAAGGCGTGATAAACAAAGGACGATTATGTTTAGAAGCGAACGGAGGACTCTTCGAACATATGAAGCAATAAATATTGTTTTTATTTTCTTAATTGTTAGTTAGTTTTCAAGTATTGGTAGTTTTTTTATTGGTAATTGTTATTTATTTTTAGTTGTTATTTTAATATTATTGTTGATTGGTATTATCATTAATTAACTAAAGATACGACATTAAATGTTTGTTTATATAAAAATGAATTACATAATTATTTAAAAACAGAACTCTGTTTGGTCAAAACATTAAACTTTGTTTCGAAATTTTTACGCCTCATCAGTACTGTACACAATCCTAGTACAATCCTCTCTTTCGAATCTGATTTGCCTAGTTGGGACTAGATACATTACTTACAATGTCAAAATTCAATTGCTTCCATGGCCAACTATGGTGATTCAGAAAGAACCTTTGAATGACGTTTTATCATATTTTATTAATTTTTTCAAAATTTTCCTTACGTTGAAGAATGAATTTTAACATTTAATCTGCAGCATTCAATTCGTATTCTAGTTTTAAGATATTCGACGTCATTTAGAGATATAAAGTAAACTTTTTCTTTTAGATAGAACCAAAGGAAGAAATCTAACGGTGTTTAAAAACGTTTCTTTTTTTCTCAAAACTTCCACTTTCGCTCATATTTCTTGCCAATTTTACAAACATTTTGACTGATGGTACCGGCCTATTTCGAAAGCGATCTTGATATAAACGTTTGGCTACTTTATGTTTTTTACGCACTCTCCATAAATTAATTAATATCATGTCCAATTTTTTTTCATTATTGTAAGATACCATTGTGTAAATCTATTTAGAAGTATAACATAAAACAAAAACGAATAACACAGTCACAAGTAACAGTATTTTCAATTTGACATTACTAACAATGACAAAATTCAATTGTATTTCCATGGCTAACTATGTTGAATCAGAAACAAAACCTTTAAATGAAGTTTTTTCGTGTTTTATTAATTTTCTCGAAATTTTCCTTATGGAAGTGTATACTTTTTTCACATGGTTGAATGCAGAAAGAGAAGTTCTACAACAATCGGCTAAAAAATGTATAGCATACCATTTGAAAAAAAAAAGTTGATTATCGTTATTTTGGCATATGTGATCAAAAAGATGATTTAAGGACGTCATTCGATAGAGCTTGACAAACGATTTGCAAATATATATGGTTTATTGTAGTTTTCTGTTAAAATAAAAAAGATACAGGGGGGCGAATACCAAACTGAATCACCCGGTATACCATTAGAAAATTTATTGTGATTATTAGGAAACACACATTAGTAAAATGTATTAAAAAAAATAGTGATAGGAAATAACATTTCGCAGGGTTTCTATTTATTACAAACCATAAAAAAATGTAAAAAATATTTTTTTAAATTTTAAATTACTAATAACTTTTTTATTTACCAATCTATTTTGTTAAAAAACAATAGGGTTCTTCCTCTAGCTAACACTAAGTTACTCTCAAAATTTCAATACAATCGGATTTGTCTTTCTTGAGTTATCGTGCTTATAAGAAACGTGACGGACGGACAGACGGACGGACGGACAGACGGACATTTTGAAAGTTGTTCAGAATTCGTTCACCAACATAACGATATAAAATTTTTTTCTCTACGAGCGATATTTACTGATTTAGAAATGTGCCGATCAAATACAATATACTCTTCGTTTTTGCGAAGAGTATAATAATGGTTATTTTCTTGTTTCTCATACTGAATGTTAGATATAGTAAGCAAGTCGGTTCATAAGGGAACTATTTGTTGATATTCTAGCTTGGTCTGATTTGGTATATGAAAGGAATAAATGGTTTCTTTGAAAGTTATCTGCTGAATACCTAAAATAATATTTAAAAAAAAACTAGCGAGCTATGGGGCTCTAAAAGAGTGATTCTTTTTTATTTGCGAAGAGTATATTGCATTTGATCGGCACATTTCTTAAACCGGAAATATTGCTCGTAGAGAAAAAATTTTCATATCATTGTGTTAGTGAACGAATTCTGAACAACTTTCAAAATGTCCGTTTGTCTGTCTGTTCGTCCGTCACGTTTCTTGTAAGCACGATAACTTAAGAAAGAAAAGTCCGATTGTATTGAAATTTGGAAAGTAAGTTAGTGTTAGCTAAAAAAAATCAATCAGTAAATTAGAAAGTTATTAATCATTTAATTTAAAAAATGTATTTTCTTAATTTTTGTCGCTTGCACTTAAATAGGAATCTTGCGAAATGGTACCTCTGTAATATATATTTTTTTATTTATGCATCTTACTAATATATATTTTATAATAATGCGTTGAAATATGATTCTCGAAAAATATACAGTGTGTCACCGGATGGAGTTGACAAGAGGAAAAACATCTGTATTATTGATTTTACGACGAAAAGTCATTCTTTATAAAAAAATTTCTTGTCGAAAAAATAAATTTACCATATAAAAATCTTAGATCAGATGTACCGGGTGTTAATAAATTAAGAAAACATCAAAATGCCTCAATTAATTACTTTGGACAAAATGTTTATAAAACAAAGTTGTCCAAAATCCAAAATAAAGCCTAAATACAAATTATGAAGTCTGTGTTTTGACTCTTATGTTTTTATTGCGTTTATCTTTTTACGTTGAATTTGCTAATATGAATAAGAATTCAAATTAAGAAACATAGTGTGCTGTCGATAATATTGAACTGACAAATGTCATTGTGACATTGTGTAGAATATTACTATCTTACATCCGCATTTATTAGTGTTCTGTTGATCATTTAAAAAATGTTTACCAAACAAGAAAGAATTTATTTGATCAAATGTTATGGGATTGGAGACGTCTCTTATCGATAATTAACCTTTTCCACCAAAGTTCTCTAACACAGCGGTATCGTGTCAATCATTACGCAAACTTGTAAAAAAAATCAATGAAACTGGATCTGTATTAGATGTCACAAAACCCAAGAAAAAGTACAATGAAGACAATGCGGCAACACTTTTGGCAATAAATTCAGTAATAGAAAACCCGAAATTATCTTTACGGAAACGCTCACAAAGACTGGATGTAAGTAAAAGTTATTTACAGATAATTTAAATGGAAAACAAGCCAAGGTTCAGACATACACTTGAAAATGGAGATGAAGAGAAGCGATTGGATTTTTATTTATGGGTCGGTGAGAATTACCTCGTAGATAGAAGTTTTCACAGAATGTTTTTTTTTACTGACGAAGCAACATTTTGTACCAATGGCCACGTTTCATCACAAAACAGTCGTTATTGGGCTTTTGAAAATGTCATTCACAAACGAAGTCAACTTATAAAAAAGTGAATGTATGGTGTGGGATTTTTTATGATCGAATCGTTAGTCCATATTTCTTAGAAGAAAATTTAAATCAGCCTGTTTATTCGGACCTTTTGGAAAACTTTGTATTGCCATTTATAAACACTTTGCAACCGAAAGTAAGGCGTAACATTTTTGGCAGCAAGACGGTTGCCCGGCTCATTCCTCAGTTTTGGTACGGCAGTGGTTGACAGATCACTTCGGAGCCAGATGGATGGGAAGATATGCTCCAATTAATTTTTCTGCAAGATCACCAGATCTTACACCAATGGATTTTTTCTGTGGGGTGTTTTAAAACAGAAAGTTTATGCAGATGACCTGCCGCATGATCGAGAAACACTAAAAGCACGAATACAAGACGCGGTGAATAAAGTGAATGTACCCTCAACCATTCGTAAGGTCTATGGTGAATTTATTAAAAGGATGGAGAAATGTCTTGAGGTTGGAGGAGGATATGTAGAATAAATTGTTTTTCCACAATCGTTGAAGTTAATGTTATGTTATGTTAACGTTTGAAAAAAAATGTAAATTGACATAAATGTAAAAGTCAAAATTTAGACTTCATAATTTGTATTTAGTTTTTATTTTGGATTATGAACAACTTTGTTTTATAAACATTTTGTCCAAAATAATAAATGAAGGTACTTCTCTCTTGAGGCATTTTGATGTTTTCTTAATTTATTAACACCCGGTACATCTGATCTAAGATTTTTATATGGTAAATTTATTGTTTCGACAAGAAGAATTCTTTATAAAGAATGACTTTTCGTCGTAAAATCAATAATAGAGATGCTTTTCCTCTTGTCAAGTTCATCCGGGGACACACTGTATATATCTCTCCTGATGAGTTCTAAAGAGAATGAAAAAAGTTGTACAATTTTAGAGGATTTAATTAGTTGAAAGTGGAAATATTTTATTTATTTAGACATGTGAGTGAAATTTTATACCTATTTTCTTTGTGCTTTTTAGTAGTTCTTGGCTTGGAAATGTAACAAATGTTTGATTATAATGGAGTATCCTCTAGGTAGGGCTAGAAATACTAGAAAGAATCACTCGTAAGGGAGGTTTCTTATAATATATTGGCATGATCAGACATCAGTATATAGAAATAATGGTTATTTTATTGTTTTTCATACTGAATGTTAGATATAGTAAGTGTATGAACGAAGTTTACAAGTCGATTCGTAAGGGAACTTCTTGTTGATATTCTATCTTGGTCAGATTTAGATCAAGGGTACATGAAAGTTATCTGCTGACTACACAAAATAATATTTTTTTAACAATAGTAAGCAGAAATACAATATATATATATATATATATATATATATATATATATATATATATATATATATATATATATATATTTTTAAACCTGAGGTGTTCTAGGACTTCTTACAAAAATACTCTATATCCAACATACACTATTTATTCCAGTTAGACTTTCCACACTGTATAATTAAAACTAAAATTAAAAGCTAAGTTTCGGAAAAAAAAATTTCGCCTGCCTAACTTTGAAGGTTTTTTATTCAAAAATCAACCAGTCTGATCTATTCGGCATAGAGATTTCTTCCAATAATTTAAAAGTGGCAAAATACCCACCAGAGTAAGAAATTATGCATATACAACAAATAAATAATTATAGACAACAAAATTATCATTATAAGCTAGCCGTATATTTCGAATTTTTGGAGAAGGTGCTAGTAACAATTAAAATAGTATTGAGAAATGTGACCGGAAAGGCTATTCTTCGATTTGTGCTCACCTTACACGGGACATAACTTCATGAAACCACAGTGGGGCCACGGCTAAACAATACCCACCAGATTGCAAAAAATTTATTCAACTGGCGAACCCGGAATATTTAGTGAATATACCCGGAATGATAGAAAACATTCGGTTTGAACTGAGAATTTTCTTATCTTTGCTTTTTAACACCTCAACAAAGTGAAGTCAAATTAGGATTTTAATGTGAATTGTCTGGCCAGGGCAGTTTTTCTGTTTTAACGTGTTCAGAGAGTCAACTTAAGTTCACAGCTCAGTCTTGTAGTTTCTGCGAGGTCGGCGTATTGTTTATTTAAACAATTTAATTTTTTACACCGTGTCTTCCATCGGTTTTCTTTGAATATCTCGAAATCTATGAGTCCTATGGAAAACAATAAAAAGAAAGAAAATGTTCATTTTGAGCTGTACAATAAAAGTCCATAAACTATAATTCATTCCAATTATTATTATTTAAAAAAAATTGAATATTACAAAATTATGCGTTTTTAAACAAATCACTGTTCTTCCAAAAATAATAAATAATATTCAATACAATTTTGGAAAAATATAGCTCTACAATCACCACTTATAATTTCAAATCAAAATGATTACCAAAAAGGCTCAAATATACAATTGCTGGTAAAACTTTGCATCCTTGTGAAATCCTGCCATCAAGACCAAGAAATGTGTACGATGGCTCAAATTGTAGCATTCTATAAGTACTTTAAGATCACGGAGAAAACCTCTCTATTTTTTCACAATTTAAACCCGTTTTATTGCAGTTGTTTATAGTTTTCGAAATTTTGGTTATAAACAAATTCAAGTAACTTTCTGGTTTTTTTTTTATGAAATCAAAAACGGTAAAAGAGTAATGAAGGTAAATTAAAAAAGCCAACTTTTGAAAAAAAAAATAATGCTCTAAGTACTTGCATTTGAAACTAAGATAAGTTATTTTTTACGTTTAGGTCACTTATGAATAAACAAATCGATATTTCTTCATGAAATTTGGGATGATTATACTCTAATGCTTATTTTTTTTTGTTTCTGCTATTTGAAGATAATCCAAAGCTACAATTGTTAAGATAACATCGAATAGCGGCTTTGAGAACATAATACACATTTTCAATTTTTTTATAACTTTTTAAATTTTTGTCATGGAAATGGTAAACCAACCTAACTTGAACAAATACCCTTATGTTCGTGTATGCAGCTTTGTAAAACTTTTTATATTATTCATACAACAAAAAAATATATTTCGCGAGAGGATTTGGAATCGAGACGTCCGCATCCTGAATAAAAACTACTAGTCGCCTTACCCGCTGGGCTATCTAGCGATTAAAACCCGGTTTGTAAAAACATAATATAACATTTAGACATATTTGGTGATCTCCAACAAAATCGCTAATGACTCCACTTTCGGGCCTCTATACAGTATCTTTTAACAATAGTAGCCTTGGATTATTTTCATGTCGCAGAGAAAAAACAAGCTAAAAACGTACTCTTCGCCTGTTCACTGAACTTTTTATATAATTGTTACACATTCTATAGGATACTCTTCGCAGTTTTTTGTAAATAATGTTAGTTTTAGACATTTTTAATTTTATAGTACGAACTTAGTTGGTAAAATACTTAGTGTAAAATAAAGTAAAAATTAAAAAAAAACTATACCATACCCCATTTGGGTTTCGAACCCGGGACCCTTGGATTTCGAGTTTGCCAATTTGCCAATTTATGATTTCTTTATTTTATTTAACTATTGTTACAAGATATATGTATATTTCATTTCAGTTGATTTCGAGTTTAAAGCATAAGAACTGCACCACCACCTTACACGTAAAAAAATGTAAATTTTTACATTATAAGACACGAGCTAAAATCATATTTTCACGGTTGTATATTACATTATGAAATGTATATTTGTAAAATATATAAATATTTAGATATTAAAATGAAATATCATTTCACCAGATTTCTATACAATTATAAAAACATCAAAATCAAAAAAAAAAAAAAATTTTCTTTTCAAATTTAAATCATTAATAACATTTTTATTTACCGATCGATTTTGTTCAAAAATAAAAGGTTTCTTCCTCTAGCTAACACTTACTGTCCAAATTTCAGTACAATCGGATTTTTCTTTCTTGAGTTATCGTGCTTACAAGAAATGTGACGGACGGACAGACGGACATTTTGAAAGTTATTCAGAATTCGTTCACTAACACAATGATATGAAATTTTTTTGTTTGCGAGCGATATTTACGGTTTTAGAAATATACCGATCAAATCCAATATACTCTTCGTTTTCGTATTTGCGAAGAGTTTAATAATACACACTGGAGAATTACCGGTCCAAATTTCAATAAAAAATATCGATTTGTTAATTTATAAGTGACCTAAACGTAAAAACTAACGTATATCAGCTCCAAATGCAAGTAGAGCATTATTTTTTTTTAAGTTGGCTTTCTTAATCTACTTTCATTACTCCTTTACTGTTTTTGATTTCATAAAAAAAACAGAGAGTTATTTGAATTTATTTATAACTACAATTATGAAAATTATAAACAACTGCAATAAAAAGGGTTTAAATTTTGAAAAAAAAATCTTTATCCGTGATCTTATAGTACTTTTGCTACAATTTGAGCCATCGTACACATTTCTTGGTTTTAATGGCAGGATTTCACAAGGGTGCAAAGTTTTAGCCACAATTGTATATTTGAGCCGTTTTAATAATCATTTTAATTTGAAATTTGAAGTAGTGATTGTACCTACTTTATAAGAGCTATATTTCTCCAAAATTTCATTCAATATTATCCCTTATTTTTGAAAGAACAGTGATTTGTTTCCATGAACATTTTCCTTCTTTTTGTTGTTTTCCATAGAACTTATAGATTTCAAGATATTCAAAGAAAACCGATGGAGAACCCGTGAACTTAAGTTGAACCCCCGAACACGTTAAAATAAAAAACTGCCCTGAGCAGACAATTCACATTGCGAATTTTTTAGTTCTAATTTGACTCCACTAACAGATTTTAAATCATATATGAAACATGCCTCAAAAAGGTACTTTTGTGTTCTACCAGAGGTATGGTGTTGCTCTGTTTTAAATTTTCACACTCTCATTTAAACAGCTGATTGCTTAAAATTATGTTGAAGACGGTGATGACATTCTTGACAATTTTTCCAAGTTGCTTAAAAATAAAAATATACCAGGCGGCCTCACGACTTGGGCATAAAGAATAATGAATCGCATTATTATTTATTTTTACGTATTCCAATACACATTGCATTGAAATGATCTCTGTGCCACACTAATTTGTACAGAAATAATAATGTGAAGACACACAAACTTGTCTGTAACGTATGTGACAATAGATATGTGAAAGCCGTTGCTAGCCAAACAAAAAAATCTTACACACAAAAAATGTTCGAATTTGTAATTCGAAAAACCCATTAAAAGCTATTCATTAATAGTGTGCAATCACCGAACAAACCAAACGACAAGGACGTGCATAAACTCATATATAAACAAAAACTTACCAGCTCGGTGAAAATTAACCTCAAAGAAACCTTAACCTAATACGATACGAATACAAACAAAGCGAGGCAACGTGCTCCCGCTGTGGAAATCGGGAAAATACTGTAGAGACTATGACTCATCGGCTATATATAGAATCAAAGAGTGACATCAGAGCACTCCAATGGCAGGATAAAGCGGGAGCTTGCGCTGCTGCAGGACGAAAGCTCCGCTGAAATCGATGGAAAGCCATGTGCTGCACAGACCCGGGCTCGCCCCATCCGCACTGCAGAAGTTTTTCTCTCCGCCACACATACTAAACGTGTGAAGTGCAAGCAAACAGGCGTTCGATTCGAGTTTGAAGCTCTTTGAAACGCAGATATAACAGAAGTAATAGAAATATGTACTTTATTTTGCAAACAAACCTAAATAGTTTTTTAACTGAGTTTAAAAAATTTTTAAATGTAGGACGGTCTTAATTCAACACGAATGTTTTGCAAAAATTAAAAACAAGTTATATTAATCGCATATTTGGCGAATGTTAGTGATAGAAAAAATTATATATAATGTCTTTTTTAGGGTATTATTGCTCGGCTGTAGTTCCATTGAAGTTTTTCCACGTCCAGTGCACGTACAGGGTGGACCAAATTAGAGAGATTTGAAGTTTTCTCTAAAAGTATGGCAGATAGACAAAAACCAATATTATAGGTATCCTAAGTTCGATTTTCGAGAAACAAATAATAGCGCAAACCGCGATCGTCTATCTTTTTCGACTACCGAGCTACAGAGCGTTTTTGGAAAATTGGCATTTTTGGATGGCCATATCTCAATTACCAAGTGTCGAATCGAAAATCGAGTAAGGCACTTTTTTGGGTAGAATCCGTTGCTGATAAGAACAAAATTATGTATGCCTCAGTTTTCGAGATATTGACATAACTTTTATTATTTTAAATGGAACTTCCTGTAAATTCTTTCATTATTCGATCACAACCTAAATTAGCTATCCAATGCTAAATCATATGTCACATTTGTCTCTAAAAAAAGTGGTTAATTTTCGAAAAATTTAATATATTTGTGAGGAGGCCATGGAAAACTATTAAGAACAACAGTTCTTATAATATAAAATAATTTTGCCAAAAATAAGAAAAACTAAACTACAATAAATGTTCAAAGTCTCTTCCATTGACATCTATGCAAATTTATCGCATTTCTAATATTTACTGAAAAGGCCATGGTAAAAAAGAGAAAACACTAAAAACTAATTTGTGAATTAATTGTGAGTGAGCATTATCAAAAATTGTTCAATTTAGTAATGGTGAAATATATAATAATAGTAATAATAATAAAATCTTGGGAAAACATGTATATACAATCCATCAATTCGCGGGGCGAATATGATATGATTAACTGCTTTATAGAATACGGAGAAAATTTAAATTTAGCTTCAAAACTTTATTTTAATAGGTAAGTTATAGACAATATTTTTAGATAACCAGAAAAGAGACAGTCAGACATAAACATTTTCAAAAGGCTACAACAAAATTTAAAAGAGTATGGATTATTTGTAAAACCTCGAGCAAAAATTTACAATAAAGCAGGTAGTGAAGCTGTAGAAAATATTGTTTTAGAAACTGTAAAAGAATATCCTAATATAACGCCTCGCGAAATACAGGAAACTTTAGAAATCCCAAAAACAACTGCGTTGCGTTGCTTAAAAAAAATAAATTCAAACCCTACAAAATTGGGATTAGTCACCATCTATACCCAAAAGACTTTCAAAGGCATCTCGATTTTTGCCAGTGGTTTTTGCGCCAGTGCAATGAAGTGCCAGGATTTGAAGGAACAATTATATGGACAGACGAGGCTCATATAAGCAGTGCCGAAATTTTTAATCGGCATAATAACCACCAATGGACTCATGAAAATCCGCACGTAACCACTGCAGTTAATCATCAAGGACGATTTGAATTTGGTGTATGGTGTGGTTTTATTGGATACCAAATAATAGGTCCTCATTTTTTTCACGGTAATTTGAATACTAAAAATTTTATTAAAATTCTACGACAAGAAATAGTGCTCTTTGTAGACAATATGCCTGTAAGACAATTTCAAAGATTAATTTACCAACACGGTGGCGCCGCAGGTCATACGTCCAATGAAATAGGGAGTTATTCAAACGCTCAATTTGGGGAGGATTGGATGTTATCTATTTATCACTCAGGACTAGTTTATCAATGTCTAGTTAGCTAAGTTAACTAAATTTATAGCTAACAATAAATTTAGCTAACTGGACATTAATAAACAACAAAGTAGATTAGATATTGTTTAATTTTTAGGAAATAATGGTCCTATTTTGTGGCTAGCTAGATTTCCCGATATAACCCCTGCCGACTTTTGGCTTTGGGAATATTTAAAAAATATCATATATAGAGAATGTTCTAATAACATAGAAGGATTGAAAAACAAAACATTAGCTGCGTTTCGGACAATAACTCCTGTCATAATTGGAACTGCAACAAATGCTGTAAGGAGAAAATGTCAAAAATGCACAGATGTCAGTAGAGGATAATTCGAACATTTATTGTAGTTTAGTGTTCCTATTTTTGGCAAAATTATTTTATATTATAAGAAGTGTTGTTGTTAATAGTTTTCCATGGCCTCCTCACAAATAAATTAAATTTCTAGAAAATTAACCACTTTTTCTAGAGATAAATATGACATATGATATATCGTTGGATGCTAATTTAAGTTGTGATCGAATAATGAAATAATTTACAGGGTGTTCCATTTAAAAAAAAACACAAGTTATGTCTATATCTCGAAAACTGAGGCATGCATAATTTTCTTCTTATCAGCAACGGATTCTACTCAAAAAAAGTGCCTTAAGAATGGGTTACTCGATTTTCGATTCGACACTTGGTAATTGAGATATAGAGGTAATCCAAAAATGCCAATTTTCCAAAAACGCTCTGTAGCTGTTTCTCGAAAATCGAGCTCAGGACACCTATATTGATTTTTGTCTATCTGCCATAGTTTTTGAGAAAACCCCAAATCCCATCTAATTTGGTCCACCCTGAACTAAACTAAGTTTAGCTAAATCGCAAAATTTTGATGTCAGAAATCCACTGTTGCTCTATGGACCATTACTTATGGACTACCCTTGTTGTCTGGCTCGCTATATATATGTTCAATCATCGCAGTGGCCATTTTAAAATTATAAATTATATTCGTTAACTAGCCGCAAGAATAACGAGCATTTCCATCAGTTTTTAATCAGACTTGTAAACAATTTACGTAAAAGTGCAATTAATTTCATCCATAAAATTTAATAAACAATCATCACTGTACAAATTAGAAATGTTTGCGTTCGTGATTTATTATTATTAATTGTATGTCGTGACTAAATAAATAAAAATTGAATCGAAATTCGATTAATAAAATATTGGCGATTAATTCGCAATTTAACAGAACAAACAATTTATGTTTTATAGAATTAATTATTGTGATAATAAATTATTAATTAGAGATTTGTTATTGTAGTAGTAATTGCCACGGCCTATTGTATAATTGAAATCGGTTAATCCGATTTCAATTCGAAACTCTAGTATTCGTTACACCCACTAATAGATTTTTGGTATTTATACGGCAATTTATATTTTAAAAAACATGCCGATATACGTATATATTTTAACGTGTAATAAAGGGACTATCGCAGATCCGTCTTGACTATACCCGTATCTCGATATGAAAAGTTAAACAATACTAATTGCGGTTAGAATTTGGAAGAGTCGGCTTAAGGGTAATACAGCGACATTTTCCCCCATTTTCTAGCGGCTTGTATATCAGAGTCAGCACAGAAGCTATACAATATTAGGCGAGGACTGCGAAGATAATATCACCCCAAGAAACAATTTAAAAGTCGTTCGAACTTCGGGAGGTTTTAAGAAATTTTGACACGTTTAGGAAATAGTCATATATATATATATATATATATATATATATATATATATATATATATATATATATATATATATATATATATATATATAGAACAATCTAAATTTAGTAGGGCTTCGGACAATTTGTCCGAAGCCCTACTAAATTTAGATTGTTCTTTAACTAGTCGGGCGTGACTATCCTTCATTATTTTATATATATATATATATATATATATATACAGTTATTTTTAAAGCTAGACATTTTCAGTTGTCTATTAGTAATTATTACAGACCATTACAAAGTTAGACTCTTAAAAAATCTTTGACAAATGTTTGATAAAACCGTTATAAGGCAAAATATGCATCTATAAATTTAACAGACAAATATTAATTCCATTAAACTCCTCGATAAAACATTTGTTATAACAAATATATCTGAAGTTGCAGCAGTGTATGTGTTTGAAGAATTTCACCACAATTATGTCTTTTCTGAAAAGGAGGACGAAAATAAAAAAGAATGGTTATTTTAAAAGGACTGTTAAAAAGCAGAACTGTGTTAAAAAGTAGTACTGTGAGCGGGCACAATGTGACGAGAATTTATAGGTTAAGTTTAAAGTTTTCAAGCAGATTGTTCTAGGCGACAGCTCTTTTAAATCACAAAAGTTTTATTACGTTTTATTACAGCCTTATCAAGCCCATGTGATCTTCGCTAAGTGTATTTGCACTTATTATAGGGAGGAGTTATTTATAATAGTGTACAGAGTGGACCAAATTGGATGGGATTTGAGGTTTTCTCTAAAACTATGGCAGATAGACAAAAACCAAAATAGGTGTCCAGCTCGATTATCGAGAAACAAACAATGGCGCAAACAGCGATCGTCTATCTTTTTCGACTACCGAGCTACAGAGCGTTTTTGGAAGACCTCTACATCTCAATTACCAAGTGTCAAATCGAAAATCGAGTTACACATTAGGCACTTTTTTGAGTAGAATCCGATGCTGACAAGAAGAAAATTATGCATGCCTCAGTTCTCGAGATATAAACATAACTTGTGCCACCCTGTTCACAAGTATATTAAATTTTTCGAAAATCAACCACTTTTTCTAGAGATAAATATGACATATGATATATCGTTGGATAGCTAATTTAACTTGTGATCGAATAATGAAATAATTTACAGGGTGTTCCTTTAAAAAAAAAACAAAAAAACTCTTAAACTATAACAAAACACTAAGTTTATATAAAATATGACAGTTTATACGTATCTGGTGAATTCCTATTTTACAAAATATGCACCAAATTCAAAACAAAAATTTTATGTTCAGAAGTTATGGCGTTTACCAGAAGCGGTCACACACACAGACATTTTAATTCAATGTTTGAGTTCAACATGTCATCAAATGGATAGATAGATAGATAGATAGAAATATTTATTTCCCCACAATATATATCTTACAAACTCCAATGCTTGTTATGTGTACACATGTATTGTTAGAAATAGATACATACTTCTGGCTCTTTCCAAGCCTTAGAGAAAATATCGCCTAGTTTGGCCTGTGGTTTAGAGAATAGTCTATATCAGATAATATACTACATTATAGATAATATACTACCTTAAGATAAGAAGAGTAATAACAACAATGATAAATGGTATGTACGTATATTAAGCTAGCAGGCTGAGACCTGCATATTTTAAATGATATTCAATGAAATCTTAAAATACAAATAATATGATATAGGTATATAGTGCCATTCATATTTATTTGTTGTAGCTACTCGGATTCCGAAAATACAAATGACTTGTTTTAGTTGAAATCATCCTCAAAAAATTCATTTAAGTTATAGAAGACTTTGGTTTTTAGAATATTTTTCAATTCCTTTTTAAATAGATTTAAAGACGGTTTATGCTGAACTGTTTCTGGAAGATGATTAAATATTTTTACACCTGCATATATGTTCTGTTTACATCCAAATTGTATGAAGGAGTTCGGTTTATTTTTCTGTATCGTTTATCATGGTTGTGGATATCAGATGGTGTGGAAAGCCTTTTTTGTTCTTTGTAAATTATTATACTGATCTTATATGTGTACAAATTCGTTAAGGTAAATATGCTGTGCTTTTTAAAGTAATCTCTACACGAGTTCTGCGTATTTCGATTAAATAGTAATCTAATGGCTTTTTTTTGTACTAAAAATGTTGTCTTAGCATTGGTTGAGTTTCCCCAAAATTCTACTCCATATTGCATAAGACAGTAGAAGTATGCATAATACACTGTTTTACCAACATTGAAACCGATGTTGTGTCTGATTGTATTTATGGCATAAACTGAAATTAATTACTTCCACATTCAGTGGAAGTATAGTAACGACAAATAAATTTATTGTTTAAATAGGCTTAGAATATCATGAAACGTCGAGATTTTAAGTTTGAGCGAAAAAAAATTTTCTGTCTGTCTGTCTGTCTGTAACTTTTTTGTGCGTACGTTTACTCTGGAACCGTTTAAGATATTGACTTGAAATTTTATAATTGGTAAATTTGCGGTGAATAGGTAAATCAAGCAGGTAAGAGTCCATACAATTGGTATTTAGTATATACAAGAGAAGCTAAGGTCTCAACAAAATTTTTGGCATTAGCCACCCCCCATTACCAACCCCCCCCCCCACTACTAAAGGGGATGAAAAAATTGTGATTGAGTGTGTGTACAAGAAGTAGAAACCTCAAAATATTTTTTTACTTCATCCACTCCACTGTCCACATGTCTTCTAAGTATTCTTGGTTGATCTTGGGAGGTATAGGGTTGTTGGTCATGGTGTTATTGAGACTCTTGCTGTGTCTGTTGGTATTGCTGGGGGTTTAAGTTTAAGTTTAAGTAGGCGGTTGAGTTATCTTTGAAGATGTTCTCACATTCCGCCAGTGGGTATGATCTGTTATTTATCCATAGTTTGGTGTTTCTTATGTAGGCTTTAGGACTACCACTATTTTTAGCTTGTTCAAGATACCGCTGTAGTTCTTTCTGACATCCTGGTCTCGGGCAGAATAATGGGGGGCAATTGAGTACCCTGTGCCTTTTAGTTTTCTACTGTTTTGGAAGACCATGTTTTTTGTTTTATAGTAAAGAAATTCAGACTTTTTCCGATTTATTGTTACCCATTCTGGACACCATTTGAACACATTCGGTTGTATATCATTTCTGTACATTTCTTTCCATGATGATTATTAAAAACTTCTGTTCAGTTATAGTATACCTATTTGATTAAACCAAATAAGAGACTGCGGTAACGACGTAATAGAAATTACGTCGGTGAAACATTCTACAGGCGTTGAGGTATTCATTCCAACTATTTGGACTCTGGAATTCAGGTATAACTCGATTATTTTTTTACTGAGCGAGCACGAACAATCTACTGCAATAAAATTTCCCATGAAACAAAATAAAAATTGTATTGTACACAACAGAGGATTTAATTTAAATTGAATTATAGCTGTTATGTCATTAAAACACGGTCTGGTATCATCATACTACAGATATATATGGCCATTAATTTCAGTAATTCATATTTACTCACTCGTAGTTTGCGCCGTCCTCTATTTTTTATAAATTGATGAAAGGGAAGCATGGCATGCAAATAATACTGAAATTTATACCGATTCAAAAAATGAAAGCAAAATTACGATCACTCTTGTACATGTGTATTGTATATAAACAGGCCCGTTCTCTGCAAAATTAATAGGGAGACCTCGTCTAAAATGCCCTACACTGTGTTGACTCTGATAAACATGTTTTAGTATAACAGAAAAGGACACGCGTCCCATAGGTAGCTTGATTCATTTTAGCTTTCATATGCATCACGCATTCAACAATTTATTTCAAACCAAGCCAAAATTGTACTCTTTACTTGTATTAAAGTTTTATCCACTTTCAAAAAATATTAAAAAATTTTCCACCAGCATGTATGTTTTTTTTAATATTTGCTCAGTCATTACTCGGGTTTGGCCTAGTGATTTCCAAGAAATCTGCAAGAGTAAACATTGGAAAGAAGGTTCTTTAGTCTCAAATTTGGTGAATACAATAGTATTAGACATTGAAATTTCATCGAAAGGGCGTCAAAATAATTGGTATTTATACATTTTACGAGCGGCTGATACCGAATCGGATGCGAAAAGTTAAAAGTGCATAAGGGTGAATCCAATATGGCTGCCATAACCGCAATATATTCGCAAAAAATGTATATAGCACATTTTGTAGAGAATTTTATAAGCTATATATTTTTATAAACATGATTCCGATATCACTAATGGCTAGCTAGATATAAGCAAAAAATTTAATCGTACAACAATTTTTCCAAGATGGCGGCTCAAGCGCAACAGATTGAGTTCAGTACTTTAAGTATGTTCAATACCAGACCCGAATAAACATCTTTCAAAACTTTATCAGTTATTTCCATCAAACGTCGTGGCAAATATGAAGTATAGTTTGTTGACTAATGCTTAATTTTAATGCTTAAACCCTCATAAATAAAGCCATAAAATACACGACTGACTGATTTTGGGCATTTTATATTAGGTATTTACTTATAAAATAAATTAAAAAACTGATAAGCGTATTTCTCGGAGAATACATACATTTGAAGTTATGGCGGAGGTGCCAGTGAAAACTAAATAAGTAAAATTCTTGGTAAAAACGGTCCTAAACGGTGATACACCCCACATATTTAGATACTGCTTACCATTCTTCATTGATATAGCAGTCTTAATTTGGCGTTTTGTTCCTTGCTTAGGCGTCCTAAACCATATTAAGCTGACAAAAATGCTAAATCCACATTGTGCCATCTCCAACTTTAAACTGTAATTTCACGTCCATTTATGGACTGATTTTAAATATTAAAATTGCGTTGAAGACCTAATATAAAGCTCAACAGAAAGTATGTAAAAAATCACCGATTGAAAAAAGTGAGTTTTGGGCCGTTTATTTTTTGTAAAATATATATTAAAAAAGACATAAATTGCCAAGACAAGCCATTTGTTTTGCGTGAAAAATGTTTGAAACTTTCATTCCTTTAAATATTACGAGTATTTTTTACTAAGTATTATAAATAGTCAGAGCACTTAGATGAAAAAAGTAAATTATTGGGAAAGCAATTGGACCTGAATAGATTTGTCTTACTTTATGGCTATCTTCAATCATGAATGAAGCGTTCTACGATTTTTCTTTACCGACTATTTATTTTTATGAATTCCAAAAACCTATCCTGTTATGAAATCTATTTTGAAAATGTTATCACTCGAAAAATTTCGATTATTTTAGGATGAACATATTTTCAGGCTAAAATAATCGAAATTTTTCAAAATAGATTTCATAACAGAATAGGTTTTTGGAAGCCATAAAAATAAATAGTCGGTTAAGAAATATCGTAAAAATTCTCGAGATTGCTGATTACGAATTTAGTGTTTAAATTAATAAACAAAATGAGAGCTCCAAAATGGACAGAATTAAGACCAAAATCATGCAAAATTCTATAAATATTAATAAACATTTTATACAGGGTGTTTAGAAACTCTCCGGACAAACGAAAACTGCAAATTCTAAACGTGATTTTATGTCGACTTGACATCAATGGCCTTAACCAAAAATGCTTAATAATTGAGCTACAGTCCTTTAAAGATGAAACCTTGTTATCAATTTTTTTTAAATATCTTCAAAACGCTTAAGAAGATAGAACTAGTATATTTACCCTAAAAATAATCCGATGTTTGCCGCAAACATGAATTTTCTATTGCGATCATAATTGTCTCACTTGGACAGGCCAACGGACATTTTCAGGGAGTACACACTTAGAAAAAGAGCCTACCTACCTGACTTATTATACAAAGAATCATTAATTTTTTTACTCGGATCAATTTTTTTCCATAGCTTGTCGATACTCCAATACTTCAACGAAAAAGTTATTTTAAATCATGAAAACATATAATTTAAGAAAAGTAACTAGTATATAATATGTATAGTATACACTAATGTATAATGATGGTATTTATGTTTAATGGATTTATGTTTAATATAGAAGTATACCGGGTGACTCAGCCGATAAGGACACTCCTGTAACTTTTGAATGGGCGAAAGGATTCTTCTCAAATTTGGTGTAGTGATATGAAATAAAAGAACTATGCCCAGTTTCTTATGGAATCTGGGCTATTAGTGAACAGTCTTGGGACCTTGCTAGTATTGCACATAATCAAAGGTGATTAAAATATTTCATGAGCACAGTCCCGTAAAATAATTCCTGTGTTACTCTTGAGGTTCAGACGAGGAGGAAGAATCCAGTGACAATCTTTAACTTGAAATAGCTAAATAGTTAAATCTCGTGCCGGATTCATATTCTTAGGACTCCTTAGGACAGTTAAAACGAGTATTAAAAAATTTAGTCATTTTCCTTTGATCTCTGTAAGATTTCGATATGGTGTCTAAACTTGAAGTAATCCTAAGCATAGGACTTGAAAGGCAAAATTAAAACCTTCATTTGGGTGATCAGTGGATGATCCTAAATTGATTGTTATGATTCACGGCTGTTCACTTCATAGCCCATACTGGGCATAGTTCTTTCCAATTATATGATAGAAAGATCCAAAATGGCCGACTTCGATGCAACTGACATTAAAATCAAATTTTTAAATGAGACAACCTTCTCTTCGCATATTTGGATCCTTCTGGTCAAAATACATATGATCTGATACATCTGATTTTAAAATATTATTTTGATTTTCAAAAATCTTTCTAATTTTTAGTTTTAATCGTAGAAGGCTGCGATTTTGCCAAAATTGTTAAAAATCGGTCTGCAAGCACCTTTAAAACTTTATCTCTTTAGATACTAACATTAAACAAGATTTATTCTTCATTAAGTTCAACAATATTGGTTTTTCAAAGAAAACATTTTTTTTTATGGAACTCCTATGGGACAACCTTATTTAATTAGATCTTTAAATTATGAAAAAAATGATATGCGTAATCTTCTCTTTGTACTAAATTTATAATTGAAAAAAGGAATGCTTTGATAACCGATTTTCTACAACAATAAACTAAAAGTTAAAAAAAATCTATGTTTTTTGAAAATCAACATAATATTTGAGGGTTACATCATATGTATTTTGGCCAGTACGAACCAAACATGCAGAAATATATAGGTTGTCATATTTAAAAATTCGATTTTCATGTAAATTGCACCGAAACCGGAAGTCGGCCATTTTGTCTCTTTACATCATATAATTGAAAATATCATCCCATATATCTACACCAAATTTGAAAAAAATTCATTCGCCCATTCAAAAGTTACAGGAGTGTCCCTATCGGCTGAGCCACCCCCGGGTGACAGCGAACGAGACTAGAGGCATGCTTATGTCTCTTTCAATTATTAACGGACTTAGATGAAATTTGGTATATGGATATTAGACCCAATTTCAGATAGACGGGCAGATATGGTCAAAACAGCCGGTTTTGGAAGTGCCATCAACTTTGATTTTTTAAATGCATCACCCAGTATGTTTTATGTTTTTCAGAATCTGCAATTCAAATTACATAGAATAGCGCTGCCAAATTTACGTTCTTCCCGAGTACTTTTTTCTCTTCAAAATTTTTTTCCGTAGAAGGCCATGACTAGGAAAAAATCTATTTTAGATGACTCTAGTAACTCTTAATAATAGTAATTTCATCAATTAAATCGCTAACAAAAGCCACATGAACGAATAAAATTTGCCAAATGTGTTTTTTTGCGTAAAAGTCATATATTTTTAATCGTATCTACTAAGGGCCATCATGCCATTAAATAGTAAATTTAATTACCCATTCAACGATATGCATCGTGCACCACTTTACCTTTGTCTAAAACTAAAAAAATATTGATTTACTAATTTGTAAAATATGATACCAGTTTATAGTAGTTAGCCATGAAAAACAATAGACGTCTAATGTCATGTCAGAATTAAAATAATTTCAGTTTCAACTGACATCTCATTGTGACAGTGCAGTTAATAATTTCTTCCAAAATGGAAAATAATAATCAGTATTATTATTCTCCAAATGAACAAATCGATATGATATTAATATACTGTAGCCACAAAGACAAATAAAAATATTCTATTCCATTCTATTCTATTCTACGGGGAATGTCACAAAAACTCTATTAATGCAAGTGTGATGTACGCTGCTCGTTTTCCTTTAAGGAGGCATCCACCAAGAACTTATTTTAGAAAATTGGAAATAATACTTAGAAAAGAACCAGCTAATCAAAATCATGAGTCTATCGTCAATGAAGAGTCAGAAATTAACGTATTGGCCTATGTTCAATTTTCTCCATCAGAATGCAACGTAAGCAGGGAAGTTGCCAAAAAAAATACATAAAAAACATAAATATCGCTTCTATCAATATAATTTACATCACCATTTATATGAAAACGGCTCAGAAAAAAAGATTAGAATATTGTCATTGGTTTTTACATAATCGAGACTTAAATAATGATTTTGTTTCAAAGAGTCTATTTTCAGATGAGTCTAGGTTTATAAACAATGGTATGTTCAACAGAAATAATACAAGGCATTGGGGACAAGATCCTAGATTGCTGAGAGGAAGTAATTTCCAAAAAAGATTTAGATTCAACGTCTGGGTAGGAATTATAGGGACGAGAATTATTGGACTTATTTTCTTCGACGGGTTGAAAACAGATGCAAGATATCTTGGATTTTTAGAAAATAAATTAGAAACTGATATTATTAATTTACCCCGGAACATCAGAGAAAACGTTCCTTCAGCAGGTTGGAGCAGGACCTCATAATGCTGTCATTGTTCGGTAATACTAGGATGATGCTTACGGACATAGATGGATTGGAACAAATAACCCAATTAGGTGGCCAGGCAGATCACTTGATCTCGCCCCTGTAGATTTTTATGTATGGGGTAATATTAAGAATAAAGTTTACTCTAGGCCACCCACCACTTCAGACGATTTAAAGGCCAGAGTTCAACTAAAAATACTATTTCTGAAAATAGCTACTAAATACGTTAAGTTCATTAGTTGTAGTAATTATGATGCAAATTTCTTTCGTGAACTAAGTTAAACCAAATGTGATTTAACTTAATTATCATTTCTGTGTTTAAAATTTGTTCCCGTCTATTGTTACCTAATTAAAATAAATAATTTTGAAAACTGAATCCATAGGAACATTTTAATCAGTCTTTGCTATTTGAAAATTGGAAAATTTTACGAGAGACATGACATTAGAAAATTTATTACTATACATTCAAATACATAAGTACGTTATTAATTACTTGAAAGTAAGCACTTTGCAAATAAATTAGTAAATTAATATTTTTTTAGTTTTAGACAAAGATAAAGTGGTGCATGATGCATATCGTTGAATTGGTAATTAAATTTGCTAATTAATGGCATGATGGCCCTTAGTAGGTGCCAATAAAAAACCGCTGCCCAAGGAATCACTACTTCCACATCCAGATTTTCCATACAAATCTCACAATGAGAAATTATTTTTAGGGAACTTTAATATAATATTTGAAATCGTCCACCCCAAAAACCCATAAAACCATATGCCACATCGGTAGTGGTAGTAGGGGTGGATGAAGTGGCCTTTGGTTCTTGTACACGCACTAAATCACAATTTAATTTTTTTGGTGGGTGGTAATGGCGGTAACTAATGCCAAAAAATGTTTTCAGACCTTAGCTTTTCATATATATATATATATATATATATATATATATATATATATATATATATATATATATATATATATATATATATATATATATATATATATATATATATAAATACCAATATTATGGCCTCTTACTTGCTTGATTTGTCTATTTATCCCCATTCACCTCCCAACCCTTCAACAAAATAAGACCAAAATATAATGTAGTTTCAGATCTTGTTAAAATATATGCGTGTACCAAATTTCAAGTGAATATCTCAAACGGTTCCAAAGTAATGATGCGCACAAAAAAGTTAGACAGACAGACTGACAGACCGACAAACAGATTTTTTTTTCCTCCAAACTTAAAATCTCGACGTTTCATGACATTCTAAGCTTTAATATTGTCTAAATGTTGGTTGTGGCATTTTCTTATTTTTTCTGTGTTTCTTATTGGGATGCTGTGCCACATACATTTTCTTCTATACAATGTCCGTGAAATCTACAAAATAGTACAATTATCCAGTATTTACGTCAAAGGAGCAGTTAAAGGGTGTTTTTTGACAAATAACGAATAAGAACGAAAATATAAAAATAACGTATTTTGCTGACGTTTCGGAAACCGAATCTGTTTCGTTTCTCAATGCGTATTATAAGTGTTTGTGTACTGTGTATATTAAATACACATCTTTAAGAATATACTTGTTATATTCAGTATCCGTAGATACTTACTGCTTACACAGAACTGTTGATATATCTAGTTGATAGCGTTATAATAATGTTCAGTTTGTTAAGTTCTTCTTTTAACATCGGCAGCCAGTTTGTGCAAACATCTACGGAACAATTCGACACACATTTACCCCCATTCAATAATATTACAGATGATTCTTTAATTTTTCTTTTCTTGCTATCTGTCTCTTTTGTTAAAATTTTTGCCGAGTCCCAGTTTATTCTATGTCCGTTCTCCCAAGCGTGTTGATTCGATTCGATTTCTGAATCTCATTCTTCCTAATGTAACCCCTGTGCTCACCCATTCTAACACTAAATGGTCTGGATGACTCACCCACATAATGTTTATTACACTCACATGGAATGCTGTAAATGCAGTTTTTTGAATTTTGCTCACGATTTAGCGGTTTTGTTTTTGTTAAAATAGATCTCAACGTATTGCCCGTTTGAAATATCGTCCTAATATCAAATCTATTGCCTACACGGCGTAGATTTTCAGATAAACTGTATACATAAGGAATTAACGTTGTGTACCGTTATTCAGGTTTTTGTCACCTATCAACAAAGGCTTCAGGGTATTGATTGTTTATATAGCGTTACTCATGGTCTAATATTTCATCAATAGAAGAAATAATTTTGGCTGTATCATATAAACATTTTATTACACTCTTTTTAACATGTATCAACTGATTTCAGTTAAAATTCGAATACCTGTTGGTGTGTGTTGGTTTTCTATAAACGCTTGTTTCAACTATATTATTTACTCTTATAATTAAAACATATGAAAACGGTAGTTCATTTCTACTTTTTACTTCTAATGTAAATTTAATAGAGAGTTGTTTATTATTTATATTTTCTAAAAAATTGTCAAGCGAATCGACTGAATGGGGTCAAATTGCAAAGATATCGCCAACATATCTCCACCAATTAACCGATTTATATATAAAATTTTAAACATGTCTAGTTTCAAAAATATATTACTTAAAAATGGCGACAATGGAGACCCACTGCGATACCAAAGTCTTGTTGATAGAAATCACGCTCTATGATTTGTCAAAAAAAAACACCCCCTAACTGCTTCTTTGACGTAAAAGTCACAGGCGTAGAAGTTATAAAATTCTAGATAATTGTATTGTTTTGTAGATTTCACGGACATTGTATAGAAATATATGTGGCAGAGCATTCCAATAAGAAACACAGAAAAAAAATTCTAAGCCTATTTGAACAATAGAAATGTCTCCCAAAACACTGTGAATAAGATGAAGCTTGGTGGTGATTCCATTATAATTTCATCAAGTTATGTCCAGTGTAAGACGGGTACAAACTGAATACTGCTTTTCATTCACATATTTTACATATTTATTTTACCAGCATATTCGCCAAATTCTGAAATTTACGGGCTTTATAACCGACTTATAGACGAAACTGTATATCTGTAAAGTTTATAACTTTCCAGATATTTAAATATGTATTGTCTGGTAAAATTGTGCGATATGAAGATTCAAATCTTGTGCCAGTTTGAAGAAAGGACCCTTAAGAGCTAATAAATGTAGGAAAAGTTTCAGCTAAAAGCAACAATGCGTCCGTAAATTTTCATAATGCAAAAAAAAACAGGGTTTAATAAAGTTTCCTCACGCGTTTCTTTATTCTAAATGCAAAATTGTGTTTTAATATCATTCGAGCAGCTATAAAGGGTAAAGTTATGTAAATTTTACATCTGGCTCGATAAAAAATACAGACAACTTTGAATTTCCGCTGATTGCATTCTTCCTTCTAAATGAAAGCCATTGCTTTCAGACGCGATTTGACTCAAAATTAAATTTGTTTATTTATTATGCAAAGCAAATTAAAATTTATTTTAACATTAATTTGACTTACTAATAAGCTTGTTAGGTTTAAAATTAAATGGATATGTTCGAATTGATCTAATAAAGCAACGCAATTCGCTTACGCCACCTGACGTTAAACTACGAAATTGACGTCATTATTTTCGGTTTATTACAAATAATTAAAAACCAAACATAGTATAATCTTTAAAGCTGTTTTAAGTAATTGCTATTATTCTAACGAATATATTTTTTATTATACATTTCTGTTGTACTTAAATACCGTGGTTTTCAAACAAAAACCTCTTACAATAAAAATATATCAAAATGCCTATTTAATTCGTAAAAGCTATGACGTATTCAGCGTCCTTACATAAATTTAATTACCTCGTTCTATTGATTCAGTGAAGTAATTAGTCATTTTGATAATGAGCTCACTTAATTTAATATTCACGTGATAGGAATTAGTTTGTCTCACGTTAGGATGGAGGGTGATAAAAATATATTTTTTTAAGTACAGAGTGGACCAAATTAGATGGGATTTGGGGTTTTCTCTAAAACTATGTCAGATAGACAAAAACCAATATTGAGCTCGATTTTCGATAAACAAACAATGCGCAAACCGCGATCTATCTTTTTCGACTACCGAGCTACAGAGAGTTGTTGGAAAATTGGCATTTTTTTTGGATGACCTTTATGTCTCGATTACCAAGTGTCGAATCGAAAATCAAGTAACACATTCTTAAGGCACTTATTTTTTTAGTAGAATCCGTTACTGATAAGAAGAAAATTATGCATGCCTCAGTTTTCGAAATATAGACATAACTTGTGGTTTTTTTAAATGGAACATCCTGTAAATTATTTCATTACTTGATCACAACTTTAATTTGCTATCCAACGATATATCATATGTCATATTTCTAGAAAAAGTGGTTAATTTTCGAAAAATTTAATATATTTGTGAGGAGGCCATGGAAAACTATTAACAACAACAACACTTCTTATAATATAAAATAATTTTGCTAAACTACAATAAATGTTCGAATTGTCTTCCATTGACATCTATGCATATTTATCGCATTTCTAATATTTATTGAGAAGGCCATGATAAAAAAAAAGGAAATCGAAATAATCGTAAATGTCAAGAATTAATTTGTGAGTTAATTGTGAGTGAGCATTTTTAAAAATGGTTCAATTTAGTAATGGTGAAAAATATGATATGATTAAGTGTTTTATAGAATGCGGAGAAGATTCAAATTTAGCTTCCGAGCTTTAATTTAATAGGTAAGTTATACACAGCAAAACTTTGTCCCAAACGTGCCGCCTAAACAATATTTTTAGATATCCAGAAAAGAGACAGCCAGGCATAAAAATATTCAAAAGGCAACAATAAAATTAAAAATAATAAAGCAGGTAAAGAAGCCGTAGTAAATATTGTTTTAGATACTGTAAAAGAAAATCCTCATATATCGTCACGCGAAATACAGGAAAATTTAGGAATCCCAAAAACAACTGCGCTGCGTTGCTTAAAAAAAAAAATAAATTCAAACCCCACAAGATTAGGATTAGTCACCATCTATACCCAAACGACTTTCAAAGGTGTTTCGATTTTTGCCAGCGGTTTTTGCGTCAGTGCAATGAAGTGCCAGGATTTGAAGGAACAATTATATGGACAGACGAGGCCCATATAAGCAGTGCCGGAATTTTTAATCGGGAATAGGTCCTAATTTTTTTCACGGTAATTTGAATACTGAAAATTTTATTAACATTCTACGACAAGAAATAGAGCCCTGGGGCGAGCGTAGAGGCGACTTCAATGTGAATATCAGTCGATATTCCGTTGAAGCAACGTCGAGCGCGGTTAGTACTTGGATGGGATCCCATCTTGGGAAATACAGCGTTCTCGTCCCACCTTCTAGCGACTTGTATATCAGTGTATACGCGGAAGTTACGTAATTTCAGACGAGGATTACGTAGTGGATATACCGTCCTTCGGAGAGGATGTAAAGCAGGCGGTCCCTGGTCTATTAAATGTTAGGCAAGTAAAAGATCCCTACTCCTCTTAAGGGAAGAGGTTCGGCAAAATTTTCAAGTTTGGCTCGTCTCCTGGCGTCGGTGATAGGCGCTGGTAGCGGAAATAGGCCGATGTTAAAAAGTTAAAAAAAAAAATAATAGAGCCCTTTGTAGACAATATGCCTGTAAGACAATTTCAAAGATTAATTTACCAACACGATGACGCCCCAGATCATACATCAAATGAAACACGAAATTATTTAAATACTTAATTTGGGGAGGATTGGATAGGTATCTATATATCATTCAGGACTAGTTTATTAATGTCTAGTTAGCTAAGTTAACTAAATTGATAAATAACAATAAATTTAGCTAACTAGACATTAATAAACAACAAAGTAGTTTAGATATTGTTTAAATTTTAGGAAATAATGGTCCCATTTTGTGATCAGCTGGATCTCCCGATATAACTCCTGCCAACTTTTTCTTTGGGATTATTTAAAAAATTACATATATTTATATATAGAGAGATAACGTTCTAATAACATAGCAGAATTGGAAAACAAAACATTAGCTTCGTGTATCACAATAACTCCTGTCATGTTTGGAAATACAACAGATGCTGTAAGGAGAAGGCGTCAAAAATGCATAGGTGCCAATGGAAGACAATTTTAACATTTATTGTAGTTTAGTCTTTAATATTTTTGGCAAAATTATTTTATATTATAAGAAGTGTAGTTGTTAATAGTTTTCCATGGCCTCCTCACAAATATATTGAATTATTCGAAAATTAACCACTTTTTCTAGAGATAAATATGACATATGATACATCATTGGATAGGTAATTTAAGTTGTGATCGAATAATGAAATAATTTATAGGGTGTTCTATTTAAAAAACACAAGTTATGTCTATATCTCGAAAACTGAGGCAAGCATAATTTTCTTATCAGCAACGGATTCTACTAAAAAAATAAGTGCCTTAAGAATGTGCTACTTGATTTTCCATTAGACACTTGGTAATTGAGATATAGAGGCCATCCAAAAATGCCAATTTTCCAAAAACGCTCTGTAGCTCGGTAGTCGAAAAAGATAGACGATCGAGGTTTGCGCCATTGTTTGTTCCTCGAAAATCGAGGTCAGGACACCGATATTGGTTTTTGTCTATTTTCTGCGTAAATAAACATATGTATCTGAAATTTGGTAAACGAGGTTTTTGTGATAGGACGATATTGATATTTTAATGAAGCACCAACTTTTTACCTTTAAATTTTTGCCAATTAGATGTTTTCACTGTATGCAAATTTGCTATTTTGATATTATTAAAATGAAGTACTCCATACATTAAAGCACTTACCAATATTTAAACACCATTCTTTTATCTATCAACTTAAAATTTCAACAAATAAATATCAAAACTGAATAACTGGATAGGTATTATACAAAACGGGCTGTGATGTCATCGGTTGCATTAACATAACCTCAACTTTTAGTTTTTTAAGTTTATTGTCATTTTTAATAATTATATCCACACTTCTCATTTGAAACCATTATGGCTCCAAGCAAACATTTAAAAATTGACGCATACGATGTCTCAATATTGTTGATTACTAACAATGGGCTGCTAATTATAGGTTGGATTTCCAACCTACAAAAATCGCCTTATTTTATTGGGAGAAGATATTTAAAACTTTATGAACATTACATTGAACAAGATTTTAGTTGAAAATACGAGAACCAAGCGGAAATTTTCATACTAGTGACATATTACTCGGAAATTTTTAAAAGGATATGTATTTTTGAGGTTGGGTGTTTATGACCGATGACGTCAACAATACAGCTTAGTGTTTTGGGCGGTAAAATTTTAATTCAAATTTAAAAATACTTTTTCTTGAATATTACTCAACTGGTTGTGGAAATTCAAATGTTTTTAGATATAATTAAGTATTACCTTCACAGTCAATGAGATTTTAAAATTTGTGCAAACACCGAATTAAACACTTGTTATATTTTGTTACTTTGAACAGAAAAGGTATAGGGAAGGGAATGACATTAAAGTTAACTATTTTCGAGATATTAACAGTTTAAGTGATTCATATAATTTTTCAATCATATTAATTTGACCATTACTTAGAGATATATTCATGCTACACCCTGTATGTTCACACACTACTGAAAAAAATGTAAAAAAAACTAGTTTAATTGAGTGTCAACCGCTTTTTATACCTTATACTTTTTATACTGATAATATACAAATAAAATGCAGTATTTCAATTGCTCTTTTAAAATTTAAGTGAACAAAAGCGTAATTGATATATATGAAAAATTATATTTTGACAGCCTCATTGATCGGTTTATTGAATACGCATGAGAGTTTGAATATTATAATTAACGATGAAAAAGAAGGCATTTGTGGTAATAGTAGACAGATAAATAATGACATTTTTGGCCTGCCTCAGATCGCCATTCCCGGTACTAATGAAGTTATTATCAAATTACAAGACCCTTATTGAAGTTTAGGGTCACAACGTCATGCTATAACCTTCATAAACAACATGTAATTAATAGCAAGCATCATTTAATCTCGTATGACGGAGGATTTAGAGAATTCCTTGCGCCTCCGCCATAAATTCAAAAATATTCAAAAACTCTTAATTGTGATAGTGATACTGTTCAAACAAAGATTAGCACATTACTGAATGAAATAATATTCTCCCGAGAATATACTTACATACAGTGCTTTCATAAAGTAATGGATACATTTGATAAAATGTGTACAATTTTTGAACGTCGTGAATACGTTCTTGAAAAAAAAAAATAAAAAAACATTCTAACAACGACGAATTCAGCTTTTTCTCACTGAAAGCATTAAAAAAACCTCAGATAAAATCGATTATATGAATGTATTCTTACTATGCAACTAGGGTTGTTATTATTATAAAATGCCTTGTTAAAACAAATAACCGTATACCATTAAAAAGTTTTTCAGTTTCGACAGAGCAATATATTCGGGCAAATCCCATTTAATTAAATAACTTCTCCGTTCTCCTCAGAACTTAAAATCCTATATAATAAATTACCGCAGGTGTCATAAAACATATAAAAGTTGTTAGGTAATTTCTCAATTATCTGTCTAAGACAGAAAAAGTGTGAGATAACCCCAATAAAAAACACCTGTAATACTAAATCTGCGAAAGCTGCAACTTGAAAGGTTTATGAGCTAGACAGGGTTTTAGATTTTTACCTTTTACACATGCTAGTCGGAAGGATCTTAGACTTAAAACTAATATCCCAGCCATGTCCATGAATCTCAATATTCCACATCAAAATTCTGTTTGCAACTTTAAACTTCTAGTAAGGATGAACTTAAAAGATGTTTAAAAAGTACTAATCACTTTAAGACTTGGAAATACACTCAACTCCGAAAAAATTGTACCTTTAAAGTAATAAAGTGATTATTACTGCTTTTAGTCCATCATACGGCAGCAGAAATGTGCTTCACTCGATTTCTTGCTGTCTATTTGCCAGTAGGTGCAGAAGGAGGAATGAAATTTTTTGCTGTCTATTTGATACATGTTTTAAGATGCCCTAAAAAATTCAAAAATACCCGGCATTTCTCGTGGTTAGGTCTGGCGTCCAGGTCCAACTTCCGAAAAAACGGCTCACGGTGCCATATTGGATTTTTTTTTCAAAAATCGAAATATTGCTTAAACCTGGTTTTTATGAAGCTAAGATACTATTGACAGCATTTTTTTCACAGAAAGGGTTAATATGTAAAAATGGGTTTTGCTAGGTCGTCCAAAGGAAGCTGTTGTTTGCAGAGGATGTATTATTAAACCCAAAGGTCTAAACAAGGTTTTTTTATTCTAAAAACGTTTGTATGGTTGTGTAATAAAAAATTTTACACTTGTCAGCATTTTTAACTCCCGACCCCAAAAGAGGTCTTATAAGTTTGACGCGTATGTCTGTCTGTCTGTCTATCTGTCTGTCTGTCTGTCTGTGGCTTCATATCTCTTCAACGGGTGATCCGATTTTGATGCACTTTTTTTTATTTGAAAGAGTATTTTGTCGAGAAGGTTTTTGCCATATTAGATTTTGATGTTTGGTCATCATCTTGATTACAAGCTTTTATTTAACTTGGCCATATTAGATTTTGATAATTGATCGCCATCTTGAATTCGAAATGTTGAACTTCTCTAGAAATTGTCCGATTGAAGTAAAATTGAAAATGTGCAGACAATTATGGTAGCCGAATATGATTTCGGCCTCATTTTGATTCGGTCATATGAAACTGGTACGATTAGATACATTGATCGGGGGTTTTTAAGAATTTTCAATTTTTTAACCCCCGACCCAAAAAGAGGTTATAAGTTATAAGTTTGACTGTTTGCATGTTTGTCTGTCTGTCTGTCTGTGGCTTTATATCTCTTCAACGGGAGATCCGATTTTGATGTAGTTTTTATTAAAATTAAAGATAACACATAAATATATTTATAATAGAACCGCTCTTGTAGACCATGTGCGACTAGTAGCATACAAAATTAGACCGCGTTGGCTTAAAGGTTAAAAAGTTCTGTATGGGACTCGTGATATAATAACACGCTATGTTGTATGTATATGTTTAGTTTAAAAAGTGTAAAATAAAATTAAATTACGAATTTAAAAAAAAAACCGACACAAGAATATCGACTAAATAACTAATATAAAAAAATAAATTAACACAACTTTAAAAATTATGAAATAATTTTGATTCCATATACGAATTGTTATGATTTATTTAAATCCAGCTTACATTTTCTTTGCGTCCTCGAGATTTGCTTTCTTATACGCATGAATATGTCGGGGTCTGCTGTAAAGACGAACTACTAAATAGCTATATTCAAAACAGCAGCTCCCGATATATTCATGAGTATAAGAAAGCAAATCTCGAGGACATAAAGAAAATGTAAGCTGGATTTAAATAAATCATGTATTCCTATATGGAATCAAAATTATTTCATAATTTTTAAAGTTGTGTTAATTTATTTTTTTTTTATATTAGTTATTTAGTCGATATTTTTGTGTCGGGGTTTTTTAAATTTGCAATTTAATTTTATTCTATGTAGTGGTACGTTTTATTTACTTAATTTAAGCAAATTGCGGTCATGAATTTGGTTATTTTCAAAAAAAATTGTTTTAAAACACGTGGTGAATATATGGGTGGATGAGGTAAAACCACTACATAGAAAAATGCTGTCAAATGTAAAATTTTTCAGTTAACACCCATATAAACATTTTTAGAGTAAAAATCTTTTAGACCACTGGTTCTCTGCAAACAACAGCTTCTTTTCGACCACCTGGCAAAACCCATTTTTGCATATTAACCCTTTTTGTGACACAAAAAAATACTGTCTATAGCATCTTAGCTTCATAAAAAACATGTTTAAGCAATATCTCGATTTTTGAAAAAAAAAATATATATATATATATATATCCACGTTCCATCGGCACCGGCGGCAGCCGTTTTTTTCGGAAAATTCGGAAGTTAGACCTGGACGCCAGATCTGACTACGAACCATGCTGTCAAGGGTATTTTTGGATTTTTTAGAGCATCTTAAAACATGTATGGACAGCAAAAATGTCAATAAAAATCCGATGTCAAATTTCAATTTGAATTTCACAAGTCACAATAACAGTAACAACGTCTTTCAAAAGGTAAGGATGATTACACGATTTAATACCCAAAGCGTGGTCAATTGTGCTGGTCATTCTAGCGATCCTTGCCTCCTTATCTACCGATTTGGAAAAGTTAAGTAGAGGTATTGCCGGACATCGATTCAGTAATGTGGTGGTGCTCCATCCTGCTGGAACCATATTACATCCGCTGGAACTTGTGGGTTTGCTTGAGAGCAGGGTATAAGTTTGCCAAAGTCGGCACGATATTATTTTGGAGCAGAGCTAAATAATTATTTCCATTCAAATTGCCATCAATGAAAAAGGTACCAATGACATGGTTTCCAATTAGCTCCGCCCAAACATTAACCTTTTCAGGACGTTGCGTATATAATTCTCTCATTCGGTGAGGATTTTCATTAGCTCGGTAACGACAGTTTTGATGATTAACATGGCCATGAAGAATAAAAGTGAACTCATCCGAAAACAAAACATTTTCTAGTTGGATAACATTGTTATCTAACCTTTGCATCATTTGTTCACCAAAATACGTTCTTCTATCAAAATCGTCTTCATTAAGCTCCTGAGTTGCCGTCAGTTTATAAGGATGCATTTTATCTTCTTTTAATAATTGAGGAATGGAAAACATAAAATGCTGAAGCTGCTAGTAGACTTGAACTATGAGGGTTTTCTTCAAACTCAAGCAGTATATTTGATTTGGTATCGTTACTCATTGCATAGGAAGCTTCTTTTTTTATCTGCCGTACATGTCCAATTTCGCGAAACTACTTTTCAATTACGCTACTTGTACCTTGGGATATAGGCGGCAAATCAGGACATTTTTCTTGAAATAGGCGAGCAACTTCGTCCTGTGATCGCATTCTATCTCCATAACCAACCATCTATAAAATTATTATTTTATGCATTTCGTTTAAATAAACCATGTTTAGAAATTGCAGTTAGCAAAAGTCAAACAATACGCAAAACACTGACAACTATCTATTGGCAACTATGACAACTATTTATTGCTGTCAACCGTTACGGCGTTCTCAATAAAACTGGCAATGCCAGCTATGAAGAATTATGTTTTTATGTCTACTTTTCAGTTGATAATGTTGAAAAAGAACACTGGAATTGTTTTTGCAAGCCTGCAAGAACAAAACGCTGTAAGTTTTTATGTTCTTCGGTTGTTGTAGGGAATTTCGTCAAGTAGACCGTTAGTTTTTGCAGTACATATTAAAACCATACAATTTTTGAATAGACAATGAAAAGACCTTTCAAATGAGGTATCACAAGCTCACACTTCCCATTTAAAAACTTAGAGGTTGCAACTGCCACTCGAAGGGGGTTGAATTTAGGGATGAAATTTGTACGTTGCAGGATGTCATTTCAGAATCCAAAATCGACGTGTCTTGGGATTTTTTATAAATATGCACAATCATTGAAATACTGAATTTATTCCATTTGGCTGTTTGACACTGTATAATGTTGTTTCTTAGGTTTTCGTGGGTGTTAACGAATTTTTAGCTTGATTAGTCGTTTGGTTTCTAAAACATGTCCATTACAAAATTAAAAAAATATATATTTTCAGGCCCTATAGCTGCTTAAGGAAGCACTTTTGGATTAAGGTATGCTTGGCTCAATCGGCTCTATATGATCTCAGGAAGTTACGGTTACTTTCTCCACACTCTGTATATTCACCAAAATGTCGAATTTTCGGGGTTTATACAAAAATCCCCCAATAATTTAAAAACGGTGCATCGGATCAAAAAATGTAAAATAAAAAAAATGTTCAGAATTAAATTTTCTATAGGAGTACGGCACAAGAAATTCCATTATTCCAACCGCTTTTCCATATTTAATATTAGTACTTATTCCATGATGGAAAATATTTTATTATTTTAAGATTGAAGGTTAAACCAATCATTTTACAAAAATGCTTTTCAGAAACTTAATATAAATCACTTTTATGAACCCTACTGGACAGACATATTAGGCTGTCAGATTATTAATTACACCTGAAAAAACAATGATCATTTTTGAGTCTTTTTGTGTGCAACTAAATTTCTTCATTGCGTGATGAGAGAATAGCAGACCAAAATATTTATCAAATCACACGAAAATTAATTACAATTTTTATTAATTTATATCAATACAATGATATTTTTTTATACAAACTATAAAGAATACATTATTGAACATAAATCTCCAAATAAACATTTTTAATTTCTAGTTTGACAAAATTGCGTGCACTTTTCCGCATCTAATACTCCAAAGATTAGATTAGATAAAATTATATAATAACCGCCTCCAAATCAATTTGTGGACCAAAGAGCGAAATAATGTTCCTAACTTGAAACATTTTGTTTTCCCATTAATAAAGTTGGATTACATCAGTCTGCTGGCCATCAAAAACTCATTATCACACGTCTGATACTTTTATCAAGCTGGCTTACAATGGATGGTCGAAGCGAAATGTGATCAAATGGGATAAAAAATAAACAAAAAGTATGAGAAATGCACAAGTGCCGGCTATTGTTTAAAAAAATGAATGATAAAAACGAACGATAAATACAGATGGTGCACGACAAGGCCTATTATATTCTGAAATCCTCAGAGAAGTAATTGTGAAATGTAATGGAATATTTTTATGTAAGCCTTAAGCTTGATTGATACAATGTATCTAACATTTGAATTTGCGGAGGATTAGGAAAGACCACATTCTAGATTAAATACAGATCACAACAGATAAATATACAGGGTATCACTGAATCGATATTACAAACTTAAGTACTGTACAGGATGGACCAAATTAGATGGGATTTGAGGTTTTCTCTAAAACTATGGCAGATAGACAAAAACCAATATAGGTGTCCTGAGCTCGATTTTCGAGAAACAAACAATGGCGCAAACCGCGGTCGTCTATCTTTTTCGACTACTAAGCTACAGTGTTTGGAAAATTGGCATTTTTGGATGATCTTATATTATCTCAATTACTAAGTGTCGAATCGAAATTCGAGTAACACATTCTTAAGGCACTTTTTTGAGTAAAATCCGTTGCTGATACAAGGAGAATTATGCACGCCTCAGTTTTCGAGACAGGATAGACATAACTTGTGTTTTTTTAAATGGAACACCCTGTAAATTATTTCATTATTCGATCACAATTTAAATTAGCTACCCAACGATATATCATATGTCATATTTATCTCTAGAAAAAGAGGTTAATTTTCTAAAAATTTAATATATTTGTGAGGAGGCCATGGAAATCTATTAACAGCATTGACATCCATGCATATTTATCGCATTTCTAATATTTATTGAGAAGGCCATGGTAAAAAAAAGAAAATTGAAATAATCGTAAATGCCAAAAACTAATTTGTGAGTTAATTGTGACTAAGCATTGTTAAAAATGGTTCGATTTAGTAATGGTGAAAAATATGATACGGTTAAGTGTTTTATAGAATGCGGAGAAGATTTAAATTTAGCTACCGAGCTTTATTTTAATAGATAAGTCATAGACAGCAAAAGTTTGTGCCAAAAGTGCCGCCTAAACAATATTTTTATACATCCAGAAAAGAGACAGCCAAACATAAAAATATTCAAAGGGCTACAACAAAATTTAAAAGAGTTTCGATCATTTATAAAACCTCGAGCAAAAATATATAACGAAGCAGGTAGAGAAGCTGTAGAAAATATTGTTTTAGAAACTGTAAGAGAAAATCTAATATATCGTCTCGCGAAATATATAAAAATGTAGGAATCCCAAAAACAACTGCGTTGCGTTGCTTAATAAAAATAAATTCAAACCCTACAAAATTAGAATTAGTCACCATCTATACCCAAACGACTTTCAAAGGTGTCTCGATGTTTGCCAGTGGTATTTGCGTCAGTGCAATGAAGTGCCAGGATTTGAAGGAACAATTATATGGACAGACGAGGCCCATATAAGCAGTGCCGGAATTTTTAATCTGCATAATAACCACCGTTGGGCTCATGAAAATCCGCACGTAACCGCTACAGTTAATCATCAAGGACGATTTGGATTTGGCGTATGGTGTGGTTTTATTGGATACCAAATAATAAGTCCTAATTTTTTCATGGTAATTTGAATACCGAAAATTTTATTAACATTCTACGATAAGAAATAGGGAAAATATGCCTGTAAGACAATTTCAAAGATTAATTTACCAACACGATGGCGCCCCAGGTCATACGTCAAATGAAACAGGAAATTATTTAAATGCTCAATTTGGGTAGGATATCACTCAGGGCTGGTTTCTCAATGTCTAGTTAGCTAAGTTAACTAAATTTATAACCAACAATTAATTTAGCTATCTAGACATTAATAAACAACAAAGTAGTTTAGATCTTGTTTAATTTTTAGGAAATAATGGTCCTATTTTATGGCCAGCTGGATCTCCCGATATAACCCCTGCTGACTTCTGGCTTTAGGGTTATTTAAAAAATATTATATACAGAGAACGTTCTAATAATATAGAAGAATTGGAAAACAAAACATTAGCTGCGTTTCGGACAATAACTCCTGTCATGATTGGAAATGCAACAAATGCTGTAAGGAGAAGGTGTCAAAAATGCATGAATTGTCAGTGGAAGACAATTCGAACATTTATTGTAGTTTGGTTGTTCCTATTTTTGGCAAAATTATTTTATATTATAAGAAGTGTTGTTTTTGTTAATAGTTTTCCATGGCCTCCTCACAAATGTATTACATTTTTCGAAAATTAACCACTTTTTCTAGAGACAAATATGACACATGATATATAGTTGCTAATTTAAGTTGTGATCGAATAATGAAATAATTTACAGGGTATTCCATTTAAAAAAACAAGTTATGTCTATAGCTCGAAAACTGAGGCAAGCATAATTTTCTTCTTATCAGCAACGGATTCTACTCAAATAGTGCATCAAGAATGTGTTACTCGATTATCGATTCGACACTTGGTAATTGAGATACAGAGGTCATCCAAAAATGCCAATTTTCCAAAAAACGCTCTGTAGCTCGGTAGTCGAAAAAGATAGACGATCGCGGTTTGCGTCATTATTCGTTTCTCGAAAATCGAGCTTAGGGCACCTATATTAGTTTTTGTGTATCTGCTATAGTTTTAGAGAAAACCCCAAATCTCATCTATCTGTACCTTATGCTCTGTACTGTACTTTTGACCTATTTAATTGTTATTCCTGATATATCCTCTCCAGATGCTCTTATTTAAGCTACGCTACGCTGATGAGGAACAATAATTGCGAAACACGTGTCCATAGCTGCTTGGTTGTTATTTCTTTAGGTGTTATATGGCGCGATTTTCTTTCTGGTTTACATTTTATATTGATCATTGATTAAAGAGATTTCAAATGTAATTTTGCCGTTCTTTATTTTCGACCTATTTTGACTTTCAAATTCCGAGAGATGAGACGCGAGTTCTGAAGCATCCTGTAGATGATATACTTTTCCATTTTCCCAAAGAAATAAAACAAACAATTATATTAAGTAAGGACAATATTTTTATAGGTCATAAAATCTCTATGATATGCTTCAGAAAATTGGAAATGGAGCAACAATGTCACATAAAGTGATATTAAGGCTTTTACAATAGCACAGTTTTATAGTCATAGGGGAGACTGAATAGAAACATTGATAACCTTGGATATAATTTACCAGAAAACTATTGATATGCACCATTGAACAAAAACATACAATGCAATGTATCATGCAGCTAGTTTCTTTATTTTTGCAGACGTAGTTTAGCTTTATAGACTGTGAAAAAAGTCACAGATCAATTAAAATCTTCAGTTTCTTAATACTACACTTATTATCACGATATATAGGTATTATGTTACTTTCTGTTCCCATTTTGCATAACTGGGTGAACACCTGTAGATTGTTTGTATAGTAAGACAAAAAATAAAATTAAAATATTAACGTGAATTTGCCCTTTTAATAGCAACAAACGCATATTTTTCTTCAAACGCCAGAAAAACATGACATTTCTTAACTCATTCCATGACATAAAAGTTTGAATTTTTAGACGGCTGTGCGTTGCCATTAACAACGGAGGTAAAAGTACTTTTTCTGACGCTGTGAGCGGCAGAGAAGTAATATCCATAGCAACGAGTATTTTATTTAATACGCCGGCCATGTATAGCTGGTCGACGTTTGAACAAGACATAGTATGTTTTATTCGGAATAAAAACCACTTATTTTGACTCGTCTGTATTTGCCGGACTCACTTTGTTTGTCCGGCAAACCTACAAGTTCACAAAAGCAACAATTTTACTCCTAGTAAAACAATATACTATTTCTTTTCATTATGCTTCGTATATAAGATAAACAAATATATATACAGATTTTTTACACCCTGCCAAAATACAACCAAACGATATTTTGGTTTACTAGTAATTGGTTGCCATAAATCACAGTTAATATATTAATATAATTAGATAACATCAGAGCCGTTCCTAAGCCCTGTGCTTAGTGCTTGTCTAAGCACTCTAAGCACTTTTGTCCTCGGGAGCACTGTGCTTAAGAGCATTTCTTAAAATTGGTGCTTAGTCCTTAGGGCTTCGAGCATTTTGCGAAAGGGCTTAGTGCTTATTAATTCCGCAAAGTGCTCACGAGCACTCAAGGGAGCATTCGAATGTACTCGCAAGCACTTGAAAAGGTTCGTAAGCACTTTTTTAGCGCTCGCGAGCACTAAAGTGCTTGCGAGCACTCCAAAAAGCTCCCAAACACTTTATGACTCGTGAGCACTTCAATATTTTCGCAAGCAAAGAATCATTTCTGCATGAAATTTGTGAATTCACACCCAATTTAGAAAAAATTTTTAGACTGAAGAGAATTTATTTTATGACAAAGAAAAAATATATAATTAATTATATGTGAGATACTTCATCTTTGTTATTTTGCATTCTTATTTTACATTTTTATAGAAAAAGTCACTCTTCATAAAATGTTTTGCTTACTCTGAAAAGTCCTCAGTCGTAGAGAGAAATAACGTATAGGATGGTTAACAAATAAGGAAACGTGAATTTGTGCCAAAAGTAAAGTATAAGTATTTTGAGAAGAGATTGTTACAGCAAAAAGTTGTTTCTAATGTCAGATATGAAATTTTAACGTCGTATCTCAAAGGTAGTATTTTTGCCGACATTATGATTAAAATAATTTTAAAAAAATCACTGCCTAAGGAATCTACTTCCACATCCAGACTTCCTATACAAGTCTTACAACGAAAATACTATATTTACTCTCCACCATGTGGAAATAATTATTTATGGAATTTAAAAATATAATATTTGATATCGTGTACCCCGAAAACCTAGTAAATGATATGCCACATCGGCAGTAGTGGTGGGGTGAATGAAGTGAAAAAAATTCTTGATGACTTTGTTTCTTGTTCATAGGTACACTAAATCAGAATATTTTAAAAATGGCTTTTCTTATATTTATTAAATACCAATTTCATGGACTCTTAGTCGTTTGATTTACCTATTTACCCCCATTTACCCCTCAACTCTTCAACGGAATAAGATCAAAATATAATTTAGTTCCAGATCTCCTTAAAATACATATGTGTGCCAAATTTTAAGTCAATAACTTAAACGGTTCCAGAGTAATCGTGAGTACCAAAAAGTTACAAGACCAACAGACAGACCGACAAGACAGGCAGAAATTTTTTTGCTCAAACTTAAAATATTGACGTTTCATGACATTCTAAGCCTATTTGAACATTGAAAATTTTCAAAAAAAATTTTCGGATCAGTATTCTTCCACTGGATACGCAGAAAATGGCATGATAAAGATATAAAAAATCATTGTGTGCCGTGGACTAAGGAAAGCTTCTACTTCATGCACTTCCTTCGAGGAAATCTACTACGCATCCATACTACTCGAGGTAACCCATTGTACATCCAATTTACTCGAGAAAACCCACTGCGCATTCATACTACTTGAAGTAACCCATTGCGCATCCATTTTACTCAAGAAAATCCACTGCGCATCCAAAATTCTCGAAGAAACCTACTGCGCATCCATACTGCTTCAGGTAACCCACTGCGCATCCATTTGACTTAAACATCGTACAGATTGCATGGTATTCTAATTTGAAATTGTAGAAGCCAGACACATACGCGATGACGCGTCTCTGACGTATCTCATCTATTCTTGAAACATTGATGTCAATTTAGCAACCTACTAAAATAATCTCGAAAGGCAGGTACGCTGATGTTCGTTTGTTCATAGGACTCGAATTTTAATGCAACCTGTAGTGTTTATAAATCTTAAAATTCCACACCTAGATTTTCTATCCAAGTCTCTCACAACGAAAAAAATTTTAATACTATATTTGCACTTCACTATGAGTAAATTATTGTTTATGGAACTTTAATAACAAAATATTTGAAATCATCTACCCCAAAAACCTATAAAACGATATGCCACATCGGTAGAGAGGGTGGGGGTGGTGGTAAAGAGGTAGTAGTGGGGGTGGATGAAGTAAAAAAAAATGTTGAGGCCTTAGGATCTTGTATACACGCTAAATTATAAAGTTATTTTTTTCAACCCCTTTAATAATGGAGTGGGGGTAGTAATGGGGGTGGCTAATGCCAAACAATTTTTTGAGACCTTAACTTCTTTTATATATATACTAAATACCAATTTTATGGACTCTTATTGCTTGATTTACCTATTTACCTCCATTTACCCCAATTTATCTCCCAACCCTTCAACGAAATAAGATCAAAACATGATCTAGTTTCAGATCTCGTTAAAATACATATGTGTAGCAAATTTTAAGTCAATATCTTAAACAGTTCCAGAGTAAACGTGCGCACAAAAAAGTTACAGACAGACTGACAGAATTTCTTTTTATCAAATTTAAAATCTCGACGTGTCATGATATTCTAATTCTATTTGAATAATAAAAATTATTTTTTTTTGCGTTACTATACCCTCACTGGATGTGGAAGTAAAAATGAATTAAAGAAATATGAAAAATAAAAAATATATATTTCTATTCTATTGATGTTTTGTTATCATGTTATTATGATGCACTTTGGTTCAATTTAATTATTTTAATCATAATTTTAGCAAAAATATCAACTTTGAGATACGACGCCGACGTTTAAATTTCACATCTGAACTTTCATTGGCACTAGAAACAATTTTTTTCTGTAACATATTTCCTCTCAAAAATCTCAATTTATTTCTGGGCTGTTCTTGTTGACCTTTTTTTTATAAATAACACATACATTCAATGAAATTCTAGCCTCAATCAATAGATACTCCATTATTTAAATTTTTAAAAAGTGCTTAGTGCTCCTGAATTGTAACGGTTTCTTGTCGGGTAGCTGGTTCGGAGATTAATCAGGGTCCAGATTAGTTAATAAGACAGCCCAATAAAGATATAAACAATTTATTTACTTTTTCAAACAGGTAATGTGTGGCAGTGTTACATAACATACAGGTACAGGTTATATGTCCGTATCTTTTACGGTTCTTAAGACAACATTTTCTATTATCTGAGAGAGAGTGTAACGGTTGCGATGCGACGTCTCTGGCTTTGGCGGCGAAACGGCGCCGGGGAATGACTAATGACTCGAGGGGTCCCAGTTCAACACGCTGTAGGATTCCCAGAGTCAGATTGCATTCGTTCCGTCGTGTTTGCGTCGGGAGATGCACAAAACTGCAATATGTCCAGCTCAGCACGCTGTAGACAGATTGGCAGAATTATCCACTCTCAATTATGTTGATTTGCGGCCGGGCTTTTATATCCGAGAATCCTCGCTTACTGGTGACGTAGTACTGCGTATAGTTTAGTGTCGTGTGCAAATCCGCGCATCTAGACGGGAGCTGGTAGATTTGCGGGCCGTGTGCACATTGGTGTCGTGTGTAAATCCGGAATCTTAGTAATGGAGCAGGAATTTAAAGAATGCTTCATTACAGAATTTAAAGCACTTTTTCAGAGTGCTTAGTAATCGCGAGCACTCTACTATTAACAGTGCTTAGTGCTCGAAAAAATAAAGCAGTTTTTTGAGTGCTTAGTGCTTAGTGCTCGCGAGCACTTTTTAGCAGTGCTCGCCCAGCTCTGGATAACATTAAATTTTGGGAAAAATATAATCCTTTAAGAAAATGTTTTTGTAAATTTACTTTAAAAATAAATGAAAATATCGTGTTACAGAGAAATAAATACAGTGACGCCTTCATTCATAGAGAAGATGCAGATATGTAAATTTGCATCAGATAACATAGGTTATAAATAAATTTTTTAACAATTTTAGAAATCAAGTGGTGTCAGGTCCGAAGACCTAGGGGGAAATTCCTGCACTTGACTTCTTAGACCTATCCATCTACCTGGAAAATTTTCTTCTAGCAGACCTCTTGCAACGTTATGAATCGGGACACCATCAAGTTAATAATACAGGTCTCTTCTGACATCTTGCAGCAGATTATTGAGGAAGGGTTGAATTTTATTTTGCAACAAATTTGAATAGGCTTCCCCCAATCGCGGAAGATAGAAAAGGCCATTAATCTGGTCATTCCATAAACTATATCAAAAGTTAACTTTTAACACATATTGCCTTTTAGTACTGACCAACCAGTGGCGATTTTCGTCTGCCCAAAAACTGCAATTCTGGAAGGATACTAACCCATTGGTGGTATATGTTCAAGAGTATGTAGAAATTTTGGCTTGAATGCTCTTTTTTCATGTTCTTTCAAGCAACGCCAAACCATGTTCTTACTAATATTTAAATTTAATGTTACTTGTCTTATGCAATATCTTGTATTTTCTTTGAAATGTTGTAAAATGCGTACTTCGTTTGCAATTTGCCGATTTTGTTTATTTTGGTCTTAACGTATATACATTTCCAGTATTGTTAAAACTGTTATTGATGGTTGCTACCAATTTATGGCGAATGGGAGGCTGACGGTAAATTAAATTCAATAGCAGCTTATCTACATGATCTGTTATTATCTCCAACTAAACGAATCAACTCTACTTTTTCTCACATTGTTAAACGCCAAACCATATTTATTACACAAAAATTTACACTTCACCCATTATCTAACATTAAACCAGCATTCACATGAATTTTCAACTAATTAACTTATTTACGTTCAGCAATAAATTGACACTTGCAATAACTTTTGTTTTCATGGCTTACTTAGATCTTTAATAAAGTTTATTTGTTAAAAAAATGGTATTAGAATTTTTGCTTTATTAAATAAATAATTATTATTTTGTTGTAAAATCAATTGAAACTAGTACAATACATACTACAAAAAAATAATAATACATTTTTTTCATTTGAGAATCCGTTTTACAGATAAAAATTATTTTTGGATGAAAAAATTGTTTTTTTGACGGCCCCTATCTCAAACACCTTTGAACCCACTATGATGTAATTTTGTACAGAAGTGATGATTAAGAATATGTTACTAGTTTTTTTTAATCGCTAATATATTTTTTTTGAAAATCGATCCTTTTCCGTCCTAGAATCGGACGCCTCTGGCTAAAATCAAATAATTATGGTTACGTCTAAAGACTCACTTTATAGGTATATATTCACCACCGAAATTTCAAAATATTCGGATATTAGATGAGCGAGATATGAGAATGGATCCTTGGAAAGTGGGACACACTGTATGTACCATGGCAGAATACTCTTTATTACAACAACTGTAATACACAGTATGTCATTCGGATTCGAACGAACTTTACTTAGACTAGGTTATATTATCAATTTTATCTTCAAATGTTTTGGATATTTTTTTATAACACTATTTCGAAACGACTGAAAGTTACAACTTCTACGCGCTTATTTAAGAAAATTGTTAAATGTCCAAAATTTGTCCCTTTATATTATTGTATTTTGAGACAGGTTCTTCTTCTAATAGCAACAAACTGGAAAAGAAATCAGATGTTTTCTTGTAGTTTAGAACTGAGAACCTAGAGTTTGTTAGTATTCTTTTGTCTGTGTTAGTTAATAAAAGGAGAAACAGTTTTTCAAACATGATTTATACTCTGACAGAGAGAACATGAATTATTGAACTGTATAAGCCGTTACTTTGTGACGATTAATCATGATATAATAAAATCACTTACACTTTCCTTTCTTTTTTATTACCGGTCAATTTTAACTTTCCCGTCGTGGTAATTTCTGCACTCAACGTTCCATTTTCAAACAATTCGAAAAATTAATGAACATTCAGAGATAGTTAGAGAATATTTATATAAATTTTATGGAATCAGACAGCTTTAAGCGATCATTTAGTACAGGATATTCAGAATAATTGATTTTTTTTTATAGATTCTAGTACATTTAATTTTCTAAATTATAGAATTAAAGCGACGGTCAAATAAGATTAATTTTTTTGCTCAAATAGGCTTAAAATGGCGAGATTTTTAAGTTTTAGCAAAAAAAAAGTTTCTGCTTGTCGGTCTATCTATCTGTCAGTCGGTCTTCTACTGTAATCTAATTGATTTTTTTACCCCATTACAAGGGCTGAAAGAGTGCATAGAAATTTTATAATATGTATGGTACATACACCTTTTCTCTCCATTTAGCGACCTTAACTTTTGGCTGACTACATTTTCTCCTCAAGATATCCTGTGGAAGGGGGTGGTAATGGGGGTGGATAAAGTAAAACAAAAATTGAGGCCTTTGGTTCTTGTATACACACTAAATGACAATTTTAATAATGGAATGGGGATTGGTAATGGGGTGGCTAATGCCAAAAACTTTTTTGAAACCTTAGCTACTCTTATAGATACTAAATACTAATTTTATGGAGTCTTACTTGCTTAATTTACCTATTTACCCCAATTTATTGCCCAACCCTTCAACGGAATAGGATAAAAAATAATCTAGTTCCAGATCTCGTTAAAATACATACGTGTACCAAATTTCAAGTCATCGTGCGCACAAAAAGTTACAGACCGACAGACAAGACAGAATTTTTTTGGCTCAAACTTAAAATCTCAACGTTTCATAACATTCTAAGCCTATTTGAACAATAAAAATTTTAAAAAATCTTCTTGTTACTAGACTTCCACTGGATGTGGAAGTAATATAATGTAAATGTAAACTAAATAAAAAATTTCTTATTTGTATCTTGAATTAGGTGAATTATGAATATCATGTATTTGGGACCTACATCAGCCCAGTTGACCTATGGATGGCTTTTAGGATAGCGTTTGGTTGTCCCTATATAGGTTCTCTATAGTTAATCGTATAGGTTATCCAGTGGATATCCCTATTCTGGCTGTTATTGGGACCAAATAATAACCATTGAATTTCCTATCGGCATCCCTAATGAATAATCCATGTATCGAATATAAGGGATCATTTTTTGGATGTCCCGGAGTCATCCTGTGCTGTGTGGATTGTGTGATGGTATTACTGGTATTCGACAGACAAACAGACAAATCTTAATTTTTAAATTAGATGTAAGAGCCACTAAAAAATGTTTGGCATGTAGTGGTTTTCTTTACAAAATCACAACCTATCGATCCAGGTAAAGCTATTTCAGAGAGAATCATATGTGACATAAATGTTATAATAATCGTCATTCAATAATTTTTAAACAATTACACGTAATTCCGACATACCCTGAATATATTAGATAAAAGTTCCCAAATTATCGCATTATAAAACATGATTCTCCTCATAAACAGAAGCCATTACAACAAATCACAATGGTTTTAATGGTTTTATTATCTGTTTAAGTATATTTTACACTCGTATAATACTGGCAATTATCGTTTTCAACATAAACGTTTATTACAAACCTTTTTTCAAATGATGCAAAGCATCAAAGCGTACACCAAACAAATGATGGAATAGGTGCACTGTCAATTGTTTGATTGTTGTCAAATGTAAAGTTTGATTTGTGCTTAACAATCAGGTACCTGCTGAAATAAATCAGTTTAGCATCTTCAAATCTCGCTACACATTTTAAATTGTTTCAGTTTATAAATAAATAAAACATAATTATTGTAATTTGTTATTTGTAACAAACGGATTCGATGTAGACGGGAGTAGAATGTTTTGATTTGTGCTTAACAATCAGATACCTGCTGAAATAAATCAGTTTAGCATTTTCAAAGCTCATGGCGACACATTTTAAATTGTTTCAGTCTATAAGTAAAAAAAGCATACCTAATTATTGTAAGTAACAAACGGATTCGATGTAGCCGGAAATAGAATGTTAAATTAAACTAAATTTGACTTGACGTTTCGCTGATACACCTAAGAAAGGCAGAACTTCCTCTTTCTCGATCCCCAACGCAAACTTGATATTTGGGTGTTGGTTATATAGATGGTCGACGAAAACAGACAATGAAGAATCTCCATGAGGCCACATGAACGTATCGTCAACATAATGCAACCAATATTTTGGTTTCTCTACACTATACGGCGTTTGGCTTTTTCTTCGAATGCTTCCATGAATATGTTGGCTATTACCGGTGAAAGTGGCGATCCGGTGATAGCTGCTGTAGCAGGCGCTGTTTGTTGTTTCAATTGTAAATTTTATATTAGAATGAATATTGTTTATAAAAGGACCCCGCACCAAATGCATGGGTAATTTGTTGTCGACGGAATCGTTGCAAATTAAAGGCATAGAATCCTTAGGTTATTCTCAGTGAAAACTGTTATATGGACAAAGTTCCAAAATGTCTTTATTTTAAAAATACAGCAGGTCGAAGCTCCAAAATTGAAAATTTTAAAAACGCGATTTTACGTATCTTTTATCAAAACAGACTTATGTATTGATTTATATGAAGCAGTTACATGAATAATATATTGTGTACTTATGTAAATAAATATATACCTAATTACTTTTGCCCTTATTTACATACCAGTAGGATACAATAGGCGCAAAAGATATTAGTATGCAAAAGTTTACTTTACATTTATTATTTAGTTTGCATTAAGAATAAAATACTTACAGATATTCAGTGCAATACAGGAAAATAGTATATTATTCAACGAGCAGTAATTTAGGTAATAACTCACGCAGATGAAGTAATTCATCAAGTGAGTTATTACCATTACCGCAAGTTGAATACTATACTTTATCGATTATAACAATAAATATTAAATTGAGAAAATTTTATTTAAATTACTCAGTTTGTTTATTAATAAAATTAACTGTAAAATTTAATTTTTGTACACCCTTTTATATTAGTTGTCTTCAAAGATTTAGCCACCTTTAAGCGGAGGTAGAATGTGATTTTTAATCGAAGTAGTGCATAAACTGCTTGTAGACAAAAAATAAACTCTGTAGATTAATATTCCGCGGCGGAAAATGCAAAACTTCTCCGCGAACTGCAATAGCCAGGAGCGCATATTCGGTCAAAAGTCTTGTTTTTTTGGTTAGAAAAAAAATTAAAAAAGCGTCGGAAAGCTCTTTACATAAGCTGTCTACAATTTTTTCGAAAAAAACGATACTTATCGAGATATTCGAGGAAATGTAGGAAATTATACGTTTTCCTATAGAGTGTATGTAAATCTTAAAAAAATAATTTTTCTCAGAAACCTTTGTTTCGAAGGGCCAAGATTAACGGAGCGTCAAAATAGTACATAATACTAAGTGAACATCGTATATGAGATCGATTTCAGTTAATTACCGATTAATTACGGTGACAAAATGGAGAAATTTTACCGAAAAAAAAAAAGTCTCAAATCCCGCCCCCTCTAATTCCTTCATTTTTGTCGGAATTCAAAAAAATAAAAAAAAGTTTTAGCAGATTTAATTCTATGTAAATTAACTACAGTAATCTTTTGGCGTAGGAGCCAAGATTAAAAAGTTGCCAACTGTAGAAGCTCAAAATTTGAGATTTCTTGCCGTACATGGCCACCATTTCAGTAGTTATCTCCGAAACGAAAAAAAACTAATCAAAATTCTGATGGTACCAAAAGATTCGTAGTGGAAAATACTCGTTTGATCTTGTTTTTTATTTCCAGCTAACTCCCACCGTTTCGAAGATATCTGCGAAAAATAACAAAAAACATGCAATCTTGACACGTTCATATTTTTCGAAAAACACCATTGGGACGGCCGTAAGATGTCGCGACGTAAAGAGGAAGTTTCCAGATAAATTGGATCGTAAATTGCAAGGCGAAATTCCAAAATTCGTCTCGGCACGAACGAATCAAAAGTAGCATTTTGTGACATTTCAGAAAATTGATCTATTTTTGTACCATGCTTAATTTTTTACTCATTTTTGAAACACTAAATGTTTGGTAGACTTGCACTTTCATCATTGATACTGTTTAAGTTATCATGGGAAAAATCTAGCTTTATAGATATTAACGCGAAAAATCTGTCGCTATCACCTTCGTGTGTCGCGCTTGACGCCGATTGGACAGGCTTGGCATGAAGATAAAGGTGATTGGCTCTGTACCTAGCGTGAGTTATAATAACTCACTCATTATAACTCACGCTATTTGTTTATAGATACTATTAATTGTTCAAAAGCAGTACATTAATTAGTATATAACCAAATAAGAGTAGATAAACATTATTATAATACTCTTATAAAAAGGGCTCTTATAAAAATTAATACAATACAACCGCGTACTAAACAAATTATTTGATTCTAATGTTGGTATTATGCAATAAAAATGTCAATTTTACTTTAAAATGCCGAAATCACATCTTTTAAGCTAATGAACTTTGGTGGCTTAGAATCTTTAAAACAGAAGGAAAAAGGTATACAGTATCGAAATGTCCCGGATTAGGTATTGCATAGTTTCAACTACTTAACCGACCGCCCACAATAAAGGCGTCTACCAGTGCTCTAGAGGGACAAATAGTGACAGGCACATCAAGAAAATCATAGGTATGTACATCATTGCATTGCTATTAAAAATTTCAGTACCATTTATTCAAAGGAAGGATGTAGTTGGCTCTGTCCAGCATATGTAATATTATTACGTGCTTTAATAACTGAAATTATTTAACCCGTTTTACTTTCAAAACGAGTCAAATAATTCTTTACATTTCCCGCAGACAGAGCTGCCCACGTACATGTGGTGAGGAAAGCAGGTGGCACGAGTAGAATGTGTGTTATACGATAAAAACCGCTGCCTAAGGAATCACTACTTCCACATCCGGATTTTCTATCCAAGTCACTCACAACGAAAAAAATTTGTATGTGGAAATAATTGTTTATGGAACTTTAATAATATAATATTTGAAATCCTCTACCCCAAAAACCCATAAAACGATACCCCACATCGGTAGTGGGGTGGTAATAGGGGGTGGTAGTGGGGGTGGATAAAGTAAAAAATATGTGAGGTTTCTGGTTCTTGTACACACACTAAATCACAATTTTTTTTCATCCCCTTTATTAATGGGGTGGGGGTGGTAATGGGGGTGGCTAATGCCAATTTTTTTTTTTGAGACCTTAGCTTCTCTTGTATATACTAAATTCCAATTTTATGGACTCTTACCTGCTTGATTTACCTATTTTCCCAAAATTGCTGCAAGAAAATCACGGGGAAACCTGTTTTAATACAGATTATTTTTACAATTACCTAATTATTTCTTATTTATTTGCTTTTATCATAGATATTACTTCCACATCCAGTGAAGTAACGACAAAAAATTTTTGTTGTTCAAATAGACTTAAAATGTCATGAAACGTCGAGATTTTAAGTTTGAGCGAAAAAAATCGGTCTGTCTGTCTGTAACTTTTTTTGTGCGCACGTTTACTCTAGAACCGTTTAAGATATTGACTTGAAATTTGGTACACATATGTACTTTAATGAAATCTAGAACTAGATTATATTTTCATCTTGTTCCGTCGAAGGGTTGGGGGGTAAATTGGGGTAAATTTGGGGTAAATCAAGCAGGTAAGAGTCCATAAAATTGATATTTAGTATATACAAGAGAAGCTAAGGTCTCAAAAAATTTTGGCATTAGCCACCCCCACCCCACCCCATAGTAAAGGGAATGAAAATTTTTTTTATTTAGTGTGTGTACAAAAACCAGAAACCTCAAAATATTTTTTTACTTCATCCACCCCCACTACCATCCCCCCATCAACACCCCCCACCCTACTACCGATGTGACTATGAAGCAGGCTAAGGCATCATCTACACAAAAATTTTTTCCGCTAAATGTGAGTTTACTGTTTTCTCCTCTAGATGAGACAAGAAAACATCAGCTAGGAGGTGGTATAATATAACAGTGTGTAGTATTTGTTATAATACACGCAATAGTTGCATACAGAATGTCAATATTATTTAATATTTTTGGAATTTTCCAGAATTAATCAAATATCGTGCTAATTTTAAACGACTAGCACTTAGTAAATCAAATATTAAAGCGACGTGGCTGCAACAAACAAATCGGATCAGGTGCATACGTGAACTAATTAATAGGGTTGTATGGGAAATTTCAATTTTCAGCGTCCACACAGTGTAAGCCTGATATCGCCTTCAACCAAAAACGATTAAATTCAACGCACTGGCAAATAGTAATTTATTATTACATGCATAAGCAAGCGTATTGGAGCATATGTGTATTAATTTTGATATAAAGTAAAATCAGTGAAAATTAGTAAATTTAAGGTACAGAAACTAAATAATTCGATAGCCCCAATGGAATTTCTTTGATGGCATGCTGTATTGGTAGAAATTCAATGAGGGTGGCATAATACGAGAACGACATGTAAAATTTATATCCTTTTCAATGTGACTGAAGTTACAAACGTTGAAAAATAAACGAGAATTTACAAAAAATAAGTCGTAAAAAGCGTCGAATGAATGTTTATCAACATATTATACGATTTGTAATTTACAGAGATGTTAGCAACCCCACAGCAAATTGTGGATGAAAAAACTTTTCAAACTTCGCGAATTTCTTGTAAAAAAATAAGACGTAGCACGTACTCAATTACTTCCACATTCAGCGGAAATATAGTAACGCAAAAAAAAATTGAAATTTTTGTCGTTTAACTAGGCTTAGAATGTCATGAAACGTCGAGATTTTAAATTGTAGCAAAAAAAATTCTGTTTGTCGCTCGGTTTGTCTGTATCTGTGCACGATTACTCTGGAACCGTTCAAGATATTGACTTGAAATTTGGTACATGTATGTATTTTAACGAGATCTGGAACTAGATTATATTTTCATCTTATTTCGTTGAATTGGGGGGGGAGGTAAATTGGGGTAAATGGGGGTAAATAGGTAAATCAAGCAGGTAAGAGTACATAATATTGGCATTTAGTATGTACAAGAGAAGCTAAGATTTCAAAAAATTTGTTGGCATCAGCCATCCTCATTACCTCTCCCACTACATTATTGAAGGGGATGAAAAAATTGTGATTTAGTGTATGTATAAGGCCTCAAAAAAAACCTACAGTCCACATACTGTAATCAATGTAAATTAAAAAAAAAAAAGTGGACCTGTGTAATTATATCACTTGTAATTTATATCTCTAACGTTTCTTTTCTAAAATCAGTATTTTATGAGATATTTCCAAAGAAAAGTCATTTTTTTTGAAAATTGTAAAGAAATAATATTTATTAATATGCATTTCTCAGAACACAAATAGGTAAGAATTTTTTTTTCCGGTTTCTATGTATTTTCCTGAAATATTATAGTTAAAGTGAATCACAATACTTTTCGAAAAACTTCCTAAATTTTTTTATGTAACCACCAAAAAGTTAACCTTTTTGCAAATTACGTACCTATACATTCAAATGGCTATTTCTGCAGCTGAATTTGAGATAAAGTATGTCCTATGGGGCATTTGAAAGATATTTTATTTAACTTTACTACGCTATGAAGATTTTTGAATTTAATTTGCATAAGCATAATTGTTTATGACATATTGTGAAGAAAGTATGTATTTTGCATAAAAATTATTTTCTTTTGCCAAAAAAAAAAAAAATTTCTAAAAACTGCGAAATAGCAATCAAAAAGGTTTTTATTTTATTGTACTGGATGAATTCTAAAATAAATGTGATACTTAACAGTTAATTTTCATAAATAAACACGTACTTTTTGAGCACTTTTGGCCGTATCTTGGTAATTTCTATCTAAAAAGGATGTGACAAAGATCTCAAATAATAGGTAACTGACTAAGCTTTCAAGTGTATATGGTGGACCAAATTAGATGGGATTTGAGGTTTTCTCTAAAACTATGGCAGATAGACAAAACCAATATAGGTGTCCTGAGCTCGATTTTCGAGAAATAAACAATGGCGCAAACTGCGATCGTCTATCTTTTTCGACTACCGAGCTACAGAGCGTTTTTGGAAAATTGGCATTTTTGCAGAATCTATGTATCTCAATTACCAAGTGTCGAATCGAAAATCGAGTAACACAGGCACTTTTTTGAGTAGAATGCATTGCTGATAAGAAGAAATTATGCATCAGTTTTCGAGATATAGTCATAACTTGTATTTTTATTAACGGAACACCCTGTAAAATCTTTCATTATTCGATCACAACTTAAATTAAGTTAGCTAAGTTAACTAAATTGATAACTAACAATTAATTTAGTTATCTGGACATTAATAAACAACAAAATAGTTTAGATATTGTTTAATTACTTCAACATCCAGTGGAAGTATAGTAACGACAAAAATTTTTTTGAAAATTTGTATTGTTCAAATAGGTTTCGAATGTCATGAAACGTCGAGATTTTAAATTTGAGCGAAAAAAAATATTTCCGTCTGTCTGTCGGTCTGTCTAATAGGCTTGTAAATAATGAATGAATGTTTCTATACTCTACTGATGAGAACTAACGAGTCCCAAAAAACTTTTACAACTTTTCTAGAGTTGAAATAGAATGTAAGGTTCAATAATTGTTGTGAATGACTGAATTTCAATAAATGATTTAAATATTTTCAATATATTTTTTGCCTTAAAATTGGAATCCTATCATGTAATTCAATACTTCGTCAGTATTAGCTAGAAGAGTAGTTGTCTTGGTTGGTTTTCCAATAATGAGTGTTTTAAAGTGTTTTCCTAAGTAGTATATTAGCGTGACCTGATTAAGGTACCAATATACAGAAAGTAGATAATTTCATATTGAATAAAAATGTGTGAATTTAAATAAATGATTTAAATATTTTTAATATATATTTTTGCCTTTAAAATGCTAAGAATCCTATCATGTAATTCAATACTTCGTCAGCATTAGCTAGAAGAGTAGTTGTTTTGATTGGTTCTCTAATAATGAGTGTTTTAACGTATTTACCTGACTAGTTTATTAGCGTGCCCAGATTAGGGCAACAATATACAGAAAGTAGGTATTTTCATAATAAATAAAAAAGTGTGTTAATTGTGATTTGCATAATACCTAAATAATATTCTCTAATCATAATGAAAGCAAATAAAGAAAAATAATTATTTGGATACAAAATTTTTTCGTCATGAGATTTGGATAGAAAATCTGGATGTGGAAGTAGTGATTCCTTCGGCAGCGGTTTTTTAGGAAATAATGGTCCTACTTTGTGGTCAGCTAGATCTTCTGATATAACCACTGCCAACTTTTCGTTTTGGGGTTATTAAAAAAAATATTATTTATAGAAAACGTTCTAACAACATAGAAGAATTGGAAAACAAAACTTTAGCTGCGTTTCGGACAATAACTCCTGTCATGATTGGAAATGCAACACATGCTGTAAAGAGAAGGTGTCAAAAATGCATAGATGTCAATGGAAGACAATTCGAACAATTCGAACATTTATTGTAGTTTAGTTTTTCCTATTTTGGGCAAAATTATGTTATATTATAAGAAGTGCTGTTGTTGTTAATAGTTTTCCATGGCCTCCTCACAAATATATTAAATTTTTCGAACATTAACCACTTTTTCTAGAGACAAATATGACATGATATATCGTTGGATAGCCACTTTAAGTTGTGATTGAGTAATTAAATAATTTACAGGGTGTTCCATTTAAATAAACACAAGTTATGTCTATATCTCGAACACTGAGGAATGCATAATTTTGTTCTTATCAGCAACAGATTCTACTCAAAGAAGTGCCTTAAGAATGTGTTACTCGATTTTCGATTCGACACTTGGTAATTGAGATATAGAGGTCATCAAAAAATGCCAATTTTCTAAAAACGCTCTGTAGCTCAGTAATCGAAAAAGATAGACCATCGCGGTTTGCGTCATTGTTTGTTTCTCGGAAATTGAGCCCAGGACACCTATATGGGTTTCGTCTATTTGCCATAGTTTTAGAGAAAACCTCAAATCCCATCAAATTTGGTCCACCCTGTATAATGTATTTTTGACGAAGATGCATTATTTTCGAGTAAACTGTGAAATTAGAATGTAATAAAAGTATAGGTAAAAAAAATATTTTTAAAACCAAGCTTTTATTAAAAAAATACGTATTGAAACGTAAAAAATCACTTAAAAATTTAAATTCAAACCTTCTTCGCTTCTTCGCTACGAGCTCATTCTTCGTCACCAATCTTAGGCGAAGATAGAAGATTCATTCATAGTGTCATCGGGCCCAAGGCCCCAGGCCCAGGAAAAATTTAAAAAAAAAATAATAAGATTAAATTGTGCCAAACAATTTAATCCTAACCTCACTTATCTATGCCCAGGCCGTCAGCCGAGCAGGGAACATATACCCCAGAGGAGATAGCCAGCCATCAGCAAAGTTTCGCACAAACAATAAAAAAACCACCCTGTAATAAAATATTTGCATATTAGGAATTTCCCACATCGCTTCACGATGTGTGCAGTCTGACTGCCGTTGCCCAAATGCCGAGTCGTCTTGCGGGTCATATTTATAAGAAACCGCGCAGCCCGGTTAGGCTCCGCCCACTGGACAGTGCAAGTTCCTGGCTTGGCCATTGGAGCGACGGGAAAGGATAAAAAGGTAACCGATTTTGAATGCAGGGCTCAGTCTAGCTCGAACAGTCAGAGGGCGAACATCACTTTGTTTTGACCTAGCTTTTGCTTTTGCATATTGTAAATTCATTTCTGCTGTTCGTTGTTTATTAGTAAACTTAAAACTAAATATTTTCAAGTTAGGGAAGTATAGGGAAAGTGGTAAATTCACTCGAGATTTGGTGTGTAATACAAATTACACAACCAAATCATTTAAAGGAGAATTCGCTATTGCCTTTCTCAAGGTAGAGCCAGGTGCCCTAGTGGCGAAGTAAATTCCATATTTGAGAGGATTCGTAAGCTCGCAGTAGCTCCCCTGAAGTCCAGTCCAAAGCTCCGACCAATTCCAAATCGTTCCCGTCCAATATCCAGAGTACCACTCCAGACATTCAACTCCGAAAACCAAGTCCAGCCAACGTTTTCGCCTCCACCATCCCAGGATCCACAAAACCTCTCCTCCAGCCTCACCCGACTTAAGGGGTGCATATACCAGGTGATTTCACTCAGGGCTCACCGACGTCACTAACAACAACCTTGACGTCAGTGCCCCGAGTGGAAGCGTACCTCGACGGTTGTAAATTCGGCAGACAAGGGCGAATTCACCACTGGGCGACACCCTCACAGGTGTTGAGATCTAAGTGGTGTTCTTCCAAGTCTGTCTAGCTCGCGAACGACAGACGAAGCCGCGTTAGTAAATTCAGACGGCTTCACCACCATTTAAATTTGATAGGGATAGACAGACGGAGGGACTATAGCACAAACAGCCTTCAGCCGTTTAGTACCTCCGTTTCAGGACTAGGGTTCGGTGCACATAGTCATTTGGCCTGACTGTGTCGCCAGGTAAAAATATGAGTACACATCTACAGGGGGAGTCGAACATGGACCCCATGGACCTGACTAACACGGCGTTGGTTCGCCATCCGTGGGAGGACGTCCTCGGAGGCGGATTGGACGCCTCTGGCGACGCCAACCCACAAAATTCAGTGCCTCATACTACCGGTGCAGCCCCAAGCGGCTGCACTTCATTTTTGGCGCCCAGCGGCAACAACCGCTGGACTTCACTTTTGGCGCCCAACGGAAACAATTCCAGGACGGATTATTTGGCGCCCAGCGGCAATCCACCGCAGGGTTTAAATAATCCTTTCTCAGAGCTTCACTCTGCCCCGGGGATGCTGCCCCAGGCAGATATCGTATACACCGGTGGGCCCCAAAGCCATTTCGTCCCCCAGCCGCCGATGCCGCTCCACGACGTCGCCGACGCCGGGGACGTCTTGGGCTTTGCCGGGCCTAACGCTTGTAGACAATAGGTAGGTATAGCATACATTTTTTAAATGACATATAATACATAAAAGCTTGAGGCGCTTAACTTAGATAGTTGAGTATGGAATTAGTATGGAATTAGATATCGTATTTGATTACTTTTGTCTCCAATGAAAAGAAGACGTAACGCCTCAAGCTTTTATGTATTATATGTCATTTAAAAAATGTATGTTATACCTATCTACGAATCTTCTATCTTCGCTTATGACCCATAACCAAGAAGAGGCTTGTGGCGAAGAAGGATTGAATTTTATGTTTTAGGTTATTTTTTACTTTTTAGTACGTTTTTATTAAATAAAAGCTTGGTTTAGAAAAACATTTTTTTTACTCATTTTATTTATACTTTTTAGTCTGAGTTTTCAGTGATGTACTTTTTAGTACGTTTTTATTAAATAAAAGCTTGGTTTAGAAAAACATTTTTTTTACTCATTTTTATTTAAACCTTTTAGTCTGAGTTTTCAGTGATGTTTCTCATCCTGTTCATTTCTGCTAGAGCATTGTTGTAGCATGGTGTTTTCTCTGATAATTTGGAACAATCTAACTCTTGAGTCATAAGACCATTTAATGATCCAATTGTGCTGAATGTGACATAAGCTTACCCAGCAGCGAAAACATATTGATTTTTTCAATTTTGAAAAAAAAATCGTAATCCGCGTTCCAGAAAACCCCCAGATATCGAATATCAGTCGTATCGGATCATAAATGAAAAAAAAGAGTCCGCCATCTTGGCGTCGCCATTTTCATTTTTCAATTTTGATAAACAAAATCGTAATCCGCATCCACAAAAACCCCCAGATATCGAATTTCAGTAGTATCGGGCCATAAATAAAGAAAAATGGTTCGCTATCTTGGCGCCGCCATTTTGATTTTTCAATTTTGACCAAAAAATCGTAATCCGCATCCTCGGAAACCACCAAATATCGAATTTCAGTCGTATCGGACCACAGTGGTGCTTTTATTGAAAACTGGCGTCAAAATTCGGTAACCTAGCCAATTTTCGATAAAAATTTACGAAACTTGATAGAGTTAAGTACTTTCGGGTATGTTAAATATGATGCTGCTGCAGATTATTATTTTTTTTTCAATACGACGGCTTCAAAATTGGGGTGAGAAGAAGCAAGAAATATGAAAAATTCAATAAAATAACCCAGCCACAAAAAATAAGTCCTGATCCTGGAACTTGACCCGAGTAGTTCAATGTATTTTTTGACGCTGAATTCGAATCCGACCTCAGAAAAGCCCAAACACCCTCAAAATTTTGAGGCGGAGCGAAAAAACACCCTTAGAATAGGATAAAATCGCTCTTCATATATGGTGACAATAAGTACATGCAAAAGTACTCCTAATATATTGTACAATCACGCATTTTGTCAAATGTTCATTTTTACACCCCCCCATTTTACTCAATTTTCACCCTAAGAATGAAATTTGAAATCAGCAACCTCAAAAATCCCTAGAAATAAACTTTTAGAATGAAAATCACGCATTTTGTCAAATTTTCATTTTTACACCCCTTTCAACCCCCATTTTACTTGATTTTCACCCTAAGAATGACATTTGAAATCAGCACCCTCAAAAATCCCTTGAAATAAACTTTTAGAATGAAAATCACGCATTTTGTCAAATTTTCATTTTTACACAACTTTCAACCTCTATTTTACTCGATTTTCACCCTAAGAATGAAATTTGAAATCAGCAACCTCAAAAATCCCTAGAAATAAACTTCTAGAATGAAAATCACGCATTTTGTCAGATTTTCATTTTTACATTTCTTTCAACCCCCATTTTACTCGATTTTCACCCTAAAAATGAAATTTGAAATCGGCAACCTCAAAAACCCTAGGATTGTTCATTAGGAGTACTTTTTGCATGTACTTATTGTCACCATATATGAGGAGCGATTTTACCCGATTCTAAGGGTGTTTTTTCGCTCCAGCTCAAAATTTTGAGGGTGTTTGGGCTTTTCAGAGGCCAGATTCGAATTCAGCGTCAAAAAATACATTGAACTACTCGGGTCAAGTTCCAGGATCAGGACTTATTTTTTGTGGCTGGGTTATTTTATTGAATTTTTCATATTTCTTGCTTCTTCTCACCCCAATTTTGAAGTGGTCATATTGAAAAAAAAAATGTCTGCATATTCAGCATACCCAAGTAATTAACTCTACCAAGTTTCGTAAATTTTTATCGAAAGTTGGCTAGTTGACGCCAGTTTTCAATAAAAGCACCACTGTGCGCCATCTTGGCGCAGCCATTTTGATTTTTCAATTTTTTTCAATAGCACTGCATTGTCAAAGGACTTATACAAGTGTGTAAAATTTCAGCTTTATAGGATAGTAGGAAGTGCGATAAAAATCCATCACAAATATTGAACCGGAAAGACATAGTTACAAACATTGCAGGTTAAATAAAAGCTTGTAAAAAAAAATGTATTTCTTCCAAGGGGTGGACAAAGGTCATAACTTTACAAGACTCGGTCAATTTTTATTATATCAAACGAGGAGTCTCAAATTATCAGAAATTTCATAAACTTAAATATCACTTGGCATTGTTCGCTACATGCTCATTTTCGAGATATTTGCACAAAACATAATTTCCTCTTTCCCACCCCTCTAAAAAAAATTCACTCTCATTGGTTCCTGAAAGAGTAAGCAAAAACCTATGCTATTTCGGTGATGTCCTAACTTTTATTCTATACTACAAATTTAAGACTGTTTCTACCACATTATACTGAAGTTAATATTTTAAATATTTTTTTAAATATTTCTTCAAAAGATGCACTCGGACATAGATAAACTATTTTAGTCTCAACAAGATTCGATACAAATAGAAATTTTATTTATTTCTAAATAATCACACTCTTGTAAGTTAATTCAAATGGCAGTTTAACTTTGATTGAAATATATTTTTTATTACGAAGAAAAGTAGGTCAATGAGAGTTTTTTGATCTTAAAACGAACTGAAAAGTTATTGCACTATTATAACCATGATAACATGAAAAGTATCATGTACTATTACTAACATTTAATTGAAATATTCCTATTAAAATTTGATATCAAATAATAACGTATTGTAATTTATTATACACAATATATCGACAGGTTAGTAGTTGCCCTATGTTTAAATTGGAGGTTAAATTAGTGTTTTTTATTACTCACAGTCTTTCTGCTACTTCTCTTTAATCCTACAGTAGAACAGCACATGTTCATCCATAATTAAAATTAATATTACTGAACACAATTGATCTAATATCCGCTGAATCTATTTAAAACAGGCACTTTTACAAATATAAACCCGTAAGAATGGACACGTTCTCACTTTGTAAACAAAATTCGTGCGTTTTTGTTTTGTATCAATCGGACTACTTTAAACACAGCGAGCAAAGCCTACTAGATTCTATTAAAAATCGTCGGGGCGTCATTCTCATAGGCTTTATTGAATTTTAAATTATTTTACCTTAGCTATCACTTTAGAACTTTTAATTCTAATATGTAAAAAGCTATGCCCACTGCGTTTTTTCTTTAATACATTTATTTTATATATTAATGTTTCTGTCTGGTGATTAATAATAGTGGCAATGTCACATAATGACTGAAAATGTTGGGGGTTTATACGTTAGAACAGTTAAAAAATCATAGAAAAATGGTACGTTACAGACTTGTACGCGAAACGCTGCAATAACCGTCAAAGTTATGAAAAAAATGGATATAAACAAAGTTGTAGAGAATTAAATTTCCTACGAAAAAGTCAGTGGTAGCATATGTCTACTTTGAATAGTTGGACTGCGGAGCGTGTTTGAAGATGCGGTATAGGAAAATCCACCCTAATGAAATCTATTATTGCTATAAAATTCTAAATCAGCCAAAAAAATAACAGAAAAATTCATGGCCAAACTAGATGATGTATCGTATGCTCTCTAAATAAAAACCTGTTTTCCTAATGACTTGTAATTTTGACAGATGTGTAAAAATATAGGGTTACATAAAAGTACCAAATTAAATGCATATATTTTACTGCATTATTATACTCTTCGCAAAAACGAAGAGTATATTGCATTTGATTGGCACATTTCTAAAACCGTAAATATCGCTCGCAGAGAAAAAAATTTCATATCATTGTGTTAGTGAACGAATTCTGAACAACTTTCAAAATATCCGTCCCTCTGTCCATCCGTCACGTTTCTTGTAAGCACGATAAGTTAAGAAAGAAAAGTCCGATTGTATTAAAATTTGGAAAGTAAGTTAGTGTTAGCTATTGTTTTTGAAGAAAATCAATCAGTAAATATCATCGTTATTAATCATTTAATTAAAAAAAAAGATTGCACTAAAATAGAAATCTTGCGAAATGTTATCTCTGTAATATATATTTTTTTTGTTTATGCATTTTACTAATATATATTTTATAATAATATTTCTAATGCGTTAAAATATGATTCTCGAAAGATATATCTTACAGACATTCAATTTTTGTAGTAATCTGTGATGGTGCAGTGGCTAAACTTTCGTCTTGAAATCCAAAGATTCTGTGTTCGAATCCCAGACAGGTTATGTTTTTTTTTCAATTTTCTTTCATATATTTTTTTTCACAACAAAGTTGGTATCAACTAACATTATTTACAAAATAACTGCGAAGAGTATACTATATAATGTGTAACAATTATATAAAAAGCTCAGTAAATTGGCGAAGAGTACCTACGTTTTTAGCTTGTTTTTTTTTTAAATGCATAGACAGGTAAATTGTTTTAAGTGTTTAGATCCCCCCCTCTACGTGGGTGTGGAAGTAAAATTAAAGTAACCGTTTGATAACGAAGTTTTGGGGAGAAACAAATAAAACTAGAGATAAATCGGTAACGAGCAAAAGCGGTGTTTGGAGTTCAAAAAATAATGTTAATACAATAAAAATAGCCTCAAAATTTTAAAAAGCAGGAGTTTCTTAATTTGACTCGTATATATGTTTCTTTTAAATAATATGTTTAATTATTACTTCCACATCCAGTGGTATAGTAACGACAAAAAAATTTTTTAAAATTTTTATTGTTCAAATAGGCTTAAAATGTCATGAAACGTCCAGATTTTAAGTTTGAGCGAAAAAAAATTTCTGTCTGTCTGTCGGTCTGTAACTTTTTTTTGTGCGCACGTTTACTCTGAAACCGTTTAAGATATTGACTTGAAATTTGGTACACGTATGCATTTTAACGTGATCTGGAACTAGAATATATTTTCATCTTATTCCATCGAAGGGTTGGGGGTAAATTGGGGTAAATTTGGGGTAAAGAGGTAAATTAAGCAAGTAAGAGTCCAGAAAATTGGTATTTAGTATATTAAAGAGAAGCTAAGGTCTCAAAAAAAATTTTGGCATTAGCCACCCTCATTACCACCCCACCCCATTATTACAGGGGATGAAAAAAAATTGTGATTTAGTGTGTGTACAAGAAACAGAAACCTCCAAATTTTCTTTTACTTCATCCACCCCCACTACCACCCCCACCCCACTACCGATGTGGGGTATCGTTTTATAGATTTTTGGGGTAGAGGATTTCAAATATTATGTTATTAAAGTTCCATAAACAATTATTTCCAGATACAAATTTTTTTCGTTGTGAGTGACTTGAAAAGTGACGTGAAAAACCGGATGTGGAAGTAGTGATTCCTTGGGCAGCGGTTTTACTCTGGAGTGGTTTCAGCAATTTCTATTAAATCTTTTCCAAACCGTAGGTTATGATTAAGCAGTAGTCCTACTAAAGTTGCTGCTTCTGATTTTTTGAAAAACGCACTTTGATGAAAATTGTATGAAAGGAAAAAAATTGTTTTGGTGCAATGTATCCAAATCCGGCATTAAAAATACCTCAACACGTCACGATCCTTTATATGGAGAACCGGCCGTCAAATATCCTATGAATAAGATACATGAAAAACTTTATGTGAGTGATTAATACTACCACAGACCTAAAGAGAGCCACCTTTTATACAAGCTAATTTTGCCCGCGTCATGGAATTTTGACTTCACTTTCGGTTACGATTTTTAATGTTTTCTTAAGTCATCGATAGTCCCTTGAGGTAAAGCTTTTGCCCCACCGGACCGCAAGACATGTATCCCCCGTTTTCGGGGGCGGGGAACACGATGGTGATAATATTTTCCGACCTAGCGTCCAACCGCTACCCCCAAATCGAAAAAACCTTTTTCCGATTTTCCGGTGCTACCCTCGAGAGGGCTTGCCGGATTGGGTTATTTTGGTCAGTTTGAATAAAATAAGTAAATATTGACCACACGTGACGTAACCCACCACCAGGTTATATACCGGTTTCCAGCTGATTTTCGCTGTTTTCGTGGCATTTAGTTATTGGGGGTGGGGGTAGATTCAACCCCCGGGAGTGGATTAGGTCACCTGTGGTAAATATTTAACTATTCTATTCTAACTGAACAAAAAAAAACGATACAACAGGCCCTCGCAAGCCTCTTATTCAAACTGACAAAAAAAAAACGATCTGGCACCTCTCAAGCGTAGCACCGGAAAATCGGAAAAAGGAGGTTTTTTCGATTTGGGGGTAGCGGTTGGACGCTAGGTCAGGAAATATTGTCACCATCGTGTTTCCCGCCCTCAAAAACGGAAAACATGCCTTGCGGTCCGGTGGGGTAAAAGCTTTACCTCAAGGGACTATTGATGACTTAAGAAAACATTAAAAATCGTAACCGAAAGTGAAGTCAAAATTCCATGACGCGGGCAAAATTAGCTTGTATAAAAGGTGGCTCTCTTTAGGTCTGTGGTAGTATTAATCACTCACACAAACAGAGTCCAAACACTCTACGAACCTTGTACCCAAAAGGTATCAAAAAAACTAAATTGGGCTAGTTTAATTTGAATTTGTGAAAAATTATGTAGGTCAAGAGAAATGAAATATTGAAATAAAATAGAGGTACGTTGTGTCGGAAAAAAACATTTTCTATCAATTCGAGGCTTGCACAATAAGTACACAAAATGTTGCATCCGCGTTACGCCCCAAGTTGCTATAAATAAATTCGCAAAATCAAAAATCCATGTTTTCGTACGTTGTCGACGTTCTGAGGGTAGTTTCTGGGAACTCTGAAGGTTGAAAAACATATTTCCTATAATTTCGAGGCATAAACAATAACTATGTAAAAACTGGATCCCGTGTTACTTTCTTTTTTACAAAAAATTTGTTTGAGCAAGTGTTTTGCGTCCATAATTTTCTAAGGTTGTTAGCAACATTTTAAATTAGCATTATTAATCGTGAATTCTTGTAATGTATCAATTACCGTAGCAAAACACATAAGCCGCTGCGGACTTATGTTCATATGAATTTTTCTTCATAAAATGACCTAAGGAATCACACCCTGTATATGGGCCCTGAGATAAATGAGCGCAAGAAAGAAAACAGATAAATTAGCAAAAGAAGGACGTATCTATTCCCACTACAATGCATAGGCGGTTGGAAACGATAGGTACGTGTTGACACACATGACCCGACAAGGTGACAAAAATAAAATTTCACAAAGTGTGGAACTTACTGGGAGTAGTACATCCGTCTTTCTTTTCCTAATTTCTCCGTTTTCTTTCTTGCTCTCGTTTATCATAGGACATACAAATTACATTTGCCGATTTTGTATATCTAATGTCCAGTGGTAATTTATGGAAAGTACTTATATTTTTTATTTTCCTTAATACAACGTAGTAAGGATGGGCAACTGTCAGGCCAACTCGTGACCAACTAGTTTAAGCATTGTGATGGTTATAGAATACTTAATACCGTAAATCGACCTAACCCTAATGAAATCATTTAATATGCAAATTGATAAGAGACACCAATTCGGGGTATATTCGCCAGAACTGCTCTTATAACGACGGGATTGTAATATGGTAAAATCCTGAAGGTAATTACTCCTTTGAAGTGATTTTAGGGAAGAAATTCCTTAATTATTCTTCTTTCATTTTAAATCAAGGAAGTTACGTTCATCAGATTTAAATATTCTCATTGAGTTGTGTATAATTGAAATCAAGTTTATTCGACTTTGAGGCTAATTTTGATGTATTGTCAATTATTTAAAAAAATCTTTTGTTAAAACACTTTCGCTGTCGTGTCTGTAGGCAAAATTGAGACTCGCTTTTTTTCAGTATGTACTGTACAGGGTGGACCAAACCAGATGGGATTTGAGGTTTTCTCTAAAACTATGGCATATAGACAAAAACCAATATAGATGTCCTAAGCTCGACTTTCGAGAAACAAACAATGGCGTAAGCTGCGATCGTCTATCTTTTTCGACTACCGAGCTACAGAAATATAAACGTTTTAAAAACACGTTGAATTAGACTTACGACTAAACCTAATAGTTAATAGATTTTCTTACATTGACGTCGAATTTAAACGATAAAATTTCCTTAGTACATCAATGTTGTGTCAACGTAGTTTTGTTGTTCTTTTTCATCGTCATAATACTTTTAAAAACACGTTGAATTAGACTTACGACTAAACCTAATAGTTAATAGATTTTCTTACATTGACGTCGAATTTAAACGATAAAATTTCCTTAGTACATCAATGTTGTGTCAACGTAGTTTTGTTGTTCTTTTTCATCGTCATAATACTTTTAAAAACACGTTGAATTAGACTTACGACTAAACCTAATAGTTAATAGATTTTCTTACATTGACGTCGAATTTAAACGATAAAATTTCCTTAGTACATCAATGTTGTGTCAACGTAGTTTTGTTGTTCTTTTTCATCGTCATAATACTTTTAAAAACACGTTGAATTAGACTTACGACTAAACCTAATAGTTAATAGATTTTCTTACATTGACTTCGAATTTAAACGATAAAATTTCCTTAGTACATCAATGTTGTGTAAACGTAGTTTTGTTGCTCTTTTTCATCGTCATAATAATACGTTTATCGGATATAAAATAAACCACCTGTAATCAATATATGGTTGTGGGTGTGTTTACTGGGCCGTTGACTTAACTATAGCGCCTTTTATAAAATGCGACATCGGCAATATTACCATTGCCGTTACCAACTTTGAAGTAGGTACGTATAATAGTCTCCAAGATAGAGACAAAATATGAATACAATATTTTTACTTTACCACCCTGAGTCTTGAAAACGAAAAGAGTTAGACCGCTACTTTTTGGGTTAAATCGACTTGCTTTGATGTCAAGAGTCTACGCTAAGTAATGTCCCAATCTTTTCAAAACATCCGGGATGTTTCGAAAAGATTGTAACAAAGCTTAGCCGTAAATTATTTACATCAAAATAAGTCGATTTAATAAAAAAATTAGCAGTCTAACTCTATTCGTTTTCAAGATACAGAGTGGTATAATAAAAAAATTGTATTCGCATTTTGTCTCTATCTTGGAGAATACTATACGTATCTACAACAAGCACTATTGACGATTTCAAGAGGGACGCTTACTAAGAAACCATTTTTAATTGAATAATTGAATATCTTCGAACTAGTACAGTGGGGGGTGGATGAAGTAAAAAAATATTTTGAGGTTTCTGGTTCCTGTACATATACTAAATCACAATTTTTTTCATCCCCTTTAATAAGGAGGTGGGGGTGGCAATGGGGGTGGCTAATGCCAAAAATTTTTTTGAGACCTTAGCTTCTCTTGTATATACTAAATACCAATTTCATGAACTCTTACCTGCTTGATTACCCATTTACCCCAAATTTACCCCAATTTACCCCCCAACCCTTCGACGGAACAAGATGAAAATAATCTAGTTCTAGATCTCGTTAAACTACATATGTGTACCAAATTTCAACTCAATATCTTAAACGGTTCCAGAGTAAACGTGCGCACAAAAAAAAGTTACAGACAGACCGACAGACAGACAGACAGAAAATTTTTTTTCGCTCAAACTTAAAATCTCGACGTTTCATGACATTTTAAGCCTATTTGGACAATAAAAATCTTTAAAAAATTTTTTGTCGTTACTGGACGTGGAAGTAATTAAGTAATGTCTAAACTACTTTGTTGTTTATTAATGTCCAGTTAGCTAAATTAATTGTTAGTTATCAATTTAGTTAATTTAGCTAACTAGACATTGATAAACTAGTCCTGAGTGATATATAGATATCTATCCAATCCTCCCCAAATTGAGCATTCAAATAATTTCGTGTTTCATTTGACGTATGACCTGGGGCGCCATCGTGTTGGTAAATTAATCTTTGAAATTGTCTTACAGGCATATTGCCTATAAAGGGCTCTATTTCCTCGTAAAATGTTAATAAAATTTACGGTATTCAAGTTACCGTGAAAAAAATTAGGACCTATTATTTGGTATCCAATAAAACCACATCATACACCAAATCCAAATCGTCTTTGACGATTAACTGTAGCGGTTACGTGCGGATTTGCATGAGCCCAACGGTGGTTATTATGCCGATTAAAAATTCCGGCACTGCTTATATGAGCCTCGTCTGTCCATATAATTGTTTCTTCAAATCCTGGCACTTCATTGCACTGACGCAAGAACCACTGGAAAAAATCGATATATTTGGGTGTAGATGGTGACTAATCTTAATTTTGTGGGGTTTGAATTTATTTTTTTTTTAAGCAACGCAACGCAGTTGTGTTTGGGATTCCTAAATTTTCCTGTATTTCTCGAGACGATATATTAGGATTTTCTCTTAGTTTCTAAAACAATATTTTCTGCAGCTTCTTTACCAGCTTTATTACATATTTTTGCTCCAGGTTTTACAAATGATCCAAACTCTTTTAAATTTTGTTGTAGCCTTTTGAATATTTTCACGTTTGGCTGTCTCTTTTCTGGATATCTAAAAATATTGTTTAGGCGGCACTTTTGGCACAAAGTTTTGCCGTCTATAACTTACCTATTAAAATAAAGCTCGGAAGCTAAATTTGAATGTTATCTGCATTCTATAAAACACTTAATCGTATCATATTTTTCACCATCACTAAATTGAACCATTTTCAACAATTCTCACTCACAATTAACTCACAAATTAGTTTTTGATATTTACGATCATTTAGATTTTCTTTTTTTTTACCATGGCCTTCTCAATAAATATTAGAAATGCGATAAATATGTGTAGATGTCAATGGAAGACAATTCGAACATTTATTGTAGTTTAGTTTTCAGATTTTTGGCAAAATTATTTTATATTATAAGAAGTGTTTTTGTTAATAGTTTTCCACGGCCTTCTCACAAACATATCAAATTTTTCGAAAATTAACCACTTTTTATAGAGATAAATATGACATATGATATATCGTTGGATAGCTAATTTATGTTGTGATCAAATAGTCAAATAATTTATAGGGTGTTCCATTTAAAAACACACAACTTATGTCTATGTCTCGAAAACTAAGGCATGCATAATTTTCTTCATATCAGCAAAAAAGTGTCTGAATGTGTTACTCGATTTTCAATTCGACACTTGAATTGAGTCATCCAAAAATGCCAATTTTCCAAAAACGCTCTGTAGCTCGGTAGTCGAAAAAGATAGACGATCGCGGTTTGCACCATTGTTTGTTTCTCTAAAATCGAGCTCAGGATACCTATATTGGTTTTTGTCTATCTGTCATAGTTTTAGAGAAAACCTCAAATCCCATCAAATTTGATCCACCCCTGTATACAGCCAGATTTCCTACGGTATAGTACGACAGGAATTAAAAGAAGTGACCTTCCTATAAAATAAATGGTAACAGAGTTAAAACGCGCTGATTCTAATCGATTTTTATCAAATTCGCCAAATGATGTTTATCAGGAAAAACATGTCCCTGCTTTTAAATGATTCGTATTCGTTGTTGTGCTAACAAATAACATAAAATCTGATAAAAGTAACGAAATAAATACAGTTTTATCTGGTAAGTTGTATTAGTTTTTAGATACTGACATGTAATCGCAAAGCTGATATTGAATTTTTGCAATTTCACAGTATACTTGTCAAGTTGTCACTGCCAACACAGGGAATCGCACCCGGACTCTAATATAAATATTTCGAGGTAATCTGTATCTCGTTTTATCCCATTCATCTTGCATACGATGGACATTCAATCCATTCAATTTCATTTTCAATAACTGAAGTCGTATTTTTTTTTTGAGCCAGATTTATCGTTAAATATTTCCACAACCAGAGGTCAACCCAATTTAAAAATATATTTTCCCACAATAAAGTAATAATCCGTTCTTCTATTTTTTTTGTTCTTTTAATTTTAACAGTTTCAAAATGCAAAATGCATTCCATGCCAACAAAATAAATCGTAGTAAAAAAAAAATTAATAAACTAAAAAGCTGTGATTATTATTATTTTTTATTTATACTAACGGAGTTTAGCTATAGCTCAACCAAGACACGCACACATAGACAACAACACAACAACTATATCCTGCGACATTGCCATCTACCGCAGCTGAGACTCGAACTCGCGAGTCTAGCCAATTGCTACCGGCCCGGCAACACGTGAAAAATGCCACTACACATCCATAACCAAGCCGGGATTCGAACCCGGGACCCTATGGTCGCAAGTCTAACACCGTAAGCACTAGGCCGCAACTAAAATTTATCTAAAGTTCAGTTAAACTACACTTAATTTGCAAGTCAAAAACACAACCCTCTGACCCTAATAAAACACGAGCTGTGACTTTTTATTTAAAGTAAAGCCGCCTCCACAACGAAGTATAGTAACGCAAAAAAAATTGAAGATAATTATTGTTCAGTCTTAGAATGTCATGAAACGTCGAAATTTTAAATTTGATCAAAAAAGAAATTCTGTCTGTGAGTCTGTCTGGCGGTCTGGTCTGTCTGTCGGTCTGTAACTTCTTTTTGTGCGCACGGTTACTTTGGAACCATTTAAGATTTTGACTTGAAAATCGATACACGCATGTATATCAACGGGATCTGGAACTAGATTATATTTTGATCTTATTACGCTGAGGGGTTGGGAGGTAAATTGAGGTAAATGAGGGTAAATAGGCAAATCAAGCAAGTAAGAGTCCATAAAATTGGTATTTATTATACAGAGTGACCCATTTAAAAGCGGGGCACTTCTCTAAAATTTTTATTTATTGTGCGATTTGAATCAAATTTTACTCAGGTATAGAACAAATTAGGATCTAATTATGACCAGAAAAACATTTGCCTCCTACAAATGCAAAGCCACCAGCGGTACCAAAGTATGCGGAAAAAATAAAAAAATCATATTAGGCATTTTTTTATTGGAAAATTTTGTTAATGGAACTTGTTCGGAATTGTCCAAAAATCTTAAGTCCAAAATTTAATATAAATAAAAAAATATTAAATTTTTTATTAAAATAATTTCCAAGTCCGAAAATATAATTTTAATGGGATTTTTTGTTTATAAAACTGTACTATGACAATTCTGTTTGAAATTAAAAGCAAGCTGCCAGGTAGTTGTCAAGTAATTTGCAGTTTTTTTTTAATAATGATTTTTTAAATTTTTATAATTTCAATTTTTTTATTTTGATTAAATTTTGGGCTTAAGGTTTTTGGACAATTCTGAACAAGTTTCATTAACAAAATTTTGCGATAAAAAAATGCCTAATATGATTTCTTGGTTTTTTCCGCATATTTTGGTACCGCAGGTGGCTTTGCATTTGTAAAAGGTGAATGTTTTTCTGGTCATAATTAGATCCTAATTTGTTCTATACTTGAGTAAAATTTGATTCAAATCGCACAGTAAATAAAAATTTTAGAGAGGTGCCCCGCTTTTAAATGGGTCACTCTGTATATTATTAGAGAAGCTAAAGTCTCCACAAATTATTTGGCATTAGCCACCCCCCATGAACACATCCACTCCATTATTAAAGGGGTGAAAAAAAAGTCTTAAACGGTTCCAGAGTAATCGTGCGCACAAAAAAGTTACAGACGGACCGACAGACAGACATTTTTGCTCAAACTCGACGTTTCATGACATTCTAAGCCTATTTGAATAAAAATTTTCAAAAATTATTTTGTCGTTACTATACTTCCACTGGATGCGGAAGTAATAAGGAAAAAATGTAACAGAAGAATAATATTTGGCACGTAGCTAAGACAATTGCCAAGGAAAAAACATGTTACACTTTTAGTGACAGTATATAAAGAGTGGTCACTCTAAAAAAAGCAGATTTTTAAGAAAACGATAGAAGAAATTATATTTAGAATGTGGTTGTCAAGGAAGGAAAACAGCCAAATACTGTTTTTATTGCTTTTACTTTTAATATATTTAACTTTTTATTCGGTGTTCTTGTTCTGCTGTTTATTTATTTAATTCTTGTTCTGTAATTGAATTTTACAATCTGATAACCAGAAAGATTGGCAGCATACTCATTTTATCGTAAAAATTATTCGTTGTTTTGTTTTCTAAAATGTTAAGGAGCTTACGAAAACATCTTTTATATTTGAAATGTTTGAAAAGCCGGGATCATCTTAGGTTTCAAAAGGAATAATATCAGATAAGTATCCCGTGTACTCAACACGTTGTAAAAGTATATTTTTTCGTTTTATTTTTGGAGTGGCTAGCTTTGTGTTGCTACCTACCTTTTATTTTTATATAACTGCTCTCTCCACTCTTCTTTTGATATTACTTTAATAGTAGCTGAGGAAATAAAACCCTCACCAATATTTTGCTAAAGAAATATGAGTAATTGCTTCAAGTGACCGGTAATAAAATTAACATGGCCATATATATTTTATTAATATACTTGTTTGATATAATTGGGTATATGATCACAGATAAAAAAAATCGGAGCAAAATTATTTATTATTCTTAAAAGTGATTGTTCTCACAAATAAAACTAGAGGAAGCATTATACTCTTCGCCGATTTACTGAGCTTTTTATATAATTGTTACACATTCTATAGGATACTCTTCGCATTTTTCTTGTAAATAATGTTAGTTTTTGGATATTCTAATTTTGTGATACCAACTTTGTTGTGAAAAAAAAATATATGAAAAAAAAAGTCACGATGTGAGGGATCGAACCCGGGACCCTTGGATTGGGAGACGAAACTCTTGCTGCTGCACCACCATTTCTTATTACTAAAATTGTTAATGAGTGTAATATATACCATTAGAAAATTTATTGGAAAGAGTTCATTAGTAAAATGTATTAAAAAAAAATAGTGATAGGAAATAACATTTCGCAAGGTTTCTATTTATTACAAACCATAAAAAAATGTAAAAAATATTTTTTTAAATTTTAAATTACTAATAACTTTTTTAATTACCAATCTATTTTGTTAAAAAACAATAGGGTTCTTCCTCTAGCTAACACTAAGTTACTCTCCAAATTTCAATACAATCGGATTGTTCTTTCTTGAGTTATCGTGCTTACAAGAAACGTGACGGACGGACAGACGGACGGACAGACGGACAGACGGACAGACGGACATTTTGAAAGTTGTTCAGAATTCGTTCACTAACATAACGATATAAAAATTTTTTCTCTACGAGCGATATTTACTGATTTAGGAATGTGCCGATCAAATACAATATACTCTTCGTTTTTGCGAAGAGTATAATAATTGGAAATGATGATTTATTTAATTTATTTAATATATTTGATATATTTAACATTTTAAGTTGTTTCTCCCGTGGCAATCTAAATCAGCAGAATATAATTTTTAAAAAAGGAAATAGTTAAAGAGGGGGGGGAGGGGAGGGCGGGTACAAGGAGATTAAAAATGACCAATTTTTACGAACGTATCTTTTCAATTACCACTGTAAACAATCAATAACACTTTAAGATTTATTTTAACAAGAAACCATGTGCAAAATTTAAAATTATATTAGGAAAAATGAAATTCAGAGATCAGAGAATATGGTTGGGAGAACGGTTAGCAAGAAATTAAAGAAACAGCAGCAATATTATTGAATGGGTATCGAATTTTTCTATAGATATTTGTACAACCTGGTTACCAATTTTAAAAGAAGTACTTAACGAATGGAACATTGTTTACAATAAAACATCAACTATATCAACAGTTCTGTATGGGTGGTAAGTATCTATGGATATTGAATACAATAAAAATATGTTCTTAAAGCTGTGTATTTAATATGTGTACCACAAAAAAGATTTTTTTTTTAATGGGGCTTTGAGAAAAGACACAGTTTCGGGTTCCGAAGCTTCAGCAAAGTTATTTTATTTTAATATTTTTCATTTTTATTTACATCATTTGTCAAAAAACTCGCTCTAACTGTTCCTTTGACGTAAAAATAAGCGAATTTATGGGGTCTTTTAAAATCTCTTATACCTCTGCAATAAACTATTGATGGTGGCATTATTGGCATGCATAAAGTTCCTAAGCGTAGAGTCCTCAGTTAACAACGGTTCGGGCCAGTAGGAGTATGAAGGCACTCACATAAGAAAACTAGGCCTTGGCCCTCTTTGACTAATGAATGCGGAGATCTCAAGAGAAATAAACCAGAAAGGGAACTATATACACACAAATATCACTAGTCGTAGCTAATTAAGGCTTCATATAATTACTTTCACATCCAGTGGAAGTATAGTAACGCAAAAAAAATGTACATTTTTATTGTTGAAATAGGCTTAGAATTTCATGAAAAGTCGGGATTTTAAGTTTGAGCAAAAAAAATTATGTCTGACTGTCTGTCTGTCGGTCTGTAACTTTTTTCTTTTTGTACGCACGACTATTCTGGGACCGTTTAAGATACTGACTAGAAATTTGGTTCACGTGTGTATTTTAACGAGATCTGGAACTAGATTATATTTGTATCTTATTCCGTTGAAGGGTTGGGGGGGTAAATTGGGGTAAATGGGGGGTAAATAGGTTTTGTCTTCGTCCACCCCCATTACCACCTCCACCCCCACTACGGATGTGGCATATCGTTTTATGGGTTTTGGGGTAGATGATTTCAAATATTGTATTATAAAAGTTCCATAAACACATTTTTCTCATTGTGAGACTTGGATGGAAAATCTGGATGTGGAAGTAGTGATTCCATGGGCAGCGGTTTTTCCTTTTTTTTTTTAGGTGATTTTCTTTTATCGCTTTTCTTTACTAAGTAAAAAGAACAATTATGTAAATGTGATAAAAATGGATTTCGGGATATTAATACACCTCATGTTTCCGAACCTGCAGAACCCAATAAACATGTTTTTTTACAGATGTCAGTCTGTCTGTCGTTTTCGTTGTAGTTCCTCAATAAAGACAGATCTCAAAAATGGCTAAACTGATTTTGAAGAAACCTGTCACACATATTTGTTCTAGGCCAAATATAAAAAAGTACAAAGTTTTCTCTAATAGCTATTTCCGTGAATCTTCTTATAAATGGTCACCGAATATATGGTAAACATATCTAATATCACCAAAACGAAAATGTTCCACAACTTGAATATACAGGGGGTTCAGAAAACATATGATAACCGATGGACAAACGTTAAAATAAAGAATATCATCGAGTTGAGCAATTGAGTGCAGTAGATTCCCCTTGTTTTCTGCACATTTACTGGCAGCTGTCCACTCTCGGTCAGACGCTAGTTGCAGCCATCGACCATGAGTCAGATGCTACTATTAAGACTGTTGAAGTTGCTGCAACAGCGCTCTTAAATAAGTCGTTTTGCAATAGCTTCGACATAATAATGGTAGTGCTGCTGTCTACTACCATTTACCGTAAACTTGTGTTCTGCACATTTACTGGCAGTCGTCCACTCTCGGTCAGACGCTGGTTGCAGCCGTCCACCATGAGTCAGATGCTACTATTAAGACTGTTGAAGTTGCTGCAACAGCGCTCTTAAATAAGTCGTTGGGCTGTAGCTTCGATGTAATAATGGTAGTGCTGCTGTCTATTACCATTTACCGTAAACTTGTGTTCTGCACATTTACTGGAAGTCGTCCACTCTCGGTCAGACGCTGGTTGCAGCCGTCCACCATGAGTCAGATGCTACTATTAAGACTGTTGAAGTTGCTGCAGCAGCGCTCTTAAATAAGTCGTTGGGCAGTAGCTTCGATGTACTAATGGTAGTGCTGCTGTCTATTACCATTTACCGTAACCTTCTGTTCTGCACATTTACTGGCAGCCGTCCACCATGAGTCAGATGCTACTATTAAGACTGTTGAAGTTGCTGCAACAGCGCTCTTAAATAAGTCGTTAGGCAGTAGCTTCGATGTAATAATGGTAGTGCTGCTGTCTATTACCATTTACCGTAACCTTGTGTTCTGCACATTTACTGGCAGCCGTCCACCATGAGTCAGATGCTACTATTAAGACTGTTGAAGTTGCTGCAATAGCGCTATTAAATAAGTCGTTTTGCAATAGCTTCGACATAATAATGGTAGTGCTGCTGTCTATTACCATTTACCGTAAACTTGTGTTCTGCACATTTACTGGCAGTCGTCCACTCTCGGTCAGACACTGGTTGCAGCCGTCCACCATGAGTCAGATGCTACTATTAAGACTGTTGAAGTTGCTGCAACAGCGCTCTTAAATAAGTCGTTTTGCAATAGCTTCGACATAATAATGGTAGTGCTGCTGTCTACTACCATTTACCGTAAACTTGTGTTCTGCACATTTACTGGCAGTCGTCCACTCTCGGTCAGACGCTGGTTGCAGCCGTCCACCATGAGTCAGATGCTACTATTAAGACTGTTGAAGTTGCTGCAACAGCGCTCTTAAATAAGTCGTTGGGCTGTAGCTTCGATGTAATAATGGTAGTGCTGCTGTCTATTACCATTTACCGTAAACTTGTGTTCTGCACATTTACTGGAAGTCGTCCACTCTCGGTCAGACGCTGGTTGCAGCCGTCCACCATGAGTCAGATGCTACTATTAAGACTGTTGAAGTTGCTGCAGCAGCGCTCTTAAATAAGTCGTTGGGCAGTAGCTTCGATGTACTAATGGTAGTGCTGCTGTCTATTACCATTTACCGTAACCTTCTGTTCTGCACATTTACTGGCAGCCGTCCACCACGAGTCAGATGCTACTATTAAGACTGTTGAAGTTGCTGCAACAGCGCTCTTAAATAAGTCGTTAGGCAGTAGCTTCGATGTAATAATGGTAGTGCTGCTGTCTATTACCATTTACCGTAACCTTGTGTTCTGCACATTTACTGGCAGCCGTCCACCATGAGTCAGATGCTACTATTAAGACTGTTGAAGTTGCTGCAATAGCGCTATTAAATAAGTCGTTTTGCAATAGCTTCGACATAATAATGGTAGTGCTGCTGTCTATTACCATTTACCGTAAACTTGTGTTCTGCACATTTACTGGCAGTCGTCCACTCTCGGTCAGACACTGGTTGCAGCCGTCCACCATGAGTCAGATGCTACTATTAAGACTGTTGAAGTTGCTGCAACAGCGCTCTTAAATAAGTCGTTGGGCAGTAGCTTCGATGTACTAATGGTAGTGCTGCTGTCTATTACCATTTACCGTAACCTTCTGTTCTGCACATTTACTGGCAGCCGTCCATCACGAGTCAGATGCTACTATTAAGACTGTTGAAGTTGCTGCAACAGCGCTCTTAAATAAGTCGTTGGGCTGTAGCTTCGATGTACTAATGGTAGTGCTGCTGTCTATTACCATTTACCGTAACCTTCTGTTCTGCACATTTACTGGCAGCCGTCCACCACGAGTCAGATGCTACTATTAAGACTGTTGAAGTTGCTGCAACAGCGCTCTTAAATAAGTCGTTGGGCTGTAGCTTCGATGTACTAATGGTAGTGCTGCTGTCTATTACCATTTACCGTAACCTTGTGTTCTGCACATTTACTGGCAGCCGTCCACTCTCGTTCAGATGCCGGTTGCAGCCATCGACCATGAGTCAGATGCTACTATTAAGACTGTTGAACTTGCTGCAACAGCGTTCTTAAATAAGTCGTTGGGCAGTAGCTTCGATGTAATAATGGTAGCACTATTGTCTATTACCATTTGCCGTAACCTTGGTAAAGGGACCCTTAAAGTTACCACTCTCCGTATCAGGGGGAACCCAAGCTCGCGTTTGCAAGGACGTTTATTTGCTTGAAGTAGGATTGTCTCCTAAGTTGGTTTTTAAGAGATCCTCTACCCGATACCCTAAAACCTTGAATAACTGGATAACGACAAAGTCGACTAATAATAACTAAATGATAAATGAAGGTTTCCAATCTCGTGTCATTAAAATCAATTCGGTATCAAACAAGGATAGCTTCCATTTAGAAATATCTTCAAGGATAAAAAAATGTCACTTAAAATTCTGTAAAAATGTATCTCTCTCAAAGTTTAGGATTAAGCAACATACGCCATATTTCTCAATCTGAGATACCACCTGTTGTGTATGCTGTTCAAATTTTATTACTCTCAATACAGAAGTTTTGAGCAAAGAACCTGTAAGTTATAGTTTTTTTAAGTAGCTCCTAAGGGGGGCATCTTAGAAAAAAAATTACAGATTCTTCTGTTATTCTGGCGCCATATGCTCCCCAAACACTGCTTCATACTTTTGAGATGTACTATATCAAGAAATAGTTTTAAAAACAAAAAAATATCTTGAAATTAGTTATCTACTGTTGCTTTCTGGATATCGCAATTAGTTGACGAAGCAGATGATTCGTCACAGCAAAGATAAGCAGGTGGAAATATTATTAATAAACAGGGTGGACCAAATTAGATGAGATTTGGGGTTTTCTCTAAAACTATGGCAGATAGACAAAAACCAATATAGGTGTCCTGAGCTCGATTTTCGAGAAACAAACAATGGCGCAAACCGCAATCGTCTATCTTTTTCGACTACCAAGCTACAGAGCAGAGCGTTTTTGAAAAATTGACATTTTTGGATGACCTCTATATCTCAATTACCAAGTGTTGAATCGAAAATTGACTAACACATTCTTCAGGCACTTTTTTGAGTAGAATCCGTTGCTCATAATAAGAAAATTATGCATGCCTCAGTTTTCGAGATATAGACAAACTTGTGTTTTCTTAATTGGAACACCCTGTAAATTATTTCATTATTCGATGACAACTTAAATTAGCTATCCAACGATATATCTATATCATATTTATCTCTAGAAAAAGTGGTTAATTTTCGAAAAATTTAATATATTTGTGAGAAGGCCATGGAAAACTATTAACAACAACACTTCTTATAATATAAAATAATTTTGCCAAAAATAGTAAAAACTAAACTACAATAAATGTTCGAATTGTCTTCCATTGAAATCTATGAATTTTTGACAAATTACCGTGAAAAAAATGAGGACCTATTATTTGGTATCCAATAAAACCACACCATACACCAAATCCAAATTGTCCTTGACGATTAACTGTAGCGGTTACGTGCGGATATTCATGATTCCAATGGTGGTTATAATGCCGATTAGAAATTCCGGCACTGCTTATATGGGCCTCGTCTGTCCATATAATTGTTCCTTCAAATCCTGGCACATCATTGCACTGACGCAAAAGCCACTGGAAAAAATCGAGACACCTTTGAAAGTCGCTTGAGTGTAGATGGTGACTAATCCTAATTTTGTAGGGTTTGAATATATATTTTTTTAAGCAACGCAACGCAGTTGTTTTTGGGATTCCTAAATTTTTCTGTTTTTCGCGAGACGATAGATATATTATGATTTTCTCTTACAGTTTCTAAAACAATATTTTCTACAGCTTCTCTACCTGCTTTATTATATATTTTTGCTCAAGATTTTACAAATGATCCAAACTCTTTTAAATTTTGTTGTAGCCTTTCGAATATTTTTATGCCTGGCTGTCTCTTTTCTGAATATCTAAAAATATTGTCTAGGCGGAACTTTCGGCACAAAGTTTTGCTGTCTATAACTTACCTTTTAAAATAAAGCTCGAAAGCTAAATTTGAATCTTCTCCGCATTCTATAAAACACTTAATCATATCATATTTTTCACTATTACTAAATTGAACCATTTTTAACAATGCTGACTCACAATTAACTCACAAATAAGTTTTTGACATTTACGATTATTTAAATTTTCTTTGTTTTACCATGGCCTTCTCAATAAATATTAGAAATGCTATAAACATGCATAGATGTCAATGGAATACAATTCGAACATTTATTGTAGTTTAGTTTTTCCTATTTTTGGCAAAATTATTTTATATTATAAGTGTTGTTGTTGTTGATAGTTTTCCATGGCCTCCTCACAAATATATTAAATTTTTCAAAAATTAGCCACTTTTGAGATAAATATGACATATGATATATCGTTGGATAGCTAATTTAAGTTGTGATCGAATAATGAAATAATTTACAGGGTATTCCATTTTAAAAAAACAAAAGTTGTGTCGAAAACTGAGGCATGCATAATTTTCTTCTTAGCGGCAACGGATTCCACTGAAAAAGTGCCTTAAGAATGTGTTCTCGATTTTCGATTCGACACTTGGTAACTGAGATATTGAGATAATTTTCCAAAAATGCTCTGTAGCTCGGTAGTAGAAAAAGACGATCGCGGTTTGCGCCATTGTTTGTATCTCGAAAATCGAACTCTAAATCCCATCTAATTTGGTCAACCCTGTACTAGAGACAGTTTAAATGTACCCATTTAATAAACATTATAGACCGAATTGCGCGCAACTTGACAGTAATAGTTAAATAATTCAAATCCTACTGTATCAGTATTTTCCTAGCTTGCTAGATGAAACGGAATGATTCGGTGCAGATGTATAGGTTATTTATTTAGGTTTGAAATGGAGAATTCGAAAATGCCGAGGGCTGAATACTCCCTGCGAAAAGGTGAACAGAGAAATAAACTAACCCTGCTCCTAAGTAATTAATACGAGTATAATGAATATTCGATTTCGCGACCTTTTCGCTCAGGTAACTTTGATCTCAAAAGACATAAAAAAGCTGTGCTTTGATTTGAGAGAACTTCTAATATGAGATATATTCCAGCTTTTCGTCTATTTAATTTTAGGTTAATTTCAGATTTGCGAGTTTTACCATGTCATTTTCCAGGACTATTAACTCGTTAGTAAATATGCGAATATACTGTGCAATTGTAAACAATGTACAGTATTTTTAAATAGTTCTTTGTTAATTTTTAAAGTGAATAGGTTATCGTGTTTGTTTATAATTATAAATTAACTCGGATTTATTAATATTCAAGGAAAAGATACCCCGATAAATGGTAATAGTCAATAACATCATATTGTTTATAAATAGTATTCATTAATGTTAGTGTAGTTATAGAGTTAGGCAAATGTGTCTTAAGGATAGAGTTTTGCAGAGTGAGAGGGAAATATGCGTTTATTTTCGATTTATTATAGATATTTATAAAACCAAACAGTATAATCTTTAAAACTGTTTCAGATAATTGCTATTGTTCTAATGAATACAACTATATATATTTTTCATTGGAAATTTCTGTTATACTTGAATATTGTAGTTTGTTAATAAAAATAGTTCCTAATTTCATTATTAGAGTATGGTATTTAACTATATGCAAAATTTATGATAAATACTGTATATGGTTGTATTCCTTAGAGCAATGGGAGGTACCTGAAACTCTTTTAAAGATTATACCATTTACGATGTATTAAATATTTTTAATAAACCGAAAATAAACACATATTTCCCTCTCGCTCTGCAAAATCCTATCCTTCCTGATTTCTTGCTAATATACAGGATGTTCCAGAGAACAGGTATCAAAACGAAACCTGTTGATGAAGGACATTACTACCAACCAGCGTTGATAAAAATTAAGATCGCTGAATTATTTAAACGAATTTTTTTTCGATTTTTTTTAAATAAAAACGTTTATTTAACTTCTTAACTTTCCATATTGTACTCTCGTAATAAATAAAAAAAATACATAATTATATTAAAACTGCAAATTGGCTTAAAAACTGTTTCTACTTGGCTCCGCAAGTCAAGAAGCCGCTTGCGAGCTTGTTGGAACTCGTTGAAACTTGCAAATTCTGGTCGACTATAAGAACATAAGAGGATTTTCAACTTCATTTAATATTTAGTACTGACTGAACCAGAGCTGGGCGAGCACTGTTAAAAACTGCTCGCGAGCACTGAGCACTAAGCACTCAAAAATAGTGCTTCATTTTTGAGCACTAAGCACTGTTAATAGTAGAGTGCTCGCGATTACTAAGCACTCTGAAATTCAAAAGCACTAAGCACTAAGTACTTGTTAAAAATTTAAATAATGGAGTATCTACTGATTGAGGCTAGAATATCATTGAATTTATGTGTTATCTATAAAAAGGGTGAACGGAAACAATTGAGTGTTTTGAGAGGAAATATGTTACAGGAAAAAGTGCTCATAAAAGTTCAGATATGAAATTTGAACGTCGTATCTCAAAGTTGATATTTTTGCCCAAATTATGATTAAAATAATTAAATTGAACCAAAGTGCACAACAACGTGATAACAGAACGTCAATAGAAATATTATATATTTTTATTTTAATCAAAATTTTGGCAAAAATATCAACTTTGAAATGACGTTCAAATTTCATAACTGACCTTTTGTTGACATTAGAAACAACTTTTTCCTGTAACAGTATCTTTTCAAAACACTTATACTTCACTTTTGGCACAAATCACGTTTCCTTATTTGTTAACTATCTTGTACGTTATACTGAAATTCTGACTATAGTCAAGTACTTTTCAGAGTAAGCAAAACATTTTATAAAGAGTAACTTTTTCTCTAAAAATGCAAAATAAGAAAGATTGCAAGCATAGTTAGGTGTTTGGTCCATCTGGGGACACACTGTAATACTATTCTATTCTGATTTTCACCTTGGTGGAGAATTATTTTTTATGGAAACAGGCAATTTATCACATCTCACATCATGCTTTTAGATAGAGGGTAGGAGGGTACACCATTTTGTACTTCTGACTAGATCAAAATATAGATAATAATACGACAAATGAATGAATTACGTGAATTTGGTAAGTATGCTTATTGTGCTTGTAATGTAAAATGTAACATAATAATCCCAACCGTATTCGAGTAAAAATGAAACAGGAAACCATAGTTGGCTTGGCACACATCTAATTTAGAAAAAAAAAATTGAGACTATTTTGAAAAAAGTAATGAATGAAAACAATTTATTATAAAGCATTTTCTTAAGACTTATCATTATTGCACTAGACGTGACGTAAATCAAATTTTGATGTAATTAATTATATATTTTTTCTTCAAGCCTATTAAAATGTTTAAATTATGTCACCAAAAACAGAAGTAGAAGTAGGACATTGTTTTACTAGTAACAAAATGTTAGTACCGAACGCCACCGTAGTGGACATTGTTTTACTAGTAACATAATGTTAGTTCCGAAAGCGCCACCGCAGTGGGTATTGTTTTACTAGTAACATAATGTTAATACCGAAAGCCACCGGTGGCGCGCTATCCACTAGCCACTTGTCATATTGTGTCAACATGTAAGACTGTAGTTTGAATATTTGTACATTTATGATAAATAAATGAATTTTTGCATTTTAATACGCTTGAAGAAAAAATAGTATAACTTACACGGAGTAGAACGCCTTTTTTTTGTGTTTCGCCCAGTTTGCGGCTTCGGCTTCGCCTCAGCCGCAAATCCTGGGCTCAATACAAAAAAAGAGTGCGTTCTACTCCTAGTAATATAATATACTATTTTCTTCGTCATAAAATAAAATTCTCTTAGTCTAAAAATTTTGTTCTAAATTGAATGTGAATTCACAAATTTCATGCAGAAATGATTCTTTGCATTTTGTCAAAAAACAAACTGGGATACTATGCAATATGTAAAAAGAAATCTAATAAGGTAATTTAGGGGCTTGTCGACAGGCTTAAAACCGCTCCCAAACCTGTCAAAACCAGTCAAGTGAAGGTGAAAAAATGAATGAGTGCCAAGTCAGTAGAAGCCAAAGTGAAAATTCTCAACGAACAGCAAGCGGGAATATGAGTGGTAGAAATTGGAGTAGCACTAGTTTAAGCTCCTTTGTTGTAAGAACATGTCAAGACAAAAAGAAGAATTAGACAAACAGGTAGCCAGAACCATTTTTGCAACAAATTGTTCTTTTAAGTCCATTGAACATAGAGAAGTTGGGAAAGCGATTGACATGTTAAGACCATGGTTTGTCCCGCCTTCTAGGTCTCAGTTATCATCAACCCTTTCCAATGAGATATTTGAAGGGGAATCAGTTTGTATGTCTCTTGATGGTTGGTCAAATGTTCATAATAAACCGATAATATGTGCAGTTTTGATACTAGAAAATGGAATCAGTTTTTTTTGGAAAGTACAGATAAATCAGAGCATCAGCACAAACTTGGCCATTGATTTAATAAGTAAGTGCAAAAATAAGTATAACTGTAAAGTTACTAGTCACAGATAATGCGGCAAACATCAACAATATGTCGAAAAAAGTGACGAGACTCTGGATTACCTTATTGTAACATACGGGTGCTCTGCTCCTATACAGAATTTGCTTTCCAAAAGTTACAAAAGTAAAATCACACGTAGTTCAAATTGTAAAATAATTTCACAATACACATTTGCCAAATACTTGGTACAAGGAAAAAGGAGACAAGAAACCTACATTATCACAAGATGTTAGATATAATACAGTTTCCTACGAAGTTGTTGCAAATCTGTGAAGAACACAAAGATGACATTTATCCATTGATTTTTGAAAAAGTGTCGAATATTCAAATTAAATGAATGGGTGAAAAGTTTTAAAATTGCTGAAACCAATTTCTGTGACAATTCAGCAGAATGCTCCAGTTTGTCCCTTACGGCTGAGGAATAGAACCAATTGAGTGCCGTCTTTTATAGTTTTGAAGATAAGGACATACATTTAAAGCTATGTCAGATATTTGAAAGGAGATTATGATCAAGCTTTTACGACATTTCACTTTTTGGCATATTTGCTGGATCCTATCAGAAATAAAGGCAAATACCCAGTGTCGAAAGAAGAAAAAAGGCTGCTTTAGATATAGTTTCCCAACATTTTTCTGGCACAGGAAGGATTATTACTTTTTCTGTGTTTCTTATTGGGATGCTCTGTCACATATATTTTCTCCTATCTACAGAATAATACAATTATCCAGTATTTTACTGGAAAATAACTCTAAGCCTGTGACCTTTACGTGAAAGGAGCAGTTAGAGGGTGTGTTTTTTTGACAAATAATGAATAAGAACAAAAATATAGAAATGACGTATTTTGCTGACGTTTCGGAAACCGAATCTGTTTCCTTTCTCAAAGCGTATAAGTGTTTGTGTGCTGTGTATGTATATTAAACACACAGCTTTAAGGATATATTTGTTATATTCAGTATTCATAAATACTTACTGCTTACACAGAACTGTTGATATATCTAGTTGATAGATAGCTTCATTTTAAATAATGTTCAGTTTGTTAAGGTTCTTCTTTTAGCAAAGGCAGCCAGGTTGTGCAAACATCTACGCGGGGGTCCCAGCACACTTTTTAGTTTTTTTTTTAAATGATTTTAGGACACTCCAAAATTTTATGACAAATTTTGACACTGATTTATTGTTGTTTATTGTTTAATTAACTTCATAGAACAATATTTTTTAATAAGTATATATTTAATTATGTAGATTATTTGACGAATAAGATAAAGAAACTTATTTATAAATTCTACCAATTGCGAGAATTTCTTTCACGAAAATTATTGTTAATCATCTATAAGTCCCTTGTCGAATCTCTTATTCGGTATGGTGTTTTAGTATGTGGAGGAATATATAGAAACTCATTACAGAAACTAAATATAATCCAGAATTATATATTAAAGATTATATATAGGAAACATAGACAGTATCATACAAATTTACTTTATACTGAAGATATTTGTAACATTCGATCTTTATACTTCCACAGTATGTATATATGCATTTAAAAATAAAACATTCCAAAATTATATATCTTCAACATACCACACTCGTAGCACGGTTAATGAAGTTCTATCCACCCCAAGATTCAATAAAAATATTATTATTAAATATAATAATATTTCAGATTTCTAATATACACACTGCCAAAAGCTTATAATCTTTTGCCAATAGAGATCAAGCATACTAAAAATCTAAAAATGTTCAACCTTGTCAAAAAAATTTATTTTTCAAAATTACTTTGATTTTATAAAAATTTTAGACACCAGTATAGTGTAAATGCTCATTGTAATATAGACACTTGTTGCTTAGGTGACATTCTATAGATATAGCTCACTATTCCGTAAACTTCCTATGTTTGACCAGCAAGATAAATATTTCTACTAGTTAAATCACACGTCTCTTACAGCACAACACAAGCGTTTAATCACTTAAGTGCTTTTATACACACTTTGCAACACTTATACCGTGCGTGAATTTCCCATTAGGCATGTACATTCACGTAGCGCGAGAGATATGACAACACTGCTGTCATAAATTCCTCCGTCGGGCGGAGCATCCCAGCTCTGTTATTTCATTTCAGCCAGCTGGCACGCGCGATGTTGTAATTTTATTCCCTATGCCTAGCGCTCCGCTACACGCACGGTATCTAAACAATTACGTCACATGTAGGTACCATTCTTTGTAATTTTTACTCCTCGGAATATATTTATCTGAGGAAGAAGTATCTGTATATATCTATTTTTCCCTGTTTGTTTTTTAATCTCTTATATTGTAAGTTGCAAGTTTGTATTTTTATAATAAATAAAAAATAAATAAATAAATAATAAATTATATACAAAGAAAAGAGTACAATATTCTTAGGTACTGGTACTGGTACATTAATATGTAAATAATTTTTAAAATATATTATAACAAAAAATACATTTTCTGAAACTGAAACATACAAACATTTATATACCACATACAACAAAGTAAATGATAATGAATAACATATTTTTAGAAATATGGGAATAAAGATTTATTAGATAACTATGTTACACCAAGACGGCATTCACTTTGTGGTATGGTAAAATAATAGAATAACTTTCTTGAAATCAGATGTATTAACTGAATTATTATATTTTACATTAAGGAAATACTATTTTTTTATGATTTTTATAACAAAATAAATAATTTATGACATTTTATGACAGATTTCCTAATTTTATAATTTTTTATGACAGCTGATTCTTTGATTTTTTTTTTCTAGATATCTGTCTCATTTGTTAAAATTTTTGCCGAGTCCCAGTTTATTCTATGTCCGTTATCCCAAGCATGTTCGCAAATTTTCGATTCCTGAATCTCATTCTTCCTAATGTAATCCCTGTGCTCACCCAATCTAACACTAAATGGTCTGGATAACTTACCCATATAATGTTTATTACACCCACATGGAATATTATAAATACAGTTTTTTAATTTTGTTCACGATTTAGCGGTTTTGTTTTTGTTAAAATAGATCTTAACGTATTGCCCGATTGAAATATCGTTCTAATATCAAATCTATTGCCTATATGGCGTAGCTTTTCAGTAAGTATCTACGGATACTGAATATAACAAATATATTCTTAAAGCTGTGTATTTAATATATACAGCACACAAACACTTATAATACGCTTTGATAAAGGAAACAGATTCGGTTTCCGAAACGTCAGCAAAATAAGTTATTTTTATATTTTTGTTCTTATTCATTATTTGTCAAAAAAACACCCCCTAACTACTCCTTTGACGTAAAAGTCACAGGCGTAGAGGTTATTTTCCAGTAAAATACTGGTTAATTGTATTATTTTGTGGGTAGAAGAAAATATATGCGGCAGAGCATCCCAATAAGAAACACATAAAAATTAAGAAAATGCCACAACCAACATTTAGACAATATTTAGGGTTATTACCATTAATAAATTAAGTTGGAAGCGAAAACCGATCCGTTCCAAGAAACAATGTTTTCACAAAATTTTTTACAAAATGTTAACATAGTGCAGTGGTGGAAATCTCAGAAGTTATTTCACAAATTTACAAAATACTGTATCTGATAATTCCCTTTCTGTGTGCCGTTGCTTCTACTACCGTCGTAATTTTTTTTATATGGATTTGTTTATTCAGATATTAGGAATAGATTCAGTAATAAAAACGCATCTAAATTAGTATTTCTCTTTAAACGGTATAATACGTCTTGTTTTGTACTGTTTTAAAAATTATATGTTTTTATTTTTATATGTTCTTATGTTTAAGTTAATGTTTTAAACCTTCAAATTAAAGGCTTTTTAAAGTTTTATTTTTGCAAATAATTTTTTTACTGATGAAGTTTTGTATATTTTCTTTACAAACTTGAAAAACAATCACGATTTTTTACATAAAAATTTGTAATATATAAATTTAAAAATATTTCTTTTACGGGTAACTGATATTTGAGATTTTTAATAATAAATATTTTGATGAACTTCTGTAAATTTCACATATCCAATTCTTCTTTATCTTAAAAATCATGCGAAATAAAGAGGCGTGCAACATAACTGCTAACACTGTATACAGACATAGACGTTTATCAGCTGCCTCGGCTTTGTGTGGATGTTTTGAAATTGATGACTAATAGTATTATCCTAAACGTTTATGTTTAGCTTGAGACAATGTAGACTTATCTGGGGTTAAGAGATCAATATCGAACACTAAATTTAGGACGAACTAAGATAGTGTGGCACATGAAATAATTTTTCAACAAAACTTCGTTACCTACTAACTACTAAGTGATCTGAGCCATTCATGACGTTAATATTCATTCATAACCTATCCTTCTTTTGAAATATTGTGCGTGCACTATTTTCATGTACCGTCCACCTGTGGGGCAGTTCTGGGATTGTCCCCAGTTTAATTAACAAAACTTAACGTTGTTGTTTAGCTAATATTTACACTAGTGAAAATAAAACACTGCAAACTTACCTTTTTGCCTAAGGTTGAAAGTTCTTCGTTACCTCTGATGAACCTTTCAAATTTAAAACTATTGGACCTGTATAATTCGTTGTCGGTTCTTTTACTGCAAAAACGTCTCGTGATAGCCCGAGATTTGCAGGATTTACAATCTTTTACAGAATCCCAATCAATATTAAATAAACCGCGCGTTTTTTTGTTTTCCTGACCGGTCCGACGTCTTGATTTACTACGACGCCTTCTTCTTACTTTAATATTCTCGTCAATGTTTGTCATATGAACCTCGACATCTGATTGTGTTCTTTTAGAGAGGCCAACACGTTTCAGCACTCTTTCCATTTCCACGGTGTAGTTATTACTGCTATACTATGGTTTTTCTTGCGCACTCGCACGCGCGCAGTCAGCTGCTTTCGATTGGGGTAGATGTAAATTTCACTACCCCAACATTCCACGTGTATTTGACAGAAAGTAACTCTTCTATAGACTAGAGAATAACCTACGTGTAATCCTTCCAATACCTCGATGCTGCAACTTTAATTTTTAAAATCCCAGTCTTGCCTTAATTTCATTGTCGTGTCATTGTTTGATTAATCGATTTTTATATGTACGATTTTTTAAAGGATTGAATTTTTTCTGATAATTAGATAATGATTATGTTAATCTCCAAATCAGATAAAATTATAACGTAGGAAAATGCGTAATTTAGTGAGAAATTATAATAACAAAATCAAAAACCGGCCAAGCGCGAGTCGAGCTCGCGCACCGAGAATTCTGTACTAAAAATAACATCAAAAGCTGGGAATAAATAATTCTTATGTGAAATTTTGCACCGAAGTAGATTTTTTGTAGTAGAAAAGTATAAAAATTACTCAAACCTGCCGTGGTTGCAACAAAAAACAAAATGGCTTCAAAAGCGGAAACCATTTTTTTTTAATAACTCTTAAGATGCGCAAAATACGAAAAAATTGTAGAGGTGAAAATTAAAGAGCATAAAATTTTACATAAAAACCGCTGCCTAAGGAATCACTACTTCCACATCCAGATTCTCTATCCAAGTCACTCACAACGAAAAAACTTTGTATGTGGAAATAATTATTTATGGAACTTTAATAATATAATATTTTAAATCCTCTACCCCAAAAACCCATGTAACGATATCCCACATCGGTAGTGAGGTGGGGGTGGTGGATGAAGTAAAAAAAATATTTTGAAGTTTCTGGTTCTTGTACATACACTAAATCACAAATTTTTTTCATCCCCTTTAATAAGGGGGTGGGGGTGGTAATGGGGGTGGCTAATGCCAAAAATTTTTTTGAGACCTTAGCTTCTCTTGTATATACTAAATACCAATTTTATGGACTCTTACCTGCTTGATTTACCCATTTACCCCAAATTCACCCCAATTTACCCCCCAACACTTCGAAAAAACAAGATGAAAATATAATCTAGTTCCAGATCTCGTTAAAGTACATATGTGTACCAAATTTCAAGTCAATATCTTAAACGGTTTCAGAGTAAACGTGCGCACAAAAAAAAGTTACAGACAAACCGACAGACAGAAAATTTTTTTCGCTCAAACTTAAAATCTCGACGTTTCATGACATTTTAAGCCTATTTGAATAAACATTTTTAAAAATGTTTTTGTCGTTACTGTACTTCCACTGGATGTGGAAGTAAAAATGCCCTTACCAAAAATTTCCTTTAGGAAATTTTTCATTTAAAATAAGTAAATAGAGTTTTTTTTGATCGACAAAAATGGCATAAAGCTGAATTTTAACATGTGCGCTCAGAATTGGCGCAGAAACAATAAACCGTTGAGTCCTCACGAATTCGCTGTGAGCTTTTACAGCCATATCCCAAAATACTCAAGTAAAAATAGCATTCAATTCGGAACAAACTTGTAAGAAGCCAATTTTAGGGAAAATGTGTAGGGGAAGATGTCCTCTTTAACAGGAAAAAAAATCCCAAAAAATCCAGGTGGCGGAACCCTCAAAAATTGGGCCGCCATCTTGAAATTAGGAACTCTTTAGCTTTAAACTTGAATAATTAATCTCACACTGATTTTATCAAAAAAAAAAACCGCTGCCAAGGAATCACTACTTCCACATCCAGATTTTCTATCCAAGTCACTCACAACGAAAAAATTTTGAATGTGGAAATAATTGCTTATGGAACCTTAATAATATAATTTTTGAAATCGTCTACCCCAAAAACCCATAAAACGATACCCCACATCGGTAGTGGGGTGGGGGTGGTGATAGGGGGTGGTAGTGGGGGTAGCTGAAGTAAAAAAATATTTTGAGGTTTTTGGTTCTTGTACACACACTAAATCACAATTTTTTTTTCATCCCATTTAATAATAGGGTGGGGGTGGTAAAGTACATATGTGTACCAAATTTCAAGTCAATATCTCAAACGGTTCCAGAGTAAACGTGCGCACAAAAAAAGTTACAGACCGACAGACAGGAATTTTTTTTTCGCTCGAACTTAAAATCTCGACGTTTCATGACATTTTAAGCCTATTTGAACAATAAAACTTTTTAAACATTTTTTTGTCGTTACTATACTTCCACTGGATGTGGAAGTAATTAATCAGACTAAAAGTAAAGAGTATTAAACAAGCTACAAAACAGTGTAAGAATTTTTAAAATCGGTCAATAAATAACTAAGATAATGGCGACTAAAGTTTGGATACTATGCATTAAATTAGATAATTTCAACTTCAACACTAGAAAACATAGTTTAATTATAATTAGCATATTAATGTAATTCCACATCCAGTGGAAGTATAGTAACGACAAAAAATTTTTAGAAAATTTTTATTGTTCAATAGGCTTAGAATGTCATGAAACGATTTTAAGTTTGAGCGAAAAAAAATTTTCTGTTTGTCTGTCGGTCTGTAACTTTTTTTTTGTGCGCACGTTTACTCTGGGCCGGTTTAAGATATTGACTTGAAATTTGGTACACGTATGTATTTTAACGTGATCTGGAACTAAATTATATTTTCATGTTATTCCGTCGAAGGGTTGGGGGTAAATTGGGGTAAATTTGGGGTAATTAGGTAAATGAAGCAGGTAAGAGTCCAGAAAATTGGTATTTAGTATATTCAAGAGAAGCTAAGGTCTCAAAAAAATTTTTGGCATTAGCCACCATCATTACCACCTCCACCCCATTATTAAAGGGGATGAAAAAAAATTGTGATTTAGTGTGTGTACAAGAACCAGAAACCTCAAAATATTTTTTTACTTCATCCACCCCCACTACCACCCCCTTATCACCACCCTCACCCCACTACCGATGTGGGGTATCGTTTTATAGGTTTTTGGGGTAGAAGATTTCAAATATTATATTATTAAAGTTCCTTAAGCAATTATTTCCACATACAAAATTTTTTCGTTGTGAGTGACTTGGATAGAAAATCTGGATGTGGAAGTAGTGATACCTAGGACAGTGGTTTTTCATAAAGTCCCAAGGGAAATAAAATAAATTTGGGAAAATTTTCTTTTTTATATAACAAGTACTCAATGTTTTAACTTTTTTAGAAGTAAATTCAGACAAGCCTTACTTGTTATATCTTCAATATCCGACATTATTTTCATAAATGTTCAGAGCTATTATAGTACAGTCGAACTGATTAAATTTAATTTTTTTTCGGCGACAACATTCCACCGTTGATTCTTATGTATTATGACCTACTGATTACGAAAAAAAATATTTACGCCCTAAAATTCCTTGCGTGTCAAAAGTTATATAAACTTTTTGACGTGCTTTCACGAATTTTCAACTTATCTGCTTAATATATCTTGTACTAGTGATCGGATGGGAATTTTAAAAATAGTGGCTTATTTGAAATAAAATTCTTAAAAAATATAGATCTGTCCGATATCTATTGGTCAATCCGCCCTCTAGGAAAAAAATAGAAAACAAAAATAACCGAAAAAATCAAAATTGGAGAATTTCACCAAAGTTGGCAAAAATAAAACTCATTTATGGTCAAATATAATGCACCAATTCTGGACACCGTATGTCAAATAGAACGGTTAAAGATGGCAGACGAAATAAAATTTTTAATTCTTAGTCAATTATCAAGGAGGCATTGTACGTCACTTCTTTTTCTTTTTAATTGTACGTTATTTTGTGTACTTTAAGGGGATAGAGTTCATTTTTCAAAAAAAGTGCATTCTTACAATTTTTAAAAGTGTACTTTCTTTAACCCTCCTAGTTTTCACCCAATTTTCATCGAAACAAAATGAAATATAGGTACTATAGAAAGTCTCGTATAACTTCAAAAATTTAATACAAAATGAAACTTCATTAATTTGAAAAGGGAATTTATTAAGCATACGCATGGTAATAATAGTAATATATGAATATATGATCAATATAATCAGAACCAAGCAGTCAAGACTAGAGTAATATTATTTTTGATGGGTATGCCGATGAACAGAATAGCACTAAGAATAACGAGCGCATTCGTCGTTTAGAAAAAAATATTTGCAAAGATGTTTCAAACACAAGTGACATTATGAAATCCTCAGTTAGTCAAAAAAAAAAAAAATTCTAGCTAATAGTAAAAATAAGGATAGCTTTATAAAATTATTGCGCAGAGTTAATAATATATTAATGACTTTAACGTTCAAATATGTAGAGACGATGCCGATACTACAATCGTTAAAACTGCTATTGATTTGATAACCGAAGACAATCAAGTTATAATAGTTGGTGAAGACATTGACCCTTTGGTTATAATGACTCACGAACATGGAATCATCATAAAAAAATCTATTTTTACAAACCTAAAATTAATGAAATAATTGACAAACATTATAATGAAAATATAATTGTCTGCGATTTCACCTACTGAAAAGGTAATAGAAAAAGACTGTTTAAAAGTATATTTCCAAGTCCAAAAATGGTTAGGTTCTGAGGAAGATGTTACAATTCGGGTGGCTTAAAACTAATGCCTGATGTTATGAGTGAAAGTAATGCTTTTCCTAAAAATTTACTAATAAGTGATATTTCTTGTAGATATAAGAAAGGCTGTAAAAATAATCATTGAAGCTGTAGAAAATACAATTTAAGATACACAACAAGTTGCACTCATTGCATTGGAGAATATTTCAACAATGCTACACCTACGTCTTTGTTACAAGACGAAGCAGAGATTGACATTTAATTTATTAACTCATTTATTAATTTCATTAATATTTTGTTTATGTTTTTAATAACCCTTATGTTTTAATAAAAATGTGTTTTCCTTTTAATGGCCTTTTACTATATATATTTTAAGGCACCACAACAGAATAATCAATGCTTGGAGAAAAAAATTATAAAATACCAAGTCATATCTTATTATCTTTAGGCTCGAACTTTTTTAATTTTTAACCTATCTCAGATTTCTAAACGTCATTTTATAGATTTTAAAGTTTTCTCGAATTTTTGTGTTTTCATAATTTTTAATTATGGCTAAGATAATAAAGTTATTTGACTTTAAACAAAAAATATCGCGAATTTCAAGATGACGGACGATTTTTTACTGTGTTCCGCCACTGGGATTTTTTGGGATTTTTATCTACACTCCCTCCCCTACATATTAACGCAAAAATTAGCTTGTTACAAATTTGTTCCGAATTCATGATACATTTTAATTAATTTTACGGGCCTAAAAAATGGTTAAAATCTAGCTGTTTTTTAATTTAATAAAAATTATCTAGAGTACCATTAGAGATAACAAAATCTTACAAGAGTAGCTTTTTATTATTAATAAAAATCTGCTTATTTTGATGTATAATATGATGTATTTCCATATAGAGGGTGTCCCCGGGGTTATATATATCACAAATGGACTTAAATTTTAATTTAATTTGAGATATTATTTTTTTAAATTTCCCTCAAATCAGCCTTTTAGCATGTATAACATTTTTTTTATGGTTATAACAGTTCAAAATAATTTTTATTATTTTCTGTAATATATCTGTGTTCTAACAAAATCATATGGGTCGCTGATAATTAAAAAAAAAAAAATTATGGGCTAACAGAGTCTCCAGAATTGATAATCATAAACTTCAACTTTTCCTTGCATTTGCAAAAAAAAAAAACGAAAAGCTATCAAGATGTTCAAATGCTTTCAAAAACTTTCCCCTTTAATGCCATTTTTAACCGTATGCCACATGCAATAAAAACTTTTTAAATAACATGAGAAAATTGGGGGTAATTTGTTTAAAAGAATATCTGTCTGAGTTACATTAGGGGAAAATAAAGTAAAAACAAACAAAAAATTTTTTGTAAATTTTTTTATTCATTAATTTTGCTCAAATTACGCTTCCCCATTTCTTATATATGCGCGACGTCTTCGGATTTCTACCGTTGTTGTACGGAGCAGCATCTCTTCTCTCATCGCTGCGAAAGCGGCGTTGATTCGTTCAATTAACTGGTTTTAGTTGTGAATTTCTTGTGAGTACACAAGTTCTTTAGCCCATCCCCATACACGGAAATCAAGAGGTGTCAAGTCTGGGGACTGTGCGGGCCATGGAATAGGGCTATATATATATATATATATATATATATATATATATATATATATATATATATATATATATATATATATATATATATATATATATATATATATATACAGACAGACCAACAGACGTATAAGTGTAAGAAGGGAAGAACACAGGAATGCAGTGCAAAATGAGGAGAAAACATCGTCCCTAGCACAGCACGTAAAAATCACAGGACACAAAATAGACTTCGACAACACCAGAACAGTAGCCAATATCGAGCATTGTACATCAAGAATTACCAGAGAGGCCATAGAGATTGAAAAAAGACCACAAAATCTTAACAAACGAGATGACATGCAGAGATTACCCACTGCATGGAAGCCCGCACTCTCAGGCAGACATATAACGAGAAACACACGACAACCCACGGCAAACGAACCAATCTCGAATCGGCACGTTCGAGTAGTGATAAATCACGAAGAGACTCCACAACCTACCATAAGAGGACCTATCACGAGAAGCCGGAGCCAAGCGCAGACCAATCAAACAGAAACACGGCAACCTTCGATGACAATTAGACATGAGAATGTACGACCACCAATGAGAAGTCACGTGAAACGTGACGTTTCAGCGAGGCCACTTGTCGGGTTAGCTCAGGCGCCCACTACGCCTCCCACACACCGCAGAGGGCCAATAACACGTAGCCAGTCGCGCAACCAAACAGAAACACAACAACCCCCGGTGACCAATAGAAACGAGGATGCACGCCCATCAACGAGAGGTCACGTGAAACGTGACGTTTCAGCGAGGCCACTGGCCGGGTTAGCTCAGGCGCCCGCCACGCCTCCCACACACAGTCGAGGACCGATAACACGTAGCCAGTCGCGCATGCGCGCTCCAGGCCCAAGCATATATAAGGAACCGCACAGCGCGGAGAACGTCAGTCCAGTTCGAGCAACGAGGAGCAGCAGTAGGCAGCTTTCAGCGAGAACCTGAAGATGGCAGATGAGATTCTGCCGAAACGTCGTTTAGACAACAATGGCTCCAGCAGGAGCCTATCAACTACGTGGGAAAACACCCGGAAGTACACCAACACATCATTCAACACCCGCGAAAACCTAAGAAACAACATTCATTCAGAGTCGAGCACAAGATGACAATATCTAAGTTAGTTTTTAAATTCCTTGAGTATTGCAAGTTGCAAGTGTTAAAACTTGTAACTGTATTCTGAAATTTTCTAGAGGCTTCGGTGTCCAGAAGAGCAGTTAGTAGACTCTGATTTTCGTGAGTGATGGATGAATTCGTCCCGTCAGAATTGGACCTCGCCCACACTGCGCTTAATCGGTAAGTTATAATTTTGCATTTTTCTTGTAAATTTAAGATTCATTTAGGAAGCTTTCCTGTAAAATATTCAAATATCAAAAATTATCTGGTAAAATGTCCCGAATTTATAAATCACCTACCAAATATAAAATTCGTGTTTTTCAGAAGTCCATCTTTGGCGAATTTTTTGCTTTTCTTTCTCCAGGTTGAGTTAAACAAAAAAATAACTACTAATAGATGCCGATAACGTAAGAAATGGCCTGCGGAAGCTCGTGACGCTTTTAAATAAATTTTTATAAAGATTAAACTACTCGATGGATCTTTGCCTGGTAGCCTACTTCAATAGGCCACCAGGCAAAAGATCAATATCTTTAACGACTCTAAATCAAAAATTAGTAATTTGATCCGAGTGGGAGAGTTCTTTATTTAATAAAGTGCTCAAAATAAATGTAAATTCTATAAACGAACTTCAGCACCTTATGTACAAAAATTTAAGGACAAAGAGAAAAAATTATGCACATTTCAGTTTAAATTCATGGCCTACCACAAATTCCAGTTTAAAATAAAATGTCACTTATTAAGAGTGCATTACCAAGTGCAAGAGTAGAATGCTCACAAAAATGAAAAAAGGTGACAGAATTTGGGTGAAAAGTAAATAGTGACATTATGTGTCCCATATTATAAGACACATAAGACACCCGTACCTCCAGAATTATTAAAGATTATCCATTGTACGAGTTATTCATTATATATTTATTTTTGTTATTATTGAAAGTAAAAAAAGATTCTTATAAAAGTTGTAGGGTTGTATATATATACAGCGTGTCCTCCGATTGAGTTCGCTATAGGTGAAATGGACAAAAACTTTCGAGTTTTTATTTCATATTTGGAGGTTCACCTCTGCTTATCTAAAAAGTAATTTTAGGTGTACTTTTGTTTTTTTTTAAATCATGTAGGCCATGCCAGTTAAGCAAAAACGAATTTCATGCTAGGTAAAGTACCTTTTCTGTAAAAGATACAGGAAAATGTCATTAAGGAAAGTTATTCAGATTAAAAAGTTATAGTCCTATGCAAAGTTTCAAGAACATACGCCTACTTCGATGATTTTGATTTTTTCAATATAATTGCATTTTATGAAAAAAAAAAAATAATAGTATGCCAATTTACTAAAGTGTTTGATCTGGTACATAATGGAGCAAACACTTTAGTAAACCGGCAACATTTTTTTTTTTCGTAAAATGCAATTATATTAAAAAACCAAAATCATCAAGGTAAGCGTATGTTCTTGAAATTTTGCAAAGAACTATAACTTTTTAATATATAATATATAATGAATAACCCCGTACAATGGATAATCTTTAATAATTCTGGAGGTACGGGTGTCTCATCAGATAATATGGGACACATAATGTCACTATTTACTTTTCACCCAAATTCTGTCACCTTTTTTCATTTTTGTGAGCATTCCACTCCTGCACTTGGTAATGCACTCTTAATAAGTGACATTTTATTTTAAACTGGAATTTGTGGTAGGCCATGAATTTAAACTGAAATGTGCATAATTTTTTCTCTTTGTCCTTAAATTTTTGTACATAAGGTGCTGAAGTTCGTTTATAGAATTTACATTTATTTTGAGCACTTTATTAAATAAAGAACTTTCCCACTCGGATCAAATCACTAATTTTTGATTTAGAGTCATTAAAGATATTGATCTTTTGCCTGGTGGCCTATTGAAGTAGGCTACCAGGCAAAGATCCATCGAGTAGTTTAATCTTTATAAAAATTTATTTAACAGCGTCACGAGCTTCCGCAGGCCATTTCTTACGTTCTCGGCATCTATTAGTAGTTATTTTACTTCCACGTCCAGTGGAAGTATAGTAACGACAAAAAAATATTTAAAAATTTTTATTGTCCAAATAGGCTTAAAATGTCATGAAACGTCGAAATTTTAAGTTTGAGCGAAAAAAAAAATTTCTGTCTGTCTGTCGATCTGTCGGTAACTTTTTTTTGTGCGCACGTTTACTCTGGAACCGTTTAAGATATTGACTTGAAATTTGGTACACATATGTATTTTAACGAGTTCTAGAACTAGATTATATTTTCATCTTGTTCCGTCGAAGGGTTAGGGGGTAAATTGGGGTAAATTTGGGGTAAATGGGTAAATTAAGCAGGTAAGAATCCATGAAATTAGTATATAGTATATACAAGAGAAGCTAAGGTCTCAAAAAAAAATTTTTGGCATTAGCCACCCCCATTACCACCCCCACCTCCTTATTAAAGGGAATGAAAAACAAATTGTGATTTAGTGTATGTACAGGAACCAGAAACCTCAAAATATTTTTTTACTTCATCCACCCCCCCACTACCACCCCCCTATCACCACCCCCACCCCACTACCGATGTGGGGTATCGTTTTATGGGTTTTTGGGGTAGAGGATTTCAAATATTATATTATTAAAGTTCCATAAACAAATATTTTCACATACAAAGTTTTTTCGTTGTGAGTGACTTGGAAAGAGAATCTGGATGTGGAAGTAGTGATTCCTTGGGCAGCGGTATTTTCGTTTAACTCAACCTGGAGAAAGAAAAGCAAAAAATTCGCCAAAGATGGACTTCTGAAAAACACGAATTTTATATTTGGTGTCCTGTAGGTGATTTATAAATTCGGGACACTACTAGATAATTTTTGATATTTGAATATTTTACAGGAAAACTTCTTAAATGAATCTTAAATTTACAAGAAAAATGCAAAATTATAACTTACCGACTAAGCGCAGTGTGCGCGAGGTCCAATTCTGACGGGACGAATTCATCCATCACTCACGAAAATCAGAGTCTACTAACTGCTCTTCTGGACACCGAAACCTCTAGAAAATTTCCGAATACAGTTACAAGTTTTAACACTTGCAACTTGCAATACTCGAGGAATTTAAAGACTAACTTAGATATTGTCATCTTGTGCTCGACTCTGAATTAACGATTCCAGTTCGCTCTATGGTAGAGTGAACTGAAACAAAAGTCAAGTAATAAAACAGTTATTTTTAATTTAATAAGAATTTATGGCGCACAGTGTGAGTCATATTGAGTGAAAAAAAAAATCCTAGCTATTCCAACAATTACTAAAATTTGTTGAAATTGAAAAAGACCAAGAAAAATTAAACAATTATGATATACAGAAATGTATTAAATTACCTATACAAAATTATCATAGTGCCCACTAAACAAGAAGCATATACAAATTTTCTCGTTAAGTCGAATAATAAAATAAAAGACAGTTGGAAGCTTGTAAATTACAAAGTTAATCATACTACCACTATACAAAATGATATAAATATCAATCCTTCTGAATTTAACAAGTTTTTTACCACAATAGCAGAAGATATCATAACGAACTTGCCTAAAAATAACTTGCGACCCTGTAGACTTACTGAAATTACTGAAAAACATTCCATTAAATTTAAATCATCTTTTGAGGTTATTTTAGTTACCAACGTGGAAAGATCAATTTTGTCTTTGAACAATACTAGTTCACTTGATATTTGTGATATTAGTAGCAAAATTTTAAAGGAAACAATTGACATTTTGACTGTGCCTCTCGCAGAACTATTTAAAGCCTGTATTGCTGAAGGTCTTTTCCCTGACTCGTTTAAGCTAGCCAGAGTAGTCCCTGTTTTCAAAAACGGGTGACTTTAACCTGGTCGACAACTATCGTTCCAGCTCCAATATCCCCTACGTCTATAACGTTGTGCGACCTTCGACTGTGTCAACCACGAGCTGTTATTGGAGAAGTTAATCCGCTAGGAAGTAACGAAAGACCTTTCAAATAGTTATTTTAATAACATGATCCATTTTATGTATCTTTAAATGACCAAACTTCAAATACTCTTCTAGTCAGGCATGGTGTATCCCAAGACTCCGTCTTGGGGCCTCCATTCTTTGTTATTTACATCAACGATATATTCACATACCTTTTTCCTGACCCTTGTGTATCATTCGCGGACGACACAACCTTAATTTGATAGAGATATAAACAACCTAAACACTTTAACATTAAACAGCGACATGAAAGCCAAAAAATGCCTCTCTACAAATGTCTTAAAGGACCCCGCACCAAATGCATGAGTGGGTAATTTGTTGACGACGGAATCGTTGCAAATTCAAGGAATAGAATCCTCAGGTCATTCTCAATGAAAACTGTTATGGATAAAGTTCTAAAATGTCTTTATTTTAAAAATACAGAAGCTCAAAGCTCCAAAATTCAAAATTTTAAAAACTCGATCTTACGTATTTTTTATCGAAGCGGACTTATGTACTGATTTATATGAAGCAGTTACATGAATAATATATTGTGTACCTATGTAAATAAATATATAATTACTTTTGCCCTTATTTATATACTAGTAGGATACAATAGGCACAAAAGTTATTAGTATGCAAAAGCTTACTTTTACTTTTACTTCCAGATCCAGTGGAAGTATAGCAACGACAATTTTTTTTTTTTTAATTTTAATTGTTCAAATAGGCTTAGAATGTCATGAAACGTCGAGATTTTAAGTTTGAGCGAACAAAAATTTCTGTCTGTCTGTCGGTTTGTCTGTAACTTTTTTTGGGGCGCACATTTACTCTGGAACCGTTTAAGATATTGACTTGAAATTTGGTACACATAATATATGTACTTTAACGAGATCTGGAACTATTTTCATCTTGTTCCGCCGAATGGTTGGGGGGTAAATTAGGGTAAATTTAGAGTAAATACGTAAATCAAGCAGGTAAGAGTCCATAAAATTGGCATTTAGTATATAAAAGAGAAGCTAAGGTCTCAAAAAAATTTTTGTCATTAGCCACCCCCACCCCATTATTAAAGGGAATGAAAAAAAATCTGATTTAGGGTGTGTACAAGAACCAGAAACCTCAAAATATTTTTTTACTTCATCCACCCCAATTACCACCCCCTATCACCACCCCCACCTCACTACCGATGTGGGGTATCGTTTTATGGGTTTTTGGGGTAGAGGATTTCAAATATTATATTATTAAAGTTCTATAAACAATTATTTCCACATACAAAATTTTTTCTATTCGTTGTGAGTGACTTGGATAGAAAATCTGCATGTGGAAGTAGTGATGCCTTGAGCAGCGGTATTATTATTTAGTTTGCATTAAGAATAAAATACTTACTGATATTCAGTGCAATACAGGAAAAAACATTATTATAATACTCTTAAAAGTTAATACAAAGATTTATTTTATAATGATATACTGATACTAAAAACTAATAATCTATTTAGAAACATAAATATATAAATTAAATAATATTATTATGCTTTATTTTTATTACTATAGCAACGTGATGTGAATTTGTCCTGTATTTTTTAAATATTGTCCAATAAAAATGTCAATTTTATTTTAAAATGCCGAAATCACATTTTTTAAGCTAAAGAACTTTTGTGGCTTAGAATCATTGAAACAGAAGGAAAAAAGGTATATTTATTTTCTGAGGTCCAACAAAAATACACCTTTTTCTATTATGCATGCACTTTTTTAATTTTTATATAATATATATATATATATTATCAAGAAAACGAATCATACGATCTCGTTTGTATTTTGTTTGTTTTGCTGTTTTCCATTTGAATAGGATTCTTCTTATTTGCGTAAGAATCTTTTATTTGTTTATATGAATATTAGAATAATGTATTTTTCTGTATTACACTATACATCAGTATTATATTCTTAAAGCAAATTAAATATTAAAAGTATTTACCGTTTCGATAAAAAATACGTAAAATCGCGTTTTTAAAATTTTAAATTTTGAAGCTTCGACCTCCTGTATTTTTAAAATAAAGACATTTTGGAACTTTATCCATAAGAGTTTTCATTGAGAATGACCTAAGGATTCTATGCCTTGAATTTGCAACGATTCTGTCTACAACAAATTACCCATGCATTTGGTGTGGGGGTCCTTTAAATATTACCAAAACATTTCGGCTCAAATTTTCTACTGCAACTCCAAATGATGGGGATGCAGATGTGAGGCTGCCGGGGGGCTGTTCTTGATGGCAATTTAAATTGGTAAATTGGCTAGCGTAAAATTTTTACTAAGGCAATTAAGGTTTTAAATTCTAAGGTGTCAATAACTTCTTATTTCTAACTTTTTTAGTCACATATCACTTATGGTCTAAATGGGGTAACTCGACCCATGCTAAAAAAATATTTTTCTACGAACAAGTAATTGGGCTCATTACTCATGGCCGTGGATAATAATTCATTATTCAATAGGCTAGGACCAATCACAGAGTTCATTTTCATTATTCAGTTTTTGTGGAGCAATCACAAAAGTCGATTTAAAATTAAAAAACATTGCGTGTGCCATAACTCAGTTCAATCTATCATTTTTTTTTTTGTAAATATTTAACGTCGGCCTATTTCCGCTACCAGGGCCTATCACCGACGCCAGGAGACGAGCTACCTCCAACCTGGAAATTTTGCCGAACCTCTTCCCTTAAGAAGAGTAGGGATCTTTTACTTGCCTAACATTTAATAGACAAGGGACCGCCTGCTTTACATCCCCTCCGAAGGATGGTATATCCACTACGTAATCCTCGTCTGAAATTACGTAATTTCCGCGTATACACTGATATACAAGCCGCTAGAAGGTGGGACGAGAACGCTGTATTTCCCAAGATGGGACCCCATCCAAGTACTAACCGCGCTCGACGTTGCTTCAACGGAATATCGACTGATATTCACATTGAAGTCGCCTCTGCGCTCGCCCCGAACACAATCTATCATAGTAAGTAGGTCATCGTTTCGCCGAAAGTCAAAAAATTTTAACTTTTCGTATGCTTTCGTAACTTTTTGTTCTTTCGGATATGGAGGTTTAAAAATGGCGTCAAACGTTTAAAATATTGCTTTAAAAAATAAATATTTTAGAAACCTGGCACTTGCGCCAAAAATGTTAACAAACCAAATTAAACATTATTGATTAAGCCAAAAGCCTTTTTTAAAATTGCTTCTCCTGTTTAAAAAATAACCGATCTTCGCATTTTTCCCCAAAAATCTCGTCATTTGTCACAATTGTTAATTTCAGCAAATTTACCTTAAAGTGCAACTTCCTGTTGAGTAGTCGTAGAAAAAGTATAGCATTCTACTCGCGTGTAATAGCTATTACTCACTCATCAAGTACGAATACGATTTTCTTGAAAAATGTTGGGCCTGTAAACTTTGTTCAATTGGTCGAATACTACATCGTATTACTATTCTTTTATCAAAATTAACCGAAATTTACCCCATTTTATTTGTGATTCGCTCTGTATATGAACAAATATTTTGTCACAATATATTATTTTTAGTTAAATAAATAACACTCATTCAAGAAAAGTGCAATCGAATCCTTAAATTGTCACAAATATGTTTTATGACAAAACCGCTGCCCAAGGAATCACTACTTCCACATCCAGATTTCTATCCAAGTCTCTCATAACGAAAACATTTTGTATGTGGAAATAATTGTTTATGGAACTTTAATAATATAATATTTAAAATCGTCTACCCCAAAAACCCATAAAACGATATCCCACACGGTAGTGGGGTGGGAGTCGTGACAGGGTGGTGGTAGTGGGGGTGAATGAAGTAAAAAAAATATTTTGAGGCTTTTGGTTTTTGTACACACACTAAATCACATTTTTTTTCATACCCTTTAATAATGGGGTGGCTAGTGCCAAAAATTTTTTTCAAACCTTAGATTCTCTTGTATACACTAAATACCAATTTTATGGACTCTTACCTGCTTGATTTACCTATTCACCTCCAATTTACCCCATTTTACCCCCCAACCCTTCGACGGAATAAGATTAAAACCATCTAATTCCAGATCCCGTTAAAGTACAAATGTGTACCAAATTTCAAGTCAATATCTTAAACGGTTGTAGAGTAATCGTGCGCACAAAAAAGTTACAGACCGACAGACCGACAGACAGAGAGACAGAAATTATTCTTTCGCTCAAATTTAAAATCTCGACGTTTCATTACATTCTAAGCCTATTTGAACAATAAAAATTTTCAAAATCTTCCACTGGATATGGAACACACTGAGCTTAAGGACAGGATTATGACAAAAAAATCCCGACAAAAATGACGAATTGGGGGTGCTTTTAGAGGCTTTTGCGATCATTTTCCCGTGGGCCAGAAAATCCCAGCTGATCCCCTCTTCGAGAAAGCTAAATTTTTTGTTACTTCCCCGTTTTTATCATAAATTGTCGCATTAACAGTACAATATTCCGCCGCGCCGCTTACCTGTGCGATGTGGGTGTTTATCTGAAATATGAAGTTGTATGTCTGAAAACAGAAGTTTCTGTTACCGTGTATGCCTATATAGTAACATATTGCCGCTCAAATCTCCGTCTGGTTATTTTTATGGCAAGGATAAATTATAACAGTTTTTCCACCAATTAGGACAAATTCTTTTAGATTACCTTGGATTTTTTGATGAAATAAAAGTCAAATAACGCTTGAAAATACAATTGTTTTATAAAACCAGGGATTTATTTATTCTACAGTCATATGATATTATATTTAAATTTCATTAAAGTGTAACTAAAATAACTAATAAGTCTTGATGAGAATTCAACAACAGCTTTTTGCAATCGGTCAATATATGATGGATCTTCAAGGACAGGATTATGACAAAAAAATCCCGACAAAAATTGCGAATGGGGGTGATTTTAGAAGCTTTTGCGATCATTTTCCCGTGGCCCAGCTGATCGCCTCTTCGAGAAAACCCAATTTTTTGTTAATTCCCCATTTTTATCATAAATTGTCGCATTAACAGTACAATATTCCACCGCTTACCTGTGCGATGTGGGTGTCTATCTGAAATATGAAGTTGTATGTCTGAAAACACAAGCTTCTGTTACCGTGTAGGCCTATATAGTAACATATTGCCGCTCAAATCTCCGTACTGGTGTTTCAAAAACCCTCAAAGTTCACGTTATTTTGGATCATATTGAACAATGGTTAAAATTTCTGTCGGGCTAGCGCTCGGGTCTGGAAATCATGTCTGAACAAGCAGAGGAAGCGATTCATCGAGAATTTCTGAAATTTTGGGATAAATACAAAATAAATATGATTGAAGATCCATCATATATTGAGCGATTGCAAAAAGCTGTTGATGAATTCTCATCAAGACATACAACTTCATATTTCAGATAGACACCCACATCGCACAAGTAAGCGGCGGAATATTGTACTATTAATGCGACAATTTATGATAAAAACGGGGAATTAACAAAAAATTGGGCTTTCTCGAAGAGGAGATCAGCTGGGATTTTCTGGGCCATGGCAAAATGATCGCAAGAGCCTCTAAAGTCACCCCCCATTCGCAATTTTTGTCGGGATTTTTTTGTCATAATCCTGTCCTTCCAGTGTGGGAAGTAAAAGTCACTTTTTAACTTTAACTCCCTCTACCTCAAAAACTAGTCATAGGATTGAGTTGGGACCTTTACAGTTTTAATGAGATTTCAATTTATAACATACTAAAAATTTAGAACATTTCACCGAGAGCCATTTTATATAAGAAAATGGAAAAATAAAAAAACTCGGGATTTTCTGTCGAATTATGTCTGCGTTTTATGCCGTGATTCTATATTGACGTCGATGTTCAGTTTGTCTGCTGCTGTGTTATAGACAGGCAGAAACGAGTTTATGCGATCGCTACACTCGTACTGATGGAAAATGATTTCCTGACTCCTTCATTGTACCGGCGTGCTCCTGTAGCATAAGTTTTTTAACAATTTCAAGTAAATGAACTAAAGGCACGAACATTTTTAGCTTTAAACGTTTCTGTTAAAACTGTTGTAAACTGTTGCTAACATTTAAATAAAAATGCATTTTAATGCCAAAGTATACGCGAATCAACTGAAATTTAAATGATGACTGAATTTTAGAATTTGAGAATAAAATGCGCACCCGAAAAAAGTCTAAAGACTAATAGAAATCATCCAGACCATCATATTTTGATATTAATTCGGCCGTGAAACTCGGATTTTGCCGAAGTCAAATTTTTCCTATTAAGTTTTTCTCTTTAGTAAATGTTTAAGCACATTATAAGCTGCAAGAAACTGGATGATGATGATTTGCCATTTTTGTGCATCTCATTTTATAATGATATTTAGTGGAGTAAAAAACAGGGGAAAAGTCGCTTCCTTCTCGAGTTTTTTTTTAATCTTAGAACAAACTGAGATATATATCATTTCGTTAAGTAGGTCGATGTTCATTAGAAATCATGAAATACGACATTTTTTAGTGGTCACGGACATTGTTATTTTTAAAAAGGTGTGATTTTTTTTTTTTTAATCGTGTTTCTTTGAACATCTAATGCCATAACTCAAAAACGAATGGAGCTATCCACATGAACTTTTTTTTGTTATAAAACACATACTTATGCGCTTCTATCTGTGTATAGTATTGTTAAATAAAACATTTTTAAGCTTGTTAAAAACTTAGATAACCTTGAAAGTTCAGAAAATGCGCAGTCAAATTTTCAGTAAGCTACAAACTTTTTGTTTTTGGTGTACTATCAACGTTATTCGTTTTCATCGAAGGTCAAATTACAAAACCGCTGTACAAGGAATCACTACTTCCACATCCAGATCTTCTATCCAAGTCTCTCAGAACGAAAAAAATTTGAATGTGGAAATAATTTTTTATGAAACTTTAATAATATAATATTTGAAATCGTCTACCCCAAAAATCTATAAAACGATATGCCACATCGGTAGTGGGGCTGAGGGTGGTGGAAGGGGGGTGGTAGTAGTGGTGTATAAAGTAAAAAAAAATGTGAGGCCTTTGGTTCTTGTACACACACTAAATGACAATTTTATTTTTTATGGACTCTTACTTGCTTGATTTGCCTATTTACCTCCATTTACCCCGAACTTTAGTTCCAGATCTCGTTAAAATACATGGTACGTGTACCAAAGGGTATAGCCGGATAAGCATAGTGAAAAATGCCCCTGAGCCAAATTGGACTTTGCATACATGGCTTGTTAGCTCTCTATTAATAAATAATTTCTGCCGAGTTTTAAATCCGTACCCCTACGGTTGGACCCGTTATAGAGGGAGACGTGATTTTCAGTTTCTATTTAATTTCGCTTTTCCTGTTGCATTGAAAATTCTGAAGTAGTAAGGCGATATTACTGCGAGTGTGCAAATGGTAGACGCACAGTCGGGTGCTGTTCACACATAGCTGCAATAATTTATTATTTATCTCACGCTCGATATATTTCCAAAATTGCAACGACCTGAAGAAATGCTAAGTAAACTTTTTGATGTTACAAATTACAATATATTTAAGAATAAAGATTAAGAGCCCAAACATCTCAAAATCGAAATTTAATTTTTTACACCATGGCCCACCACTTAAAAAATCTGAAAAAATTACAAACCAACAAACATATGAAGTAGTTATTACTGTAAAAAAATAAAGGTAGTCACTTGATAAAATCCTAAAAAAATTTTTTTTTCAAAATTTCAAAAATTTTTAGCAAGCCGAATTTTAAGCCAAGAAATCTGAAAAAAAATTCTGACATGCACCCTTAAGACTGCATGGACCCTGATTTTTTTCAGAATTTTCAATGCAACAGGAAAAGCGAAATTAAATAAAAACTGAAAATCACGTCTCCCTCTATAACTGGCTCAACCGAAGGGGTACGGATTTAAAACTCGGCAGAAATTGTTTATTAATAGAGAGCTAATGCAAAGTCCAATTTGGCTCAGGGGCATTTTTCACTATGCTTATCCGGCTATACCCTTTCAAGTCAATATCTTAAACGGTTCCAGAGTAATCGTGCGCACAAAAAAAGTTACAGACAGACCGACAGACAGACAGATTTTTTTTCTCTCAAACTTAAAATCTCGACGTTTCATGACATTCTAAGCCTATTTGGACAATACAAATTTTCAAAAATATTTTTGTCCATAGATAGATCTTTATTGGTCATATATACATAAATTATATTTTGACACGTCAAAAAACATGGCAATAAAAACCAACAAAAAGTGGTTGTCTTAAATAGAAAAAAAAGTACACTATAAATAAAACAAATAAATAACAAAGTAGAGTAAATAACAATAAAGCACATAGAATAACAAACAATCATTATCACACACATATCAAGTTTATAAAATTAAACGAGAACAATCAGTTGGCAAGAATTCGTCAAAATCATAGAATGCATTTTCAAGGAGGAAACGTTTAATTACATTTTTAAAGCAAGTACAGTCAAGTGTTTGTACAGCAATCGGTAACACATTGAAAAATTTTACTGCATAATAGCAGGTGCCATTTCTGGTTTTTGAAAGTCGAAAAAAATCCAAATATATATTGCCCCTATTACGAGTTGAGTACGTATGTACACTTTCACATGTTATGTAATTATTAAGGTTATTTTTAACATGGACAAGGCACTGCAGCAACGATTCTGACAGCCTTTCTTTGCAGTGAAAAAACTGGGAAGATTGAATTATTGCATGATATGCCATTAAAACCGTTGACTGTGACAAACAATTTTTTAAATTGCGCAATAAGAAAATATTGCGTGATATATTCTTGCATATGTAGGACGTGTGTTCCTCCCATGTTAACTTACTGTCCAAGATAATGCCCAAAAATTTAACGCCATGAGAGGTCATATGTACAGAGTGCTGTCTTAAAGAAAAAATCATAGTCTCTGTTTTATCATCATTCAATATTAATTTATTGTTTAAGAACCAGTTGTGAACCATAGACAAACTGTATTGAGCTTCTGATAATAAAGTGTTACAATCTTTATGGGAATGAGCCAATGTTGTGTCATCAGCAAAGAGAGTGAAGTTTGTTGAGGGACTACCGTTTGGCAAATCATTAATATAAATAAGAAATAAAACCGGTCACAAAACTGAACCCTGAGGGACACCAAATTTAATATCAATGGTACCAGAGTTAACATTATTAAAATGAACAAATTGACGACGATCAGTCAAATACGACATAATCAATTTTCTGCTACTCTTAGAGAAATAGTAAAATTTTAGTTTGTTCACCAAAATATTGTGAGGCACACAGTCGAAAGCGTTACTTAGGTCTAAAAATTGCACATGCACAAATTCTTTGGCCTCGAAACCTTTATTTATTATATTTATCAACGAATTAATTGCTAACGTCGTTGACAATTTTGACCTGAAGCCATATTGACAACTATTGAAAAGATTACCATTTTCAAAATAATTTGTGATTTGAGATTTGAGAACTACCTCAAAGATTTTGGCAAATAATGGCACGATAGAAATAGGCCTGTAATTTGCCGGATCATCAATACAGTTTTTTTTAAATAAAGGTAACACTTTTGACAGTTTAAGACATTTAGGAAACACATTCTTTCTAATGCATTCATTAATTAGTTTAGAGAGTGGAATGATAATAATATATTTATACAATTGAGAATTTTAATGTTACTCTGTTTGTTTTTCAGATTAGCGATTACATCTAAGACTTGATTGTAACTGACTTCAGTAAAAATAAAATCCTTGTCAGCACCAGTTTCTATGGAACTTGTAAAATAATTTTCAAAATTGTCGGTGGGAGATGACAGAGAGTTAACTAAATTTTGACCAATGTTTCCAAAGTAATTATTAAATTCGTCAGGAGAAATAATTTCTGACGAATTGTCTGTTTTATTTTTGTTTACATTAACCAAATTCCACATTGCTTTTTGCTGATTCTTATTTCGTCGTATGTAGTTATCGTTTACTACTTTCTTGGCTTTTAATATTTCATTTTTATAAATACGTTTTTTGTCATTAATCATTTTTTTCAAATCGCTAGTAGGAGTAGTCTTATAAATATCAAGAAGGAAATGTAATGTCTCTCTCAATTGACGCAAATCATCAGTGTACCAAGTTACATTAACTTTCTTGTCACTGGTTAAGATTTTGGACTTAACTGGGAAAAACATGTCCAGAGCAGAAGTAATTATATCTAAGAAAAATTCAGATTTAACATCAATATCTATCGAAGAATCATCGATAAACCCCCAATCGATCTCTTGCAGATATCTGTTTAAATTAAATAAACCTATATCGGAAATAGGTCTGAAAGAAATTTTCTTTGATGCTCGTGGAGGCTCACAGTTCATTATACTATATTTCCACTGGATGTGGAAGTAAAATGTGTAACGATATTCTTTCTCTTATTACCACTTGTATTATATTGTAGAACGTATGGTCATTGTGCGAATTGTGCGTGGATTATCTGCTTAAAAAATATTTAAGATAAAAAAGCAATCTAAGTTTCATTATAAAATGGAGTGAATTTTATGTGGCGTAGTAATAGAGGAAAACGATAAACTTGTACACAAGCCATGGAAACAGGGTTTAGAGACTATAATTAGGGCTACGGAAATTAAAAAACACTTAATTTAGAATATTTTTTTCTTTTTTGTTACCTAATTTAGGCGAAAATAACACGTTTACTCAATTCACAGGTCTACAAAAAAAAAGAAGAATCTGCTTCAAGAACTAAACCTATCATGCCTTAAGTATTTTTGTGTGCTGAATCCGAATTTTCAATTAAAAAAATTTTCTACCGCGTAGATTTCGAGTAAATCCCAGTTTTTATTGTCAAAAAACCATATTTTGATGATAAAACCGGGATTTACTCGAAGTCTACGCGGTAAATATTTTTTTAAATTGAAAATTCGGATTCAGCATACAAAAATACATAAGGAATGATAGATTTAGTCATTGGAACAGAATTTCTTTTTTTGTAGACCTGTGTACAAACTGCATCTATGCACAGATCTACAAGAAAAAAAGTTCTGTTCCAAGGACTAAACCTATCATTCCCTATGTATTTTTGTGTGCTGAATCCAAATTTTCAATTTAAACATTTTTTACCGCGTAGATTTCGAGTAAATCCCGGTTTTTATCGTCCGAATGCGATTTTTTGACAATTTTTGACGTTTGCTCGAAATCTAAGTGGAAAATTCTGATTCAGCACACAAAAATACTTAAGGCCTTGGAGCAGAATTTTTTTTTGTCGACCTGTGTTATTGTGTGGATCTAGGATAAAAATGCAATGCATGGGAGTTTCGGATAGGGACTCTGACACAGGAAATGTCGGATACAAATATTAAGATTGCCACGTGCTTTAAGAAACTGTCTTTTTTTATTTAGCTCCAATAATAACGCAAAAAAGGAAAACTCGATAGTTTACTTTCTAACAAAACACTCCAAAATTATTACTTTTCCTAAATTTCTGTTTATGGGATTTTATTAGCCCCCTAGTTGCGCAACAATTTTCCCATTTTACTACAATATTATTTTTCACCGTTTCCGAGATCCCAATGCAATGCATACTCCATTTAAGATTGTTGATTCCTTTTTGCCTTCAACCTTAGTCCTTAATGTGCCACTGGAAAAAATAAGTTATCCTTTCAAAACGTGATAAAACAGTCCTAAACATAAAAAAGTAATAATGAAAAGTTCCGTTACACACAATACATAATCATTATTATTCTTAAGTACGGCGCGCGTACGCTTCGGCAATTCCTCCATACTAAAAAATTCGTAACTAGCAAACTATTGCTCATAATGAAAATATTTTTTTTCTAAAAACTTTTTTAATCTATTGACTTCATTTTCTTCACAGCATGTTACACAAAATTTTCAAAAACAAAAAAGTTTCTCGCTTAGTAAAAATTTGATGGCGTATTTTCTAATCTTTCAGGGTCATCTACGTTTTTGGCATATTCACATTTTTTTTATTAGCAATCCTATGAATAGAGAGAAGCGCTTAAGTGTGTGTTTTATAACAAAAAAAAGTTCACATCGATAGCTCAATTCATTTTTAAGATATGGCAATGGATGTACAAAGAAACATGATTTAAAAAAAAATTAAATTTTACACTTTTTTTAAATAAGAATATCTGTGACCACTAAAAAATTTCGTATTTTGTGTTTTTATGCGTGAAATGATGTTGTTGGTAATACCCACTGTGTCTGATCTTGTTCTAAGCTCATAAAAAAAAACGACACAATTTTACCTCTTTTTCGCTCCTCTAATTAATAACACAGGCACAAAAATTAAAAAGTGGTCTATTTCTGGTACTCCATTGGGTAACCCATATGAATTTCGACGTGCTGAACACGAATCGGGTGTCCGTTTACTTCCATTGGCCACCATTTTTTGTAAATCGCGAAAATAACTTAAAAAAACTCATCATTTGGGTTTTTTCGTGATTTACTAAAAGTTGGTGGGTAACGGAGCTAAACGGATACCTTGTTCGTATTCAGCATTTCGAAATACATAGGAGTCCCAGAAACAGATCACTTTTTTTGTGTCTGTATAATATATGCGCGATTTTCTAGAAAATGGCGGAGGATCCAGTGATATTCATATATTAAACAGACACACATAAAAAAAGGTCTGTTTCTGAGACTCCTTTGGGCAATTCCTATGTATTTCGATATGCTAAATACGAATCAGGTATCCGTTTAGCTCAGTTACCCACCAATTTTTAGTAAATAGCGAAAATAACCTGAATTATAACTTTTTTTAGGTTATTTTCGCGATTTACAAAAAAAATGGTGGCCAATGGAGGTAAACGGACCTGATTCGTGTTCAGCACATCGAAATATATATAGGTTACCCAACGGAGTACCAGAAAAAGACAGCTTTTTTAATTTTGTGTGCCTGTGTAATAGTAATAGTAATATTTAGTAAAATAAATGTAATAAATGATAACAAATATATAATTTCGTGTGATTTCGACTTTTTATATAATAGTAGTGTAGTACTATAATAATAATAATAATAATAATAAAGCTTTATTTTCATGAGACTCGCTTACACAAGTATAGAATATTGTCAATAGAAACAAATATAAAATCGCTTTATCAGCAGTAAAGGACTTAAAATATACAAAAATAAAATAACCACACATACAAGTGAGTGAAATACATGTTAAAAATTAATTATTAAAATCAGCGGTAAAATATTCAGTGACAGAGTAGAAACTAAACCTTATTAATAAATTCCTTACAGCGGCCTTAAATTCATTTAATCTTTCAAGATTTTTAATATTAGCAGGGAGCTTATTAAAAAGTTTTATACCCATTATAGTGGGGCCATTAGCAACCAGAGACAATCGATGATGCGGAATGCTTATGTTAAAATTCATCCTAAGCCCATAACGAGAACTTCCATCTCGAGCTTGTATGAAATTCTCTGGATTAGATTTCACAAAAACTAATGAGTTAAATATATATAGGGAGACACGGTTAGTATATTTAATTGCTTAAATAGTCCTCTACAAGATGCAGTGATAGGTCTAAATAACATCGTGCGAATAATTTTTTTCTGCATTATCAAGATTTCATTAACTCTAGAGCAATTTCCCCAGCATATAATACCATAGTTAATAGACGAGTGTATATGTGCAAAATAATATGACTTCAAAATGTCTAGGTTAACTTTACTTCTCATTTGCCATAATACGAAGCAATGTGTAGCTAATTTTTTCAACAAAAAATCAGTTTGAATGTTCCAGGTTAAATGGGCGTCAAGATGTAATCCTAAAAACTTAACAGAGTTATTTTGCTGAATGCTTATATTATCAGTTTTTACAAGAAGACTTTGGTTGATTTCTTTAGCGGAAAACAACAATAATTCGGTTTTTGAATTATTTAATGATAGACCATTGTTAGAACAAAATGTTGTCATATTATTTACAGCAACATTTGCATATAAGCTTAGTTCAGCCATACTTGGTGCAGAGACAGCAGTAGATGTGTCATCAGCAAATAGAGACACAAATGCATTATCAAAATGATCAACAATGTCGTTTATGAAAATTATAAAGAGCAATGGTCCCAGCACACTCCCTTGGGGGACGCCCATGGTGACCAAGCTAATATCGGATTCATAAACAACACCGCTGCTCCTTATAACAACTTCCTGTGTCCTATCCATCAAATATGACTTCAGCCAGTTCAAAGCAGCATTTTTTATTCCATATTTATCTAATTTCATTAAGAGCAACTCCAGATTTACTGTATCAAAGGCACGCTTTAAGTCAAAAAATATACATGCAGTATTATTTTTTGCGTCGATGTTATTTAAAATAAAATTATATAATGACAGAACAGCATGCTGGGTAGAAAGGCCTCCCCTAAAGCCAAATTGCCTCCCAGTTAGAACATTTTCATCTTCTAAATAAACTATAAGCCTACTATGATAAGATTTTTCAAAGATTTTTGAAAAGGCAGATAAAAGGGCGATACCTCTATAATTTGATATTAAATTTGTGTCACCTTTTTTGTGGATCGGTATTATCAGAGATTTTTTTAATATAGTGGGAAATATGCCTTCTTGAAATGAGAGATTTATTAGTAAAGTAAGGGGTTCAATTATATAATCAGCGACTTTAGCTAATAATGAGCTAGGAATACCATCAAAGCCGGCAGAGTGCTTTGAAGAAATGGATATTATTAATTTATGGACTTCTTCATAGGTAATAGGTGATAAATTAAAGGTTGAATCTTTAGCAATCATATTATTTAAAGAATTATTAACCGACATATTTTCAGTTTGGGTTTGAATAGAATTAATAAAATAATCATTAAAAGCGCCAACCGCTGCCTGAGGATCAGAAATTTCGCGACCATCAGTATCAAAAAGCGATGGTGGAAGTGATTTTTTCTTCTTAAGGTTACTTTCGTTGTTGATTATTTGCCATGCTGTTTTAGATTTATTGTGGGAGGATGAGAATAGAGATTCATAATAGCCGTTTTTTGCTTCCAAAATTTGTTTTTGATGGTTTTTCTTTAGAATATTGTATCGAATTAATAATTCATGATCATTTGTTAATTTAAAGGTTTTAAAAATTTCCCTTACTAATTTACCTTGTTCTATAAGATGGTTATTAATCCATGGTTTTTGAGGTTTAGATTTCCTGTTTTTAATTTTTTCCAGAGGAAAGGCTATGTCTAGGAGCTCCATAAATATGTTAAAAAAAGCTTCAAATTTCACATCACAGTTGTCACTGGCGGCCAAAAAGTCCCACTTTTCTTTAGATAACAATAATTTAAAATGATTTAAGTTTTTATCCCCATTAAAAAACCTTTTAAATACTGGTTTGTCCTCATTTGAGGTGGATGTTAAAAAGTTAAAATTTATGTATTGCATAAAATGGTCTGAAATGTCTGTGTAAATTATTTGAGGATTTAACAAATTAACGTCAACATTTGAAAATATATTATCTATGGTAGTTTTTGAATTATTTTGAATTCTGGTAAATTCATTAATACATTTTTTCATACCAAACGATAAAAATAAATTTATTAAATCGTTAGCATTTTTATCTTTGCAGCTGTCATTCAAATTTACATTAAAATCCCCACTAATAAATGTAGGGGTTCCCGGTTTGAGAATTTTAATGAGAAATTCATTTGCTTTGTCGATAAAAATTTGAAAGTCAGCTGCAGGTGCTCTATAAATACAACCTATTAAAAAACTATTATTATTAATGATTAATTCAATCACTGCATATTCGAAAATTGATTCAACTTTTTTAATACAGGAGTTTTTTGTTTTAAATTTTAAATTACTTAATATAAATATAGCCACACCGCCTCCTTTCGTCGAACTTCTAGAGAAATAGTCAGTTAAACTGTACGAGTGTAACTTGATAAGATTTATCTCATCACTACTACACCAAGTTTCCGTGATACACACCACTTCAGGGAAATCAAGTGAATGAAGTAACATATCTAGATCTTCAGTTTTATTACGAATACTTCGAATATTTATATGACATAGTCTTAGTTGGTTTAGATTACAATAATTATCACGAGAACATGAATTGACATCAAAAGCATCACGCGTTACTTCGGAGCAGATTCGGAGGCTGCGGTCTGGAAATTTTTACCGGTATTTGAGTCTTTAGGAAATAAATAACGGTTTACACACGCACCACCAGGGTAGGCAACTGCCCAATATTTTGAAAGAGCATTAAATTATTTAAGGCAAATCTGGCGAATTCCGAAATTCTTCCGGAAGAAAGAATAAGTATGACAATGACGCCAATCGAGTCAAAGGATTTCAATACAATTAGGCAAAACCCCTGCCTACCCAATAAAAATGTTGAAATTACGCCAATGAATTTGTGCATATAAGACGAATGATCACAGTTACAACGACTTAACACCTGCTGTAGAAGAAAGTGATGGCAGAGGACCAGAGGAGCCTTATGAAAAGACACTTACAATTGAAGATCTAAGTGGATAAAGGTGTTATGTCGCATTTTTAAAAAAAATTACTTTATGCAATTATTGAACACCCCTGATATTGATTTAACACCCAATAAACGGTGAATTCTAAATTTGTAATATTTTATAGAAGCTTTTTAATTTTGAAGGCGCCATGTCATACATACAACCAGTAATTTTAGTGGATGTACACAGTCAATCTAGTTTCATAACAGCTTGATATTGTTCTTTAATATTAGTGTAAACAAAAGAACATAACCCAAAATTATCTATTTTATGAGGTATTATTCATATGAATCGAAGACAAAATAAATAAGTTCCAACTCAAACCGTTTTGTTTAATTTACTCAAAACTTTAAAAGTGTGACATAACACCTTTATCCACTTAGGTCTTCAATTAATATGTTTTTTTATACATTCTTTTAACGTTACCTAATTTGCCTGTAACACATTATTTCAAATGGTAGTTTCGATATCTGTAACATATTTCAAATATGCGATTTCAAAATTCTGTTTCTTTTATTTTAGTTAAATTTTCAAAAACCAAAGTGTTACTTTCATTTGTTTCTTAAGACAATTTATGTAGAGCAAAATTACACATCTCTAAACTTAAACCTACCCTTTGTTTCTTTAGATACACCGGCTGATAAGAAGAAAATTATGCATACCTCAGTTTTCGAGATATAGACATAACTTGTGTTTTTTTTAATGGAACGCCCTGTAAATTACTTCAATATTCGATCACAACTTAAATTGAGCCACAATAGACCAGATGGTCGCGGTGGAGGGTCTGTTACTAGCCCACTCACATATCAACCTAACCTAACCTAACAACTTAAATTAGCTATTCAACGATATATCTATCATGTGTCATATTTATCTCTAGAAAAAGTGGTTAATTTTCGAAAAATTTAATGAGGAGGTCATGGAAAACTATTAAAAACAAACAACACTTCTTATAATATAAAACAATTTTGCCAAAATTAGGAAAAACTAAACTGCAATAAATGTTCGAATTCAATTTCGAATTTCCATTGACATCTACGCATATTTATCGCATTTCTAATATTTATTGGGAAAGCCGTGGCAAAAAAAAGAAAATCGAAATAATCGTAAAAGTCAAAAACTAATTTGTGAGTTAATTGTGAGTGAGTATTGTTAAAATTGGTTCAATTTAGTAATGGTGAACAGATGATATGATTAAGTGTTTTATAGAATGAGGAGAAGATTCAAATTTAGCTCCCGAGCTTTATTTTAATAGGTAAGTTATAGACAGCAAAACTTTGTGCCAAAAGTGCTGCCTAAACAATATTTTCAGACATCCAGAAAAGAGACAGCCAGACATAAAAATATTCCGAAGGCTACAACAAAATTTAAAAGAGTCTGTAAAACATCGAGCAAAGGTATATAATAAAGTCGGTAGAGAAGCTGTAGAAAATATTGTTGTAGAAACTGTAAGAGAAAATCCTAATATATCGTCTCGCGAAATACAGGAAAATTTAGGAATCTCAAAAATAATTGCATTGCGTTGCTTAAAAAAAAGAAATAAATTTAAACCCTACAAAACTAGAATTAGTCACCATTTACACCCAAACGACTTTCAACGGCGTCTCGATTTTTACCAGTGGTTTTTGCGTCAGTGCAATGGAGTGCCAGAATTTAAAGGAACAATTATATGGACAGTCGAGGCCCATATAAGCAGTGCCGGAATTTTTATTCGGCATAATAACCACCATTGGGCTCATGAAAATCCGCACGTAACCGCTACAGTTAATCGTCAAGGATGATTTGGATTTGGTGTATGGTGTGGTTTTATTGGATACCAAATAATACCAAATAAGAGGTCCTCATTATTCCTGTAAGACAATTTCAAAGATTAATTTACCAGCACGATGGCACCCCAGGTCATACGTCAAATGAAACACGAATTATTTAAATGCTGAATTTGGGGAGGATTGGATAGGTATCTATATATATATATATATATATATATATATATATATATATATATATATATCATTCAGGACTAGTTTATCAATGTCTAGTTAGCTAAGTTAACTAAATTGATAACTAACAATGTATTCAGCTAACTGGACATTAATAAATAACAAAGTAGTTTAGATATTGTTTAATTTTTAGGAAATAATGGTCCCACTTTGTGTCCAGCTAGATCTCCCGGTATAACCCCTGCCGACTTTTGGTTTTGGGGTTATTAAAAAATATTATATATAGAGAACGTTCTAATAACATAGAAGAATTGAAAAACAAAACATTAGCTGCGTTTCGGACAATAACTCCTGTCACGATTGGAAATGCAACAAATGCTGTAAGCAGAAGGTGTAAAAAATGCATAGATGTCAATGGAAGACAATTCGAACATTTATTGTATTTTAGTTTTTCCTATTCTTGGCAAAATTATTTTATATTATAAGAAGCGTTGTTGTTAATAGTTTTCCATGGCCTCCTCACAAACACATTAAATTTTTCGAAAATTTCTAGAGATAAATATGACATGATATATCGTTGGATAGCTAATTTAAGTTGTGATCGAATAATGAAATAACTTACAGGGTGTTCTATTTGAAAAAAACACAAGTAATGTCTATATCTCGAAAACTGAGGCGTGTATAATTTCCTTCTTATCAGCAACGGATTCTACTAAAAAAAATGACTTAAGAATGTGTTACTCGATTTTCGATTCGAAACTATTGAGATATATAGGTCATCCAAAAATGCGAATTTTCCAAAAACGCTCTGTAGCTCGGTAGTCGAAAAAGATAGACGATCGCGCTTTGCACCATTGTTTGTTTCTCGAAAATCAAACTCAGGACACCTATATTGGTTTTTGTCTATCTGCCATAGTTTTAGAGAAAACCTCAAATCCCTTCTAATTTGATCCACCCCGTATATCTCGAGTTGTCCAAAGATAACAGCTTGACATCAGTCGGAAAAGTAAATAAGGCCACCCGATGCTTATAAAACCGTTAAAAAAGAATTTAATACGAAATCTCTAGAATATAGTCATGTTCGTGATAGAACTCCATCTAGGAAGACCGCATATTGGCGAAGAAGTGCAAGTAAATTTATTACTCTCTGCTCAAGAAAATCCACATGCAATAATAAGATCATCACCTGATAATGTTATCATTGGTGCAGAATATTTAGAAAAGTAAATTGTCATTCCTAAAGAGTGCGCTTAGTTCATGAGATGGCGATAACGATTGACAACCTGAGCTTTGTGAAAACTAACCCAATGCGATGAAGATTAAAATTTTTCAAAAAAGAAATACTATTGTCTTAGTAGCTAGCATTATTGCCTTGTTTTAAATTTGATTTATTCTTGATGAAAATGAATTTGTACAATACTGTCCATAGAAAGGATATCAGCACTCTTAGGTATATATATTTAATGACTGATCGCTACGTTAGACAGGAAAATATACTCACTTTATACTTCTCAAAGGTCATGCCGACATATGCTGCAAATCGCTAGATCGCTTTTCCCATACTCATTCCTGTGTATGGTACCTCTCTATGAATCCATCCATGCAGCAACTAACGATTGATGCATTTCTCCCAATTAAATCTATGAAAAATAGAGAGACATAATTAAAAGAGAAAATGAAAAATATGCTTTAGAAGAGAAAAAATTAGAATAATCAATCAATAATTTAAAAGGTCGGTATTAATATACAGTGTGTTCCCAGATGAGGTACCGCAGTCTTATTTTCTTATTTTTGATTTGCTGAGAAAAAGTCATTCTTTATAAAAAGTTTTGTTTGTCTTAGGAAGTCATAAACAGTTGTCAAACTTACGATAGATTATATAGGGTATTTTAAAAATTAGAAAATATGAAATAGACTTTAAGCAAACTACCTTTTTTTACATTTTTATTGAAATTTTTTTTTATAAAGTTTTTTCTATTATGTCCCCATCCATCCGGGAGACACACTGTATATACCTATATCTGATAATTTGTTATTTAAATCCTTCTCTTTCACTGACCTTACAAATTTTAACCTGCTTCACTACCGGTCGTCATTTCCTTGTCTCTTCTGTGTTTTGTCTCATAATCTTAGATATTTCCTTAAGTCATCCATATGCATCTATCTATACATTAGCCCACTGGTTTTGTTCTTGTTAAACATTTGATTCCCATATGGGGCCATTCAACTAATCCGCTCACAAATATTGACTATCTTTAACCATCCTTCCCTTCTTTTGTAACACTTTCTAACATTTGTGACACCTCTTAAGCGAATGTTCGTTTCCAAACTCCGCTTCTTTCCTATACTTTTAAAAAAATATATTTTGTTAAGAGGACGAACTTAAACTAATAGTATATATGTCTACTTTCTGATCAATTCATTTTGTCACAACTTTAACTTTTTATGAAGCCCTCACCCTGCCCCATCGTTGACTTTCTCATAATTTAGTAAACTTCTACCCCCTGTAAAAGCGAGTAGTTCCCTATCTCTCCTCTTTTTACACATCCTTATTAGGAATCCGTTGATTTGACGTCGTAGTATTATACAGTCCAGTATCCTACATTTAATTTGATGTAACCGACGCTTTTTACAGAATAGGGTAGTTAACCCAGTGTCCAACCCCCAACCTGGAGGACCAGGGTGTCCCTCTTAGTCTGGCCTCTCCCCGAGGACCTATCCCGACAAGGGTGGCCCTGCCAGTAGCTACGCTACCGTCGGCATAGCTCCTCGGATCAACGACGCTCGCAAGCCCCTCCACCCGGTTACTATAACCTTCGGCAAGGTGGAAACACCATCGAAGGGGAAATTTTTTTACTAATTTCGCGTTTCAAATACTCGCATATTTTGGTTAACATCATAGATAAGATTGTTAACATTAATTTTTCGCGACTGAAGTTGTATGTAGTATGAGTGAATAATTGGGTATCGCTATAGTATTATGTTATTTGATCTACAATGTGACGTCACTACTTTATGTCAAATAACAAATAACTACTTCAGCTTATAATTGACTAAGGTCTTCCTGTATTTAGCCAGTCGATGAACGTATAGTTGACCTAAACTTTATGAGACACGTAAAAAATCTCAAAGCTTTGCCGCCAAGCCCTTTAGGATAGAGTGGGGCATGCTTTATTTTTCTACAGCATATTAAATAATAAATATTATGTATTACTTAATACATAAAACATCATTATTCTCGTGTAAAGTATGTTCTGGCATGATTAAAATAGGAAATTAACAGAAACACGCCTGTATCAATTATGATTTCAAATTATTTTGATATAATTACGCAACTCCCTCCAAAAATATTTGACGACCTAACGCTGGTTATCGTTGCTATAGTAATCGTTAGGAAGGAGTAGCGTAATTATCTCAAAATAATTTGAAATTATGATTGATACAGGTGTGTTTCCGTTAATTTCTAATTTTAACCATGCCAGAACATACTTTACACGAGAATAATGATGTTTTATGTATTAAGTAATACATTATATGTATTATTTAATACGATGTAGAAAAAGGGGCATGCCTCGCTCTATCCTAAGGGGATTCGCGGGAAAGCTTTGTGATTTTTTAACCCCCGACCCCAAAAGAGGGATGTTATAAGTTTGACACATATGTTTGTATGTATGTCTGTCTGTCTGTGGCTTCATATCTCTTCAACGGCTGCTGTAAAGATGAACTACTAAATAGTTATATTCAAAACAGCAGCTCCCGATTTATTCATGCGTATAAGAAAGCAAATCTCGAGGACATAAAGAAAATGTAAGCCGGATTTAAATAAATCATAAGAGTTCGTATATAAAATCAAAATTATTTCATGATCTTAAGGTTGTGTTAATTTATTTTTTTTTATATTAGTTATTTAGTCGATATTTTTGTGTCGGTTTTTTCTTTAATTTATAATTTAATTTCATTACGTGTCTTATAACATTCTGGGCAAATTTATTTACCTACAAAAACTTGCAAAATGAATAATTTTTTTTTAATGAGTTCGTGAAGGTGTAGAATAATATCCTGAAAAGTTTACATTTCGTTCGGATGCAGAACATAAAAAATATTTTTTCAAAATTTTGAAATTAAGTCAAGCTAGAAAAAAATAAAAAATACAGATGGATAGATCACGTATTTATGAACAAAAAATGTCCTAACAAAATTTATCGCTAAAGACACGGTTTTCCCGGAAAAAAAATAGTCAAGTGTAACGTTATATAACTCGGAGCGAGATCCATGCGTGCGTGCGCTTGAATGCGCATGACTGTGACACCGACGCTCTGAATTACATGTCACTCAATCAAAATTTGTTTCATCTGTATGAGTGTTGGTTCATTTAAAAGATGAAAATTGTATTTAAACAATACAAGCAAAGGATGGATGGAAAAAATATACTTATATATATATATATATATATATATATATATATATATATATATATATATATATATATATATATATATATATATATATATATATATATATATACAGTGTGTCCAACTAAGTCTGCACCAAATGGGAAACTTTTTTATTATCAGTTTTATGAAAAAAAGTTATTCTTGATAAAAAGTTTTGCATGGCCTAAAACTCAAGATAAAATAATCAGATATCAATTTTTTGCAATCATATACGAGGTTTGTCGAAAAATGTAAATTTTGCTCAAGAGTAAAGTACCTTTATTTATTACAATATCAACAATCGTTATTAAAAAAAGTTGATCCTAATTGAAAACTACGGTCAGATATCCAATATTATCCATCTACCATGAAAAAATTATTTTTAATAATTTTTGGGTATAATATCTATTTTTTCATGGTAGATGGATAATACTGGATATCTGACCGTAGTTTTTAATTAGGATCAACTTTTCTTAATAACAATTGTCGATATTAAGAAAAGTTGATCCTAATTGAAAACTACGGTCGGATATTATCCATCTACCATGAAAAAATAGGTATTATAGCCAAAAATTATTAAAGATCATTTTTTCATGGTAGATGGATAATATTGTATATCTGGCCGTAGTTTTCAATTAGGATCAACTTTTCTTAATAACGATTGTCGATATTGTAATAAATAAAGGTACTTTACTCTTGAGCAAAATTTGCAGTTTTCGATAAACCCTGTATACGACTGCAAAAATTGATATCTGATTATTTAATTCTGAGTTTTAGGCCATGCAAAACTTTTTATCAAGAATAACTTTTTTCATAAAACCAATAATAAAAAAGTTTCCCATATGGTGCCGACTTAGTTGGACACACTGTATATATATATATATATATATATATATATATATATATATATATATATATATATATATATATATATATATATATATATATATATTATCACGTCCGAACTCAATCGTCGCAAAAAAAAATATAGAAAATAATAAAAGCCTTTCAAAAAAATTCTTTCTTCATTGAGAACTGTTAAAATGTATGTATACTTCATGACTATTCTGGTTTATTAAGTTGTAGTAACGTGGATTCACAAATCATTTTAATTTCCTTGCTTGATGATTTTCTTGATAAATATATATATTGGAGGGTGTAACTTGCCGAGAAATTGATCCATTGGAAAAAATAAAATATCACTATTTCGGAAAAAATGTATACTTTTCCAATGTTCAAACACAAATTCGTTTACTTGTATGCATTTTTTCGAAAATATGATCAATCAGATCATAAGAAATTGCGATTTTTATGATCTTATCCTTATAACTATGAAAATATCTTTATTTTGAATATAAATTCTGGAACTTTTTCAATACATTAACAAATTTATAAGGAATCCATTGGATATAGCTGAAATGTGGATAGGTGTACCTGTAATAAATACAATACAGTAAAGGCACATTAAAATTCATGCGAGCGATTCGGCGGCTATTTTTCCTTCATACTCACTATTTATCCTCCTATTTACTAAGAAAAATGTTAAAAATGTGAAATCAGAAAGAGAACAAGTAAAATTGGAAATTTTTAAAAACCCCCGATCAATGTATCTAATAGTACCAGTTTCATATGACCCAATCAAAATGAGGCGTAAATCATGTTCGGCTACCATAATTGTCTACACATTTTCAATTTTACTTCAATCCGACAATTTCTAGAGAAGTTCAACATGGCGAAATCAAGATGGTGACCAAACATCAAAATCTCAAAATACTCTTTCAAATAAAAAAACTACATCAAAATCGGATCGCCCGTTCAAGAGATATGAAGCCACAGACAGATAGACAGACAAACAAACATATAAACATTCGCGTCAAACTTATAACACCTTTCTTTTGGGGTCGGGGGTTAAAAAAGCTTTATTTTACTCGTTAGAACTGCTAAGAATTTTTAGAGGCTCCATAACCGTGCGCTTGGCCGCCCAGAATGACAAAGTTAGTTCACTATTATTTTCCGGAAAAACTGTGGCTTTAGCGATAAATTTGATTAGGACATTTTTTGTTCAGAAACACGTGGTCTATCCATCTGTATTTTTTATTATACTCTTCGCAAATACGAAAACGAAGAGTATATTGCATTTGATCGGCACATTTCTAAAACCGTAAAAAAAGCTGTGTTAGTGAATGAATTCTGGGCAACTTTCAAAATGTCCGTCCGTCCGTCCGTCACGTTTCTTGTAAGCAAGATAACTCAAGAAAGTTAAATCCGATTGTACTGAAATTTGGACAGTAAGTTAGTGTTAGAGGGAACCCTATTGTTTTTGAACAAAATCGATCGGTAAATAAAAATGTTATTAATGATTTAAATTTGAAAAATATTTGTTTTGATTTTTATGTTTTTGTAATTGAATAGAAATCTGGTGGAATGATATTTCATTTTAATATCTAAATATTTATATATTGTAACGAGTAAACACCCCTTGGGGATAGGCAGCACTAAATACATGTTGTACGTTATGCCATCTGTGAGACAGTAGAAACGTTCTGGAACATTGGAGAAAAGAATCGAAACTTCTAGAAAACGCTCGCGTCGTTCTAGAGTAGTTCAGGAAACAATTGCTAGGATATATAAGGCCGCATTCTCGGCGGGAAGTGGAAGTTTGAATTGACAAGCGAGGTTAAAACTACGAGGTGTAAATATCAAGCAATAAACATTGTCAAAGGATATTTGTAGTCAGTAAAAGTGTATTTAAGTTAATAGTAGTATTGTGAAATATCCAGTAAGTTATTTAATAAAGTATGTTAGTGGTTCTCGTTATAATTTTTGGAACCCACGGATTTTGCAAGGGCGATTTCTTAGGGATAGAAACACGTAACAATATTTTACAAATATACATTTCATAATGTAATATACAACCGTGAAAATATGATTTTAGCTCGTGTCTTATAATGTAAAAATTTACATTTTTTACGTGGTAAGGTGCAGTTCTTACGCTTTTTACTAGGAATCCAAGGGTCCCGGGTTCGAAACCCAAATAGTCGGTTTGGTATAGTTTTTTTCTATTTTTACTTTATTTTACACTGAGTCTTTTACCAACTAAGTTCGTATTATAAAATTTAAAATGTCTAAAACTAACATTATTTACAAAAAACTGCGAAGAGTATCCTATAGAATGTGTAACAATTATATGAAAAGTTCAGTGAACAGGCGAAGAGTACGTTTTTAGCTTGTTTTTTCCTACCCTGACTTAATTTCAAAATTAAAAAAAAAATGGATGAAAAAAATCTTTTTTTCACTTTTTGTTATGTTCTGCAGTGTACACTTTTTAGGATATTATTCTATACATTTTCACGAACTTATTAAAAAAAAATCATTCATTTTGTAAGTTTTTGTAGGTTTCACTATAAAATGTTCTCTGTCGTCTGGGCTAATTCTAGGATGTTCTGAATATACTTTCACCAGTTATCATACTATTTCATTTTCGTGACATACCCTATATGAAAATAGAAAGAGAACGAAATAGTTATCACATGTAAGACGAATTACCTGTTTCCAGTCGCGAAAAATGCTTATAGTTGGCAATGGAATGTATGCAGAGTGTTCCGTGGCTATACATAGTTTAAGGAGAGATTCGGGACATCAAAACATCCGATATGTACCCTGCGAGGCCATTTGTTACTGATACATGGAAGGAAGACTTTACAAACATTTATCAAATTCTTGACCCGCCATATTTTTTTAAACCAAATACTTAAAAAGCCGCTGCCCAAGGAATCACTACTTTCACATCCAGACTTTCTATCCAAGTCTCTCCAACGAAAAAAAATTCATAAAACCAAATCTTTTAAGAATTTTATGAATATTAGCGTGGCGGCTTAGCTTGCAATAACAAGTGAATGTTGCATTACAAACATTACGTGTAAACATGTACCCTTTCCCAGTATGCAGGCCCGCGCCTAAGGATATGCACGCCCGTGTGCAAGTCTTCATTCGGCGCCCCTTACTTCACGAACTATGCGTTCAGTATTTACTTCCACATCCAGTGGAAGTATAGTAACGACAAAAAATTTTTTAAAAATTTTTATTGTTCAAATAGGCTTAGAATGTCACGAAACGTCGAGATTTTAAGTTTGAGCGAAAAAAATTTTCTGTCTGTCGGTCTGTCTAACTTTTTTTGTGCGCACATTTACTCTCGAACCGTTTGAGATATTGACTTGAAATTTGGTACACATATGTACTTTAACGAGATCTTGAACTAGATTATATTTTCATCTTGTTCCGTCGAAGGGTTGGGGGATAAATTGGGGTTTTGGGGAAAATAGGTAGCTGAAGCAGATAAGAGTCTATAAAATTGGTATTTTGTATATACAAGAGAAGCTAAGGTCCCAAAAAAATTTTGGCATCAGCCACCCCCATTACCACCCCCACCCCATTATTAAAGGGGATGAAAAAAAATTGTGATTTAGTGTGTGTACAAGAACCAGAAACCTCAAAATGTTTTTTTACTTCATCCACCCCCACTACCACCCCCACCCCGCTACCGATGTGGGGTATCGTTTTATGGGTTTTTGGGGTAGAGGATTTCAAATATTATATTATTCCATAGTTCCATAAACAATTATTTCTACATACAAAATTTTTTCGTTGTGAGTGACTTGGATAAAAAATCTGGATGTGGAAGTAGTGATTCCTTGGGCAGCAGTTTTTTTATTGGGCAGTAATTTTGCGCCCCCAGAAGCATGCGCCCGCATGCGGTGCACGCATCGCACGCCCGTTACAACATTTTAATCTTGTTTTATCCCCATCCTCGTACCACCTTGTCAATCCCTGTCCCACCTTTCCCTAATTACCCTTGATTATCTTTAATTACCATTAATCACCAGCTAATTATCTTTAATTAGCCTTACCCCCAAGCTCCGTCCCCCGTGACGTAACAAATAGGGTGGAAGGAGGACGCCTAGGACCTGCTAAATACCCTACTCCGGCGAACTAGAAAAAAATTTGCGTACCTTCCAAAAGAATTTGGTGTAGAGAATATTATTAGGTATTATACAAATCACAACTTACACACTCTTTTATTTATTATGAAATTACTTACTGCATATTGTTGCCCTAATCTGGGCACGCTAATATACTAGTTAGGTAAAATACTTTAAAACACTCATTATTGGAGAACCAATCAAAATAACTATTCTTCTAGCTAATACTGACGAAATATTGAATTACATGATAGGGTTCCTAACATTTTAAAGCAAAAAAATATATTGAAAATACTTAAATCATTTATTTAAATTCAGTCACTTACACTTTTTTATTTAATATGAAATTATCTACTTTCTGTATATTGGTATCTCAATCTGGTCACGCTAATATACTACTTAGGAAAACACTTTAAAACACTCTTCATTGGAGACAACAAACAACTACTCTTCTACCTAATACATGATGACTGTGTTAAAGTGTTTCCCTAAGTAGGTTGGAGTCAGAAAAAAATTATAAGGATTTTTTACTTCTTTTGGGCCAAAATGTCAGACACCCTATATAGGATAACAGATAAAATGAAGAATGAAGTTTTCTTCGCACATTTATCTATGCTCGTTCGAACGGATGACCACCGCCATCTACCTTTCAACTGCAGTAACTGAAGTACCGACACGGTAGCTCAATCGGTTAAGGCATATTGGGTGGCGAATATGCTGACCGACTGTCTATCACGCTCGGGGTTCGAGCCCCAGCTCCGGTATTGACAACACCGGTGGGATGTCTGTCTGCGTTTTTCCAAATGTGTAACCTCCTTCCGGACAGCCTTGGCTTTGGATTTTGGGGTTGTCTACTATCTGTGGTGTGTACTGAATAACACATTACTATATTACACTAAACTGGTTTGTGCACTTTCTTGATAAAAAGTAGTTACCGCTCTAGTTTCATCAACCAGTTGAGAGATGGCGCACGCATCGGAACTATATATGGATCGTGAGCAGAACTATAAATTCAATAAATTGTTATACTTGCGATTTCAATCGCATATTTATAGAAAAAATATATTGTAATGGAAATTGAAAGCGTCCACTGTTATTCGAAGTTTTCGCACAGTGATTTTGAATCGCTCAAAATTTTTGTGCGCCCTGACGATAGAAATCGCACTTTGTCATTTTTTTGGTCACCATTCTGATTCCAGTTTGAAACTTTTCGTTCTCTCTCACGAGACGGAATGATCGGTGGAATGTATAAAATGTCAATAAACGCGTAGGAACGGAGGTTATGTTTGCTTATGAGATTAGAGAGCGACGTTTTTGCTGCGTTTGCAAATTACAAATATTTATTATATAGCGTTTATTATTAAAATGGAAACTCACAATATCGTCCAAACTGACAGTGGTGAATATGTATGGTTTAATCCAGAAAGTAACCTATGATTTTTCATAATGGTTTCGGTTTGGTCGTTTTTTTGGTAAATGTCATTCTGTTAATTCTACCGCTACCGGTTGGTGGAGCATAAAAACGCACCTACCTACACGGCGCTGTAGCATTCCTAAAAAATTTGATGGTTGTCTATGCTTGTTTCGTTGTTTGTTGTTTCAATACCCCGGGTTGTGGCGTGCAGCGTGCACCATGTTTGTTGATTGCGTTGTTTGGTGGTTTGGTTGATTGGTTAGGCATGTGTGTAGGCAAGCATAGGCAACTTACATTGCACGACACTGCGCGTCAATAACCTTGGAGGAAACGTCACCTGTATCAAAGAGACCGGACCATGAAGAATAGAGACCAGGAGTAAGGTAGTTGTGCTTTCACCACACAAGAATTGTAGAGTCTAAGGTTCAAAAGTCAGACTGTCCTTGTTCTTCGAATGCGCAGTAGCGGTGCAGTTATCTCTTTCTAAAAGGGCGGTCCATACTGGCCGGAATTGGCCAGTAGTATACTACACAAACAACCCACACCTAGGGTGGTTTGTGGTATACTATGATCTGTAGTGTTATATTCTACAAGTACGCCTCGCCTTCAAAACTTTTCAGATGCCTATATTATTGTAGACGTAAAAGTATTTGGGGAAAATGCGTATTCGCAAAAAGCAAAAAACGGAAAGCGAATAGAGCGGTGAGGATTTCTTAGCACGTTGTTAAGATATCATTTTGTAATGTAGTTTGTCGATGGGGTTTGTCATACTATCACGATATTGGCGAAAACCGTTACAAGCGACAACATTGCTTGGACAGCATTAAAAGCATATGACGTTCAAATTTAAAGAAGGAGCGGAATCTGGATTATTGTTTGCGAAGTTAGCGCTTACGCAGAAATACCGTTTTTTTATTACTTTAATTCTGCCCCAGTCTATCCTGATTACCACCATGCAAAACGGTGACTCAAATACGAGATAATTACCCTCTACCTCAGGCGGCTCATTGCGAGCTCGTTCCAGATACGAGTTCTTTGCTTAATTATTAACATTACACAAATTCTTACAATATTTTGAATCAGGCTCTGCATCTGGTGTGATTTCACACCAGCTGCTCATTGGCTAATGACATTTTTTGGTGGGGATCATGAGTTACGAGGCCACCTTATACTCTACCAATCTTGTTCACCACATACCTAGAGGAAGTATGTGGCTTTCACCTTCGAGCATATAGAGGAAAACAGAGGTCGCCAAACAGATGTTTGTTTGTTCGGGCTACAACTGTAAACAAGCAAATTATTAATCCTCGATTCCTTGGCTGGTGCAAAATAATGATCTCATCCCCGTAGGGGATCCTTTCTAATATGGCGTTTAGTATAGTTTGCGTATTGTTTTCTATTGTTTACTACGCTTTTCGCGTCCCTCGCCCATATGTGTTGAGAACAAACGATAGGCATTGTTGTAAAATAGAAAAGGCACCTCTATTTTCCCTTATATGCTCGAAGGCTTTCACTATGTGCGCAAAAGTGAAAGAAAGGAGGCAGACGCATGGTGGCGCTGCTCCCATATTGAACATTAATAGAGAGATATGGCAGTCAGTGATACAGCACGACGTTCGCTAATTACGTTACGTTATTGATGCAAATAACGAGGCTTTGTTTTAGACTTATTGCACTGCAGTTCCATTATAGCGTATATATGTTATCTTCTTCGATCGATTTATTAATAATAGACTTAATTAAAACTGAATAAACAAACTAATTTCCTATCTTTTCTCTAAAATTGAAAAAAAAGTAGCAAATCTCAAATATATTAAAATTATCAACGTAACCTCAAAAATTTATAAACAAAATAACGAACGAACCCGGAACGAACTGACAAATGACATAAATACAGATCGGCTGATTTCAAGATTTATACTCTACAAATCTTGGGCTTCCCGATTTTCACCGAGATGAGGATAACGTCGTTTACTCGACGTTCGCTAAACGTACCGAAATTACGTCAGGCGCTAAGTTATTACCGCATGCCTTAACGCAGATTAAAGGTGCGCATGCTTAGATGTCAAATAACGCGATCCTGTAATAGCGAATGCCGTTATGTGATTATGCCATATCTCTAATGACGGAAAAATAAGTGATAAAACCATGGAAGTATAAAGGAAGCAAGGCCCATCTATATATCTAAGCCTGTTAACTAACATTAAACCCCCCAGTATAGCTATGCTCCGCCACCGCAGAACGATTTAAAAATAAGAAAAATAGCAAGTTAAGCACCTGCGCGAGTTTTTGGACACGAATTATTTCGAGGTTGCCACGTTTATTTCTACGCATACTCTATCTCAGTTTTTGAGGGAGTGTTTGTTTTCCCTTTCTCTTGCATGTTGATAACATAAGCCCGGTCTAGTCGCTTATGAGGTGAGCCTTCCATCCTTTATACTTCCATGGATAAAACTGATAAAATACTTACATACATTAAATACCGTCTCATTCGAAAATGCTTTATACAGTGATCCTTAATGACCTGCTAATACTTCAGGGTGATTCCTTAGGTCATTTATGTTCATTTGAACCAGGGACCGAAATTAATTTTGGTTAAGGTTAAATGAACGTATACCATTTTCAGTTTTCATAGCAGCGAAAATTTGGTTTTCATTTACGGTTTCGGTTGTCAGTTGTCAAGGCAACAACAATTCGGTTTGCAGATCCGCGGTAATTCGTCTTCTGTTAGAAAAAATTAGTAATTACGGTTTCGATTTCGGTTTTTGGCTTTTTACTTGCGTTAAATGGACGAATCGACTTAGATGTGGTTTTCACCATACAATTTGGTATTTCTACATCATGGTATAAATATTTGAATCTTTGATTTCAACCATATTTTTTGAACTTTAAAGTCGTAAGTATGGTGCGAATTTCGGTTTCCGTCCCTGATTTGAACAGATGTCTGCAATGGCTTAAATTTTTTGCTACCGGGTGTTTTTTTTTAAATAGTTATTTTTTAATCTCAGAAAGTACTTTAGATTTTCAATTTTGGTATGTGTTAATAGGATATAAAACCACGTATTTTAGTTACAAAAGTTATTTTATCGCTCCACCAGTGGCGTCCCTGCAAACAAATCCTCTAATATTTTTTACCAAAAAAATAGTAGGCCACTGACATTTCCCCATGTGGATATTTTTTCTGATTAGCCTGGTCAATTCTACATGAAAACGGTCTCTTGTGTTTTTCTCATCAGACACAGTTCTTGATTAAAACAATTCAATTCAAATTGAAACTAATAAACCGCTGCCCAAGGAATCACTACTTCCACATCCAAATTTTTTATCCAAGTCACTCACAACGAAAGAAATTTGTATGTGGAAATAATTGTTTATGGAACTTTAATAATATAATATTTGAAATCCTCTACCCCAAAAACCCATAAAACGATACCCCACATCGGTAGCGGGGTGGGGGTGGTGATGGGGGGTGGTAGTGGGGGTGGATGAAGTAAAAAAATATTTTGAGGTTTCTGGTTCTTGTACACACACTAAATCACATTTTTTTTCATCCCCTTTAATAATGGGGTGGGGGTGGTAATGCCAAAACTTTTTTTGGGACCTTAGCTTCTCTTGTATATACTAAATACCAATTTTATGGACTCTTACCTGCTTGATTTACCTATTTTCCCCAAATTTACCCCAATTTACCCCCCAACCCTTCGACGGAACAAGATGAAAATATAATCTAGTTCTAGATCTCGTTAAAGTACATATGTGTACCAAATTTCAAGTCAATATCTCAAACGGTTCCAGAGTAAACGTGAGCACAAAAAAAGTTACAGACAGACCGACAGAATTTTTTTTTTCGTTCAAACTTAAAATCTCGACGTTTCGTGACATTCTAAGCCTATATGAACAATAAAAATTTTTAAAAATTTTTTTGTCGTTACTATACTTCCACTGGATGTGGAAGTAATATTAGTAACATTGATAATGATAAAGGGCATAGCAGGATAAGCACGTGTTAGCTGTCCCCGCACCAATCGGGTCGAGATTTTGAGCACAAGTTGACAGTAGTATTAGATGAAATTTCCCAAAATATTATTTTTGGAAAATCATTTTTACGGGAGTTATGGGGGTGAAAAGAAAATGGGAAAAAACTGTTCTCAAGAACGCATAAACCGAGTTTCATGAAAAAAATATATGTTATGGTTTTTGATGGCATAAATGTAGGAAAGTAGTGAAAAATTTTTTTCAAAATAAAAATAATTTTTTTAGGGGACGTTCTCGAGGCACGCCCCCCATTTCCTTACAAATGAATGCTTATATGCCCCTTTAAAACATATCAAATTTTCAAAGCGATCGGATTCAAAATTGATAATCACTGGCCTACTGCGGGCGTACATTGAGGTTTTTCATAGTTAGTAGTCCCAAAAACGCCTAGAGCCTATCAAAGTTGACCAATACAAATAATTTTTTTTTTAATTTTTAAACGATCCCTCACGAGCTTTTTTGATAAAAATTACTCTGCATTAATAGAAGTTGGTTTATAGTCCAGTCAACGGGGAGTTTCACCTCTAATTTGAGTGCTAATGAATGGATTTTGATGAAACCTTATGCAATGTGTTTGTAATGACGTTAATAAAAAGTTGAAAAAAAAGATTAAAGCAGGAAATAATCGGAAGGGGTAGAAAACACTCCTTTCATCACGGGTTCCGTAACTTGTAGAATTAGGTCAATAATGAAAAAAAAAACACAAACAATATATTCACATTTTTTGACTCAAAATAAGATGTTTTTACTCTGGTGAATTTTTTCGAAAAATGCATATTTTTTGAGGTATGGCGAAAATTCCTAAGAGCGGAGGGGAGGGAAATGTAAAAGTTAAAAAAAAATCTGAAAGAATTTATGTGAATGTATCATCGAAATACAAGACTTTTTATTTGCAACTTTTCTGTAAGTGCGTTTCCACAGAGTTTTTCCGGAAAAACCTGAAAAACTACCCCTTTTGATATTGTAGCGCTTTAAAAATATGTAATTTAAAAATTTTAAAAATTCAGAAGTATGCACCGAGGCCTTCTAAACATTTTTTGTCTCTGAACATTTAAATATGGTATAACTACATAGGTTTCATATTTTTTTATAATAATATATATAAATCACGCTCATTTTTCGAATTTTCATGTATTTTTTGCAATAAATTAATGTAGTACATTATATATCGTGAAAAACTTCCTGTAACTCGGAAAATTAGCAAGTTACAAAAAAACTCCAAGAGACAAAAAATGTTTAGAAGGCCTCAATGCATCTGAATTTCAAATTTTTAAATTATATATTTTTAAAGCACTACAATTTCATGTTTTTCCGGAAAAACCTGAATTTTTTCAGATTTTTTTTTTCAACTTTTCCACTCCGCCACTATTAGGAATTTTCGAGTGGCCACATCTCGAAAAATATGCAGTTTTTGAAAAAAATTACAAGAATAAAAACATCTTACTTTGGGCCAAGAAAGGTAAACATATTCCTTTTTTTTTTCATTTTTGACCTAATTCTACAAATTACGGAACCCGTGATAAAAGGGTATTTTCTACCCCTTTCAATCATTTCGTACTCTATCTAATCTCTTTGACAACTTTTTTTATTAATGTCAATACAAACAAATTGCACAAGGTTTCATCAAAATCCATTCATTAGCACTCAAATTAGAGATTTTGATCATTTTAGTGCTCCGTTGACTGGTCTATTAGAAAATAATGTTAGTATCGATGTGAGTCATTGTCATATTAGTCTTGTTTTAAATACTAACCTCAAATTTTTAACATTTCGGGATTCGGCACTTGAATAGTTCAAATTATCTACATAAAACTCATGTACCATATAAAAATCCACTATGGGTAAATTCTCTGAAGTACCTTTCACAAAATTAGGTTCCGTTATAAAAAAATATTAAACACAATGTAAACAACAGATCAACAGAACACTACCACGAACATGATAAATGAAAACATGAAAATTCTCTGGAATTGAATGCTCATTATATACGTCATCATTTACCGCCTTTTTATTTTCAAAACCAATTTGTTCTTGCATGTGATGATTAGGACTTTTTTTAACATGATATATACAATGTATATTTAATATACTTTTTGATCGTACAACAATATTTTGTAAATTTTTTTGAAGGGAATGACCCTCTTTAGCCTTCTTTAACTCCCATGGAAAAATAATATGAATTTATTTGTAAACAAGATATTTTATTTTACCAATTTGCCGGTAAATGAAAGAAAGTACACGAAGATCAGCTAATACAAAATTGTGGGTCTGTACACAGTTCCAGTTTTATAATTTATAAACCAACAAAAGTAATTCATGTTACACACAAAATACGGTTCTGGAATTGCAACCTGAGATACGAGTTCTGCTTATTGCCTAGCAATAAAAAATCATTGCAAAGGTCCGCTGAGGAGGGCTGTATGAAGTGAGGAAGGAGGGAGATATGTAAAAAAACAAGAAAAATTCCGGGTATATAGGTAAAATAAATAACACAATTTGAATAATAGAACTTAGAAGATTTATTTGAGTAATGGATGAATATTATTTACATATATAGTAACATTAAGTCTAATAGTATCAAACAAAAATTTGCCAAAATATAACAACACTATAGAAAATGGTAAAATAATAAAAACTGAAAATAGAAAAAAACTTTTATTAAATACATTTGTTAATGTTATATGTAACATATGTAACGCGAACGGATATAAAACAAATTTTAAGAGAGCTAAAGAAATAATTATACTAGAGCTGTTTTTAAAGATTTTTATTTAAGTAGCATTAGCACAAAGTAATAACATTGTTTTTAACATCCATTAATAAAATTTTGCCAAAATTGAAGGCATTTATGATCAGAGAATTTTGTAGTTAAAATCTTTTTACTTAAAATACAATTTGTTATACATGCAAAAGAAACTAAACAGGCTGGGCTATTTCATTTTTGTTTTTTTATTTAATCTATGGATGCGATCAATTCAGAGAACTCTAGATCCTGACTCGCGAATGACAGAAAAAACTCGCATCAGAATCAGCGATCAGAGCCTTGATACGCTTTTACACTCATCCTATATTAAATACTTCCAATATCCTATAAAAAACCAATCGGTTTATTTTGTTATAAAAAAATTACTATTTATTTGGTTCAACTCACTGGAAACTAAAACCAACAATAAAATGTACACCTTAGAAAAACTTTAAAACAGTTTTCAATACTGGACAAAAATTGACTTCCATCCGCTTCGGTGCAGAATATTATTAGTTTACGCAATCACCACCTCAACACCTCTTAAGTGCATTTTCATAACTCGAATTTAAAACAAACAAAAATTATATATACACAGTATATATCCTAATAATACAAATAGGTACATTCAATACAATATTGCACCATGGCAAATACCCTTAATTTCATACAGTGGCATCCGGGATCGGCCACATCAAATGCAATGGAAAATAACTAGTACAGTAGTTACCCAGACATATTCAGGAGGGCGTGTAAGCTGGTTAAATTAAAGTCCGGAAAGTCTACAGCAGTTTTTGGCAGAACACCATTTATTTTAAAAAGTATATAAAAACTGATGCAAAATAAATACTTAGTTATCTGAAACAATTACTATACATAATAAAAATCATTACATGTCATATGTAATGCATTACATGATTTTGGGCCCCTTTCTGTGCAACTTATTAGTCTTCTACTTACAAAACACATCAAATGACAATATATGTATGAGAACTGAACGTGAGTAGTCTATACAATGACTCAGTCTAGGCAAGAAAGAAGAGGTATTTTTTGAGATTTTTCATATTATACTATATTTAGACTATTTCAGGAAGCTTACGTACAAACCCACCTTTCTATGCCAGTTTTATAATGCCTGGAAGGATTTTTCTAGCAAACTCGAACAATTTAAGTACAAAAGCAAACAATAAGGGCATAAAACATTAGGCCTTTCCCTAGACTAGTTCTAAAATCGTACCTTGTGGAGCACCCAAATTCACCTTTGGACATTGTTAAGCATCATCTTTATTCGAAGTTTTGAAACTTGCCAGAATTATTAGGAAAGGCACGAGAATTACAATAAAGAAAAGTTCCCATCCCTACCGTCGTTGAATCATCAACCATTAAAAAAACTATGTGAAAAAGTTTTGCCAAATTTGACCAAACAATTTTTTTTCACTATGCCATTTTTAATTAAAACAACAAATCTTTTTAGTGCAAAATATTATAAAGGACTATTAGAAAGTATCACACTATGAAATGTATGAAAAAAATCATGAATTAGGTAATCTCGAGTTGCGCCCTTTTAACATGTTCGCTGTTACCTGACCTGACCTGAGAGTATCCTGGTGCTAACTCGGTATTTTACTTTCTTAAATGATGATATTCCAGAAAATGTTTCTATAGCTGATAGATAACAGGTTCCTATACAAATAAGTGTTCAAAGGGCCATGACGCATATACAACGTGATCTACCATGACATGCGGAAAATTTGTTGTTTCAGGAAAGGTGTTAAAAAAAATGAAAAATTAAAAAAAATTACCTTATTTTTTTGTAGAAATGCGCTGCCAGATTGACACTATTGACAGCAAAGCTGGAGAGAGTAGAAGTGACTTTTTGGTTTTAATCAAATCGCACTACAAAAATAGCGAAATAAATAGAAATAAATTGAAAAGTCATTGACCTTATGGTAGTGAACTCTGAAATAAGTAGGTATAAGAGATATTTAGTTAAACTTGTCAATAACATGCTGGTGTCCTGATTGTTCGACCGAGAGCAAAAAACGCGTCACTTTGACCACACTCGCCGGCTTCGCTCTTTATGCCAATTAAGGAAATGTAAACAACTCCAATATGTTCTTTCACAAGTAAGTTCGTCGCCCTAATACTGACCTGGTCAATAACAGTATTGTATCTTCGCAAATTTACTAATAATTTAATATACTAAATTACCTCAGAACACTCTGAAAACTAGTACACCATTTTGTTTTCCGCATATCGTGGTAGATCACGCTGTATAAGTCACGTGCACTGAGCACTATAATTATGATGTAGTGCTGATGACTTATCAAAAATCAAATCAAATAGATATCAAATCTTTAACGTTCACGTGCATACGGTTCAGATGATGCATCTACGCACACATGTCGGCTATAGCTCGTGACTCATTAATGAGTCATGCGCCGTGAACAAGTTAATCAGAAAATCGAAATCTACAACATATTAAAAATTTAGCCAATTTGACCGAAATTCAAGTCCAAATATTTCGTTCATCTCAGGACATAGTTTTCGAGCTAGAGAAAGGGCTATGAACTAGATCTTGGTGATGAGATATTTGTACCAAGTGACTCAAAAAAAAAACCAATTCCTCTTAAGTCTAATACAACGTTTTAACTAAAAATGCCGCCTTAGATTTTACACATGAAGTACTAAACTCCTTACTAAATGAGCCGGCGGTCTCTGGAAGGAAAAGGTTGGGTTCGGTGAATGCCAATTGGAGACCACCAATAACAGGAGAGTAAGTAAAGTTCTGGGGAAAAACCCGGTGTGGTAATTCAAAAGCCCACAAATCAACCAAATTAGGTCATCCTAACTGCTTATCACCTCAAGTGGGGCCTGCAGAGTTCCTTTCTCCCGTCTTGACGGTTCCGTAGTCGGTACTTATCTCTATAAGTGCAGCTTTGGCTTGGTCAAGGCTTTGCTCTTTATGGCACAACCTGCTAGTAAAAAAAAAACAATAAAATCGTGAGACACATCCGCCTTTTAGTCAAAATAAATAATTTCGCCAGGCCACCGATTAAAAAAAAGCCTAAAAAATTACCTAAAATACAGTTATCACATAACAAATTTCACTAACAATAATGAAAAACAAATAAAATACAACTTTTGGAGTCCTAAACAATTGCATCTCTGATCATAAAATTACCTTAATCTGCTACGACTAAAGTTGGTTTACTTTCAATGGTGAATTAAAATACTGATTTGTAAACTGCGCATATATCACAGGCAGGAGAATTAAACGTTAATTTTAAAAATGCTGAAAATTGTTATTATAATGAATATAAAAAAGATTTAAAGATGGATTTTGTGATTACTTTTCAGATCTTATAATGAAAAATCTCAAAAAATGTACAAAAACTAAACAAAAAATAAATTATTATGATTTCTAATATTTATCTAACCTGAATATGTTATGTATCTAAATTACTCCCCTACCCAAGACATTTCACATTGATATAACTATCTATATCCTTATATTTTATCTAAAAATAAATTAAATATAGTAACAAAGGGATATGTACAGACATTTTAAATTTTAATTAACACTTTCATTAAAAAGGATTAATGCCACTTTAACTTTAACAGGGGACTAGAAAAGCCAAAAAAAAAACACCACAAAAATTATAAAAGGCAGCTCAGAAGTGTATCCAAAAGAGTACAAACTAGCAAAGATTGAGTTTCTTTAACACAACCCATATATTCGATATAGAACGTACTCTTTTCGAATACTCTCTGCTGTTAACAAAAGTAGCAATGGTAATCTTGAAAATAGAATTAACACAGCTGCAAAAGTTTTACAGTACTGGGAACTGTTCACGAAAAAATAATCCAGTTCAATAGGCTTCAAGTACTTCACGTTTGGCAGCATTTGCTTGGAAGTAAAACAGCTTTTTTACACGCATATTAATAACATACAGTCTGTCTATTTTAACAGGGCCATGCCACATATCTCGCTTAATATTGTAGAAGAAAAAAGTTTTAGTAAAAATTATCCAAACGCAGTTGGTTTTGACATACACTCTTGTGCAAAAATAAAAAGAACAACTCTTAAGGTAGGCTATGACATTATTAAGTCCGTTACTTTTTTCTTTTTCCAACGATATAAAACGTCATAAAAATTGTAACTGTGTCAAAGTTTAAAATTTTATGAAAACCATAATATCCATATCATTTAATCGTAAAAATCAGCTATACCATGATTAGTGAGAAGCAATGTATAATACAGCTATTAACAAATTTGACTGATTGTCAGCTGGAACAAGTAGGGATAAGAGGTTCGGCATACAACTGGTTTAATCCCTACCCGAATGAGAGATCAGTTTGCATTAGATCAGATTCATCAGAATATTATTCAAGTAATTGTAAAATATTGTTAGGTGTACTGCAAGGCAGCGTGCTTGGTCCAATTCTTTTCTTATTGTACGTAAATGATTTACAAAAATATTTGAATAATGACTCACTTTTTATAACTACTTATGCAGATGATACCAACATTTCAATTTTTGAAAAAAATTATGATAACATTTAGACTAAATCAAAAAATGTGATGCAAAATATATCCGAAGGGTTTCATCAAAACTCATTAGTATTAAACAATGAGAAAACAAAATGTATCCTATTTAAACATAGTAGGAATAAAACTGGGTATCCTTGCAAAATAGATATTAATAATGTAAACGTTAATTTTTCTGAAAGCATAAAATATTTAGGTGTCACTATTGATCAGGGACCGACACCGAAATTAATTTCGGTTAGGGTTAAATAACGTATACCATTTTCAGTTTTCATACCAGCGACAATTTGATTTTCATTTACGGTTTCGGTTATCAAGGCAGCGACAATTCGGTTCTCGATTATGGTTTCGGTTTACAGATCCGCGGCAATTCGGTTTCTGTTAGAAAAAATCAGTAATTACGGTGCTGTTTTCGGTTTCTGGATTTTTACTTTCCTTTTACCTTATATAATCTTTATAATGGACGAATCGACTTAGATTTGATTTTCACCATACAATTTGGTATTTCCACATCATGGTTTAAAGATTTGAATCTTTGATTTCAACCATATTTTTTAAATTTTAAATTCGTAATTACAGTGCAGATATCGGTTTCGGTCCCTGCTATTGATGTACATATGAATTGGAAGGATCATGTATGAATGCTCTGCAGTAGATTTAGCACAATCTGCTATTCACTGAAAGAACTGAAGGAAGTACTCTTCTTACTGCATATTATGGACAATTTTATAGTGCAATGTCATATGGTATCATTTTTTGGGGTAGATCTCACATTCAAGAGGTATTCATAATTCAAAAGAGGGTTGAGAGTCCTAGCCAATCTAAAGGTTGGTGAGTCATGTTGTGGACATTTTAAAACACTAAAACTGCTGACTGCTGCAGTTCTCTTTATGAGTGCCTCTGTTTTGTCTTCAGACACATGAATGAATTTACATAACACCACAGTTTTAGAAAAAGGCTGTTATTACAAATGCTTGCACTTTTATAACATGCTGCCTACTAACATAAAGGAAATAACTTCCATAAATATTTTCAAGACAAGAATTAAATGAATTTCAATATACGTAGAACCTTAGAGGATGTAAATGAGGTGGCTTTCAGGAGATATGATAATCTTTCTTTGAACTAAGATCAGTACATTAATTAATATATAATTATACTCTTCGCAAATACGAAAACGAACAGTATATTGCATTTGATCGGCACATTCCTAAAACCGTAAATATCGCTCACAGACAAAAAATTTTCATATCATTGTGTTAGTGAACGAATTCTGAACAACTTTCAAAATGTCCGTCTGTCCGTCCGTCCGTCACGTTTCTTGTAAGCACGATAACTCAAGAAAGAAAAATCTGATTGTACTGAAATTTGGATAGTAAGTTAGTGTTAGCTAGCGGAAGAACCTTATTGTTTTTGAACAAAATCGATCAGTAAATAAAAATGTTATTAATGATTTAAATTTGAAAAATTTTTTTTTTGATTTTTATGTTTTTGTAATTGAATAGAAATCTGGTGAAATGATATTTCATTTTAATATCTAAATATTTATATATTTTACAAATATACATTTCATAATGTAATATACAACCGTGAAAATATGATTTTAGCTCGTGTCTTATAATGTAAAAATTTAAATTTTTTTACGTGTAGGTGGTGTAGTTCTTACGCTTTTGACTCGGATTCCAAGGGTCCCGGGTTCGAAAACCAAATGGAGTATGGATAGTTTTTTTTAATTTTTACTTTATTTTACACTGAGTCTTTTACCAACTAAGTTTGTACTATAAAATTAAAAATGTGTAAAACTAACATTATTTACAAAAAACTGCGAAGAGTATACTACAGAATGTGTAACAATTATATAAAAAGTTCAGTAAACAGGCGAAGAGTAAAAAATGGGATAACTGTTTTCTTTTACAATGGATATTAAGCGAGATATCTGGTGTGGCCCTGGTAAAATAGGCAGACGGTATAATATATAAATATAATAAATTATAAGAAGTAGTAATAGTATTCAAAATATTGACGTTTAAATAAAAATTGGCACAACATAAGGACAGAATGGGTTGATGAGTTAAAAAGGCGTAGAGTCACCTTCATGAATTCAGTGGATTGGTAGAGATGGCGCAATAAAGTGGCCTGGTCGTTCTCCTGACTTGACGCCAGTAGATTACTTCTTATGGGAACACTTGAAGTCGAAAATGTATGTTGATAGACCGAGCATTATTGAAGAAGAAAAATCAATTTGGATTACCCGAAACCCCATCTGTTTCGTTTTTAATCATCCACTCTATATAATGAAACAACTTTAGACAAGAAGGGTATTTTAGTATAGAAAGTTCGAGCTCCATTAACCTCGTCAATGTTATGACTTCTATAACTCATGACAATCGACGAGGATGGTGGAGCTGGAGCAGTTTGAGAGTGTTGAGACAGCTGAAATTAAAAAGGTGACTCTGAGCATGATCCCGGAGATGAAGATGTAGAAGCATCACAGTTAAGATGAAACAGGTAAATTTTATTTGTGCCAAATTTTTAAAACATGATTAAAAAAAAGACTACGATCAAACGCGTATATAATACCCAAAAAGGCTGTTTTACCTTCAATCAACTGCCAGGGCACGAGTTCAATGACTTGCCTAACAAACTAAAGGGTTCCGCAAATGTAAAGTAATACATTTTCTTTTTATTAAACAAGCTAAATGGGCGACTATCAAGCAAGTCGCTTTTGACATCGATTTTTTTAAACATACATGTCTTGTCATCAATTTGCAGATGACACTACACGTTGCCGACGAATATCATCGCTCATCAATTTTCAGCTGAAGATCATTCAGGAAAGACAATGTAAATAAATATTGAAATGAAGATCTACGATTTCAAAAGTTCCTACTGCTGATCAAACATGGAAATGCTTTAGAAATTTCGACTTGTACTCCCAATAATAGGGTACATTTAAAGGTAAACAACTCAGGACAAGTTGTTTGCTTAAACGCTTTATTTGAGTGTCCAAAAAAGACTTGGTACATTCTAACACGTTCGAGAATTCGGAAAATTCTAGAAAAAGGTGCAAAATGTTACAAAATCCTGGATTGTTCAGTTCTGCTTCATCCCATGTTAAAAGTGGTTTTAAGCACAAAAAGAAGCTGATAAAACTCTGCTTAAAACAAAAAAGTAGTCAAAATACTCCCTTCTAAAAAGTTCTTTAGACCAAAAATCCAGAGATGATCGAGGAACTTTCCACATTTGATAAAAGCCTGTAAAAGTCATGTAAATAATATAATTGTATGCACTTATTTGGTATCACAATGAAGTTTGCATCATCACGAATCAGATTTCACCATAAAAGCCTATCAATATACCGAATGGAAAGTTAGAAGGAAAACTTCCCGTTTTGAAAACTAAGAAAGTTTTCCTTCTAACTTTCCATTGGGTATATTGATAGCCTATTTTATGATGAAATCTGATTCGTGATGATGCTAAGTTCATTGTGATACCAAATCAGTGGATACAATTATATTATTTACATGACTGTTACAGACTTTTATCAAATATGGAAAGTTTCCTAGACCAATCTCTGCAAAAATCGTACTTTCCAGATTTACCGCCTGACGATCACAGGTAAGGGTGGCCCAAAGTTGGATCAAAGCACACTTAATTTACTATGAATTAAAAAACTAGATCTTATAATCTAGTAAAAATAGACATTCTGCACGAACATTCTACACTGCATGAACTTCTATTGATAAGATTATTTACTCTTTAAAACCTGGGAAAGATCAGATGGAAACAAAAATGTAACTTCATAACCAAAATGTCAAGCTCATATCTTATTTTTACAAATAATTGGTTGCGATACTGCGTCAGCATTTTTCAAACTAAAAACAAAAGTATTTGAATTATATGGAAAATGTCATGATTTAATTGGGTGCGCCATAGTATTTAGGAAGATCAACTCTTCTCTAGACATCCTCACTAATGTTATTCGTCTTCTTGCTATGTATGGAGCACTGGAAATACATTTATAAAAAAACAAATATAAGATTGAGAATCATAATGAAAATGTAGACACTGCTAATTAAAAGCAGATACGATTTCCTTAAATTAAACATTTTTTTATGTATCATGTTGAATCATCTGTGACCTTTCTGGTAGTCAATGGCGATTTAGCTGTGGCTTTAATACCTCCGTTTGCTTTGAAAGTTTTTCTGTTGTTGGTTCGGGTGCAGAAAGTGCGAGACCCTACGTCTTGGATGTAACGCTCTAGGCGGCAGGTTTTTCACCGGTGATGCATCGGGCTTATTTTCTTTCTGTTCTACCTTCATTGAGAGAGCTACAGCAGTGTTTGAGGTAGTTACTGCAGCAGCTACAAGAACATTTGCAGCTAACAAGACGATACCTCTACGAACCAATTTCTTGCCGCTTTGCCTTGTCTGGGACCACTGGCTCGCTCACAGGCTCTTCTAATTGAGGAGCTGTAGGAACATCTTCTTGTTTACTTTCCACCGATGAAGTAACGAGTACCTACTCAGCATACTTTCCATCTTGCATTCGTTTTTTTATGAATGTATTTCCAGTGAACGAAAGATAAATATTCTTTCGATTGTACACAGTGTGTTCGTTTGTTTGTTTTCTTTTATATTAAAAAAATTAAAAAGGGACGAGTCAAATTTAATTTTTTGTTCAAATGTTACAATTTCCACACCAGGCGTGTCAAGCTAGACATGACCGAGGCAAGACCTTTCTAAGCAGTCGTTTCAGAACTTAAGCTAAACACGCAATAGACAAGATATAATTTTAAGTTACCAAGTGGGTGGCAGGTGTTTGAAAAGTAATACATATCTCGGTGTGTGCGATTAGCGGTCGTGTGAGAAATATTGGTTAGTGATTATTTACGTACATAATTCAGACCTTTAGAGAGTTCCTAGTTTAATGTAATAGATCAAATCAAAAAGGGGAAAGAAGAGAAGTAATAAACTGCAGCCATCAAGTACCACAGATAAGTGTTGTCAATTTTTACTGTATTTGTATTTTGTTTTAATAATAAGAGTGGATAATAATTTGCGGCATTGTATGTTCTTTTGCATTATAAATGTTACAAATATTGAAAAACTGGTTCAGATAAATTTCTTAGAAACATAAGTTCTTATGCCCATTAAACCCTTGAAAAGTCGACAGTTGTCGACAAATTTATGGCACATCAATAAATTATTAAACTATTTTTTATGAAATGCAGTTATTCATCTTCAATTTTGGAATGTAAAATGATGCTTATCTGTTTTCTTGTCAAACTGTAACTCGGGAAGTGTAAAAAAAATCTGTTGATTGCTGTTGAAGGATAAATCAAACACACTGTATAGTCAAATATGTGATCGAGACATAAAACGAACAGGTACAAAACTTTGACGGAAAACTCAAAAAATTACAAAAAAATTTGAATTCATCTTTCATTGCAAAAAACCAAATGTTCCGTTAAAAATTCATTATATTTTTAGGTAGAAAATCTGTGATAAGGCCATTTTTTTGTGTAGAACTTATTAATCTTTTCTCTTCTTTGAGATCTTTACTTTGAGTGTTACGATCTTGGAAGAAATTTGAAAAGTATGATTTTTGGAAAAAAAAATAGATTTCTTGGAATCTTTTAGGACTAGAACATTATTTATTTTTTGACTTGCTCAGAGTTTTGTCAGCTTCTTCTTCCCATTAACAATATTTAAGCAGCCAAACAAATCAAAATTAAGAGTCGTAATTTCGACTTGTTTGGCTACCTCTGATGATAAGGGGAAGTATGCAGAGCAGGCACTCGTTACTCCATTGGAGGAAAGTAAACAAGAAGATGCCGCTACAACTTCTCAATTAGAAGAGTCTGTAAGCGAACCAGTGGTCCCATACAAAGAAAAAACAAAGTGGCAAGAAATTGGTTCGGTAGAGGTATCGTCGTGCTAGCTGCAGATGCTCTTGTGGCTGCTGTAGTAAGCACCTCAAACGCTGCTGAAGCTCTCTCGATGAAGGCAGAAAAGAAAGAAAATAAGAAGGCCGGTGCCTCACCGACAAGAATCCTGCTGACAAGAGAGCTACATTCAAGACGTGGGGTCTCGCACCTCTGAAGGTGACTGCATCTTCCGAAATTGCAAAAACTGCGCCGATTTCTGCACTCAAACCAACGACTGAAAAACTTTCTCCCAGATAACGACTTGCAGCCGCTCCAAAATCGACAACCGGGAAACCTGTCGCAACAGAGCTATTAAAGCCACAGCTAAATCTCCGTTGACTACCAGAAAGGTCACAGATGAAAAATTAATATGATACATAAAAAAATTTAAAATTAAGCTAATCGTATCTACTTTTAATTAGTAATGTCTATATTTTTATTATACTTTTCAATCAACAGAAAGAACAATGTTAAAAAAAGGAGCTTTTTTGGCCCATCCGTGGTAAAGTGTGGAAACCAACTTTTTTTACTTTTTTATTTGGGGGTGCTGAATACGAATCTATCACCTGAATTGGCTAAAAACATCGGGAAGACAGTAAAAACAACCCTTATTTGGGGGTGGCATTGAAATTGATATCAGAACTTGCAACAAAAAGTTATTCTTTAGTGCAGGAAATTCTTTCTAAATACTCAGTATCGTTAGGTAAGTAGAAAAAGAAGCAAACATTCTAAATTCCCCCTCCCCTCGTTTCCCTCATGCTTGACCACCCATAAGGACGGTGTAAGTTACAATATCTAATCAGTGCTGCAAAATTTCATGAAACTTAAAATTTGTAAAATTTCAATGATATTTTTGTGAAAGTTTTGAAATTCATCTGAAATTTATGAAATTTCTGAAATAATAAGTATGATGAAACTTTCGTGAAATTTCAATGGAACTTTCATTTTATGAAATTTAAATGAATAGTCTCCTAATATTGTGAAAGTTAAGTGAAATTTCGTTGAAATATTTTATGAAATGATGAAACTTAAAGTTCTGTGTAACATTCGTAACCAGTGATGCAAAATTTCGTGAAAGTTTCGAAATTCATCTGAAGTTTATGAAATTTTTGAAATATTATATTATACTTAAATATCATGAAACTTTCGTGAAATTTCACTGAAACTTTCATTCTATGAAATTTAAATGAATAAGTTAAGTGAAATTTTATTGAAATATTTCATGAAATGATCAAACTTAAGTTCTGTGTAACATTCGTAATGTTTTAAACTTCCAAGAGATAATGACTAATAAATCTCACTTTTGCAACTAGTCTCACACATTTTTATTTTAAATTTTTTTTTTAACATAAATAACATTTTGTTTTCTTTATAATAGGATTAGAGCTTACAAATAATATATTTGTGAAAAGTAAAAATAATAATACATTTTTCAAAACGTTTCATTACAAAATCGACAAGTAATGTGACTTGTCGATTTTGTTATTATTTTGGGAACACGAAAAATATTTCCAAGTAGCACTTTTTGGCTTCATTTTGTTGATTATTATGGGTTTTAACTTTTAACACTTTTAACAGCGTTTCTTCACTTTCCCGCGACTTTTAGCTAACCTAACCTCTATAATAAATGTCAAAACCAGACTTTAATCCATATTGGTTGAAAAAAAGCTAAAAATGCTCGCGAAATTCAAATTTTGTTTGATGTAACGGAAATACAGATTTTGCGGCTGAAATTTTCATGAAAGTTTCAAAAACATTGTAATTTTCAGATTAATCTGAAACTTCAGATATTTCAGAAATTTATGAGGGCACATTGAAACTTTCAGAAATTTCAAATTGAAATTGAAATATTCAAAATGAAATTTGAAATTTTGCATCACTGTATCTAATATACTTATTTTAAAAAACCAAAACTCCTCGTTAAATTACTATTATCAGGTTATAATGTGATTACTTCTGAATACTCTTACACCCATCCCCACCAATTAAGGTGGTGGATTTTATCTTTTTAGAGTTTTTATTGATTTTAATTGCGAAAGAAATTCCTAATCACCCAGTTTGATGTTTTTTATCATAATAAGGTGATTTAGTCAATTTAGATGAATATTTCTCACACTTTGAGGTTGAGGTGTACGGTGTGCATATCACCATCCAGAAAATATTACTTGCTTTTATATTAAAAAATTCTTTAATTATTTAAATGACTTTTGATTAGGAAAATGAGAATCTTCACTTTATGGCACCGAAATAAGTTTGTTTTTAATGTGTTCCCAAGACTTTTCGTCAAAACAGGTGACAGATTCGTTTTCAGCACCCCAAAATTAGTAAAAAAAAAAAAGATGGCTTCCACACTTTATCACGAATGGGTAAAAAAAGACCCTTTTTTAACATTGTTCTTTGCAATAAAGCGCATGCATCTTATATTCGTTTTTTCGATTGTATACAGGGTGTTTGATTTATCGTTCTACAGCCCATATCTTTTAAATTAAATGAGATAAAAAAAATGCAAGGAGCATAATTTTTTACGCATTTCTCAAACCATGCTTTGACGTTTTCAAAAAAACAAGCATCGTTTTACATTCAAAAAATTGAAAATGGACGCCCCAAATTTAATTTTTTGTTCAAATGTTGCAATTTCCACACCAGGTGTCAATCTGAGAAGTGTGAATTTTGGGGAAAAAAATAGATTTCTTGGAAACATTTAGGACTAGAACATTATTTCTTTTTTGACTTGCGCAGAGTTTTGTCAGCTTCTTCTTCCCATTAACGATATTTTTATGCAGCATGCAAAGGAATTGAACAATTGAGAATTCTGTAATTTTTGCACATTTTCCAAAAAAATTTCCGAATTTCGACTGAAGATTTACTGTCTTGCTGGGGCTATAGACAGAAGGACAAGCTGCAATTTGTAGTTTATCCAGCTCTACAAATCTCATCGTATAATACTATTTTTACACTTCACGAACTTGGACCAAAAAAAAGTCCCTTTAAGATTTAAGAAAAAAAATCCCGAGTTATATTGTAGAGACGTTTAATACTATTTTTTACTGAAATTAATGAAATTCCAACAGAACAATTGAATAAAAAAAGTGAACGTCCGCCCAGTCTTCGGGTTTTTGATTGCATTAAAAGAATATCAATAAATATACAAGTTAAACATTGTGCTACATAATTCATCGGAAATTAACCGCAAATTTATACACCAGTCTAAGCAAATGCGGACATGGCAGTGCAAAATACATAAGTAACTTCTTAGACTAATATCACCAAAAAATAACTTACCGGTAATTTATCTCAAAGACGATTTCCTATAAACGTATGCCACCATTAAATATACATCGTGTGTTCGAAACATATTCCTATGACTTTTTTATTCATATTTCTTTCAACTGCGCCGAATCTCGGGGTTTCGAGCGCCTATGAGACTGCAAACGTCGCAGTATTAAACTATATACAGTATAAAAATGTACACCTAGAATAAAAAAAAATAAATAAAAAAGTTACAGGTCGAAAGGAAATTCACCCGAATTTACGAGCGATTAAAAATTTAAATTTTTTTGGTGGCAGCTGTATGAGTAAGTGATAATAATTTAAAATATCTGTTGAAATGTCAGAAGAAATAATGTCACACAACATGTTTAAAGGTAAATGTACAAGTCAAAAACGTAAAAAAATAAAACATTACCACAAAACTACATAATTTATGTAATGTTTCACTTTTAAGTAGTTCAGTATGATTTTTACACAGTAGGAACAACTTTATAAAACAACACGTTTAAAGTTTTCTCTTATGAGGACCGTTGCACTTCACTAGTAATTGTAAAAGTCAATGTTATAGTCATAGGTGCCCCCCCAATGAACCCACTCCTAGCTGTTTCGCTGTCTTTTCGACGCCACATCTGAGGTTAACATACCGCTCAACATGTACTTCAGTTGAGGCATGAAGTCAATTACGTTTCTAACTTGCACTAAGGGAATCGTTTCATTCGCATTTTGACACCTGCCGTTTTCCATTAAGAGTCGCATTTGAGAACTGGAACAAAAAAAATATTTTAGTAGATCACTAACTTCGATAGCCCCTAGGCCAGTGGCATAATTAGACGTCATGGGGCCCAGCGCAAAAAATTGTTGGGGGCCCCCTAATATATTATTTTCTTAATACCTAAAAAAGGGAGAAATTTTTTCACCCCAACATTTTTTGATGAGTGGGGGGGATCCAAAAAATTTTTTTAATCCCAACATACATTTTTTTTCATACCAACATTTTTTTGATGAACGAGGAAGAGAAATCCGAAAAAAACCGGCGCCGGCTGGGGGCCCCCAGTTTGCCCTGCCAGTTACGCCTCTGCCCTAGGCCGGTTCTTGAAAGATTTAAGGAGTCTACAAACAGTCCAACTTGGTGAAGCCATCTTTGTCGGTACGCTTTGAAGAATGCTGGAATTCCAGCAGACCAGCTCACTTGTACGAATGAGTTCGAAGCATGCCGACAATAATAGCACACAAACTGACAAAAAGGTCAGGCATATTACTACTTCTACTGACCTTACAATGGAAGATTTAAATAAAAGTATCCCAAATGACCAACGCACCCAAACAACAGAAGAAACATATAGTAAACAAACTTTAGAGAGCACACAAAATTTTCGAACCAGTAGTAATAATATAAGTAAAATAGAGAAAAACAATAAAAATTGTATCCTCTTACTGATGGACGATTTAGGCCGCAATATTGTGAAACAACTTAGAAGAGAACTTAAAAATTCATACGATCATGAAATATTATCAATATTAAAACCCGGCGCAATGACAAAAGACTTTACTCTACAAGATTACGTAGTCATAATTGCGGGATCAAATGATATAAATATACATAAAACACCCTCATTCAAGTTAATATGCAATAAACTAAAACAGTGCTCCCACACAAATGTAATTTTTACGTATGTCATATATTTGTCGAAAAAACAAAATAACTCCAAAAACAGACATATATTCAAATACAATGATAAATTAAACAACTTTGTAACTATATCTAATAATTTGGTGCCGGGACTTATATCCTACGTCGAAATAAATAACAAAATAAAACAGTGTAATAATACAGTGGCGGCTCAAATTAAACACGCTATATTTAAAAGGGGAGCAACAGTAAAAAATTTAACATTTGTGAAGACTTTTAATGAAAATCTTTCGCCACACAACTCACTTCCAACACAAAATGGCATTATGGATTTATCTGTGGAAATTGTACAAGAAAACCTACCCAAGACATGGAAACATCATACGATATATTACCTAGCCAAAATATCAGAGAAATAAGTAGAAGTCAAATAGAAATAGATCAGTTTTTTCGTAAGTAAAGAATATAACTTGAATAATTTAAACGAAGAAAATAAAAATAACTTTTCTGTATCTCATATAAATATCCAATCAATTTCAAATAAAAATTAGAACTGGAATATTTTGTAAACTCCCTCTCAAAAAAATATGATATTCTTTGTCTTAGTGAACATTTTCTTTATGATACAACAATAGATTTTCTCTGTATAGAAAATTATAAGTTAGCTAGCTACTTCTGTAGGAAAATAGGGCTAAGAGGTGGGGTGTGTATCCTGACAAAATTAAATACTGAATTTTTTGTACGATCTGATATTACAAATATGTCCATTGAACTAGATTGTGAGTTGGTAGCAATAGAAATTCCTTGTCAAAATTTGATAATAGTATGTACCTACAGATCTCCAAATGGTAATTTAAATATCTTTACTGACTGTGTTGCAAAACTATTAATGAAATTTATAAATAAGGGTAAAAATGTGATTATACTAGGTGATTTTAATGTTCATTTTAACAAGAAAGAAAAGGAAGTTTTTAGCGCTTGTGATGTTTTTGCTTCTTTCGTTTTTTTTCCTACCATTCGCGATAAAACCCGTAATAATTGTATAGATAATATATTTGTAAATTTTCGTGATTATTCAACAGAAGTCCTTGATCCCAATTTGTCAGATCCCTGTGCTGTAGTCATAAATGTGCCCCAAAAAGAAAAAAATCTGCTGTAAAGAAACCACTATCTATAGGCAAATGCGAGAAGAAAATTTAATCAATTATTTTCAATTGTTGAGCACAGAAAATTTCTGCTTTATTGGCAATAATAACATAAACTTAAATAATAAATGGGAGAAATTTATGGATCTTCTCGTACGCTATTTAAATGTCTCTTGTCCTATGGTTTCAAAGCAATTTGAGGGGAAAAACAACAAAACCATACATAAAATAAAGTGGGATAACGAAAAACTACATAGCCTGCGGGAGCATTTAAGACTACTATTAGAAATTAAAAAAAACAGACCCTGCGACTTTATTCAACAAGAAATAAAAACTGCCCCAAAAAAAAGAGAGATAAAGCAGAGTTATCATATGTAAAAAAAGAAGTAAATGCCCGTTATATTAAAAATTGCGGAAATGTCCAAAGAGGTATGTGGAGCGTTATTAACGACAACGTAAATAGGCAAAATAAAAATGTAAAACTACCCTTAATGCAACCGATTTGAATAATTACTATGTAGAGGTTGCAGGAAATATTATCAAACAGCTACCTGATATAAATCATACATCACAACACTACCTAACCATACAAAACACACAGATGAACACATTTAAATTCAGAGATTGAAGTAGGATTTATTGAGGTAAGAGAAATTTTAAATGAGCTGAAAAATAATAGTAGCAAAGATGTTTATGATATGAACTATAAAATAATTAAATACGTCAAGGATATTCTAATTATACCCTTAACAAAATTATTTAACATACGCATTAGAGAGGGTACATATCCAGATTGCTTTAAAATTGCTAAAATAATACCAATATATAAGGAAGGTTCAGCAGATGACCCAGCAAACTACCGACCAATATCGTTGCTATCAGTAATTTCAAAAATATTTGAAATTTTTCTGAAAAAACAAATCTGTGAATACTTTGAAGAAAACGCCCTATTAATTGATAGTCAGTTTGGTTTCAGAAAGAGTAGCTCAACTTCTCTAACTGATAATATAGTAGAAGGATTCGAAAATAAAAACTACGTAGAGGATTCATTTTTTGCGACTTAAGTAAAGCCTTCGATTGTATTTCTCATGATATCCTGTTAGACAAATTACATTTCTATGGTTTCAATGAGGTTAGCTTAAAGATGATAACATCCTACTTGTCAAATAGAAGACAGAGTACATTTTTTAATAAAGGAATTTCCAATCAATCACGGTGTATCACAGGGATCTGTATTGGGACCGGTGTTGTTCATCATATATATCAACGACTTAATTTACGCAAATGTAAATTGTAGTACTATATTATATGCTGATGACACCACAATAATCACTAAAGATAATAACTTAATGTGTTTGCTGCATGATATGGCCAATAAAGCAGTAGATTTTCAAAACTGGTTCACAGCAAATAAACTGCTACTAAATAATGAAAAAACAACAAACATGGTATTTTCATACCGTAATTTAGAGAGTGTAAAAAACCCGGATTGTACGAAATTTCTTGGAGTGTACTTAGATCCTCTCCTTACCTTACCCTCCCCTTAAATTGTTTTAAACATGACTGAAAAAGGTTATTTCAAAGGTCAATCGGATAATTTACGCTGTACGCCTGCCGGGTGTATGCCCTATGCTACTGCGTCACAAAAATATCCTAGATAAAAAATTTTTTTTTCAAAAACTTCTTCATCTTGGCTTCAATTGTTTCGCTGCATGTATATGAAGATATGCAAAAATAAAAAAGTTTGTCGCTTAGTCAAAATATGCGTACATTCTTAGCGACGTAATAAGTTCATTGTTGTTTAAAGAAAATAATAAACAATAATCGATAGAGATAAAAAGACCATTGCAAGCGTTCCTTTGTGTATTTGAATTTAAAAAAAATTAGATTTGAAGATTAAAAAAGAACAATTTTTATAATCAATCAATTTCTCAAGTTTTTTCGAAATAAAAAAATATCTGGACCACAAAAAATATCGTAAATAGCCATTTCTTATGTAGAATTGTTCATTTTATATAAACTATAAGTTCTAGTCTGGTTCTACGCTGATTTTTTTTTCTCAAGAACGGAGAGACTTTTATGGTCTGTTTCTCTCCACTATCAAGCTATTACAAGGGCAACGTCCATAAATGGAATGTACGCTAGTGCTGTGGCGTCTCCTGTTACATGACGTCACACGTTGTTTGCACGCCTAACGGATTCATGCAAACATTAATGTTGAATACTGCTTGTAAAGGAAAAAAATAAGAAAAAATTCTTTACACATTGTGTTTCGTATTAAGTAAAAATTTTAAAAATACTAAAATTATATTTTTTGCGCCAACGGAAATAGAACTGTTGGCTGCTGCTCGTACATTGCTGTAATTGTCCCAATTTGTCGAAAGCTCTGAAACAAGGTGAAATTCTCAGTGACATTTTTACTCGGAATAATAATATTCCTATAATTGTGGACGCTAGCGATGAAGTATAAGAGAGTATAGAGTAATCTGATTCGTGAACGGCAAGAGGATTGACGCAAAAAAGTCCCCCCGAATTCTGAAAGGCAAGGGATTCACAATAAACAAGCATCCCGACTAGTGAGAGGCAAATACAAACTATAAACAAACACTCCATAATAAGAGGTGAAAAATCGCACTTTAACCTCCACATGGCGTACCTTGAAAACAACAGTTCTTTTGTAGGCTGACTACAGACGCCATAATTGCAAAATAATTAGATTTTCAAATTAGCATTTATTTGATTCAACAGTTGACGTCAGAAAATATCTGTGCCACACTTCTTAAAGTAGTCAGTAGTTGGGAAACGTATAAGAACAGTTGATTATTGTAAATCAATGTAGTTTTCTTCTTCGACATCCAGGGGCGAAGCAATGAATTCCGTAACTTTGCTGTCTGTAAAAATGTGATTCTCACAAAACTGACGTTGCTAGGGAATGAAATAAAATAAAATAACATAAAATGGAACTTACGCATTAGCCTTGAATACTTCAATTCCCAACACCTGCATAACCTGCTGACAGGACTGGACTGGTACATTGTTAAAGAAATTTGTCACTAGATCAGGCAAAGAAACCAGCATCTCCGTCCATACATTGGGTTTCATGTTAATACAAGGGATCATTACACTTTCAACTAGCGCTTTTTGTATTTTATATGGAATGCTATTACCACTAGTTGGAGGGGCGTCAGGGAGGCTGATGAGCTTATTCCGATTTGTGTTACTATTTAACAAAGACCGGCCGTTGGTCATGTTATTTCGTTCTTCAGAAGCCGTGCTCGCCTGAGTTCTAGTTGCTTGATGGGCAGGTTGTTGATTCACCATTTGTGCGGAGGTACTGTTCACAGCGTAGTTGTTTTGCATCTCCCTGCAAAGAAGAAAAGTCATATTTTAGTTAAAGCTGTCAAGTTTATTTGCAAACATGAATAGTAACAACTGAACTCGTGCAGGAGTAACCAAATTAAAATTACACATAAAGAAGGGGTCAAACAATAATGGGAAAGTTGCATGACTTTTTTTTATAATGAAAATCGATAAAACACCAAAAAAATTATAAAAATGTAAAATTTACGATTTTTTAAATGCCAATGCTGCGAGAAAACAAATTTTTTCGGTGAAGAATTTGGATATTTCCAAACGGCAGCTATTTGGCGCAGTAGCTGTGACGTTTTCCGATGATTCTCCAAAAACGCCGCCGCGACTGCCGTCAACAATCAGTAAACGTCAAAAAATGCCATTTTTGAATCGCTCCTGCCGGGCCGAATTTTCGAATTTCGCCATGCAATTTACGATGCGGAGTAAGTACAACTCTCCCTCTTTCCGTATTGACATCATATAGCCGTCCCACTGGTGTATTTCGAAAAATATGTACGTTTTAAGATTGCATGTTTTTGCGCGATTTTCAACTCCGAAATGCTTTTTTAACTATTTTTTGCCGTATCTCCGAAACGGTAAGAGCTAGCTCGAAATAAAAATACCGTAAAACGAGTTCGTTTCATTACGAATCTTTTGGTTGCACCAGAATTTTGATATATTTTTTCGTTTTGGGGACATTTATTGAAATGCTGGCGAAGTACTGCAAAAAATCGGACAATGTTTGTTTAAAACCTAGGTAACTCCTCAATCTTAACTACTAGGCCAATAAACTACTCTAACGAATATAAATAGAATTAAATTTGTTAAAACTGTTTTTTTATGTTTTGTCTTACGTCAAAAATGAGGGAAATAGAAGGGGCGGAAGTGGAGACTTTTTTATTTTCGGTAAAATTTTGACACCGTAATTAACTGAAATCGGTCTCAAATACCAATGTCCACTTAATATCATGTATTACCTAGACGCCCTTCGAAACGAACGTTCCTGGAAAAATGATTTTTTTAAAGATTCACATGCATTTTCCAGGAAAACGTGATTTTTTTTCCAATTTCTCGAATATCTCGATAATTATCAGTTTTTTCCAAAAAATTCTTAAACACCAATATTAAGGAGAATCGATTCAGCTTTCCGAGATCGAGAGATTTTTTATTTTTTTTCTAGCATAAAAAATAACAAGGTTATGACCTAGAGAATGCGCGTCGTTTGATTAATAAATAATATTTTTTCATGCTACCACAGTGCCGGCTCTAACGGCTGACGTCACTGACGCCAACAAACGTTTGCAGTCACGTGGTTGTGTTTACAAATTATGGCATAATCTAAATATTTATTTTACGAAAAATAAATTCTATTTTGAATTTCTTTTGTTATAAATCACGTTTTCAAGCATTTTAAAATATCATGCATCTGCCTTATTGTTAATATCATAATCGTATTAATTATACTCCCTTATTCTAAACCAATCTGTTTTCAGGGGGAGGGGAGGGGGAGTGACTGCGTTTACACCCATAGGCCAAGCAACATTGACCTTAAGTAGAGAATAGGTGGGAATCTAGTGGCCCAAATTCCGACATCAAAATTTAAGTATTAAAATTAGCACAAAGAAATTAAGTAAAAAAGACATGAGTGTCTAAATTGTAAATATTTGTTCTTGGATACAAATTAAATGCTCGATATTTTATTTCCGATGCATATTACATTTTCCTATTAATTTATCAAAGAGCATGACAAGAAAGTAAATAATCGATAAACATAATAGACGCTCGATAAATGTAATGAATGCTCGATATAAAATTTACATGCTTGTTAAAATAATAAATTTTCGATAAAAATAATACACTCGATAAATAAAATGACTTTGCTCTGTACCAAATTCATATGCTTCTTAAATTAATAAAAATATAAAAATAAAATAAAATAATTCGATAAAAATAATATAGGCTCGATAAATGTAACGAATGCTCAGTACCAAATTTAAATGCTTTCTTAATTACAAAATATTCAGTAAAAATAATAACTGTTCAATAAATGTATAATGAATGTTCAATAGAACATTGATCGAGAAAGAATATTAATTTTAAATGATGATTTTATCCATCAAAAGTTCAAAGCTCGCATATGGTACAGGGTGCACCAGATTAGATGGGATTTGGGGTTTTCTCTAAAACTATGGCAGATAGACAAAAACCAATAGCTCGATTTCCGAGAAACAAACAATGGCTACCGAGCCGGAAAATTGGTATTTTTGATTGACCTCTATATCTCAATTATCAAGTGTCCAATCGAAAATCAGGAAACACATTCTTAAGGCACTTTTTTGACTAGAATCCGTTGCTGATAAGAAGAAAATTATGCATGCCTCAGTTTTCGAGATATAGACATAACTTGTGTTTTTTTTTAAATGGAACACCCTGTAAATTATTTCATTATTCGATCACAACTTAAATTAGCTATCCAACGATATATCATATGTCATACTTATCTCTAGAAAAGGCGGTTAATTTTCGAAAAATATAATATAGTTGTGAGGAGGCCATGAAAACTATTAACAACAACACTTCTTATTACATAAAATAATTTTGACAAAAATAGGAAAAACTAAACAACAATGAATGTTCGAATTGTCTTCCATTGACATTTATGCATTTTTCACACCTTCTCCGTACAGCATTTATTGCATTTCCAATCATGACAGGAGTTATTATCCGAAACGCAGCTAATGTTTTGTTTTCCAATTCTTCGATATTATTAGAACGTTCTCTATATATAATATTTTTTAAATAACCCCAAAGCCAAAAGTCGGGATATCTAGCTGGCCACAAAATAGGACCATTATTTCCTAAAAATTAAACAATATCTAAACTATTTTGTTGTTTATTAATGTCCAGTTAGCTAAATTAATTGTTACTTATCAATTTAGTTAACTTAGCTAACTAGACATTGATAAACTAGTTCTGAGTGATCCAATCCTCCCAAAATTGAGCATTTAAATAATTTCGTATTTCATTTGACGTATGACCTGGGGCGCCATCGTGTTGGTAAATCAATTTTTAAAATTGTCTTACAGGCATATTGTCTACAAAGGGCTCTATTTCTTGTCGTAGAATGTTAATAAAGTTTTCGCTGTTCAAATTACCGTGAAAAAAATGAGGACCTATTATTTGGTATCTAATAAAACCACACCATACACCAAATCCAAATCGTCCTTGAAGATTAACTGTAGCGGTTACGTGCGGGTTTTCATGAACCCAATGGTGGTTATTATGCTGATTAAAAATTCCAGCACTGCTTATGTGGGCCTCGTCTGTCCATATAATTGTTCCTTCAAATCCTAGCACTTCATTGCACTGACGCAAAAACCACTAGCAAAAATCGAGACGCCTTTGAAAGTCGTTTGGGTACAGATGGTGAGCAATTCTAATTTTGTAGGGTTTGAATATAGACGATATACAGGGTCCGCCACTTAAAAGTCCCCGGGCTTGTAGCTTTCTTATTTTTTAAGCGACGACCATGTTGGGCACATCACATTGTAGATATTTTTAAGGCATTTAAACATGCATACAGTGACAATTCGAACATTTATTGTAGTTTAGTTTTTCCTATTTTTCATAAAATTATTTTATATTATAAGAAGTGTTGTTAAGGCCATGGAAAACAATTCCATGGCCTCCTCACAAATATATTAAATTTTTCGAAAATTAACCACTATTTCTACAGATAAATATGACATGATATATCGGTGGATAGCTAATTTAAGTTGTGATCGAATAATGAAATAATTTACATTTAAAAAAACACAATTTATATCCATCTCGAAAACTGAGACATGCATAATTTTCTTCTTATCAGCAACCGATTCTACTCAAAAAAGTGCCTTAAAAATGTGTTACTGGATTTTCGATTCGGCACTTGGTAATTAAGATATAAAAGTCATCCAAAACTGCCAGTTTTCCAAAAACGCTCTGTAGCTCGGTAGTCGAAAAGGATAGACGATGGCGGTTTGTTTTTCGAAAATCGAGCTCAGGACACCTATATTGTTTTTGTCTATCTGCCATAGTTTTAGAGAAAACCTCAAATTCCATCTAATTTGGTCCACCCTATACCTATATTTTTATTGAAAATGAAAAAAGCAGTGAACACAAAATAAACATTTATTGCATAAAATATGTTATATAAAACAATAAACTCTGTCAATTCAGTTATAGAGCATTTATATTTTTCTAGAATGTGTTACTATAAAATACAAAATTTCATTCAATAGCGAACGTAAATTATCGAGCATTTATATCTCTTTTGAGTGCATATTTCATTAAGATACCGACCAGAACTTACCGTGCAAATTGTATATTTTATATTGTGATAAAAAATATATAAGGAATTTCCTATTATTTTAAATTTTTTAAAAAAATTTTATCGAGCATTTAGTATTTTTTTAACTGCATATTACAGAGCGTTAGTTACAACCCTTTGTTCTTTAGGCGACTCAACATTTAATGCAAATGGCAATTAAAAAGGAATTAATACAATGCATAAAACGTTCTGTTGAAAAACAATGTCACAAACAAGATCCATTTTGTTTTAGAGTTTAAATTAAATTCATATTAATGCCATAAAGAACCATCTTTATAAATTGACAGCAGCGTGAAAAAATTTTCTTACAAATCGTTATCTTAGAGAATTCATATTATACGTACTAAAGGTAGATGTAATGACATATCCATTATGAATTATAAGCTGAAAATAAGTATTTTCGATCTTATTAGAAAAAAAACAATTCCTTAAAATCACACAGAATTAGAAAAGTAACATATCAAATGATGGGAAGTAAAATTATGAATTGAATGTACCACAAGATTTGGTATCAAATTTAACAAGAAAATGATCTATTTAAGAATTTAAATGTCAAGAAAAAAGTATTGAGAGACAGTAAATGTCAACTGTTTTGATTTTATTATAAATGGAGAATAAGATTGAAGGAGTACGTCAGAACATATCCGTCTCAAGAGAAGTACCAAAAATAAAAGACAGAGATGTGCCGAGGAAACTTTCCATATTTGATAAAAGCCTGTAAAAGCCATGTAAATAATATAATTGTATGCACTGATTTGGTATCAAAATGAAGCTTGCATCATCACGAATCAGATTTCACCATAAAATAGACTATCAATATACCCGATGGAAAGTTAGAAGAAAAACTTTCTGAAAAATTTCGGGGTTTTCAAAACGGAAAGTTTCCAGGAAGTTTTCCTTCTAACTTTCCATTGGGTATATTGATAGGCTATTTTATGGTGAAATCTGATTCGTGATGATGCAAGCTTCATTGTGATACCAAATAAGTGCATACAATTATATTATTTACATGACTGTAAAAAAGTCTGTAAAAACAGACTTTTATCAAATATGGAAAATTTGCTCGGCACATCTCTGAATAAAGGACATAACCCATTGTAACCAGAAAGAAGTAAAATAAATTGAAGTCAATCGCTATCTAGCAAGTAAGAAGATATAAATGAAAAGGAGAGAGAGAAGTATAATAATATAAATCACCAAGGAACTGATGGAAAAAAGTATTGGTGACACTGTGCGGGGTAATTTTTTTTTAATTAAAATACCACTGATTTATATATTTTCTTCTCACTTCTATGAAGAGCGAAAAATATTAGAAAAATGAAGAAATGATCGATAACGTCATCATACGTATGGGAAGAAAAATAATTCTTGTAGTCAGTGCTAAGTATCTGTAGTTTTAGAAGGTATTATTTCATATTGAAGTTGCTTCCTTTCTGTTTTTTAAATCAATAACTTGTGCAATAAGTGCTCTAGGACTTCAAGACTATTCAAAGAGAGCTCTTATAGATGGTATTATACGTATTTTGTATTTCAACAGTAGATGCGTCAAAAAAATCATACCTCACATCATTTTTTTTTTTGACAAAAGATGTTTCTATTCTGTTCTTGCGATTTTCGTTCGGCTCTATCTAAAATAGTTTCAAAAGTGCCCACGTGCTGAAAACCTTATACTTTCTGACATTTTATTTTGTACACAAATTCTGTGCCACTTCCTGTCTGCCTGTCGCTTGTGCTCGCACCTAAATCCCAAACCACTGGTGGCAAAATGAGTTTTGGCACAAATATGGAAGTAGCCCCTAAAAACCGTATAGTTTTTTCGGCGACACAACTTTCCACGAAAGTTTCATCTAATTACTACTTCTCAACTTCAGGTCTTTTGGCGTAATGTTGCTTGACCCATCAGGGCAATTTGCCACTGTCTACATATAGTGGAGTCAAATTAGGATTTTAATGTGAATTGTCTGGTCAGGGTAGTTTTTTCGTTTTAACGTGTTCAGGGGGTCAACTTAAGTTCACTGCTCAGTTTTGCAGTTTTTGCGAGGTCGGCGTATTGTTTATCTAAACAATTTAATCTTTTAGACCGTGTTTGCCATCGGTTTCCTTTGAATATCTCGAAATCTGTAAGTCCTATGGAAAACAACAAAAAGAAGGAAATTGTTCGTTATGAGTTGTACGCAATAATTCATTCCAATTGTTATTATTATTTAAAAAAAATTGAATATTGCAAAATTATGCGTTTCTAGACAAATCACTGTTCTTTCAAAAATAATGGATAATATTCAATGACATTTTGGAGAATATAGCTCTTACAAAGTACAATCACCCATTAAAATTTCAAATCAAAATGATTATTAACACGGCTCAAATATACAATTGTTGCTAAAACTTTGCACCCTTGTGGAATCCTATCAAAACCAAGAAATGTGTACGATTGCTAAAATTGTAGCTTTTATAAGGTTTTGAGAGTGAATTGTTTTCATTCAAATTTTAAAAACTTTTTATTGCAGTTGTTTATAATTTTCGAAATTGTAGTTATAAACAAATTCAAATAATTCTGTTTTTTTATGAATTAAAAAACGGTAAAGGAGTAATCAAATTAGATTAAAAAAGCCAACCTTAAGAAAAACTTTAATGCTCTACTTGTATTTGGAGCCGAGATGTGTTAGTTTTTACGTTTAGGTTACTTATAAATAAATAAATCGATATTTCTTATTGAAATTTGGACTGGTAATTCTCCAATGTCTATTATTCTGTCTTTGATACTTGAAAATAATCGAAAGCTACAATTGTTTAAAGATACTGAATAGAGGCCCGAAAATAGGGTTTTTAGTGATTTTGTTAGAGATCTGAGAGAAAATCACCAAATATGTCTAAATGTTATATCATGTTCTTACAAACCGAACTTTAGTCACTAGATAGTCAAGTGGGTAAGGCGGCTAGCACTTTTTACTCAGGATGCGGACGTCTCGGGTTCAAATTCTACTCGCGAAATATTTTTTTATTGTAATATTATGCTAGCGCTACACGTTGGGCCATACTTTGGCCGAAACAATTGCCAAAACATTTGTCGAAATATTTGTGTACAAATATACCATCCACACGTTGGCCGATACAGCAGTGCGGGCCAGAACCTAGAAGATGGCAGACATGGAAATTGCTGCTGCGACACCAATGGCTGCTTTAGGAGTATTTTATTATTTATTACAAGCGAATGTCGCGAGTGCCGCAACTAATAAAAAGCCTAGACGGAAAAGAAGATGGTGGATGACAACTGTACACAAAAACAGAACAGAGTAAGTATTTTAATACCTTTTCAGTTTTCGCGGATTTTTTTACGATTTTTTTACAGGCAAAGCATGGAGAAAATGTTTACTGAAATGCTGTATGAACCATCGGGTGAATTCGAGAATTTCTGTAGGAGGTCCCATATTGTAGGTTCCCCCTGATACAGTTCTAAAAACTGAAAAGTGTTTTCATTATTCCAAGCTATTTTAAAACGCGATACGTACGCACGCACCTGTATTTATGCACTGACATTACACCAACGTGTGGACGGAAATTCGTATCTGACTCAAGCTCCTCCCAAAATCCCTTTGATTTGTGTACTATTTACCGACACCGAGGCGATCACAGGCAAACTTGGCCCATTCTCGGCCAATCAAGACAAACTTACCATCCACACATTGGCTGTGACCGAGGTTTGCCAGACTTGGCCCAACGTGTAGCGCTAGCATTAGAAGTTTAACAAAGTTGTATACATGAACATAAGGGTAGTTGTTCAAGCTAGGTTGGTTTACCATTTTCGTGACAAAAATTTAAAGTAATAAAAAAATTTAAAATGTGCATTATGTTCTCAAAGTAGCTTTATTCGATGTTATTTTAATAATTGTAGCTTTCGATTACTTCAAATAGCAGAAACAAAATAATGAGCATTGGAGAATAACTAGCCCAAATTTCAAGAAGAAATATCGATTTGTTTATTTATCAGTGAATTAAACGAAAAAAACTAACGTATCTCAGCTCCAAATGCAAGTAGAGCATTAACTTTTTTTTCAAAAGTTGTTTTTTTAATCTACTTCCATTACTCGTTTACCATTTTTGATTTCATAAAAAAACAGAGTTACTTGAATTTGTTTATAACTAAAATTTCGAAAATTATAAACAACTGCAATAAAACGGGTTTAATTTTGCAAAAAAAAAAATGTTTTCTCCGTGATCTTAAAATACTTATAGAATGCTACAATTATAGATTTCGAGATATTCGAAGAAAACCGATGGAAAACACGATCTAAAAAATTAAAATGTTTAAATAAACAATACGCCGACCTCCCAGAAACTGCAAAGCTGAGCTGTGAACTTAAGTTGACAACCTGAACACGTTAAAACAGAAAAACTGCCCTGATCAGACAATTCACATTAAAATCCTAATTTGACTCCACTATTCAGGTCGTTTGGCGTAATGTTGCTTGACCCCTCAGGGCAATTTGCCACTGTCTACATACGTCAGTATGACCTTAATTGTTAGCAACAAAACAAAACTAAACTACAGATTATCACAGTTAAATTTGTACAACCAAAATATAATGACCTCAAACTTATTGGTTCAAAGCGGCTTTGGAGGAGGATAGATTTTTATGGAGGTGACCAATTGAATGTATGGCTTAACTAACACCCCAACATAAACATGCAACGATTGCTTGGCACAAAAAAATATAGAAGGAATAGAAGAGTATTTTCAATCATGCACAGAAGTTGGACCTCGGCTGGAGCTATAACTTTCTGTCTAATGATCGTTTAATTTCTGTAGGTTTATTTTATCTCGCTTATTAGTCCTCCCCTAGCTTATTGACTTTTCAAAAATAACAGCCATTATGGGATGACTCTGTGAGTTTGACCCATAATCCAAGATGGCGGACGTATGCCCCTGATGATAGGTCAAATTCTGGGTACATCTCAAGCCACGATTTTTGAGCTAGAGGAAGGACGAACCTATTAACAGTAGCTCTGCAGTAAATAACAAAGTAAAATAGTATTTAAAAAATATATCACTTACACGCTCAACTACTGTTATAATATTCTTGAGAATATTGGTCAAGCTTACGCTTTTGTTAAAACAATAAAAAAAATTGTTTCTATTTGCCGCTTAGCAAAAACAGGACAAATTAAATGAATTACCAAGTGCCGCCGTAAAGCGGGCGATGCACAAAAACAGGCAAAACATCTTTGAAACTCTCGCCCGCAAAATGACTCTACTAAATTACATTTTCCCAATATATTTGGGAAGTTATAGGACTACTTTTTCCGTCTGCGAGTTTGCAGTAGAGACAGTTCATAGAACATTTTACAACAGCTAATAACTTGCAAATATAAAATATAACTGACCATACAAGGTGATTTATTAAAAGTGCCAATGCCAGATTGTAACATTTTTGAAGAAATCTCCACGGAGTTGGGTGTAGTGGCATACCGTTCAAGAGTTATTTTAAATTCCTAAATAATATTTTTCTATTATTTAGTAGGTGTAATCTATCTGAAATACCATCCCGTAAATTTAAAGATGTTGGCAGGCAATACAGGGTGGACCAAATGACAAATAGACAAAACCAATAAAGCTCGATTTTCGAGAAAAAAACAATGGTACAAACCGCGATCGTCTTCCGAACTACAGAGCGTTTTTGGAAAATTGGCATTTTTGGATGACCTCTACATCTCTATTACGAATCGAAAACCGAGTAACACATTCTTAAGGCACTTTTTTTAGTAGAATCCGTTGCTGATAAGAAGAAAATTATGCATGCCTCGGTTTTCGAGATATAGACATAACTAGTGTTTTTTCTTTTAAATGAAACACCCTGTAAATTACTTCATTATTCGATGACAACTTAAATTAGATATCCAACGATATATCATATATCACATTTAACTCTAGAAAAAGTGGTTAATTTTTGAAAAATTTAATATATTTGGGAAGAGGCCATGGAAAGTATTAACAACATATCTTATAATATAAAATAATTTTGCCAAAAATAGGAAAACTAAACTACAATAAATGTTCGAATTGTCTTTCATTGACATCTATGCATAATTATGGCATTTCTAATATTTATTGAGAAGACCATAGTAAAAAAAAAGAAAATCGAAATAATCGTAAATATCAAAAACTAAGTTCTGAGTTAATTGTGAGTGAGCATTGTTAAAAATGGTTTAGTTTAGTAATGGTGAAAATATGATGTGATTAAGTGTTCTATAGAATGCGGACAAGATTTCTTAGCTTCCGAGCTTTATTTTAATAGATAAGTTATAGACAGCAAAACATTGTGCCAAAAGTGTCGTCTAAACAACATTTTCAGATTTCCAGAAAAGAGACAAGCTAGACAAAAATATTCAAAAGGCTACAAAAAAATTTAAAAGACTGGGTCATTTGTAAAACCTGGAGCAAAAATAATACAGCAGATAGAGAAGCTGTAGAAAATATTGCTTTAGAAACCGTAAGAGAAAATCCTAATATATCGTCTCGCGAAATACAGGAAAATTTAGGAATCCCAAAAACAACAAAAAATAAATTCAAACCCTACAAAAACCCGCTGCCCAAGGAATCACTACTTCCACATCCAGATTTTCTATCCAAGTCACACAACGAAAAAATTTTGTATGTGGAAATAATTGTTTATGGAACTTTAACAATATAAAATTTTAAATCCTCTACCCCAAAAACCCATAAAACGATACCCCACATCGGTAGTGGGGTGGGGGTGGTGATAGGGGGTGGATGAAGTAAAAAAATATTTTGAGGTTTCTGGTTCTTATACACACACTAAATCACAATTTTTTTTCATCCCCTTTAATAATGGGGTGGGGGTGGCTACTGCCAATATTTTTTTTTGAGACCTTAGCTTCTCTTGTACATACTAAATATCAATTTTATGGACTCTTATCTACTTGATTTACCTATTTACCCCCCAACCCATCGACGGAACAAGATGAAAATATAATCTAGTTCTAGATCTCGTTAAAGTACATGTGTGCACCAAATTTCAAGTCAATATCTCAAACGGTTCCAGAGTAAACGTGCGCACAAAAAAAAGTTACAGACAGACAGACAGACAGACAGACAGAAATTTTTTTTCTTTCGCTCAAACTTAAAATCTCGACGTTTCATGACATTCTAAGCCTATTTGAACAATAAAAATTTTTAAAAATTTTTTTGTCGTTACTATACTTCCACTGGACGTGGAAGTAATTAGGATTGGTCACCCAAACGACTTTCAAAGGCGTCTCAATTTTTTCCAGTGGTTTTTGCGTCAGTGCAATGAAGTGCCAAGATTTGAAGGAACAATTATACGGACAGACGAGGCCCATATAAGCAGTGCCGGAATTTTTAATCAGCATAATAACCACAATTGGGCTCAAGAAAATCCGCACGTAACCGCTACAGTTAATCAAGGACGATTTGGATTTGGTGTATGGTGTAGTTTTTATTGGATACCAAATAATAGGTCCTCATTTTTTTCACGGTAATTTCAATGACGAAAATTTTATTAACATTCTACAAGAAATAGAGCCCTTTGTAGACAATATGCCTGTAGGACAATTTCAAAGATTAATTTACCAACACGATGGGGCCCCAGATCATACGTCAAATGAAACACGAAATTATTTAAAAGCTCAATTTGGGGAGGATTGTATAGGTATCTATATATCACTCAGGACTAGTTTATCCATCTCTAGTTAGCTAAGTTAAGGTGGACGGTTTTGTGAACGTAATTAGAGAATTTCTCCTGCATCCCTTAACCGATTGAAAAATTTTTTTGATATTCTTTTAGAGACAGTTTTATAGAATGGTACTAGGCTATTTAAAACTAAAAAATGAAAAAAAAAAATTTGTGCGAAAATCAAAAAAAAAATGTTTTGACTTTTCAATAGTCTGGTACCATTCTATAATGTTGTCTCTAAAGGCCTATCAAAAAATTTTTTGAATCGGTTCAGGCATGTAAGAGAAATTCTCGAACTACGAAATCATTTTCTTAAGCACGGCACCGGCACCCTTAACTAAATTGATAACTAACAATTAATTTAGCTAATTGGACATTAATAAACGACAAAGTAGTTAAGATATTGTTTAATTTTTAGGAAATAATGGTCCTATTTTGTGGCCAGCTAAATCTCCCGATATAACTCCTGCCCACTTTTGGCTTTGGGGTTATTTAAAAAATATTATATAGAGAGAACGTTCTAATAACATAGAAGAATTGAAAAACAAAACATTAGCTGCGTTTCGGACAATAACTCCTGTCATGATTGGAAATGCAACAAATGCTGTAAAGAGAAGGTGTAAAAATTCATAAATGTCAATGGAAGACAATTCGAACATTTATTGTAGTTTATTTTTTCCTATTATTGACAACATTATTTTATATTATAAGAAGTGTTGTTAATAGTTTTCCATGGCCTCCTCACAAATATATTATATTTTTCGAAAATTAACCACTTTTTCTAGAGATAAATATGACATATGAAATATCGTTGGATAGCTAATTTAAGTTGTGATCAAATAATGAAATAATTTACAGGGTGTTCCATTAAAAAAAAACAAGTTATCTCGAAAATGGAGGCAGGCATAATTTTCTTCCTATCAGCAACGGATTCTATCCAAAAAAGTGCCATAAGAATGTGTTACTCGATTTTCGATTCGACACTTGGTAATGGAAATATAGAGGTCATCAAAAAATGCCAATTTTCCAAAAACGCTCAACGCTCAACGCTAGTCGAAAAAGATAGACGATCGCGGTTTGCGCCATTGTTTGTTTCTCGAAAATCGAGCTCAGGACACCTACATCGGTTTTTGTCTATCTGCCATCGTTTTAGAGAAAACCTCAAATCCCATCTAACTTGGTCCATCCTGTATAAATGACCGATAATAAATTATCAAAACTTGCCTTGCTTTAAAATAGAAAAGGTTATTTGGTGGAGTTGGGCCCAAAAATATTCAGGTTTCGCAATGTGGCAAAAATGCATTAGACTCTATCATGAATCACCTTGTACTCTGGTATAATGAAATGAGATGGCATCTGACGTTAGAAACTGCAGAAAAAAGTGGAGCATACTCAGCGCTAGCAGCACATTCTCCAACAGGTGATCGATATTTTTCATACCAACCGTAACAACAACGATTACCTTTAAAGGGTAGCCAGACTTATTTTGCCTTCTGCATACCTCAAACCAGTCATACAATTTGTATGTCTTCTGTTTTCTCGTCTCAATCCGTTTTGTTTTATTCTCGATTCCTCAAAACGACGAAAGCAAAAAACTGAACCACATTTACCCACATCACTTATCATCTCATGCGTTTTCGCACATATCTTAAGCATCATCAGTGCCAACCCTTCTCTTCATATTTTAACTCAAACAAATAATTAAATACAGAAAGAATATATTTTTTTAAAATATTGTCAGGAACAGTTTGTATTAAGACATGATTTTCGCCAAAACACAGTGGAGTGGAAGCTGATTCGGTAAATATTTTTTAAACACTTTTATAGAAGAATTCGTGCGCTTGAAAAATTCATCTAGAAATTATGTTCGCTATACCTTCCAATGTAAACATGTTTTAAGTATGTTGTCGGGTGCTATTCGCATGGTCGAGTGGTTAACAATCCCGTTTTCCGTACAATAGTTCGGAGATCGAATCTCGGACGGGGGTACATTTTTTCGATTTTTATTTTCTAAGTAATGTGGAAAGTAAAATTAAAAATATAATTGTACATCCAAGCGATAGAATTTTCCAATTATTCACCAGTAAATAGTTCCCCTATAGCAGGCAAAAAAAGTTACCAAGAACCTACATCCGAAAACCTATATTAAAAAAATAACAGCAATTTAAAAAGAAAACAACAATAAAAAGTTAGAAAATAAAATTAAAATATCTCAAAAACTACTGCAGATCTGACTTTTTTTTCGAATAAGAACAATTTTGCTTATGGCATATACATATTTCAAAGCTTGCTTGATCGAAAAATATTTTTAAACTGCAACGCCACCTCTGGTGATAATATTATACTAGTAAATTGTACTTCCTAAATAAGGTGTTAACAATAGAAATCTATTACCGTTTACAGAATGGGAATGTTAATTGAAACATTCCGTATACTGTACCATCCTAAAACCGAGGAAATTTACTAATAAAAACTGGCTTTTAGTTTATTTTTTATGAACTTTCCACATTTTAAGTGCCAAATTTACAAAAATAGTACGAATGATGTTTATTAATTTTTTTAATCACAAATGCTGGTCGTTCTGCAACGCCGACTACGACTGAGAAGGCTTCTATACGGGACATGGTGACGCGGCAACAGTCCGTCAGAAGGAGATGGAAAACATGCAAAAAGAGATAGTACGTGTCACGCTGTAGCGGAGATTTTTACATTCTCCCAGTAAAATGGCGATATCCTCGCTATATATTGATCAATCACGAAATTTCAAAAACCGTTGCTTCGCAAAAGCTTCGGGCTACAATAATTATTGAGTTACAAGCTAATTTAATAACTTTATATCTAACGTTAATTCTGACTAGGAATTATTTTGAATTATAATCAGAAAAGTGATTTAGAGTCGAATCGCAAATGAAACATTCAAATCGGGTGTTTTTTTTTTTCAAGTTTTTTCCCCGTGAGGATGTGATGAACACTGACATTTCCAGGACCCCTATTCTCCAGCTCAGGAGAAGTGAATCGGGGTATTTTTTCTGTTTTTATTTCATTATGTTTCCTACTTCTTTCTCTTTCCTTTCTCCCGAAATGACCATTCTCTCGACTGGAGAATAGAGGTCCAGGCGACTTTAGAGGGGTCGATACACACCACATGTAGCACTCGACAACATACTCGATACATTTTTTCCTACAGTGTACAGAGTGGACCAAATTAGATGGGATTTGGGGTTTTCTCTGAAACTATGGCAAATAGACAAAAACCAATATAGGTGTCGTGAGCTCGATTTTCGAGAAACAAACAATGGCGCAAACCGCGATCGTCTATCTTTTTCGACTACCGAGCTGCAGTGTTTTTGGAAAATTGGCATTTTTGGATGACCTCTGTATCTCAATTACCAATTGTCGAAACAAAAATCGATCAACACATTCTTAAGGCACTTTTTTGAGTAGAATCGGTTGCTGATAAGAAGAAAATTATGCATGCCTCAGTTTTCGAGATATAGATATAACTTGTGTCTATTTTAAATGGAATACCTTGTAAATTATTTCATTATTCGATCACAATTTAAATTAGCTAGCCAACGATATATCATATGTCATATCTATCTCTCGAAAAAGAGGTTAATTTTCCAAGAATTTAATATAAATTGTGAGGAGGCCATGGAAAACTATTAACAACAACACTTCTTATAATATAAAATAATTTTGCCAAAAATAGGAAAACTAAACTACCATAAATGTTCGAATTGTCTTTCATTGACATCTATGCATATTTATCGCATTTCTAATATTTATTGAGAAGGCCATGGTAAAAAAAAGAAAATCGAAATATTCGTAAATGTCAAAAACTAATTTGTGAGTTAATTGTGAGTGAGCATTGTTAAAAATGGTTCAATTTAGTAATGGTCAAAAATATGAAACGATTAACGTTTTAAAGAATGCGAAGAAGATTCAAATGTAGCTTCCGAGCTTTATTTTAATAGAGAAGTTGTAAACAGCAGGACTGTGCCAAAAGTGCCGTCTAAACAATATTTTGAGATATCCGGGAAAGAGTCAGCCAGGCATATAACTATTCAAAAGGCTACAACAAACAAATTGAAAAGAGTCTGAATCATTTGTAAAACCTCGAGCAAAAATATATAATAAAGCAGGTAGAGAAGGTGTAGAAAACATTGTTTTAGAAACTGTAAGAGAAAATTCTAATATATCGTCTCTCGAAATACAGGAAAATTTAGGAATCCCAAAAACAACTGCGTTGCGTTTCTTAAAAAGAAATAAATTCAAACCCTACAAAATTTGGATTAGTTACCAACTACACCCAAGCGACTTTCAAAGGCGTCTCGATTTTAACCAGTGGTTTTTGCATCAGTGCAATGAAGTGCCAGGATTTGAAGGAACAATTATATGGACAGACGAGGCCCATCTAAGCAGTGCCGGAATTTTTAATCGCCATAATAAACCACCATTGGGCTCATGAAAATCCGCACGTAACCGCTACAGTTAATCGTCAAGGACGTTTTGGATTTGGTGTATGGCGTGGTTTTATTGGACACCTATTTTGGTTTTTGGATACCAATAGGTCCTCATTTTTTTTCACGGTAATTTGAATACCGAAAATTTTATTAACATTTTATGACGAGAAATAGAGTAATTTGTAGAAAATATGCCTGTAAGACAAATTCAAAGATTAGTTTACCAACATGATGCCGCCCCAGGTCATATATCAACTGAAACACGAAATTATTTAAATGCTCAATTTGGGGAGGATTGGATAGGTATCTACATATCACTCAGGACTAGTTTATCAATGTCTAGTTAGCTAAAGTGATAACTAGCAATTACTTTAACTAAGTGGACATAATAAACAACAAAGTAGTTTAGATATTGTTTAATTTTTAGGAAATAATGGTCCTATTTTGTGGCCAGCTAGATCTCCCGATATGACCCCTGCTGCCCTTTGGCTTTGAAGTTATTTAAAATATATGATATATAGAGAACGTTCTAAGAATATAGAAGAATTGGAAAACAAAAAACATTAGCTGTGTTTCGGACAATAACTCCTCTCATGATTATAAATGCAACAAATGCATTAAATTATTTTATATTATAAGAAATATTGTTGTTAATACTTTTCCATTGCCTCACAAATGTATTAAATTTTTCTGGAGATAAATATGACGCTAATTTAATAGACCAAAAATGCCAATTTTCCAAAAACGCTTTGTAGGTCGGTAGTCGAAAAAGATAAACGATCGCGGTTTGCGCCATTGTTTGTTTATCGAAAATCGAGCTCAGGACACCTATGTTGGTTTTTGTTTATCTGCCATAGTTTTAGAGAAATGCGTTGTTCTTGTGAACTACTGTATAAAGTGTTATATTCCTACTTCTACTGCCTGCCGCTCAAAATTAAGGAACGCTTCAAACATTTTTTTCCAGCAGCACACCATAATTACATCTTTGAAAAGATCTTTTAATTTCCAGTCTTTTTTGTAGATATCATATTTTCCTATGTTTATTATTTAAAAAGTTATCATCGAATTCATATTATTTATTTTATACTACTACTATACTACTTTGGTAGGCGTCGCTGTTCTTATAGTAAGCTAAATTAAATATTATTCTATAACATAAAGTAGGCTTTGAAAAATAGTTAAATATTAATACAAGGTTATTCTTAACTTGTACGCATAAACTTAGGGTACGATAGCTTAAAATGAATAAATTACTAATAATGCAAAAAAATGTAGTAAAAGTTTTTAAGCTGCCGAGATGATTCTTTGACATTTAAAAAAATGTTGTCATTTGTGAATTTAAATTTTTCGTACTTGTCAAAACTAAGCTATAAATAATTCAGGACAACATACATATTGGCTATTACCTATACAAATTAGATTGATCATTCAATGCAACTAAAAATTGGTAAACAAACACAAATTACGAATTTTATAGTAATGAAATTTATTAACTTTCAAAAACTGTATTACTCTATTTTATAATTAACTCTATTGAAGCCTATCTTATCGATGCTCCATGGTTATTTTCAAAGTAATTTAATAATAGCCACATTTTCATTTCTTGTTACAGTTCTTTGCCTCGCCATTTAATTAAAAACACATTCGTAGGTTATTTAATGTGGAAAATATTTTATGTTCTTGGATGGTTTCGTTCTAGATATCTAACTGAAGGAGCATTTTTCTTGGCTTCTCAATAAAACAGCAACATATCCACCTTTTCACTATGTGCAAACATTTTAAAACTATTTTCTTTACTTGATCTAACATAATGTAAGTAAGAGTTATGTCATTAACAAATGATGTTATTTTGTTCAAAGACAACTTCATTTTTTATCCGGTGATTTTAGCTTCAAAAATAATGATTTTTCGGAACGTCTAGGGACCAGCCAAAAATTAGTCTACCCCCTGCAGAATTTCCCCAGGAATACGAAAAAAATAGTGTTGACCACTCAAAACGGCGGTTTTGTTATTTAACTTTTTGTAGACAAAATGAATTTTGCAACTTAGTTTTTTGCTTATATCTTCGCTTCTAAAGGTAGTCGAAAAATGTTCGACTCGCCAATTTCTTCGTCATGGGCCCCCTATAAGGTAGGTAGGTATACGCAAAGAACGAATCTTTGATTGTTAATAAAATTTTTTTGCAAAACTGAAAAAATTGAAATTTTCGACTCTCGAACTTTGAAGTACTGTAGAAATAAATATAAAATCTGTATGTTAACGATATTAGGAGAAATAGTACATATTTTTACCCTTAATAATATTATGCACTTTGTTCCGTTACAAACTATTAATTAGTTTTTTGCAATTAATTTATAAAGAAAAATTAAACATCAAACATATTAAAAGATCAAATTAATATTTTACAATTCTGTTTCTGTAGATACATTGTATTTGACGTACATTTACATAACCAAAAAGAACCCTGCAAAAAAATTTTAATTTGCGATTTCTTTACACGCAAAAAATCAATTTTCCTACTTAAACAAATAAATGCAAATATCTCAATAAATTTTGCATAAAATTTATTGCAACCAACGACATTTCAATTGTCACGAATTAAAAAAAGAATTGTGCTCCGATGCTTTGGAGCCGAGGAATAATTCACGTCTTTTGAGATTACAGAGGAATTTGAATATATTTTTACTTGAAAATTTATCACTTACAAAAAGTGCCATGGAAAAAAATCGAGAAAATTGCTTCTTTGGCGCTCGCGCGGACGCTGGACGCCAGATCCCCTCCACTCTTTCACTGCGAGCGGCGCACTTGGACAGTCTCACCGCGGCGGCAGCTTTATTTCTCTTTTTCTCGGCTTCAGGAGTACTAGATGGACGTTTTTTTTTAATTCAACTTATTTTTTTCTCAGCTTTCCGATTCTTCGATTATTTTTCAATAATTCAATTACGTTGCTTCATAAAATAAATATTTAAAGATTACATACAATTTATTTGATAATACATCGATGAGTGAATAGTTTTTACACTTGTTGGGGATAAAAAAGGTATACATTTTGTATTTAAAAATTAATTTATTGAATATACAAAATGAAGTTTATTTTTCCGTCCTCATTTTTTTTTAGGTTGATTTCCTGTGTCGGACTCGCTGTCCGTTTCGTCTCGCACTTCAGCGTACAGACAATCATTGTCATCATCGTCATTGAAGGGGGGAGGGGGATCTGGCGTCAATAAATTTTATGCAAAATCCACTGAGATATTTACATTTGTTTAAGATGCAAAATTGATCTTTTGCGTAAAAAAGTAGCAAATTAAAATTTGTTTGCAATATTTTTTTGATTAAGTATATAAATGTACGTCAAATACAATGTAACTACCGAAACAGAATTGTAAAATATTAATTTGATCTTTTAATATAACAGTTTGAATTTTTTTATATAAATTAATTGCAAAAAAAAAATTATTAATATTTTGCAACGGGATAAAGTGCATTTTATTAAGGGTAACATATGTACCATTTCTCATAATATCGTTAACATGCAGATTTTATATTTGTTTCTACAGTACTTCAAAGTTCGAGGATCGATAAATTCAATTTTTTCAGTTTTTTGCCATAAAATGTTATTAACAATCGTTCTTTGTGTATACCTACCTTATAGAGGAGCTCATGACGAAGGAATTGACGGGTCGAACGTTTTTCTATGACCTTTAGAAGCGAAGATATAAGCAAAAAACTAAGTTGCAAAATTCATTTTGTTTACAAAAAGTTAAATAACATTTAAAGCCACCGTTTTGAGTGGTCAACACTATTATTTTCGGATTCCTGAGGAAATTCTGTAGGGGGTAGACTAATTTTTGGCTAGTCCCAAAACTTTCCGAAACATTTTCCTAATATCACCGGACTATTTGTAGAAAGAATAATGTTTAGTTTGGTTATCGTCATGCATATTTTTGTTACTTTTCTATCCAAATTTTGAACGGCAGGCAGTAGAAATATACAGAATATAATTTTCTACGGTAAGTCAGAAGAAAAACGCAATTCTCTTGATAAAAGAATCACCCCGTACAACCCACATCAAAATAAACTTTAATATTGACTCCACTGTTACAGTATAACACTTTGTAACAGTAAATCAGTATTATTTTTACACTCAAGATTGTACATTCGTTTTTACTTGACTCTTAAACTCATTTTTTTGTACTGTTTTAGACCGGAAATATAATGGCCCGTCTTAGAAACCGGTTTTGACGTTGCATTTTCTCCATCAACCTCGGGATACTTCTTATAGGTATACACCCATAGATACAAAAGTTAAAAATTTATACCTACTCTTGCGCCAATAATTATTGCTCTATTTTACCTTTGGGGAAAAAAAGGTAAATTAAATATGTTTGAAACGTGAGCTGGAAACAAACCAATTACGAAATTGTTGAGTTGTACACTCCAGTACGTAATTTTGAATAGTTTCAAGATATTTCTATCTTTAACGCACAAAATTAAGACGATATACAGTGTGCTCGCGAATCGTTGAAACGATAGTCCTTAATCTAAAACTTGTTTTAGGTGTATTTTAATTATTTGCAAAGCAAGCAGGTCATGGCAACAGGGCAAAATATGCTTCTCCTCCCAGGAAAAGTACTTTTCCTGTCATTAATATATCATTGTATTTGTAAAAGTTATTCATAACTGAAAATTATCCGATTGCAGACAACTTCAGACAAATTGGCCAACTTTGCGTTACCTAATATTCCCAAGTAGCAATTGTTTGTTGGAACTTAGTAAGTAAAAATTATAAGTAGTGTAACACAATAAACTCGAGTCCCGAAAGACACGCCTCGCGTCGTCCGAATATTCTGCCTCTCCTATAAATGATAAGAAAATTTTCAAGAACGGGGTGGGGTGATAGTGGACACAAAGATGTATAGTTTAAAAATATTTTGAAATATACAGGATGATCCGCTTACGTGTGGCGCCATGAACTTATGTTTCTTAAACGGAAGACCCAGTATATTATTACATATTTGATTTTTTTTTTAAAGACAATTCAATCGATACACCATTTGATGGGCCTACGATGGGTCGGTATCATGATATGGGTAAATTTGTACCAAACACATTTCAATTTCGTGAGCTCACCGTAATGTAACGGAACAGCATTGTGAGATCTGGTTTGTGAAAAAAAAATCGTCAAAAACATCTAGTTTGCGCTATTGTCATCGCATATAACGAGTCAGAAAACGCGAAATCTACTTTTCCTCATTTTTTTCAAATGCAACATATTATATGCTATAGCACCAAATGAAAGCCCTTTGAGAGAGCTCAGATACTTTGTTTAGACACCTAAATAAAAGGGTTTACGCGAAATAAAATTTAGTTCAGAGTAAAAATGTGTTTTAAATCAAATTAAAAAATTTCCGAAATTCGAAATTTTTTGATCATTTACTTCTATCGTTTCGATGATCCGCGGACATACCATACTGTCCAAGGTGGACCAAATTAGATGGGATTTGAGGTTTTCTCTAAAACTATAGCAGATAGACAAAAGCCGATATAGGTGTCCTGAGCTCGATTTTCGAAAAACAAACAATGGTGCAAACCGCGATCGTCTATCTTTTTCGACTACCGAGCTACAGAACATTTTTGGATAATTGGCATTTTTGGATGACCTCTATATCTCAATTACCAAGTGTCGAATCGAGGATTTAGTAACACTTTTTTGAGTAGAATCCGTTGCTGATAAGAAGAAAATTATGCATGTCTCAATTTTCGAGATATAGACACATAACTTCTGTTTTTCTAAATGGAACACACTGTAAAGTATTTCATTATTCGATCACAACCTAAAATAGCTATCCAACGACACATCATATGTTATATTTATCTCTAGAAAAAGTGGTTAATTTTCGAAAAACGTAATGTTTGTGAGGAGGCCATGGAAAACTATTAACAACACTTTTTATAATATAAAATAATTTTGTCAAAAATAGAAAAACTAAACAATAAATGTTCGAATTGTCTTCGATTGACATCTATGCATCTTTGACACCTTCTCCTTGCAGCATTTGTTGCATTTCCAATCATGACAGGAGTTATTGTCCGAAACGCAGTTAATGTTTTGTTTTCCAATTCTTCTATGTTATTAGAACGTTCTCTATATATAATATTTTTTAAATAGCCCCAAAGCCAACAGTCGGCAGGGGTTATATAGGGAGATCTAGCTGGCCGCAAAATAGGACCATTATTTCTTAAAAATTAAACAATACCTAAACTACTTTGTTGTTTATGAATGTTCAGTTAGCTAAATTAATTGTTAGTTGTCAATTTAGTTAACTAAGCTAACTAGACATAGATAAACTAGCCCTCCCCAAACTAAGCATTTAAATAATTTTGTGTTTCATTTGACGTATGACCTGGAGTGCCATCGTGTTGGTAAATCAATCTTTGAAATAGTCTTACAGGAATATTGTCCACAAAGGGCTCTATTTCTTGTCGTAGAATGTTAATAAAATTTTCGGTATTCAAATTACCGTAAAGAAAATGAGGACCTACTTTTTGATATCCAACTGACCTATTATTTGGTATATAATAAAACCATAAAACCATACCATACACCAAATCCCAATCGTCCTTGACGATCTTCATGAGCCCAATGGTGGTTATTATGCCGATTAAATATTCCGGTACTGCTTATATGGGTTTCGTCTGTCCATATAATTGTTCCTTCAAATCCTGGCACTTCATTGCACTGAGGCAAAAACCACTGGCAAAAATCGAGACACCTTTAAAAGTCGTTTGGGTATAGATGGTGATTAATCCTAATTTTATAGGGTTTAAATTTATTTTTTTTATAAGCAACGCAACGCAGTTGTTTTTGGGATTCCTAAATTTGCCTGTATTTCGCGAGACGATATATTAGGATTTTCTTTTCTCTTCTCTCTACAGCTTCTCTACCTGCTTTTTTAAATTTTTTTGCTAGAGGTGTTACAAATCATCCAAGCTCTTTTAAATTTTGTTGTAGCATTTTGAATATGTTTATATCTGGCTGTCTCTTTTCTGAATATCTAAATACATTGTTTAGGCGGTACGTTTGGCACAAAGTTTTGCTGTCTATAACTTACCTATTAAAATAAAGCTGGGAAGCTAAATTTTAATCTTCTCCGCATTCTATGAAACACTTAATCATATCACATTTCTTACCATTACTAAATTGAACCATTTTTAACAACGTTCACTCACAAGTAACTCACAGATTAGTTTTTGAGATTTTCGATTATTTCAATTTTCTTTTTTTTTTTACCATCGCTTTCTCTTAGAAATGCGATAAATATGCATAGATGTCAATAGAAGACAATTCGAACATTTATTGTAGTTTAGTTTTTCCTATTTGGCAAAATTATTTTATATTATAAAAGTGTTGTTGTTAGTAGTTTTCCATGACCTCCTCACAAATATATTAAATTTTTCGAAAATTAACCACTTTTTCTAGAGATAAATATGACATATGATATATCGTTGGATAGCTAATTTAAGTTGTGATCGAATAATGAAGTAATTTACAGGGTGTTCCATTTTAAAAAAACACAATTTGGGTCTATATCTCGAAAACTGAGGCATGCATAATTTTCTTCTTATCCACAACGGATTCTACTCAAAAAAGTGCCTTAAGAATGTGTTACTCGATTTTCGTTTCGACAATTGGCAATCGAGATATAGAGGTCATCCAAAAATGCCAATTTTCCAAAAACACTCTGCAGCTTGGTAGTCGAAAAAGATAAGACGATCGAGGTTTGCGCCATTGCTTGTTTCTCGAAAATCGAGCTCAGGACACCTACATTGGTTTTTGTCTATCTGCCATAGTTTTAATTGGTCTAATTTGGCCCACCCTGTACTGGTATAAAATGTCTTAGTACGTTTAAAGGAAAAAAAAACATTACGGAGGACTTTGCGAAAGCAGTTCTAATTTAAATCCTTCTGCATCTACTTGTTTAACTAAACAACTTCCTGTGTCAACTCCCCGTGAACGTTCATTTAAACCTTACAGACAGACGTCTTTAAAAAATATATCTGTTATAGTACGACACATAGAAAGGTAGAAATAAAACAAAAATATGCAAGAACAACATCCAACATTTAAACTTACTGCACAGGTTGCATGCTGCAAGAGCGGCCGCCTGCGCCTGTAGTCGAGGAGATGCAGAACTCTTGCCAAAACCCCTGGATAACAGTTAAAAACAAATATTATTACTGCATATACAAAGTCAGAGAAGAACACCTACCAGGCAGATAAATCCTGAAGACGAAGTTAACGCCACAATGTTTGAGACAACAGAGAAGTGGGACTTTGTACACGTTGAAACCAATAACACAGATGAGCAAATCATTACAAAAGATGAAACCATTAGAAAAACTTGCCAGTAAACGCAGTTCAGAGTTTACGGACTACGGAGTGGATGCATCAGAACAGTTTTACAGAAAAAATGGAAGAGATATTCCCAATAATACCTTAAATAAAATTTTAGTATACAGGGTGTTAACTAATTGCTAAGCATCACACTCAGGATGAATATTTCTCATAAAAGACAAACAGTTCATATAAAACTTATCGCAAGAAATAAAAAGTTTGTCGTAGATAAACTTATATTACAAACTTATCGAATAAGTAAGAACGAAAATAACGCGCGAGTCTGGAAATCAGAATAGACTTACCCCTGTTCCTTCTCGCTTCCAGCGTTGTTGAGTAACACCAAAATTGTATATCTTAGAGCAGTAAATTAATGTTTAGAGTACTTCGAATATCTTAATATCCACGAAAAACTGTATACTGTCAATTAAATGAAGAAAATGGAGAGTTGTGATTTGTACGTGTACCGGGTGGACTAAATTGGATGGGATTTGGGATTTTCTCTAAAACTATGGCAGATAGATAAAAACCAGTATAGGTGCCCTGAGCTCGATTTTCGAGAAAAAACAAGGGCGCAAACCGCTATCGTCTATCTTTTTCGATTATCCAGCTACAGAGCGTTTTTGGAAAATTGGCATTTTTGGATGACCTCTGTATCTCAATTATCCAGTGTCGAATCGAAAATCGAGTAACACATTCTTAAGGCACTTTTTTTGAGTAGAATCCGTTGCTAATAAGAAGAAAATTATGCATGCCTCAGTTTTTGAGGCATAAACATAACTTGTGTTTTTTAAATGAAACACCCTGTAAATTACTTCATTACTCGATCACAACTTATAACGATATATCATATGTCACATTTATCTCTAGAAAAAGTGGTTAATTTTCTAAAAATTTAATATATTTGTGAAGAGGCCATGGAAAACTATTAACAACAACACTTCTTATAATATAAAATAATTTTGCCAAAAATAGGAAAAACTAAACTACAATAAATGTTCGAATTGTATTCCATTGACATCTATGCATTTTTGACACTTTCTCCTTACAGCATTTGTTGCATTTCCAACCATGACAGGAGTTATTGTCCGAAACGCAGTTAATGTTTTGTTTTCCAATTCTTCCATGTTATTAGAATGTTCTCTATATATGATATTTTTTAAATATCCCGAAAGCCAAAAGTCGGAAGTGGTTATTATCGGGAGAACTAGCTGGCCACAGAATAGGACCATTATTTCATAAAAATTAAACAATATCTAAACTACTTTGTTGTTTATTAAGGTCCAATTAGCTAAATTAATTCTTAGTTAACAATTTAGTTAACTTAGCTAACTAGACATTGATAAACTAGTCCTGAGTGATATATAGATACCTATCCAATCCTCCCCAAATTGAGCATTTAAATAATTTCGTGTTTCATTTGACGTATGGCCTGAGGTGCTATCGTGTTGGTAAATTAATCTTTGAAATTGTCTTAACAGGCTATTTCTTGTCGTAGAATGTTAATAAAATTTACGGTATTCAAATTACCGTGAAAAAAATGAGAACCTACTTTTTGACATTTAAGATTATTTCGATTTTCTATTTTTTACCATGGCCTTCTCAATAAATATGCATAGATGGATGACAATGGAAGACAATTCGAACACTTATTGTAGTTTAGTTTTTCCTGTTTTTGGCAAAATTATTTTATATTATAAGAAGTGTTGTTGTTGTTAACAGTTTTCCATGGCCTCCTCACAAATATATTAAAAATTATTAAAAATTTTCGAAAATTAACCACTTTTTCTAGAGATAAATATGACATATGATATATAAGTTATGATCGAATAATGAAATAATTTACATTTAAAAAAACGCATGTTATGTCATATCTCGAAAACTGAGGCGTGCATAATTTTCTTCTTATCAGCAACGGATTCAACTCAAAAAAGTGCCTTAAGAATGTGTTACTCGATTTTCGATTCGACACTTGGTAATTGGGATATATAGAGGTCATCCAAAAATGTCAATTTTTAAAAAACGCTCTGTAGCTCGGTAATCCAAAAAGATAGACGATCGTGGTTTACGCCATTGTTTGTTTCTCGAAAATCGAGCTCAGGACACCTATATTGGTTTTTGTCTATCTACCATAGTTCTAGAGAAAACCCCAAATCCCATCTAATTTGGTCCACCCTGTGCAATTATCATCAGCCAAGCCATTCAAGTAGTGCAATATCTGATTGGAATAATTTACCATTTTGTAGGTAGTATCGCAAATAATCACCAAAAGTTGGTTTCTTTTAAATACAGTAACAATGTTAAATTGTAAACCGTCACAAATCGTTCTTTTATTAGCACTTTGACAAAACTGCTCAGTAGGGTGGGCCGAAAAACATGAAAATTTGAATTTGCAAATGATATAGTTTATAATTTGTTGCTATGTATCTAAAATTAGTTCGGCTAAATTTTTTGCCAAATCGGTTAATATCTAGCCGCTCTCCCCACTGCCTTGAAAATGAAGGAAATGGCCGATTTTTCGATTTTTAACATTTTTCAAATTGACGTTTGAAATTTTTTTATGACTCTTTATTAATGTCTAAACGTGTGTGGCAAAAATTTTCCGAATAAAATATTTTTCATTTCCAGGGAAATTAGGAATGTTCTACAAAAAAAACCTTATTTTCATCAAATTCTACTTTTTAGTAACCTAATTTCCATGGAAGTAAAAAATATTTTATTCGGAAAACTTTTGCCACTCACGTTTAGACATTAATAGTCATAAAAAAAAATTTTAACGTCAATTTGAATAATGTTAAAAATCGAAAAATCGGCCTTTTCCTTCATTTTCAAGGCCGTGGGGGGCCGGTTATATATTAACCGATTTGGCTAAACATTTAGCCGCATTAGTTTTAGATACATAGCAACAAATTATGAACTATATCATTTGCAAATTCAAATTTTCATGTTTTTTGGCCCACCCTACTGCTCAGTGCTCCTAGGCAGTTTTTGATGAGACTCATCAAACAGCAAACTGCGAAATCTCAAAAAAACAACACATTTTACGACAAGTTGGAAAAATATTTTCTATATCTAAACTGACTAGTTTTAAAAATTGATAATTGGTTTTGGTAATATCAGTGGCGTCAGATGTTTTTATTAAAAAGGGCAACTTGAAACCCGCCAGCAGTTGTTGAATAACAAAATGAAGGGGGGCGTTGAGGCTCAAAAGTGTAAATTTAAAATATGCTGTTTTCTGAATATCTTTAAAAACCAGAATAATTTTTTAAGGCCCTCTATATCAGAAGTGCTGTATTTCCAGACCCATATTTATCTGAACTTTTCGTCTTATTTTTATGAGAGGAATTTATCCAGAAAGTGATGTCTAGCAATTAATTAAAACCCTGTATGTTACTTTTTATTCGACATAATTTAAGCAGATGGCAACTGCTTATATACCGGTTGTTTCATGACAAACTGAACATACTTCTAACGGTGACTCCTTGCCTATTCACGAACAGCTATAGAAATTTATCTGCAGTGCTTAATACCTGAGATACAGGGTGATGAACTATTTGTGGCCAACATTTCTTTTGGCCAGTACTTCCCTACTAGTTATCAAATTTTTTTAAAATTTTATACAATTTGTGTACTTATCAATTTCAAGATTTATTTTTCTTATCCCTGTAAAAAAGAACACTCTGTATATATATATTTTGTTCAACATTCAGTGGGAAATTATAGTTCATACATCAGTAAACAAAAGTATGTAAATATATATTTTGTAAAACAGTTTTTGATTTTTTTTTTACAATCGAGACGGCCAAAGAAACGTTGGCCAAAAGTAGTGTATCACCCTGTATATCAGTAATTAAGCGCTACAAATTTCTATCTAGATATCTATCTTAGAATTATATACAGTTCGTCAAGGAACACCCTGTATACGTTAAATCTATTCAAAAAATTATTACAACCCTCCTAAACAACATCGCCAAAGACCATTAATGTTGTTAAAATTTGTAATACAAATACCATTCGCCATAGAAAGCGCATTACGTAGAAATGCTTGAGGGACGGCTATAAACTTTATAGTTCGATAAAAACAGGAAGTATAAAGGAAAAGATTAGACGATCAAGAAAACTTTGTAAAGATGTTCATCTCTACTTACCCTTTCAGGAACTAACGAGTCTATCTCGTAATCGAAGGCAAAATAGTTTTCAGAGAAGTGGGGGTACGTTTTGGACAAGAATTTAGGAAAATAAGAATTGTAGCAAAAAATGTAGAGATGTCTTTTTTAAAGGTTTATGAAAGGTTCCCGCACATTTTATATAAAACGGCTCTCGGTGAAATTTTCTGAATTTCTAGTATGTTATAAATTGAGACCTCCTGATTAAAACTGCAAAGGTTCCAACTCAATCCTATGACTAGTTTTTGAGGTAGAGAGGGTTGTAGTTAAAAAGTGGCTTTTTTCATAAAACACCTTTGTGACAATTTAAGGATTCGATTGCAATTTTCTTGCATGAATGTTATTTATTTAACTAAAAATAATAATATTGTGACAAAATATTTGTTCATATACAAAGCAGATATTTCATGTTGAGGATAAGTTCATAATAAATAGTAATACGACTCTTATATGAGCTGAACTAATTTTAGTTTATATACAGGAATAATCGAGTTTAAGACTATAAGTTCTGTTTCAAAGGAACAATTTCATGATTTATTTACCTTTTGTGAACCAGTTCAAGATGAGCATGAACTGCTTCGTGTGAAACGAAAAGATTTGTTGGTATTTTTATGTAACATGAAACAGGGGTTAAGTGGTGAATTTTTACAGGCAATCTTTCGATATTCAAGTCGACAAGCTGTTAGCATAATAGTCCACAGTACCTTTTGTTTAATGATTATTAACAGGCTGAATTTTCGTGAGTAGCTTCGTTTTGACGAGACGCCCAACTTTTCTCTGTGCGAAAATTCTCGGTAGTGGTAGCTATATGAGCTGCGCTTGGGTTATGTCTATTGGGTGATTGTTCAAATTTTATTACTAACAGTTAGTTTTTTAGTTAAATCTTAAGATAATTTGATAAAAAACCAGAAAAAACGTTTGTCCTACAAAATCGATGGTTTGACGGAAGCGTCCCCCACCCCCAACATGTCCAACTAACGAGGTCAAAAAAATGATTACTAACAAGCTAATTTTGTTACTGCTGCTTAATAAATGTTTTTAAATTCAAATGGCCACATTGTCCTACAAATTGAATGGTATGTTTTTCCAGTCCTACGCTAGGAAATTGTCAGTCCCACGATAACACTTTTCTCATTACTAACTGTAGGACAAAGATAACACATAATAGGTTAGTGTATTCTCTGCCTAATAAAATAGTGTCCTACAAAAAAATTGGTATGTATCGCTAGTTCGACACAAATTATTTTAAATAACGAATTATTTTATAATTGCTGTGTTGGTAAATTAATATACTTTTATTACTTAAGCGGAATTCTGATGTCTACCAAATTTTGCACATAGATTCAGATTATCAAAAAACAACATTTCTCTTGATTTTAAACCCTAATATGCAAATTTACCTTCGTTGCGAATTTTTTAATGTTTCATGCACTTTTATATGTTTTATTAAATGTTCGACTACAAGACCAAAAAATTTTCTTTATAATTCTAATGTAATATTATTTTTAATGTTTAATTGTTTGTTTAATTCAGAAATAACATATTAATATGAAGAGTATGAAAAAAAGTGGGAAAATTACTTTAAAAAAAATTGTATACAAAAAATATCTTTTTTGAATAGCCAAAGAAAAAAAAAGAAATATGCATAGTTTCCATATTTGAATCACTCTCTTTTATTATATATAAAAAAATATATATTTATGCATATAACAAAATAAATTAATCTTCATCAGATTCATCCTCGTCGTTACAATCATTCTCCTCATCTTCTTGGCACCTATCATTTTCATCGTTTATGTTATCTAACTCTATAATAAAATTTAAAAAAAATTGAAGGCATGTTACTGAATTTGAGCTCTACAATCCTGATACAACTAATCCGATTGCAATTGTCTATATCGATGGCATGTACAGCTATATTCCCAAAGGCAGCAACTTTAGAACATTGCAACAAACGTATTCAAAACATAAAGGACGCCAATTAGTAAAACCGAAATTGGTTCTAGCATCAGATGGATATATTTTAGATATCCATGGGCCATATTTTGCCAATTTCTATAATAATGACGCAGCAATGTTAAGAAATGAAATAGAAAGGGACGCCCAGGGTTTGCAGGATTGGTGCGAGGCAGGAGATATTTTTATCTTGGATAGGGGCTATCGGGACGTGATTCAAATAGTTGAAGAGATGGGAATAGAATGTAGGATGTCGCCACTGCTTGCGCCAGGACAATCCCAGCTAGATACTGAGGAAATCAATCGAAGCTGATTACCAAAACTAAATGGATAGTGGAAGGGAGAAACGGCCACATAAAATCAATTTTTAAATTTGTTCAAAACATTATTCCTATGTCTCATGATAATATTGTGTCTTTTTACCGAATTGCTGGGACCATCATAAATCGCTACAGCAGCTTTGGAGGTTGATTCAAATGGATGAAGCCAATGTTGGGTTGGCACATGAAATGAAGGAAAGAATGAATATGGTTAACGTAATGCAGGCAAGAGTAGAGGTGGAAAACCTTCGAACTCGAAATGGTAGATGAAATCAATTCGTTTAGCTGATTTTCCAAAACTTTCCATTAACTATCTTAAACGCAGAACATTCGGGATATATCAATTACAATTGTCTCCCTCCTATTGTCCAAGATAGGCTGCAGAGAGAAGAGACCGATGTAATTGAGTTAGACGAGCTAATAGAAGAACCTGGGCTGATACGTTTGCGAGTTTATTCTAAATTTCGCAAGGCTACCAAATATCAAATATCGCTTATCAAGATGACAGAGAAGACGATGGAATTAAGTTGATTTCTATCTACTACTGCACAAGAGCTGGCGTCAGAACTCTGGTAACATGTGCACATGTGGCCAGTGTTCTATGGTTTCTAGGATATGCTCGACATATCCTCAAAGTAAAATATCCAAGTACGGCGCTTTTGGAAAACATTTTGGATGCTGCTAATAGACCACAACATAATCCTATATGAGACATGTTATTACTCATATTTCCCTTTTTCTTGTTGGATATATGATCTATCATTGTCATTAAACGCATATTACTTGCTTATTACATTATTTGTTGCTTATTACTAAATATAGAAGTTAATAGCGGCGTGCACTGTTCATATTTATCGTACGATGGAAACATGCGGCGTCATTATTTGCACCCACAAAAACGCATAACTGGATGGTAGCGCTTTCAGGATAGAGATGAAAGTGTTTCTTAAAAGTGCTTATTACAACAAGTAAAATGGAATATTTAAAAAAAAACCCGATGAATGTATCTAATCGTACCAGTTTCATATGACCGAATCAAAATGAGAACTAAATCATGTTCGGCTACCATAATTGTCTGCACATTTTCAATTTTACTTCAATCGGACAATTTCTAGAGAAGTTCAACATGGCGAACTCAAGATGGCGACCAAACATCAAAATCTAATATGGCCTATAAAATTCTCGACAAAATACTCTTTCAAATAAAAAAAACTACATCAAAATTCGATCACCCGTTGAAGAGATATGAAGCCACAGATAGACAGACAAACAAACATACTCGTCAAACTTATAACACCCCTCCTTTAGGGGTCGGGGGTTAAAAATAAATGTTGTTTCCTTGATAATGTGGACCTGCATAAGGACGTTTTACCGACGTCGAATACGATTTTCTTGAAAAATGTCCAGTTTTCTATGTTGGGCCTGTAAACTTTGTTCAATTGGTCGAATACTACATCATACTATATTTTTATCAAAATTAACCGAAATTCACTCGCTCTGTGTATGAACAAATATTTTGTCACAATATATTATTTTTAGTTAAATAAATAACATTCATGCAAGAAAATTGCAATCGAATCCTTAAATTGTCACAAACATGTTTTATGAAAAAAGACACTTTTTAACTTTAACCCCATGTACCTTTAAAACTAGTCATAGGATTGAGTTGGGACCTTTACAGTTTTAATCAGGAGATCACAATTTGTAACATACTAAAAATTCAGAAAATTTCTCCGAGAGCCATTTTATATAAGAAAATGTGCGGGGTCCTTCCGACGTTCGTTTGTGGTCAAATTGAGAGATATAGCGCCTTTCTTTTTTCAATCCTTTGAAGAAGTACATTTTTTTACACTCGCATTTACTCTAAAACAATGAATGCCGTATTACGTCAAAAATACTCTGTGACTGATATAATTTACGATAAAAATTAATCAAGATAATAACAGTGCAGTGCTATTGGTAAGATCACTTGCATTAATTATTAATTTCCCGGTACTCGAAGAAATTACACAGGCCCACGGAAAAAAAATGTGTCCACCAGTCTAAACCATCATATCCTTATTTCCTGGGTCTGTGTTATTTTTTGTGCCATTCGATTCAGCTCGATGGAATCAGTGTATCTGTGAGTACTTTTAACTCCAATTTGTCTAAACAAATTAACTGAAATTTTGAGCAGTGTTTTTTTTTACCTCTCACCGCTTACTTAGCGAGAACGGTAATAGACGCGTCAAAAATGCACTGGACCTTTATTGTAGAGCATCGAATTTCCCACACAAAGTTCGCGATAGCATATTTTTATCTACGAAGTTTACGAGCTGCAGACACCCGCACGCAAGCGTAAAAATGACCGGTTTTCACGTTGCTCTTCAAGCGGTCCGGGCGCTTTTCTATTTTCCATTAAAAATGAAAATGAAGGACGTCTTCAAAAAATTTCAAAAATTCATGGAGCTTGTAAATAGCATACTAGTGGAGTCAAATTAGGACTAAATAATTCGCAATGTGAATGGTCAGGGTCAGGGCACGTATTTTGTTTTAACGTGTTCAGGAATCAACTTAAGTTCACAGTCTAGTTTTGCAGTTTTTTTAAACAATTTAATTTTTCAGACCCTGTTTTCCATCGGTTTTCTTTGAATATCTCGAAATCTATAAGTCCTATGGAAACCAGCAAAAAGAGGGAAAATGTTCGTTATGAGCTTTACAATAAAAGTACATAACTATAATTCATTCCAATTGTTATTATTTAAAAAAATTGAATATTACAAAATTATGCGTTTTTAAACAAATCACTGTTTTTTCAAAAACAATAGATACTATTCAATGAAATTTTGGAGAAATATAGCTCTTATAAAATACAATCACCACTTAAAATTTCAAAACAATATAGTTATTAAAACGGCTCGAATATACAATTGTTGCTAAAACTTTGCACCCTTGTGAAATCCTGCCATCAAAACCAAGAAATGTGTACGATGGCTCAAATTGTAGCTTTGTCTCAGTACTTTAAGATCACGGAGATTTTGTTTTTTTTTTCAAAACTTAAACCCTTTTTATTGCAGTTGTTTATAATTTTAGAAATTGTAGTTATAAACAAATTCAAATAACTCTGTTTTTTATGAAATCAAAAACGGTAAAGGAGTAATGAAAGTAGATTAAAAAAGCCAATTTAAAAAAAAAATAATGCTCTACTTACGTTTGGAGCTGAGATACCTTAGTTTTACGTTTAGGTCACTTATAAATAAACAAATCGATATCTTATTGAAATTTGGACTGGTAATTCTCCAATGTCTATTATTTTGTCTCTGCTACTTGAAAATAATTCAAAGCTACAATTGTTAAAAGATACATTATAGAGGCCCGAAAGGGCCTGTATACAGCTCTATACATTTAGCGAATTTTGTTAGAGATCCGAAAATCACCAAATATGTCTAAATATTATATTACGTTTTTACAAACCAGATTTTGGTCGCTAGGTAGCCCAGTGGGTAAGGCGACTAGCACTTTTTATTCAGGATGCGGACGTCTCGGGTTTAAATCCTTCTCCCAATATATATTTTTTTATTGTATCAGTAATATTAAATGTTTTACAAAGCTGCATACATGAACATAAGGGTAATTGTTCAAGTTAGGGTAATTGTTCAAGTAAGATTGGTTTACCATTTTCGTGATAAAAATTAAAAGTTATAAAAAAATTGAAAATGTGCAGTATGTTCTCAAAGCAGCTTTATTCGATGTTACTTTAACAATTGTAGCTTTGGAAATCTTCAAATATCAGAAACAAAATGATAAGCATTGGAGAATAACCAGTCCAAATTTCAAGAAGAAATATTAATTTGTTTATTTATAAGTGACCTATACGTAAAAACTAATGTATCTTAGCTCCAAATTCATATAGAGCATTGATTTTTTTTAAGTTGGCTTTTTTAATTTACTCGTTTACAGTGTTTGATTTCATAAAAAAAAACAGAGAGTTACTTGAATTAGTTTATAACTAAATTCTCGAAAACTATAAACAACTGCAATAAAACGGGTTTAAATTTGAAAAAAAAAAAAAATGTTCGGTGACCTTAAAGTATTTATAGAATGATTCAATTTGAGACATCGTACACTTGGTCTTGATGGCAGGATTTCACAAGGGTGCAAAGTTTTAGTAACAATTGTATATTGAGCCTTTTAGTAATAATTTTGATTTAAAATTTTAAGAAATGATTGTACTTTATAAGAGCTACATTTTTCCAAAATTTCATTGAATATAATCCATTATTTTTGAAAGACAGTGATCTGTTTAAAAACGCATTTTGCAATGTTCAATTTTTTAAAAATAATAATAACAATTGGAATGAATTATGGTTTATGTACTTTTATTGTACAGCTCAAAACGAACATTTTTCTGAGACTTCCTTCATTTCTATTTTGAGATGAGACATCTTATTACCACTGACCACGCGGAATATGGAGTACGGGGAATACAGTACCTGTCGGCACGTTTCCCTTACGGTGTAAGACGGAGCTGGGTAACTCGAAAATCTCTTTTATCGAAAAACGTAAGCAATTATCTTTCAGAATAATAACATATCGACTACAACAATCCTTTAAAAAATTTACAATATAGATAAACTATGGCATATTCGAACGACTAATAAAATGTTTTCCGAATAAAAAATTACAAATACATTACGATGCTCCTTCTATGGCGAACAGTTTATTCACAAGTTAAATCTAAATTTGTATTATAATTTTAACCAGTAGTCTTAAACTAATTCGCTAGTTGATATTTATTAACAAATATTCCTCACATAAAAAGCTACTAAATTAATTCAGGACAGTTAACCTATTTTTATCGCCTAGATCTCTAATTCAGAAAAAAATTAGTCTAGAACATTTACTCTAACAAAAGGGCTGACAAAGTATACTTGTAGGAAAGTGTACAAAGGTCATGCTATTGATATTTTTTAACTGTGAATTCACAATTGTTAAGTCGGAATTCACAGGAATGAAATAGTTCTGCTCGATCAGTATACTCGACGCGCATTTTGCCAACCATGTTGGCATCATCTAGAGATTATCCAGATGATGCCAACAAGGTTTGCAAGTCTTTTGGTTAAGGTTCAGAACTACAATTTTTTTCTATCTCTCACAGTTTTAGCTACAACTTTAAGTCCAATCGAATTTAGTCCATCCTGTACGGTGTTAAACACCACATCAAAACTAATATCTACACCCGAGAATTGTACAGGGTTATTCATTATATATTGACCCCCACTTTCTTTCTGTTATTATTGGAAATTAAAAAAGTTTCGTATAAAAGTTGTATATATATATATATATATATATTTTAAATGCAATTAAAAACAATTGCTTGCATAGGTCACGTGATATAAAAAAGAAGGTTGCTTTTTAAATGGAAAACCCTGCGTTTTTTCCCTGATTTCAAATATATAAGGGTTGATAGGTCTAGCTGTAATATTTCTTGACATATCGGACATTAAATATGCTCCAAACATGCATATAGGTATTTTATGGTTATGAAGGAAGCGCAGTAATTCCTCTTACTCAGTAGGCTGTGACTTATGATACTAAGACAACATTGTTACTGTTTTGACAATTCGTGTTATTATTTGATCAAAACAGGTTACACAGAATCAGAAAAGTTTGATATAAGAATAAAAATAAAATCCTGAGATGAACATATTTTATAACATAAAATAACAACGAAAATTTTACAACAGCATCAGCATTAGGTTCATCGACTATTAAAAACCGCTGCCTAAGGAATCACCACTTCCACATCCAGATTTCCTATCCAAGTCTCTTGCAACGAAATAAACTTTGATACTATGCTTGCACTCCACTATGTGGAAATAATTGTTCATAGAACTTTAATAATATGATATTTGAAATCGTCTACTTCAAAAACCTATAAAACGATATGTATCAGTAGTGGGGTAGGGGTGGGGGTGGCTAATCCTAATCACACCCACTTACCCCGGAATAAAATTAAAATATAATTGTTCTGGACAGTTACAGTCGTTACTTGAAAACCGGTCGAATTGGTCTACTTTGAGACCTAATTAAGTTATATTGCGATCCGCTGTACTAGAGTCAAGGAGCCTGGATTTATAGGAAATTGAGTATAGCATAGAAGAGAACAAAATTGCAATTATACTAATCGGTCATGATATGGGAAAAGCCAATTGAGGATTACAAATGAGAAGTAATTTTACCTGTAGATAAGAAAAAAAAGGAATGAACATGAAAGCGTCAATTAAAATTTAATTATTCATTTACGGAGTAAAAAGCATGATTCACTAGAAATAAATGTTCGATTTGAAGTGTTTTTAACAAATGTGCAGGATATTGCAAATTAAAGCCATGTCCATTAGTACATTCATTATACTGCAAAAGTACCCTTAACTGGGGCAAAATTGCAAATAACTCAGTCAAACATTAGTAAATTTCGACATTTGATGGGAAAAGCTGATAAAGCTTTGAAACTTCGCAAATATGTTTATTAAGATCTACTATTGAACATACTAAAAGTCCCCAACTCCAGCTCTTGCGCTTGAGTCGTCGTGTCACAAACATGGTATCCGATTCAATTTTATCTTATATCTCGCTAACCATTAGCTATATCGGAATTGTGTTTCAAATAAAAAATAAAGCTTACAGAATTCTCTACAGAAAAAGTTATATGCATTTTTTCCGTATTTGATTCGCACATTTCTAAAACCGTAAATATCTCTTGTAGAGAAAGAAATCATATCGTTGTTAGTCATAAAATTCTGAATAACATTCAAAATGTTCGTTGTATGTCCGTCTGTATACCAGTCTGATTTTTTTTCTACTTGCTTGATTTACCTATTTGCCCCCATTTACACCAATTTACCCCCCAACCCTTGAACGGAATAAGATCAAAATATAATCTAGTTCCAGATCTCGTTAAAATACATACGTGTACCAAATTTCAAGTCAGTATCTTAAATGGTTCCAGAGTAATCGTGCGCACAAAAAAAATTACAGACCCGACAGACAGACAATTTTTTTTTATAGACAAACTTAAAACAAATAATTTAAGTTGTTAAATAGTACAGTACCTAGAGGTAAAAAATATGTAAAATTTCGGAATAACTTTTCTTTATAGGTTATTATTGTAGTAAAAGATATTATCTTCAGTTTCTATATGGTCCGGATACTTGCTCTTACTCTCAACTCTAAATTTAAATATTCAATATTTGAAAAACTATTACTAATTTATTTTTGAAACGTAGGAAGTTATGTTTTTGGGATCGCTGATTACGAATCTAGTCAAAAAAAAAAAAAAATTAAAATGGCGCCTCTAATATGGCGGATCAAATTTTCTTTTCTAAAACAAGTGTTTTAAACGGAAAAAACAAATTGAGCATCTATGTGATTGCTATATATTAACGAAAAACAGCATTTTTGAAAAAAAAAAATTTAGAGCAATTACAATAAAATGGCGATATTTTGTAAAAAAAAATGTGAAAATGCACATCGTATCGGCCATAACTATTGTATTTTTTGTGATGCAGAAACAAAAAATCATTTTAAAAATTAATTTTCTTTAATTTTATTTCTCATCATTGTTGATGAAAGTGTCACAGTTTCGAAGATATTCAACATTTAAACTAAATACTTTATCCTAAAAACAATGGAATGCCATCTATAAAATACTTCCACATCCAGATTTTCCATCCAAGTTCACAATAAGAAAAACTTGTTTATGGAACTATAATAACATAATATTTGAATCTACCCCAAAAACCCATAAAACGATGTGCCACATCGGTAGTGGGAGTGGTAGTGGGGGTGGATGAAGTAAAAAATTTTTTTTGATGCCTTTGGTTCTGGTACACACACTAAATCACAATTTTATTTTTTTCCCCTCTTCAATATTGGGTGGGAGTGGTAATGGGGGTGGCTAATGCCAAACAAAATTCTTGAGACCTTAGATTCCCTTATATATACTAAATACCAATTTTATGGACTCCTACTTGCTCGATTTACCTATTTACCCCCATTTAACCCCCAACCCTTCAATGGAATAAGATCAAAATATAATCTAGTTCCAGATCTCGTTAAAAAGTTAGACAGACCGACAGACAGAGATTTTTTTTTGCTCAAACTTAAAACCTCGACGTTTCTTGGCATTCTAAGCCTATTTGAACAATAAAAATTTTCAAAAATTTTTTTGCGTTACTGGATGTGGAAGTACTTGTTGAAAATAGCCACCATTATTTAAAATACAACGCTCATACCTTTTTATTAAATTATTTAAACAATTAGAAACAGAGCTGTTATTGTCTTTGTTTAATTCGTACATTGTTTCCCTAATTTTAGTTTTAATTATTTCAACATTCTGATTAAAATCATAAATCACTCTGTTCTTTAAATACCCCCACAAAAATACATCCAAAGGTAGTAAATCAGGGCTGTTTGCTGGCCATGGAATTGGTCCGCCATTACCAATCCAAATGTCAAATTGATCATTTAAATGCTCCCTAACTTGCAAAACACTGTGTGAGGTCGCTCCGTCCTGCTGCAAAATTACTTCATTAAGGTCCTTATCAGAAAAGTGTTCCTTTAAAAGCTCTGCTACCTCTTGCAGAAGTAAATTATTTCCAAATATGTTTTCCGTGTTAGGATAAAATTGAAAAAAATTGGCCCTACAATTTTACCTCTAAAAATTCCATGCCAAATAACCGATTTTCTACAGGATTTTTAGTTTCAGCAACTTTTCTTGTTGATTTTTTTTCTCCCACGAACGCCTATTACTTCCACATCCAGTGGAAGTATAGTAACGACAAAAATTTTTTTTTAAATTTTTAATGTTCAAATAGGCTTAAAATGTCATGAAACGTCGAGATTTTAAGTTTGAGCGAAAAAAAATTTCTGTCTGTCTGTAACTTTTTTGTGCGAGCGTTTATTCTGGAACCGTTTAAGATATTGACTTCAAATTTGGTACACATATGAACTTTAACGAGATCTGGAACTAGATTATATTTTCATCTTGTTCCGTCGAAGGGTTGGGGGGTAAATTGGGGTAAATTTGGGGTAAATGGGTAAATCAAGCAGGTAAGAGTCCATAAAATTGGTATTTAGTATATACAAGAGAAGCTAAGGTCTCAAAAAAAATTTTCCACCCCCACCTCATTATTAAAGGGGATGAAAAAAACATGTGATTTAGTGTATGTACAAGAACGAGAAACCTCAAAATATCTTTTTACTTCATCTACCCCCACTACCACCCCCCTATCACCACCCCCACCCCACTATCGATGTGGGGTATCGTTTTAGGAGTTTTGGGGTAGAGGATTTCAAATATTACATTATTAAAATTCCATAAACAATTATTTTCACATACAAAATTTTTTCGTTGTGAGTGACTTGGATAGAGAATCTGGATGTGGAAGTAGTGATTCCTTGGGCAGCGGTTTTTTTCCTATTGAAAACCGCTGCTGTAGAAACCGACGATTCATTTATCCATAATATATATTTAAGAAAATCAAGGTTTGCATCCAGTCTTTGGAGCATTTGCTGACAACATTTTAACAGTTTTCGCTTGTGATCTTATGTTAGCTCCTGTACCGGTAATAATTTATATGGCCTATAGTCATTCTTTTTTAAAATCCTTTGAATTTTGGAGTACCTTATTCCAAGTTCACGCGATGCTTTCCATTAAATAGTTTCGGGATTTTCTAAAACAATTTTTTTACATAGTCAAACATCTCAAGAATTCTATCAGAATACATGTTTTTAGTCATAGAGGCCTTTGTTTTACAGTAAATCTAGTAATAATACGGACGTGGTAATAGAAACTAAATTTACTTTTGACTTTTAATTTTGATTAAAAAAATTTAGTAAAATTACCAAAAAAATTCAAAATTCATTTTCGTTTGCTCTATTGGTACGCTTTTTTCTTTTAAATTATCAGTTTGTCTCACATGACGGTAAGTATCTAAGAATGTGTTTTTACTAGGAGCAGGGCGATTTGGGTATAATAATGCTTTATATTCTCTTTTAGCTTTTTTATTTTTATTATTTTTAACATAAATGCAAAATATAATAAACTTTTCTACTTCTCTGTAACCCATTTTGATCAAATAATAATACGAAATGGCAAACAGTAACAATGTTGTCATAGTATCATCAGTTACAGTAAGAGTAATTACTGCGTTTCCTTCAAAAACCTTAAAAAATACCTATGTTTGGAGCATATTTAATGTCCGATATATCAAGAAAGAGACCCTTATATATCTGAAATCAGGGAAAAATATCTAAACGAATATGTAAAAACATACAGGGTTTTCCATTTAAAAAACAACCTTCATTGTTATATCACGTGACCTATGCAAGCAATTGTTTTTTAATTGCATTTCAAAAATATATATATTCAACCCTACAGCTTTTATACGAAACTTTTTTTTATTTCCAATAATAACGGAAATAAAGGTGGGGTCAATATATAATGGATAACTCTGTATGATCATAGGAGAGAGTACGCACCATGTTACAATGGCATGTTTAATTTAACCCGCAAAACGGGATTGCCGCAACTAAAGCAAGGCATTACAGTAAACACGCGAATAATTTCCCTGTAGCGTATATGTACTGTATTTCATTATTTGCGCGCGTCTTATGATTGGACGAATTCTAAATTAATTTCTTCATACATTTATGGACTAATAGTTTGTCCTATCACTTTATCATGGGTTGTTTAGGACCTTAATCCAACTCCCAATTTGGTGCAAATAAAAAAAAATGTATTTAAACTATCATCAGGAAATGTTATTTCTATATCAAATCTCCCCACAATAGGTAGCTTAAAAATAATGCCTATTAGTTAATAAAAATGCTTTTTACAAAGAAATTAGCTTTCTTTATTTTTTAACGAAAAATAATGATTTTTTTACTGGATTACTTTTTCCCGGAAATGCTGTAACTTTAGACAGATAAGTGAAATCTACCATTTCCATATTACTTCCACATCCACTGGAAGTATACAATCGAAAGAAAAAAAAAAAGAAAATTTATATCGTTCAATTAGGCTTAGAATGTCATGAAACGTCGAGATTTCAAGTTTGAGCAAAAAAAATTTTTTCAGTCTGTCGGTCTGTCATAACTTTTTTTGTGCGCACGATTACTCTGGAACAGAAATTTTTATTTAAAAAAAAATCGAGAATATTTCAGCTATAATTTGGATTTTTGAAGTTTTTTTCATTCTTTAATAATAAAGAGGATACGATCGATTGCTTGTCCAAAAACACGAAAAGCAATATAAATTGCTGGCCAAAGAAATATGCAAATATTTTCTTTATTGCTTTAAATACACGATATTGACCTGAAATTTGGTACATGCATGTATTTTAACGAGATCTGGAACTAGATTATTTTTGATCTTATTCCGTTGAAGGGTTGGGGGGTAAATGGGGGTAAAATGTTTCAAACAAAAGTTGTTTAGTTCAGAGAGGGACATCTTTTGTTTGAAACATTTTTCCTAAAAATGCACTAGTTCAGAGATGTTTGCCTGCAGGTTTTTGAAAATTCAAAAGTTACACCCCCATCCCCGCTCATCAGGGTGGAGGGGAGAAAAAAATGCTTGGTACAAAAGTTATGTAATTTTTTTTCGTAGAATCAGAATACGAGATCAAGATGGAGAGTGCCATTAAAAATTCAAGTTAGCCCCCGCTTATCATATGTCCCCCTCTGAACGAAACAACTTTTGTCTGAAATATTTTTCGCTGTGTCCCTTCCTGAGGAGATATTATTGTGGATAATTAAAATTTTATTGAGCATTCCTAGTCATAAGCAACATGCATGTGAATGAATAGCCCAATAAGCCGCTTATAGTTAACCGGCGAGACTCTAAAATCTCGACGTTTCATGACATTCTAAATCTATTTGAACAATAAAAATTTTCCATTTTTTTGCGTTACTATACTTCCACTCTATGTGAAAGTAATTCGTATGTTTCTATTTGACAAAAAACAAACATTTTCTGATTTACACCAAAATCGGGTTGAACAACTCGGGATTGCCCTATTTTTCGATCACAACTTTCGCCAAAATCTACTTGCATGCAGCTTTCGCCTCTATCATCTCAACAGACTCACGTATATTCTTTTATTTAACAACAGTAATATGTTATACATTATATGGGCATCGCTGACGCAACAGCGATATTTCCAGTCGCAAGTGGAACCAACCCAGAGATTGGTATTGGTGTGTTAGACATAGTCCTCCCCTAATTCAAAAGTCGTGCCCCGAGTACCTCAAATTTGACATATAGACATTGTTACGTATCATTTTAAGATGTCAAAAGTGGAGGTAGATCCTGCAGGTCAGAGGGATAAGGAAGCCATCTTGGATTATATGTCAAATTGACAGAGCGATGTATTTCAGTAATGGCTGATTCGATCTTCGTGGTCTCTTTTTAACTCGATTCAGATGTTTACTCTGAACCAATAATGACTACATGTTTTTGAGAAAAAAAATCAAAAATAAATGAGATACATGCGTATTACTAAATTCCGAAAATTTTCTATTCAAACTTTGCCCTCCACCTCCCTCTATTTAAATTTTTATTAAAAAAAAATCGAGAATATTTCAGCTATAATTTGGATTTTTGCAGTTTTTTTCATTCTTTAATAATAAACAGGATACGATCGATTGCTTGTCCAAAAACACGAAAAGCAATATAAATTGCTGGCCAAAGAAATATGCAAATATTTTCTTTATTGCTTTAAATACACGAAAATATTATTGACAGAAATACTGATGACATATTCAAATATCCCGTCGCTAGTGTCATATTCTCAAAACCGCTCTAGTCGTCGCACTAGCCACAGCGGACCGCCCTCCTACACATAATGATTCATAATGAAACGGTTCCTAGGTAACAAATGTAATATGAATTAAAACGTTTGAAGTCCGCTATGCAATATGATATTCTGTGCAAAATATAACTGTTTATGACTGAATTTATTTTACGATCGTTTAATGGACATATTTCGATATTGTCGCAGGAAAAAACATTTATATCACCTTCAGTTTTCTTTCTATGGCGTTCGGTCAAGGACCATACTGTCAGCCGCATTTTTTTAAAAGTCAGTTAAAATCTTAAATTAATGTATTGCTCATACAACATACTTCAATACTATGGATAAGTGTGAGAAAATCTATATCTAACCTAACACGAGAGAAAATCTCGTTCAGTTGTGAAACTAAAATATGAATCTTGACCCAAAACACAGAATTTTATATCCTGAATAACTTCTTTTCGTAAATCGAAAATAATAAAAAAATATTTATGATGGCGGCACTCCCGGTTTCCCCGGAAATGACTTTGAAATTTTAAATGAAACACCCTGTATATTTTTACTTTTTTGGATTTCGGAGACGATTTTAAGTACGACTGCGTAGTTTTAAATTTTTTTTGAGACTACTTGCATTATTTAGAGGTATTTTTGTTTTCGCATCTAGAGTGTAATGCACTCAAATCAATCAAATGAACCAAAACTATAAGAGAAAAATGTAAACGTGAAATTTTTCGAATTGGTTTAGTAGCTACGACAAACCAACATTTCCGAAATAACTAATTTATAATTTTATCAACTTTTTCAAATTGTAACATCTTTTAAACAGCCAGTAGTTGAATCCACTGATACGTTCAAATCGAAAATCGGTTTGATATTAACTCAAATACACAAGTTCTTTGGTGGATAATAATTAAAATATCGAGAAAATACGTTTATCAAGTAAGTATGCCGTGGAAATTGATTAAAACTAGATTCAGAACATTCATTTTGTCAACAAAATAACGCTCTACTGTCCGAAACATTTACTTTAACAATAAAGAGCATTAAAAGATTAGTTAAATGGTAGCAAATGTTCAAAGTGCACCTCCCCTTCTGCTTGACATTTTCTGGCTCAGTCAATGGTGTTTCGCATAACATTTCGCAACATAGTCGGAGTTATACTTGTAAAAACTTCGCAGATACGATTTTGTAAAATTTGAAGTTTTTGAAGTGGTGTATAAGAAACTCGTTCTTTCACATAACCCCAAACCCCACACAAAGAAATCTAAAATGCTTAGATCTAGTGAGCGGGCAGACCAACGTACTGGTCCATATGTTGCAATTACTCGCCCATTCCACCGGTTCACTAAATGGGCCATAACTCGAGCGACATTTGTTCAGAAACTGCAAGTGGTAAGTCCATCAACATCTCTTCAATATCATTTTGTAAGAATTCTTTATCTCTCCCCTGCCAAAGGTGCTTGAAATATAATAGGTCCAATAATTCTTGTTCCAATCACCCCAGCCCACACATTTACTCCAAATCTTTCTTGAAAATGACCTTGCCTCATTAAACGTTGATTTTCCTACGCCCAATATCTATTGTTTTTTTATATTATTATTCAACATTTCATTGTTGGTGAATCTCGACTCATCAGAAAACAATATCAAAGAAATAAAATTCGGGTTTAACGGTATTGTTCTGAAGTAACCAGTCACAATAATCTAATCTTCGGTTGCCATCATCTTCGTACAAATGCTGGTGCACTTGCTATTTAAACGAGCGGTAACCATATTTTTGGAGAATCTTTCTTGCTGATTCATGACTAATTTGAACCTCGTGGTCAGTTTCTCTAGTAGAAGCAGTAGGATTCATTTCTAAAAAAGCCAAGACGTCAATTTCTGTTGCTTCATCAACGATAAAAGCTGCAGGATTGTTAACAATTCCTCTCCTGATTTGTTTTTCCACAATTGGAAGATATTGAAAACATGGATGATGTCTGTTCGGATACCTTTGGGCATACAAATCTGCGGCGTTTCTGGAATTTTTGTGGCATTCTCCAAAAATTAATAACATGTCCACTTTTTCATCCCTTGTATACATGTTAAACAATAACAACAATAATTAACAAACAACAACAAATTTAACAAGTAAAACTGAAAATTTTTAAAAACCCCCGATCAATGTATCTAATCGTACCAGTTTCATATGACCGAATCAAAATGAGGCCTAAATCATGTTCGGCTACCATAATTGTCTGCAATGTCTTTTCAATTTTACTTCAATCGGACAAGTTCTAGAGAAGTTCAACATGGCGAATTCAAGATAGCGACCAAACATCAAAATCTAATATGGCCTATACTGCCGTCCTAAGCCAAAAAGACGTATCTCAAGTTTTGGCCGAAATGCATATTTTTATACCTTAGGATAGCTGGAGCTATTTTCTTTATATTTCCATAGCGAAATAAACGTATTTCAATCGTTAAGTATTTTTAAAGTGCTAACAAAGTTTGACGTATCTAAAAAAATAGGCCAATTAGACGTATCTCATTGTAAAAAAAACTAGTAACCTAATTAATATAAATTCATAACCACACCACTATTAACCTCTACATTAGTACAACTACAAAAAAAAATATTAGTAAATATTTGAAAATATTGACGCGATTTCGAAAATTCAAAACATGCCTATATCTCAAAACAGTGAAACCTTGAGATACGTCTTTTTGGCTTCGGAGGGCAGTATAACCTTCTCGACGAAATACTTTTTCAAATAAAAAAAAACTACATCAAAATCGGATCACCAAGAGATATGAAGCCACAGACAGACAAACATACGCGTCAAACTTATAACACCGAGGTTAATGGTAAAGAACAAACTTATTAAGTTACACGTATTCATGGTGTCTACCAAATCCGGACCTGGAAATTCCCGACTTTTTCCCGTTTTTTCCCGGACTTTTCCCCCGATTTTCCCGTTGTTTTCCAAGCTTCAATATTAACAGAGTAGTGCAAACAATAAAGAAAAAGTAATGATCAGTCACAGCTCCAAAAGTACAAGAAAAGAGAAAGCATTAATTTCAATTCATGTTTTTTTTCTTTTCCAATTAGTGCTGTGCACCGGAGGTCGCTAATTAACTGCTATTACGTTGTAGAACTGTATTGACCATCTTTTCCATTATTATATTCCAGTATCTCCCCAGCACCTTATTTCGCTCCCAGAGGTCCCGTAACTTTCGTAATTTTTTTCTCAACAATTTATGGTTTATCAAAAATTTGTTTTTCAAAATGTACTCCATTAACCATGTTCTTTTCATAACTTATTGGAAAATTATTAAACTCGGACGTACTTAAACCATACCAGACCCCATTTATATTATAAAGACAAAGAAGTTGATGTAAATAAGATATATTGGAAATGCGAAAATTACCGAAAAGTGAAGTGTGTGGCACGTTTAGTATCGGAGGGTGATCACATTATTAAGAAAAGTGGATATCATAATCATGTCGCTGATGCAGCAAATGATATTGGGTTTTAGGCCATGCAAAACTTTTTATCAAGAATAACTTTTTTTCATAAAACCAATAATAAAAGTTTCCCATATGGTGCCGACTTAGTTGAGCACACTGTGTATCCTCATATTGCTGGGTAATGTAAACAAACATATGAGGAAATACAACAATATTGGCTACCCCGTATTTTGCGAATGAAAATATACCTATAGTTATTAGCCGACGTTTGCAACTCCCGATTAGTTTTTGAAATTCCCGTCTTTTTCCCCTTTTTTTCCTGGTTGGATTAAATCCCCGTCATTTTCCCGGTTTTCCCGATTTTCCCGGTTGATAGACCGATTATAATACAGAGTATTATAATATGTCAAACTTTGTTTCCACAGCACACTTCTTTTATTTACAGCGTTGTTTTGTTGACAAAATGAATGTTTTGTATCTAGTTTTATTCAATTTCCACGGCATACTTACTTGATAAGCGCATTTTCTCGATATTTTAATTATTATCCACCAAAGAACTTGTGTATTTAGGTTAATATCAATCGCTTTGAAGGTATCAATGGATTTGTCGTGAAAATTAGTTATGAACTACAGGGTGTTTAAAGATGTTGTCATTTGAAAAGATTGGCATAATTACAAATTAGTGGTTTCGGAAATTTTGGTTGTCGTAGTTACTAAACCAATTAGAAAAATCTCACGTTTACATTTTTCTCTTATGGTTTTGGTCCATTTGATTGATTTGAGTGCATTCACTGTACTCTAAATGCAAAAATAAAGATAGCCCGAAAAAAATCGTAGTCTCAAAAAAATTTTGAACTACGCAGTCGTACTTAAAATCGTCTGCGGAATCAAAAAATGTAAAAATATACAGGGTGTTCCATTTAAAATTTCAAAGTTGGAGCCATTTCCGCGAAAACCGGAAGTGATGGAGAAGTGTCAAATTATGAAAAATTTGCCGTTTTTGGTATATATTACCCCCGCCAAATTTAAGATTTATATCTTAAAACTCTGGAAACTATGCCTTGTCTAATGATTCCGTTGACTTCCCGTATATGTAGTCATCTTCTATTCAGAATGAAAATCTAATTTTAAAAAAATATGAAGATCGAATCGGTCAGTACGGAGATACATGACTCTGTCAGTTGGACAGCCTCCACCTTCAAGTTTTACCATCGTAAAATGATACTAACAACGTCATAGTTCAAATTTTGGGTATACCGCAGGGCACGATTTCCAAGCTAGGTGCAAGGACTATTGCGAAGGCCCTTTAGCCGTGGCCATCTACTTGGCAAGACGGTTGAACGGAAGGGTTATTTAAAAACAGGCCTAAGTTGCCATCCCTTGTCATTTTTACTACACGCTCGTTAGAATGATCCGTCCTATCAATCTAAGCTATGTGTATATAAACTTTTCATTCGAAACGTACTCAGCAGGCCACTGAACGTCTGGGTTGTATACAAACGGATTAGGGGGTTCACTTGGATAGAAGTTCCTAATCAAAACGAAAACGATAATTAATGGGTTGGACACAAAGGTATAGTATAAAACACCTACTTAAAATAATGGCCATTGGGGGCCTCTTCGGGATTGGTGTCTTGGTAATTTGGTGAACAGCTCTGGAGAGGACCATTCTCGCCAATTCCCGAGGATGTACTCGGGGAGTTATAATGTTCACTTGGTTCCAAGCTATTCCTGGGTGCAATGGAAAAGTAAAAAATACTTTTCATTAAACAGGAATAAACAGAACAAATAAGTCATGCACAATATATAATATTTCATATCCGCATATCGTTCGATAAAAATGGGAAATATAAAGAAAAAAATTTACGAATCAATAAAACCCTGTATAGGTGTCTATTTTAGTTTTTCTTTCAGAAGTCGATGAATTTACGGAAGGTTTTTTTTGCAAATATCTCGAAATAAGCATTTTAGCGAAAAATGTCAAGATTTTTTAAAAGATCTGTTGACACTATTTCCATTAAAACGTATATTTTTCGAGATATTTGCAAAAAAAGCATTTACCCCCTCTCCTTGTGATCCTCTAAAAATATCCATAGACTCATCGGTTCCTGAAAGTAAGTAAAAAGGAAAGTTTATACAAAGATTCATTGGTCTTTTAATCGCTTCCTTTTAGTGGAGTCAAATTAGGATTTTCATGTGAATTGTCTGGCCAGGACAGTTTTTCTGTTTTAACATGTTTAGGGGGTCAACTTAAGTTCACAGCTCGGTTTTGCAGTTTCTACGAGGTCGACGTATTGTTATCTCGAAATCTATAAGTCCTATGGAAAACAATATAAAAAAGGGAAATGTTCGTTTTGAGCTGTACAACAAAAGTACATAAACTATAATTCATTCGTTATTATTATTTAAAAAAATTGAATATTGCAAAACTTGAACAACTACCCTCGTTTTGTTGTTTTCCATAGGACTCAGATTTCGATATATTCAAAGAAAACCGGTCTAAAAAATTAAATTGTTTAAATAAACTGAACTGTTTACTTAAGTTGATCCCCTGAACACGTTAAAACAAAAAAACTGCCCCGACCAGACAATTCAGTTTGAATTTTCCATAATCTATTGCAGTAAAATAGATATGTATATTGTATGTATGTATAGGTCGCCTTTATCAAATGTTAAGCTATTCTTAGAAAAACTCGAAGCATTATTATATCGGTTACCTACAAAATCGTCGATTATACTAGCTGGCGATCTTAATATAAATTTTAGTGACTTGGAATCAAATGATACTCAATTGCTAAAGACCCTGCTAACTTCCTTTAATCTTAGTATGCATGTCAATTCACCTACTAGAATTTCTCAGCACTCAGCTACAACAATCGACTATTTCTGTAGTAATCTCAGTAAAGAAAATATCTCCTGCTTGGTCATCCCAGCTGCTCTATCAGACCATGAAGCAGTACATTGTTCAATACAGACCTCTTGGAATATTTGTCAAAAATTCAAACATGGCCGTTTATATAGTAGGACTAATTATAATAGGTTTTATCAAAACTGCCTTGGGTATAACTGGGAGGATCTGCTGAATAGGGCAGAGCCATTTGATGCCTTCTACAGGTATCTTAAACATGCATTCAATGAAGCCTTTCCAGTTCAAAAAATTAAACTAAAAAATAAAAAACCATGGATATCTAAGGGTATAAAAACATCTGCCAAAAATCTAAGATCTCTTCACTATATAAGAAAATACACCAACGAAGAATTTTTCTTTAAATACTATAATAAATACCGTAATATCTACAGAAAAGTCATTAAACAAGCTAAAGAAAATCATTACAAATCCCGAATAGAGCGAGCCAATAATGGGGCAAAAGAGAGCTGGGCTATTATAAACGAACTAAGAGGTAAAAGCCAACCGCGTGTAACATCGTCTTTAAACCCCAATATTATAAATAACTATTACTGCTCAATCGCAGGCAACCTAATGGAAAACATAATTCCAACAAATGACCCCTTGAGCTACCTTGGAGAAACATACAATCAGAAGACCTTATACCTATATAACACAAGCATCGATGAACTTAAAGAAATTATAAGCGACATTAAAAATAAGAAGTCGTCTGGTCTCGATGAAATCTCTGTAAATATATTCGAAAATCTACCAGACTCTGCTCTTTATATATTAGCATCTCTAATAAACAAATCGTTTGAATCTGGAATATTTCCATCTTTTTTAAAAACTTCTGTAGTTATCCCACTTTATAAGGGCGGAGAGGTAGATAATCCATCTAACTTCAGACCCATCTCACTAATCCCTACGTTAGCAAAAATTATCGAAAAATTAGTTAAAAAAAGGGTTGTAGAATTTTTGTCCTCCTGCAACCTACTAAGTGATCAACAATTTGGATTTCAAAAGGAAAAAAGTACAAATGATGCAATGTTCTCATTTTTAAGTCAGATTTATGCCGAAATCAATAATGGGGAGGCAGCGGCTGCAATTTTCTGCGATTTATCGAAAGCCTTTGACTGTGTCCAGCATGAAATATTGTTACGAAAGCTCGAGCATTATGGCTTTCGAGGCACCACCTTAAAGTGGTTTCAGTCATACCTATCAAACCGTAGCCAAATAGTTAGAAATCCAAATTATTCTAATAAACTAAATATAAAGTATGGGGTGCCCCAAGGTTCCGTTCTTGGTCCAATTCTTTTTTTATTATATATTAACGATCTGACAAAAATTAATATTGAAGGAAAATTTACTTTATTTGCTGACGACACCACCATATTGTGGCACAATAAAGATGCTAATGTCCTTCAGCAAATGGTATCAGCCGATATAAATAAGGTCAAAGAGTGGTGTGACTCCAATTTGCTTTCTTTCAACATTAATAAAACAAACATAACTACATTTCATTGCAATTTAACAAACATCCCCCTAGGTAACCATTTTCTAGAAAATAAACCCTGCTCAAAATTTCTTGGACTAAACATTGACTGCAAGTTAAAATTCAACGAGCACATTAAAATACTTAGTAACAAACTAGCATCCGGAACCTACGCTATCAGAGTGATCACAAATGAACTGGGTTATGCAGCTGCTAAGACTGCTTATTTTTCATTAACCGAATCACACCTAAGGTACGGCATTGCCTTCTGGGGAGAATCCAGTAAATATCTTATACAAACAATATTTGTAATTCAAAAACGTGCTATTCGCTACCTGTATAAAACTAGAATTCGTGAATCATGCAAGCCACTGTTCTTGACACATAGAATTCTTACTGTGATATCCATTTACATTCTAGAAACAGTTTGTTTAGTTCATAAGCATAGAAGTAATATCATAAGTACTCCCTCCATACATGTAATTCGGCAAGTCAATGATGTTGCTCTGCCAATTCCCAGATCCACCCTAGTCAAAGACTCAATTATTTACAATGGCTATAAGATGTTCAATCACTTACCAAATAATATTAAAGAAATAAGCTCAAATACAAACTTCAGAAAGGCGGTTAAAAGCCTGTTAATTGTTAAACCTTATTATAACTTAGACGAGTACTATAATGACACATTGTAATTAGACATTAACTACCTTATTTTATCGTCTTTTTTGACTTTTTATATTAGCTATTTTTATTATTGTATTAAAATTTATATGTAATCTGTGTTTTGTATTTATGTAATGTAGGTGCACTGTGTAAACTATATATGCTATGTACCTATGCTTATTTACTTTGTTAATGAGAAACTCTTTCTTCTGAACAATAAAGTATATTTTGATTTGATTTGATTCACATTGCGAATTTTTTAGCCCTAATTTGACTCCACTATTTATATCGCAAAGTTTATGTTATTTTAAGGTGGGCGGTGCCGTGAACGTAATTCGACAATTTCTCCTACATTCCTGAACCAATTCAAAAAAAATTTTTATAGGTTTTTAGAAACAACTTTATAGAATGGTACTAGGCTATTGGAAACCAAAAAAAGAACATTTTTTTTCTTGCGCAAAAAAATTTGTTCACTGTTCAATAGCCTTTACCATTACCATTTTGTAAAATTGTCTCTAACAGCCTATCTTTGAATCGCTTCAGGCATGTAAGAGACATTGTCGAATTACGGAATCATCTTCTTAAGCATGGCACCGCCACCCTTAACTGAACTAATAACACTGAAATAATCTAACGGGCATAAACCCGTTTAAATATAGTTTTCGTCATACCTCCCTCGTAAGTATACTCTAATTCCATTGTTTTGTCGATCGTAAGTGACACTTTATGTACCAAATACTTGTTACCATTGGCAACGGGTCGTTATGTTTGATAACGTACCTAGGGAAATAAAGTAAATTTGGGAAAAGTATTAAATTAAATGTTTTATGATGAATATAAATAATAATATATTGCTTGCTAGATCTTTTATATCCGACATTATTTTCAAAAATATTCAGAGCTATTATAATATGATTTAATTTATCTTGACAGTAGTTGTCATTTGAATAGAAACCACGTCCTAAATTTATTTTATTGACGGTTGCCATGGATATTCCAAGCATTGCTTGCTACCTTTACTATTTGCTTAGCAAATATGAAATCTTACGCAAATAATTATAGTTTTCCACTAGCTTTTCTCAAGTTTTTTTCCAGTTTAATGATTCAGGGGTATGACGAAAAATATAACGTGCACCGCGGGTCGTACAGTGCGATTTTTTGGTCTTGAATACTTGCAAACCTCGGTCCTACGGGCCTCGGATTACAGACTATATTCTTGACCATAAAAGTGCACTTACGTCTTTCGGTACATAAATAACTATATATGACGTATTTATTCGGTGTGTGTAATAAAACAAATGATTTAAAAAACATACCTTTATTTTAGATGAAAAAAGTATAAACACAGCCTGTACTTGGTAAGACAAATAAAAAATTTAACTCAAATCGCAAAGAAAAAATTCTGGTTAAGCATCTCGGCTGCTGGTGGCTGTTTAGCTCTTGATCAATTCAAAGCATTCCATTACTATGCAGTTCAAAGGAATAGACGGCACAACAGGGTCCAAATAAGGTTCGCCAACGGGGTTTACACAGGACACAATTTCTTGGGTCCAGAATCGACGGCACTACAGGGTGGACCATATTAGACGGGATTTGAGGTTTTTTCTAAAACTACGGTAGATAGACAAAAATCAATATAGGTGTCCTGAGCACGATTTCCGAGAAACAAACAATGGCGCAAACCGCGATCGTCTAACTCTTTCTACTACCGAGCTACATAGCGTTATTGGAAATATGGAATTTTTGGACGACTTCTACATCTCAATTACCAAGTGTCGAATCGAAAATCGAGTAATACATTCTTGAGGTACTTTTTTGAGTAGAATCCGTTTCTGATAAGAAGAAAATTATGTATGAATCCGTTTTCGAGATGTAGACATAATTTGTGTTCTTTTAAATGGAACACCCTGTAAATTATTTATTATCCGTTCACAGCTTAAATTGGCTATCCAACGATATATCATATGTCATATTTATCTCTAGAAAAAGTGGTTAATTTTCTAAAAATTTAATATATTTGTGAGGAGGCCAAGGAAAACTATTAACAACACTTCTTATATTATAAAATAATTTTGCCAAAAATAGGAAAAACTAAACTACAATAAATGTTCAAATTGTCTTTCATTGACATCTATGCATTTTTAACACCTTCTCCTTACAGTGTTTGTTGAATTTCCAATCATGACATGAGTTATTGTCCGAAACGCAGCCAATGTTTCGTTTTCCAATTCTTCTCTGTTATTTGAACATTCTCTACATATAATATTTTTTAACTAACCCCAAAGCCAAAAGTCGGCAGGGGTTATATCGGGAGATCTAGCTGGCCACAAAATAGGACCATTATTTCCTAAAAATTAAACAACATCTAAACTAATCCGTTGTTTATTAATGTTCAGTTAGCTAAATTAATTGTTAGTTACCAATTTAGGTAACTTAGCTAACTAGACATCGATAAATTCGTCCTGAGTGAATATATAGATACCTATCCAATCCTCCCCAATTTGAGCATTTAAATTATTTCGTGTTTCATTTGACGTATGACCTCGGGAGCCATCGTGTTGGTAAATTATCTTTGAAATTGTCCTACAAGCATATTGTCTACAAAGGGCTCTATTTCTTGTCGTAGAATGTTAATAAAATTGTCGGTATTCAAATTACCGTGAAAAAAAATAAGGACCTATTAATTGGTATCCAATAAAACCATACCATACACCAAATTCAAATCGTCCTTGGCGATTAACTGTAGCGGTTACGCAAAAACCACAGGCAAAAATCGAGACGCCTTTGAAAGTCATTTGGGTATAGATGGTGATTAATGACTTGTAGGGTTTGAATTTATTTGTTTTAAGCAACATAACGCAGTTTTCCTTTATTTCGCGAGACGATATATTAGGATTTTCTCTTACAGTTCCTAAAACAATATTTTCTACAGCTTCTCTACCTGCTTTATTATATATTTTTGGTAGAGGATTTACAAATTCTCCAAACTCTTAAATTTTGCTGTAGCGTTTTGAATATTTTTATGCCTGGCTGTCTCTTTTCTAGATATCTAAAAATATTGTTTAGGCGGCACTTTTGCCACCAAATTTTGTTGTCTATACTTACTTATTAAGATAAAGCTCGGAAGCTAAATTTGAATCTTTACCGCATTCTATAAAACACTTAATCATATCATTAACATTCATTTTCACCATTACTAAATTGAACCATTTCTAACAATGCTCACTCACAATTAACTAACAAATTAGTTTTTGACAATTACGATTATTTCGATTTTCTTTTTTTTTACCATGGCCTTCTCAATAAATATTAGAAATGCGATAAATATGTATAGATGTCAATGGAAGACAATTATAACATTTATTGTAGTTTAGTTTTCCTATTTTTGGCAAAATTATTTCATATTATACGAAGTGTTGTTAATAGCTTTCCATGGCCTCCTCACAAATATATTAAAATTTTCGAAAATTAACCACTTTTTCTAGAGATAAATATGACAGTTGGAGAGTTAATTTAAGTTCTGATCGAATAATGAAATAATTTACAGAGTGTTCCATTTAAAAAACACAAGTTATGTTTATATCTCGAAAATTGAGGCATGCATAATTTTCTTCTTATCAGCAACGGATTCTACCCAAAAAAGCGCCTTAAGAATGTGTTGCTTGATTTTCGATTCGACACTTAGTAATTGCCAATTTTCCAAAAACGCTCTGTAGCTCGGTAGTCGAAAAATATGGATGACCGCGGTTTACGCCTTTGTTTGTTTCTCGAAAATCGAACTCAGGACTCCTATATTGGTTTTTGTCTATCTGCCATAGCTTTAGAGAAAACTCCAAATCCCATCTAATTCTATTTAAAAAGGCACTTGACCCTATAGGATCGTTTGGACTCGTCCTGTATATTCGAAGATAATTTCCAGTTATATAACCTTTTTTTTTTTTTTTAACTATTTAACGTCGGCCTATTTCCGCTACCAGGGCCTATCACCGACGCCAGGAGACGAGCTACCCCCAACCTGGAAATTTTGCCGAACCTCTTCCCTTAAGAAGAGTAGGGATCTTTTACTTGCCTAACATTTAATAGACAAGGGACCGCCTGCTTTACATCCCCTCCGAAGGATGGTATATCCACTACGTAATCCTCGTCTGAAATTACGTAACTTCCGAGTATACACTGATATACAAGCCTCTAGAAGGTGGGACGATAACCTTTTACCTAGCTTACTTATGGTTTTAAACCAAATTTCTAGCAATGATAGAACTCGAAATATCGAAGTCAAACGCACTATTGCCTCACCCTAACAAACTAGTTTGTCCATGAAATCGATGTTCCCTATATTACAGATTTATCACAATATCCTTTTATAAACCCAAGACGATTAGAATAATAAACTCAATGAGGGTTTTCTATACCACTTTTTTTATTCCGTTAAAAATAAACAATAAAATATGGTGTACGTATGCTGTAATTGCGAAATATGATAGTTGAGGGGTAGAGAGAGTTTAGAATTTTAGCGGGTAGCGACAACTTTCGGTAGAAAACACATAAATAAATTAAGAAGCAACACCTCCCAAATGAATAAGCCTACGACTGCGTTTGATATAGGCGGTATTTTGAATAATTGAAGACCAAAAAAGTAAATTCGCAATGCTGCAGGAATGCGGGAAACTTAGATTAACGGCGGCTGTTCCACATAGTTAAACTTTAACTAGGTAGGCTCATTTCCAAAGCGATGCAGCGCATGTGTTAATCCAAGGAGCTCGATAACGAGGCAGAATTTAGGGTGGTAACTTATTTAGTTAAACTCAAAAGTCATTGTATTAGCACTTTATGACAAAAATCTATCCATTGATTGGAAGAAAAAAAAGATAGATATTTTGAAATGGGAGCGTGAAAATGACGACCCTACATGGAGAGGACCCATAGAATTATAATGAAAGTGGAAAAAATTCAAGAACTAATTTAAAAAGGTATGGGATCTTCAGCATCTCCAGAAATAAAGCCATATTTCAGTGTAGAGTTAATTTAAATAAGAAAAATTCTCGAAACAAATTCTGAAAGTTGCTTGCAACACCACAGGGAACACTATTCAAGGCTAATCTGACAATATAAAAGCTACAACGAAGCGATACCATATGGTACAATGTCTGATCAAAAACGTCAAGAAGCATCAAAGCGGAGGATCAATCGGGGAGGGACAGACATCAGCATAAACCTGGGTAGCATCGTAACATTGCTCCAAGCAGAAGTCACTGACAGATAAGCAGCTTAAAGCTCTAGATGCAGTACAGATACATTCTAAAACGGTGATTCCCTGGTAAAACTTTCGGGACATACTAACGCAACAGCGTACGACTGGAATGTAGGCGAGGACACCAGGGCAACGAAGGTAATGAAAAAACGGTTGGCCAGGAGAGAGGCAAGAACAGCCTTGATTACATCCGAACAATGCAATTAAAATCTAAGAGAGCGACAGTGAGTTGCCGAATTCTGTATAATGAACATATCAATTTTAATGCCTCAATGTGAAGTTGATGCAGAAGTAGGAACTTTTGGAGAGATTGCTGTACTATTACCTTATCAGTGATCCATGTACAAGCAGGGGGTTTTCCTAAAGTTTTCCTAAAATAAATTTCGATTTTGTTCAAGCTTCCAGATCACAGGTCAATAGTTTTATCAGGACCCTCGCTTAAACGAACTGTGCAGTTTTTCTAAGCCACATTAAACATAGGATTTTGCTGAGTGAGAGGGAAATGTAAGTTTATTTTCGATTTATTATAAATATTTAAAAAACTAAACATAGTACAATCTTTAAAACTGTTTTATATCGGCTGTAACAGGATCATGGTACACCCCGCTTTTCTCCTTTAGATTTGAAGATGATTGAAATTTGGGATATCCAATATACATAATAAGCGGCACTTTTTGACATACAGATGATTTTTTTTTCACTTCCGGTTTCGCTGGAAGTGGCACTAACTTTCGATTTTTAAATAGAACACCCTGTATATTATTGTATTTTTGAATTGTGTATAATTTTCTGAATCCAACGATATCAAATAAGTGACATTTCAAACGTCAATATTTTTTATAATATAATTTTTAGTTTTTCATTTAAGTGTGCCATGACGGTTCCGATTTATTCTAAATGACCCGTGTAAAGCTAGAAAAATCGAAATCCCGTCAAAAATACTAAATTACGTGATTTATGAGTCAATAAAGTTCATCAAAATGGTTTTTGGGGCAAAACTCAATTTTTTCAAATGGAACCATATTGGTACCGTGGTACCATTTATTAGTACTATTAATAAGGAATTTATTCATATGTCGTATTAAAATGTGCGATAAATACAAACAAAATTACAGCTAATAATAGAAAATAAGAAAATACAATTTTGTTCTAATTAAATGTTAAAAAGTAACTACCGGTGGCTTTGAAAACAATGAAATATTTAGCTTGTCAAACATTTGTTGCTTTACCGGCGCTTTTATTGTGTTTGTGTCTTTAAAAATTGTTTAAAATTCTCGTTAATTGTGTTCAAAATGCCGCACATCTATACAAGAGATAAAAAAGTGGACATGTTAATTATTTATGGGGAATGTAGAAAAAATGCCGTAGCGGCTAGACAGACACCTTTATGATGAACGATACCCTGATAGACAATGTCCAGCGAGAAATTATTTTAAACGTCTTGAAAATCAATACCGAAGAGAGCCCAATAATGATCCCGAAAAAAATTTCATTCTTGACGAAGGAACGGAAATTAATGTTTTGGCTCAAATAGAAGTTGATAAGACTGTTTCTTTAAGGCAAATTGGGTTTGAATTGGAAACCAGTCACCAAACAGTAGCCGAATTTTGCACAAATACCACTATAAATCTTTTTAAATACCAATTGCACCAGCACTTGTACGAAAATGATTACGAACGTAGGATGGAATATTGCAATTGAATTTTGCAGAATAACGTGCAGCCAAACAATGATTTTTTGGGAATGATTTTATTTTCGGACGAGTCTAGGTTTACAAATTTGGGATTATTTAACCGACAAAATACAAAATATTGGTCACAAGAAAATCAATATTTATTACGGGAGGGTAACTTTCATGTGCGGTTTCAATGTTTGGAATAATCGGTAGTAGAATCATTGGTCTAATAATATTTGAAGGACCCCTGACCGGTGCCAGATACTTGAGATTCCTGCAAAATGAGATTGAGGACATTTTAGATGAGTTGGATTTAGGGCAGGGAATGTATTTCCAACAAGATGACGCTCCTCCCCATAATTCAAGGATAGTAACTGATTACCTTCAACGGAGATTCGGAGAACACATAATTTCGAAGAATGGTCCTGTTAGGTGGCCTCCAAGGTCACCTGATTTAACATTCCTTGATTTCTTTGTTTGGGGGTAATTTAAAAAATATTGTCTACGTAACCGCCGTTACAACCCGTGAAGATCTGGAGCTACGAGTAAGACGCTCAATTAATAGCATAACGGCCCAGCAATTGGGGGACGTTTTTCGAGAAACAGCTATGCGAGTTCAGAAGTGCATTGACGTTAATGGACAGCATTTTGAACAATTGTAATGTTTTGTGTTCATGTTCATGTATAACAAGATAATTAGAACAAATTTGTATTTTCTTATTTTCTTTTACCTGTAATTTTGTTTGTATTTATCGCACATTTTAATACGACATATGAATAAATTTCTTATTAATAGTACTAATAAATGGTACCTCGGTACCAATATGGTTCCATTTGAAAAAATCGACTTTTGCCCCAAAAACCATTTTGATGAACTTTATTTGCTTATAAATCACGTAATTTAGTATTTTTGACGGGATTTCGATTTTTTTAGCATTATACGGGTCATTTAGAATAAATCGGAACCGTCATGGCACACTTAAATGGAAAATTAAAAATTATATTATAAAAAATATTGACGTTTGAAATGTCACTTATTTGGCATCGTTAGATTCAAAAAATTATGCATAATTCAAAAATGCAATAATATGCAATAATTCCATTTAAAAATTGAAAGTTAGTGTCACTTCCGGCGAAACCGGAAGTGAAAAAAAAGCACTTGTATGTCAAAAATGGCCGCTTATTATGTACATAGGACATCCCAAATTTCTTCTTCTCCAAAACTAAAGGAGAAAAGGGAGGTGTACCATGATCCTGTTACACCCGGTATACTTGATATTGTTCTAACGAATATTATTACCTATGTATATTTTTTAATGTAAATTTATGTTGTACTTGAATATCGTAGTTTGTCAATGAAAATAGTTCCTAATTTCATTATTAGAGCATGTCATTTAACTATATACATTATGATAAAAACTGTATATGGTTGTATTCCTTAGACCAATGGGAAGTATTTGAAACTATTTTAAAGATTATATCACTTATGATTTTTTAAATATTTATAATCAAACGAAAATAAAAGCATATTTCCCTCTTACTCTGCAAAATCCCTATCCTCAAGTCAGAAATTTATTTCTGAAGGTGTCAAAAAAAATTAATCAGGCGAGAAATAGTGGCACTAAATATAGTATTTTTAACGATATATATGCAGTACTTGTTCATTGGAACCAAGAAAACAATTACATTTACTTATAAGATAAATGGATTAGGCTTCCACAGAATTTCTTGAAAAAAAAAGTAAGTGCCGCAGAAAAATTATCATACGTATGCAAATAAAAATAAACTGAATTTAGAATATAAAAAATATAAAAATATAATTATTTTCGTTCAAAAATTTTAAACTATGTATACAATTAATTGTCATAAGTTTACTATTAAGAAAATATACCTTCGACCAATGGGGAACTTGCCCATTTTTTTTTTATTTCATTAAAGTGTATATTTATGTATAAAAACAAGCCACACCGAATATCAGCTCTTAAATCGCAGTACTTACTTTGCAATAAATAATTAAAGTTGAAATTCTCGCCACTCCTCACGAAAAGCACTGTGACGTCACCGGGTGAAAACTGGTCTCGCGTGGTGTCCAACAGATGGCGTACTTTAGCCATTCACCCTAATTAATAGACTGGTCGGCGGTTAGCTTTGAGACGTCCGCATATTCGGTCATAAGTCTTTTGTTTTTTATGTTAGAGAAAAAATAAAAAAAGGGTCGGAAAGCTCAGTTACTTCTCTTTACATAAGCTGTCTACAAATTTTTCGATAAAAACAATAATTATCGAGATATTCGAGGAAATGTAGGAAATTACACGTTTTCCTATAGAGTGTATGAAAATCTTAAAAAAATAATTTTTCTCAGAAACCTTTGTTTCGAAGGGCCGAGATTAGCGGAGCGTCAAAATAGTACATGATATTAAGTAAACATCGTAAATGAGATCGATTTCAGTTAATTACCGATTAATTACGGTGACAAAATGGAGAAATTTTACCGAAAAAAAAAAAAAAAAGTCCCAAATCCCGCTCCCTCTAATTCCTTAATTTTTGTCGGAATTCAAAAAATAAAAAAAAGAGTTTTAGCAAATATAATTATATTTAAATTAGCTAGAGTAGTGTTTTCGCGTAGAAGCAAAGATTAAAAAGTTGCCAACTGTAGAAGCTCAAAATTTGCAATTTTTGCCGTACGTGGCCGACATTTCTGTAGTTATCTCCGAAACGAAAAAACAAATCAAAAGTCTGGTGATAGCAAAAGATTCGTAGTAGAAAATACTCGTTTGACCTTATTTTTTATTTCGAGCTAACTCCCACCTTTTTGGAGATATCTGCGAAAAATAGCAAAAAACAGCTTACATTTCGGAGCCGAAAAAATTGCAAAAACATACAATCTTGACACGTTCATATTTTTCGAAAAACACCATTGGGACGGCCGTACGATGTCGTGACGTAAATAGGAAGTCTTCCAGATAAACCTGATCGTAAATTGCTCGGCGAAATTCGAAAATTCGACTCGGCACGAACGAATCAAAAGTAGCATTTTGTGACATTTCAGAATATTGAAGATGTTTTTCTAACGAATTTTAGGTTAGGTTGTGTCCACTGCTAGTTGTTTCTGACAAATGAGCATGCGAAAGCAGAATCGGTATCGCTTGACGCCGTCATCTGACTTTCACCCACTGACGTCACGTTTCAGGAGTGGGTAAAATCCGGCAGATTTTAATCGCTTATATTTCTGGAGGAATTTTTTTTTTTTTTAATTTTTTGTTGTCTATGGGGTTTTTAATGATGTTAGTTTACGATTTTGAGTATTTTAATTCAATTTTATTTTTTGGGCAAGTTCCCTATTCAAAGTTTACAATTAATATTCTAGGTTAGACAATCAAGATAGTGCCTGCAGGTGTACAAAAAGCATTCGATATCATCACATACCTCCCTATCTTTAGAGTTTGGGCCAGCAATTTGACGAATTGATGCACAATCACGTAATTAAAAATGTTTTAATGTTATTGGAAAAAGCACATCAACAGTTGCAAAATATAACGCCATTAAATCACAATCACAAAACTACGAGTAAACATAGCAGGTGAAAAAAAAAAGATAATAGGCACTATTTGTTGGTTGGGAACTTTGGGAGTTCCCAACAAACGAATATTGCCCCATGACTATCTTTGCCGAGTTGCAATTCTGTTTTATTAGATTTTAAACAAATAGTTGTAGGTAAAATATTTCTTACAATTTTCCTGCACGTTTCTACATTGCTATTTGGATATATTTTACAGGGTGGACCAAATTAGATGGAATTTGGGGTTTTCTCTAAAACTATGGCAGATAGACAACAACCAATATAGGTGTCCTGAGCTCGAATTTCGAGAAACAAACAATGACGCAAACCGCGACCGGTGATATATTGTTGGATAGGTAATAAGTTGCGATCGAATAATGAAATAATTTACAGGATGATCCATTAAAAAAAATACAAGTTATGTCTACATTTCGAAAACTGAGGCATGCATCATTTTCTTATCAGCAACGGATTCTACTAAAAAAAAATGAATGTGTTACTCGATTTTCGATTCGACACTTGGTAACTGAGATATAGAGGTCATCCAAAAATGCCAATTTTCCAAAAACACAGACACACGATCACGGTTTGCGCCATTGTTTGTTTCTCGAAAATCGAGCTTAGGACACCTATACTGGTTTTTGTCTATCTGCCATAATATTAAAGAAAACCTCAAATCGCATCTAATTTGATCCACCCTGTACGGGTTTAACTTACAACTTTTTGAATTATTTGCATTTTAAATTTGAATTTTAAAATTGAAAATTGCAGTTCCCGGTGGGACACCCTGTATTACATAAAAAAAGAGACAAAATACTTTAATGCATCCATTTCGCGCCTGGCTAATTATTTTTTAACAGCGTATAATATGTGATTATAAAACTTGTGGAATTCATAAAGACCTAATTTTTTCCCCTTTAATTACAACTATAATTAAAAAAAACAAATACCATCCGTAGCTTAAAGTTGCTGATTTTCTTCCTGTATGCTAGTGGTGCCCTCTGCACTTTGAAATCTAATTGCAAAATAAATGAAACATAGTAAGATCACAAATTTTGAAAAACACACCGAACTCACCCAAACTTTCCAGACATTTGAGCTGCCATTGCCTATTCCGTGTATAATTATAGCCTTATTTAAATGTTACACAAGGTTTCTTCTTTCTTCTTTCCCAAACACTTCCCCAATCAACTATTATACGCAAAACACACTATACGTTTATTGCTGAATCAACACTTCTGAAAAACCGTGATTTTTCTGCAATTGCAAAAAATGGAAAAAGTTGCTAATGTCATCTGCTTTTCACCAAAGCTTTGTTCAGCGCATGTACCGTTCGACACCGACACCGACACGAACAAATAAGTGAAAGTGATGCGACGTACCCACCGTAAGTGGAGAAAAAGGAATAACTTTTTTGAGCAGTACTGCTAGACGTGGATCAAAAAATGGGAAATATGATTTATTTCGGTAATATTCTATGTTATAAACTCTCTTACATGAATGTCTTTAATGTAAGAATTGTACAAAATATCCTCGGCGTCAACAAACACCAAGAACTTACAAGTTACTACTGAATTTTCCAGGAGTATAATAGGGCAAGGGAAGCGTATAATTTGATCAACATAACACATACACCAACTTTAGCGTTGAAATCACCTATAACAATGGTATTTTCCCTGTTTGGTATAATGTAGAGTAAGGTTTACCGTTCTTCGTAAAAACTGTCAACTCCTCTTCTCCAGCAACAGTTGTAGGTATATACAGGGTGTCTCATCAGGAACTGCATCGATCGATATAGGGAAAAGTACGCACCAGAAAATTTTTAAAATTTAGGGAGCTACTAATGGCAGTGTGGCCAATCCAACTAAAATAATTCCAAGCATCTGGCACTTCCGCTTGTACCGGAAGTCGATACCAACTTGCTTATTTTAAATGGAACACCCTATATATTTTAGGATACCCTATGCCTAAATTCAGCCGTATCAGAGATATTTGACATTTTAAAAAAAATTTGATGGGTGTAATGGTTTACAATAACCTTTATAACTTTCTTCATGTAAAAGATACTCATTTGCTTTTTGGCACGTAGAAAGAACACAAGGAAAGCTGCACTCTACAATTGAATTACATTCAATAATAGTATACCAAGATTTCTTCTTCTGCTAATATGTATAGTTAATTTTTTTGTTTTTGCTTTTTACTAAATATTTTACCAAATTTGAGTACCTAATAACTATTTAGAAAATTTACCTCTCGCCGAACATAGAAACATTTTTTATCACCACGACGGTGCTCCCCCACATAATGCGTATTTGATAAATAATTTTTTACAAGAAACTTTTTATGATCAATAGATCGCCAACAATGGACCTTTCCTATGGCCTCCACGCTCGCCCGATTTTCAATTTTAGATTATTTTATTTGGGGAACTATTAAAAATAAAGTTTATGAGAGCCCATTAACAACTATTGAAGATTGTATGCAGAGAGTAAGAAATGCATTTCAAAACTTTTAATTAGGATAGCTACACATGAAAAACGAATAAGGTGCGAAAAATGTGTGGAAATTTGACGGCGGAATTTTGAACAATTATTAAATTAAAATGGAATCATCTTTTTAGTTGATTTCATCTTAGCTATCTTAGTGCTAAGGCTTTCGCGGAGCTGGTGATCTGGCTGCTGGTTTCCGGGTCTTCTTCCGCGTAGACTTGGTTGAGTGCTTGACGTTTCGACCATCTTGTCGTGGTCTTCTTCTGAAGCGAAGTGAGCTCTGCTGGACTGAGCTCCTCTATTTATACATTGATAACCTGTATAAATAGAGGAGCTCAGTCCAGCAGAGCTCACTTCGCTTCAGAAGAAGACCACGACAAGATGGTCGAAACGTCAAGCACTCAACCAAGTCTACGCGGAAGAAGACCCGGAAACCAGCAGCCAGTTCATCTTAGCTATTTTAGTGTATGCGAAGTATCTTCAATCCAATTAATAGGCATGTTAGAGTGTTTAGTGTTATTTTCCGTTTTTGTGGATATCTAGTAACAAATGTACTACAAGTTCTTGATATTACTTTATCACATTCTCCATAAATAACAAACAAATTCAGAAAGTCTTTATGGGTCTAATCTGAACGCGGTGGCATTTTTTGACATAAGAGACGTTACTGATTGTTTCTAATCATGGCAAATTGGATAAAATGTTTACTAACATTTCTTGAATTTCTAAGAAAATCGCAAATATTTCAAAAAGTTGTAACTTAAACCCCCACAATGCTTGACGTAAAAAAATATAGGGTGTTCCATTTGACCTAAACAAATTTTCGCGGTTTGAAGTTTACAAAATGTAACGTCAAAAATGGAACACTTGGTATACTATTATTGAATGTAATTCAATTGTAGAGTGCAGCTCTCCTTGTGTTCTTTCTACGTGCCAAAAAGCAAATGAGTATCTTTTACATGAAGAAAGTTATAAAGGTTATTGTCAACCATTACACCTGTCAAATTTTTTTTAAAATGTCAAATATCTCTGAAACGGCTGAGTTTAAGCATAGGGTATCCTATATGTTTTTGACTCAGAATTTTATGCTCTTTTCGGAAACTCTAAGATATTAGGGTGTTCCATTTAAAATAAGCAAGTTGATATCGACTTCAGGTATAGCCGGAAGTGCCAGATGCTTGTAAATATTTTAGTTAGACTGGCCACACTGCCATTAGTAGCTCCCTAAATTTTCAAAATTTTCTGGTTCTTACTTATCCCTATATCGATCGATGCATTTCCTGGTGAGACACCCTGTATAATTGTACCAAATTCACTATTGTTCACTCGGTGTTAATCTTTAGGAAAATTACATCACTGACAGCTCTATATTAGAGGACTGATCTAGAGATCCAGAGTACTATTCCATTCCGGTTGATGTCATTATTTTCAGAGAAGCATCTCATGCTTCCAAAACGGCCGGAGTCTCTATAATGAATCTCGGAAAGTCCTGCTAGTTCTTTTTCCAGCAAACAAAGTTTTCTTGGCTGTAAGAGTCCTCTAACGTTCCAGGAGCGCGAAACTTGTAGGCCTCGCTAACGTACATATCCATACATTCCTCTGGGAAACATGTACTGCAGCAGTTTCGCCTTGCTTTCTGTACTTTTACTGAAAGCCGCCTACTTTGGTCAGACGCTGGTTGTATCCGCCTGCTTTGGGTCAGACGCTACTGGTAGTTCGTTGATACAAAGTTGCTGAAACTGCGCTCGCTAAAATTTACTGTGACCATTGTAAAGGAACACTATAACTATCCAAATTTTATTACAATCAATAATACAGTTGTTTAAAACTTAAGAGCAAAAAAAACCCTTTTTAGATTTAACCTAATAACTCCAGAGGACGTTCTGGGAGAAAAAATTGCAGGTACTGTAGAGTTGTTTTGACTCAAATTATATTGCTCCATACGTTTGGGACGCCCTGTATAATTGTCCTATTAAAAATGAAGCTGATGACAAACAATGCTTAAAAACAATTGAAAAATTCAAAGATACAATTTTGTACTGACCTGTTTTGAGCTCCCAAGTCGACGTTTTCGGCTCCGTACCTTGTAGCTTGAGGTCCTTCGTATCTCGATATTCCTCCATTCATATGGAGAAGGGGAGGTGGGTAATTCGACTGTGATGCCTGGTGGTAGTTGTTTTGATTCATGTTTGGCTCTATGATCATATAGTTGCCTGCCGACTTCGTTTGGGCGTTATACTGTGCCAGCCTGAAAAGCAAAAGTCAAAGATTTTAACATCATCCCTTAAACTTCTATACGAATGATCAGACTGAAACTGATATATCTACTCACGTATTATTAGTTACTACTATTCAAGAATTAAGTGCATTGATGCCCACTCTCACGTATGAGAGCAGTTTGAACGTGAAAACCCTAGGAAGGGTTGGATTAGGAGTTGATTCTTCATGAACGATCGATCGTAATGATACAATTTGTGATGTAGATGGTATAGCATTGTTTAACATAACACAGAGAAAAAGTTTGCACATACATTTACTCCGAATTGAGCAACAAAAATGTATAGCCGTTTACTTTTTAACACAATACATTGTTAATCTAATAAATGGATACTCATAAGGTTACAAAAAAAGCCAAAATAATTAAGTCGTATTATGGTGGCCATTTGATACGTGGAGTTAAAGATATAATAATTTCAAACTACCTCTTCCAAAAAGGATTGCACAAGAGATTTCGAAAAACACGGGTGGGTTTGTCTCATGAGACGAAAAAAGAGAATCTGTCCCGGAAAATAAATAATAACATGTCAGTCCCGCCACCACTTGACTGACATGTTATTATTATGTAGCTAGCCGAGAGCCGGCTAGCTACTTCTTTAGAGAAATTTCGAGGTTCGTCTTACCTTGGGGCTTTCAGAGGAAATTACACACTCCTTTAACCACTACCTGTTACACAATTTGTTCTGGAAGAAGGGTTTATGATAAAAAGCTGAAATTAGGGGCGCCATCGGTAACACCTAGTTTGATTTAATTTACCCCCTTTTTCCAGGTAAGTTCAGAAGAGTAATTATTATGAAAACAAATAAAAATGAAAAAAAAAAAATAAGTAAGACAAGATTTATTTAAAAACTTGAAACGGTGTCTGTATGACAGTGAGCAGTAATATAAAATTAACCTTTTTCTACAAATTGTGATAAAATTCTTAATAATATAAGTTACTGTTTGTACAACAAAACTGCACGAATCTTATTAATAAAACTAAATTAATGTTTAATAGAAATACAAATGTCTAACAAGAGACATTTATCAGGTTCAAAAAGAAATAAGAAACACTTTATGGTTTATATCATTCACTTGAACTCCTACCTCTTAACGCCCTACAACTCGTGGATACATTAATTGACTTCATAAAAAAATCTCAATAAACCTTGTGGGGGTTTATTCCAAAATAATTTAATTCTCCTTAGGAGAATGCAAATATGACTATAATTAAATTTTACAGGATTACAAATTTACCAATTCAACTAGTAGGTTTGCAAAAAATGCAAATAGCCAAATAGTCAAATAGCTGTTAGAACTATATCGTCATCAAAAGGAAGCAACCCATAAATTAGAATTTTTAAAAATTATAATAATATCAAATGACATTAATATTCAAAAGTAGACTATGTCTGGTTGATATCCCGTAATGAGTTTACTTACTGCTTGTGGTAGTGCAAAATGAATTTTCTAGATTTCGTAGAAATGGTAAACTATCTGGTAGCTGAATGCTACTCAAAATCTAGCGTATTACCGCCCTCCTAGAATAACTTTACCAATTTATATTCAAACTTTATAACGAAAATTATGAATTTGCTATGACTTGAATTCTTTGAAAATCAAGAAATCACATAGAAATCAATAATGACATACGTTTTATAGTACGGTGATATTTCTGAAGAGATTTAATGCCGAATTTAAACAGGTCTCCATTTTGTTTTCAGTGTAAGTTTATTATAAAAACTGTACGGATCAACGACTGAACATGAAACTTTTACTTTTTGTAGATGATTATAAAATACACTTTGTGTTTATTATGTAATATGTTCATCCTCACATTAAACTACAATATACAACGTGATCTACCATGACATGCGGAAAATTTAGCAGTAGGTTGTCCCCACCGAAAGGAGTTAAAAAAATGACCAAAAAAAAATTATCTTCAAAGCGTACCGACAATGTTGGCTCCCTGCCGCTGGAACGTGTGTAGACACCTTTTTTTGATCTCGCCGGCCGGCTTCACTTTTTATGCCAATTAAGGAAATGTAAACAACTCGAATACGTTCTGTCACAAGTAAGTTCGTCGACCTATTCAGGAGTAGGTCAGGATCTTCGCAAATTTACTAATAATTTAATATACTAAATTACCTCAGAATCCTCTAAAATTTTGCAGGGGCTTCCCCACATTGAAGACTAGTACACCATTTTATTTTCCGCATTTCTTGGTAGATCACGCTGTATAATTTTCATATGCTTGGAAAGCACGTTCATTGACTCTTAAGATAGTGTCTACTTTGATTTAGCGTTCCCAAAAATTACTGAATCCCTCTAGCTTCTGCGATGAATCATACATCGGTGCAATTTTTAATATGCTTAGACGTTGGCTCTCTACTTTATTTTGGATAGTAGGGAGCTATCAACTGGGCAATTTAAGAGTTGCCTTTCATCGCATTCAAAACTACCCATCCAGTTTTAAGTGTAATAAATTATGAAAAAAGTGTATATTCTCACAATTAGACATCTTTAAATGTATATTTTATGTATATAGTATGCTTGTGTGCATGTACTTTGTAGTCTGATGGTATTCGCATTAACTATAATATATAAATTTAGCTTCATGTTTATTATACATTATTATCTCTTTTTATTTGGTTCTTCAAAAAGTGTAATTTTTTATATGCTTAGATGTTGTCTTTTTACCTTGCTTTAGTTGGTAGAGAGATATTGTCGAATCTGAACTTGGAACTAATAAAATATTAATTACTATTCATACTTATAATGAAAAAACCGAGCCCCTTCTCCTCAACCAGTGGTTAGTTAATAAACGTATTTTCCAATAAATAAATATTTCTATTTTGGGTAACAAGGACTAACCTCCTCGTGGTGTTGCCTGGAAACAGAACAAGAAGTAAAACTTGCAAATATTTTTTCACAGAGAAGCGGTAGTTTTTTGATATTACTTGATTTTCTGGCCAATGTCGCAATTAAATTAGTTTACATTGAGTTTCTTTTGTATAATGGTGGGTATCCTAAGAACATTAATCACAGCAATATTAAAGCTGACCAAACACTGCTGGTCACATTATTAGTGCAGATATTGTTCGGTCAGTTTAAACATTGGTCTATATTCCTCCTCAATACCCACGCAGAAGGAATGACGGAAGAAGGAAAAGTTTAATCTATTCGTTATACTGTATTTGAAAAAGCATATAATTTACGTTAGTTAGATTAAGCTATGCTCATGGTCAACAAATTTGATATGACCAGTGTTTGAGACATTTCTTTGTTTTAAAGACATATTCCGTGAACTAGTTAGATTCAGCTATACCCATTTACAGTGTGAATAATTATATTCAATTTGTAATTTAATTAGTACTTATATTGCTTCCTATTAAAAAGTAGACGTTTTGTAGAATTAATATGGGCTTTTGTACTCTAATGCAACTTTAGCAAGTTTAATACGACTAGCGTTTGTTATTATACTGTGTTTGAAAAAGTCTATAACTGGCGCTAATCAGATTAAGCTATGCTTATTGTCGACGAAGATACTTAACATCTTTAAATGAAATTTGACCAAACATATTGCTTATTTTTATTTAGAAACACACATTTTGTAACTAACCCCGATAAATTTTAAATGGCCAGTGTTTGAGATATTCTTTTGTTTCGAAGACGTATTCCATGCAGTAGTTAGATTTAGGTATTCCCATTTAGAGTGTGAATAACTATGTCTAATATATAACTTAAGTAGCACTTATGTTGCCTCCTTCTATAAAAATGTAGATACTTTGTGGAATTAATATTGACTTGTGTACTTTAAGGCAACTTCAGCAAATTTAATACGACTGGCGTTTGTTAGAATACTGTATTTGAAGTAGTAATAATTTACGCCAGTTAGATTAAGCTATGCTCATGTTCAACAAATTTGATATTACCAGTGTTTGAGACCTTTCTTTGTTTTAAAGACATACTCCGTGAATTAGTTAGATTCAGCTATGCCCATTTACAGTGTGAATAATTATATACAATTTGTAATTTAATTAGCATTTATATTGCCTCCTATTAAAAAGTGGACGCTTTGTGGAATTAATATGGGCTTTTGTACTCTAATGCACCTTTAGCAAGTTTAATACGAGTAGCGTTTGTTATAATACTGTATTTGAAAAAGTATTTAACTGGCACTAATCAAACTAAGCTATGCTTATTGTCGACGAAGATACTTAGCATCTTTAATTGAAATTTGACCAAACATACTGCTTATTTTTATTTGGAAACACACATTTTGTAACTAACCCCGATAAATTTTAAATGGCCAGTGTTTGAGATATTCCTTTGTTTCGAAGACGTATTCCATGCAGTAGTTAGATTTAGGTATTCCCGTTTAAAGTGTGAATAACTGTCTGATTTATAACTTAAGTAGCACTTATGTTGCCTCGTTTTATAAAAATGTAGATGCTTTGTGGAATTAATATTGACTTGTGTACTTTAAGGCAACTTCAGCAAATTTAATACGACTGGCGTTTGTTAGAATACTGTATTTGAAGTAGTAATAATTTACGCCAGTTAGATTAAGCTATGCTCATTTTCAACAAATTTGATATGACCAGTGTTTGAGACATTTCTTTGTTTTAAAGACATATTCCGTGAACTAGTTAGATTCAGCTATGCCTATTTACAGTGTGAATAATTACGTAATTTAACTAGCACTTATATTGCCTCCGATTAAAAAGTAGACGCTTTTTGGAATTAATATGGGCTTATGTACTCTAATTCAACTTTAGCAAGTTTAATACGACTAGCGTTTGTTATTATACTGTGTTTGAAAAAGTCTATAACTGGCGCTAATCAGATTAAGCTATGCTTATTGTCGACGAAGATACTTAACATCTCTAAATGAAATTTGACAAAACATATTGCTTATTTTGATTTAGAAACACATTTTGTAACTAACCCCGATAAAGTTTAAATGGCCAGTGTTTGAGATATTCTTTTGTTTCGAAGACGTATTCCATGCAGTAGTTAGATTAGGTATTCCCATTTTGAGTGTCAATAACTATGTCTAATTTATAACTTAAGTAGCACTTATGTTGCCTCCTTTTATGAAAAAATGTAGATGCTTTGTGGAATTAATATTGACTTGTGTACTCTAAGGCAACTTCAGCAAATTTAATACGACTGCCGTTTGTTAGAATAATGTATTTGAAGTAGTAATAATTTACGCCAGTAAGATTAAGTTATGCTCATGTTCAACAAATTTAATATGACCAGTGTTTGAGACATTTCTTTGTTTTAAAGTCATATTCCGTGCATTAGTTAGATTCAGCTATGCCCATTTACAGTGTGAATAATTATATTCAATTTGTAATTTACTTAGCACTTATATTGCCTCCTATTAAAAAGTAGACGCTTTGTGGAATTAATATGGGCTTTTGTACTAAGGCAACTTTAGCAAGTTTAATACGAGTAGCGTTTGTTATAATATTGTATTTGAAAAAGTACGTAACTGATGCTAATCAGATTAAGCTATGCTTATTGTCGACGAAGATACTTACTATCTTCAATTGAAATTTGACCAAACATATTTATTTTTATTTAGAAACACACATTTTATAACTAACCCCGACAAATTTTAAATGGCCGGTGTTTGAGATATTCCTTTGTTTCGAAGACGTATTCCATGCAGTAGTTAGATTTAGGTATTCCCATTTAAAGTGTGAATAACTATGTCTAATTTATTACTTAAGTAGCACTTATGTTGCCTCCTTTTATAAAAAATGTAGATGCCATGTGGAATTAATATTGACTTGTGTACTCTAAGGCAACTTCAGCAAATTTAATACGACTGGCGTTTGTTAGAATACTGTATTTGAAGTAGTAATAATTTACGCCAGTTAGATTAAGCTATGCTCATTTTCAACAAATTTGATATGACCAGTGTTTGAGACATTTCTTTGTTTTAAAGACATACTCCGTGAATTAGTTAGATTCAGCTATGCCCATTTACAGTGTAAATAATTATATACAATTTGTAATTTAATTAGCATTTATATTGCCTCCTATTAAAAAGTGGACGCTTTGTAGAATTAATATGGGCTTTTGTACTCTAATGCACCCTTAGCAAGTTTAATACGAGTAGCGTTTGTTATAATACTGTATTTGAAAAAGTATTTAACTGGCACTAATCAAATTAAGCTATGCTTATTGTCAACGAAGACACTTAGCATCTTTAATTGAAATTTGACCAAACATATTGCTTATTTTTATTTGGACACACACATTTTGTAACTAACCCCGATAAATTTTAAATGGCCAGTGTTTGAGATATTCCTTCGTTTCGAAGACGTATTCCATGCAGTAGTTAGATTTAAGTATTCCCATTTAAAGTGTGAATAACTGTCTGATTTATAACTTAAGTAGCACTTATGTTGCCTCGTTTTATAAAAATGTAGATGCTTTGTGGAATTAATATTGACTTGTGTACTTTAAGGCAACTTCAGCAAATTTAATACGACTGGCGTTTGTTAGAATACTGTATTTGAAGTAGTAATAATTTACGCCAGTTAGATTAAGCTATGCTCATTTTCAACAAATTTGATATGACCAGTGTTTGAGACATTTCTTTGTCTTAAAGACATATTCCGTGAACTAGTTAGATTCAGCTATGCCTATTTACAGTGTGAATAATTACGTAATTTAATTAGCACTTATATTGCCTCCGATTAAAAAGTAGACGCTTTTTGGAATTAATATGGGCTTATGTACTCTAATGCAACTTTAGCAAGTTTAATACGACTAGCGTTTGTTATTATACTGTGTTTGAAAAAGTCTATAACTGGCGCTAATCAGATTAAGCTATGCTTATTGTCGACGAAGATACTTAACATCTTTAAATGAAATTTGACAAAACATATTGCTTATTTTTATTTAGAAACACACATTTTGTAACTAACCCCGATAAAGTTTAAATGGCCAGTGTTTGAGATATTCTTTTGTTTCGAAGACGTATTCCATGCAGTAGTTAGATTAGGTATTCCCATTTTGAGTGTGAATAACTATGTCTAATTTATAACTTAAGTAGCACTTATGTTGCCTCCTTTTATAAAAAAATGTAGATGCTTTGTGGAATTAATATTGACTTGTGTACTCTAAGGCAACTTCAGCAAATTTAATACGACTGCCGTTTGTTAGAATAATGTATTTGAAGTAGTAATAATTTACGCCAGTAAGATTAAGTTATGCTCATGTTCAACAAATTTAATATGACCAGTGTTTGAGACATTTCTTTGTTTTAAAGTCATATTCCGTGCATTAGTTAGATTCAGCTATGCCCATTTACAGTGTGAATAATTATATTCAATTTGTAATTTACTTAGCACTTATATTGCCTCCTATTAAAAAGTAGACGCCTTGTGGAATTAATATGGGCTTTTGTACTAAGGCAACTTTAGCAAGTTTAATACGAGTAGCGTTTGTTATAATACTGTATTTGAAAAAGAACGTAACTGATGCTAATCAGATTAAGCTATGCTTATTGTCGACGAAGATACTTACTATCTTCAATTGAAATTTGACCAAACATATTGTTTATTTTTATTTAGAAACACACATTTTATAACTAACCCCGACAAATTTTAAATGGCCAGTGTTTGAGATATTCCTTTGTTTCGAAGACGTATTCCATGCAGTAGTTAGATTTAGGTATTCCTATTTTGAGTGTGAATAACTATGTCTAATTTATAACTTAAGTAGCACTTATGTTGCCTCCTTTTATAAAAAAATGTAGATGCTTTGTGGAATTAATATTGACTTGTGTACTCTAAGGCAACTTCAGCAAATTTAATACGACTGCCGTTTGTTAGAATAATGTATTTGAAGTAGTAATAATTTACGCCAGTAAGATTAAGTTATGCTCATGTTCAACAAATTTAATATGACCAGTGTTTGAGACATTTCTTTGTTTTAAAGTCATATTCCGTGCATTAGGCTTCAGCTATGCCCATTTACAGTGTGAATAATGTGGAATTAATATGGGCTTTTGTACTAAGGCAACTTTAGCAAGTTTAATACGAGTAGCGTTTGTTATAATACTGTATTTGAAAAAGTACGTAACTGATGCTAATCAGATTAAGCTATGCTTATTGTCGACGAAGATACTTACTATCTTCAATTAAAAGTTGACCAAACATATTGTTTATTTTTATTTAGAAACACACATTTTATAACTAACCCCGACAAATTTTAAATGGCCAGTGTTTGAGATATTCCTTTGTTTCGAAAACGTATTCCATGCAGTAGTTAGATTTAGGTATTCCCATTTAAAGTGTGAATAACTGTCTGATTTATAACTTAAGTAGCACTTATGTTGCCTCGTTTTATAAAAATGTAGATGCTTTGTGGAATTAATATTGACTTGTGTACTTTAAGGCAACTTCAGCGAATTTAATACGACTGGCGTTTATTAGAATACTGTATTTGAAGTAGTAATAATTTACGCCAGTTAGATTAAGCTATGCTCATTTTCAACAAATTTGATATGACCAGTGTTTGAGACATTTCTTTGTTTTAAAGACATATTCCGTGAACTAGTTAGATTCAGCTATGCCTATTTACAGTGTGAATAATTACGTAATTTAATTAGCACTTATATTGCCTCCGATTAAAAAGTAGACGCTTTTTGGAATTAATATGGGCTTATGTACTCTAATGCAACTTTAGCAAGTTTAATACGACTAGCGTTTGTTATTATACTGTGTTTGAAAAAGTCTATAACTGGCGCTAATCAGATTAAGCTATGCTTATTGTCGACGAAGATACTTAACATCTTTAAATGAAATTTGACAAAACATATTGCTTATTTTTATTCAGAAACACACATTTTGTAACTAACCCCGATAAAGTTTAAATGGCCAGTGTTTGAGATATTCTTTTGTTTCGAAGACGTATTCCATGCAGTAGTTAGATTAGGTATTCCCATTTTGAGTGTGAATAACTATGTCTAATTTATAACTTAAGTAGCACTTATGTTGCCTCCTTTTATAAAAAAATGTAGATGCTTTGTGGAATTAATATTGACTTGTGTACTCTAAGGCAACTTCAGCAAATTTAATACGACTGCCGTTTGTTAGAATAATGTATTTGAAGTAGTAATAATTTACGCCAGTAAGATTAAGTTATGCTCATGTTCAACAAATTTAATATGACCAGTGTTTGAGACATTTCTTTGTTTTAAAGTCATATTCCGTGCATTAGTTAGATTCAGCTATGCCCATTTACAGTGTGAATAATTATATTCAATTTGTAATTTACTTAGCACTTATATTGCCTCCTATTAAAAAGTAGACGCCTTGTGGAATTAATATGGGCTTTTGTACTAAGGCAACTTTAGCAAGTTTAATACGAGTAGCGTTTGTTATAATACTGTATTTGAAAAAGAACGTAACTGATGCTAATCAGATTAAGCTATGCTTATTGTCGACGAAGATACTTACTATCTTCAATTGAAATTTGACCAAACATATTGTTTATTTTTATTTAGAAACACACATTTTATAACTAACCCCGACAAATTTTAAATGGCCAGTGTTTGAGATATTCCTTTGTTTCGAAGACGTATTCCATGCAGTAGTTAGATTTAGGTATTCCTATTTTGAGTGTGAATAACTATGTCTAATTTATAACTTAAGTAGCACTTATGTTGCCTCCTTTTATAAAAAAATGTAGATGCTTTGTGGAATTAATATTGACTTGTGTACTCTAAGGCAACTTCAGCAAATTTAATACGACTGCCGTTTGTTAGAATAATGTATTTGAAGTAGTAATAATTTACGCCAGTAAGATTAAGTTATGCTCATGTTCAACAAATTTAATATGACCAGTGTTTGAGACATTTCTTTGTTTTAAAGTCATATTCCGTGCATTAGTTAGATTCAGCTATGCCCATTTACAGTGTGAATAATGTGGAATTAATATGGGCTTTTGTACTAAGGCAACTTTAGCAAGTTTAATACGAGTAGCGTTTGTTATAATACTGTATTTGAAAAAGTACGTAACTGATGCTAATCAGATTAAGCTATGCTTATTGTCGACGAAGATACTTACTATCTTCAATTAAAAGTTGACCAAACATATTGTTTATTTTTATTTAGAAACACACATTTTATAACTAACCCCGACAAATTTTAAATGGCCAGTGTTTGAGATATTCCTTTGTTTCGAAAACGTATTCCATGCAGTAGTTAGATTTAGGTATTCCCATTTAAAGTGTGAATAACTGTCTGATTTATAACTTAAGTAGCACTTATGTTGCCTCGTTTTATAAAAATGTAGATGCTTTGTGGAATTAATATTGACTTGTGTACTTTAAGGCAACTTCAGCGAATTTAATACGACTGGCGTTTATTAGAATACTGTATTTGAAGTAGTAATAATTTACGCCAGTTAGATTAAGCTATGCTCATTTTCAACAAATTTGATATGACCAGTGTTTGAGACATTTCTTTGTTTTAAAGACATATTCCGTGAACTAGTTAGATTCAGCTATGCCCATTTACAGTGTGAATAATTACGTAATTTAATTAGCACTTATATTGCCTCCGATTAAAAAGTAGACGCTTTTTGGAATCAATATGGGTTTTGTACTCTAATGCAACTTTAGCAAGTTTAATACGACTAGCGTTTGTTATTATACTGTGTTTGAAAAAGTCTATAACTGGCGCTAATCAGATTAAGCTATGCTTATTGTCGATGAAGATACTTAACATCTTTAAATGAAATTTGACCAAACATATTGCTTATTTTTATTTAGAAACACACATTTTGTAACTAACCCCGATAAAGTTTAAATGGCCAGTGTTTGAGATATTCTTTTGTTTCGAAGACTTATTCCATGCAGTAGTTAGATTAGGTATTCCCATTTTGAGTGTGAATAACTATGTCTAATTTATAACTTAAGTACCACTCTTATGTTTCCTCCTTCTATAAAAATGTAGATGCTTTGTGGAATTAATATTGACTTGTGTACTCTAAGGCAACTTCAGCAAATTTAATACGACTGCCGTTTGTTAGAATAATGTATTTGAAGTAGTAATAATTTACGCCAGTAAGATTAAGTTATGCTCATGTTCAACAAATTTAATATGACCAGTGTTTGAGACATTTCTTTGTTTTAAAGTCATATTCCGTGCATTAGTTAGATTCAGCTATGCCCATTTACAGTGTGAATAATTATATTCAATTTGTAATTTACTTAGCACTTATATTGCCTCCTATTAAAAAGTAGACGCTTTGTGGAATTAATATGGGCTTTTGTACTAAGGCAACTTTAGCAAGTTTAATACGAGTAGCGTTTGTTATAATACTGTATTTGAAAAAGTACGTAACTGATGCTAATCAGATTAAGCTTATTGTCGACGAAGATACTTACTATCTTCAATTGAAATTTGACCAAACATATTGTTTATTTTTATTTAGAAACACACATTTTATAACTAAATCCGACAAAGTTTAAATGGCCAGTGTTTGAGATATTCCTTTGTTTCGAAGACGTATTCCATGCAGTAGTTAGATTTAGGTATTCCCATTTAAAGTGTGAATAACTATGTCTAATTTATAACTTAAGTAGCACTTATGTTGCCTCCTTTTATAAAAAAATGTAGATGCTTTGTGGAATTAATATTGACTTGCGTACTCTAAGGCAACTTCAATAAATTTAATACGACTGGCGTTTGTTAGAATATTATAGTTGAAGTAGTAATAATTTACGCCAGTTAGATTAAGCTATGCTCGTGGTCAACAAATTTGATATGACCAGTGTTTGAGACATTTCTTTGTTTTAAAGAGATATTCCGTGAATTAGTTAGATTCAGCTATGGCCATTTACAGTGTGAATAATTGCGTAATTTAATTAGCACTTATATTCCCTTCTATTAAAAAGTAGACGCTTTTTGGAATTAATATGGGCTTTTGTACTCTAATGCACCTTTAGCAAATTTAATATGACTAGCGTTTGTTATTATACTGTATTTGAAAAAGTATATAACTGACGCTAATCAGATTAAGCTATGCTTATTGTCGACGAAGATACTTAACATCTTTAATTGAAATTTGACCAAACATATTGGTTATTTTTATTTAGAAACACACTTGTAACTAACCCCGATAAACTTTAATTGGCCAGTGTTTGAGATATTCCTTTGTTTCGAAGACGTATTCCATGCAGTAGTTAGATTAGGTATTCCCATTTTGAGTGTGAATAACTATGTCTAATTTATAACTTAAGTACCACTCTTATGTTGCCTCCTTCTATAAAAATGTAGATGCTTTGTGGAATTAATATTGACTTGTGTAGTCTAAAGCAACTTCAGCAAATTTAATACGACTGGCGTTTGTTAGAATACTGTATTTGAAAAAGTATACAACTGATGCTAATCAGATTAAGCTATGCTTATTGTCGACGAAGACTCTTAAAACATCTTTAATTGAAATTTGACCAATCATATTGCTTACTTTTATTTAGAAACACACATTTTGTAACTAACCTCGATAAATTTTAAATGGCCAGTGTTTGAGATATTCCTTTGTTTCGAAGACGTATTCCAAGCAGTAGTTAGATTAGGTATTCCCATTTTGAGTATGAATAACTGTCTAATTTATAACTTAAGTACCACTCTTATGTTGCCTCCTTCTATGAAAATGTAGATGCTTTGTGGAATTAATATTGACTTGTGTACTCTAAGTCAACTTCAGCAAATTTAATAAGACTGGCGTTTGTTAGAATACTATATTTGAAGTAGTAATAATTTACGCCAGTTAGATTAAGCTATGCTCATTGTCAACAAATTTGATATGACCAGTGTTTGAGACATTTCTTTGTTTTAAAGACATATTCCGTGAATTAGTTACATTCAGCTATGCCCATTTACAGTGTGAATAATTACATAATTTAATTAGCACTTATATTGTCTCCTATTAAAAAGTAGACGCTTTTTGGAATTAATATGGGCTTTTGTACTCTAATGCAACTTTAGCAAGTTTAATACGACTAGCGTTTGTTATTATACTGTATTTGAAAAAGTATATAACTGACGCTAATCAGATTAAGTTATGCTTATTGTCGACGAAGATACTCAACATCTTTAATTGAAATTTGACCAAACATATTGCTTATTTTTATTTAGAAACACACATTTTGTAACTAATCCCGATAAATTTTAAATGGCCAGTGTTTAAGATAACTTTAGCAAATTTAATACGAGTAGAGTTTGTTATAATACTGTGTTTGAAAAAGTATACAGAAAATCACATGCACCCTGTACATTTACAACAAAAATTGTCAGGATTTCGCGTAAAATCACGTTGTAAAGTTACGGCCTCCATGTAACTATGCCAACAAAACTCAGAAATTCGTGTAAAATCACATTGTATAATTACGGCCTTCATGTGCAATTACGCCGAAGGATTATAAGAGTATACGTAAAATCACATCACATTGCGCATGTATTTTTACAACAGTGATGCAATTTTACATCCAGTCTGTGAAATTCTAGTCATTATCACTGGTCAGAGAACTACATGAAGAAGCACGTAAAATTACACAAGTACATTTTTGAGTGTAGTAAATGTAGGTATAAATATTCAACAAACGCAGCAGCCATATTTTAAATGCAATGACAACCAAGAAACAAAATAGCCCGTTGGAATTTTTTTTTCGAGAGCGTAGTTGTATAGTAACATGACAGATAAATCGATAGTTCATTATCTGATTAAATCCCGATTGTTTTAGCGCCAGGGATTTAATCTGTGATAATAAACTGTTTAATTTACACGACTAATATTACTGTATTGGCATATTATTGTACTTATAATACATATTTATGCAATATTTGGTTCGGCGTAGTTAACACTGTAAAATAATAAGCCCTAATAGTATAAAATGATAAACTATGAAGTTGTGAGAAAGTGTTTACGAGATAATCGATACAAACCACTATTTGTGGCTTACAGGAACTTTCCCAACGCCCTGTATAGGTATTTTTACCTAATCAATAGAAAGTGACTTGCGTTTTCCAACACAAATATTAACTTTAAAAAACTCTAGACATAGGTAGTAACCTACTATGTTACCTGATATTTTGACCATGCTCCTAAGTTTTTGCGGTTGGAGAAAATGGAATTTCAAGTACGCGCAGGAAAATGTTAAACTAGAGTTACTATAAACCTCAAAAATCAATAAAGCACGGAACTCGTAAACAGGAAATATTGGGTGAAAACCTATAAAATTTTCTAACAGGATTGCTGGTGGATAAACTTCTGATTTTCCCGGTGGCAGAAACGTACGCTTCCTTAGCTACGGGCATCAAATAATATAATTTTAAAATAAATATGTATTTGCTCTCATCTCTCCTTAGACTCTGAGCCGAGCAAAACATTTAAAATCTTCGCATACTTGCGCTACAGCAAAGATGAAATTATACACTGATTAAAAAAATACATTTACAAAGATCAAAGCCAAGAGAATAAATTACAAAGAACACATCACTTGCTTTGTTAACAAAATTTATAATGGTTAGCTCTGGTAAATTGCTAAGAGGGATGAAAATATGAACTTAGTACTCATAGTAACCTGTACGAAATATCAGTTTTCTTAAAGAAAATATCCATTTTTTTTTTGAACAAACTTACTTAAAAATGAGTATTTCCCCCTATAGCCTCAGGGTACGCTAAAGATCAAACGCATAAATTCTGCATGATCGATATTTTACAATCTTTGCGCTACCTCCCGCAGGGCACTGAGAGCTTATTGCTTTCATGCTTTAGTGTTATCCAGACTTAGGATAGTTCACCCACTAAGGGCGCAATAAAGGGTTCTAGAATGTGGGTAATGTAAGAAAAATATTGTACCAGAAACCAGACTACCATACCCACCCACTATATTGGCGCGCTCAATCCAAAATAACTTCTAGTCGGGAATTTGAGCTTTAATTTAAGGCTTAGTACCTGCCAGACATACAGCTGAAAAGTGTCGTATTCGATGTAAAATTTTCGCTTCATCCGAATTCGGAGGGCGCACGAAGATCGGAGATTGCCTTCAACCCTTAATCCGCGAATTTCCCCTTATTTCGAAAATCGTGAAAAATTGAATTTCTAAAATATAACTTGCGTTTTCTCTCTCAAAACATAAGCTAAAAATTCATTCTTTTTACTTCCACGTCCAGTGGAAGTATAGTAACGACAAAAAAATTTTTAAAAATTTTTATTGTTCAAATAGGCTTAGAATGTCATGAAACGTCGAGATTTTAACTTTGAGCGAAAAAAAAATTTCTGTCTGTCTGTCTGTCTGTCTGTGTGTCTGTCTGTAACTTTTTTTTGTGCGCACGTTTACTCTGGAACCGTTTAAGATATTGACTTGAAATTTGGTACACATATGTACTTTAACGAGATCTAGAACTAGATTATATTTTCATCTCGTTCCGTCGAAGGGTTGGGGGGTAAATTGGGGTAAATTTGGGGTAAATAGGTCAATCAAGCAGGTAAGAGTCCATAAAATTGGTATTTAGTATATACAAGAGAAGCTAAGGTCTCAAAAAAATTTTTGGCATTAGCCACCCCCATTACCACCCCCACCCCCTTATTAAAGGGAATGAAAAAAAAGTGATTTTGTGTATGTACAGGAACCTGAAACCTCAAAATATTTTTTTACTTCATCCACCCCCCACTATCACCCCCCCATCACCCCCACCCCACTACCGATGTGGGGTATCGTTTTATGGGTTTTTGGGGTAAAGGATTTCAAATATTATATTATTAAAGTTCCATAAACAATTATTTTCATATACAAAGTTTTTTCATTGTGAGTGACTTGGATAGAGAATCTGGATGTGGAAGTAGTGATTCCTTGGGCAGCGGTTTTTTAAATTGTAGCTCGCAATATAACAGTTTAGTCAAAACACATTTAATATTTAAAGAAATATCAGAAAAAAATATTTAGTGAACCTCTACGCCGTCGGCACACTGAAAAATGTAGTCTGCAACATAACGGGAGATTTAAATCATGTTTGTGATTTAAATCATTTTTTTGATTTAAATCTTTTGAGTTTAAATATTTTCTTTAGTAATGATTTTTGATTTACGATTTAAATCTTTTTAGAAAGTATCTTTGATTTTCTTTAATAAAACTAAAATTTAAATATTCTCAAAAATAATTAAATCTTTTTTAATGATTTAAATCTTTTCCTAATATTTAAATACTACAAAAGTGATTTAAATCAGGCAAGAAGTAGTTTAAATCTTTTTTTACTACCGTCTTGCAATCCTAGCAACACGCGCGATAACGAAAGTAAACATTCGAGTTACTTGGTTGCTAACCCTTTCGCATCGGGCGTTTTTTTAGGCGACTGGCCTCACAAACGGGGATTTTTTTGGGTTCGCGCAATCGTGCGTCTCCCGTTTACTAGTTTCGCGCATTAATGCGGCTCCCAACTCCAAAGACGCGCGCTTATATACGCAAGTTGAAATAAACGAAGATAGAAGATAAACGTTTAATTCAATAGGTATGCAAACATATAATATATAATTGTTAAAAGCATGCAACGTTCTTACTTCATTAATAATCTAAAAAAAATTATTTTTTTTTTTAATAATTATTAATGTTCGCGTGCATTTTTATTTGGTATATACAGAATTTGCATACTGAAGAACTAATGCAAGTTGCATCAATATTCCAACACCACATATTCCCCACACCATAATAACATCCAAGCCTTTTTACATCTAAAAAAAATTTTTTCAAGCTCATCATCTGCTAAATATTTATTTTTCCTGTTCATTTTGTAAAAAATGAAATTTTTTTAAAGAAAAATTTGCAGCTGTTTACACACAATAGACTGCCTGACACACTCAAGAATAAACTGCGAGTATTTTTCAGACCACAGCTTTTCTGTAATTAACAAGCTACAGCTTGAAGATGAAGATGCTTTTAAGCGAATATCAGACCACAATCTTGCGCCTCCCGATTTTAAGTAGTATTCACGGCTTCCGAAAACATGCGTCTCCCGCACATATGTCAATCACAGATTTGCGCGTTTTTGCGGCGCCCGTCGTGAAAGGGCTAAGGAGTTGCTAGCTACAAAAGTAGAAGTTTCGTGACCAGGACAGAAAAATAAAAAAAAACAAATTTTAACGCTTCATAAGTTTGCCTATACCTTTGGATTTCTTGGGGTAAAGCGAGGCACAAGCAATATTGGCTGCTTTTTGTATCCCATTTTCACCGCCACCAAACATATTTATTTATTTTAGTTTGAAACCACCAGAAATTAAAATGTTTAACATAACCTCGATGACAGATAGTAATTGCTTCGCTGGAATGGAAATTTCACACACAGCCTCCTAAACTATAAAATTTATTAAAAACGTCAAATAAATTCATGAAATAATTAGTTTTAAATTACTAAATTCCATAATATCTTTCGGTAGTAAAAAAAAGATAATACCTACATTACACGATGCGAAAACCCTTTTAGGTGTTTTCTTAAAGGTCTCGGCTTCGCCTCGACCATTCAAAAATCACCTCACACCTAAAAGTAAACATTCGCATCTAGTAATGTAAATAATTATTTCTGGATAAGCAATACGATTTTTATTCCCAGCACACACTAAGAAGTCAGATGGTTTGTGTTGAGTTGTGATTTGCAGTGCCACTGACTTTTCTATTGGTTTTAAACTTCGCCCCCCCCCCTGCGCGCCAATTTTTTTTAGATATCTTCCCCCCACTCATCAATTTTGAAACATACTTTCTCAAATCATTTAGATTATACCTCATTGATTTAAAACAGCAAAAATATTAAAAAATATTTAAATCGTTTGCAAAATGATTTTAAGTATTATAACAGATTTAAGATTTAAATCTCAAAAAGATTTATAATTTAAATACTTCCTTGTAGACAAAAGTATTTTTGATTTAAATCATTTGATAAAAAGTAAAGTATCTTTGATCTTTTATTTAGATCTTTTTTCAAATGATTCGTTGCAGCTCTGTCTGCACACCACACCACACGGTTCGCGATATCGCGCGTGCTTAAAGTTGGATCCTCTTCTACGAGTTCCAAAACTTGAACCTCCGCTTCAATTACCTTGTCTTCGCGTTGTGGACCTCGTTCTCCTCCATATCCATCGAGACGACCTGTTTTCCGAAGACGCTGAGCAATGCTTACAAATGTACGAGCAACAAGGATGACGTCGATTAGGGAATCTTAAACGATAAAGCTGTTCCACGACATTCTCCATACATCAAGTGTATATCCGTGAGCTCTAGGTAAGTGTAATCTCTCATAGCATTCAAAATCTGAGTTTTAAAATACCACACTAACCTATCAACTAACGTTGTCAATAAAGAAAATAAAAATAAAACTTGGTCTAAAAGCCAAAAAGCAACACAAAAAGAACGAACAAGTAAGTAGTGTCTGTACGTAATCGAGAACTTAACAACTTGAACGGTAAGTCAATAAAACAAATCTTAACTGTAAATACGTGGCCCAAAATTCAAAAAGAACAAAAGCAACATACAAAAACAACGAACGGGTTGGAGGTGTGTACTTAACGAGGCGCCCACAGAAACTAAAATATTGCACAAGGGAGAGTAGTTTTCTTCAGATCTACGAAGCTTTCACCTTTACCGCACCGCTAAAGACCTTACCTTACCTACTTTTAAAAAGCCATAAAAAAGTGTGATGATTATCAACTTGTGTCCTTGCCGACGCGCGTCTCTAACAAAGGAGCGCGACACTTTGATAGAGCCGTATTAGCGTATTTGATGGTTAGAGGCGCCGACATACGCGAAGATAAAAGCCTATTTCAACATTCAAGCAGTTCTCAAACAATATTACTGAAAATTTTCGAAATTCTTGTTTTTTTTTCGAAAACTATGGGCTTTAGACCCCACGTTATATAAGGTTTTTTTGTTCGTTTAGTCGTTCCCCACCACCAGTTTTTTTTAATGACATGAAACTGATTAAACCCTGTATAAATCCGTTAATTTTGAAATAAAGATGTCATATTTGAAATAATTCGACAAAAACAACAAAAATACCCTGAAATGGCCAATATCTCGAAATGTGTTGAACTGTTCAATGTTGGTCAAAATATTTATTGTATTCGCAATTAGCGACCCAAAAAACATATAATTTCATTGGATTTTGTAATAAAGATATGTTCTAATTGAAATAATTTGATTAAAACGTCAAAAGTACCCAAAACTGTAGACTGAAAGGTTTGACAGGAATTGTTTTAAAATTTTACTTGCTTGACTTTAGTCACTTTCTAGAAGCACCATGTTGTAGCGACAAACATTCTATGTAATAAAAAAAAAAAGTTAGCTTTCGTTGCGAATTCGGTTGTCGCGCGAATTTTGTAGTAATTTCTCACTGTGCGTCGCATCGTAGAGGTTCACGCGGCATTTTTTTTTGTAAAATTTCGGTAAACATTAGATGTGGTTTGATTACACTGTTGCATTAAATACACTGTGAGCTACAATTAAAAAAAAGTATGGATTTTTAGCTTATCTTTTGTGGGAGAAAACGCAAATTATACTTCAAAAATTCAATTTTTCACGATTTACGAAATAAGGGGAAATTCGCGGATTAAGGGTTGAAGGCAATCCCCTCGCGGATTCAGAATCAACAGAAAATTTTACATCGAATACGACACTTTCCAGCTGTATGTCTGACAGGTACTTAGCAGTGAAAGATAAACGTCTCCAGAATCTCCAGAATCTGGACTATTCTGTCATATTTTTGTAAATTGCAAAAAAGTGTTCTTTTCGCAATTTATCTGGAGTTTACTGGGGTATTAAAACGAGTATTAAAAGCTTAAAACATTCCCAATTTCTAAAAATAACCTTTAAACTTTTTTGTTATTAAAGCTAGAAGAGTGGAATAGCGGCAAACAGTGTTGTTAAAAGGTCAAAGAAATGTTTGTATTCGATATTTATTTTTGTATCTGTTTAGTTTAACTGCAAGAGAATTGTTAAAATGCTCCGCGCCCGTAACACGGAGTTCCGCTTGATATTAGTGGTATAACTATGCCTGCCCGAGACACATAAATTACATTAAGGATGGATTAATTAGTCGTTGCTTCCCAAAGAATTATTTTTTTGAAAAAGACCACAAACTATTTTGTTTCAATTCCATTATAAATTATGAAACCGACATTATAAACAACGAATTTAAGATTCAAATGTTAGTAAATTTTAAGAACGAATACACGATTTTTTAGCAAATAACTTGGCGGGCGCAAAATTTTCGCTCCAGGAATGTTTGAAAGTCCTAACGACGAAGTAACGGGTAATCTATGTACGTGTTTATGGATGGTTTCCAGTTTGATTGAATTTTCCGGAAATATCGATAACAAACTTCTGGTGCAGATTCTATATCCAAAATGTCCGCAAATACCTTGAGCTACGACGCTTTCATTTTTAAAGGGTCGTAGCACCCAAAAACTGATTATTATTTTATATTTCAGAAACCTTTTGATACAGGGACGCGACTTTATAGACATATTGACAATAATACAAGCTTATTTTTACATTACATTACATTTTTTCTGCACGTACACAAACACGCTGGAAGCCATTCATAAACACGTACATAGATTACCCGTTACCTCGTTGTTAAGACCTTCAGGCACTCCTGGAGCGAAAACCACTCATAGGATCGACTCAGTGTAATAGAAATTTTTGATCAGCATGACTAACTATAAAATATCAAAGTTTGAATGTCTAAAATGACGAAAATTACCTAACTTTGACAAGCTGTACCTCAAAAACTGTCCATAGGATCGGTTCGATGTGATAAGAACTTTTGATTAGCATGACTTGAACTATAAAATACCAAAGTTTCAGCCAATTTCACCGAAACACCATTTGTATCGGTTTTGTTCCGGGGTGCTTTATTAAAATTAACTGATTTCTAAATAATTTTTTTAAATTTCCTGACTTTCAAAACAAGTTCATACTCCCTGATTTTTCCCGATTTTCCAGGTTCTCGCTAGGAACCCTGTAATTATGCAGTGCAAAGTTCATCATTGCCATTTCATTAACATTATCTGTTCGGGATCAATTATAATAGCCTCGGGTCAATAATTGCTTATGTAAATTAATTTAATGTTTTCTCCATTATAAATGAGTGCAGTAAAAATAACATTATTACAAGAGACAAGATGCAGTTACGGTGCAGTTACAACATAAACATCTTATACAAGGAAAACATGAAATCATGCCGGCAAAAACCATAAAAATAAATCAGAAAAATTTAAATCAGATAAAAAAGGTTTGGATATCTCTTACGATCAACTTAAAGGTAACACAGGCTTGCGATGATAAAATTTTCTTAATTCGAATAGGTGAGTTTTATATTTTTAACCGACCGAATAAAATTTAAAATTTGACCCATATCCCACACTAAATATATCAAACGAGCATATTCAAAGATTTGGCGGAGTCGCAGGTGACTTCAATTAAAATCTAAGTTCTCGATTTATAAGAGTGATGATTTTTCACAAACAACAGGGTATTATTATAACTTCCTAGCATATCATATACCATTTCCCAACGAAAAAGAGCCTTGCATGGAGGCGAATTAGCTGAAGAATGTTTTTCTACGACAACAATATGAACTGAATCGTTTATAGAGAAACGTGCCGGTTGAATAATGTACTTTTACTAACAAATTATACAGCACGCTCTCGCCCAGGTCGTTGTTTTCAACGCTGTTAATGATGACGAAGAAGGAAACTGCATTACAGACCTGACCGATATTTACGCCGGAGAACAAATATTTCGCTGTATGATGGCCTTTGAGATATGATAATGCCAGCAAATTTTTTACAGATTTACATAAACCTGGTACATGGGGATTTCAGTATTCGGCGACAGCTAGTATGATGACGAATTTAATATGGCAAACATAATTGAAACATTTTTGTAGATTTGCGTGGAATTTAATACATGAGAGTTTTTTGTCAGTAATTTTGATCTGAGACCTTTTGCGAAATATTTTTTCCCAAATCAATTGCGGTTTTATCTAACGTGGTGCTTTACAATTTATGAACTGTTACCGTCCAACTTAGAATTACTGGTAGCATCCTTGGCATGAGCTAATCGGGTGGGGCCCCATTATTAACGGGGAGTGAAAAAATAAAATGTGATTTACTGTTTGTACAAAAACCAAAGGCCTCAACTTTTGTTTTGACATCAGTCACCCCCACTACCCCACTATCACCACCCCCATTTCATTATTAAAGAGGGTACAAAAATAAAATTGCGATTTAGTGTGTACAAGTACCAAATGCCTAATAATTTTATTTTGGCATCAGCCATCCCCACTACTAACCCCACCGGAAATTTGGAAGAAGTGATTCCTCAGGCAGCAAGGTTTTCTATGTCACACCAAGACGAGTGTACAGATTTTCTCACAATACTTTCCATAAATAAAGCTACTAAAAAGGTTGAAAAAAGTTGTTTTTTTTAATCGAACCGCCTTCAAAAAATAAAAGGACCCCGCAGAATCCTTATGGGAAATAGATTTAGGTAAACCTGTTTGAAACTCTGGATTCTGGTAGTTCTTGATGTGTAGAATAAAAATTCTCAAGGGCACTAAGTCCTAAAAACTCATGGTTTTGAGATATAGCCCTCTGAAGTTGGGCTTTCCGTGCATTCTGCAGCAAATCTCAGGGATATATCTCAAAGCCATTAGTTTTTAGGACTTAGTGCCCTTGAGAACTTTTGTTCTACACATTAAGAACTACTAGAACCCAGAGTTTCAAAGAGTTTGACTGAAAGCCATTTCCCATAAGGATTTAACTATGCTGTAGAATGCACGTAAAGTTCAACTTCAAACGGCTATATCTCAAAACTATGAGTTTTTAGGACTTAGTGCCCTTGAGAACTTTTATTCTACATACCAAGAACTACCAGAAACCAGAGTTTCAAAGAGTTTGACCGAAAGCCATTTCCTATAAGGATTCTGCGGAGTCCTTTCACTATAGTTCTACAATTATCTATCTACTTATTAATGGAGAACAGCAAGGAACTGTACCTTATTACCTAATATCAATTTGAAGTCGGTGCAAAAATATCTCATTTCAAAAATACGTTTTGCACCGATTTTAATATAAAAAATTATTTTCAGCCACCCTATATATTTTTAGGAAGTGAAAATGACTCAAAAACAATAATTAGATGCCCCGTAACTAGTATTCACAAAATTGTTTCTTAAAACCCATAATTGTGACTGTAGTGATTTTTTCAATATGCATCTGCAGATGGCATTATTTCAACCAAAAAATTAATCACCTCCAAGGAGTTTGGAGAAGGTCAATAATAATATAGTAGTGAAAGAAGTCTAGAAAGAGATACTTGATCCTGTAGAATCGTCTTGGCTCGCATTGTATATTTGAAAATAATCTCCGGTTATAGACTTTTTTATCTAGTACATGTATTTTTTTTATTTAATTTCTGGCTATCATAAAACTCGAAGTCCGACGCATGATTGCCCCACCCTGTATATGTTTAATGATTTGATTACTCTGGCATAAAGCGGAGTATGACAAGGCAGTGGTTCCGTTGTAGTTTCATCAACGTATATCTATTAGTCACTTTTCACAAAATATCTCGGGGTTCGAATATTTAAATATGAAAATAGATGACAAACCAAATAACACAAACCAACTAGATTTGTTTAACAAGGAATTGGGATTTGAAAGTATGAAGTTAAATAGTTCAGAAAATGCCCAATTAAATAAAAAAATGTATTCTTTAAAAAAACTTAGAGAATTAAAAACACCATACACTTATCGCAATTTCAAAGTTATCGATATCGCAATTCACTTTTCCCCTTTTGTTAACTGGTAATTCTCGAATATTTATAAATAAAATGATGTAAATTGTCGTTTTGACAAGCTTGTAAGTTAATTACTTCCACATCCAGTGGAAGTATAGTAACGACAAAAAAATGTTTAAATATTTTTATTGTTCAAATAGGCTTAGAATGTCATGAAACGTCGAAATTTCTGTCTGTCGGTCTGTCTGTAACTTTTTTGTGCGCATGTTTACTCTGGAACCGTTTTAGATATTGACTTTAAATTTGGTACACATATGTACTTTAGCGAGATCTGGAACTAGATTATATTTTATCTTGTTCCGTCGAAGGGTTGGAGGGTAAATTGGGGTAAATTTGGGGTAAATAGGTAAATCAAGCAGGTAAGAGTCCATAAAATTGGTCTTTACTGCCTATATACAAGAGAAGCTAAGGTCTCAAAAAAAATTTTGGCATTAGCCACCCCCCACCCCATTATTAAAGGGGACGAAAAAAAAAATTGCGATTTAGTGTGTGTACAAGAACCAGAAACTTCAAAATATTCTTTTACTTCATCCAACCCCACTACCGATGTGGGGTATCGTTTTATGGGTTTTTGGGGTAGAGGATTTCAAATATTATATTATTAAAGTTCGATAAACAATTATTTCCACATACAAAATTTTTTCGTTGAGTGACTTGGATAGAAAATCTGGATGTGGAAGTAGTGATTCCTTGGGCAGCGGTTTTTTTGTACGTTGTGGTTAAAATATATAATATACATATAAAAAATTTAGAGAGCAACGGGTCTTTCCGTATAAGTAATTGAAAAGTGCCCCAGCGTATGATTTAATAAATTTTACCTTTAGTTTATTATTCTCCGTCTGAAACATGCACACACCCGATTTTAGACTTCTACCTCTAATATTAAGGGACTTATGGGGGTGACAACCCTCTACTTAAAATCGAATTTCTTCGAAACTACTTGAGACATCTCAATAAAATTTATACTGTTAGTAGTTAGTAATAAGCTTCATATTACATATTTTTTTCAGATTTTTTGATCGATTTACAAACATTACATACAAGAAATATATTTTTTAGGGGTGGGTTTTTTTACTAACCCTGCAGTGACACCTACTTCTTCCATTAGCTAGGTATATATTAAAATTACAAGAATCTTGAATTGGTGGAACATATAGAAAAGAAACTATATTAGTCATCATAATATATTTAATTATGTATTTTGGTTGTTATTGGTAATATTTATATTTAAAAAGAAAAAATTAGTACTTTGTACTAGTCGACCATCCTAGATTGGCAAGTAGCCGCGCAGATAAAGAAGAAATATCGTCACTGTTGGCCAGAGACAAACAAGCTTCTTAAGCTAACTGCTTAAGAAGCTTAAAAAGCTTGTTTGTCTCTGTCCAACAGTGACGATATTTCTTCTTTCTCTGCACGGCTACTTGCCAATCTAGGATGGTTGACTAGTAATCAGTTCTTAATCATCGTCACTATCTTCCTCAATAGTGGTGGTTAGGCTTGTTTTATCAAATATGGTAGTAAGTATTTCGGCTGGCTTCATAATTTTTTATTTATAACGACCGTGGGATAAATAAAAAATAATTGCAGCTACGTGCGCACAGCAACTTACAGTTCTATTGCCATTTGCACAGTTGCACATGTATCTTTCAATGCTCTTATAGGTGTTCAGATTTGGTTTATATTCAATTTATACACTCAAAGAAATAGTATGGGTAAATTCAACAAAAAAAAAAAAATGGTTAACTAACAATATCGTTAATTTTGTTAAACCAAACTATATTGATGGTATTTTTAAACAAGAGGTGATTGTTATTTTAATTAATAAAAAGTTGTCATACAACAAAACAAACATTAACTTAAAAAATAGATGAATAAGACTATTATTTTGTTCGTCTGACTATTATTTTGTTGAATTCTGTCAAATTAAACTAGATAATAGTATATTTTATTTTTAACTATTATCGAATTGTAATTCTAACCCAGTATTAGTTCGCTGTATTATTGTACTTGGTAGACAAACCAATATTATTGTCGTCTTCTAGAAGTTCTAAAAGAATTACCATAAAATTTGCTTGCTTACCACGTAGTCTATTAGAGAAATTATTCCCAGATGACGCCACATACAAATCACTGACAATAATCAATCATGCATTACTTTATACTCTTATGATTTTATAGAAAATTAATAACATGATTGCAATGTTCAAATTCTCTGAGGGATCATCGATATATTCGGATGGATCTTATAAACGATCTCTAATCTTTGGTTTGGGTGGTCTGGTGTCTCAATACTGAGATTTTGGCTAACCAAAAAAAACTTCATCATACAATAAAGTGTAGATCAACCTAAAAATTAGTTGGTGAACAAAAAACAAAGTCGTTGTACTATTTAATTGTAGACCAAATTGAAAATGGCTAATGAACATAAAAAAATGTCATTGTACTATTTAATTTGTTACAAGAAGATATGATTATTAAACTACTATTTCTTTACGAAAACAAATAAAGTTGTATGACTATTCTTTTCTGATTGATTTAACTATGAAACTAGATAGGCGCGATTTCATATGCTCTTTTTAGTTGAATTTACCTATTATTTTTTTTGAGTGTACTCAATATAGCACTGATAAGTTTTGCTACTTTTATGTCTTGATTGGACCTTCACCCTTATATTTTCAGAATCCCTCGGGTTTTACACCTTCATCTGTCATTATTTCTGCAAGTTAGCATACTGCTTGCGACAATTGGTATGTACCTGTAATTAATACTATGAGGTCATTTTCAGTTAGTTCCGGAAAATCCAATAAACTTGTACAAGATAATGTAGCAAAAGGTTTTTTGCGCCGATGTGATTTTTGAGTTTCAACTAATTCTTGTATTGTGTTCGGCTGAGGTTGCCGTTCCTTCATATAAGAAATTATTTATCAGGTAAATCCGGATCAGAAAACTCTGTTAGATGAACCGAACGGATTAAAATCGCTTCTGCGATCAGGTGACTTCTTTATAGTTGATCGTGGTTTCCGTGACGTGGCTGAGTATTTGGAGCTTCAACAATACCATGTTCTTATGCCAGCTTGTAACGGTAATAGAGCGCAGTTAACAACAGAAGAAGCCAACGCGTCAAGATTTGTAACTAAAGTACGATGGACAGTCGAAGCTGTATATGGCGCTATTGGTAAAAAATACAATCTATTGCACAAAGTTCTAGACAAGCTTTTGCCTGCAGTAAGATCATTATGTCGAATAGCTGGGCTTTTAAATAATACTCTTGGTAAAAGATTAAATTCTGATCCGGATTTAGCTGATACAATTTCTTATATGAAGGAGCGGCAAGCTCAGCCGAACACAATGCAAGAATTAGTTAAAACTCAAAAATTACATTGGCGCAAAAAACCTTTTGCTACAAGCTTATTGGATTTTCCGGAACTAACTGAAAACGTCCTCATAGTATTATTTACAGCTACATACCAATTGTCGCAAGCAGTGTGCTATCTTGCAGAAATAATGACAGATGAAGGTGTAAAACTTGAATACTTAAGAGATTCTGAAAATATTCTAAGGGTGAAGGTCCGACCAAGACATAAAAATAGCAAAACTTATCAGTGCTATATTGAGTACAAACTAAATCTGAGCATTGAAAGATAGATGTGCGACTGTGCAAATGGCAATAGAACTGTAGGTCGCACGTAGCTGCAATTATTTTTCATTTATCTCACAGTCTTTATAAATCAAAAATTATAAAACCAGCCGAAATACTTACTACCATATTTGATAAAACAGGCGTGACCACCATTTTTGAGGAAAATAGTGACCATGATTAAGATTTTTTTTTTATCTATTTATTTAACGTCGGCCTATTTCCGCTACCAGGGCCTATCACCGACGCCAGGAGACGAGCTACCCCCAACCTGGAAATTTTGCCGAACCTCTTCCCTTAAGAAGAGTAGGAATCTTTTACTTGCCTAACATTTAACAGACAAGGGACCGCCTGCTTTACATCCCCTCCGAAGGATGGTATTATCCACTATGTAATCCTCGTCTGAAATTACGTAGCTTCCGCGTATACACTGATATACAAGCCGCTAGAAGGTGGGACGAGAAGGCTGTAATTTCCCAAGATGGGTCACCCATTCAAGTACTAACCGCACTCGACGTTGCTTCAACGGAATATCGCTGACATTCACATTGAAGTCGCCTCTAGGCTCGCCCCCTTTTTCTTTTTAAATATAAATATTTTTAATGACTTACCAAAATACATAATTAAATATATTACGATGACTAATATAGTTTCTTTTCTATATGTTCCACCAATTCAAGACTCTTGTAATTTTCATATATATCTAGCTAATGGAAGACTACGTATATAAAAAATTTTTGATAGGTGTCACTGCAGGGGTTGTAAAAAAACGCACCCCTAAAAAAATACAGTTTTTGTATTTTAATATTTTTAATCGAGCAAAAATTCCGAAAAAAAATATATAATATGAAGCTTATTACTAACTACTAACAGTATAAATTTTATTGAGATATCTCAAGTAGTTTTTTCGAAGAAATTCGATTTTAACGTTAAGGGTTGTCACCCCCGTATCTCCCTTAATATTAGGTGTAGAAGTCTAAAATCGGGTGGGTGCATGTTTCAGAGAACAATAAAATTAAATTACAAATTTTAAAAAAAACCCGACACAAAAATATCGACTAAATAACTAATATAAAAAAAATAAATTAACACAACTTTAAAAATTATGAAATAATTTTGATTCCATATACGAACTCTTTTGATTTATTTAAATCCAGCTTACATTTTCTTTATGTCCCCGAGATTTGCTTTCTTATACGCATGAGTATATTGGGAGCTGCTGTTTTAAATATAACTATTTATTAGTTCGTTTTTACAGCAGCCCCCGACATATTCATGCATATAAGAAAGCCAATCTCGAGGACATAAAGAAAATGTAAGCTTGATTTAAATAAATCATATCTAATCGTACCAGTTTCATATGACCGAATCAAAATGAGGCCGAAATCATATTCGGCTACCATAATTGTCTGCACATTTTCAATTTTACTTCAATCGGGCAATTTCTAGAGAAGTTCAACATGGCGAATTCAAGATGGCAACCAAACATCAAAATCTAATATGGCCTAAAACCTTCTCGACAAAATACTCTTTCAAGTAAAAAAAAGTGCATCAAAATCGGATCACCCATTGAAGAGATATGAAGTCACAGACAGACAGACAAACATACAAACATACGCGTCAAACTTATTTTGGGTCGGGGGTTAAAAATTAACTAACTTCAAACTTTTGGTTATTTTTTGGTGGTGCGTTAATTTCTTGGAGAAGTGTATATTCATTGCGTCGTTCCTATCCGATATAAAATTTATAGTTTAAACCGAATCCTTCACCATTTCTTAGAATGCAATGTATGAGCGAATACACTATACGATCAAATTATAGTGTTAAAACTAAAAAATTTTGTCCGCCATCTTAGGACGTCCGCCATATTGAATTTAGTGTGACGTCATTTTACTTTCGTATTCTCAGCAAACCCTTTCATTTGATACCCATATCATGGGGGTGCATAAAAAATAACTGGTCCGCCATATTGGATTTGGAATGACGTCACTTAGCTAACCATGCATTGTCATCCAAACTTGGGGATAACTATTTTAAAATTTAATTGCAAGATCTGACCCACAAGAACAAGGCAAGTTAAATAAAAGCTTGTAATCAAGATGGCGACCAAACATCAAAATCTAATATGGCAAAAACCTTCTCGACAAAATACTCTTTCAAATAAAAAAAGTGCATCAAAATCGGATCACCCGTTGAAGAGATATGAAGCCACAGACAGACAGACAGACAGACAGACAGACAGACAGACAGACAGACAGACAGACAGACAGACAGACAGACAGACAGACAGACAGACAGACAGACAGACAGACAGACAGACAGACAGACAGACAGACAGACAGACAGACAGACAGACAGACAGACAGACAGACAGACAGACAGACAGACAGACAGACAGACAGACAGACAGACAGACAGACAGACAGACAGACAGACAGACAGACAGACAGACAGACAGACAGACAGACAGACAGACAGACAGACAGACAGACAGACAGACAGACAGACAGACAGACGCGTCAAACTTATAACACCCCTCTTTTTGGGCCGGGGGTTAATAAACTAAAGGAAAAATGTATTAAATCAGACGCTGGGACACTTTTCAATGGCTTATACGGAAACACCCTTTCTCAAGAGTTTGTCTATTTTTTTTTGTCTGTAGGTGATATATTTATCGAAAACCGTACAAAAAAAATCGAAAACTGTCCAGGTAAAAGGATCGTATTAGGGTGAGGGACCGATCACTATTTAAAAAACTTAAGAAAATAATCGGGATAGGAAAAAGATACTGTTGATGTAAATCTCTATCCAAGGCCAAATTTTCCCTTGAATTTTTCCTCCGAAAACCTATTCATCAGCGTAAGTTATTCACAAAATAATTCCTCGTAATGTAGCCGGAATAATGAATCATTTATAAACCACAATTAAAGTATAAAAAAAAAACGAATAAAAAACTTAAATAAGCTAAACATTGACAGGTTTAAAAAAATGGCAGTCATTTACCTCAATTTCTATACCACAAAAAACTTACTACCGGAACAATTACAAATCTATACTTGGCCATTGCGAAACGTCACCATTATTTACATTTTTGTGTAATAACCTGATATACTTGACATTTTCAGACATTATTGCATTTGCTAAAGAAAATAATTATCAATATCAATGGGGCTCAGACCTGGTGAGTTATAGGAAATGCATAATATGGGGAACGAAAAGTGATCTACAATGTAATCCGCGTAAAATTACTCATGTCTTGCGTTTATAGCAGACACAATAAACAGAATAGAAAAAGGTATTCGTAAAAAATTATTTTTGGTTATTAGTGAGCGGAGTTATGTAATTTCGTGGGCTGACAGGGGGTCTAATATACAACACAGTGTTGATAAAAATCATAATTAAAAAAAAAATCAAAATTCGCTGATTTATTTTAATTTTTTTGGTTTCTGTAAATAAAAACGTTTATTTGACTTCTTAATTTTTCGTATTGTATTTTCTTAATAAATAATAAAAATACCTCTATACATAATTCTGTTAAAACTAAAAATTGTTTTAAAAACTGTTTCAACTTGGCTGCGCAAGTCAAGAAGCCGCTTGTGAGCTTGTTGGAAGTTCTTGAAATTTGCAAGTCGCGGTCGATTATATAAGAAAAGGAGAGGGTTTTCACTTTCATTTAATATCTAGTACTGACTGAACGCGACGTATACTAAAAATAAAAGTTTAGTCGATGCAGGAAAGAAGATGGGTTTGGCAACATTTTGAAAAAAGTTATGGGCAAACTTGGATGCCGTGCAATATGTAAAAAATGTAATAAGGAAATTCAGGGGCTTGTCGACTGGCTTACGAACCACTGGAAAATCAGTCAAATGAAGGTGAAAAAATTAATGAGTGCCAAGTCAGTTCAAGCCAAAGTGAAAATTCCCAACGAACAGCAAGCGAGAATTTGAGTGGTAGTAGTTGCAGTACCACTAGTTAAAGCTTCTTTGCTGTAAGAACATGTCAGGACAAAAACAAAGAATTAGACAAACAGATGTTACAGCCTCTTTTGCAACAAATTGTTCTTTTAAATCCATTGAACACAGAGAAGTTGAGAAAGCGATTGACATGTTAAGACCAGCGTATGTCCCGCCTTCTAGGTTTCAGTTACTATCATCATTTTACATGAAATATTTGAAGCATTGAACCATTTATCAGATCAATCAGTTTGTATGTCTCTCGATGGTTGGTCAAATTTTCATAATGAACCCATAATATGAACAGTCTTGATACTTGAAAATGTAAACAACAATTTTTTTCTGGAAGGTATAGATACATTAGGACATCCACACACTGGTGATTATCTTGCAAACTATTATTATAATATACGGGTGTTCTGCCCATATACTGAATTTGCTTTCCAAATATATGAAAGTTACAAAAGTAAAATCACACGTAGTTCAATTTTTAAAATATTTTCGCAATACACACTTGCAAAATGCTTGGTACAAAGTAAAAGGGGGCAAGAAATTAATATTACCACAAGATGTTAGATGGAATGCAGTTTCCGAGTGGCTTGAGGTTTATGTCACTGAATGGTCCAAGTTGTTGCAAATCTGTGAAGAACACAATGATGACACTGATCCATTGATTTTTGAAAAAGTGTCAAATGTTCAAATTAAAAGAACGGCCGAAGATTTTTTTAAATTGCTGAAATAAATTTCTGTGACACTTCACAGAACTCAGCAGAAAGGTGTCAGTTTGTCCTTTACAGTTGAAGAATGGAAAAAATTGAACGTCGTTTTTAAAGTTTTGAAGATGAGGACAGAAATTTAAAGCGATGTCAACAGATATTTGAAAGGAGATATGATCAAGCTTTAACTCCATTTCCCTTTTTGGCATATTTTCTGGATCCTACCAGAAATAATAAAAAAAGCTGCTTTAGATACACTGAAAAAAGTGCACGTAAAATTACAGCCTCATTACATTAGAATTGATGAAATTTTACTGTTAGAATAATGTAATAAGAAATCCCTACAGACAAATAGGTACATGTAAAAATACATGCCACATGAAAATATACATAACTTTCGAATTTATTCCTATCCTAATGTGATTTTACGACAACTGTCTGTTAAATTACAATATTATTATCCACGATTAGTGCAAATTTACTAGCCCTCGTGTAAATTTACAGGCCCTTTTGTAATGTTACAACAAATATGTGAATTCACATTACTACTGTAAAATTACAAGAACACTGTACTTCCGTCCTAAGCCAAAAAGACGTATCTCAAGTTTTGGCCGAAATGCATATTTTTATACCTTAGTATAGCTGGAGCTATTTTCTATAGCGAAATAAACGTATATCAATCGTTAAGTATTTTTAAAGTGCTAACAAAGTTTGACGTATCTAAAAAAATATGAGAAAACCTAAGCGATTTAGCCAATAAGACGTATCTCATTGTAAAAAAAAACTAGTAACCTAATTAATATAAATTCATAACTACACCACTTTAAGCTCTACATTCGTACAACTACAAAAAAAATATTAGTAAATATTTGAAAATATTGATTCGAAAATTCAAAACATGCCTTATATCTCAAAACAGTGAAACCTTGAGATACGTCTTTTTGGCTTAGGAGGGCAGTGTAGCAGTGTAACCAATAGCATGGGTAAATTTTATCACGTGATGAAGACTACAAACATTTATCATTTCTGGCGGTGATTAATTCGTTACATTTCAAGTATATCATAAATCTACAAAATACAAGTAAGTATATTTAACTAGATGAAGCAAAATATGGTATTTAAATGTAATAATTGTCAAACTAATCTTGGTATAAGCACGAATGCCACCCAAAATTACCACCAAATGCTCCTGGAATTATATTTAAACGTGTACAGCCAGCTTACACATTCATAATGTAAGACGTATTTTCGTTTTACATGCCACATTGTTAATTCTCATTATGTAAACGCAATTTTTTAAATTATATTTATATATGTTTATATTCCATAGTGCCTCCTGATGAAGTTTTATTTTAGTTATTTACTATGATGTATGTTCAGTTTACTCGGTGCCACTGAATTGCGCTCACATCCCTAATGAACTCCTAATTTGACACTCGAACTGCGCTCATAATTTCTTACTTTGGTTCAGTGTTATAGATTTCACATTTTCAAGACATGTAAATTTTCATTTTTAGCCATACAATTACAACTTTTCCAAATTTATCTCATATGTAAAACAATGCTTCGTATAATTATTGTTTATTGGTTGGATACATTTAAAAAAAAAAGTGAACATTAGACAGTCATAACAACATAAAAATATTAAATTTTATTGAGATCGTACGCTTAATAAGCAACCACGATAAAGGACGTGATGCTGTTAGACGTACTATGAAGCAAAGGGAGACCGAGCAAAACATACAGTAAATGTCTATTATGACTTGTAGTATCTATTATCATATGTAAAACGATTTTTATACTGATTGTTTATCTCACAGAGTTAGACATGGGTAATAGACAGGGTTCAAATTGCATCCACCATCTTGGGTCCGCCAGATTTGATTAGGTTAGGTCCGGTTCACTTTTAAACATTGAATGAAATGATTCATAGCATTTGTGGTCCTTAACATACTTGCTGTTTTTGCAGCCCATATTGTCGGTGGAAATGCAGAGTCACTTTCGATATAATTTTCCACTAAAAAATGTATAAACTGATTTTCGCTCATAAAATATTCGTTAGTTAGTTAGTTTGTTTGTTAGTTAGTTTGTCAGTTTGTTAGTTATTCCTTAATTTTTCTGTATCCCAATAAGAAACACAGAAAAATTAAGAAAATGCCACAAACAACATTTAGACAATATTTAGTTATTCCTAGTTTTAGTACCTGGGAACAGTGGGCGCAGTTCAGTATGGGAATAAAGTACCTGATTTTAATGTGAGCGCAATTCGAGTGTCTCCAGTTTACTATTTTGTGTATTTATTTTTATACCATTGTGCCTCGGCATGATGTTTTATTACCACGATGTACGTTTAGTTAAGTTTACTTCAGTTCAGTTTATTATACTCTTCGCAAAAAAGAAGAGTATATTGCATTTGGTCAGCACATTTCTAAAACAGTAAATATCGCTCGTAGAGAAAAAAATTTCATACCATTATGTTAGTGAACGAATTCTGAACAACTTTCAAAATGCCCGTCTGTCCGTCCGTCCGTCCGTCCGTCACGTTTCTTGTAAGCATGATTTTGAAAAAAAAAAAATCTTAATTTTTGTCACTTGTACTTAAATAGAAATCTTGCGAAATGTTATTCTCTATATATTTTTTTTGTTTATACATTTTACTAATATATATATTCCATAATAATATATTTAATCCGTTGAAATATAATTCTGAAATGATATACAGTGTGTTTCAGTTAACAAAGAAATATACTTTTATTCTGTAAACGGTAATAGATTTCAATGGTTAATGCCTTCTTCAGGAGGTACAATTTACTATTATAACATTATCACTAGAGATGGCGCTGCAGTTTCAAAATATTTTTCGATCGAGGAAGGTTTGAAACATATGCCATTCGATTAAGAATTAAATTTTAAACAAAATTGTTCTTATTCCAAAAAGACAGATCTGCAGTAGTTTTTGAGTTATTTTAATTTTGCTGTCTAATTTTTGAGTGTTGATTTTCAGAGGTAGGTTCTTAGTAATTTTTTTCGCTGTTATAAGAGAATTATTTACTGGTGGGAAATTTTTTTAACAGCACTTCCGATTTTACCGGAAATTACTTTAAATTGAGAAATTTAAATTAAAATAATTGAATAATTTGCAATTGTTTATTTATTAACTGTCAGAAGTTTAATATTCGTTTGCGTGTGTCATTTAAAGAATACGTTAGTAAAATTTGTCCAAAATATGGTTCACACCAATTAGTACGTCGGATGGCTGGCTCTAGCGTTCACTAACCCAATACCGAGGTATAACCAAATAAAACCTATTTCATTTTATTCAGCAGGTATTTTTACATAGGAAATCACTTTTGACGACACTCTCCATTGGTCGAGACTGAAGTTACAAGAAAAAAACTAAAAAAAAAAATGAAAATAACAAAATTCAAATTCAACCACCAATAACTTTCAAACGAAAAAAGATAGAATTATATATATTTTTTAGTTTTATAGTACAAACGATTCTCTTTAATTTGATGTATAATTTATTACAAAAATAATAACTTTAACATTAGAGAATTGACGTTAATTTAGATGGTACACAAATTGTCAATTTTTTTGAAAGCTCTAACTCGTAACTCGCTTATGTATTGAGCTATTCGAATGTTTCTTTCACCAAAAACTGACAAATTTCATAGACTTCATTTTGTCTCAATTAATGCTGGATCTACCTCTGTAAATAAAAGCGGTACAGCCTTTTAAACGCAACGAAGCGGTACATCCCGCGTTCGCCATAAATCGCGCAATGCTTCCATCAGTGGCCGTAACAAAAGCTTTAGAAACATTTTCCTTTATTGTAAGATGATAAAATTAACAAATCAAATTGAATAATATGATATTAGTTGTAATAATCCATTATATATGGTGTCATACAACGCGGGTGGTGCGTTAATAAATGGAAAATAATAGGTATCAGACAGAGATTAACTGATTTTCAGATATGTCATTGTTAAACTTATGCCAGCTAGTAAAGTTTTTACTTTGTCTCGTATATTTTAATATTTTCCATAAAGTGTCAGAGGTAACCACATAATCAAAACAATTATTTGCCATGGTTTCACTAACTCGTAGAGGCTCTGAACGATTAGTTGGATTTTTGTACATAACTATATTTTTGTTTTCATGTAAACTGGAAGGGTTAAAATCGGTTAAAATTGATCTAAATATGCTTGTGTAAATCGGCTGTTCTCTTTTTTAAATAATACTATTCCAAGTGGGATTTTTTCCATCTAGCATGTCTTCGTTTTAATCAAAATTATCGATTCTATGAATGTAAATGTTTTCTTCAGAACTTACTGGAGGAACTCCAGGTGGTATAAAAATGTCGTCACTAGTTTTTACTAATACGTGACTAGCTAAAGACGCTAAAAATGTCCGTATTTCATCGTAGGAATAACCACAGCCAAAAGAATAAAGCATATCATTAAGTTTTTTTTCTTCTGACGACACAATACACATGTAGTAATATGTAAAGGATTAAAAAAATGGCCTAAGGTGATTTTTTTTTCATACCAATTATTAATATAAATTGCATTACTATAGGAATAACGTTTAAATCAAATTTGTCTGTCCTGGCATATTTAGTATCCACGACATAAATGTTTATAACAAATCTGAAACTTATTGTTTACATTTATGTTCATTCAGATTAGTAGTCGGGTTTTTTTTTACTCCCGACCTCAAAAGAGGGGTGTTATAAGTTTGACGCGTAGGTTTGTATGTTTGCTTGTTTGTTTCTCTGTCTGTCTGTGGCTTCATATCTCTTCAACGGGTGATCCGATTTTGATGTAGTTTTTTTTTTATCTGAAAGAGTATTTTGTCGAGATGGTTATAGGCCATATTAGATTTCGATGTTTGGTCGCCATCTTGAATTCGTCATGTTGAACTTCTCTAGAAATTGTCCGATTGAAGTAAAATTGAAAATGTGCAGACAATTATGGTGGCCGAACATGATTTATGCCTCATTTTGATTCGGTCATATGAAACTGGTACGATTAGATATATTGATCGGGGGTTTTTAAAAATTTTCAATTTTACTTGTTATAGCTTTAACCCTTCGCGGCGGAAACCGGACTACGAACGACAAGAGGTGCACTTAATTACTGAAAACATACGTATCCGCCCATTACACATTGTTGGTTTAACCGTAGCCTTCATTCTCATGAACCAAGTTTTCTTCGCCTGATTCAGTTGTGACTAACAACAAAAATCCTTTTAGCTTTATTATCACTTGAATGAACTGTTGTATTTTCTTTGTGTTCGCAAAACACTTTGTTTGCTTAGATGTTTTTCTAATATCTTTCTTATATTTCCGCTGCTATAATAATCTAATTTTTCTTCCGTCATTTCATCAAATATATCATTAAAGCGTGTTTTTAGAAATGTTAAAGTTAAGAATTATTTTTTTGCAAAACAGCAAGGTAAACCTCCCTAAATAAGATGTTTAACACTACTTTAAATTCATTTTTTCTTTCAGTTGTTTAGTTTGTATATATTTAATTTTTTCCTGTACAAATTGCTACTTAAAAATGTTCTTAATTTATTCTTAATTTTTTTGGATTTTCCACAAATCAGACAATGACATTTTATTTTAAACTAATTTTTTTCTTCTTTATTATAACTACATGAAGGCTCACTTGCATTTTTTATCTCGTTACAAATATCACAGACAATACATATTGCCTCTGCTAATATTATTATTATTACAAGAATAATGTAATCGGTATCGATGGGTGTGCAAATAAGTGCCACCACTTTTATAAAAATTTTAATGAAACAGCATATTTTCTTTCATTTGCACAATTTATAATAGACTTGATGCCAGTAACAGTTGGTTTTTTATCATTAGATTTTTTTCGCTGTTTTCAGCAGTTTCGCAAAACAAACATGTAGTTTTTCTCCACTGATAAAAATGAATCTACCCTATACATAAACTGTAATAGCCTAAATGTAAATAAAATAGTATATACACTTATTAATACTTATCCAGACAATAATGAGGAGAGCAGCCGATACGTTTCTTGATGGGCCGAGAGAGTAGCGGAGGCGAGAGAGGAAGCCTCCCGTCTTCGTCGCCGTAGTGTGCTTCGTTGTGTTTAAAGGGCTGTAGCGCTTTTAGTTAAAAAATTAGATCTAGCATTAATCGAGACAAAATGAAGCCTATTAAATTTGGCAGTTTTGGTGAAAGAAAAAATTGAATAGCTCATTATATAAGCGAGTTATGACGAGTTAAAAATTAGAAAATGCTGCTGATTTGTGTATCCTTTTGAATTTTGCCAGTTTTTTATGTTATTTTTTTTATTATGGCAATAAATTATACTTCAAATTAAAAAGCAAGGTTTACTTGTCAAAATCAAACAAAAATTTTATTTTTATCTGCTTTAGTTTTAAAGTTATATTTGATTAAAAATTAAATTTCTAAATTTCTTATTTTTTAGTTTTTTTCTTATATCTTCGGTCTCGACCAATGGAGAGTGTCGTCAATTTTGAATTTCTATGTAAAATAACATGCTTTAATAAGTAGTGAAGGTCCCATCTGGTTATACTTCAGTATTGGGTAGGTCAAGAAAGAGAAGGCTTTTCGCGCTAAATGTTGATAGAGTTAATATGTTATTCATTTATGGAAAATGCAATAAAAATGCAAAAGAAGCGAAACGTATGTATCAATTGCAATTTCCAAACAGACCACAACCCGATCGCAAGACGTTTTCCAATTTGTGTAACAACTTATTATAATATGGCAATTTTAAAAAGTTGAAACATTTAAAAATACCAACAGCAAGTATCCAGGAGAATACGGCTTTAGTTTTACAAACCGTTAACAATGATCCCCACTCATCATTGCGACAGATAAGAGCCTCCATAAATCCTCACAAAACCACAGTGGTCACTTTCACACGAAAAAGATCCTTGGGAGGTCTAAAACCCCTAAGGCTCAATGGAGTGGAAATTCCATTTGCCAGTGAGGCTAAATACCTAGGAGTCATTTTTGACCAAAAACTGACGTGGAATACCCACATCCAAAAAGTCACACAAAAAGCAACGATTGCCCTGGGAAGGTGCAGGCAGATGTGTGGAAAAAACTGGGGATTAAATCCCAAGATGTCCCTATGGTTATATACTAGGGTCGTTAGACCCATGATAACCTATGGATCGGTGGTATGGTGGACCAAGACATTGCAGCCGGGAGCAGTAAGGCTATTAAGTGGCGCACAAAGGCTTGCTTGCCTGTGCGCCACAGGGGCCATAAAATTTGCTCCCACGGCGGCTTTGGAGGTCCTTCTAGATTTGCCACCACTACACATTTTCATCCAGGGGGAAGCTCGTTCGGTGTTGCACAGGCTAATGCAAGGCACAACGCCCATAAGGCAGCAACACGGTACAGAGCACCAAAAGTTATACTCAGAGCTGAAGGCAGACCCCATTCTGGGAATGCCCACGGACAGTATGGTCCCAAAGTATAACTTCTATAAAAACTTTCAAATCAAGATACCAGACAGAGGGGACTGGAAGAATGGCCCTCCGATATCAGCACAAATAGTCTGGTACACGGACGGCTCCAAGACAGAACATGGAGCAGGAGCTGAGATTTACGGGATAAGGTCGAAAACGGAAATCCCGATAAGTCTACGTATACATGCCACAGTATTTCAGGCAGAGGTGGCCGCTATACAGTGGTGTGCAAGGGAAATAATGAGGCAAGGAACTGTCAACCAGTCAATTGCCATTTTTTCCGACAGCCAAGCGGCGCTAAAGGCAATCGATTCTATGCAGGTCGACTCAAGACTAGTATGGGATTGTATTAACGCCCTTATGGACCTAGGAAGTCAGAACAAAGTGACCGTGGCATGGGTACCAGGACATGAGGGACACAGGGGAAATGAAAAGGCTGATGAGCTGGCTCGGGAAGGCGCATCTAATGCCCTGGTAGGCCCCGAACCCTTTTGTGGCGTGGCTAAGCCATGCAAACGAGAATCCATTAATAAATGGGTACAGGACAAATCTCTAGAATGGTGGAAGAGTTTCCCGCGACAGAGACAGGCCAAAGAGTTCATTAAAAAACGGTCGGCCAAATTCACGGAAGATCTACTAGGCCAAAGTAGAAAGGCCATTAGGATAATAGTGGGTCTTCTAACTGGACATTGTAGACTCAATAGGCATATGAGTCTAATGGGTCTGGCAGATGATGCAACATGTAGATTCTGTCAAGAGGAAGAGGAAACCTCAGTACATGTGCTGTGCCATTGTGAAGGCCTAGCCAGACTGAGATTCCAAATACTTGGTGAGGAAAAACCAAGAGCGGATAGCTATACTAAGGAGCCCCCTATCAAGGCTATGGAGTCTGGTACAAAAGACAAAGCTGGATGAGGAACTCTAAATGAATTAGATTAGGAGCGCCACAATAGATCCAAAGAGGTCGCGGTGGCCAAGGCTAAGCGGCCAGCTCCTCCCTTCAATCTAATCTAATCTAAGAGCCTCCACCAATGTATCACTAGCGTCGTGCCAAAGAATCTTAAAAGAAAATAAGTACTTTCCATATAAACCACACCCATTACATCATTTGCTGCCTACGGACTATGATCGTCGCTTAACCTCTCTTGCTGAGCTTTCTGTTCTTTATGAAGGAAATTGTAATTTCCTTAAAACTGTACTGTGGAGTGACGAAAGTAAGTTTCACAGTAACGGCACAATTACAAAACATAACTGTAGATATTGGCCGGAAAACAACCCAAGATGGATGATTCGAACAAGAAACCAAACTGTGTTCAGCGCAAATGGTGTAGTTTTTTAAATGATTATATTATAGGTCTGTTTCTATACCTACCATGAAAATTTAACCGGTGTGCGTTATTTAAGATTTTTAGAAAATGAGTTACCAAGACTTTTACAACAACAGAGCTGAAATTTGGTTTCAGCAAGATGGCGTCCCACCCCACAACTTTAATGTTGTAAATTATTTGAATGACACGTTTCCAAGGCACTGGATTAGCACCTCAGGACCGGTTAGATGGTCCGCGCGTTCTCCGGACTTGACTCCTCTAAACTTTTTCTTGTGGGGACATTTGAAAAGTAAAGTATATCAAGAGCCAATAGAAGACATGGCAGATTTATACAACAAGACGGAAATTATTTCGAGAATCTGTTAAATATTGTTGTCAAGGTGTACTGTTCAAAAATAAAATTACCTTGTCTGTTGTTTTTCTATTTAAATTTCTCAATTTAAAGTAATTTCCAGTAAAATCGGAAGTGCTATTAAAAAAAAATTCCCACCAGTAAATAATTCTCTTATAGTAGGCAAAAAAATTATTAAGAACCTACATCCGAATATCAAGATTAAAAAAGTTACAGCAATTTAAAAAAATAAATAACACTCAAAAATTAGACAACAAAATTAAAATAACTCAAAAACCACTGCAGATCTGACTTTTTGGAATAAAAACAGTTTTGTTTAAACTTTAATAATTCTTAATCGAATGGCATATGTTTCAGACCTTCCTTGATCGAAAAATATTTTCAAACAGCAGCGCCATCTCTGGTGATAATGTTATAATAGTAAATCGTACTTCTTAAACAAGGCATTAACCACATAAATCCATTACCGTTTACAGAATAAAAATATATTTCTTAGTTTCCGAAATATCGGCTGTGGGAATGTTAACTGAAACTCACTGTATATTACAGACATTCAATTTTTACAGTGAAGTATGCTGACCGAGTGGTTAAAATTTTGCCTTGCAATCAAGAGGTCTTATGTTCGAATCCCTGACGGGTGTTTTTTTTTCATACATTTTTTCACAACAGTTGGTATCACAAAATTTAGAATATTCAAAAACTTACATTACTTACAAGAAAAATGCGAAGAGTATGCTATAGAATGTGTAACAATTATATAAAAACTCAGTAAATTGACGAAGAGTATAATGCTTCCACTAGTTATTTTGTGTATTTATATTTTATATCATAGTGCCTGGGAATGAGGTTTTATTTTAAGTTATTTACTGTGATGTATGTTTAGTTAAGTTTAGTTTAGTGTATTATTTTGTGTAGGTATATATATTTTATACAGTAAAAACAATATTCTTCTAACGTGTGGTTTTTATTACATACATTTAATTTTCTTCTACATCAGGAAAAGTACGTACTTACTTTTATCTACAATTGCATATTGTATAAATGTGTCAAATTTATTGTATTTAAGTATAATTTAGGTAGTTTTGAAATGTTAAAAAATGTGAAAATGCGTCTTTTGTATTTAATCACCTCTGAAACAGCTAAATACAAAAACAGGTGTCTCTATTTTGTAACGTATCTAAATTATACTTAAAAACAATAAATTTGAGCCGATCATGTTCACTGAAAATCACATGCACCCTATAAATTGACAATAAAAATTGTCACGAAATCGTGTAAAATTATTTTGTAAAGTTATGGCCCCCATGTAACTATGCCACAGAAACTCAGAAATTCGTGTAAAATCACATTGTATAATTACGGTCTTCATGTGCAATTACGCCGAAGAATTATAAGAGAATAGTAAAATCACATTGCACATGTATTTTTTACAACAGAGGTGTAATTTTACATCCAGTCTGTGAAATTCTAATCATTATCACTGGTCACATGAAGAAGCACGTAAAATTACACAACTACTTTTTTCAGTGTACTTGTAACGTATGTTGACGACGTGATATCTGAACTAATGAAACGACAAAATTCTGAAATCAAAGCTAAATGGCTGATTGGCACAGCGATTTTTTTTTCCACAGAGAACTTTTATTTCACAATAAATTGTGTGCTATACGAAACAACGGTAATGCTCAATGAATGTGCATGCATCGTGTAACAACATTCAACTACACTGGACAGAATATAAAGAAAGAAAATAATAAACGGAATACCTAAAATAACTGACAGGCAAGAAAATATAAACAAATATTTGATCTAATTAGGTATTTGAATATTCCACTAGTCTTTAATAAGCTAAAAGTGTGCGAAGAAAAGAAGTGGCTACATAAAAAATGAATAATTACATTAACTGACTTAATTCAATTTTGTGCAATAATCGCCTTGTTTCTCTTGAATAAATAATCATTTTTTCAACTTGTGTTGTCACAGTTTAGTAAATATACAATTACAATAAACGAAATAATTGTATATCACCGTAAAAATACCCATTTTTGTAGACACCGTAATAGACCATAAATAAATGCAAGTTTTTTTGGCTTGGGTTTGGGAACAAAAACGATACACAAAAAGCTTCAAAGTATTAAAGCATATACAGGGCATATTAGACTCCACAAGTATAAGATGGACAAAATTTGTGAGAATTTCTAGTATAAGAAATTATCCAATAACAAAACTGATAACACAACTATATTTTCGAGATAAATTTAATGGTTCATTATGACTTTTGCTATGTGTTTTTGTTTTCTCGTTATACATGTTTTTGATTCTGAAGAGATTTCTAAATCTTCGTCTCTCTTGGGATGAGTTTCCTAAAGAAATTGTTTCGCATTTTACAAGGATTTGAACGAGCCTATTGTAAAGTTTCTACCACCTTTTGTTTGTAAGGTATAAAACTTGATTTTTATTAAATAGAAATGCATAGTAAACTTTTGTGTAACTGGATTCGTCTGTCTTTTTATTATGAAAAACAAAAGAGTTTACGTTAACAAACGTTATAAAAATCTTCTCAAATAGTGTTAAGGACTTTCATAGTTGGCAGTAATCAAATTAAGAATTGCTGTTTATGATATTTCAAAAATATATTTTGACTCTATTTGGGTAATTTCGTTGTTTGACCATTATTTGGCAAACCTCGTTTTTCTTACAAAAAATATGTAACAGATATATGATTTATAGAGTAAAAAAGTTTTGATGTTTATCTGAATTAAAGTCATTATAACGGCTTCATTGAACAACGAAACGAAAGGAGGAATTCTGGCTAGACAATACCTATACGATAGTTAACTGTATTCCATTACCATCCAGGCTATTACCTGACGGTAGATTTCGGAATAAGATAGACTATACCGGGTGACACAGGCTAGTGACTCGCCCCTCTATTTACTTTATTTTCTAACTTATCCATTTGAAATTTAGGGTGCATAAACTACCTGCAAAAATGGACTTTTGGACATAAAAACGGTATGAGACCATTTCCGGTTTACCCCGAAATGACAGCAACTTTCGATTTTTAAATGGAACACCCTGTATCTTTTTACATATTTGCATTCAAGACAACATTCTAAGTATACCATGAGACTTTCGGGAATTTTTGAGTCGATGTTCAGCTTTTTAAAGGATTTTAAATATTCGTCTAGAGTGCTTTGGAATACCAAAATTTGTTCTACGGCAGGTAAAGTTCAAGGGACAAATATAATTTTTAGTTTAATTTCATTAATAACTATTTACGAAGCCTCTAAAGTTGAACATATCACTTTTTTGTGAAAAACTTTTTTTTTCAAATGGGAAGGTCGGTGGCTCATAGTGTTCAATAAATTATAGATTTTTTCTGAATTCATTGATATCCATTTCAAAACTATGCTATTTGTTTTTCTATTTTATTTAATTTATTCAAAAATAAAAAAATAACTTTCAAAATAATTTTGATTGATCCTTATAATTTGCACTAGTATTTATGTCTATTAAGAAACAAGAGAGAACTAAAAGGCAATTATTCACAAAAAGGTAGTTATTCACATTTCATTATTAGACATATGATTTTTTTCAATTATACAAGTACAAATCGCACAATTATAAGTTAAATTCCTAGAAATGGTGAACGGCATTTAAATCTTGTAAATACTGTTCAAAATGACCCCCATCATAATCAATACATTTTCTTGCTCGCACAATCGTGTTACTCATTACATTCCTTAACATTTGTGGAGTGTTGTTATTAAAAGCTCTTCTTATTCTCAATTCGAGATCCTCGATTGTCATAATGGGAGTTACAAAACTCTCTCTCTTGAAGAAAGAAGTCTCATGGGGTTAGATCAGGTGACCTTGCAGACCACCTTATGAAACTCTGGTTTGAAATAAGTTGTGGGCCATAAGCTTCATTGAGATAATTCATAACAACGCGGCTGTTATAAGGCGGTGCTCCGTCTCGCTGGAAATACAACAATCGATATTGTGCTAGAGGAACTTGTTCAATTCCTTGTCAAATTTCATTTTGTAAAAATTCGAGATACTTTTGCTCTGTCAGCGCACCTTGGCAGAATATTAGGCTAATGATTCGTGTTTCATAAATACCTGCCCATACATTTATCCCAAATCTTTCTTGAAACCTTCCTTCCAAAATCTTTGATTTTGTTGGGACCAGTATCTTACGTTCTGCCGGTTGAACATCGCATTATTTATGAAACATGCTTCATCGAAAGGCAAAATTATTGTCTCTTTGAAACTTATTCATTAATCACTCGCAAAACACAATTCGTGTTACAGAATCTCCTTCGTACCAATGTTGGTGCAGATTGTAGTTTAACGAGCGGTAATGTTTTTTCAAAATTCTCCTTACCGTTTCCCTATTTGATCCTAGCCCTTCTGCCATCTCTCTAACAGAAGCTGATTGATTGTGGCTGACGGTTCCTAGACGGATGTCTTCTTTCAGGAAATCTCTGAGCATACATTTGAAATGCAAGCACAGAATTTTAACAATAATTGTTTACAAATGTCACTTTTCTTTTGTTTTACAATATTGTATCAAATCGTAGTGAAAAGGCAACTATGTTAAAGTTTAATAAAAATTGTTTTGAAAGTGATTTTCTATTTTTAACTAAATTAAATCAAATAGAAAAATAAATAGCATAGATTTGAAATGGATATCAATGAATTCAGAAAAAAAATCTATAATTTATTGAACACTATGAGCCATCACCTTCCCATTTGAAAAAAAAGTTCCATAAAAAAGTGATATGTTCAACTTTGGAGGATTCGTAAATAGTTATGAATGAAATGAAACGAAAAATTATATTTTTCCCTTGGACTTTACCTGCGTAGAACAAATTTTGATATTCCAAAGCACTCTAGACGAATGTCTTAAAATGCTTAAAAAAACTGAACATCGACTCAAAAATTATCGAAACATGATACACTCGGAATATTGTCTTGAATCCAAATACGTAAAAATATAGAGGGCGTTCTATTTAAAAATCGAAAGTTGCGGTCATGATCTCATACCGTTTTTATGTCCAAGAATCCACTTTTGCAGGTAGTTTATGCACCCCAAATTTCAAATAGATAAGTTAAAAAATAAAGGAAATATGAGGGTGAGCCACTAGCCTGTGTCACTTGGTATTATGATAGGAAAACATAGATCTGTAAAACACTTTCACCATTCTATAATGTCAATAAAGAACAGAAAAAAATCTCAGCATTGACATTATTTTTTTAACACAATTGAAATGCTGCTGCCAAGCTAACGAAGTGACAGGAGTTTGTTTTGTTAATATATTAAATATTTTCAAACTCGGGAAAAATACGAATCCGGCTGCGCAAAAAATAACTATGTATTCCGTTCATAGAAATTTTAGTTTTGGTTAGATCTTGAAAACAGGAGATAGAAAATTTATGATCACTGGAATCTTCGTGGAATATTCGACAACAAAATATTTACTCCTCAGCAATCCACAAGATTAAAAATCACTTTAAAATGAAAAAAAATGCAGAACCTGAATGCAAAATGGACTGGATAATAATTAAGATATCTAGGAAATACGCTTATCAAGTAAGCATGCCGTGGAAATTGAATAAAATTAGATTAAAAACATTCATTTTGTCAACAAAACTACGCTGCAAATAAAAGAAGTATGATGTCCGAACTGATTTTTTTTCATCTATTTATTTAACGTCGGCCTATTTCCGCTACCAGGGCCTATCACTGACGCCAGGAGACGAGCTACCCCCAACCTGGAAATTTTGCCGAACCTCTTTCCTTAAGAAGAGTAGGGATCTTGTACTTGTCTAACATTTAATGGACAAGGAACCGCCTGCTTTATTTCCCCTCCGGAGGATGGTAAATCCACTACGTAATCCTCGTCTGAAATTACGTAGCTTCCGCGTATACACTGATATACAAGCCGCTAGAAGGTGGGACGAGAACGCTGTATTTCCCAAGTACTGACCGCGCTCGCGCTCGACGGAATATCGACTGACATTCACATTGAAGTCGCCTTTACGCTCGCCCCCCGAACTGATTTATTTTAACAATAAAAAACATTAAAAGATTCATTAAATGGTAGCAAATGTTCAAAGTGCATCCCCCCTTCTTTTTGACGTTTTCTGGCTCCGTCAATGGTGTTATACTTGCAAAAACTTAGCGGATTCGATTTTGTAAAATTTGAAGTGTTTGAGGAGGTGTATAAAAAACTCGTTCTTTCACATAACTCCACACAAAAAAATCTAAAATCTAGATCTGGTGAGCCGGCAGGACAACGTACAGGTCCATATGTTGCAATTACTTGCCCATTATACCGATTCACTAAATGGGCCATAACTCGAGCGGCATTATGAGGCGGAGCACCATCTTGTTGGAAATACATTTGTTCAGATATTGCAAGTGGTAAGTCCATCAACATTTCTTCAATACCATTTTGTAGGAATTCTAAATATCTCTCCCCTGTCACAGGTCACAGGTCACAGGTCTTACCTTGCCTAATTAAATGTTGATTTGCCTACGCTCAATATCTATTGTTTTGTTTATTGAACATTCCATTGTCAGTGAATATCGACTCATCAGAAAACGATCAGAGAAACAAAATTCGGGTTAGCGGTATTGCTCTGAAGTAACCAGTCACAATAACCTAATATTCGGTTGCCATCATCTTCGTACAAATGCTGGTGCCCTTGATGTTTAAACTAGCGGTATTCATATTTTTTGAGAATCTTTCTTGCTGATTCATGACTAATTTGCACCTCGTGGGCAATTTCTCTAGGAGAAGCATTCAACGATAAATCTGCAGGATTGTTATCAATTCCTCACCTGATTTGTTTCTCCACAATTGGAAAATATTGAAAACATGGATTATGTCTGTTCGGATACCTTTGGGCATACAAATCTGCGGGGTTTCTGGAATTTTTGTGGCATTCTCCAAAAATTAATAACATGTCCACTCTTTCATCCCTTGTATACATGTTAAACAATAGCAATAATTAACAAACAACAACTTTACACACGTATTATTATCTGTCAAACTTCTTTTTGTTTCCACAGCGCACTTTTATTTACAGCGTTGTTTTGTTGACAAAACGAATGATTTGAATCTAGTTCTATTCAATTTCCACGGCATGGCAGCAAATTTGCATGGAAAATTGAAGTTTTTGATATGATTCACATTTTGACCTCATGAACAAAAATCTCAATTATCACTATCTTCAAAAAGGCGCCACAGGCGCACGTTGAGATGGTTTTCAGGAGATTAAAATCAAAAACAAAAAATTTAAAGGATGCCGAATGCCAATTACTGGAATTTTCTTTCAACTTCCCATAAACTAAATGTGTGCCACCTTTCAACCCTTCAATTTATTTACAGATTATTTTTTTGAATTTATTCAATTTCCTTTAAAGGCACAACAAATTTTGTATTTATATCTACGAGATTTCTAACGTTCAGACAAATTTAGCTATTAAAGACTGGCGCTGAACTCAAAATATGCTTGCAAATTAAGGCTCAAGAACCATCATCAGATATTCTCTCGCCCAATTTGCACGATTTTTATGAATCTAGTGGAAATAAAAAACAACTAGAAAAACAGAATGCCACAAATAAACGAATAGACAGTAAACAAGGATGTAGTATACACAAATGCTGAAACTCACCATTGATCATCCTTTCCATATGCAGGATAGGAACGAAAACTATAACAAACAATTTTAGAAAACTGCATACAAGGACACCACAAAAATATACAGTCTGTCTATTTTACCATTACCACGGCAAATATCTCGCTTAATACCTACTGAATAAGAAAAAAAGTTATCCCAATTGTTGTGAGCTTTATTTCAGTAAAAAATAGCTATAGCCTACTTTGTGAGTAGTACACTCATGAAAAATAGAAAAACCACAAACGCTTATATTTTCCTAATTTCAGGATACAAAAAAAATATAATAAAGGATGAAACGCTATTAACTAATAGGGAATATGAGCTGGGTTTAGACCGTCGTAAGACAGGTTAGTTTTACTCTACTGATGATTCGTCGTTGCGATAGTAATCCTGCTCAGTACGAGAGGAACCGCAGGTTCCGACATTTGGTTCACGCACTCGCTCGAGCGGGCGGTGGTGCGAAGCTACCATATATTATGCCTGAACGCCTCTAAGGCCGTATCCTTTCTAGTGAAGTCAAATTAGAACAAACAAAATTCACAATGTGAATTGTCTGGTCAGGGCAGTTTTTTTTTGTTTTAACGTGTTCAGGGGATCAACTTAAGTTCACCGGGCAATTTTGCAGTTTCTGCGAGGCGGTGTATTGTTCATTTAAACAATTTAATTTTTTAGACCATGTTTTCCATCGGTTTTCTTTGAATATCTCGAAATCTATAAGTCCTATGGAAAACAAGAAAAAGAAGAAAAACGTTTGTTATGAGCTGTACAAAAAAAGTACATAAACTATAATTCATTAAAATTATTATTTTTATTTAAAAAAAAATGAGTATTGCAAAATTATGCGTTTCTAAAAATTATTGTTCTTTCAAAGATATTGGATAATATTCAATGAAATTTTGGAGAAATATAGCTCTTATAAAGTACAATCACCCCTTAAAATTTAAAATCAAAATGATTATTAAATGACTCAAATATACAATTGTTACCAAAATTTAGCACCCTTGTGAAATCCTGCCATCAAAACCAAGAAATGTGTACGATGGCTCAAATTATAAGTTTTTATAAGTACATTAAGATCACGGAAAGATAATTTTTTTTTTCAGAATTTAAACCCTTTTAATTGCAGTTGTTTATAATATTCGAAATTATAAACAATAATGAAAGTAGATTAAAAAAGCCAACTTCAAAAAAAAATGTAATGCTCTACTTGCAACTAGAGCTGAGATACGTTAGTTTTTGCATTTAGTAAGTAAACCAATCGATATTCTTATTGAAATTTGGACTGGTAATTCTCCAATGTCTATTATTTTGTCTCTGCTACTTGAAAATAATCCAAAGCTACAATTGTTAAAAGATACTGTATAGAGGCCCGAAAGTGGGGTCTTTAGCGATTTTGTTAGAGATCCGAAACTCACCAAATATGTCTAAATATTATATGATATTTTTACAAATAGGATTTTAGTCGCTAGATAGCCCAGTGGGTAAGGCGACTAGCACTTTTTATTCAGGATGCGAACGTCTCGGGTTCAAATCCTGCTCGCGAAATATATATTTTTTATTTTATTAGTGATATTAAAAGTTTTACAAAGCTATATACATGAATATAAGGGCAGTTGTTCAAGTTAGGTTGGTTTACCATTTTCGTGAGAAAAATTTAAAAAGTTATAAAAAAAATTGAAAATGTGCATTGTGTTCTCAAAGAAGATTTATTCGATGTTATTTTAACAATTGTAGCTTTGGAATATCTTCAAATAGTAGAAACAAAACAATAAGCATTGGGAAACAACCGGCCTAAATTTCAAGAAGAAATTTCGATTTGTTTAATTATAAGTGACCTAAACGTAAAAACTAACGTATCTCAGCTCCAAATGCAAGTAGAGAATTTTTTTTTCAAAAGTTGGCTTTTTTAATCTACTTTCATTACTCGTTTGTCGTTTCTGATTTCATAAAAAAAACCAGAGAGTTATTTGAATTTGTTTATAACTAAAATTCCGAAAACTATAAACAAGTGCAATAAAACGTGTTCAAATTTTGAAATTAAAAATTTTTTTCTCCGTGATCTTAAAGTACTTATAGAATGCTACAATTTGAGCCATCGAACACATTTCTTGGTCATGATGGCAGGATTTTCATTTGAAATTTTAAGTGGTGACTGTACTTTATAAGAGCTATATTTTTCCAAAATTTCATTGGATATTATCCATTATTTTTGAAAGAACAGTGATTTGTTTAAAAACGCATAATTTTGTGCAATGTTCAATTTTTTTTTAATAATAATAACAATTGGAATGAATTATAGTTTATGTACTTTTATTGTACAGCTCAAAACGAACATTTTCCTTCTTTTTATTATTTTCCATAGAACTTATAGATTTCGAGATATTCAAAGAAAACCGATGGAAAACACGGTATAAAAAATTAAATTGTTTAAATAAACAATACGCCGACCTCGCAGAAACTGCAAAACTGAGCTGTGAACTTAAATTGACCCCCTGGACACGTTAAAACAGAAAAACTGCCTACCCAGACAATTCACATTAAAATCCTAATTTGACTTCACTATATGGATCTCGAATTTCTTTTTACAGAAATAAAGCTCACAAAAGTAAGATAACTTTTATTAAAACTTTTTTTTTACAATAGATATAAAGCGAGATATTAATTTGGCGTAGCCTGGTAAAATAGATAGAGTGTATGTGTATGTATCAGAGCTGTCCCGAAGCACTGTGCTTTGTGCTGCTTTTCACTGAAAGCACCATTGTGCTTAAAAATCTGTGCTTAGTGCTTCGGGCACTTCACGAAAAGTGCTTAGTAATCTCGAAAAGTGCTTGCGAGCACACAAAATGTTCGCAAACACTAAAAATGCTTGCGAGTTTTTAAAAACTCGCGAGCACAAATTCTACCCGTCAAGACGTGAAACATTTAGTACAGTACAGGGGGACCAAATTAGATGGAATTTGAGGTTTTATCTAAATCTATGGCAGACAGACAAAAACCAATATAGGTGTCCTAAGCTTGATTTTCGAGAAACAAGCAATGGCGCAAACCGCGATCGTCTATGTTTTTCGAATACCGAGCTACAGAGCGTTTTTGGAAAGTTGGCATTTTTGGATGACCTCTATATCTCAATTACCAAGTATCGAATCGAAAATCGAGTAACACATTCAGCGTTACCACATTTGGTAGATTTTTATTTCTTTTTAGTAGAATTTTAAGGATTTTTGTAAAGTTTGGTAGGTAAAATTTGCTTGCAGATTTCTGATAATTATTATCAGAAATCTACCAGCAAATTTTACCTACCAAACTTTAAAAAAACCCTTAAAATTCTACTAAAAAGAAATAAAAATCTACCAAATGTGGTAACGCTGAACACATTCTTAAGGCACTTTTTGAGTAGAATCAGTTGCTGATAAAAAAATTATCCATGCCTCAGTTTTGGAGATATAGACATAACTTGGGTTTTTTAAAATTCATTATTCGATCACAACTTAAATTAGCTATCCAACGATATATCATGTCATATTTATCTCTAGAAAAAGTGGTTAATTTTCGAAAAATTTAATATATTTGTGAGGAGGCCATGGAAAACTGTTAACAACAATACTTCTTATAATATAAAATAATTTTGCCAAAAATAGGAAAAACTAAACTACAATAAATGTTCGAATTGTTTTCCATTGACATCTATGCATTTTTGACACCTTCTCCTACAGCATTTGTTGCATTTCATGACCGGAGTTATTGTCCGAAACGCAGCTAATGTTTCGTTTTTCAGTTAACCACTTTTTCTAGATATAAATATGACATGATATGTCTTTGGATAACTAATTTAAGTTGTGATCGAATAACGAAATAATTTACATTTAAATCAAATTAATAATTTACCATTTAAAAAAACACAAGTTATTTCAATATCTCGAAAACTGAGACACGCATAATTTTCTTCTTATAAGCAACGAATTCTACTCAAAAAAGGGCCTTAAGAATGTGTTACTTGATTTTCGATTTGACACTTGGTAATTGAGATATAGAGATCATCAAAAAATGCCAATTTTCCAAAAACGCTCTGTAGCTCGGTAGTCGAACAAGATAGACGATTGCGGTTTGCGCCATTGTTTGTTTCTCGAAAATCGAGCCTATACTGGTTTTTGTCTATCTGCCGTAGTATTAGAGAAAATCCCATCTAATTTGGTCCGCCCTTTACTGGTAAAATGTAAAAGATACAAGGTCGATGAAATATAAAAAAAGTTGGATATTTATGACACTAGCCATGAAGAGATTAAAATTTTATGAATAACGTTTTATCTATTATGGGCCACCATCAACTTATTTCTTTTTTAATTGAATTGCTAATTTTTACAATTTCTTTTTCTAATTTTTTAATTGTAGTTTTCACTGTAAACGTGTTAAATTGATGATGCCCCAGCAAACACGTTCGAATACTTTTGTCATAATTGTTCAGATTAAGGTTCTCACATATTGAAAGAGTATTAAGACCAAAAATATAAACTTTTCTAAAACATAAACACAGAAACGATGTTAAATTTTAGGGCTTCAAAACTAATTTTTAAAATTGTCACTCATCACGTATCCCCTCTCAACACATTGTATCAGGTTTTATTATTCAATAACTATGTTGTAGAAACAAATATATTGAGAAGGGAGGGAGATTGAAAATATTGTTTTTTTAATGATTACATTACCCCAATATCCTTCATAATAGATAAGTGAAGGACCTGTAAACTATCTTATTCTCCATATACGAGGATGTGCAAGCTCTCTCGCTTACTCTTTCATTATACATATCATATTTTCTCCATACAAACTTTGGCCATTCTTAAAAAGACTGTGTTCTAGGAACCCTCGGGGACTGGCCCACTATTGGCCATTATTAAAGTGGTTTAAGCAATACATTAAGGTCCCATAATCCAAAAAAAAAAATTGCCCTGATTCGCGTGTTACCTACCAAATTATATGGGATTTGGGGTTTTCTCTAAAGCTATGGCAGATAGACAAAAACCAATATAGATGTCCTGAGCTCGATTTTCGAGAAACAAGCAATGGCGCAAACCGCGATCGTCTATCTTTTTCAGCTACCGAGCTATAGAGCGTTATTGGAAAATTGGCATTTTTCGATGACCTCTATATCTCAATTAGCAAGTGTCGAATCGAAAATCGAGTAACACATTCTTAAGGCACTTTTTTCAGTAGAATCCGTTGCTGATGAGAAGAAAATTATGCATGCCTCAGTTTTCGAGATATAGACATAACTTGCGTTTTTTTAAATGTAAATTATTTCATTATTCGATCACAACTTATATATCATATGTCATATTTATCTCTAGAAAAAGTGGTTAATTTTCGAAAAATTTAATATATTTGTGAGGCCATTCAAAACTATTAACAGCAACACTTCTTATAATATAAAATAATTTTGCCAAGAATAGGAAAACTAAACTACAATAAATGTTCGAATTGTCTTCCATTGATACCTTCTCCTTACAGCATTTGTTGCATTTCCAATCACGACAGGAGTTATTGTCCAAAACGCAGCTAATGTTTTGTTTTCCAATTCTTCTATGTTATTAGAATGTTCTCCATATATAATATTTTTTAAATAAGCCGAAAGTCGGCAGGGGTTATACCAGGAGATCTAGCTGGCCACAAAATAGGACCATTATTTCCTAAAAATTAAACAATATCTAAACTACTTTACTGTTTATTAATGTCCAGTTAGCTAAATTAATTGTTAGTTATCAATTTAGTTAACTTAGCTAACTAGACATTGATAAACTAGTCCTCAGTGATATATATACAATCCTCCCCAAATTGAGCATTTAAATAATTTCGTGTTTCATTTGACGTATGACCTGGGGCGCCATCGCGTTGGTTAATTAATGTTTGACATTGCCTTACAGGCAATTACTAAGGGCTCTATTTCTTGTCGTGGAATGTTAATAATATTTTCGGTATTCAAATTACCGTGAAAAAAAATGAAGACCTATTATTTGGTATCCAATAAAACCACACTATACACCAAATCCAAATCGCCCTTGACGATTAACTGTAGCGGTTACGCGCGGATTTTCATGAGCCCAATGGTGGTTATTATGCCGATTAAAAATTCCGGCACTGCTAATATGGACCTCGTCTGTCCGTATAAGAGCGAGTACACACTGAGCGCTTGACGTACACACAGCGCGCTTTGCAAGGCGCTCAATGAGCGTTTTGTAATAGAGGGTGTACGTTCACTTGATACGAAAGCGCGCGATCAAATGTACAACACAATAGCGGCGTATGCATCTAGAAGCGCGCGGCTAACGCGCGTTCAAACCATAATCTGAGAACGCGCGTCTGATCTTGGTTCTTAAAACGCGCGTTGTTAAAGCGCGCGCTCCAAAACGTCCAGTGTGTACTCGCTGTAACTGTTCCTTCAAATCCTGCCACTTCATTGCACTGACGCAAAAACCACTGGCAAAAATCGAGACGTCTTTGAAAGTTGTTTGGGTATAGATGGTGACTAATCCTAATTTTGTAGGATTTGAATTCATTTTTTTTTAAGCAACGCAACGCAGTTGTTTTTGGTATTCCTAAATTTTCCTGTATTTCGCGGGACGATATATTAGGATTTTCTGTTACAGTTTCTAAAACAATATTTTCTACAGCTTCTCAACCTGCTTTGTTATATATTTTTGCTTCGAGGTTTTACAAATGATCCAAACTCTTTTCAATTTTGTTGTAGCCTTTTGAATATTTTTATGTCTGGCTGTCTCCTTTCTGGATTTCTAAAAATATTGTTTAGGCGGCACTTTTGGCACAAAGTTTTGCTGTCTATAACTTACCCATTAAAATAAAGCTCGAAAGCTAAATTTGAATCTTCTCCGCATTCTATAAAACACTTAATCAAATTATATTTTTCACCATTATTAAATTGAACCATTTTTAACAATGGTCACTCGCAAGAAACTCACAAATTAGTTTTTGACATTTACGATTATTTCGATTTTCTTTTTTTTACCATGGCCTTCTCAATAAATATTAGAAATGCGACAAATATGCATAGATGTCAATGGAAGACAATTGGAACACTTATTGTAGTTTTGTTTTTCCTATTTTTGGCAAAATTATTTTATATTACGTCAAATGAAACACGAAATTATTTAAATGCTCAATTTGGGGAGGATTGGATAGGTATCTATATATCACTCAGAACTAGTTTGTCAATGTCTAGTTAGCTAAGTTAACTAAATTGATAACTAACAATTAATTTAGCTATCTGGGTATTAATAAACAACAAATTAGTTTAGATATTCTTTAATTCTTAGGAAACAATGGTCATATTTTGTGGTCAGCTAGATCTCCTGATATAACCCCTGCCGACTTTTGGATTTGGGGTTATTTAAAAAATGTCATATATAGAGAACGTTCTAATAACATAGAAGAATTGGAAAACAAAACATTAGCTGCGTTTCGGACAATAATTCCTGCCATGATTGGAAATGCAACAAATGCTGCAAGGAGAAGGTGTCAAAAATGCATAGAGGTCAATGGAAGAAAATTCGAGCATTTATTGTAGTTTAGTTTTTCCGATTTTTTGGCAAAATTATTTTTTATTATAAGAAGTGTTGTTGTTAATAGTTTTCCATGGCTTCCTTACAAATATATTAAATTTCTCTTAACCACTTTTCTAGAGATAAATAAGACATATGATATATCGTTGGATAGCTAATTTAAGTTGTGATCGAATAATGAAATAATTTACAGGGTGTTCCATTTAAAAAAACACAAGTTATGTCTATATCTCGAAAACTGAGGCATGCATAATTTTCTTCTTATGAGCAACGGATTCTACTCAAAAAAGTGCCTCAAGAATCTCTTACTCGAATTTTGATTCGACACTTGGCAATTGAGATATAGAGGTCATCCAAAAATGGCAATTTTCCAAAAACGCTCTGTAGACGATCGCGGTTTGGGCCTTTGTTTGTTTCTCGAAAATCGAGCTCAGGACTATTGTTTTTTGTCTATCTGCCATAGTTTTAGAGAAAACCTCAAATCCCATCTAATTTGGTCCACCCTGTACAATAACAACGGAGCCGAAATATGCGAAGAAATGTTTTAAATCTTCAGCAGTGCATTTTGAAAATGTGAGCTATTAGATACAAGTTTTATTATGTTTATGTCTTTGAGGTTTGTATTGAAGGGCGCATCAAGAACGAGAAAACGTAATTATCACCGTGCAGACGGTCGGAAATTGCATTTAATGATTCCAGAATAACTCGTATAACGCGGGAAAACAGCAGAAAAACTACAAGTTCCAGGGATGGTTTTTTGAGGGTGCTTATGGGACAAACAGCAATTTATAGACTTCATTAAATCCTTTTAGAATAACTTATATAAAAAATATGCAGAACTGTATGCAAAAAATTGAGCACGCGGGGGATGATAATTTGGCACGAGTTACATTGTATCATTTATTGCAGCTAATCAAAATATTCGATTATTCATGGTGCAATTTTTTTTTACATTCAAGCCTACGAAGTGTATTATTTATTTAATAAGGTAATCTTCGATTACCATTAATCTTCGTAGAAATGCCGGTGCAACTGATATTTAAAAAACAACAAACATTTTAACGATAAAGAACACTTACTAAGTTAACAATACACACGAGACAAAGTTCTTTTTGTTTCCACGGCTACATTTTATTTTCAGTGTTGTTTTGTTGACCAAACTATACTGTATACTAATTTACTAACGTAATATTTTGTCAACTCCTGTATACATTTCCTTAAACATATAAGGAATAAAACCAGACTGCAATCGACAGCTATTTTCCGGATCTGTTCAATTTTGCGTGGAACATCCCTGTATACTAACTACCCCTGTCAAGTTTGACTGCCAAGTTTGACTATTGTAACCTTCAACTTTGGAAATTATGGCTTGTCCAATGACACCAGGTATTAGCCAGATAGGGAAAGGCTTTAAATTAAATTTATTACAATCAATAGAAATATGCAAATTTAAGATAACTGCATACTCAATTTAATGTCCTAAAATCATAATCGCATTATTAAAGCCTTCGTTGATAGATTAGGTACTGTCCTCCTTATTAAGTACAATGCTCAGAAAATCTTATTATCTTAATTGCTTATTGAGCATACCATAAATTGTCAGTGGACTTAATGGACGTATTGCAATAAATTAGAAATAAAAACCGCTGCCTAAGGAATTACTACTGCTCCGTCTAAATTTCCGGCGGGGGTGATAGAGACGGTGGCTGATGCCAAAAAAAAAAAAAATAATTGGAGACTTTTACTGATAGACAGACTGGCTGACTTTTTTTTAATCTCGACGTTTCATTTCATTCTAAGCCTATTTGAACAAAACAAAATTCTAATTTTTCGGCCGTGTTTTGCAATTAAACATAATATAAGAAAGTTAAAAAGTACCTAGCAATTTTATATCCCACTTCAGACCTCAGATTTTAGATCCGCTTAATCATACTTCTATAGAGGCTTAGTTTTTTTGTCATATGACGTAATTTAAGGGACACTTTTTCTCTGGTCTATACCGGGTGTCAACGAAATCACTAGACAAGCCACAGCTTCCAAGATATGTCTTAAATTTGGCAGAGGTAATAGATACCAAAAATGACAAGTTTTTCATAATTTGACTTTTTCCCATCACTACCGGTTTGCCTGGAAATGACTTCAACTTTGAAATTTTAACACCCTGTATATTTTTACATTTTCGGATTCCGGAGACGATTTTAAGTATGAATGCGTAATTTAAAAAAAAATTGAGACTACTTGATTTTTAGGGCTATTTTTATTTCTGCATCTAGAGTACAGTGAATGCACTCAAATTAATCAAATGGACCAAAGCAATAAGAGAAAAATGTGAACGTGAGATTTTTCGAATTGGTTTACTAGCTACCGCAAACCAAAATTTCCGAAATCCTTAATTTGTAATTATGTCAACTTTTCCAAATGGCAACATCTTTTAGACACCCAGTAGTTGTTTACTAATTTTTACGACAAATCCATTGATAACTTCAAATCAAAAATCGGTTTGATATTAACCAAAATACACAAGTTCTTTGGTGGATAATAATTAAAATATCGAGAAAATACGCATATCGAGTATGCCGTGGAAATTGAATAAAACTAGATTCAAAGCATTCATTTTGTCAACAAAACAACGCTGCAAATCAAAGAAGTGTGCTCTCCGAAATGATTTATTTTAACAATAAAAGATATTAAAAGATTAATTAAACGGCCTATCTTGGAAATACATTTGTTCAGAAACTGCAAGTGGAAAGTGTATCAACATTTCCTCAATATCATTTTGTACGAATTCTAAATATCTCTCCCCTGTCAAAGGTCCTTGAAACAAAATAGGTCCAATAATTCATATTTCAATCGCCCCAGCCCACACATTTACCAAATCTTTCCTGAAAATTACCTTGCCTCATTAAATGTTTATTTTCCTGCGCCCAATATCTATTGTTTTGTTTATTGAACATTTCACTGTTGGTGAATTTCGACTCATCAGAAAATAATATCAACGAAACAAAATTCCGGTTAGCAGTATTGTTCTGAAGTAACCAGTCACAATAACCTAATCTTCGGTTGCCATCATCTTCATACAAATGCTGGTGCACTTGATATTTAAACGAGCGCTAACCGTATTTTTTTAGAATCTTTCTTGCTGATTCATGACTAATTTGCACCTCGTGGCCAATTTCTCTAATAGAAGCAATAGGATTCACTTCTACAAAAACACGTTAATTTCTGTAGCTTCATCAACGATAAAAGCTGCACGATTTTTACCAATTCCTCTCCTGATTTGTTTCTCCACAATTAGAAAATATTGAAATGGATGTCTGTTCGGATACCTTTGGGCATCAAATCTACCGCGTATTCTGGAATTTTGCGGCATTCTACAAAAATTAATAACGTGTCCACTTTTTCATCCCTTGTATACATGTTAAACAATAATAACAATAATTAACAAACAACAACAAATTTAAAGGTAAAGAGCAAACTTATTAGGTTAACAATACACACGTATTATTGTGTGTCAAACTTCTTTTTGTTTCCACAGCACACTTCTTTGAATTGCAGCGTTGTTTTGTTGACAAAATGAATGTTTTGATTCTAGTTTTATTCAATTTCCACGGCATACTTACTTGATAAGGGTATTTTCTCGATATTTTAATTATTATCCACCAAAGAACATGTACATTTGGGTTAATATCAAACCGATTTTCAATGGATTTAGTATGTAACTATGTCTAAAAGATGTTGATTGCCATTTGAAAAAATTTACATACATTACAAATTAGTGATTTCGGAAATGTTGGTTTGTCGTAACTAATAAACCAATGCGAAAAATCTCACGTTTACATTTTTCTCTTATTGTTTTGGTACATTTGATTGATTTGAGTACATTCGCTGTACTCTAGATGTAAAAATAAAAATAGCCCTAAAAAAAATAAGTAGTCTCAAAACATTTTTAAAACTGCGCAGTCGTACTTAAAATCGTCTCCAAAATCCAAAAATGTAAAAATATATAGGGTTTTCCATTTAAAACTTCAAACTTGAGGCCATTTCCGGGGAAACCGGAAATGATGGGAAAATGTCAAATTTTAAAAAAATTGCCGTTTTTGGAATATATTACCCCTGCCAAATTTAAGACTTATATCTTGAAAACTCTGGAAACTATGGCCTGTCTAATGATTCCGTTGATATCCGGTATGTAATATATTTGCAAGATTTTCCTCGCATGTGTTGATGGTAGGTTGTGCATTCGAAGCGAACGGTTGGGTGCCTGAAACACTCCCACTATAAACGCAAAATTGCCGCGAAAAACTCCGTCAAATTTGATAAAGCTTAGGTGAATTGTAGCCCAAGAATTTCCGCGTAAATTGATAACTCATATCAAAAGAACAAAGTTGAAATAGAATTAATATTTGAAAACAACTAATACAGTTTAGTGACCAGTGATGTGTATTAAGAAACGAAAAGAGCGTAAATAAACAAACAACCCAAGACAAGCAAAAGAAAAATAATCCTTTTTCATTTTTAAGTACCTTCCCAGACAAGTATATTTGTGTGCTGTGTTGCTGATCTTGACTTTTTGTTGGTGTCTAGTTTAATGGGAGTGTGTTTTGCGGTATTGCATATTTTTTGGCGTTGTGGGTGTTACAATAGTGTGTAAATCTGATTTCATAATATTTTTCTTAAGTAAATTATCAAATGAGGTTTTCAGGTCAAAATTACGCTCGTTGATAAGTGAAAAATTCTACATTAAATTCTACACTAAAAACAGGGAGACTAGGTTACACGTGGAAAACAACAACCGATAAGATCCTGAACAAACTAGGAAGGGACCAAACATACTGGGAAAGAAAAGCGAGGAGAAAAAAGGAATTCCACCAAGAAATCACAGCGATATATATCCTACCAAATCCAGAAACCGAGCAATCAGAAGAAGAAAAAGATTTGTAGAAGCAGAAATACAAAAAGAGGAGCATAAACACTCCACATCATGACACAATGCGACCACGCAGATCAGAAGACTCAGAAGGAGAAGAAAATCTGTAGAAGCAGAAACACAAAAAAAGAGGAGCATAAACATTAAATACCACGAACACAATGCGGCAACGCATTTCAAAAACACCTACACTGCTCATCCCCACTCCTCTACCATGCGTTATGTGGCTCTCGCTGCTGGCAATAAGCATGACCCAAATCCAACCTAGTATCGGAAACCGAGGAATCAGAAGGCTCAGAAAAAGGAGATTCGAAGAAGCAGAAACACAAAAAGAGGAGCATAAACACTCCATATCACGACACAACGAGGAAACATATTTCACATGAAGACCAAGAAGAGGCAGAAGTCCAGAACCAAAAACACAAAAGGGAGCTTAAACCTCCCTCACGACACAATGCGGTAACGCATCTCACAAATACCTACACCTCCCATCCCACATTCCTTTACCATGTGCCATGTGGCTCGCGCTGCTGGCAAGAAGCATAACCTTAGTCCAACCCAGCGTGGACGTAGCAGGCCCAGCTGTATACCTGGGAGTGGCAGCAACGCCTACCGCATGCTGGTAAATCAATCAATCAATCAAGATTTTCCTTGACTATGTTCGTATATTATTATTTGAATATATTGTATGTACTTACATGATTTATAACTAAGAATAAATAAATATGAAGTAGGAATAGTATGTTGATAAAAACCTGCATTTTAATGCTTTATACTACAATAAATAAGGTCATAAAATACAAAACTGGCTGATTCGAACATTTTCTATTAGGTATTTACCTATAAAATAAAGCAAAAACTGATAAGTGTGTGAAAATATTATTTAAATTTATGGCGAAGGTGCCAGTGATAACCACTGGTCGTATCTCAGGTTGCAATCTTTTATGAACAAAGAGAATTATTCACATTTGGAAATGGAAATGTAGAACGCTTTTTTTTATTTTTATACTTAATGCCGTTTTACGACTACAAAATAAGAGCAATAAATAGGGCTTATAAAATTGTACGTGTTAGATTCTTAAAAAGCAAAATAGTCTAAAAGCTAGCATTAATTTGGTAAGATGGAGAGCTCCCGTCTTCCGCTCGGTCTCGGTAGCCTGGTAGCCTTCTTTGACCCCGTGCCCCACAGGGGGTAGGGCAGAGGCTACAGAGGGCAAAACTTTTTAACGTACTCCTTGATCGAAATGCTCGGTAGCACTTACTATACGTATCTGACAGAGCGAAAAAATAAATGGAAGACACCGCAGACCTATAATTGACTACACACTTGCTATGCGTGTAAAAAATGTCGCAGTCTTTGGCGGTGCCGTAAAGATCAAAGACGCCGACTTTTTTTAGTGCTTAGTAGATCAGAAGACAACTATATAATGATAATATTGCACTAAATTATTAATAAATTTTATATACGTATCAAACATTAAACTATAAATAAATAATTGTTTCGGTAAAATATTTAAAAAATATTGATTTGATTTTCAACTTACAACTGTTAAGGCCTGCAATTGTCTCCAAATCTCCAATAGTAAAATCGCACTAAGCACTAAGCAAAGCACAAAAGACACTACTAAAAACATAATAGGCGTCTGAATTTAAGATGCCAGCGCCGAAGTGGAGAACTCGTGAACTAATTATAGGCTTTTTGTTTGTTTATATCGATTTTTTTCTGTTTATTGTTATTTTTGGCGTTAAAAATAATAACATTAATAATATATGATCTAAAGGTTTGCAATATTTTGTTGTAAGTGATTTGCAAGACGTTAATGGCATTATTCAGCAAAATTCATATTTTTTTAGGTTATCTAGTTTTCCCCTTGAAAAGTACAGTTTCTTCGACATAAACGGTGTCTGGCAAGTTAAATATTAATAAACTTAAATATTTCTTTAAATTTATGTACAGTTGTAGTTTAAATCACTTTTTTTTTCAGGAAACATGAGTGACATTTAGGTTAAGCATATTGCAATGTATGGAACATTTGTAAAGCACTAAAAATGTAAAAATTCTAAGTGTGTGTATGAAGGGGAATATGATTTAAATGCAGGACATATTATTTTGTGTGGTACAACACAAAACTTAATAAATCAATGTGTATGCTCTATGTTTACAAACAAGTGTCTCAGATTCAAATACCCATGAAATTAGTGGTACATTGAATATAACTGAAAAGACATTTATTAATTCTTTGAGTAAAATAAATGAAACAGTATTTTGTAAAATATGAAATAGAAATATTCAGGGGTTAAAACATAATAGTGCATGGTGCAATAGTATATATTACTTTTAAATATATTGGAATTACATATACTTACTTATTTCAAAAATTTCACTTACAATGTGTGATTGTCTAGGATATTATTATTACTACCCGGGCCACGGTTATTTGCACCAGCTTTTTACCTCTCAATGCCTGGTTAAAGGTGTCTACATCAAAGAGGGTATGCTTTGAACATTGTCGTGCCAACTCAACTTTCACGAGTTGTCCCTGCAATCTACAAAGGATACCGACTAGGTTGGCTCCAGCAAATTGTAGCCCCTTTAAACGCTATCATATTTTTAATAACTTAGCATCTCAGTTTATCATTTACTTATTGTTGATATCATCGTACACTAAAGAGACAATGACAGAAAAGCCCATAATTAGTTTGACTATAAACCACCAGGTGGCGTACTCCTTATTTTCAGACGCCTATTGCAAGTTATTTTTAAAATTTAAATAAGTATTAATAGGCTTGTCCAAATCAAACTGTTCCGAACGATTATAAATCTAATAGAACATAAACCAGTAGTTAAACCTCAAAGAGTCAAGGAACGAAACCACCTTTTTTATATCCCTTTTACTTCCACATCCTGTGGAAGACTGGTATAGTAACGCAAAAAAATTTTTGAAAATTTTTATTGTTCAAATAGGCTTAGAATGTCATGAAACGTCGAAATTAGAAATAAAAATTTTAATATATGTATTCTCCAGTTGGGTAGATCAGTTATTGACCACCGAAGTGTTCTACTCTTTCATTGAATTCGTAGAACGGTGATAATATAAATTTTATACCGATTCTTTGTGTGTTTGATAGTTTGTTATATACACAGATATGACAAATGTAGTGTTATATATCTTGATATAAACGAGTGCAAGAAAGAAAACAGAGAAATTAGGAAAAGAAAGACGGAACTACTGCTTCCAGCAGGTTCCGCACTTCGTGAAACATTATTTTTATCACCTTGTCGTGTATTAACGCGGGGCATTAGTGCCTAACACTTCTAACCACGTGTGCATTGTAGATGGAGTAGATCCATCTTTCTTTTTCTAATTTCTCGGTTTTCTTTCTTGCGCTCGTTATCCTAGGACCCATATATAAAACTACATTTGCCAAATCTGAATATTATACGTAAGTATTTTCTTTATTCCATCTTTTTTTGTGACAATATGATAAGTAGTATTGTTGTTTATTTTAGAATACTTTACATTTTTTTCTTCTAATAACCTTTTTACTAGCGTACAAAAAAATGTCCCTCCCCTGACACTCTTTATTTCCATTTTTAGCTTTATTTTTACTCCACCAAAAAATGATAAGTATTTATATCTTGTGCGTACATGTCTACTAATATTTTTTCTTTTTTTTAGGTACGATTCACGTGTGGTTGGCCGTTATTACGAAAAGCGTAAACCGCACCTAGCATGCGTCGCCTGGGAACACGGCCAATGTGACCGAGAACTGATTGCTGTTTGCAGTGAGGCAACATATTCACGCTCGCATTGACCGTGTTCGTTGCAATAAGAATTCCCTCTTCAAGTCCGAAGCCAGCTATCTTGTGCGTCGTCTCGAACCCGAGCTTGGGCGGAGGTCCTCCTCAAAGGTAATGAAATCCGTCCTCTTTTGTTGCAAGGTTTTTCACGTTTTTGTATACTTCACATTTTTTTAACGTATCTTCTAATACCCTTTTTACTTCAGTACAAGAAATTTCCCTCCTCTGACACCATTTCGATTTTTAGATTTATTTTTACTCCACCAAAAACTGATATTTATATCTTGTGCGTACATGTCTACTAATATTTTTTTCTTTTTTTATGTACGATTCACGTGTGATTGGCAGTTATTACGAAGAGCGTAAACCACATCTCGCATGCGTCGCCTGCGAACACGGCCAATGTGACCGAGAATTGATTGCTGTTTGCAATGAGGCAATATATTCCCGCTCGCATTCACCGTGTTCGTTGCAACGAGATTTCCTTTTTCAAGTCTGAAGCCAGCTATCTTGTGCGTCGTCTCGAACCTGAGCTTTGGGGAAGGTCCTCCAAGAGAACAAACCCTACAGGTAATAAAACCCGTGCTCTTTTGTTGCGAGGTTTTCACGTTTTCGTATACTTTACATTTTTTTTTAACGTTTCTTCTAATACCCTTTTCACTTCAGTATAAGAAATTTCCCTCCCCTGACACTCTTTATTTCGATTTTTAGCTTTATTTTTACTCCACCAAAAAATGATATTTATATCTTGTGCGTACATGTCTACTAATAATTTTTTCTTTTTTTAGGTACGATTCACGTGTGGTTGGCCGTTATTACGAAAAGCATAAACCGCACCTCGCATGCGTCGCCTGCGAACACGGCCAATGTGACCGAGAACTGATTGCCGTTTGCAATGAGGCAACGTGTTCACGCTCGCATTGACCGTGTTCGTTGCAATGAGAATTCCCTCTTCAAGTCCGAAGCCAGCTATCTTGTGCGTCGTCTGGAACCCGAGCTTTGAGCGGAGGTCCTCCAAGAGAACAACCCCTACAGGTAATGAAACCCGTGTTCTTTTGTTGCAATGTTTTTTACGTTTTTATATACTTTACATAAACGTTTCTTCTAATACCCTTTTTACTTCAGTATAAGAAATTTCCCTCCTCTGACACTCTCTCTATCCAGATTTTTAGCTTTATTTGTACTCCACCAAAAAATGATAAGTATTTATATCTTGTGCGTACATGTCTACTTTTTTTTTTTTTAGGTACGATTCACGTGTGGTTGGCCGTTATTGCGAAAAGCGTAAACAACACCTCGCATGCGTCGCCTGCGAACACGGCCAATGTGACCGAGAGCTGATTGCTGTTTGCAATGAGGCAACATCCTCACGCTCGCATTAACCGTGTTCGTTGTGTGTGTTCATTGCAATAAGAATTCCCTCGTCAAGTCCGAAGCCAGCTATCTTGTGCGTCGCCTGGAACCCGAGCTTTGAGCGGAGGTCCTCCAAGAGAACAACCCCTACAGGTAATGAAACCCGTGCTCTTTTGTTGCAATGTTTTTTACGTTTTTATATACTTTACATTTTTTTAACGTTTCTTCTAATACCCTTTTTACTTCAGTATAAAAAAATTCCCTCCCCTGACACTCTTTATTTCCATTTTTAGCTTTATTTTTACTCCACCAAAAAATTTATAACTTGTGCGTACATGTCTACTAACATTTTTTCTTTTCTTAGGTACAATTCACGTGTGATTGGCAGTTATTGCGAAAAGAGTAAACCACATCTCGCATGCGTCGCCTGCGAACACGGCCAATGTGACCGAGAATTGATTGCTGTTTGCAATGAGGCAATATATTCACGCTCGCATTGACCGTGTTAGTTGCAATGAGAATTCCTTCTTCAAGTCCGAAGCCAGCTATCTTGTGCGTCGTCTCGAACCCGAGCTTTGGGCGGAGGTCCTCCAAGAGAACAAACCCTACAGGTAATGAAACCCGTGCTCTTTTGTTGCAAGGTTTTTCACGTTTTTGTATTTTTGTAGGTTTCAGTTGATAGACCAAGTGGTGCAGACTGCTCTGAGTGAGACTCAGGATCCCGAGGACACCTCCGTTACAGTAAAGGCGTTCATGACTGCTGACTTGCCCAACGAGTTGAACGAGCTGTTAGAGAAGATCGTGCTGGACAATTCTGTGTTTTCCGATCACAGGAACTTGCAGAATTTGCAGGTAACAGGTAACTTTCATTCTCAATTTAAACAGTAGTAAAATAAGAATTAGTTACAGTGCCACGCCCAATATGTATCTAGTAAAATCGATAAAATGATAAGATCAAGTATATCACAAGGATCCATTCTAGGCCCTGTATTTTTGCTGTGCACTTACAGTTTGTTGCAACATGTATGCTGATAATATTCAATTATACCTTTATTTTAATCCGTGCCAGTTGGTGAGTTTGGTACATTATATCTGTGTACACAGTATGTACACTGTACCGATCTGGTCTGCTCGGGTATTTCTATTTGTGTATTTTGGTGGGAGTATAGGAGGTATGGGGGGTGCATCCATTTAGGCTGGAACCAACTGAATATTGTTTCCAGGGACCTAAGAAACTTATTCCATGTGTTTTGGTCCATTTTCAGAGAGAGCGGAAAACCACCATTATTGACCTCCTTCTTTGGAAATTTTGGCGTATGTTTCATGAGAATTGGCTGTATAGAATTTTCTGCCATGTTGTGGTGGTGACGATTTATACAGTCTTTTTTTCAAATTACCAGCGTGTACAAGATGCATTCTCGAGATAGTGACAAATTGTGCAGTTCTTCTTCTTTTGTTGGAGCATATAGGAGGCAATTTCGTTAGTGACGATTAGCACAGTTTTTTCTGTTAAATTATTAGCTCATAGCTAGATGGAGCTTCCGATTTATTTTGCATGTCGTAGTCTTAAGATTGTGAACATGTACCATGTCACCGGAAATCTCGTTGTCAGTCACTGCATGCCTACCTTGCACTGAAGAGAGCCAACAGCTCGAAACTGCAGTCTGCAAGTGGTGTGTAGTGGCTGACACGAGAGTTCCTTTAATTAGAAACAAGTCTTTCGGTCGGTGTTTGCTAAAATCGAATTACAGCGTTTCGTAGTAATATGTGATTATTACACTTAACGCGCCAGACTTGCAATTTGTTGTAGTCTGATTAATTTCCTTATTTTTGAAATAAGGATGTATAGAGGGTTGCTTCAGAGAGAAATTACGTTTAGTAAATACTCTGCCTTCTAGAAGCATACTCTTGAACATAAACATACATATATACATAAAAACCGTTACAGCAACTTTGACCAACGTTTCAGAAACTTACTTGTAAATTGTTAAATTCATATTCGTTTTCATTTGGGAAAAAACTGAACAGATAACTCCATAAAATTGAGAGTAAATGTTAATCTCCGTTTTCGATTAATTCTTATGCGCCCCGTAAAACAAATTTAAATAGGGCGTATTACAGAGGTTAGAGGCATGTCTGCTGAACAGAATTCGAATAAAAAACCTGTATACAGCTGCTGGCTAATAAGTGATACGTCAATATGTAAAATATGTGAAAACGTGATCTATAAAAAAAGTTTATTTCTAAAAATACTAAAAAATGAAATATTCCAAAGGATCCAATTTGAATTATGTACAAAACGAATTCTCTTTTAATTCGGTGATATGTTTATAGACTGGGCGGCGGCTACATAAGACCGTACCACATAAGATACATGAATGAAACCATCATGTACCGAAAATAGCGTGATAGAAGCTCTAAAAAACATAGGGTTTCCATATCCTAGCTTGGAAGGTACCTCGTTGCTCTTAAATACATACACCCATTTTTACCCGAAATTTACATCATAAGACAAACGAATGAAATTTCTATGTAGCGATAAAAGCCAGTTAGAAAGAAAAAACAGAAATTTGCAAAAGGTTGGGAGAGGGCGGGGGAGGGGAGGGGGCTTGGTTGGCGATCTACAATCAATCACTAGGGTCTAGCCCCTGCAAATTACTACTTGTGCCCGACATACGCAAATTCAACCGCCAGCAGCACGTCGAACAGCTGTTTTCTAACACTAGCGAGTATATCTCACAATTTCTCAAAATTAGGTTAGGTTAAGTTAATAACTATTTTAATTATAAACCAATAATTATAGTTGTTAGGTTAAAAAAATATTTATAGAAATATTTATTAAAAATCATGTAACATTGTTTGGTGGTTATTTAAAGGTTGTTATAATTTCTTGATAAATTAAAGTATAACTTTATATACACTGAAAAAGGAATGATTTTACTGTTTTTCAAACAAAAGTTTATTCAAAACATAAAAATAAAAAACGCTTTTAAGGTAAGTGATACCTTGTATATATTTTAATTATAAAGCAATAATTAACGTTGTTAAATACGTAGCTATCACCTAAAAGAATTTTCAAAGAAATACTTTGAGAATCTGGTAACGTAGTGGTTATTTTAAGGTCGACATAATTTCTTGACAAATTAAAATAACTTCTTATATGATGACAAAGAAGTGAATTTATTTTTAACAAAAGTTTTTCCAGAAAATAAACAAACGACCAGTCCATCTCACTTCACAACGCAACTATTAAAAATGAGTGACAATTTAACGTGAGATGTAGTGAGAAACAATGTGGCAGCGGCTTTTTTAATTAAATAAGTATACAAAACGTTGTTAATTATATAATTATTGATTTATTGCACCTACGCTCACTAGCGAGTTTTTATGTACATACTACACCCTAATTAATTAATATGTTAAGAAAATTTATTTTACATCGATGACACCACAAAAATTAAAACAATTATACATATAAATTGCGCAATGTCCTCTATCCTGTGTTTGGAACTTTTAAAATACATTTTGTAACATTTTTGAAATTGATTACTTTTTTAACTAAACTTATTTAACAATATCCGTCAGAATTAGTATTTGAAAAAAAACAAATTTAATGGATCTCTCAGGTTTGTATATGTTAGCAGCTTTATACTTTATAAAAAATAATGTCCAATTAAAAAATTTAAAATGCCACGGATATAGCACAAGATCAAATAGAAACAAGCTAAAAAGTACTCTTCGCCTGTTCACTGAACTTTTTATATAATTGTTACACATTCTATAGGATACTCTTCGCAGTTTTTTGTAAATAATGTTAGTTTTAGACATTTTTAACTTTATAGTACGAACTTAGTTGGTAAAAGACTCAGTGTAAAATAAAGTAAAAATAAAAAGAAAACTATATCATACCCCATTTGGGTTTCGAACTCGGGACCCTTGGATTCCAAGTCAAAAGCGTAAGAACTACACCACCACCTAACACGTAAAAAATGTAAATTTTTACATTATAAGAGACGAACTAAAATCATATTTCCACGATTGTATATAACATTATGAAATATATATTTGTAAAATATATAAATATTTAGCTCTTAAAATGAAATATCATTTCACCAGATTTCTATTCAATTACAAAAACATAAAAATCAAAAAAATTTTTTTTCAAATTTAAATCATTATTAACATTTTTACTTACTGATCGATTTTGTTCAAAAATAAATAGGGTTCTTCGTCTAGCCAACACTAACTTACTGTCCAAATTTCAGTACAATCGGATTTTTCTTTCTTGAGTTATCGTGCTTACAAGAAACGTGACGGGCGGACGGACATTTTGAAAGTTCTTTAGAATTCGTTCACTAACACAATAATATATGAAAATGTTTTGTCTGCGAGCGATATTTACGGTTTTAGAAATGTGCCGATCAAATGCAATATACTCTTCGTTATCGTATTTGCGGAGTATAATAATGAAATATGTGTCATTTATTTAGGAATTAAATCATATAATTACGTCCCTGTTTCAGTAAAGCAATTACACAGCAAAAAAAAAAAGGTAAAGCAATTTGTTATAATAAATAATGATTACATGAAAACCTTAATCAGTTAAATATCTATTATTGATCTATTTTTCATTCTTTCATTCTCAGATATCACAACTGAAGTTTTTGTTGTAGCGTTCGCACAATTCTTTAGTACAGCTAATTGATCAAGTTTTCCTTCACCTCCATGAAATTTCTTTACGTGTTTTCGTAAATCATATAAACGTTTAAAAACAGCTTTGCATTGGCTACACTTTGATTTGTCATTCATTTTTAACAAGTCTATGTATTCAAAAAACAGCTGTTTGTGTTTGACGTGCTGTTGGCAAGCGGTTTGAATTTGCGCATGCCGGGCACATGTAGTAATTTGCAGGGGCTAGACGCTAGTCAATTAATCCAGATTCTGGAGACGTTTATATATCTTTAAGTCCTAAGTAAGTCAGAGATACAGCTGAAAGTGTCGTATTCGACGTAAAATTTTCTGCTGAATCCGAATCCGGACGGCGCATAAAAATCGGGGATTGGCTTTAACCTTTAATCCGCGAATTTCCCCTTATTTCGAAAATAGTGAAAAATTGAATTCTGAAAATATAACTTGCGTTTTCTCCCACAAAAGATAAGCTAAAACTCCATTCTTTTTTGTTTTTAATTGCAGCTCAGTGTAATTAATCCAACAGTATAATCAAAGCACATCTAATATTTATAAAATGTTAGAAAAAAATGTCGCGTGAACCTCTACGTGGTCGGCGCATTGAAAAATCTAGCCTGCGAGATTTTTTTATTATATTCGATCACAACTTAAATTAGCTATCCAACGATATATCATATGTCATATTTATCGAATAATGAAATAATTTACAGGTGTTCCAATTAAAAAAACAAAAGTTATGTCTGTATCTCGAAAACTGAGGCATACATAATTTTCTTCTTATCAACAACGGATTCTACTCAAAAAAGTCCCTCAAGAATGTGTTACTCGATTTTCGATTCGACACTTGTTCATCCATCCAAAAACGCCAATTTTACAAAAACGCTCTGTAGCTCGGTAGTTGAAAAAGATAGACGGTCGATATTTGCGCCATTGTTTGTTTCTCGAAATTCGAGCTCGGGGCACCTATATTGGTTTTTGTCTATCTGCCATAGTTTTAGAGAAAACCTCAAATCCCATCTAATTTGGTCCACCACAGAGTGTTTCGAAAAGATTGGGACAACGCTTAGCCGTAGATTCTTGACATAAAAACAAGTCGATTTAACCCAAAAAGTAGCGGTCTAACTCTTTTCGTTTTCAAGATGCAGGGTGGTATAGTAAAAAAAAATGTATTCGTATTTTGTCTCTATCTTGGAGACTATTATACATATTCACAACAAGCACTATTGACGATTTCAAGACATCATACTTGACGTACACCTACTAGATAACAAACAACTTTCAGGTACAATTCAATTTCTTCGAACTGGTGTGTGACAAAGTTGTAAATCGCGTAAGGGTGCATTTTATCGCGTTTTTTTTTCTTTAGGAAATTAAATTGCGTTTCGATTGTAATAGAAACAATGTCCAAAACCTAATCTCAAAAAAGTTATTGCTTAAAGTGTCACATAAAAGTACTGTAACTAGCGCCATCTATAAAATATGACAACGGCAATATCACCGTTGTAATAAGCGACTTGTAAAACATGTCGCTACCAACTTTGAAGTAGATACGTATACTAGTCTCCAAGAGAGAAACGAATACATTTTTTTTTACTATACCACCCTGTATCTTGAAAACGAAAAGCTACTTTTTGGGTTAAATCGACTTGTTTTGATGTCAAGAATCTCTACGGCTAAGCGTTGTCTCAACCTTTTCGAAACACCCTGTATAATCGAAGTACGGAAATAAAAGAAAAATTTAAAATTACAAATAGGTAGATACAAAATTTAACTTTTTTAAATAAAGCAATTATTTGTAGCTTCCTATGAGAAAAAGGAATTCATATTTGCGTTCAAGATGCAAAAAACAGCAGAACACCATACCATGTTCAATTTGAAAATATAATTTTTTTTAATATTGTCAGTATATTTGATATAGCGGCCATATTGTTTTCTAGTGGAAAACAGACAGTATTCGTATTCGTCAGATATAATTTAACCAGAGATCAATACTCCAAACGTATGTTTTGCGCCAATAAGTGATTGTAATTAAAAATATTTGTTTTTAAAAAACGCGTCCTAATCGAAAATGAATATCTTCACTGCAAGGACCAAGCGTGCCACTCTGTGGAGTTGAAGTGCAGTATTCGCCCTATTTATGCGACGTACCACACCCACTAAAAGCCAAAACGTGCACGCGATAAGTAAAATTTTATACCCATTTTCTTTGTGCGTTTTATTAGTTCTTGACTTAGAAATGTAGCAAATGTTTGTTTACGATGTTGATTTTTCCTAAAATGGCGATTTTATTGATACATCTCGCCAAAAATGAACTCGATTCTAATTTTATTTTGAAAGTCTCGAAGTACCGGGACCTCCCGGGACTTTGATCTTGCGATGTCTCGTGTCCCGGGACTTTGAAAATGTCGAGACTTCCCAAACCCTAATCAAAATTCTGACGGGACAACTTTTATGACTTTATAATAGATAACCGAGAGAAATTTGATACCTCAAACTATCAGGATGGAAATATATTTAATATCCCGAAGGGTTCATCAATTTTGGGAAACTTTAAAGAGAAATTTGATACTTCAAACTATCAGGATGGAAATATATTTAATATCCCGAAGGGTCCATCAATTTTGGTAGAGATACTAGAAAGGATGTCTCGTACGGGAGGCTTCTTGTAATATTCTAGCATGATCAGATTAGATCATCAGTATATAGATCGATTATTTTCTTGTTATTCATACCGAACGTTAGATATTATTAAGTGCACGAAAGAAGTTGACAAGATGCTTCGTAGAAGGAACTTCTTGATGATATAACGTAATCAGCTTGGATCAACAGCATATGAATAGGTTTCATTAGTCGCCCGTACACTACACGTGAAAAAGTGCACGTAAAATTACAGCCTCAGTACATTAGAATTCATGGAATTTTACTATTAAAATAATGTAATAAGAAATCGCTACAGACAAATACATGTAAAAATATATGCCACATGGAAATGGGCAGTTCTACAAAGCATGGTCGATTTCACATTGACAATGTTAAAAAATAAAATGTCAGGAATCTATTGATGGCATATATTTTTGAAATGGTTAAAGTGTCTACTTTTCAGGTATGCCTTGTGGCACCAGCTTTTTTCCCGTGACTAAAATGTTACAGCTGTTTTTCCTTAGTGAAACGTATAACAAAACACACGACCGTCACATTTATATTTTTTGTGCTGTGTATTAATATAAATATGCTAAATGGATTATGAAAAAGTTGATTCTTTGAAGTGAAAAATATGTCCTACAAGATATTAGAGAAAATTTTGGTCTTAATAATACCCATGAATAAAATAAAAAGTGATATAATTAGAAGTATCTGTTTCTTTCTTATTTGAGCCTAATACTTTCGGAATTCAGTTAACTGTATTCACTCAAATTACCTTTTTGTGTCTAAGTTTTGTTACCAACAACCAGTTTTGTTCATAATTTAAAGGACAATGGTCCTAACGAGTTAAATAACATTTATGACACCATTGTGAATGAGGTCGTGTAATTAATTGCTGGCTGAGGTTGTACCAAATTTTTGAAAATAAAAATAATATATGAGGGTCAGATCATATGTATTTTGGCTAGTAGGAACCAAATATGAAAAAATATACAAGTTGTCCCATTTAAAAAACTTGATTTTCACGTCACTTGCCTCGAAACCGGAAGTCAGAAGTTGGTTTTTTACATCACATAATTGGAAATGTCATCCCATATCACTACACCAAATTTGAAAAAAATCCATTCAACCATTCAAAAGTTATAAGAGTGAAGGAGAGTAATGCCAATTAAATTTCTCATGACCGTCACTAGAGTCTCAAGACCATCACACTCAAATTTGTGCCATGTGACGGTCGTGAGGGCCGCTAGACAAAAATGACTAAGAATTATATTCACCCTAAGCTATTATTAAAGTAAGGTTAGGAGAAGACAGTGTACTGGATACCTCAAAATAAAAACGTATTTGGATATTAATAAGTTGATAAATGCCAAAATACACAACGTGACGGTCATGAAAGAGAGCACAGGGCCATATACCGTGCGTGTAGCCGAACGCTAGGCATAGGGAGTAAAATTACAACATCGCGCGTGCCAGCTGGCTAAAATGAAATAACAGGCTGGAATGCTCCGCTCGACGGAGGAATTTACGACAGCTATGTTGTCATATCTATCGCGCTACGTGGATGTACATGCCTAATGGGAAATTACACGCACGGTATTAGACTTACCATATAAATTACTGGAAATTCAAAATGTTTTCAGAAACAGCACTTGGTTATTGTATCTCACATGATTTCACAACGAAAACTAAATTTCGATGTGTTTGTGAGTCGCTGGTAGTCCTAGCATTCAACTAACTAATAATGAGCGCTGTGACGGTCGTGAGTATTAGTTACGCGACTTTAATAGTTTACATATTAAATCCTGGACTTTAACCACTAACCATTTCTCTGGTAACAAAATTTCAGCCAAAACAAGTGTCAATCTGTATGGAGTTACGGTCTTGAGTTTTAGGAGTAAAAACAGCCAATATTTTATTTGTCGTAATTTAGCTCAAGTTTTTTATTATAACAAGGTAAGACTCATCTAAGCGAATATTAGACACGGGTTGTAGCTTGGACCAATTTTTGATCAGTAAGTCACTAATATCATGAATCGACCATGCTTTGTAGAACTGCCCAAATATACATAACTTGCGAATTTATTCCTGTCCTAATGTGATTTTACGTCAACTGTCTGTTAAGGATAGGATTTTGTAGAGTGAGAGAGAAATATGGGTTTATTTTCAGTTTATCATAAATATTTGAAAAATCATAAATGATATAATCTTTAAAATAATTTCAGGTACTTCCCATTGCTCTAAGGAATACAACCATGTACAGTTTTTTTCATAAATTTTGTATATAATTAAATGCATTACTCTAATAATGAAATTAGGAACTATTTTCATTGAAAAATTACGACATTCAAGTACAACAGAAATTTGTAAAAAAAATATAGTTGTATTCTTTAGAACAATAGCAAGTATTTAAAACAGTTTTAAAGATTACACAATGTTTGGTTTTGGTCATTTCCCTCTCACTCTGCAAAATCCTATCCTTAAATTACAATGCAATTATCCACACTGAGTGCAAATTTACTAGCCCGCATGTAAAGGAGGAGGGCCCATAAGGCCGGTTTTCGGCCCTTTTTATTTTTGATCAAAAAATGTCGAAACAATTTTTTTTTATCATATATATTCAATATCTAATCCATTCCACCCCAAACGGAACTTCCCCATGTATCCATCCCCCTTAAATTATTAAAGAACCAGTTTACATTAGTACACGTTTAGGTATTTTTGAATCATATTTCCTTTGAACAAACTGCACCCTAAGCTCCCCCTACTACTATACAACACTCCAACATCCCCAACCCCTCAACGACAAGCACTCTCTCCTCCCACAACATAAACCTTTATGCTGCTACCAGATATAAAATAGTTTTAAAATGACTTTTTATTTACATTATTAATAAAATGCCAATTCCTCGTATACCCCTTCCCCCAATACCCTCTCTCCCGAACCATTCTGTTGTGTAGAGAGGTTTAGGTTAGAATGTTTTTTGTTTTCTTGTCTGTTGATTTAAAGCTTATAGTATATATACTTTTGTCTGATTTTTTCAGAACTTGCACCCTAACTATCTTTGTTCGTATTTTTGTTGCCTATAAAAAAAGTATTAGAAAAGTCTTCTATATACCTTTTTCAAGCTTTTAGCAGTACGATGATCGCGGGAATGGTTCGGGAGAGTGGGTGTTGGGGGGGGGTATAAGAGGAATTGACATTTTATTAATAATGTAAATAAAAAATTCTTTTAAAACTATTTTATACCTTTTATAAGATTTATGTTAGTGGGGTGTCGTTGGGAGTAGGGGTGTTGTATAGTAGTAGGGGGAGCTTAGGATGCAGTTTGTTCAAAGGAAATATGATTTTCAAGTTCAAAAACATCTAAACATGTGTACTAAATTAAAATGGTTCTTTAATAATTTAAGGGGGATACATGGAGGGGGAGGGTTGGGGAAGTTCCGTTTGGGGTGGAATGGATTAGATATTGAATATATATGACTAAAAAATTGTTTCGAAATTTTTTGACCAAAAATAAAAAGGGCCGAAAACCGGCCTTATAGGCCCTCCTCCTTTACAGACCTTTTTGTAATGTTACAACAAATATGTGAATTCACAGTACTACTGTAAAATTACACTGTAGCAGTGATTAATTCGTTAAATTTCAAGTATATCATAAATCTACAAAACACGAATAAGTATATTTAACTAGTTGAAGCAAAATATGGTATTTAAATGTAATAATTGTTACACTAATCACGGTATAAGCATGAATGCCACCAAAATTACCACCAAAATGCTCCTGGAATTATATTTAAATAGGTACAGCCAGCTTACAAATTCATATGTAAAACATGTTTTCGTTTTACACACCATATTGCTACTTCTCATTATGTAAACGCTATTTTTTTTATTATATTTTTATATGTTTGTACTCCATAGTGCCTCCTGATGAAGTTTTATTTTAAGTTATTTACTGTGATGTATGTTTAATTTAGTTTACTATCTTGTGCATTTATTTTTTATATCGTTGTGCTTCAGCATGTTTTATTACTACGATGTATGTTAAGTTTACTTAAGTTCAGTTTATTATTTTGTGTATTTTTATTTTATACCATAGTACCTGGAAATGAGATTTTATTTTAAGTTATTTACTGTGATGTATGTTTAGTTAAGGTTAGTTTAGTGTATTATTTTGTGTAGGTGTATATGTTTTATACAGTAAAAACAATATTCTCCCAACATGAGGTTTTTATTACCTACATACATTTAATTTTTTTTCTGTTTGTGCTACATCAGGGAAAGCATGTATTTACTTTTATCTACAATTGCATATTGTATATATGTGTCAAATTTATTGCATTTAAGTATAATTTAGGTAGTTTTGAAATGTTACAAAATGCGAAATCGCGTTTTTTGTATTTAATCACCTCTGAAACTGCTGAATACAAAAACAGGTGTCTCTATTTTATAACTTAGCTAAATTATACTTAAAAAACAATAAATTTAAGCCATTCATGTTCACTGAACATCACATGGACCTTGTTAATTTACAACAAAACATGTCAGGAATTCGCGTAAAATCACGTTGTAAAGTTTTGGCCTCCAAGTAACTCTGCCAACAAAACTCAGAAATTCGTGTAAAATCACGTTGTATAATTATGACCTTCATGTGCAATTACGTCGAAGAATTATAAGAGTATACAGAAAAATCACATCACAGAGCACAAGTATTTTTACAACAGTGGTGTAATTTTACATCCGGTCTGTGAAATTCTAGTCGTTATCACTGGACACAGAACTACATAAAGAAGCGCGTAAAATTACACAAGTACTTTTTTCAGTGTAGCTATAAAGTATGGCCAGCTTTTGAAAGTTATCTGCTAAAAAACCCAAAACAATGTTTCTTAATAATAACAAAACACACATGTCAAATTTATAGAGCTAAGATTCAGATAAAAAATTGACATGGTAGACAAAATATTTATTCTATGGAAATCAAGATGACAAAAATAATTTCATTTTTGTCGTCAGTTTGTCTAAGACACGTTCTACAGATAACAGCAGGCAAGGACACGTACATCGGGCCGGGTTTACATGCGAAATAAATGGGCAACCGACCACAGGTCGAGCCCCCATAATTTAAATTCCTTTGTATCGTTGCGCATTCAATCTGCTTCGCACCCGTGAATATGAAATGTCTAATTGCCCATAAATTTGTACGTGTACGTACTTGGCTGCCGTTACCTGTATGTACTTATCTATTTATTTACAATTTCGTAACCCAACAGGAAAAACAAATTTCAAAGACAGGTTCGCATAACATACTTACTAAAGAAAATCTTACCAGTTAAAAAAACTACCTGCTGCCAGCAATAGATAAATTTTAATTTTCAAAGTATTAGGTGATTCCAGTTAGGCTAAGCTGAAGTGCATTTTACACTTGTCGTCAATTTCACGTGTATCATTATTTATTGAATAACTTGATCCATGAGCTGACCTCTTTATTCTCTAATTATCAAGTATTTTTATACGGAAATAACTGAACTTGAATTTTTTTCGAATGAACTCTTTATTTAGGTGCCAAAAAAAGGCTGACTGTAAATTCTAGCTCGATTGAGAGTCCGGAAATTTTTTGTGAAAAAATAAATGATGATGACTAGACTATTTATTTCGATACCAATAATTATTGTAGAAATACAAGAAACAACTGTCTGATTAAAAACAGTTAATGTAGAATCCATTCGGGTAAAAGTTGTTCGATTTTTCAACTAACTGCGGACTTTTAGAAACATGCCCAAAATTCTGCTTTTGTTATTTTTCATCCCACAGAAAATCTATAAAACCCTTAAATATTTACCCTTCTTACCTTCTTATTTTCTCTGAGCTTATATTAGATTCCATCACTTCTTATCTTGTATATGTTTTTTTTATTATACATGTATGTAGTATACAGTGTCCGCCAAAAAGTCTGCACATTATGGGAAATTCTGTTTTATTAACTTTCTGAAAAATTTTATTTTTGATAAAAGTTGGTGCATGTTCTCAAACGAAAATGGAACAGCACAAATGTGTGTTAGTCCTGGAGGAGCTTAGGAAAATTATTTCTTTTGAAATTGTCTCGGTGTTTATTTTTGAAGATATCGAAAAATGTTATTCAAAAAAGTTGCTTATAATGCGAAGTTATATCCATATATCAAATTTTGTTCTATTTTAAAAATAAAAATTTTCCACTTTTTTGCGCATAATTCCTGAACTATATTTTTAAATATTTTTCTGTTATTAATAATTCTCTCTATTTAATAGGTTCAGCCTAAGTAATGGATTAAAATCCACTCTTTCAATAAAATATACTTTAGTTGCATTTGTGGCGATTTATATTTTGTTTTAAGTATATACTTTGGCGTGGTACCCATATACATAGTATACATTACAGCGTACACAGTATATACAGTGTATACAGTCCACTATGCATATACAATATGCGGTACGTTATTTGTACCATCAAACGGTGTACCACCATGCCTGAAAGGGTTAAAGAACTTTTATCAGTACTTTTTTAATCAAATAAATATTTTGGGAAAAAATGCTGAATTTCTTGGTGCATAGTTGTTCTCTTTTTCCACCGTTAACTTTTTCGAAATGTTTTAATACAAATCGCTTAAAGAGTTTCATTTAGCGATTTGTATTAAAAAAATTCGAAAAGTTAACACTAGAAAAAAAGAGAACAACTATGCACCAAGAATTCAGCATTTTTTTCCAAAATATATATTTGGTCAAAAAAGTACTGCTAAAAGTTGTTCAAAGTGGATTTCAATCCATTACGTAAGCTGAAAATATTAGGTAGTGAGAATTATTAATAAAGAAAAACATTAAAAAATATAGTTCAGGAATTATGAGCAAAAAGTGGAAAATATTAATTTTTAAAAGAGAATAACCAGATTTGATATCTGAATATAACTTTGCATTATAAGCAACTTCTTTAAATAACATTTTTCGATATCTTCAAAAATAAAGGTAGTTTACTCTTGAGACAATTCCAAAAAAAAAAAAAATTTCCGACCTAAGCTCCAGGACTAACACACATTAATGTAGCCCCTTTTTTGTTTAAGAACATATTATCAAAAATAAAATTTTTCAGAAAGTCAATAACAACAGAGTTTCCCATATGGTGCAGACTTTTTGGCGGACGCTGTATATACATTTTCAGAAATATTATTTTTTTCTTTTTACTTTGCTATTTTGATGTGTAATGTATTATAGCCGTTTTCTTATTTCGATAAAATAAAGTATGGTGCGACACTCATTCCATAGGCCTTTTTTTCGAATTGTTTTCATTACAGTGTACGAAAAATTTGAAAGTTTATGTTCTATTGTAAATATCGAATTGTATACAGAAGTCCATAATTAGTATTATGAATTACATGCAGCGACACCGCCGAAAGCAATAAACCAAGCGTGCAAAAGGTGGGTCACAAAACAATTATTATGTCTTATGTGCTCAAATTATACTATTAAGAGGGCGCCACATAAGCAATGCTTATGATGGAAATGTTATGAAAAAAAAAGTATATATTTGTCACTAGCTTTAGAAATTGGCCGTTTTCGATAACTGCATTGTAACAATCGGCCGCAATATTTATTATGAGAAATATTAACTGTTAGTATTATATATTTTATGAAGACAAATAAATGTTTATTGTAAAGTTAAGAACTGCATTACACTTTCCGTTTCTTTTCTTATTAACATGTTTTTATACCGGGTGTCAACGGAATCATTAGGCAAGTCATAGTTTTCAGAGTTTTCGAGACACAAGTCTTCAATTTAGCAGGGGTAATATATACCAAAAACGGCAAATTTTTCATAATTTGACCCTTTTCCATCACTTCCGGTTTCCCCGGAAATGACCCCAACTTTGAAATTTTAAATGGAACACCCTATATATTTTTACATTTTTTGATTCCGGAGACGATTTTAAGTACGACTGCGTAGTTTTAAAAAAATTTTGAGACTACCTAATTTTTTTAAAGCTATTTTTATTTTTGCATCTAGAGTACAGTGAATGCACTCAAATCAATCAAATGGACCAAAACAATAAGAGAAAAATCACTAATTTGTAATTATGTCAACTTTTTCAAACGGCAACATCTTTTAGACACCCAGTAGTTAAATACTAATTTTTACGACAAATCCATTGATACACAAGTTCTTTGGTGCATAATAATTAAAATATCGAGAAAATACGCATATCGAGTATGCCGTGGAAATTGAATAAAACTAGATTCAAAACATTCATTTTGTCAACAAAATAACACTGCAAATAAAAGATATGTGCTGTCCGAAATGATTTATTTTAACAATAAAAAAATATTAAAAGATTAATTAAATAGTAGCAAATGTTCAAAGTGCCATCCCCCCCATCTTCTTGACATTTTCTGGCTGGGTCAATAGTGTTTCGCAGAACATTTCGCAACAGCAGGAGTTATACTTGCAAAAGCTTCGCGGATACCATTTTGTAAAATGTGAAGTGTTTGAGTTGGTGTATAAAAAATTTGTTCTTTCACACAACCCCACACAAAAAAATCTAAAATGCTTACTTAGATCTGGTGAGCGGGCAGGCCAACGTACAGGTTCATATGTTGCAATTACTCGCCCATTATATCGGTTCACTAAATGGGCCATAACTCATAACTAATCACAACACCAAAAATCAGCGATTTCCAAATGACATAAGTTCATTATTTTTTCCATGCAAATTCAGGTACGTCTGGCGCCCCTTAAATTCCGAACAAGTCGTCCCGCAATATTTTTTGGTTATTTTTTAATATGTAAACAATTACCACTATTACTCCCTATTTCGATAAGAAATTAATAAACAAACATTGTTAGGGTCCTGACTGTATCAAATAAGGATCGCTTTGTGGAATCCCCTGTGCATAATCAATATCCCAGGTTGTAAATAAATGGAGATAAACAACATCTGCAAGAGAAACCTCTAAAAGCTTTAAATGCTACATCTCCACGTTTTAAATAATACAATAATCTCGTCACTGGTAAACCGACTGCTACACTGGTTTTATAATTATTGTCACTAATCGTAGACTAGACCTACCCGCAAACGAAATGATCTAAGCTATCTATACGGGTGTCCCAATAAAAACTCCCAGGCCAGATAACTTCTAGTAGAAAATAACTCCAACATGTCAGTACGCAAGTTGACAGAATAAACAAATATTGCACGTTCCACCTGCCACAGAATTCTTAAAATACACATTTTTTTTCCATATAAAGTTCATTTAGTTCATTTCATTCCAGGGGACAATGAGCGTAGATTAGACTTTTCTGGCGCAATTTTCCATTCTCTTAGAATAAAATCCAAATTTTTTTTCATAAAATTATCTGGAATAATGAAAGTCGATTCCACAACAATGGAGTAACCACAAGACATAATTGTTGTTACTGGTCTCAAGAGAATCCTAGGTGGGTGAGACAAACTAGATACCAGAATCGTTTTGGAGTAAATGTGTGGTGTGGTATTTTTAATGGTTACATTGTTGACTCATACCTCTGGTATGTGAATTTAACAGGAGGAAGATATTTACAATTTTTGTGAAATGATTTGCAAATACTACTAAGGAATTTGCCCGTTCAGTTGGATACTATGTGGTTTCATCAAGATGATGCAGGCCCACATCATTATTAATTATTTAAATCAAACACACCCAGGAAGATGGATTGGTACCAATGGAGTACTTAGGTGGCCCGCTCGATCTCCTGACATTATTCCATTGGACTTTTATTTATGGGGATTTTTAAAAAGTAAAGTTTACAAAGAACCGGTAGAGGACATGGCAGATCATAATAAAATGTATGCCATTAATCGGAACACATTATTAAAAGTTTGTAGATTTGTACTACTTAACAGATTTGCAATGTGTGTTAATGAAAACGGCAATAATTTTGAATACCTTTTACGGTAGTTATTTTAATTTCATTTGTTGTAAAAATCGTCATTGTTTTATGTTCATAATTGTTCTTTTATTGTTTAAATGTTCAAATCATATGATAAATATTTTTTGTTTTTTTTTTCCAAAGGTAACTTCAAATGCATTTAATTCATAAGATATGAAAATTTTTTTAAATATTATTTTCTTTTAATATTTGTAAATTAAATACAGATTGTCCAATTTAAATCTCATGAACTGAAATGTTCAGGGGGGGGGGGGGGGGGGTGGGCGGCGTAGATGCGCCTTCATTGTGTATGTATCTCGATACTCCAGTGAAGCAACGTGCACCGCGGTTAGTACTTAGGAAACACAGTGATCTCGTCCCATCTTCTAGCGGCTTGTATATCACTGCATACGCGGAAGCTATGTAATTTCATGACAAAGATTACGTAGTCGATATACCATCCTTCGGAGGGGATGTAAGCAGGCAGTCCCTTGTCTATTAAATGTTAGGCAAGTAAAAGATCCCTACTCCTCTTACGAGAAGAGGTTCGGCAAAATTTTCAGGTTGGCGTCGGTGATAGGCCCTGGTAGCGGAAATAGGCCGACGTTAAATAAATAGATAAAAAAAAAGAAATGTTCAAGATATTACAATTATTCAATATTAGTTCAGTAATATAACGATTTATATCCGACAAATTCATGAAGTTTTGAAAATTGTTAGAAATATTAAGGATAGTATAAGAATTAATAAACCGAAAAGTTCCCATAGTGTGCTTCATCCCCTAAGACTAAGACGTCCACCACCATTTTGAAGTTTTCGGGAACGGTAAACTTTTTTATAAAAATACCTATATATAAAATTCTCTACCAAAAACGTCTCTACATTTTTTTCCATAACATTTATAGTACCGTCTGAAATAAGGCGTACACATAAAGTTCAATTCTTAACGCCAAAGCAGCAGCTACTAAACTACACTTAAAATTATAATAAATGTAGCGCTTCCAGCTTCTCACCCCTAAAATATATCGTAATTTTTAAAGAAGCGAGAATATTGTATATTGTACTTGTTGCCACGCCACCACAGAGGAAAAGTAATTGGCTCTTTCTTACGTGGTGTCTTCTGTATACCTAATCCACTAATTATCAGAAGGTTACCTGCGTTAATCAATCTTCGTCGTCTTCCATAGATTCGACATTCATGCATGCTTGTCCGTGGCAATGGTAACACATTGACGAGCAACATAAACCTACTCTTCTGTAACTGCACCTGTTTTCGCACCCTAATTTGCATGAACAAGTGTTAAAACAGATTTGGGAGCTGGTTCTTTTGTTGTCAAAGTTGGGGTTAATAATACCGCCGACTTTTTTCCATCCCCAAACAGTAGCTTCTAGCGTAACGTTTTTCCATGTTTGAATTTGGTAAAAAACGCGATATGAGTGTTGCCGAACAGCAGCAGAAGTTGGTGGTAGTTTTGATAACATTGCAGTATTGTTCGCTTTACCAAATTTGTTAAAAGTCATGAATCTGTATACATCTAGACTTTTTTCTGCGGAGGTAGAGTTGTATAAAGCTAGAACAAATCGCTCTCCTACGTCTACAATTTCTTCACGACTACTTTTTCATTATTAAAAGTTTGCACAATGTCCTTGTAAGTCATCTCTTTTATTAAGCACATTGATTGCATTGATTGCTGAGGTTGTGTCGCAACCGCTAATGGCGTGTGCAAATAATATTGTTTCATTACATTTTTTTTTTAAATTTGTGGATTGTAAATCTCGTGAACTGTAAATGCTTTTGCTGGTATTACCTTGTTTTTCTTTCAACAATTTAATGTCTTTGTCGGAGGGAGAAAGAGCAATAAGAAGGACTAGCAGGTCAATAACTTGCCCTACGACAACAGCTGTGTCGCACTTATAACATTTTTCCATAGCAGTTTCTACTATTAATAAATCGGCGTCATCCGCAGCAACGAACACCTCGATTCCTTCATTCCCAAATTTTTTCACTAGTTCTGCAATCAAACGTTCTTTGTTAAACAAATTACTAAGGAACTTCTGCTGAGTTTCAGAAACAACAGAGTTTCATCAAATATAATTTCAGAAAAGATTCTTTGCAGTACCTTCCTTTGTCGTTCTAGGCTCTTCGTGCTGTTTGCATTATCCAAATAACCATCGAACACGACAGACAGTAACTCTGTTACTCTATTACCGTTTTCTTACGTAAGCGTTGTAAACGTTATTAAATTCTCCTTTTTTTGGCCATATTACGCGACGAAGCAAGTATCCTCCATCAATCAAATACTCATTATTTTCGAAAACATGGTCTCGTTCTGGAACAGTATTAATAATCTGGTATAAAGTTGCCTTGTTAGTTTTTCTCATTAGGTCTTTGTCACCGAAAAGGGAAAGAGGTACTGGAGCCAGTTCAAAACTAAAGCACGTTTTTAACTCTAGGCTCGAATTGTGCAAATCATTCTTTAAAAATTGCGATATCTTTTAGGGGTAAGAGGGTGAAAGCGCTACATTTATTATAATTTTAAGTGAAGTTAAGTAGCTACTGCTTTTGCGTTAAGCATTGAACTTTAAAGTAGATTATAGTAAAGATTACAATTTATTGTGTTAACTGGAACCAACCCATGTGCGCGCCTTATTTCCCACGGTACTATTCATTTTATGAAAAAAATTGTAGATACGTTTTTCAGAGAACTTTATAAGGAATAATTTTGTATATAGGTATTTTTATCAAAAGGTGCACCGTTCCCGAAATGACCTCAAAATGGGGGTGGAAACGACGTCCTAGGAGATGAAGCATATTGGGGGTGGGAATATTTCGGTTTAGTAATTCTTATGCTATCCTTAACAGTTCTACCAATTTTCAAAACTTTATGAGTTTTGTCCGATATATTACAATATTAACTGTTATATTACTGAACTATATGGACAAACGGCAACATTTGGACTCATATATCTCGAAAACGGTTAGATCTACGAATTTTTTTTATGGAACACGATCTCCTTGGAAATACATACATACTGAAGTAATAAAAAAACAATTATATTCAAAACTGAAGCCATCCTTATGCTCTACAAACTGGTTTTCATAGAATTAAAATGTTCGTTTGGAAGATATCCTGGGAGTTTTTATTAGGACACCCTGTATGTACATCAGATTTAACCCAAAACACCCGCATAAGAAGTGAATGGAGCGTTATCGCCTATCGATACTATCAGTAGTAGCGTTAAAATTTTAATTGTTCCTGGCATATCTGATAAGGTAAACAAATATTAATAAAACACACAAAATACTAAAATATTAATAAAACATTCTGCAACATAGCATCGCCAAAATAACTATATTCGATTTACTGGCACTGTCGAAATGAATTTGTATAGACATTGTTTTGTTTCACTTTGTTCTTTGAATTATGTCGAACCCTTCTCACAATTTTGTGCATATTTGCTAGCTCCTGAGGACCACGTGAAATTTTACTGTTTTTCCGGACCGTGTGGAGTTGCCTCTTATGCTACTTTACGAACAGAATAGTGTAGTGACTTGCTTCTCAAAAATGCATCGATACTTCCACTTTGGAGTAAAAGCAAATCTTTTTAACCGTTCATGATATAACAAGTTAAAATAAGTAGATTTTCGAACAGACCCACCTCGAGAAATCATGCCGGCCCCCCCTGCCACCTCTCAAAGAGCTACTTGCATCTGCCAATATATACAGTGTCCGCCAAAAAGTCTGCACCAGATGGGAAATTCTGTCGTTATTGATTTTCTGAAAAATTTTATTTTAGATAAAAGTTCTCAAACGAAAAAGGAGCAGCACAAATGTGTGTTAGTCTTGGCGCCTAGGTCGGAAAATTAATTTTTTTGAAATTGTCTAGAGTAAAAGTAAATTACCTTTATTTTTGAAGATATCGAAAAATGTTATTTAAAAAAGTTGCTTATAATGCGAAGTAATATCCAAATATCAAATTTGAACGTTCTATTTTAAAAATAAAAATGTTCCACTTTTTTACGCATAATTCCTTAACTATATTTTTAAATATTTTTCTGTTATTAATAATTATCTCTATTTAATAGGACCAGTCTAAGTAATGGATTAAAAGTCACATTGAAGAACTTTTATCAGTATTTTTTTGGCCAAATAAATATTTTGGGAAAAAATGCTGAATTTCTTGATGCATAGTTGTTCCCTTTTTTTCAGTGTTAACTTTTTCGAAATGTTTTAATACAAATCGCTTAAAAAGAGTTTCATTTAGCAATTTGTATTAAAAAATTTCGAAAAAGTTAACACTAGAAAAAAATTCAGCATTTTTTTTTTCAAAATATTTATTTAGTCAAAAAAGCACAGCTAAAAGTTGTTGAAAGTGGATTTTAATCCATTACCTAGGCTGAAAATATTAAATAGAGAGAATTATTAATAACAGAAAAATATTTAAAAATATAGTACAGGAATGCGCAAAATAATAGAAAATATTAATTTTTAAAATAGAACATGATTTGATATCTGAATAAAACTTTGCATTATAAGCAACTTCTTTAAATAACATTTCTCGATATCTTCAAAAATAAAGGTAGTTTACTCTTGAGACAATTTAAAAAAAATAAATTTCCGACCTAAGCTCCAGGACTAACACATATTTCTGTAGCCATTTTTTTGTTTAAAGAATGTGCACTAACTTTTATCAAAAATAAAATTGGCGCAGACTTTTTGGCGGACACTGTAGAATAAGAACAGTGAAAATATTGGATTTTCAATATACTGCTATTAAAAATAAGTTCCAATGCAACTACATGTGTGGTTTTTTTCTATGCACGCCACTGGTGGCTTTATTTAAATAAATACAATTTCAAAATTATATCCTAATCGATAGAAAACGTAACATAATTTTTTATATCTAGTGTTAATTTATTGGGTCGCTTGGGTGACAGCCAAAGATGGCTAAAATGCCCTCCCAATTTTTTTTTATAAATGGCTTTACGCAAGAAAAAAATAGTAAAACTAAAAATGAGAAATAATTTTCAACAGGCACAGTCAATATTTTTCGCAATTTGTAAGAATCATAGCAAATTATTAAATAAAATTCTAACGCAATAACATGGGCAATTTCATCTTTTTACGCCATCTCCCTGAAAGAATTGTGCCGTACAGTCTGTTTCTTATAAGGAGAGTAATATGCTCAATAATGCATATTGATTCTGAATGTTTCTGCATTTTTTTAAATTAATGACCAATCTGCAAAAGCTAGATGACTAAACAGGGTGTCCCAAAAGTGGATAATTACATTAGTTTGACATTTTGACAGAACTAAGACCAGTGATGCAAAATTTCATGAAACTTAAAATTTGTGAAATTTCAATGACATTTTTGTGAAAGTTTCGAAATTCATCTGAAATTTATGAAATTTCTGAAATATAAAATTAAACATAAGTATCATGAAACTTTCGTGAAAGTTCAATGAAACTTTCATTTTATGAAATTTAAATGAATAATTTCCTAATATTATGAAAGTTAAGTGAAATTTTCTTGAAATATTTCATGAAATGATGAAACATAAGTTCTGTATAACATCCATAATCAGCGATGCAAAATTTCATGAAATTAAAATTTGTGAAATTTCAATGGCATTTTTGTGAAAGTTTCGAAATTCATCTGAAATTTACGAAATTTTTGAAATATAAAATTAAACATAAGTATCATGAAACTTATGTGAAATTTCAATGAAACTTTAATTTTATGAAATTTAAATGAATAATTTCCTAATATTATGAAAGTTAAGTGAAATTTCATTGCAATATTTCATGAAATGATGGAACTTAAATTCTGTGTAACATTCGTAATATTTTAAACTTCCGAGAGATAATGACTAATAAATCCCACTTTTGAAAAATGTTTTATTACAAAATCGACAAGTCTCATTGTTATTATTTTGCACGAAAAATATTTCCAAGTAGCATTTTTTGGTTTCATTTTGTTAATTATTATTGGTTTTAACTTTTAACACTTTTAACGCACTGATTTCTATATAAACTGAATAGACAAGTTTAATTTCTGCAGCAAATTGAAACTGCGCAAGTACTCTACGCACATGCGCATTACCGACAAACTTTTTACAGACAAGCATGAGCATCACTTATAATCATTTATTTTACGAAAAATAAAATCAGAAATGTTTAAGTGAAAATAAATCAAAAGAATTATTTTTAGATTTGTGAGCTAAATGCATATACAAGAAAGAAAACTAGTAACCAACTTACACCACTTGATTGAACACAGAATTATTAGTTATCACGACGCCTATACTAAAAAAGATTAAATTTGATAGTTTAGATTGGTTTGAGCATGCGCAATAGCTATTTCATGTGCTCCTTTGTGCCTTATTATTTCCACGCGCAGCCCATTAGTATTGGCAGTCCAGTTTATATAGAGGTCAGTGTTTTAACGGCGTTTCTTCACTTTCGTCCCTGCGACTTTTAGCTAACCTAACCTCTAAAACAAATGTCAAAACTAGACTTTAATCCTTATTGGTTGAAAACAAGCTAAAAAGGCGCTCGAAATTCAAATTTCGTTTGACGCAAGGGAAATACAGATTTTGTGGCTGAAACTTTCATGAAAGTTTCAAAAACATTGTAATTTTCAGATTAATCTGAAACTTTCATAAAATTCAGATATTTCAGAAATTTATGAGGGTACGTTGAAACTTTCAGAAATTTCAAATTGAAATTGAAACATTCAAAATGAAATTTGAAATTTTGCATCACTGACTAAGACGTCACCAAAGCACACTTTTCAATAAATACAATTTTTCCTTTTCAAATTGGGTTTGTTTTCAAAGAATTTTTGAGATCTATGCGGCAGTTTTCTTGAAAACGGTTGGAATTATCAAGTTCTATCAAATGTCTCTTTTTTACGTAAAAATGACTCCTGCATGATATTTTCTAGTCAACAGTGCCACTACGTTTCGTAAAAAAAAAAGACATCATCAGGTATAGCTCAGGAGGCGCCCTCCACGGGCTAGCATGATGTAATACATAAATTATTGTTCTTTAGCTTAACAACTATTTCCTTACCAAATTGGGAGAAGATCGGTCAAGACGTAGTTGAGATATTGCACAAAAAAAAAAATTGCAACTTTGACACCCTGTACCTCAGTAAGGAGGCACATTTTATCGAAGTGTTTCAGGTTAAATCTTCATATTTTGGAGCAGGGATTCTCCAGTTAGCGTATCTCCAATTATTAATGAAAGACCCTGTATATGTGGTCCTTTTAAATGTTTTTTTTTCGTTGCTAATGTAGAATTAAGAACATATTTCATATTAGCCACTTCACAAAACATTTAAATATTTAAAAAAACGTATTTTCTACCGTTTGCAAGCGTTGGTTTATTAATTTGCCGGGGGTGTCGACATTGTTAATATTTAACACGAACGAACTCATGTCTATTGCATTCACTATCTAGATTAATAATTTACATTGGAAAATTCGGCTGTCCCAAGTCAAAACACTGTATAAATCATTTAAAAAATTATGGAATTCAGTGTTTTAAATTAGTAACCTGATTCGGTTAGTGGATATACAGTGGATATTATTGTTTACACATGGACTTCGGACATGAAATTTTAGTTTTCCTTAATGTTGATACTGTATATCCAAAAATGTAAAAATATGATTTTTGATGAAAATGGCTTATACAGTGTTTTGACTTGGGACAGCCGTATTAGTAAGAACTTTGATGGGGCTGTACGCCTACCAGGCAACCGCGACAGATGACAATGCTCTAAGCAGCAAATAATATGCATAGCTCACAAAAACCTGTCAAGAGGCCACGAAGAAAAAGCAGCCTTTTAAAAATGTCGATGGCATTTTAACTTCAAGTGACCTAAGGCTGAGTAAAAATAAATCTGTCTTTTGAACGTTCAGTTTTGACATGTTATATGTACTGTAGTGTTAATTAAGAATTCAATTATTTACGTTAAAATTGAACAAATATTTTAATAATAATAACAACAATAAAACACAGGAACTTACATTATACTATACATTAGCAATTAGTATTAAACAAACAAATTAAATAAACATAAGACTATTAACCTAATATTGAAATATACACATGCAAATCTAGCAACAAATTTACCGGCTTTCTTCTTGCGTACCGGGTTCTCGTTTGGGATGTTCAGACCAAGAAGAAGCGTAACAATCACTATGGAGAATGAAAAATTTCAACAAATTTACCGTCTTCGTATCGGTATTCAGACTGAGGAGTGAAATGTATAACTACCGGAGGAATACGAGTAGTTTCATCTGAAGCCAAACGTTTAACTATCGGAGAAGTAATATCAGAATCATCAGATTCATCGTCTTCGTCTGAAGTGCAACGTTTAAGACGTTTAACCGTTGGATGAGTACAAGCAGATTCATGGAATTCGTTATCTTCGACTGAAACCGGAGGGGTATGAGGAGATTCAACGAATTCATCGCTTTTCCCTGATATGCAACGTTCAATTGACAGATGGGTACAAGCAGAGCCAATGAACTTGTTATTTTCGTCTGAAATGCAACGTTTAACTACCGAAGGGGTATGAGGAGATTCAACAAATTCATCGCCTTTGCCTGATATGCAACGTTCAATTGCCAGATGGGTACAAGCAGAGTCAATGAACTTGACATCTTCGTCTGAAATGCAACGTTTAACTACCGGAGGGGTATGACGAGATTCAACAAATTCATCGCCTTTGCCTGATATGCAACGTTCAATTGCCAGATGGGTACAAGCAGAGTCAATGAACTTGACATCTTCGTCTGAAATGCAACGTTTAACTACCGGAGGGGTATGACGAGATTCAACGAATTCATCGCTTTTCCCTGATATGCAACGCTCAATTGACAGATGGGTACAAGCAGAGCCAATGAACTTGTTATTTTCGTCTGAAATGCAACGTTTAACTACCGAAGGGGTATGAGGAGATTCAACAAATTCATCGCCTTTGCCTGATATGCAACGTTCAATTGCCAGATGGGAACAAGCAGAGCCAATGAACTTGTTATTTTCGTCTGAAATGCAACGTTTAACTACCGGAGGGGTATGAGGAGATTCAACGCCTTTGCCTGATATGCAACGTTCAATTGCCAGATGGGTACAAGCAGAGTCAATGAGCTTGACATCTTCGTCTGAAATGCAACGTTTAACTACCGGAGGGGTATGAGGAGATTCAACGCCTTTGCCTGATATGCAACGTTCAATTGCCAGATGGGTACAAGCAGAGTCAATGAGCTTGACATCTTCGTCTGAAATGCAACGTTTAACTACCGGAGGGGTATGAGGAGATTCAACGCCTTTGCCTGATATGCAACGTTCAATTGCCAGATGGGTACAAGCAGAGCCAATGAACTTGTTATCTTCGTCCGAAATGCAACGTTTAACTACCGGAGGGGTATGAGGAGATTCAACGCCTTTGCCTGATATGCAACGTTCAATTGCCAGATGGGTACAAGCAGAGCCAATGAACTTGTTATCTTCGTCCGAAATGCAACGTTTAACTACCGGAGGGGTATGAGGAGATTCAACGCCTTTGCCTGATATGCAACGTTCAATTGCCAGATGGGTACAAGTAGAGTCAATGAGCTTGACATCTTCGTCTGAAATGCAACGTTTAACTACCGGAGGGGTATGAGGAGATTCAACGCCTTTGCCTGATATGCAACGTTCAATTGCCAGATGGGTACAAGCAGAGCCAATGAACTTGTTATCTTCGTCCGAAATGCAACGTTTAACTACCGGAGGGGTATGAGGAGATTCAACGCCTTTGCCTGATATGCAACGTTCAATTGCCAGATGGGTACAAGCAGAGTCAATGAGCTTGACTTCTTCGTCTGAAATGCAACGTTTAACTACTGGAGGGATATGAGGAGATTCAACAAATTCATCGTCTTCGCCTGATATGCAACGCTTAACTACCGGGGGAGTATCTGGTTGATCAGACCAAGAAGGGGAACGTAGAAATACCGGAGTCCAAGGAGGGGACCTTTTAACTACCGAAGGAATATAAGTAGTTTCGACGAATTTATAACCTTCATCTGAAGTGAAACGGTTAACTACCGGAGAAGTATAAGCGGAATTAACGGATTCACCGTCTTCGTCTGAAGTGCCATGTTTAAAACGTTTAGCCAATGAATCAATGAATTCATCGTCTCCGTCTGGAATGCAACGTTTAACTACTGGAGGAATATGTATAGTTTCAACGGATTTATCATCTTCATCTGAAGTGAAATGGTTAACTACCGGGGAAGTGTAAGCAGAGTTACCGGATTCATTGTTTTCGTCTGAAATGCAAGTATAAACAGAGTCGATGAATTCATCGTCTTCGTTTGAAAGTATCGGACGAGTATAAGTAGTTTCGATAAATTCATCTTCGTCTCGGTCATCACAACTAAAAGTGCAACGTTTAACTATCGAACGAGTGTAAGTAGTTTTAACGAATTCATAACCGTTAACTGTCGGACGAGTATACGTAATTTCCATGTATTCATCACCTTCGTCTCGGTCATCACATCGAGAACTATAACGTTCAACTAACGGATGGGTATAAGCAGAGTCAACGAGTTCATCGTCTTCGCCTGGAAGTATCGGACGAGTATAAGTAGTTTCGACGAATTCATCTTCGTCTCGGTCATCATAACTAGAAATGCAACGGTTAACTCTCAGACGAGTATACGTAGTTTTAACGAATTCATAACCATTAACTGTCGGACGAGTAAAGGTAATTTCCATGTATTCAAAACCTTGGTCTCGGTCATCACATCGAGAAGTGGAAAGTTCAACTGCGGGACGAGTAGTTGGAATGGATTCATCAGCCTCTTCGTTTTCAAACACCCTAAATCATTATAAAAACAATGTATAACTCTATTTCAAAAAACATACTGTACATTTTGAACGGTTTCTAAAAGGAAGGCAGCAATGGTAAAATATATTGTCCCTGTAGTATGGTATTCCAACACGTTATATTGCTTACCCGAGGTGTGCCACAATTGAATTCCAACCCTGATTATGTTACTGTTAAGCAGGAATAAATACAAATCGACTACAAGCAATAATCACCCTGATCAACAAGTAAAAGACTTACCACTGCTTTCATCATGATTAGAGAATATTATTTAGGTGTTAAGCAAATCACAACTTACACACTTTTTTATTTATTATGAAATCACCTACTTTCTGTATATTGTTGCCCTAATCTGGACACGCTAATATACTAGACTAGTATATACTATTTACCTAACTAAGTTAGATACATACTTTAAAACACTCATTATTAGAGAACTAATCAAAACAACTACTCTTCTAGCTAATAGAAGTATTGAACTACATGATAGAATTCCTAGCATTTTAAGGCAAAAAAATGTATTGAAAATACTTATATCATTTATTGAAATTCAGTCGTTCACAATAATATATTATTATATTTAATAATTTTTTGCATTAAAATTCTATGAATAATATCATGTAATTCAATACTTCGTCAGTATTAGCTAGAAGAGTAGTTTGATTGGTTCTCCAATGATGAGTGTCTTAAAGTATTTTCCTAAGTAGTATATTAGCATGACCAGATTAAGGTACCAATATATAGAAAGTACATAATTTCACACTGAATAAAGTGTGAATGACTGAATTTAAATAAATGATTTAAGTATATTCAATATATTTTTTTGCTTTAAAATGCTAGGAAACCTATCATGTAATTCAATACTTCGCCAGTATTAGCTAGAAGAGTAGTTGTTTTGATTGGTTCTCCTATAATGAGTATTTTAAAATATCTTACTAACTAGTATATTAGCGTGCCAATATACAGAAAGTAGGTAATTTCATGATAAATAAAAAAGTGTGTAAGTTGTGATTTGTTTAATACCTAAATAATATTTCCCCGATCATGGTGAAAGCAAATAAATAAAAATAATTAATTGTATATTATTTAGTTTCTGAGATATTGGCCATATGAATGTTAACTGAGTCACTCTGTATATCTTGTATATTAAAAAAGACATAACAAAATGAAAATTTAAAAATGTTGATTTTTTATGTTTGATGGGACCGTTTTTGTTAGCATATCCTTTACATGTATGCAATGTGCAAGTTAAAATACAATACAATACAATACAATACAATACAATACAATACAATACAATACAATAATGACTAATCTGTAAAAACACATAGAGTAACCAACACATTCATTCCTGAAAAACTCTAAAATAAAATACAATAGTGAAAAATAACGCTGTACAAACTGTCAAGAATTTTGAAGGGTTCCGCTGAAAGAACTTTTTATTTGAGTTCGGGCGAAAACCATTAGGGCTGATGAGTGTCCATTTTCGATAAAAATTAATCGAACCATAGCTTTTTGACGTTATAATGGATGGGCTTATCTTATAGTGGACGCGTTTTCATATAGACTGGCGGTACATGACCAGTCAGGTGCAACGTTTTTAAAATACATGCCAATTATATATATATATATATATGAAAATGCCAGAAACGCAAATTTTAGGCAGTCGTCGCGTGCAGAAGGGTGTGCAAATCGGTTTTTTTTGTTTTTGTTTTGTTTTCTTTTATTTTAAAATGGATGCCAATAGTGCCAAACGAAAAGCCGTGAAAAAAAATCCAGCGGTAATTCATTAGCATGCAGTTTCCGCGCGCAAAACAAATTTTGGTGCGTACATTAAATCGTAAAATTTTTTGTTATTTTTGATTTTGGATTTTCTTTCACGGCTTTTCGTTTGGCACTATTGGCATCCATTTTAAAATAATAAAAAAAAAACAAAACAATCGATTTGCACACCCTTCTGCACGCGACGACTGCCTAAAATTTGCGTTTCTGGCATGTTCATGATAATTACATTCATATATATGATTGGCATGGATTTTAAAAACGTTGCACCTGACTGGTCATGTACCGCGGGTCTAATAGTTTCATAGGATTGTAATGAAAAAATGCAAGCGACCTATTTCATCTGATAGAGGGTCTAGTATACAACACACATCACTTCTTGACCAACCCAGATACGCGTCGTTTACCCCCCCCCCACATCTATTTTTGAAGGATGAAATATACGATTGTCTGTAACCTTTGAGCTTTCAGTTAATTTCGGAAATCAAAATTTCCATAATTTAAGGAGAATAAAAAAGTTAATCGCAACATATATGTCGAAAATTCCGTAGTTACCTCTATATTTTAAATTAAGTGAAATATTCTAGCACACTTATTAAAGTTTTGTAAAGAACTCTAAAAATGTTAGCAAAAATAGACCTCAGAGAAAAATTGCCGCCCACTTTTAACCTTGATTAGGTTAAGGTGGTGTCTAAACTAGGTCTCTAGCAGGGCATGCAGTTAATGGCACATGAAAAACATACAGGGTGTTCCTCAATAACGTGCTAATATTTCAGAGTGATTGCTTAGGTCATTTTATGAAGAAAAGTTCATATGAACATATGTCCGCATCGGCTTAAATTTTTTACATTTTTTTTAAATGGTTAGTTTCTAATATCTCAGATTATTTTCAATTTTGGTATGTGTTAATAGGATATAAAGCCAAATATTTTAGTTAGAAAAGTTATTTTATCGCTCCACCAGTGGTGTCCCTGCAAACATGTCCTCTGATATTTTTTACCAAAAAAGTGGTACGCCACCGACATTTTTCCATGTGGATCTGATTAGAATGGTCTATTCTACATGAAAACGGCCTCTTGCGTTTTTCTTGCTTCATTTCGCAGTAGTGACTAATAATTTTAAACACATTAATCTAGTTATCCTGGAATAAATTACGATTTTACAAACATCACTTTCAAAACAATATTTGTTGACATAAAGTAAGTTGTTGGTGTTTAAAACCATCGCATCGTATTGTTTTTTCGATTTTTAGTGTTTCATCGAACAAAAGCCAGAAGTATGTATCAGGAAAGATATCCTAATCGTGCCTTGCCAGATAGCCGATTCTTTTCGACTATTCATCGCCGTCTTAGTTTCCAAAAAGGTACTTCGGAAGGTAGACGTCGAACTGTCATAACACCCGAAATTGAGGAAGTGGTGCTGTAGGAAATCGACAAACATCCTGAGACGAGTACGAGGAAGATTGCTAGAGCTCTGAATATTTGTCATTAAATTGTTTGGCGAATTTTGGTTGATATTTTGTTCCGTACCATATTCTAAGAGTACAGGCATTACTTCCCAGGAATTTTCCACAGCGTGTGAACTTCTGGCAGTGGTACACTTCTGTGCAATAAAATCCCGTACACCTATTTTCAGCTATATTAAATCATTCTTTATTTATTTGTTAGTGTCAGTGTCATATTTTCGAAATACCGAAATTAACTGAACATAAAAAATTCTAATTCTCTTTAAAATTGAAGAGGGATGGTCTATCAGAGCAGTTGCTAACCACTTAAATAAAAGTACCGTTATGAGTGTGAAGAAAAGGTGGGAGGAGGATAAAGAGAAAAGACGGTTCAGGACGACCGAGAAGTTCAAATCTCGCTCAAGATGAAGCGCTCCTTGGCTATTTGAGAGAAAATCCGTTTCAAACAGCAGTAGACGCTGTGTCCATGACAAATTTTCCAGCATTGAAGTCAACAGCTAGCCGAAGGATAGAAAAATCGGAATTAAAAAACTGTGTAAGTGCCAAGAAGACCATATTAACAGAAGAACATAAGCAAGCCCGCATTCTGTTTTGTTTAAATGAGTCTATTGCCCGTTGGAATTTTGGAACAATGTTGTGTTTACCGATGAAAAAGTTTTTCAGTCTTGTAATGACGGACATACTCGGGTGTACCGTCCTGCAAATACCAGGTTTCACGAACGCTACGTGTCTCCGAGGAACAGGTCCGGGCGATTTTCTGTTAATGTTTGGGCATGGATAAGCGTGTATGGCCCTGGTGTAGCGTGGCGTACCATGGGTAATGGTAGATTTAATGGACAGGTTTATAGGGATATTTTGGAAAACGTTATGCTTCCTTCGGTGGAGCAATTATATCCAAACAACACATCCATTTATCAACAAGACAACTGCCCTATTCAACGTCAATTTTTACATTTGTTATAAATCGAAATCATTAAATCATTAACATTTTTCCAAATACCTTACTTATGACATTTCACAATCAATGTCACTTTTTTTATAACCTATATGATAATAAAAAAAATCTAAATTCCAAAAAGACTGATTAACATCACTTAATATTATCAAAAACTGGATTACTTGATTTTTCAAAATAATCTTATAGGCCCTTTTTTTCTGCCAAGACGCCTTAATGGACAATCTTATCTGCATTTTCTCCAAGAACTATCTGTGTTGCTTGAAGATGTACCAATTGTAGGGCTCGACCGATGGATCGGCATCGGCATCTGCCATCTGCAAAATTAAGGCCGATGGTGCTGATGGATTTTCTTATGGGTTGCATACTTAAAGTCTCTGTTGGGAATGAAATGTTTATTGTTTAGATTTTTTTATAAAGCTGTTTTATGTTTTTTTTATCATTTGTGTCTGTACAATAAATATTAATTTCTATTTTTGAACATGTTGCCATCGGTCTGCCCTAACCAATTGCGTTAAGGAATCAAATGTGGTACATGCACGATGGAGCTCCTGTTCATTTCAGTGCAATTGTTCCCGACTATTTACATGTGGTTTATCCTAATCGTTGGATAGGTCGCGGAGGATCTCAGCAATAGCCAACAAGATCCCCGATCTCAATAGTTTGGATTACTTTTTGTGGGGTCATCTTAAAACCTGGTGTATAAAACTCCCAAAAACACTTTAGAAGATTTAAGAGAGCGAGTAGTTGCCTCGCGTGAAACAATACGGAACGAGTGCGCAATTCGATGCGAAGACGGGCGGAAACATGCCTATTAAATGAAGACCTAAGTGGATAAAGGTGCTATGTCGCATTTTAAAAAAAAATTACTTTATGCAATTTTTGAACACCCCTGATATAGATTTAACACCCAATAAACGGTGAATTCTAAATTTGTAATATTTTATAGAAACTTTTTAATTATAAAGGCGCCATGTCATACATACAACCAGTAATTTTAGTGGATGTACACAGTTTTGGACAGAAAAATCTAGTTTCATAACAGCGTGATATTGTTCTTTAATATTAGTGTAAACAAAAGAACATAACCCAAAATTATCTATTTTATGAGGTATTATTCATTTGAATCGAAGACAAAATAAATAAGTTCCAACTTAAAACCGTTTTATTTAATTTACTCAAAACTTTAAAAGTGTGACATAACACCTTTATCCACTTAGGTCTTCAAATGAAGGTGGCCATTCCAACAATATTTATAAAACAAAATTTATCATTATCTATGTTAATAATAAATTAGTTTCAATTTGAATTTAATTGTTTTAATTAAGAACTGTGCGATTGATGAGAAAAACACAAGAGACCGTTTTCATGTAAAATTGACCAGGCTAATCAGAAAATATCCGCATGGAAAAATGTCAGTGACGTACCACGTTTTTGGTAAAAAATATCAGAGGACATGTTTGCAGGGACGCCACTGGCGGAGCAATAAAATAACTTTTCTAACTAAAATATGTGGTTTTATATCCTATTAACACATACCAAAATTGAAAATATTATCTAAAGTACTTTCTAAGATGTTATAAAATAACCATTTAAAAAAATTCAAGCCGTTGCGGAGATATGCTCATATGAACTTTTCTTCATAAAATGACCTAAGGAATCACACTCTGAAATATTAGCACATCATTAACAAACACCTTGTATAAGTAAACTAGATAAAAAAGTTTATAACTGAAAATTATTCTCGAATATACAGGATGAGTCAAGACGATTCTAGAGTATCAATCTTTTTTTTTTAATGGAATGCTACGAATATCAGTAATCACTAGTTACAATTATGAACTTTAAGAAAAAAATATGTGAATACTAGTTATGAGACATCTATATAATGTTTTTAAATCATTTTCACTTCCTAAAAATATACAGGGTGGCCAAAAATAATTTTTCAGTTTAGATCTATTTGAAGTGAATTTTCTCATTTTTTTTTCAAATGGAACACCCTGTATATTTTTCGACGATGTGATGTAGAAATGAAAAACGAATATTTCTTGTACGAACATCACTATAGCTATTTGAAACCATTTTCGATTTATTGAGCAACAAGTACAAAATTCCTATTGCCTATTTGAAATTAGTCAATTTTTTTACAATTTTCAAGAAGACGACAAATTTTTACTTCATTGCGAGCATCTCGTAAAATATTAATTTTCGAGAAAAATGTGAAGCTGATAAAATAACCTCAATTTTGTTGTTGTTTCTATAGGACTCGAAATATTTTAAAATCATATTCATGGCTTCAAAAATATCCTTCGAAATTCTTGAAATATTGCACAGGTCCATTTCTTACCCTGCTGTATTTTATTTTAGTGTCTTTCAAGAAAACAAAACGGATAGGAACACTAATTACAAAAAATATATGTAACAAGTAGTCATAGTAACGACTTTATCTATAGATAATTTCACATAGCATACATAGGCGTCCAATTTTTTTAAACGTGTCGAGTACATTGCATTGCACAACTTAATAATAATAATGTTTAAAATAGTATTTATTAACAAAAATAATATACTAAGATTTTAATATACATAATAAAAATAAACCACATATTAGATAGACCAACGACTCAATGTCTGTTTGGTATACAGGGCGGGGGAATAGTGCGTCGGACTTCGATATCTCGGGTTCTACGATAGCTAAAAATTAAAAAAATATATTAGTAAACTAGATAAAAAAAGTCTAAAATCGGAAATTATTTTCGAATATACAGGGCGAGCCAAGACGAAATTACAGGATCAAGTGCTTTTTTTTTAATGGAATCTCCCAACCACTTGGATGTAATGAATTTTTTTGTTGAAATAATGCCATCTGCAGATGCATATTGAAAAAATCACCAAAGTCACAATTATGGGTTTTAAGAGAAACTTAGGCGAATGCTAGTTACGAGACATCTAATTAATGTTTCTGAATTATTTTTACTTCCTTAAAATGTACAGGGTGGCAAAAAAATATTTTTCAATTAAGAACTTTTTAAATTGAATTATCTCATTTTTTTTCAAATGAACAACCCTATGTATTTTTCGACGATGTGATGAAGAAATGAAAAACGAACATTATTTGTAAGTACTTCCCTATGGCTAAACGCAACCATTTTCGTCTTATTGGGCAATAAGTGCAAAATTCAAGAATAAACAAAAAATAGAAGTTTCTTCAAATAATTCATTAGAAAGAATTATAATAAGTGCTTCGCATGTTGCCCATTTTGTTTGACACACGTCTTTATGCAATTTTGAAATGAGGCTATTTAGTGGCCATTGAAATGGGTAAATAGTATTTCACTGGTCCCTTACTGTAATACTTTTTTGTAATTTTTTTTGCTCAGTTTGGTATAAATTGTCTTGTACAAATGAACATTTATCGCATTTATTAGTCGTCAGTTATCATTTGTATTAAATTTTACAAAACGAATTTTAATAAGGTGGAACTGGTAGACATGACTTTTGGTTTTGGAGTCAGACAGAAATTGTTTGCTTGTCAGTAGAATTTATAAGCAAAGGTATCCCGAAACAAGGATTCCTGATGTTAGCAGCTTCCAAAACCTTCTCGATAGATTTGTGGAAACTGGACATGCCGAATAGAACAAAAAGTGAAAGAATAAAACGTGTTGTGGTGCTGGCAACGATTGAAAATCCTGATATTAGCCAGAGAGAAGTGTGCTTGTTAGTAGGAATATCATATTCAAATGCACGAGGAATTATCTGATGACGATTTTCAATGGCGTCTACAGTTTTGTAATGGGGCCAGACAAAAAATACAAGATGTCACCTTCTTTCATAATGTGTTATTCGCTGATGAGGTAACTTTTCACAAAAATTGATTTGTTAATAGGCACAATTATTGATGAATCTTCCTGAAAGGATTCGAAATGGGATGTGGTTTCAGCAAGATGATGCTCCACCACATTATTTAAATGCAGTTAGAGACCACTTAAATAATACCTACCCACTTCAGTGGATTGGAAGAAATGGACCCACTAAATGGCCTGCTAGATCCCCAGATCTTACAAAAATGGATTTCTTTTTACGGGGATATGTGAAGGAAATTGTTTATAAAGACACACCAACAACAGTACAAAATATGAAGGAAAGAATAATAACTGCTTTTAGATCTATCACATCGGCAATTTTAGGAACAGTAGAAACCTCATTTCAAAAGCGCATAGAGATGGGTGTCGATCAAAATGGGCAAAATGAGCACTTATAATTTTTTCTAATGAATTATTTGGAGAAAACTCTATTCTTTATTCTTTCTTGTTGTACTTATTGCTCAATAAAACGAAAATGGTTGCAATTAGCCATAGGGAAGTATTTACAAAAAATATTCGTTTTTCATTTCTTCATCACACTGTCGAAAAATATACAGGATGTTTCATTTGAAAAGTTCTTAACTGAAAAATAATTTTTGGCCACTCTGTATATTTTTAGGAAGTGAAAATGATTCAAAAACATTAATTGGATGCCTCGTAACTAGCATTCACGTAAGTTTCTCTTAAAACCCGTAATTGTCACTGGTGATTTTTTCAATATGCATCTGCAGATGGCAATATTTCAACAAAAAAAATTCATTACATCCAAGTGGTTGGGAGATAATAACATAGGTATGAATAGTGTCTAGAAAGAGGCTTCAAATGCATAGCATTCCATTAAAAAAAAAGGCACTTGATTCTGTAATTTCGTCTTGGCTCGCCCTGTATATTCGAAAATAATTTCTTTTTTATCTAGTTTACCTACTTGTATTTTTTTTTATTTCTAGCTATCGTAGAATCCGAGATATCGAAGTCCGACGCACTATTGCCCCACCCTGTATATTCTTCCGAATTTATCATGAACTAATTGGATGACGTAGGATTTCTTGCAGTGGCCGCCTCTCGGCCTACAATTTTTAAGATATACCAACCCTCTTGTATAAAAAAACCTTGAAAAAATACCGATTCAAAGCTAAACCCCTCCCGCGCGACACTGCTAATCCCTTTCCTGACTATTTTTAAATAGTCTATTTTTGCAAATCTATTATTATCAGGCTACAACATGACATACAGCGTGAGTGAAAAGTATGGATACAGTGCTCATAGCCATAAATGTTAATTTCACTAAAATATTTTTTATATCGCCGTTTTACTTCGCTTCGCAGAAAAAAACATATCCGCCGTCATTCTCAACAGGAAATTACTGAATTGTGAAGATGTGAGACTGTGTCGGCATTCGATAAAGTCAATTTCGATGAAAGTAAGGCGAGGACCGAAGCAAAGACGAAAAAAAATTACAATCAGTCGGTAAATCTTTTTACCTAATCAATACATATAAATAAATTTGTTAAGGTAGGTATTTTTGTAATTCTGTTTTCTTAAAATTTCCGATATACAGGGTGGTTCGTAAGTAATGGACCATAGAGCAATAGTGGATTTCTGGCATTAAATCATTGCGATTTAGCTAAACTAATCTCAGTCCAAAAGCTGATATTAACAGAGATACTGGGAGTTAAAGTCAATATTATATTTTTTAATTTTCTTACATAACTTTTGAAGTTTTTCAAATATTGGTATGAAAATTGGTGAACAGGAATTTTTTAAGGCGAGAAATTCAAATCTCATTTTTTGGTGTAAATCGTAAAGGGCGCACCTAAGGAAAGATTATGATGTTTTACCTCATTTTTAAGTTTATATTTGGCATCCAAGTGTTCGTAAGATAATTATTTAGAGTGAGAGTTAAATATCTCAGAAACTGTGACACCTGCGTCAAGAATGCTAATAGGTAGAATAATAGGTTATTAATTAAGCTTTCAACTGTTTTTTAATTTGTTTCTGTAGCATAAAAAACAAAGAAGTTATGACTGAAGCAATGTGCATCTTCACATTTTTTTAATAAGAAAGTCGACATTTTGTTACTGTAATTAGCCAGTAAATAAAAAAAAGGAATTTCAAACACTGTTTCTCATTAATATATAGCATGGCGCAGATGCTCAAATTCTTTCGTTTGTATACAGCACTAGCTTTAGAAAAAATTACAGTTTAAACTATAAAGGTATTTTCGATGAAACGTAATTTTTTTTTCCTTTTCCAAATATCTCAATAAATATTAGTTTTATTGAAAAGAGACCAAAAATAAAGCTCATAAACTGATAATGAATTTCGGTTTTATATTTATTTACATAGATTTAATAGTTTCGAAGATATGAAAGTTTACAAATGTGTCCGAACGTTTATAAGACGAAAAATGCAATTTAAATGTTAAATATCTCACAAATTGTGACACCTACGTCACGCATGCTAAGAAATGAGATTAAAGACAATTAATTGCGCTTTCAAATTATTTTTTACTAGTTTCTGTAGCATAAGAGATAAAGAAGTTATGACAGAAAAATGTGCATATTTATATTTTTTTATATAAAATGGTCGCCATTTTGTTACTCTAATTAGCTAGTAATTTTAAAAAAATAACCTCAAATACAGTTTTTCGGTAAAATGTAGCATTACCTAGATGCTCAAATTTTTTTGCTCATTTAAAGCACATGTTTTAAAAAAAATGCATTTTAAACTTTAAAGGTAATTTCGAAACACTTGGATGCAAAATATAAACTTAAATATCTCCGAAATTATTAATCCTATATCAAAAAATAAAAAATATATTTAATTCCCAGTTTGTACTTTCTGTAATTGGTCTGTAACATTTTTTCAATAAAGTAATACTTCTCGAGATACTTGACGAAAGCCGTTTGGAAATACCTTTTTTTTTAAGCTAAAATCGCAATTATGAAGTCGTTACAACTTAAAAACTATCAATTTATGTGAAAAATTGCAAAGAACCTTTTCTTCTTAAAATATGATTCTTTTTCAGCTCCAATAAACATATATATATTTTTTAAGTGCCACCCCCTGAGAAGGGATGGCATCCACCCCATATAAATTAGCAAGCCCCCGTACAATATAGAAACTTTTCTGTGAAGCATTTACTATAATACTGCCAAAAATGAACGAAATCCGTTCAATATGACATTATTCCGAAGTTAAAACCTCTAGTTACTGTACTATAACTTTTTTTCATAAAACCAATAATAAAAAAGTTTCCCATATGGTGCCGACTTAGTTAGACACACTGTATATTCTCATATTACTGGGTATATAATGTAAACAAACATATGGAGAAATACAGTACAGCATAAACTACCCCGTATCTCGCGAATGCAAATATACCTATAGTTATTAGCTGACGTTTCCAATTTACGATTACTTTTTGAAATTCCCGTCTTTTTCCCGGCTGGACTAAATCCCCGTCATTTTCCCGGTTTATAGACACCCTGCTATGCCAACAAAACTCAGAAATTCGTGTAAAATCACATTGTATAATTACGGCCTTCGTGTGTAATTACGCCGAAGAATTATAAGAGTGTACGTAAAATCACATCACACTGCGCATGTATTTTTACAATAGTGGTGTAATTTTACATCCAATCTGTGAAATTCTAGTTATCATTGATCACAGAACTACATGAAGAAGCACGTAAAATTACACAAGTACTTTTTTCAGTGTAGGTGGCGTCCCCCAGAATCTACACTAAAAATTGGAGCAGATTCGAATTTTTCATCTTAAAAATCCCCTATTCACCAATTTTCATACCAATATTTGAAAAACGTCAAAAGTTATGAGAGAAAATATAAAATATAATACTGATTTTAACACCCTGCATCTCTGTTGGCATCAACTTTTGAACTAAGGTAAGTTTAGCTAAATCTCAGTATTTTAATATCAGATATCCACTGTTGTTCTATGGACCATTACTTACAGACCACCATATATTGGGGTTTAGTTATAGTGTCCCAAAAACGAATGATCAAAAAAGAAAAAGTTGTAGGAAGATGAGGTAATATGAGGGAAGATGCTGGGAAACTAAGAGATGGTGGACACTGGGAAAATCGGAAGATGGTGGAAAGATGGAAAAAAATAGTCGGATAGTGAGAAAGTGCGGAGCGTCCTGGGACACCCTGTATAAAGCGTTGGACACTTGAAACTCTTGTAAAGGGCATAGCAGGATAAGAATGTAAAATTTGCCCTCTAACAAAATTTTGCTTGTTATAAACTATTTGAAGGGGATTACCCTGATTGATTTTCCCAAAATTTCAAGCCTGCAGCCGCCATATTGGAGGAGCGGTGGGGAGTTTTTTGATTTTCGTTTTTTAAAATTCTCTCGGATACCGTTGTACGAAAAAATTCGAAAACTTTACAGTTATTACATACATATTGGACTATTTACCCAATTTTTTTCATAATTTTTAAAAGGAAATTTCGTATGCAAAAAAAATTTGCAAATTTTTGCATACAATTTTTTGGCACTTTAAGAAAGAAGGCCACTCTGAATTTTTCATCGTAAATTACTCATTTATCAAGGCCTATTCTCAAATTATTTTCATATTTTTAAAAAAATGTGGAAGATAGTTTAAAAAAAACGAAAAACTGCATCACCGACCATTCTCTTATACGCACCTCACTATCATTTGGACGCATGTCTTTTTAACAAATATACAGGATGTTTCATTAATAATTGGACATACGCTAACTGAAGAATCCTTAGTCCAAATTATGAAGGTTTAACCTGAAACACTTAGATAAAATGTGCCTCTTTACTGAGATACAGGGTGTCAAAGCTTTTTTTTTGCAATATCTGAACTATCTCTTGACCGATCTTCTCCCAATTTGGTAAGGAAACATTTTTTAAGCTAAGAAACAATAATTTATGTATTACATCACGCTAGCCCGTGGAGGGCGCCTCATGAGCTATAATATCTGATGATGAATATTTTTTCTCTTTTTTTTTACGAAACCTAGTGGCACTTTTGACTAGAAAATCTCATGCAGGAGTCATTTCTACGGAAAAAAGGTACACTCGATAGAACTTGATAATTCCAACCGTTTTCGAGAAAACTGCCGCATAGATCTCAAAAATTCTTTGAAAACAAGCCCAATTTAAAGAGGAAAAATTGTATTTATTGAAAAGTGTGCTTTGGTGGCGTCTTAGTTCTATCATTTACGTATAATTTCATTAGTTTGACATTTTGACAGAACTAAGATGTCACCAAAGCACACTTTTCAATAAATACAATTTTTCCCTTTCAAATTGGGTTTATTTTCAAAGAATTTTTAAGATCTATGCGGCAGTTTTCTCGAAAACGGTTGGAATTATCAAGTTCTATCTAGTGTGCCTTTTTTACGTAGAATTGACTCTTGCATGAGATTTTCTAGTCAAAAGTGCCACTACGTTTCGTAAAAAGAAAGAGAAAAAATATTCATCATCAGGTATAGCTCATGAGGCGCCCTCCACGGGCTAGCGTGATGTAATACATAAATTATCGTTTCTTAGCTTAAAAAATGTTTCCTTACCAAGTTGGGAGAAGATCGGTTAAGAGGTAGTTGAGATATTGCAAAAAAAAAGAAAAAACTTTTGACACCCTGTATTTCAGTAAAGAGGCACATTTTATCTAAGCATTTCAGGTTAAATCTTCATATTTTGGACTAAGGATTCTCCAATTAGTGTATGACCAATTATTAATGAAACACCCTGTATATTTGGTAACAAGACATGCGTCCAAATGATAGTGAGGCGCGTATAACGAATGGTCGGTAATGCAGTTTTTCGTATTTTTAACTATCTTCCACATTTTTTAAAAATATGAAAATAATTTGAGAATAGGCCTCGATAAATGAGTAATTTACGATGAAAAATTCAGAGTGGCCTTCTCTCATAAAGTGCCAAAAAATTGTATGCAAAAATTTGCAATTTCTTTTTGCATACGAAATTCGCATTTAAAAATTATGAAAAAAAATGGGTAAATAGTCCAACATGTAAGTAACAACAGTGAATTTTTTCGTACAACAGTATCTGAGAAAATTTTAAAAAACGAAAATCAAAAACCCCCCACCACTCCTCCAATATGGCGGCTGCAGGCTTGAAATTTTGGGAATCATATTTAGGGTAAGCTCCTTCAAATAGTTGATAAACAAAATTTTGTTTGGAGGCAGATTTTACATGCTTATCCGGCTATGCCCTTTGTAGAAAAATAGAATAGAATATGATCCTGGATGGGGCTTGGAGCTGCGGTGTGATGCTGGCTCTGAAGTAGTTTTCACAAACACCAAAACACTTGAACACAATCACTCGATGCGCGTTCCGCCAGCCATGTTGGTTTTTTTCTTTTATGAATTTCAACTGCAATGAATTGTTTGAACTGCAGCATTGAATCACGATAGAAAATGGATCTAAGTTTTTCAAACTCGAAATTTTGCAAAACTTTCTTGGTCCTGAAAAAACTATTGTAGGCTTTATCTCACATTAGGATAATGTTTGAAGAAATCTGGAAAAACATTTTGGAAGTTTTTGAGACCACTGATATTTCTAGAGATAAAATTTTGTTGGGTCACTTTTTTGTATTCACCTGTCTCTCTGACAGGGAGCAGTCCGTGTTTCTCTTAATTCATAATTATCATACAGAAGCAGTTCCACATCTAGTAGTATATTATCGACAAAAAAAATTTTGAAAATTTTTATTGTTCAGATAGGCTTAGAATGTCATAAAACGTCGAAATTTTAAGTTTGAGCAAAAAAAAATTCTGTCTGTCGGTCTGTCTAACTTTTTTTGTACGCACGATTACTCTGGAACCGTTTAAGATATTGACTTGAAATTTGGTACACTTATGTATTTTAATGAGACCTGGAACTAGATTATATTTTGATCTTATTCCGTTGAAGGGCTGGAGGGTAAATTGGGGTAAATAGGTAAATCAAGCAAGAGTCCATACAATTGGTAAAAATGTTTTGTTATTAGCCACCATTACCACCACCACCGCACCACCTCATTATTAAAGGAGGTGAAAAAGATAAAATTGTCATTTAGTGTGTGTACAAGAACCAAAGGCCTCGAATTTGTTTTTACTTTATCCATTCTCCTTCTACCACACCACCACCACTACCGATGTGGCATATCGTTTTATGGGTTTTTTCGTTGTGAGAGACTTTGATAGAAAATCTGGATGTGGAAGTAGTGATTCCTTGGGCAGCGGATTTTATGTTAGAATGGTGTTATTGGCAAGACAGGAGTATAATGTTTATGTTTTTAGTTTCATGTACAATCGAGAGTAAAATAGGATAAAATATATACACATACCTACATATACTTTACATATGAGAATTTTTAAAAAAGTTACGAGGTAAATTCGTAAAATGCATATCAAATAAGTAGGAAAATAGAATAAAAACTTCATTAAATGCAAATTTGTCTATTTAAAAATTCTCAATTGAACGGAAACAAAAGTTTAATAAAACTAAGTTTATATTCTTAGTGTAGTGACTTGCTGCTCGAAATTGCCTCGATACTTCCACCTTCGAGTAAAAGCAAATCCTTTTAACCATGAATAAAACTAAAAACTAAACTTAAATAAAACTTAAAATGAGTAGATTTCGAACAGATCCACCTCGACAAATCATGCCCCCCCCCAAAGGAGCTACTTGCATCTGTCTATATACATATTTATTTCTCTTAAAAACGGTAGGAGATAGAGGAATAATCTTGACGCCATTCGATATAGCATAAAATTCTGCATAAGACCCTTATTTAATTTTTTTCTTATTTTTTCTCATGTGAGGCCCCAGAGCAAAAAAGTGGAGGAAACCTGCCAGGTCATTATTTTTTCTATCGATTGATATATAATTTATATGTTATTTATTAAAAAAGTCGGCAGTGGCGTACAAAAAAGAAGTTGCACGAGCAGATGCGATAGAATCTTATTTAAAAATTTATTACTTTTCTTACCAACTGCGAAAAATATATTGGTGTACCCTTTAAAAATTATTTTAAATTTTTTTGTTTTACTATTTTTTCTTCCGTAAAGCCCTGTAGCAAAAAATATAGGGAGGACGTTCCAGCTATTTGTGGCTGTCACCCAACCGACCCAATAAATTAGGTACTAGATAAGAAATTATGTTACCTTTTCTATCGATTGGTATATAATATAAAACGTTATTTATTTAAACAAAGCCACCAGTGGCGTGCTTAGAGAAAGCAACACACATAGTTGCATTAAAACATATTTTTATTAATAATACCATATTGAAAACCCAATATTTTCACCATTTCTTATTCTATAACGCATTAACAAAAAACATTCAATAGAAAATAAAATAACCGTAAGTTAAAAACTCTCCTCAACTAAGCTTAGAATTATTTTCAAAATATTTCCAGATTAAAAGGTATTTGTGTATTATGCAAAATAAAAACTGCTTAAATATTTATTTATCCAGCAAAATCAAGAGTTCCTTCGAACAGTCATGGCTTAATTATGCAAAATATTTTAATTTTTTTTTATGAAATACAGGACTAAGGACTAAATTAGATGGGATTTGGGGTTTTCTTTAAAACCATGGCAGATAAACAAAAACAAATATAGGTGTTGTGAGCTCGATTTTCGAGAAACAAACAATGGCGCAAACCACGATCGTCTATCTATCTTTTTCGACTACCGAGCTATAGAGCGTTTCTGGAAAATTGGCATTTTTGGATGACCCCTATATCTCAATTATCAAGTGTCGAATCGAAAATCGAGTAACACATTCTTAAGGCACTTTTTTAAGTAGAATCCGTTGCTGATAAGAACAAAATTATGCATCCCTCAGTTTTCGAGATATAGACACAACTTGTGTTTTTTTAAATGCAACACCCTGTAAATTATTTAATTTTTCGATCACAACTTAAATTAGCTATCCAACGATATATCATGTCATATTTATCTCTAAAACAAGTGGTTAATTTTCGAAAAATCTAATATACCTGTGAGGAGGCCATGGAAAACTATTAACAACACTTCTTATAATATAAAATAATTTTGCCAAAAATAGGAAAAACTAAACTGCAATAAATGTTCGAATTATCTTCCATTGACAACTTAATTATCGCATTTCTAATATTTATTGAGAAGGCCATGGTAAAAAAAAGAAAATCGAAATAATCGTAAATGTCAAAAACTAATTTGTAAGTTATTTGTGAGTGACCATTGTTAAAAATATAATTTGATGAAGTGTTTTATAAAATGCGGAAAAGATTAAAATTTAGTTGAAAAACTTTATTTTAATAGGTAAGTTATAGACAGCAAAACTTTGTGTCAAAAATGCAGCCTAAGCAATATTTTAGATACCCAGAAAAGAGACAGCCAGACATAGAAATATTCAAAAGGCTACAACAAAATTTAAAAGAGTTTGGTTTGGATCATTTGTAAAACCTCGAGCAAAAATATATAATAAAGCAGGTAGAGAAGCTGTAGAAAATATTATTTTAGAAACTGTAAGAGAAAATCCTAATATATCGTCTAACATTTATTGTAGTTTAGTTTTCCTATTTTTGGCAAAATTATTTTATATTATAATAGTAGAGTGCCACGGAGCGTTAAATATGCTTAAAAATAAAATCTGTGGACATCGCGGGGTTACAAGCTGAATTGTGGATAAAACTGAAGTTTATACATTAGTGAATCAGAATCCGGAAGTAATAAAAAAATAACGCGGGCAGAAGGGCAGAAAAATCAAAAAACCAGTTATTACCACGGGCGCATAGTGCAGCACCTAGGCTACAATTTTACATAAGAATTTATTTAAATTTTGTACAGAATGTATTTTTTATCAATTTTTGAAAGTTGCTCACAACGTTGAGTCTTACGGGAGAATAAATTTTAAAACTTGAATATCTCGGTTTGAACACATCGAAAATATTACTAAAATTCGACATTCTTTAAGTTTACACGCCATTTACTCGGAAACGAAGTTCTTTATCGAAAAAACTTACTCCCACAAAGAGTTTCTATTATGAATTTGGAAGGCAACAGCTTTAATCCAAAATTGTTGCTTCCAATAGTAAAGAAGATATAGATAAAAATAGAAAATATCAACAAAAAAAAATGTATTACTCCTACATACGAACATCTATAAGCCGTATTTTATTAATCATTAGGAACACGATAACTCATAAAAAACAGAATTCATCCAAGTCACTTTCCTTATCTAACTGGGCCAAATCCGTGATCTTGGTCAATTTATTTTTGCAAGCTTCCTGAGCCATGCATTTAGAGAAATAAATACAACCCATATTCTCGCAAGTGCAGACCTTGCTTCCACAATCCACAGAAAATTTTAATTTTATTACTGATTATTTCCCTCATAAATTATGAGGGAAATAATCACATTTCGTAAATTTTTAAATTTCAACCAATGAGAACAGTTTTACACTGAATAAACGCAAGCTAGCTTTTTTAAAAATTAACAGCGAATATTACGTCTAACTTTTAAATGCACAGAATTGATTTAATTTACTGGCAATTGGACTAAAAACAAAATAAAACATTACAAATTCAAGAATTATTATTTTTGTTTATAATTACTATGCACCAACGGTGTATTTATGCAATTTTACAAAAATATTTTTAATATCAAACTGACACAAACTGTCAGATTTACAATCACGATCTCGTAACAAAGTCGTTTATAGAACGCATCGCCGTCAATTAATTAATAAGGAAGTATGTTTTCCAAATCAAAAATAAATCGTTTTGTGAAGATAGATTTTGTTGAAATTAACAAAGAAAAAAAGCACGTAAGGAATTTGTTCATTTGGGAGATAAACTTGACATCGAGCTCTAAATCTTATCACACAAACTGCGGGTAGCTATATTTTTTGTAAAATTTTGCTTTTAAGCAAATGTTCTTGACTTAATAATTTACACAAAAAGCCCTCGATCTTCGGTCTCGGTCTTTTAAGGTAAATCATTAAGCCTAGAATATTTTCTAAGCAAAATTTTACAGTTTAGAAGTTTTATTGATTGATTCGATTATAGTACCTCCAATTTTTTTACATATTATACATTGTTGCTGTTTTTGCGTTTTAAATTTTACAAGTGAGCCAATTTCGCTCTTAGAACTACTGCTATCCGTTGTAGAACTTTTCATTTCGGGCGTAACACTAACTACTATTTAAGTTTTTTAAAAAGGAAAAATTAAGTTTAATAAGTATTAGGTATTAGGTAGACACAATACAAATAATATAAGAAAATATAAATAATATAAGTAAACCACGAGTATGACGCACACACTTTTTCCAGAGATCAGAACGTAACAGTACGAGATGGAGCTATGGGATTTGTGAGACAGATGCGGCTGACAGCGGTTCGGCAGCCGGTTGAAAAATTACTTATTTTGTATTTTTATTCATATCTTGTTTACAATTCAAGTAAAAATTTTGAATTAAACGCTATTGTCTTCTAAACTGATGATAGAAACTGTTTGCAAGAGTAAGTTTTTTCATTAAGGTCTTCGTTTTCGAATAAATGGAGTGTAAACATAAAAACCGCTGCCCAAGGAATCACTACTTCCACATCCAGATTTTCTATCCAAGTCACTCACAACGAAAAAATGTTGTATGTGGAAATAATTGCTTAAGGAACTTTAATAATATAATATTTGAAATCCTCCACCCCAAAAACCTATAAAACGATACCCCACATCGGTAGTAGGGTGGGGGTGGTGATAAGGGGGTGGTAGTGGGGGTGGATGAAATAAAAAAATATTTTGAGGTTTCTGGTTCTTGTACACACACTAAATCACAATTTTTTTTCATCCCCTTTAATAATGGGGTGGGGGTGGTAATGGGGGTGGCTAATGCCAAAAATTTTTTCGAGACCTTTGCTTCTCTTGAATATACTAAATACCAATTTTCTGGACTCTTACCTGCTTCATTTACCTAATTACCCCAAATTTACCCCAATTTACCCCCAACCCTTCGATAGAACAAGATGAAAATATAATCTAGTTCCAGATCACGTTAAAATACATACGTGTACCAAATTTCAAGTCAATATCTTAAACGGTTCCAGAGTAAACGTGCGCACAAAAAAAGTTACAGACCGACAGACAGACCGACAGACAGAAATTTTTTTTTCGCTCAAACTTAAAATCTCGACGTTTCATGACATTCTAAGCCTATTTGAACAATAAAAATTTTTAAAAATTTTTTTGTCGTTACTATACTTCCACTGGATGTGGAAGTAAAATTGTTGAATTTCAGTCAGATTTTCGAAGTGTTCGAACCGAGATATTCCACTTTCAAAATTTATTCTCCCATAAGACTCAATACTGTGAGCAAATTTTAAAAATTAATAAATAATACACTCCGTACAAAATATGCAATAATTTTTATGTGGAATTGTAGCCTATGTGCAGCACTATCTGCCCGTGGTAATAACTCGTTTTTTTGATTTTACTGCCCTTCTGCCCGCGTTATTTTTTTATTACCTCCGGATTCCGATTCACTAAGGTATAAGCTTCAATTTTATACACAATTCAGCTTGTAACCCTGCGACGAAAACAGAAGCAAAAATAAATTAAAACTACGACTCTACTATAAAAAGTGTTATTGTTAATAGTTTTCCATAGCCTTATTTTTTTCGAAAATTAACCACTTTTTCTAGGGGTAAACGTGACATATGATATATCGTTGGATATCCAATTTAAGTTGTGATCGAATAATGAAATAATTTACAGGGTGTTCCCTTTTAAAAAAACACAAGTTATGTCTATATCTCGAAAACTGAGGCATGCATAATTTTCTTCTTATCAGCAACGGATTCTACTCAAAAAAGTACCTCAAGAATGTGTTATTCGATTTTCATTCGACACTTGGTAATTGAGATATAGAGGTCATCCAAAAATGCCAATTTTTCCAAAACGCTCTGTAGCTCGGTAGTCGAGTTTGATTGGTCGCAGTTTGCGCCATTGTTTGTTTCTCGGAAATCGAGCTCAGGATACCTATATTGATTTTTGTCTATCTGCCATAGTTTTAGAGAAAACCCCAAATCCCATCTAGTTTGGTCCACCTAGCATAGCACCTTTGAGGGGGACAGGTGAAGCAGGCATGATTTCTCGCGGTACTTATTTTACTTTGTTTTATGCATAGTTAGAAGGATTTGCTTTTACACAAAAGTTTAAGTATCAAACACCGACCAAGCTATCTTGTAAATTTCTAGTAAAGTAGCATGAATATGTAGAGAATTTAGTGTTTTCACACTGCTTATTCTATGTGGTTATTTTGATTGTAAATGACCTCTCTTATCAACTCACTTAGTTTGGTCGTCCAATTCTGGGACACCCTGTAATCGCAAACGAGACAAAGACTTAAAATTTCATAGAAAAACGCAGTACGACTGGCCTATTACATTATTATTTTTACTCACATACAAGTGGCCAGCACCAATTACACTGGTATGTGAAACTACAAAGTATGTTATATATACGCAACATTGTATTGGATGTTGCCTATATACCTTCCCTTGTAGATCGCAAATACGCGTACGATTGCTTTCACGGGAGAAGAGCAATTCCTCCAACCTTTTAGTTCAGCTAAACATTATTGATGAACAAGTAAAATTGAAAAATTTCAAAAACCCCCGACCATGGAACGATGAGTTGTGATCATCTCGTAATGTATACTATTATCATACAAAAAAAACCACATCGATATCGATTGAGACATTATGTGAGAATAATGAACTCTTTATTGATGATGTGCAGTTTCTCTTAGACCGGAGCTAGCGACAGTTTTGGTTGACTCATTTTTAGTACAGTACCTAGAGGTCAAAAAAATATATTTCGGAATAATTTCATATGGAATGATAATTTTTCTTTACGGGTTATTATTGTAGTAAAAGGTATCGTCTTCAGTTTCTATATGGTCCGGATACTTGCTCCTACCCTCAAGCGGTGAAAACCACGTCTAAATTTAAATATTCAATATTTCAAAAAGTATTATTAATTTATGTTTGAAACGTAGGATAGTTACGTTTTTGGGATCACTGATTACAAATCTGATGTCAAAATTAAAAAATTCAAAATGGTGGCTGTAATATGGCGGATGGAATTTCGTCTCTAGAACAAGTGTTTTGATCGGACGAAAAAAATTGAGCATCTAGGTGATACTCAATATTAACGAAAAACATTAAATAAAAAATAATTACTGAGCAATTACAATAACAAAATGACGACATTTTGTAAAAAAGTGTAAGTGTAAAAACGCACATTGTATCGGTCATAACTTCTTTATTTTTTGTGATGTAGAAACAAACAAAAAATCATTTAAAGATTGATTAATTGTCTTTAATTTTGTTCTTTAGAATTTTTTATGGAAGTGTCACAGTTTTTAAAATATTCAACATTTAAACTAAATACTTTATCCTAAAAATAAATGGTCGGATGCCATCTATAAAATTAAATATCTCCGAAACTATCAACCCTACAGAAATATATAAAAACAAACAAATTCGTTCTTAGTTTATTAGCTTCATTTTTGATATCCACCATTTCTTCGCTAAAACTAATATTTATTGAGATATTTGCAAAGAAAGCAAAATGTTACGTTTTTTCTAAAATCCCTTTACCTACAATTTTTTCACAGCAAGCGCTGTAAGGTGAGCGTCTAGGTTATACTATACAGGGTGTCTAGTTAGTGTTCCCTCGAAAGATTGTGCAAAACCGGCTAAAGGGCATAGCAGGATAAGCATGTAAAATCTGCCCCCAAACAAAATTTTGTTTGAAGGGGCTTACCCTAAATATGATTTTTCTAAAACTTCAAGCCTGCAGCTGCCATATTGGAAGAGTGGTGGGGGTTTTTTGATTTTCGTTTTTTTAAATTTTCTCGGACACCGTTGTACGAAAAAATCCGAAAAAATTCACAGTTGTTACTTACTTACATGTTGGACTATATACCCCATTTTTTTCACAATTTTTAAATGCAAATTTAGTATGCAAAAAAAAATTTCAAATTTTTGCGCACAATTTTTTGGCACTTTGAGAAAGAAAGCCGCTCTGGATTTTTCATCGTAAATTAGTCATTTATCAAGGCCTATTCTCAATTTTGTTTCATATTTTTAAAAACTGTGGAAGACAGTTAAAAAAACGAAAAACTGCACTACCGACCATTCTCTTATAAGCGCCTCACTATCATTTGGACCCATGTCTTTTTAAAAAATATACAGGGTGTTTCATTAATAATAGGGCATACGCTAACTAGAGAATCCTTAGTTCAAAATATGAAGATTTAGCCTGAAACAGATAAAATGTGCCTCCTTACTGAGATACAGGGTGTCAAAGTTTTTTTCTTTTTTTTTGCAATATCTCAGCTACCTTTTGACCGATCTTCTCCCAATTTAGTAAGGAAACATTTTTTAAGCTAAGAAACAATAATTTATGTATCACACCACGCTAGCCCGTGGAGGGCGCCTCATGAGCTATACCTGATGATGAATATTTTTCTCTTAATTTTTTACGAAACGTAGTAGCACTTTTGACTAGAAAATCTCATGCAGGGGTCATTTCTACGCAAAAAAGGTACACTTGATAGAACTTGATAATTCCAAACGTTTTCGAGAAAACTGCCGCATAGATCTCAAAAATTCTTTGAAAACAAACCCAAATTGAAAAGGAAAAATTGTATTTATTGAAAAGTATGCTTTGGTGACGTCTGAGTTCTGCCATTTACGTATAATTTCATTAGTTTGACATTTTGACAGAACTAAGACGCCACCAAAGCACACTTTTCAATAAATACAATTTTTCCTTTTCAAATTGGGTTTGTTTTCAAAGAACTTTTGAGATCTATGCGGCAGTTTTCTCGAAAACGGTTGGAATTATCAAGTTCTATCAAGTGTACCTTTTTTACCTAGAAATGACTCCTGCATGAGATTTTCTAGCCAAAGGTGCCACTACGTTTCGTAAAAAAAAAAAGAAAAAATATTCATCATCGCAGGCTCATGAGGCGCTCTCCACGCACTAGCGGGATGAAATACATAAATTATTGTTTCTTAGCTTAACAAATGTTTCCTTACCAAATTGGGAGAAGATCGGTCAAGAGGTAGTAGAGATATTGCAAAAAAAAGAAAAAAAAATTACAACTTTGACACCCTGTATCCCAGTAAGGAGGCACATTTTATCTAAGTGTTTCAGGTTAAATCTTCATATTTTGTACTAAGGATTCTCCAGTTAGCGTATGTCCTATTATTAATGAAACATCCTGTATATTTGTTAACGAGAGATGCGTCCAAATGATAGTGAGGCGCATATAAGAGAATGGTTTTTAATGCAGTTTTTCGTTTTTTTAACTATCTTCCACATTTTTTAAAAATATGAAAAAAATTTGAGAATAAGCCCTGATAAATGAGCAATTCACGATGAAAATCCAGAACGGCCTTCTTTCTTAAAGTGCCAAAAAATTGTGTGCAAAAATTAGAATTTTTTTTTTGCATACGAAATTTGAATTTAAAAATTATGAAAAAAATTGGGTAAACAGTCCAACATGTAAGTAACAACTGTGAATTTTCTCAGATTTTTTCGTACAATGGTATCCGAGAAAATTTTAAAACACGAAAATCAAAAACCCCCCACCACTCCTCCAATATGGCGGCTGCAGGCTTGAAATTTTGGGAAAATCATATTTAGGGTAAGCCTTCTTCAAATAGTTGATAACAAACAAAATTTTGTTTGGGGGCAGATTTTACATGCTTATCCTCCTACGCCCTTTATAAAAAACTTTCTTAACAAAACTTTCAATGTTTCATCTCTATTACAACATAAAGTTATTTTCAATCATACAAGGTGTCGCAAAAACGAGTTACACAAGAAAGTATATTTTTTTTAAATAGAACACCCTGTATTTTTTGGCGCCAGTTAAGCCTCAAAGGGTATTACACCCTAAAATATGTTGCCAATCGAATGCAGCGTTGCTAAGTTATAATTTTTTTCCTGTTTTTTTTTTCTTTGGCAATTTACAAACATTTTTTTTTGACTACCATATCTCCGCGATTTATTGATTGTTTTTCCTAAAAATGTAGGGTGTTATTTAATAATGTATTTACTGAAAATCCATTTTTGAAATAAGTTATTATTATACCGGGTGTCCAAAATATTTGTTTATATTTCCTGATATTTAGTTATTTTTTTCAATTTTTTTAAAAGGAATGCCTATATTTTTTTTAAATGGACGAATAAAGCATACAATTCCCACATCTTAATATTCATTTTTATTCCAAACGGTTTCTGAGATACGATTATTTCAAATAATTTTTGGGTAAATTAGATGCTCTTTATTTTAGCATTAAAATCTAGTATGGCTTTGGTCTTTTCTTTTACATTTTTTCCATTTTTTTTTAAATAGAATGCCTATAATTTTTTACATATGAATAATAACGCATACAATTTCTCACATTTTGATATCACACACTTTCTCTTAATAATTATGAACGGTTTTTAAGAAATAATTTTTTTCACGATATTGAAACTAGCCTAACAATTGCTCAAAAAGTCCACTGTTTTGATTCACGGAACACTGAAGTCTCTTGATAAATGAACACCTTACATTGAATAACATAGCAAAATTTATACGACTGAAACACTGACGAATCTTTTCCATCATATCTTCTCGAGTCGTTGGTTCTACTTTATAAACGTCTGACTTCACAGATCCCCAAAGGAAAAAATCCATTGAAGTCAGGTTGGATGACCTAGGCGGCCATGCAATTTAATAAAATAATAAATTAGATATAATTTAACAGTTTATTAAAATATCAGACCTCCTTTTCTTATCCACCTTGCAGGAAACTGGTTACTAATGGTCTAACGAACATTTCTAGTAAAAAATATGGTGGTGCACCATCAAGTTGTAACCACATATTATTTGTAATATATTCAGGAATATGCTCAATCATTTGTGGAAAATCATTTTACATGAAATCCATGAAGACTGCTCCATTCACATTTCTTCAAAAATGTGAGGACCAATAACATAATCATGTACAATTCCTTCCCAACCATTTAAACTCCAGGTGTGCTGGTAATAATTTTTCTATACAATATATTCCATTCAAATTTGGTTTTGAGCCCACTGGCAAAAATTTAATCTACATCCAAAAGCTCTTGATGCAGCTGTACTCGATAGGGGTGCAACTAATTTTTACGAAGACATAGGGAAACACTACATTTACTGACATCTAAACCCGTAAGTACTTAACTCCCGAACACTTGCCATAGGATTTTTGATTATCGCTAAAGTTATAGCCAGCTCATTTTCTTCACTTAATACATTTCGTCGTCTGGCCTTCTTTTCATACGCAACACTTCCAGTAAGTTTAAAACGTTCTTTCAAATTTTCTAGAGACTTCACATCAGGATACCTTCTATAGGAATATTTTTGACGATACACCCTTGATGCCAATAAACAATTTTCATCACATCCACCAATAACATAAACTGTAGATATCAAATCTTGTTGACAATAATTATAATTCATATTTTAAAATATTACTTAACGATATTAATTCAATTTAATCACGATAATCTTAAACACCTTACAGAAATGCCATAAGTGAAAAACAAACGCAAAACAAAAGACTAGATTTTAATGCTAAAATAAAGAGCAAAAATTAGGTATTTGAAATAATCATCTCAAAAACCGTTTGAAATGAAAATAAAGTGTATGATATTAAAATGTGGAGAATTGTATGCTTTATTCATTCATGTCAAAAATGCCATTTAAAAAATTTGAGAAAAATAATTAAATATCAAGAAATGTAAACAAATATTTTGGACACCCGGTATAATAATTTATTTTAAAAATGTTTTTCAGTAAATACATCATTATCAAATAACGAAATAACATCCTACATTTTTAGAAAAAACAAGTAACAAATCGCGGAGATATGGCAGTCAAAAAAATGTCTGTAAATTGCCAAAAAAAAAAAAACGGAAAAAAAATCATAACTTGGTAACGCTGCATCCGATTGGCAAAATATTTTAGGGCGTAATACAGGATCCTTGGAGGCTTAACTGGAGCCAAAAAATACAGGATGTTCTATTTTAAAAAAATATACTTTCTTGTGTAGCTCGTTTTTGTGATACCTTGTATAATTGAAAATAATTTTACGTTGTAGTAGAGATGAAACATTGAAAGCTTTGTTAAGAAAGTTTTTTTATATAATTAGCCGTTTTAGCACAATGTTCCGAGGGAACACTAATTGAACACCCTGTATATTAACGAAAAACGGGGTGTGTGTATGTGTGTGTGTGTGTGTGTGTGTATGTGTGTATATATATATGGGAATATATTTTTTTAATTACTCACTCACAACTTTTTTGTTTTTTATGCTAAACAAATAACCAAAAAATCATTTGAAAGCCTAATTAATGGACTTTAATTTTGATTCCTACCATCTTTAAAGTAAGTGTCAGTTTCTAAGATATTTAACATTTAAACTAAATATTTCGTCTTATAGACTTACGGACGTCACCTTTATACTTCCAGGTCTCCGGAACCATTAACTCTACAGGAAGTAGTAAAAAACGAAATGCATCTTCAATCTAGTAGCTTTATTTGTTTCTAGCATGTTTTTGCTTAATGCAATACCTTTCGAGTTATTTGACGAAAAACCTACTTGACATACCGCTTTTTCAAGATAAAAATCCCAATTTTCTAGTCTAATAATAACTTAAAGACTATCAATTTATATGAAACGTTGCATGGAACCTTTTCTTCTCAAAATCTGATTCTCTTTCAGCTCCAATATTTTTATTTTCTTTTAGTTGCCACACCACCCTGAAAAGGAGTGGCATCCACCCCCTATAAATTAGCAAGCCCCGCACAGTATAGAAACTTTTCTTTGATGCATTTACTATTAAGTTGCCAAAAATGAACGAAATCTAATTCATATCACATTATTCCGAAGTTAAAACCTCTAGTCACTGTAGCATTTATTAACTATTTAAAGCTATTTTTTGTTGTGTACAGGGTGGGCCAAATTAGATGGGATTTGGGGTTTTCTCTAAAACTATGGCAGATAGACAAAAACCAATATAGGTGTCCTGAGCTCGATTTTCGAGAAACAAACAATGGCACAAACAATGGACGACCTCTATATCTATCTCAATTGAATCGAAAATCGAGTAACACATTCTTCAAGCACTTTTTTGAGTAGAATCCGTTGCTGATAAGAAGAAAATTATGCATGCCTCAGTTTTCGAGATATAGACATAACTTGTGTTTCTTTTAAATGGAACACCCTGTAAATTATTTCATTATTCGATCACAACTTAAATTAGCCATCCAACGGTATATCATATGTCATATTTATCTCTAGAAAAAGTGGTTAATTTTCGAAAAATTTAATATATTTGTGAGGAGGCCATGGAAAACTATTAACAACAGCACCTCTTACAATATAAAATAATGTTGTCAAAAATAGGAAAAACGAAACTACCTCGGAAACTACAATAAATGTTCGAATTGTCTTCTATTGACATCTATGCATTTTTGACACCTTCTCCTTACAGCATTTGTTGCATTTCCAATCATGAGGGAGTTATTGTCCGAAATGCAGCTAATGTTTTGTTTTCTAATTCTTCTATGATATTAGAACGTTTTCTATATATAATATTTTTTAAATAACTCCAAAGCCAAAAGTCGCCACGGGTTATATCGGGAGATCTAGCTGGTCACAAAATAAGATCACTATTCCTAAAAATTAAACACGATACATTAGGATTTTCTCTTACAGTTTCTAAAACAATATTTTCTACAGCTTCTCTACCTGCTTTATTACATATTTTGCTTGAGGTTTTGCAAATGATCCAAACTCTTTTAAATTTTGTTGTAGCCTTTTGAATATTTTTATGTCTGGCTGTCTCTTTTCTGGATGTCTAAAAATATTGTTTAGGCATCACTTTTGTCAAGTTTTGCTGTCTATAACTTACCTATTAAAATAAAGCTCGGAAGCTAAATCTGAATCTTCTCCGCATTCTATAATTTTTCATCACTACTAAATTGAACCGTTTTTAACAATGCTCACTCACAATTAACAAAAAAATGAGTTTTTGACATTTACGATTATGTCGATTGTCTTTTTCTTACCATGGCTTTCTCAATACATATTAGAAATGCGATAGATATGCAAAAATGGAAGACACGAGGGAAGACAATTCGAACATTTATTGTAGTTTAATTTTTCCTTTTTTGGCAAAAATTATTTTACATCATAAGAAGTGTTGTTAATAGTTTTCCATGGCCTACCCATAAATATATTAAATTTTTCGAAAATTAACGACCTTTTCTAGAGATAAATATGACATATGATATATCGTTGGATAGCTAATTTAAGCTGTGATCGAATAATGAAATAATTTACAGGGCGTTCCATTTAAGAAAACACTATATCTCGAAAACTGAGGCTTGCATAATTTTCTTCTTATCGGCAACGAATTCTACTTAAAAAAGTGCCTTAGGAATGTGTTACTCGATTTTCGATTCGACACTTGGTAATTGAGATATAGAGGTCATTCAAAAATGTCAATTTTCCAAAAACGCTTTGTAGCTCGGTAGACGATCGGTTTGGGCCATTGTTTGTTTCTCGAAAATCGAACTCAGGACATCTATATTGGTTTTGTCTATCTGCCATAGTTTTAGAGAAACCGTCAAATCCCATCTAATTTGGTCCACCTTGTACATCTTTTTCGATTGTCGAAGCTCGGCAAAAAGAAGTCACACCTGTTGCGACGCCGACTTGAGTTTTTTTTTCTATCTGCTCCACCCTAAAGAGGCTGCTGTATATTGGAGGAAGTGAACAAGTAGGTGAAGACGGTGGGAAATTATGGGGAGGGCGATGAAAAATCATAGAAAAGTGAGAGGTAGTGGGAAAGTGGTGGTATGTTAGGGAAGGTGGTGGGATGGCAGTGAAAGTGAGAGGGCATTTTTTTTTTAATAGCATTAACACTTATCCATGCAGCCAGGGACAAGTTAACATATAAATTTTATAATGTAAATGATGCTATAGTGTTCTGTTAATAAAGATATCTATTAGTATTATTATTATTATTATTATTATGACCCGGTACGTACACAAACCTGGACAGTGGACACAAACTCAACGTGTTAACACTTTTATTCGCCGATAGGTATCTATTGAAGTGCGATTTTCACTCGTTAATTTGCAATTTAAAGAATGCTAGTGTTAATGCGAAAGTAACATTTCTCGTGTCAGTTAATAATGAGTTTCGACCAAATTTCTGTATACAGGGTGTTTAAAATATGCTAGGAACAAATTCAGGAGCATAGCAGTTAGTCAAAATAAGAAAAAAGTCCTTATAAACATGATCGTTTCTGTGCCGCCATGAAAGATATGAAAATAAATGGTATGAAAAAAAAAAATCGTTACCTAGGTATAATCAATTGTGTCAAATATTTTTCGTGGATATTAAAAAAAAAAACGTTTTTTGTCGAAATAGACAACTCTTTTTCAGAAGCAATAAGAACAAAGTTCTTATATGCATAAGTTTGATATTGCCTCTTGAAAAACACACATAAAAAATGAAAAAAACATTACCATTACCCATTTTCTTTGTGCTTTTTAGTAGTTCTTGGCTTTGAAATGTAACAAATGTTTATTTGTGATGGAGTATCCTCTATAGTACGTGCAAAAAAAGTAGATAGTGGAAGAATGCGAGTTGGGGACCTTAAGGATAGGATTTTGCAGTGAAAGGGAAATATGCGTTTATTTTCAGTTTATTATAAATATATAAAGAACCAAACATAGTAAAATCTTTAAAACTATTTTAGATACTTGCTATTGTTCTAACGAATATACTTAACTATATGTAGTTTTTATGGCAAAGGGCATAGCAGGATAAGAATGTAAAATCTGCCCCCAAAAAAAATTTTGTTTGTTATCAACTATTTGAAGAAGCTTACTTACCATAAATATGATTTTTTCCAAAATTTCAAGCCTGCAGCCCCCATATTGGAGGAATGGTGGGGGGTTTTTTAATTTTCGTTTTTTAAAATTTTCTCGGATACCGTTGTACGAAAAAATCCGAAAAAATTCACATTTGTTACTTACATGTTGGACTATTTACCCAATTTTTTTCATAATTTTTAAATGCAAATTTCGTATGCAAAAAAAATTGCAAAATTTTTGCATACAATTTTTTGGCACTTTAAAAAAGAAGGCCACTCTGAATTTTTCATCGTAAATTACTCATTTATCAAGGTTTATTCTCAAATTATTTTCATATTTTTTAAAAATGTGGAAGATAGTTAAAAAAACGAAAAACTGCATTACCGACCATTCTCTTATACGCGCCTCACTATTATTTGGACGCATGTCTTGTTAACAAATATACAGGATATTTCATTAATAAGTGGACATACGCTAACTGGAAAATCCTTGGTCCAAAATATGAAGATTTAACCTGAAACACTTAGATAAAATGTGCCTCCTTACTGAGATACAGGGTGTCAAAGCTGTAATTTTTTTTTCTTTTTTTTTGCAATATCTCTACTACCTCTTGACCGATCTTCTCCCAATTTGGTAAGGAAACATTTTTTAAGCTAAGGAACAATAATTTATGTATTACATCACGCTAGCCCGTGGAAGGCGCCTCATGAGCTATACCTGATGAATATTTTTCTCTTCATTTTTTACGAAAAGTAGTGGTACTTTTGACTAGAAAATCTCATGCAGGAGTCATTTCTACGTACAAAAGGTACACTTGATAGAACTTGATAATTCCAACCGTTTTCGAGAAATTTGCCGCATAGATCTCAAAAATACTTTGAAAACAAGCCCAATTTGAAGAGGAAAAATTGTATTTACTGAAAAGTGTGCTTTGGTGGTGTCTTAGTTCTGTCATTTACGTATAATTTCATTAGTTTGACATTTTGACAGAACTAAGATGCCACCAAAGCAGACTTTTCAATAAATACAATTTTTCCTTTTCAAATTGGGTTTGTTTTCAAAGAATTTTTGAGATCTATACGGCAGTTTTCTCGAAAATGGTTGAAATTATCAAGTTCTATCAAGTGTACTTTTTTTAGGTAGAAATGACTCCTGCATGAGATTGTCTAGTCTCTAAGTGCTCGTCTCCATATACACCAGATATATTTATTCCTTCTGTGATTTACACTTAATCGTTTATTTTAAATTGAACGTTTTTGTATTATTATTGTGTTCGGTGAGGGGTCCAGGTTGCAACAAAAATATGTACGAGAATTGAGCGGACTGTAAACTTTAACTTTATAATTTTGAGAATTTTAATTTTAATTTATTAACGCCAACGAAACGTGCCAGCCAGGAACAAATGGCTTACCTTAATTGCAGTTTCCGGCGTTCAATGGTGGCTTCTCGGTTGCAACCTCACAGAACACAATAATAACACAACGACGTTCAATTTAAAATAAACAATTAAGTGTAAATCACAGAAAGAATAAATATATATGGTGTATATGGAGACGAGCACTTAGAGAGAGAGTTTTAAAAGTAGTCTATATATGTCTTCTCCCAAGCCACCCACACGCTTGACTGTCACGTGGTCTCGCGGAAGAAAAAAGGTAAAGCAAAAAATATAAATAGAGAATTTACATTTTACATTCATAAAAATTGATAACAAATTTATTTTATTAATAATTAAATAAATATAGGGACGAAACAGTGCCACTACGTTTCGTAAAAAGAAATAGAAAAAATATTCATCATCAGGTATAGCTCATGAGGCGCCCTCCACGGGCTCCCGTGACGTAATACATAAATTATTGTTCCTTAGCTTAAAAAATGTTTCCTTACCAAATTGGGAGAAGATCGGTCGAGAGGTAGTTGAGATATTGCAAAAAAAATAAAAAAACTTTGACATCCTGTATCTCAGTAAGGAGGCACATTTTATCTAAGTGTTTGGACTAAGGATTCTCCAGTTAGCGTACGTCCAATTATTAATGAAACATCCTGTATATTTGTTAACAAACATGCGTCCAAATGACAGTGAGGCGCGTATATAAGAGAATAGTCGGTAACGCAGTTTTTCGTTTTTTTAACCATCCACATTTTTTAAAAATATGAAAATAATTTGAGAATAGGCCTTGATAAATGAGTAATTTACGATGAAAAATTCAGAGTGGCCTTCTTTCTTAAAGTGTCAAAAAATTGTATGGAAAAATTTGCAATTTTTTTTGCATACGAAATTTGCATTTAAAAATTATGAAAAAAATTGGGTAAATAGTCCAACATGTAAGTAACAACTGTGAATTTTTTCGGATTTTTTCGTACAACGGTATCCGAGAAAATTTAAAAATACGAAAATCAAAAACCCACCACTCCTCCAATATGGGGGCTGCAGGCTTGAAATTTTGGGAAAATCATATTTAGGGTAAGCTCCTTCAAATAGTTGATAACAAACAAAATTTTGTTTGTGGGGCAGATTTTACACGCTTATCCTGCTATGCCATTTCTGTTGTACTTGAATATTGTAGTTTGTCAATGAAAATAGTTCCTAATTTAATTATTAAAGTATGGCATTTAACTATACACATAATTTATGATAAAAATTATATGGTTGTATTCCTTAGAGCAAAGGGAAGTACTTAAAACTATTTTAAAGATTATACCATTTATGGTTTTTTAAATATTTATAATAAACAGAAAATAAACGCATATTTCCTTCTCACTTTGCAAAATCATATCCTTAAAAGTGGAGCGGCACATGCTTTAGGATGCCTATGGCACGGGCGCAGTGGGGTGGAAAAAAAAACGTTAAGGCTCAGAATTTATCAGAATTTATGGGATCACCTTTTTTTTAATGTTCTTTATTAAATTCATCAATCGAGACAGATTTTCGATTTTTGTCCGATTTTTTCAAAATTTTTGATGAAAATTCAAAGTTCTTTGGAAAATTTTGAAAAATCAGAGATAAAAATAGAAAATCTGGCTTGAGAGATTGATGAAGAATTTAATAAATAATATTTAAAAAAAAAGTTGATCCAATAAATTCTGAAGGCTTCAGCGATTTTTTGACAGTATTTTTTTTCCACCCCACTGTGGGGCGTGCCGCTACATTCTTGTTAGCTTTTAACTCGCATTCCTCCACTGTCTGCTCTCTTTGCACGTAGTATAGTAGAGATGGACATTTTTTCAGTCGACTAATCACTCATGACTAATGACAATGACTAATCATTCATATACAGTATCCTCCAAAAAGTCTGCACCATATTTGAAACTCCGTTGTTATTGACTTGAAAAATTTTATTTTTGATAAAAGTTAGTGTATGTTCTCAAACGAAACAGGGGCTGCACAAATGTGTGTTAGTCCTGGCGCTTAGGTCGGAAAATTAATTTTTTTGAAATTGCCTCAAGAGTAAACTACCTTTATTTTTGACGGTATCGAAAAATGTTATTTAAAGAAGTTGCTTACAATGAAAATTTATATCAAGATATCAAATTTGGCTGTTCTATTTGAAAATTAAAAATTTTCCAGTTTTTATGCATAATTCCTGAACTATATTTTTTAATATTTTTCTGTTATTAGTAATTCTCTCTATTTAACAGTTTCAGTCTAAGTAATGGTATAAAAATCCACTTTGAAGGACTTTTAGCAGTACTTTTTTGGGAAAAATGGTGAATTTCTTAGTGCATAGTTGTTCTTTTTTTCTAGTGTTAGCTTTTTTGAAAATTTTAAAATACATATCGCTTAAAAAGAGTTTCATTTAGCGATTTGTATTAAAAAATTTCGAAAAAGTTAACACTAGAAAAAAAGAGAACTATGCACCAAGAAATTCAGCAGTTTTTCCCAAAATATTCATTTGGTCAAAAAAGTAGGTACTGCCAAAAGTTCTTCAAAGTGGATTTTAATCTAATATTCATGCTGAAACTATTAATAGAGATAATTATTAATAACAGAAAAATATTTAAAAGTATAGTTCAGAAATTACGCGTAAAAAAGTGGAAAATTTTATTTTTAAAATAGAACAACCAAATTTAATATCCAAATATAACTTCACATTATAAGCAACATCTTTAAATAACATTTTTCAATATCAAAAATAAAAGTAGTTTACTCTTGAGACAATTTCAAAAAAATTACTTAATTTTCCGACCTAAGCGCCAGGACTAACACACATTTGTGTAGCCCCCTTTTCCTCTGAGAACATGCACTAACCTTTATAAAAATAAAATTTTTTAGAAATAATAACAGAGTTTCCCATATGGTGCAGACTTTTTGGCGGACACTGTATATTAGTCATGAATGTTTCGATTGATGATTGATTAGTCATTAGTCGTGGATGTTCTGATTGATGTCTGAACGCTGAACCCCACTACCATCCCCGCCCCAATATTAAAGGGGGTAAAAATATAAAATAGTGATTTAATGTGTACAAAAACTAATGGTCTCACAACAATGTTGGCAACAGCCACCCCCTCTACCACCCCACTTCATTATTAAAGATTGTGAAAAAATAAAATTTCGATTTAGTGCGTACATAGTGTACAAGAACCAAAGGCCTCAAATTTTTTTGGCATCGGCCAGCTCATTACAGTATCTGTTGTTATTACTAAACAACAGATATATAGGTAAAGGTGAAAAATCGCGTGTGGCGTGATGCGCCTATGCTGGCCGCTGGCAGGCCCAGACATATTCAAACGTTCCCCATGTTTCCTTGGCCACGACATTCTCCAAAACGCCTAATTGTGTTGATGCCTGTTCTTTAAATAATGAAAATAAAAGAATGTAATAGTGTATAAGGCTCATAGTTATACACGAAAATTTAGATAAAAATTTTTAAAATAATTTTTCAATGATATAACTGGATGTTGTTTGTTAAAAAGAGTTGCTGTAAATTAAGTGTGAGACTGTTGTTGCTTGTTTTCATGGTACTTACAGGATTTCTCAAGGGGGGGGATTAATAGGACTTTGGAGGGACGTTTCTTGGGGTTTGAATATGTTAAAGTTTCCTTAGGAAACTTTCGGAATATTCAAATATTTTATCGGAAACTTTCATTTTTATCAAAACTTCATTCCGGACACTTTCATATGAAAAGTTTCCTTTACCCATCTCTGGTTTTAATCAAAATTTCGTTCTAGAAACTCCTGAAAATTTCCTGGAAACTTTCCTTTGGAAAATATTTCCATTTAAATATATCTTCAAAGAACAATGCTTGAACAACGGAGGCTTATAATGAATTTGTGCCTCACATTTTTTTTAGAACACCCTGTATAACTACACGGAATAAATATAAACATTAGCTCTGTCATAGGCAAGCTATAAAATTCAACCACATACCCTATACCCATCTAAAATTGTAGATATTCCTCGTAATGATCACATACTTAAAATGGGTCGTTATTGTCAAGTGACACTAGCGATAATGTAACTCTTAATGCATATATCTTAAATTGCTTGTTATGCAAATGACTTCTTAATCGTCAATCTTTTCGGTTAATGTATAGTATAAAAATAAAATGTCAATAGATGTATACCGTATTTCACTGATCATATTCATAAATATAGTTTAATATCTTACCTACAACATTTTGAAATGCATTGTTTATTTTGTTTAGTTGTAACATTTACTACTTATTGAGTAATTGATTTACTCGTAATTATTACTTAGTAGTACAAATCAATATCAATTGCTTAATAAATATCTGAATCACTGAGACTCTCAGAGAAGCATTGTATTACATAATTTTTATGCCCGGAATTCCAAAAGTGGAGGTCCTATATTTTTACCACACTGTATACTCAATTTGAGTTGCGTCTGGCCAAATACTTTCACACAGGTAGGCAACCAGCGTATGCCCTATGTTATACTATGTATAACATACGACAATACACTGCTAACCACACTTTAGTACAGTATCAGATAAGCATTTCCCTCCAAAAAATAGTTGCATAGATGGACGTTCAAAATCATTCTGTAGTGTTAAAAATTCCGCATCATTATATAAGATTAAACTAGTGTTACGGTTAGGTTTTAAAACAAATCAAAAGATACTTACGTTGTAGAGTTAGCTCTAACCAAGGGTGGAGGTGCCTGCCCGATGTTGGAGAAGTATGGTCGCATGTTGTGGCGGGAAGCAGCAGACGGATACGTAGCTCTCACGGCGCTGCTTGCAGTCCTGGGCTGGGTTGCATGGTACGGCGGTTGACCACCACCAATCCCGTAGTTGGAGTAGACATGCACATTGTGCATGTGGCTGTTGTTCGCTGCCTTAGCCTGGGTAGCTGGCTTCGGGGACGGCGGAGGATGTGCAGATATCGGAGGGGCAGTCGGTTGCCGGGTCCACTGAACGATCTGCTGCTGGTTAGAATTCCTACTGATTAAAAGTTGGGAGTCCAGGTTCTTCTTCGGCCAATAGTCTTCGAACATTGTCCCCGGGGGGAAGTAGTTCTTTATATCGTTTAAACTAATAACGGAACATGAGTCGTGTGCGAATAATTCGTTTCGGATGCCTTGCACTTTACAGCAAAATTTTAAGTAAGATAAATCCCATCCTTCGAGTTTATCCGCCCGTTGCTTTAGGTTGTCAGTTTCCCCTTCGAAGTAAAACAGCGGCACATACTTCTGTTCGTTGTAAACAGTATATGGGACTACAGATTCTCTATTTATTCTAATAAATCCGCATCTATCCAGGTTCTCTGTGTCGGCTGTATTAACTAGTTTAGCGTAACAGTGTCCTAGAAATTGGTAAAACTCGTTTGCATCAGTCAACCTAACTATTAGGTCCCTCGAAGTGAACTGTTCCCTACCAAATTGGTAGTCACAATGTTTAAAGTTTATTTCGTTTAGCAGTCTTGCCTCCGCTTCTGTAATATAGTAACTTCTTATATTGGTGCAGTTGTACAGATCTTGATGTAAATAATTTAGAAGTTTATTCAGCACTTTCATCTCCACCATCCGTACTGCACAATAACTTTCTCCGGAACGTAAAATATAAGGGATGTGCATCTTGCCCATAAGGGTCCAACCGAATCTTCCTTTGATTGATTCTTCATCTATGTTTTTAGATTCACTATCACTACTAGATTGGGCAGGTACACTGTTATTCTTCCCCTTAAGCTTGTCGCTGGTTAAAAAACTTAGGATATTCATGCTTTGACCTGCCTGTTGAGGGGGTCTTTGGGGCAATGCCATTTTGGCCTTATTAGCTTCCACAAACTTAGCCGCCAACTCCCGAATTTCAGCCTCATCGTGCCTCTCTTGTTTCACATTCATCGCGCTAGATGGGAAAAAAATAATTAGTGAGAAAAAAACGAAAATTTTACAGTTGTCAAACGTCCACTGTTTTCCATGGCTTGCTTCTACTTTTTAACTTGGTTCAGTCATTTGATTTGAATTCTTTACATACAATATAGATCGGTAATATGCACTTGCTTTTCCTTAAGTTGTTTACAAATGAACGAATGAGGTTAAGGCGGATTATTATTCCCCTGTTTTAGCGGCCATAGCGCCATCAAAAGGAAACACTCGGTGTTGAACTATATTGTTGTTAGTTCTTATAAAATGTACTAAATGAAGTAAAATATATTTGGTTTACACTAACACTAACATAGTTTTTATACTATTTACACGCTAAAACACCGAACCTAAATATTACAAGCGTTATTTGGAAAGACAGCGCGTTCTGTTCTTGACACACAGTCGTCGACACAACTCGACGTATTCGTTAAATTCGTTTCGTCGAAAGCAGTGTTAGATGGTCGGTGGCGCGAGGTCTCTCCTAGCCTCGTCCCCAGGTGGCGACACCACTGTAAGGATTTTCATTTATATCCTATTTAGAAGATGGCCGCCGAAACCGCCCGTCGACCAATCGAACTGCTCAAAACACTGTAGCTTTTAAGTGACGACACGATATTGATGACGTCACGGTACCCTGCCAGAGAGTATGTACAGTGTTTCCAAGGTCTTCTAACTTAACTGTATTTCAAGGATATACTTCTTAAATTACTTATTCTTCATAAAATAACAAAACGAAATAAGACTTCAAATTTGAGCAACAAACTCACAAAATATGTACTAATTAGATTAAAATAACTCTCCGCCGACCCTATCTCGTTTACGAAACGTCGCAAAAATTCCAAAACCAATAAAGTATACTTTTTTCTATCTATCCAGTTAAAGTAGACCTTATGTAAGGTATACATAAGGAAAACGCTGAGAACGTCTCGTTCTAATTTGACCGCTAATGCATTTCAAGGTTATAGTACTTTCTTATCTTATGATGCGATACCAGCTTATTTAAAACGAAATAAGTAGTTATGCCATTAGGGATACGTGATAGATATCACTTAAAATTACCACTAAACGTCTATGTGCAATGCCACGTAATTTTTCAAAAATCCATATTAAAGCCGATTATGACATATAAATTTTCACGACAAGATGGCGGCCGACGCGTGCGCCATGTACGTTTCATTTATATGCATATCAATGAGCTGTTACAAGGCTCTAACGCCTTAACCTCAATTAGGTATATTGGCACTGCCCACTTCCGTTCAAAAACAGTTATAGATTTTCAAATTATAACCTAAAAATCATTAAATACTTCGACAAACATAAAAATTTTAATTTGTATTTAATGTCACGCCTTCTTTAGGAGATAATAAAATTAATTATATCCTGACTTTTATAAGTAATGGAACCTGAGACAATGGCTCAAAGCACGACGCTGTAAATGGTGCATAACAAATTGAGGTTATGTCATAATAGTCTCTATTTAAAATATTTAAAAGTAAAATGCGGATAAATAAGGAAAAAATACTATCAATAAATAAACATGTACACGCGTTGCTGAAAAATTATTTCATTTTTGTACACACAGATGGCGGTCGATTTTCCGTACCGTTGCCACGGGACAATAGAAACAAAGCCGTAGCATAACTGAGCTACTGCATGTATTTTTTATGTAACGCCGTGTATAATATATCCCATTCACTAAATAATTCATTTAAAAATGATAAGCTGCAATAATTAAGAGATCTGTAGATTGTAATCGTCAAATAAATTAATACGTATTTAGTAATAAAAAATATATACAAGGGTCGTCACAATACTAAATTCATATAAATCGAGAAAATATATAATGGAAGCATCTCGCATCCAGTAAAACGTCATTTTGTTTTGTTATACAGTACGTTATCAAATAATTATTTAATATACTTCGTAATGGTCGAATTATTTATTTGTAGGCAACACATTTCGAGTCACCACCTGTATATACTAATATTTGTCAAGATTGGTACAGTCTTAACCTCCGTAACAATCCACAGTGACCTTGAAATGGGAAGTTTTCCCCACATAAATTAAAATCCTTTGTATAACTGATAGAAATGTTGAAACGACCTTTTAAACATAATTTGTCTCTTTTTTCAAATAAGCAAAGAGGTCGGTGGATGATATATTCTAGTTTTAGAAGTTTTTTCAAGGTGTGGTGGTGATTGCGACTGTCCCAAGTAGTGCGCCATCTAGCGTTGCCTGTAAGAACTAAGAACAATGCCTGACAGTTAAAATCAAATGTCATTGTGGTTTCGACGTTCCCTCAGTTGGTAATGAAACATGCATGTGGGCTGTGTATAACTTTGTATTTATGTGTTGTTTTGTTCTTTATTAAAAAAAAATATAGAAAAATTAAATTAACTCAATTATTGTCTACATTATTATAAAAAAATGGACTCAGAGGAAGAAACCTATGACGATGTTGACTCCGGCAATGAATCCAGTGGAGACGATGTCGATTTTGCTATGGAAGTTGAAGTCACTGGGCACAGAGAAAAACAGACAGATTCAGATGACTATCCTTACGAAGTCCTTAGCACCGAGGAAATAGTACAGCACATGGTAGACTCCATAAAAGACGTAAATTCAGTGGTGGAGGTAAGAGTATTTTCTTTGTCTCCGAGCTAACCTCTTAACTATAACCTCTACAGATAAGGTGTTTGGTAGGGTTCTTTACGTTTCAATTTTTTAGATACCTGCTACCACCACCCGTATACTTTTAAACCACTTTCGATGGGACAAGGAAAAACTTATGGAGAGATTTTATGATGGAGACCAAGAACAGTTATTTTCGGAGGCCAGAGTTATAAATCCATTCAAGGATTTGAATATTAGTTTTCGGGCGAAGGTAAGATTTGTTTAAAATGAAGTTGACAAGAAAGTTGGAAGATTAACAGTTCATTTTTGTTCCAGCCTCAGAAGAAAGCTTCAAATGGCACTGAGGAATGTGAAATTTGTTTTATGATTCTACCATCCTCGGTAAGTTTAATATCATTTTCTCAAATATTCTATGTACTTCGTGACAAATACATCCGTCTTCACATACTTTAAATGTGCACTTGTAACGATTATCAAATTCAATAAAAAAGATAAATTTGCAATATTATGGTATTTTATAGTGTTCGAAATATTTTATCTACAGTAATAATCGTATGTAATTGTAAATTTGGCGTAATATATTTGATTGAGCACAAATCATTTAATTTTAGCATATTTATACGATTTTTTTTTGCGAAATGTAGGCACCATATTTTTAATTTTAGATTTAAATGCAGTAATGTCAAAAGAGATCAGCGTCCTTAAGTATAATTTATAAAAAAAAATTGCTCCTGATTATATAGAGCTTTCATAAATGACTATTTTATTAAAAATGATGGCCTTGAATCTAATATATTGCATTTGCTGAAAGCCAATATGGTTTTAGATCATCAGAACACTAGCAGCATGAATTTATTTAAAATGTAATTGAGAGTTTTGAGACGGGAGAAGTAGTTGAAACCATTTTCTGTTACTTTAATAGCGCTGTCTCAAGTTAATGTTACCTAACTGATATCAGAAAATGTCCTGATGCTGTGACTTGTGTAAGGAATTGTATTTCGTTAGCAATGTCTATCGATCTAAATACACACAGACTCTTTATGTGCATATTCATACACATTTTGCAGCCGATTAACAATCGTACTGAGCATTTCTCATTCTATTGCTTGTAATTATTTCTCCTGAAAACTCTGGAGAAACTGGTTGATGAGGCATATCAGGGACGATAAAATAAGTACAAACCCTCCACATCGAAACCAATATGCCTACCAAACAGGAAAATCTTGTGATTTAGCAATACATGAGCTTACTCAAAACATTATTACTCATTCGACTCACTAAGTGATGCAGTGAAGTTGTGCCGAGTTGAAAAGTCAGTAACAACATGGATTGACTCAGTACTCAGAGCTCGTAAAATTCAGTCACAGCTAGGTCCACCACCAGAGGAGGTTTCTGTGACCAGAGGATGCCCCACGGGGGGTTCCTAGCACCACTCGTGTGGTGCCTAGTGGTGGACGAACTCTTATCTCGACTGGAACAGCAGGGAATATGTGCGCAAGGTTATGCAGACGGTATTACCAACCTAATAATGGGAAGATATAGGGGCGCTGCATCCGAAAGGATGCAAAGAGCCCTCGTTATGGTAGACAGATGGTGTACCCAGGAAGGTGTTTGCGAGAACCCAAGGAAGACTACTGGTCACCTTCACAAAAAAGAGGAAACTCAACCTGGGAAAATGATAAGACTCATTCTAGACACCAAAGCCACGTGGGGCTTATAGGCCTGCAGAAGAACGGAGGTAAAAACTGGGGACTACAACCAAAAATGGTGCACTGGCTGTACCAAAGGATTGTGGTACCAATTAATAATAATAATAATGATTTATTGGAGATAAATATACAAATTCTTTAACATTTTTCCCCTGATTTCAAATATATAAAAAGAAATAAAAAATAAAAAACAATGAAACAATTAAAAAATGCGGTAGACCAATTCCATGGCCACCAAATAGTCCTGATTTAACACCTTTGGAGTATTTTTGTGGGGGTTATTTAAAGGACAAAATGAATTATAACCATAAAATAGTTATAAAATATTGTTCATCTCAGGATTTTATTTTTATTCTTAGATACAGGGTGTAACAGGATTATGGTACACCCCCCTTTTCTCCTTTAGTTTTGAAGATAATTGATTGAAATTTGGGATATCCTATATACATAATAAGCGGCACTTTTTGACACACAACTGATTTTTTTTTCATTTCCAGATTTGCTGGAAGTGACACTTTCGATTTATAAATAGAACACCCTGTATATTATTGTATTTTTGAATTCTGCATAATTTTCTGAATCCAACGATATCAAATAAGTGACGTTTCAAACGTCAATATTTTTTATATAATTTTTAATTTTCCATTTAAGTGTGCCATGGCAGTTCCGATTTATTCTAAATGATCCGTGTAATGCTAGAAAAATCGAAATCCCGCCAAAAATACTAAATTACGTGATTTATGAGCAAATAAAGTTCATCAAAATGGTTTTTGGAGCAAAACTCAATTTTTTTAAATGGAACCATATTAGTACCGTGGTACCATTTATTAGTACTATTAATAAGGAATTTATTCATATGTCGTATTGAAATGTGCGACAAATACAAACAAAATTGCAGCTGAAAGAAAATAAGAAAATACAATTTTGTTCTAATTAAATGTTAAGAAGTAACTAACTAAAGTGGCTTTGAAAATAGTGAAATATTTAGCTTGCCAAACATTTGTTGGTTTACCGGTGTTTTTATTGTGTCTTTAAAAATTGTTTAAAATTCTTGTTAATTGTGTTCAAAATGCCGCATATACAAGAGATGGAAAAGTGGACATGTTAATTATTTATGGGGTATGTAGAAAAAATGCCGTGGCGGCTAGACACCGTTATGTCGAATGATATCCTGATAGACAATGTTCAGCGAGAAATTATTTTAAACGTCTTGAAAATCAATTCCAAAGAGAGCCCAACAATGATCCCGAAGAAAATTTCATTATCGACGAAGGAACGGAAATTAATATTTTAGCTCGAATAGAAGTTGATAAGACTTTCTTTAAGGCAAATTGTAATGTTTTGTGTTCATTTTTTATATTCCAAAGCCACCTTATGTATAACAAGATAATTAGGACAAAATTGTATTTTCTTATTTCCTTTTAGCTGTAATTTTGTTTGTATTTATCGCACATTTTAATATGATATATGAATAAATTCCTTATTAATAGTACTAATAAATGGTACCAAAAACCATTTTGATGAACTTTATTTGCTCATAAATCACGTAATTTAGTATTTTTGACGGGATTTCGATTTTTCTAGCATTACACAGGTCATTTAGAATAAATCGGAACCATCATGACATACTTCAATGGAAAACTAAAAATTATATTATAAAAAATATTGACGTTTGAAATGTTACTTATTTGGTATTGTTGAATTCATAAAATTATGCAGAGTTCAAAAAATGCGATAATATACAGGGTGTTCCATTTAAAAATCGAAAGTTAGTGTCACTTCCGGTGAAACCGCAAGTGAAAAAAAATCACTTGTATGTCAAAAAGTGCCGCTTATTATGTATATAGGATATCACAAATTTCGATCAATCGTCTTCAAAACTAGAGGAGAAAATGAGGGGGGGGGGGGGGGAGTATACCATGATCAGATCTAAAAGAATATGTAAAACATACAGGGTTTTCCATTTAAAAAACAACCTTCATTGTTATATCACATGACCTATGCAAGAAATTGTTTTTTTAATTGCATTTAAAAAATATATATACAACCCTATGACTCTCTGCATACAATCTTCAATAGTTATTAATGGGCTCTCACAAACTTTATTTTTATTTATAGTTCCCCAAATAAAACAATCCATTGATCGTAAACTAATCGATAGTTTCTTGTAAAAAATTATTTATTAAATACGCGTTATGTGGGGAAGCACCGTCGTGCTGATAAAAAATGTTTCTATGTTCGGAAAGAGGTAAATTTTCTAAATAGTTGTTACTCAAGTTTTGTAAATATTTAGTATCTTTCATCTAAAAAAAAAAGAACAAAATTAACTATACATATTAGCAGCGGAAGAAATCTTTTTAACTTACTGTCTAAATTTTCTTAATAAAATTCTAATTCCACCACTCTATCATTTCTTATGGCGCAGTAAACATTAAACTGCCAACTTTCTTTAATATTTCGCTCCCTGAACACATGGGGATTCGGGTCACTCCAATAATGTGAATTGTGTCGATTAAAAAATCCGTTTTTGGTAAATTTAGCTTCATCTGACCATATAGTATTTCCCAAATAAGAATCTTCTCCTACAGACCTTATTAGAATAAAATCACAAAAATTTTCTCTTAGGAAATCTGTTCATTTTAATCGTTGAACCATTTGGAAAAAAAACGGGTGGAATTTATGTTTAATTAAGATTCTGTGAACTGAATCCTTGCACAGTCCCGGTTCCAGAGCAGCTTGTCTTAATGACATCATTGGAAATGCAAGAAAATATCCCAGAATTGCTATTTCTACGTTTTTGTCATCAATAGGCTTCCGCTTTTGAATTCTTGCCTTGACAGAGCCATAGTTTTTAAAATTATCCAGTATGCGTTTTACAGTGTTTGGTGATGGTTTTTGTGGATATCGAGTAGCAAATGTACTACAAGTTGTTGATATTACCTTATCACAATCTCCATAAATAATAAACAAATTCAAAAAGTCTTCGCGGGGGCAGTTTAAACGCGGTGGCATTTTTTTGACATAAGAGAATGACTTACATTACTAATTGTTTCTAATAAAGGCTAATTTGATAAAATTTTTACTAACAATTCTTTAATTTCCAATAAAATCACAAATATTTCAAAAAGTTGCAACTTAAACCCCCACAATGCGTATATCACAAAAAAAGGAATTTAATTTTACATAACTTGATGTAAAAAAATATAAGGTGTTCCACAAGTTTTCGCGGTTTGAAGTTTACAAAATGTAACGTTAAAAATGCAACACTTGGTGTACTATTATTGAATGTAATTGAATTGTAGAGTGCAGCTCTCTCCTCCATGCCAAAAAGCAAATGAGTATCTTTACACGAAGAAAGTTATAAAGGTTATTGTAAACCATGACACCTGTCAAATTTTTCTTTAAATGTCAAATATCTCTGAAATGGCTGGGTTCAGGCATAAGGTACATGTCCTACATGTTTTTGACTCAGAATTATATGCTCTTTTCGAAAAATATATAGGGTGTTCCATTTAAAATAAGCAAGTTGTTATCGACTTCTGGTATAACCAGAAGTGCCAGATGCTGGTTATTATTGGATTGGCCACACTGCCATTAGTAGCTCTCTAAATTTTCAAAACTATGGGTGCGTACTTTTCCCTATATCGATCGATGCTATTCCTGGTGAGACATCCTGTATTTAATAAATAAATCTATAAAAGGGTATTCCCCAGGTCCTTAAAACGGCCAGTGTTTTACCTCTTTATAAAAAAGACAACCTCGATAATATTGAAAACTATCGACAAATATCTTTACTCAGTAACTTTTCAAAATTAACTGAACAAATCGTATATGATAGATTTATCTCTTTCTTTGATTCAGATAATATTATTACTGCAAATTAACATGAGTTTAGAGCAAACAAATCAATTGATAAATCGTATAATTTATCACAATTTGTTTGTACTCAGCTAGACGAGGGGAAATATGTAGCAGCACTTATGTTTGATCTAACCCAAGTACTTGATACTATAGATGTAAATTTACTAGCAGAAAAACTATAAAATTGTATAAAATTGGGATAAAAGGTAATTATTTAGAATGGGTAACCAAAAAACGATAGGAATAGTTAATAACGGACAGTCAAAAGAAAGTAGTGTTTTGCTGGGCGTTCCTCAGGGGTCAGTGCTTGGTCCTCTGCCGTTTGTGTTATGCATCAATGATTTACCTGAGCATATTACGAAAGGCATAGTAAAATGTTTGGTGGTGACCAGGGTTATCACTAGAGTTTTTTGTTGAGGGGGGGGGGGTGGGAGGTTAATAATTCCCAACTATCATTACAGGAATTTTCCCAACCTCTCAAAAAATTTTTCTCCAAAATATTGATGAGTGGGGGGTGAAATTTTTCTCGAATTCTCCCAACTTGAAGCTTGAATTGCCCAAAAGAAAATTCCTTCGAAAATAAAAATTGATGAGCGAATTGAAGCTTGAATTTCCCAATTCGACCACGATATGAAGCTACTAGCCAAAATAAAATTAGTCTATGATAACTGACATATATGTCAAAAGAAATGGACTAATTTTAAGTAAAAATAAAACAATAAACATGTATTTTCATAAGAGAAAATTATTGGATTCTTCAGTATTGTCTGAAATAAATATGACATTCTCTAAGGAGGTTAAGTTTTTAGGTACTTGGGTTGATGAAAATTTAACATGATATAAACATATCGAGCATGTCTGCTCAAAATTAAACAGTGCTTATTATGTTATAATGCAGTTAAGATCTTCCCTAGATCACAATGGACTTCTAAACATTTATTTCTCTTTAGGATAGTCATATATCATTAAACATTGTATCTTGAGGCAACGGAGCAGATATTAATACAGTATTTGTCTGTCAAAAAAGGCTTATAAGGCTAATAATTAATTTAAAACCAGAGTCATGTAGGAATGCATTTATGGGGAACAATTTGTTGACAGTTTCCTGTATATTTATTCTGAAAAGTGTTTTTGGTATCAGCAATAGTTGCTGTTACCAAATCATAAACATTCGTACTTTAAACATGCACCAAATTACAATTTTGTTACGATATACAATAAGTTGCCTAACGATATTAAAAACATTAATAATTTTAATAAACTCAAAGATGAAACTAAGAAATATTGAATACATCATATATTTTGCGGTATGAATGAGATTGTATATGTTTTATTTTACTATTGACTTACCATAATGTACACTATTGTATTCTTAAATGGTTAATAAACTATCTATCTATTAATAATAAATAATGATAGATTTATTTATCAAAGAAATCTATACATAAAACACAATAAACAGTTATCCACATAAAGAATAAAAGATAATTTAACACTAAAAATATATGAGCCTAAATATAACACAAAAATAAAAAAGTAAAATTGAAGACTATACAGGCTGAGATTTTATATACTCAAGGCACAAGTTTGCAAATTGTCTAAAAGTGTTGCAAGCTTTTATTATATTCAGCAGATTATTATATTCTTTAAAACCTTTACAGAACAATGATTTTGCAGTTATTAATGAATTATATTGTTCAATATCCAAATTTTTTTTTTACGAGTATCATGATTATGTATATCTCCAACGTATGTTATCTTGTCGGATAAGTAATTTGGCAACATATTGTCTTGTTATTTTATAAATAAATTGTAATGTCTTTAATAATATTCTTTGTTTTACAGTCATAAAATGTAGGACCTGTAACATACTGATTATTGGAGTATACCTATTGCATTGTAATATAATCCTCATTGCCTTATTTTGCATTTTTTGTAAAATTTGCACTTTCTTATTATTCAGATAAATTGACAGAGTTGCACAATATGCAAAATGAGGTGCAATTATGGTTTTATACATCGTTAACCTAGTAATAAGTCCTTTGATGTTCTCCTTAAGAAATTGAGTTTTTTTTTTACAATATAATCAACATTTTGTTTAAAACTTAACTGTTCGTCTAAAATTATACCTAGATATTTGATTTCAACTACTTTCTCTAGCATCTGATTATTCATTTTAATAATTTCTTTTTTGTTATATACTATTTTATTTTTATTTTTTTTTATTTATCTATCAAATGCCCAGCCTTGGTGGCTGGACAGGGCCAGCGGAAGGGGTGAAACAGCGAAGCCGGTGTTTTAAGGGCGGCATTTTAAGACTTGATTATTACTTTTTTATAAATTTCAGAAATTCAGAATTGCATAAAAATCTCAAAAACACATTTTTTGACCTCGAATGGGTGTTTTATTGTGGAGCGTTACATATTCTAAATTCGTACTCTGTACTTATTCGTTTACTCGTGCTAAACATGTAAACGCCGTACTTTCAAGCAAAACCGACTGCTACAGCGCACGTGGCGAAATTTGTCATAACAGTAGTAACTTGTGAATGTTTTTTCTTAGGGCGGCAAGCAAATATTTGCTTCAGGTGCCAAATACCCTGGCGCCGGCACTGTGGCTGAAGGGCTTTCATACTTCGGGGGACCATTTGTGACCCCGAAAGTGATAGCCAGAGCTCCCATCGACCATACACTCACCTTTTCGGGAGGAACGGGACTAATGGGGTAACAAGACTATAAGGTACAATAACCTTAAGCTGCAATATGGCGGGGTTGTGGCACCGCAACCCGCAAGGAAAAAAATTGCTTGTAATTTGTCCATAGCAAGGAGTGGATTTTTTTAACATTCTTCGCAAAGAATACAGGACTACAGTGTTACAAAAACATTTATTTACTTAAAATTTTTTTCCTCACAAAGATTACTGGTAAAAATGCACTCCGCATCATTGCTAAAATGCTAACGTATCCGTACAATCATTTATGAAAGCTTTCTATATAATTAATAATTGATGTATTACAGTAATCGTTACTAACAAGTGTTTCAAAGCATATGACAGGTCTGGAATGTGGTCACCGTTTCTGCACTCACTGCTGGTGTGAATATCTTACGACAAAAATCATGGAGGAAGGGGTAGGGCAGACAATTGCTTGTGCCGCACATGGTTGTGACATTTTAGTAGACGATGCTAGTGTTATGAGATTGGTTAGAGATTCAAAAGTTAGACTCAAATATCAGCATCTGATTACAAATAGTTTTGTAGAGGTATGTACCAAACACTTCTACATATTTGTTTTGTTCTGGGTGCTACAGAATACTGACCCACCCCTATATTTCGTTTATTTTTTAACTCGTCCATTTGAAATTTGGAGATTATAGACTACCTCTAAAAATGTATTTATGGACATAAACAACATAATATCACTTACAGTGTGCCCGGAAATGACCTCAGCTTTCTATTTTTGAATGTAACATCCTGTATATTTTTACATAATAGGATTCAGGACAAAACTCTGAGCAGAGCTGGGCAAAGTACTCATTTAAACTACTTCAAGTACTTATACTTGAAGTAGTTTAACCATATACTTTGCACATAAAACTACTTCAAGTACTTGATACTTGAAGTAGTTTAAATGAGTACTTTGCCCAGCTCTGACTCTGAGTATACGATGGTAGCTTCGAGAATTTTTGGGCCAATGTTCAGATTTTCAAGTATTTACAATATTCATCTAAAGTGCTTTGGAATCCCACAATTCGTTATGTGGGAGAAAAATTAGAAAGGAAAAATATTAGTTTTCTTTTCATTTCATTAATAACACGGACGGACACACACACAAAAAAAAAGTAAATTTTCTGAGGTTTCCCATATGTACTCCCACGATAAACAGGTGAAAACAGGCCAGAATATGGTTTAAAATATGAATTAAAGATTTTAAATAAGTAGACCATGTATTCGATGTATTTTTGGCCGCTGAACACGATCCTGATGTCAGTTTTGATCCATCAGGTCAGGATTTTTTGTTAACTACGAGAAACAGGTTAATACAGGCCAGAATAGGTTTTAAAATATAATTTAAAGATTTTAAATAAGTAGACCATGTATTCAATGTAATTTTGAACACGATTCCGATGTCAATCAATGGATCAATGTCATCTTGTGTTCTTCACAGATTTGCAACAACTTGGGCCATTCAGTGACATAAACCTTAAGGTAGTCGGAAACTGTATTCCATCTAACATCTTGTGGTAATATTAGTTTCTTGCCACCTTGCCCCCTTTTCTTTGCTAAGTGTGTATTGAGAAAATATTTTACAATTTCAACTGTGTCATTTTACTTTTGCAACTTCCCAATCTTTGGAAAACAAATTCCGTATATGAACAGAACACCCGTTGTTATAATGAGGTAATCCAGGGCCTCGGCAATTTTTTCCCTCATATCATTCATGTTTGCTGCATTATCTCTGACCAAACTAGTAACTTTGCAGTTATATTCATTTTTGCACTTATTTATTCAATCAATGGCCAAGTTTGCAAGATAATCAGCAGTGTGTGAATGTCCTGATTTATCTATACTTTCCAGAAGAAAACTATTTCCATTTTCTAGTATCAAAACTGCACATATCGGTTCATTATGAACATTTGACCAACCATCAAGAGAAATACAAACTGGTTGACCTGATAAATTTTCAAAGGACTTTGATTTCTCCTCTTCAAATATTTCATTTAAAAGGGTTGATGATAATTGAGACCTAGAAACCCAGAAGGTGGGACATACCCTGGTCTCAGCATGTCAATCATTTTCTGAACTTCTCTATGTCCAGTGGACTTAAAAAACAATTTATTGCAAAAATGGCTCTGGCTACCTGTTTGCCTAATTCTTCTTTTTGTCTTGACATGTTTTTACAACAAAGGAGCTTAAACTAGTGCTACTGCAACTCATAACTTTTTTTTTGACACAATGTTGCCAAATACTATCTTCTTTCCTGCCTCGACTAGACATTTATTTTTAGTATATGTCACGCATCACCGTTCAGTCAGTACTAAATATTAAATGAAGTTGAAAATTCTCTGCTTTTCTTATATAGTCAACCAGGATTTGCAAGTTTCAACGAGTTCCAACAAGCTAAAAAGTGGCTTCTTGACTTGTGGGGCCAAGTTGAAACTGTTTTTAATCCAATGTTCAGCTTTATCATAATTATGTACAGATTTTTTTATTATTTATTTAAAAAATACAATGCGGAAAGTTAAGAAGTCAAATAAAACTTTTTATTTAAAAAAAAAAATTTTAAAAATGAGCAATTTTTTTTTAAACCGTGATTTTTGTCAACACTGCTAACAAGCCATGTATGCAAAGTTCAATTTTGCTCAGGGGCATTTTTCACTGTGCTTATCCGGCTATACCCTTTTCGAAACTACCATGGTATGCTCGGAATGTTGTTCTGAATCTAAATAGATAAAAGTAAACAGGGCGTTACGTTTAAAAATCGTGAGTTAAGGTCATTTCCAAGTAATTATTATGTCTATAAACACATTTTAAAAAGAGTTCATGCTTTGCAAATTTCAAACGAATGAGTTAAAATAAAAAATAAATGGTGAGCCAGCATCCTGTGGCTCTCAGTATACAGGGTGGACCAAATTAGATCTGAGGTTTTCTCTAAAACTATGGCAGATAGATAAAAACCAATATAGGTGTCCTGAGCTTGATTTTTTATTTCGATTTTTGATAAACAAACAATGGTCCAATCCGTGATCGTCTATCTGTTTCGACTACCGAGCTACAGAGCGTTTTTGGAAAATTGGCATTTTTTGGATGACCTCTGTATCTCAATTACAAAGTGTCGAATTGAAAATCGAGTAACACATTCTTAAGGCACTTTTTTGACTAGAATCCGTTGCTGATAAGAAGAAAATTATGTATGTCTCAGTTTTCGAGATATAGACATAACTTATGTTTTTTTAAAATGGAGTACCCTGTAAATTATTTCATTATTCGATCACAACTTAAATTAGCTATTCAACGATATAACATATATCATATTTATCTCTAGAAAAAGTGGTTAATTTTTGAAACATTTAATATATTTGTGAGGAGGTCATGGAAAACTATTAACAACACTTCTTATAATATAAAATAATTTTGCCAAAAATAGGAAAAACTAAACTACACTAAATGTTCGAATTGTCTTCCATTGAGATCTATGCATTTTTAACACCTTCTCCTTACAGTATTTGTTGCATTTCCAATCATGACAGGAGTTATTGTCCGAAACGCAGCTAATGTTTTGTTTTCCGATTCTTCTACGTTATTAGAACGTTCTCTATATATAATATTTTTTAAATAACCCCAAAGCCAAAAGTTGGCAAGGGTTATGTATGGAGATCTAGCTGAGTGATATATAGATATCAATCCAATCCTCCCCAAATAGAGCATTTAAATAATTTCGTGTTTCATTTGATGTATGACCTGGGGCGCCATCGTGTTGGTAAATTAATCTCTGAAATTGTCTTACAGGCATATTGTCTAGAAAAGGCTCTATTTCTTGTCGTAGAATGTTAGTAAAATTTTCGGTATTTAAATTACCGTGAAAAAAATGGGAACCTATTATTTGGTATCCAATAAAACCATATCATACACCAAATCCAAATCATCGTTTACGATTAACTGTAACGGTTGCGTGCAGATTTTCATGAGCCTAATGGTGGTAATTATTCCGATTAAAAATTCCAGCACTACTTATATGGGCCTCGTCTGTCCATATAATTGTTCCTTCAAATCCTGGAACTTCGTTGTACTGATGCAAAAACCACTGGCAAAATCGAGACGCCTTTGAAAGTCGTTTGGGTAAAGATGGTGACTAATTTTGTAGGGTTTGAATTTATTTATTTTTTTTTAAGCAACGCAATGCAGTTTAGAATTTTTTCTCTTTTCTCTTACAGTTTCTAAAACAATATTTTCTACCTGCTTTATTATATGTTTTTGCTCGAGGTTTTACAAATGATCAAAACTCTTTTAAATTTTGTTGTAGCCTTTTGAATATTTTTATGTCTGTTATCTCTTTTCTGGATATCTAAAAATATTGTTTAGGCAGCACTTTTGGCACAAAGTTTTGCTGTCTATAACTTACCTATTAAAATAAAGCTCGGAAGCTAAATTTTAATCTCCGCATCATATATTTTTCACCATTACTAAATTGAACTATTTTTAACAATGCTTACCCACAATTAACTCACAAAATAATTTTTGATATTTACGACAATTTTGATTTTCTTTTTTTTACCATGGCCCTCTAAATAAATATTAGAAATGCGATAAATATGCATAGATGTCAATGGAAGACAATTTGAACATGTATTGTAGTTTAGTTTCCTATTTTTGGTAAAATTATTTTATATTATAAGAAATGTTGTTAATAGTTTTCCATGGCCTCCTCACAAATATATTAAATTTTTCGAAAATTAACCACTTTTTCTAGAGATAAATATGACATGATATATATCGTTGGATAGTTAATTTAAGTTGTGATCGAATAATGAAATAATTTACAGGGTGTTCCATTTAAGAAAACACAAGTTATGTGTACATCTCGAAAACTGAGGCATGCATAATTTTCTTCTTATCAGCAACGGATTTTACTCAAAAAAGTGCCTTAAAAATGTGTTTCTCGATTTTCGATTCGACACTTGGTAATTGAGATATATATGCCAATTTTCCAAAAATGGTCTGTAGCTCGGTAGTCGAAAAAGACGATCGAGGTTTGCGCCATTGTTTGTTTCTCGAAAATCGAGCTTAGGACACCTATATTGGTTTTTGTCTATATGCCATAGTTTTAGAGAAAACCTCAAATCCCATCTAATTTGGTCCACCCTGTACAGTGTTAGCCGCCAAATCTACATCCTTCTTTTTTCAGTGTAATCGCCTGCTTAGATGGTGTCCCTCGCCAGACTGCAGTAATGCAATTAAAGTGCAGTATGTTGAACCTCACAAAGTAACGTGTAAGTGCAATCACACATTTTGTTTTGCCTGCGGTGAGAATTGGCACGACCCAGTGAAATGCCATTTGTTAAAAAAGTGGATTAAGAAATGTGATGACGATTCGGAAACCAGCAATTGGATTGCTGCAAACACCAAAGAATGTCCTAGGTGCAACGTTACTATAGAAAAAGATGGTGGCTGCAACCACATGGTCTGCAAAAATCAAAATTGTAAAGCGGATTTCTGTTGGGTCTGTCTAGGACCATGGGAACCTCACGGTAGCTCCTGGTACAACTGTAATAGGTATGACGAGGATGAGGCGAAAGCGGCTCGAGATGCACAAGAGAAATCTCGATCTGCGCTCCAACGTTACTTATTTTATTGCAATAGATACATGAACCATATGGCTTCTTTGAAATTCGAGCATAAGTTATACGCTTCGGTGAAGGAGAAAATGGAGGAAATGCAGCAGCATAATATGAGTTGGATCGAGGTGCAGTTCTTAAAAAGAGCAGTGGACATACTTTGCCAATGTAGGCAAACGTTAATGTATACTTATGTTTTTGCATATTACTTGCAAAAGAATAATCAGTCTGTGATCTTTGAAGATAACCAAAAAGACCTAGAGAGTGCCACGGAGACTCTGTCTGAGTATTTGGAGAGGGATATTACGTCTGAAAATCTCGCTGATATTAAGCAAAAAGTTCAGGATAAATACAGGTATGTTACTATTGGAAAATAATAGGTCAATTCTTTTGGTCTGCATTGTGTGCACCAGTTCTATAAGTATAAGTACTTTATTGATGCTTTCATGCTATTTGGCATTTACGCAAGCCACATACATAGAGAAAATCGTCATTTTATAATAATAATGAATAATACAAACATTGATTGGGAATTTAACAATAAAACTTACAAATTAAATCAAATGAAAATATTACAAGTAAAACTATTTCCTATCAGTATTTTTTGTTTAAACATTTTAGTAAGATACATTTCATAATAATAGGTATATCTAATCATTGAAATATGAAATTTGAATAATATATATATGACAGACATTCAAATCATGCAGTAACGTATGATGGAGCAGAGGTTAAAGTTTTCCATTACAATTAAATGGTCATGTGTTCAAAACCCAGCGAGGTTGGATTGTGGTTTTTTTTACTTTTTTTTTATATGAATTTTTTTTCACCAGCAAAGGACAAGGGTAGATAAGCTATATAATTTTCGCCCACTAACTTCATAAAAAAGAAAAGTTCTCCTTAAAGTTATTAAGCTTTATGTATTTATAGTTGAACATATGATCTTTATGTTTCTACAGGGGCGAGCGTAGAGGCGACTTCAATGTGAATATCAATCGATATTCCGTTGAAGCAACGTCGAGCACGGTTAGTACTTGGATGGGCTCCCATCTTGGGAAATACAGCGTTCTTGTCCCACCTTCTAGATGCTTGTATATCAGTGTATACTCGGAAGTTACGTAATTTCAGACGAGGATTACATAGTGGATATACCATCCTTCGGAGGGGATGTAAACCAGGCGGTCCCTTGTCTATTAAATGTTAGGCAAGTAAAAGATCCCTACTCTTCTTAAGGGAAGAGTAGGCATGTTTGCAGTTTGTTAGTAATTTTTTCCGAACTTTTAATGTATATTTCAGTTAGATGCTCTCGATGAATCAAGATAAACTATACCTCATTCCATTGTTGAGCATTTAATCTTTTAAATAATGGTCAATTTATATTGTTTCACCAAGCGCAATGTATAAAAAACAAAATCGTTTCCGCAGGAGTCGTAGAAGTGTCGACATTGCGTGCGAATTTAAACGTGTCAACGCTCAAAACCACATATTGTGGTATGTATTGACTAAGAATATGTTTATCCACAACAATCGTATAATCATTGCATTCTACATTTAACAATTGTTAAATAATGATAGTCATTATTCCAGCCTAACGTATAATGAACATAATCTGATTCTAACACATATTTAACCAACCAGAAACTAGTTGTTTTCATTCTAACGCACCTGTGACCAATCAGGAAACGGCGAATCCATTTTCCCATGTTTTCATGCCTATTTTCGTGTTTGACATTTAACATGTCAACGTGGGTCCAAGTTGTCAATCAGTGTGGACGCGCGAAAACCGTTAGTGATTAAAAAGTGTTGGAAAAGGGTTTCTATACCGGTAACTGTTGGTTTTTAACACCATTAACTCTCACCCCTTCCTATATTACTAATATACCATATAAATTTTGTATAATCCCTGTTTGTTTACCTGTTTCATTGCTAATTCAAACATTTACAACCTAACCTAACTTTTGATTTCGCCCATGGGCGACTCGTCGGGAGGGGGGGAAGGAAATTCCCCCCCGGAACCTAATAGAAATCGCGTAAGAAAGGCAGTATTTTATTCAGAAACAGATATTGGCCCTTTTGAAGTTATGGTACAAAGTGCTGAAGATTCAGGGAAAAACTTAGGTAACTTACACCCTATGGACTTTGGAAAAATTCTAGTCAATCTAAAAATACAAAATATCAAAGAAATCAAGCGTAAAGGAGCCAATAGAGTAGGTGTATCATTTAATTCAGCAGTAGCAGCCAATGAATTTGTGAAGAATAAAGAAATAGCAGAGATGGGTTATGAAGTCTTTATCCCAGTCAGTCTTATCACATGCAGAGGACTGATTAGAGGAGTGGGGAAAAGCATTACAGAAGAGGATATTTTAAACAATATTGACACGAAATACAAAGTTGTTTCAGTAAGACGTCTAAATAGACGATATGAGGAAGGGAATGAAGTTAAGTATTTGCCAACAGGAACTGTCTTACTAACTTTTGAGGGGAAAATTCTCCCTGCACGCATATATATTTTTCATAATAAACAGGAAATTTACACTTATATCAAACCAGTAGTTTTGTGTTATAAATGCTTCAGATATGGACATACAAAAACCCAGTGTAGAGGGACAACAAAATGCGAAAAATGTGGAAACAAAGAACATGAAAAGAAAAATTGCGATAAGGACAGACCAATATGTATACAGTGCAACAATGAGCATTTAGTCACAGATAAAAGCTGCCCAGAATACTCTAGGCAAAAGAAAATAAATGAAGTAATGGCATGTGACAATTTATCCTTTTTTGAAGCAGCAAAAAGGTATCCTAAAGAAAATCCAGATAAGGAAAGATCAAATGTGCAGAATGAAGAATCTTTAAGGTTAAAAAACTTTCCCTCTCTCAGGCCTAGAGTGACTCAGCATGAATTAGAAGAAGGGATAACAATCAGAGAAAGGCGCAATAACATTTACCGAACTCCAGAGACGCAAAGCCAACAGAAGTACTCGACAGTCGCACGAGGCAAGAAAAGGAAAACAATTCCTACTTCTCCAAACTATGACGCTGCTGCTCACTCCCAATGTCTTTTCGCTTCTAGCTCTAGAACCCCTAATTATTCTCGCCTTAACAATCCTACCAGATCGAACGATGAATCAATCGCTGGACACCTACAACTTTCACTACCTAGAAATCGAACTCCAAACTACAGTCAACACAATATGCCTAGTACTACAAATAGACAAGAAACATCAAAAGATAGCAATAGAAAAGAAGCAAACAATGCGATTGCAGAAGTCTTGACCAACGAACCGTTTACCGAATTAGAAGTAATAAAATTAGTAAAAATTCTTTTGGATAAAACACCCAATTTGTACTCATTTTTCCCTAGCTTCGCTGCTAAATCCCCGAATGATAACTTAGACCAATCTTCTGATAATATGGAAACATGTTCGCAGATATCACAAGAATATTTTTAAACCCCCAGTACAAAATTATACAATGGAATATAAAAAGTATAAATTCAAACAAAGAAAATTTACTGATATTAATAAAGGAAGAAAATCCAGACATAATATCTCTCTCAGAAACTTGGCTAAGAGACAGTACAAGTCTTAAAATTCATGGATACAGAATTGTCCGCAACGACAGACCAGATGGCAAAGGAGGCATAGCAATCCTTATTAAAAACGCTATTCCACACAAAATTTTAACCGTCAAAACTCCCAGAGACTTCCCAGAGAAACTTCAAATCCAGGCAATAGAAACTAAAAAATTTACATTATTCAATATGTACGTACCACCAAATATTCACATCCCAGTGAACCCTGTAAAAAATATTTTAGCTAATTATAACAATCTTGTTATAACCGGAGATTTTAATGCTCAACACCCATCATGGGGGTCAGGCATAGAGAATCGTAATGGAAAATTAATTTGTGATATTATTGAGGATCTAGATTTAGTAATTCTTAACAACGGAACTAATACACGTATTACCCCCCCCTCATCAACATAAAAGTGCACCAGACCTAACCTTGTGTTCCCCTCTGTTAGCTCCATGTAACACATGGAATACCATTAAAGATCCAGGAATGAGTGATCACTATCCAATTAAGATCACACTTCATTTTAATCAAAACCCAGGTGATATAACTAGGAAAACTGAACATAAATCCTTCAACTGTAACAGAGCTCAATGGTCAAAGTACAGGGATGTTATTGATACATACATGGAGACTAACATAGAACTAAGTTATGAAGAATTTACTAACATAATTATTCACTCGGCGGAGGAGACTATCCCCCGGAAAAAAACAGCACCGTATCCCAAACCCCCCACCCCTTGGTGGGACCAAGAGTGCGATGGAGCCATCCAAAAGCGCAGAGATGCCATTACCTTGTTTACTAGAGATGCGACACTATTCAATTATATACAGGCAAAAAAAACGATAGCAAAAACAAGAAAAATACTCAGATTGAAAAAAAAAGAAGGATTTAAAAATTTTTGTGAAACACTAAATAGAGAAACGCCCACTAAAGCAGTGTGGAGAGCTGTCAGATGCTATAATAACAACAAAACGCCTCCGCAGGCGGTAACTCCAATTGATTCAAACTGGATATATGATTTTCTTGACTCACTCACCCCACCCTATGCTACAGAAAAATTACCAATCATAAAAAGTGATCCTGAAGAAGAAATAGATCTTCTTACAATAGAAGAACTCGAGACAGCATTACTCAACAAAAAAAAAGACACAGCTCCAGGTTTAGATGAAATTACTTATTCAATGATTAAAAACCTTCCTGTTCGCGCAATAGAATATCTTGTTGCTTTCTTCAATAAACTAATTATAGAAGAAGAAATCCCAAAAGAATGGAAAATACAAATAGCCTGCCCTATACTTAAACCTGGAAAAGATCCCACCGTATTCTCCAATTACCGGCCTATCATTTTATCATCTTGTTTCGGTAAGCTGCTGGAACTAATAATCAAAAATAGAATTGAATACTACTTAGAAAGTAAAGACCTATTATCACCAAATCAATCCGGTTTCCGGCGAGGTAAAGGAGTAATGGACAATCTTACCCATCTCACGGTAAAAATTAATAACTGCTTTGACAGTAGACGGTGGCAGTTTTCTTAGATATAACTTCTGCATATGACAATGTAATTCCAGCTATCCTTATAGAAAAGTTACAAAACTGCTTTATCCCAAAGAGTACAGTTAACCTCATTCAGCAATTCCTATCGAACAGAAGTATATACATCAGAGATCCTACGAACAGAAATCTCATTGGCCCGCAAGTAACGAATGTAGGATTACCTCAAGGATCTCCACTGAGTCCTTTACTTTTTAACATATACACAAATTCATTATATAGTGAAATGACTGAAAAGACAACCCTTTTGGGATATGCAGACAATTTGGTCATATTTAGCTCTGGCAGTAACATTTCCGATATAATCAGAGAAATAAATGGTTCTCTAGGTAATCTCTCTGTTGCTTTTACAAGGCTAGGATTTAATCTTTCTCTTAACAAATCAAAAGCGATCTTATTTCAGAAACGTAATACACATCAGGATCTTCCAAATATTTATTGGGGAGATAATCTCATACCATGGACAACAAACATCAAATATCTGGGTGTGGTATTAGACTCGAACCTGAAATGGAAATCACACATAGAAAACACAGCAAAAAAAGCTTTAGGGGGGACCAATGCAATGAGAGCTGTATCTCGAATTTGGTGGGGGGCTCACCCTTCAACACTAAGTATGATATACAAGGGAATCGTAAGGTCACACTTAGACTATGGAAGTATTTTGATGGTAAATTGTAGTAAAAAATCGTTGGAAAAATTAGACAAAATACAATTTCAAGCCCTACGGATCATTATCGGGGCAATGAAATCAGCTCCTACTAATGCTCTTCTCGCGGAAACTTGCGAATGGCCTCTGAGATATAGACGAACATGGCTAGCCTGCAAATACATATTCAAATCACTCATTTTCGAAAACAGCCCCCTGACTCCCCTGATTTATACGCAGTACACCAACTATAATCAGAAACTAATACTACCACCACCTACGCCTCTGATAGAAGCAACCGATCTATTTATGTATTTCATGGACATAATCCAGAAACAAAATATACTCCCATGTTATAGATATGGCCATTATTTACAAACGGGAGAAAAGATATCATATGTAGATTTAGGACTCGATAAATCTTCCTCTAATAATCATCCGGATTTCATCAGGTTGACGAAAGATAAATGGCCTTCAGCAACATATATATTTACAGATGGGTCCCTGGACCCAGATCGAAAAAAGGTAGGCATAGGAGTACATATTCCAGAAAAAAATATATCTCTAGCACTAAGGGCGCAAGATTATTACTCAATTTGCTCGGCAGAAGTCATGGCTATCCAAATTGCCATAAAAAAAGCCTTATTGTTAGATCTAAAAGACTTTGTAATATTTTCAGACTCTAAAAGTGCGCTGGACAGATTATCAAGGAACGGACTAGTAACAGACAATGACTGGATAACATTAAGCACCAGGAAGTCATACTTTACAGCCAAAGCTCAAAACAGAAGGGTACAACTAGTCTGGATTCCTAGTCATACAAATATTCAGGGTAATGACAAAGCAGACCTCATAGCAAAAATAGGTACAGACCTCAACAGCATTAACTTAACGAAAGTAGATTTTAGAGATATTCTACCCCACATTAAAGAAAAAATACATAAAGACTGGAATATCGAATGGACAAATATATCGATAAACAAAGGGGCTCACTACGCTAGTATCTCTGGAGGAATAAAAAGAAAAACATGGTTTCATGACTTGAACCTCACCAGAAAAGAAATCACAACATTTTCAAGAATGAGAATCGGACACTGCCTAACCCCAAATCACCTTCATAAAATTGGAATTCAAGAGAGTCCTAATTGTGGCTGTGGAGAATTAGGTTCACTAAATCATGTCATATTTGAATGTGCACTACACTACCAAAACTCTGACAGGTTGTATAATCTATTAAATCAATACAATGAAGCTCCAATGAATATCAACTCAGTCTTAGCAAATCCTAACGTAGACAACGCTAAAAATATCTCGAAATTCTTAGAAGCTGCGCATCTCAAAATCTAAAACCTTGTATTATGAGATCAATAAAACCACAATCCCTCATGAATTGACCCAACAAAATCCCAAACCCCCTCTTTTAAAACCCTAGGGTGCTTGATCCGAGGCGTCATTTTCGGTTGTGTTAATGGCTCTGCCGACGCTCCAGAGACAGAAGAGTTTTTTCTTTTCTTTTCTTTATGTTATGAAACCTATCAACCCATCCGTTCCCTCACCAAGTACTCGGTATAGAAACAGAAGATAAAAACAAATAGTTCAGTGGAGAAAAAGGAAAAAAGAAAACAAAATAATAAAATCAAGAAAACTAGAAACTGGCTAAATAGCCTTGTAGCTAAGGCCAAGATCGTAAAGAAGAAGAAGAAGAAGAACATGTCAACGTTTTACTGTAAATGAACATTATTTTTTCACTTTTAAACGATTAAAACAGTTAAAATATGCGATAGTCGTGGATAAATTATAGTATTCAACTCGCGTATAATGGCTATTACACACACGGATTATTTACGACACGCCTTCGTCTCGTGCCATAAGCGTCGCCCTCGCGAGTAATAGCCATCATTATATGCTCACTGAATAACCTACTATTCCAAAGAACAGTTTTTTATTACTCGTCAAGACATATACTACTTGGAAAATATAATGACATACAACATGGCCGATAGGCGGAAAAAGTCCCTTGTCCTTTGGTATCAATTTAGAATGTCCAAAAACCAACATTATTTACACGAAAACTGCCAAGAGTATTCTATAGAATGTGCAACAATTATATAAAAAGTTCAACAACCGGAAAAAGTATAAAGTTTATTCTAGTTGATATATGATGCTTGTGCTTTAAATAATGAAAATAAAAGAATGTAATGGTGTATAAGAGATTTTCTTGCTCATAGTTATACAGGAAAATTTAGATAAAAACCTGTTAAAAATAATTTGCCATTGATATAAAACTGGACGTTGTTTGTGAAAGAGTTGCTGTGAACTGTTGTAGCTTCTGATTTCCTGGTACATGTGGTACGAGTCTGCAGCATAAACACCACACCAAGGACGTTCACTCCCCGTTTAAAATTGATGCCAATGTCTGTCATATCTGTATACATGATTTCTTATTTTTATGGTTTTATAGATATTTATTATCTATTATTTATTTGTAATTTATGGAAATAAATAATGATAATAATGAACTTTACAACTTTACAATATTAATGTTTTGTTTCTTGGCAGGTATTGCGATAGTCGAAGGAAAGTCCTCTTGGAGCATGTGCACGAAGGATATGAAAAAGAATGGTGGGACTACAATGAATAGATTTGTCCAGTATATCCGTTCCGTAACTAGTATTTTAGTATTTATAGATCATAACAAATACTTAGTTACCTCGTTGAAAGAATGAAACGGAACTAGACTTTCAGTCCGTACTTAGTTATCTCAAGTTTCAAAGTTTTTTAATTTTTATTTTTTATATTTATCTTTTGTCAAAAGCAGACTGGATCTTTTATCTGGATATAGTTATATACCTCAACCATGTCTCGTTTTAAACCAGAGTGTTACACTTAACTCGGAAGATTGCTGTGTCTGCGTAAATAAGTGCAATAAAAAGACTTGGAGAGAAAAGAAAGTTTGTTAGTTCTAATGAGTATTTTTTTTTATTAAAAAAATACCAAGATATATATATATATTATCGAAATCGTTTGTTTTTTATAATTTTTCAAATAACAAGCTTACTATTGACTTTATTGAAAAATTAAGAAAAATTTGATCTGTAAGTATAATTTTAAGATGTCATCTTGGATTATACAGGGTATCCCAATTAGAAAAAAAATATTTATTTTGTTTTTATTACGAGTATTTGCCCAAAGTGAGTGAATTTTTTAGTTTTCAATGATAGATGCTGGCCATCTTTTTTACTTTAAATTTGAGCTTTGTTTTGTGGTAAAAAAAGTGAGTTTAAACAAATTTTCAACTTGACACAGGAATTTCAAATTTTGTTGAAATGAATCTAAATTAAGCTTTCTTGCATACCTATATTTTTTTTTACTTGTAGGGCAGCTTCAATTTGATATTTATGTTATTTAAAAAGTTACAATATGTTCAGCGAAGTGTTTTAAGCATCGACAAATATTTAGTGGAACGAAATCATAGTTAATTTGAAGTGATTTCTTCTGGATGTTAGTGAAAGTTTTATAAAAACCGTTTTTTTTATTTAAAAGTAGCTTGTTACCTGACTTCCACATGAGATTTCAACCGTAGCCCACATTCTAATTCTTCGTCTTCCCCATTCGGGGACCTACCTAAGATATTGGCATCATCTGCAAACATTACAAGGTCAGTGGCCTTAACAATATTGGGAGTCATTTATGTAAATATTGAAAAACAGTGGTCCTAGTGCCGATCCTTGTGGGACGCCTATGTTATAGTCAAGTGTTGCATATTTTACATTATCGAGTTCCACATAATTGTCTCCTTCCTCTTAGATAACTCTCAAACCACTCATAAGGCACACTCCGCACACCATAACACTCCAATTGTCCGATAGTCATTTTGAAAGAATATTTACATTTTTAAAGCCTTGATAATTAATAAATTGGTTGTAAAATTTGCAACACATGAATATCGAATACGTCCTTGTTTGACAATGGCAGCCTGTATCAAGCATAGTTTAAATTATGTACTTTATTAGCTTATATTTGATATAAGGAATTATAAAATGTTTTTTGAACTACGTATTTTTTACAAGCTTTTATTTAACTTGCCTTGTTAGTATGGGTCAAATCTTGCAACTGTTATTTTTTAAAAGCTTGTTTTTAAAAAATTTTTTTTAATTACATTTATGAATATTAATTTACAAATTTAATTTTTATGCCAGTTCCCTATTGGGCGTTATTCCAGAAAAACTGAAGAATTAAGATAATGCTACATCTAACATTTAGGACATAGTTTATTTATAAATGACTAAAACAAAAAATATACTGCATACTTTTCATGCATGTTAAGCTTTATTTTTTAATAAAATTTTAATGAAAAAATGCATTTGATTAAAAGAGAATTAAACATTTTGTTTTGTTTTAAAAAATTCTTTTACATACAGTGTGTGCTATTTAATACCGCAAGACCCCGTTATTTTGGAACGCATTGGCCGATTTAATTTTTTTTTTTTAAATATAGTGCTCGATAAGCTTTATTTGACTGTTTTGAAAAATGTGTAAATTTTAAATTTTCAAGGCCTACTAAGATCCTCCAAATGGGTCGAAATTTCGAGATCAACCATTAAGCAATTTTTTATTGGCAAATTGGAATGGCGTATTCGATTCGTAGTTGTCTCAGATACCTCTATACAAAATTTTAGCTCGATTCCTCATATAGGGTGTTTGTTATTCAATAGCCAAATTTAAAATTTCTCACTTTTCTACTGGCCTTGTATAAAAGTCTGTTAGGTTTACTAAAAAGGTCAAGTGGTCATTCGACTTGAAGAACATCAAATACTAAATGAGGAAGAAAAAAAAGAGTTATTCTTTAAATAAGTAGTGCTTCTATACATTATTCGATTGCTGTACGTAGATGCCTTAATGAAAATTTTTCAGACAAATGGATTAGACGGAGTAGCTTTTCTCTTTCTTCCTCATTTAGTATCTGATGTTGATGTCACTAAATAAGAAAGAAAAAAGAAATGCTATTCCGTCCAATCCATCTGTTTGAAAAATTTTCATTAGGAACCTACGCTCAGCAACCGAATAATGCATAGAAGCACTATTTATTTAATGAATAACTTTTCTTTTTTCTTCCTCATTTAGTGTCTGATGTTCCTTAAGTCGAATGACTACTTTATCTTTTTAGTATACCTAACAGACTTTTATAGAGTCGAAAAATGAGAAATTTTAAATTTGGCTATTGAATAACAAACTCCCTATATGAGGTATAGAGCTAAAATCTTGTATAGTGGTATTTGAGACAACTGTGAATCGAATACGCTATGCAATTTGCAGATAAAAAATTGTCTAATAGTTGATCTCGAAATTTCGACCCATTTACAGGCGCTTAGTAGGCCAACGCGTTCCAAAATAATGGGGTGTTGCGGTATTAAATAACACACACTATATATGTTGTGAGTCCTGTATATGTTGTGAGAAAATTTATTTTTACTTTTATGTCTGAACCCACGAATTCTTTTTGGACCCTTAGTTTTTGTCTACTCATGTAGAAATTTAAAAAATTACTCGTTATTTTTGGAGTTACAGAGGAAAAGCTATATCGTACCACGTAAATAATTAAACTCTTTGGATAATGTTGATTTCTTTCCTTTTCAATTTTTCGATATAGTCAGGAAGCTTCCCTTGTTTGGAACATAAAAAAATCGATTTTTTTTATGCTATAGCATATTTTTTGAGTCTTAAAAAAACAAGCATATTCAAACTTATCTTTTTTTCTTGCCAAATCTATGTTACGCAGATGCAGTGAATTTCCCGAGTTAATAAGATATCATGTGTATTTGAACTAAACTGCTGGCCACTTGAAACGTATATTTCTAGGGAAATTATGTAAGTAAAATATTTTCAAAATGCTCTCAATTTCCCTAGAAATTAGTTTCTAGCAGCCAATAAAAACTTGTTAATATTTTTTTTTTGTTTTTAGGGTTTTTAACCTTGATATATTTTTCAATTTTAAAACGTTTTATTTTTTTTTACCAATTGGAGTGTCCTACACGATTTTGTAAAATTTAGCACATATGGAATGAACATATAAACTTAGTGTATGACATGCTCTATAGTATTTTATTTATATATTAATTGAAAACAATGAGTATAATTAAAAATTATCATTGTTGAACAAATGGAATTAGGATCTGAGATCAGATTTAGTATATTGCCTTGGATGACGACTTTTAAAAAAAGTTACGTGAGAAAATATGTATATTTTATTAATAGATATTAATATAAGAATATGCAGGGTGTAGAATGTTGATTTCCAAAACTTGCACATGCCAAAAATACCAAGTCAAATTTATTATTTCAGTGCCGTTTAAAAACGGTTCCTCTCGATAGGTAACGCTTCAAAAAGGTATAGTCGAACAGCTTAAAGTAAGAAAACTATAATACTAACACAGGAATATGTGATACCCATAATTGGTTTTTGGGCTCAATATGATAACCACAGTAACTTAAAATCCATGATAATCTAAACCGCAACTCCAGTCCCAGTTTTTCAATATACAAGGTATTCCATAAGTAACTGACCAGAGTGATCCTTTTATCAAGAAAAATGCGTTTTTCTTGTGAAATACTAAAGAAAATAATACTCTGTATAAAATGTTATATTCCTGCTGCTTGCCACTCAAAATTAAAGTAGAAAAAGAAAAATGCAAGACGGTGGGCGTTGCGATCCTTCAAACATTTTTTTTTAGCAACACACCAATATTATTGCTTTGAAAAGGTCTTTTAATTGCCAGTCTTTTCTTTATAATAGTATATTATTCAACGATAATGTAGGCTGTATTTTAAATTTAACTCTATTGAAGCCTCTCTTATCGATGCTCCATGGTTATTTTGAAAGCAGTTTAAAATAATACCCTCATTTTTATATGTTGCTACAGTTCTGTGTCTCACCTTTTTAATTAAAAACGCTTTGTCATTTTGACGTAGGTTATTTACAAACCTCGGCTCCCAGGTAGTTGTACCAGAGACGGTCTTCACGGACGGAAAAATATAATGTTTTGAATCGAGAATCTTATGTTTCATATAAGCAAATAAATAAAAGCTACTGCTACTCTCCTGCTTACTATATTCTACTATATGTATTTCCTCAACTATACTTTTGTGGTAAGAAATGAAAAGTTTATCATGAAACTGGTAAATAAATTATTTATTACAAGCTTATTATTTTTTTGCTACAATAAGAATTCAACATAATCGTGAATTTCTTAGTATTATTACTACGTATACAGATATATTTTTTTTATATCCTATATATGTGAATATAACAATTGTACACAATCTATAATAACAATATTTGTTAACATTGTATTACATGATGAACAGCAATGGTCCCACTATGCTACCCACATTAGCTGTTACTTCCCCAGATTTTTTCTCATTATTTTCTTTCTTAGTTTTGACTGCTTGTTTTCGATCACGTAAATATGACTCGAACCACTTTAATGCTGAACTCCTCACACCATACTTCTCAGGCTTATGTAGTACTATCTCATGGTCTAGACAATCATAAGCCTTGGATAGGTCTAGAAATAGACCCAAAGCCAAATTGTTATCCTCCAGAGTGTCTAGAACATTCTGCACAAATTGGAAAATAGCTGTCTGCGTAGATTTACCCTGCTCGTAACCGTGTTAAGTCTTGCTCAGTAAATTATAGACACTATTAGACATCGCCGTCTCAAAAATTTTTGAGAATGAATTCAACAAACTAATACCTCTATAGTTCTCTATTATTTTTGGGTCTCCTTTTTTAAAAACAGGAATTATGCAAGCCATTTTCAGCTGATCAGGAAACACTCCGAACTCAAAAGAGTTATTTATGTATACAAGTGGCTTTACAATATGTTTTATGCATTTTTTAATTATTTTGATAGGTACAATCTCTATGATTTCTATTTCAGTTACTAGTTTTACATACATTGATTGAACGTTACTAGAAATGGTGCCTACATAAGTTCTGTTTTCCCTCCCAAGTTTGTCTGGAGGATTCTTAGGTGGTTTCTATTGGGTGTACCTGTACTTGGGTGTTTTCCTTGGGACCCCCACCTTTTCTCCCTCTTTCGTACGCTAATTTTTCCAAGGGTTTACTCTTAGATCCACCCTTCTTTCTGCTTACGTCTTCTACTATTGCTCTGAAAAGCGGACACCTAATACAGTCCACTCTATGTCCTGCCTCCTTGCAACCTGTACAGAATTTCTCTGTCGTGCAGTTTTTTGCTTTGTGTCCCTGATGCCGGCATCTCATGCAGTTGGCTGAACGGTCCTCCCCCTTACATTCTTGGGTTCTGTGCCCCAATTCCAAGCATTTGTAGCATCTCACTACGTTGATCCTTTCTCTCACTCTGCACTGTGTCCATCCCACTCCAGTTTTGTTTTGCCTCAGTAGCGTCACCGCCACAAGTTTAGGAACACAAGATTGCGGCCCCACATTTGTTTTCTCATCGACTTTACTGAACTATTGCCTTTTTCCTTGAGCGCCACACCTGCTGCCACCTGGAGTGCTTCTTGGAGTTCCTCTTTTGTTGCTGACCGTCAGTATCGTATATAAATAGGATAGACTCTGTTCTTTGTTACTAGTTTAATTCCTGACCTTTCATTGCACTGCCTTTCTTAGAGCTTCAGTTTTTTCCAAAGTTGGTCATGCTTCTGCCAGGATATATCATTCCTCCATTCACAGTGTGGTGCACTCTGAATTCACGCCTTAGAAGATCCGTTAGCTTCCAGAATGTTTGATCCAATTTATACATTTGATTCTGTTTTCTCTTATTGACTCTACTGCAGTACTGCTTTTTTCCTCGAGCGGAACTTGTGCTGTCACCTGGAGTGCTTCTTGGAGTTCCTCTTTCATTGATGACCCGTTTATATCATATATAAATAGGATAGATTCTGTTCTTTGTTACTAGTTTAATTCCTGTGACCTTTCGTTGCGCTGCCTTTCTTAGAGCTTCAGTTTTTTCCGAAGTTCTGTTTTCCCTCCCAAGTTTGTCTGAAGGATTCTTAGGTGGTTTCTATTGGGTGTACCTGTAATTGGGTGTTTTCCTTGGGTCCCCCACCTTTTCTACCCCTTTTGTCCGCTAATTTTTCCAAGGGTTTACTCTTAGATCCATCCTTCTTTCTGCCTACGTCTTCTGCTATTGCTCTGAAAATCGGACACCTATTACAGTCCGCTCTATGTCCTGCCTTCTTGCAACCTGTACAGAATTTCTCTGCCGTGCAGTTTTTTACTTTGTGTCCCTGATGCTGGCATCTCATGCAGTTGGCTGAACGGTCCTCCTCCTTACATCTTGGGTTCCGTGCCCCAATTCCAAGCATTTGTAGCATCTCACTATGTTGATCCTTTCTCTCACTCTACACTGTGTCCATCCCACTCCGATTTTGTTTTGCCTCAGTAGCGTCACCGCCACAAGTTTAGGAACACCGATTGTGGCCGTTTTTTCCAAAATTGGTCACGCTTCTGCCAGGATATATCATTCCTCCATTCCCAGTGTGGTGCGCTCTGAATTCACGCCTTAGGAGATCCGTTAGCTTCCAGAATGTTTGATCCAATTTATACATTTGATTCTGTTTTCTCTTATTGACTCTACTGCAGTACTGTTTTTTTCCTCAAGCGGAACTCGTGCTGTCACCTGGAGTGCTTCTTGGAGTTCCTCTTTCATTGATGACCCATTTATATATGTATATAAATAGGATAGACTCTGTTCTTTGTTACTAGATTAATTCCTGTGACTTTTCTTAGAACTTCAGTTTTTTTCCGAAGTTCTGTTTTCCCTCCCAAGTTTGTCTGAAGGATTCTTAGGTGGTTTCTATTGGGTGTACCTGTACTTGGGTGTTTTCCTTGGGTCCCCCATCTTTTCTCCCTCTTTCGTCCGCTAATTTTTCCAAGGGTTTACTCTTAGATCCACCCTTCTTTCTGCCTACGTCTTCTACTATTGCTCTGAAAATCGGACACCTAATACAGTCCGCTCTAAGTGCAGTTTTTTACTTTGTGTGCCTGACGCCGGCATCTCATGCAGTTGGCTGAACGGTCCTCCCCCTTACATTCTTGGGTTCTGTGCCCCAATTCCAAGCATTTGTAGCATCTCACTACGTTGATCCTTTCTCTCACTCTGCACTGTGTCCATCCCACTCCAGTTTTGTTTTGCCTCAGTAGCGTCACCGCCACAAGTTTAGGAACACAAGATTGCGGCCCCACATTTGTTTTCTCATCGACTTTACTGAACTATTGCCTTTTTCCTTGAGCGCCACACCTGCTGCCACCTGGAGTGCTTCTTGGAGTTCCTCTTTTGTTGCTGACCGTCAGTATCGTATATAAATAGGATAGACTCTGTTCTTTGTTACTAGTTTAATTCCTGACCTTTCATTGCACTGCCTTTCTTAGAGCTTCAGTTTTTTCCAAAGTTGGTCATGCTTCTGCCAGGATATATCATTCCTCCATTCACAGTGTGGTGCACTCTGAATTCACGCCTTAGAAGATCCGTTAGCTTCCAGAATGTTTGATCCAATTTATACATTTGATTCTGTTTTCTCTTATTGACTCTACTGCAGTACTGCTTTTTTCCTCGAGCGGAACTTGTGCTGTCACCTGGAGTGCTTCTTGGAGTTCCTCTTTCATTGATGACCCGTTTATATCATATATAAATAGGATAGATTCTGTTCTTTGTTACTAGTTTAATTCCTGTGACCTTTCGTTGCGCTGCCTTTCTTAGAGCTTCAGTTTTTTCCGAAGTTCTGTTTTCCCTCCCAAGTTTGTCTGAAGGATTCTTAGGTGGTTTCTATTGGGTGTACCTGTAATTGGGTGTTTTCCTTGGGTCCCCCACCTTTTCTACCCCTTTTGTCCGCTAATTTTTCCAAGGGTTTACTCTTAGATCCATCCTTCTTTCTGCCTACGTCTTCTGCTATTGCTCTGAAAATCGGACACCTATTACAGTCCGCTCTATGTCCTGCCTTCTTGCAACCTGTACAGAATTTCTCTGCCGTGCAGTTTTTTACTTTGTGTCCCTGATGCCGGCATCTCATGCAGTTGGCTGAACGGTCCTCCTCCTTACATCTTGGGTTCTGTGCCCCAATTCCAAGCATTTGTAGCATCTCACTATGTTGATCCTTTCTCTCACTCTACACTGTGTCCATCCCACTCCGATTTTGTTTTGCCTCAGTAGCATCACCGCCACAAGTTTAGGAACACCGATTGTGGCCGTTTCACCCCCAATTTTGTTTTCTCATTAACTTTCCTGCAGTATTGCCTTTTTCCTTGGGCGCCACACCTGCTGCTACCTGGAGTGCTTCTTGGAGTTCTTCTTTTGTTGCTGACTGTCAGTATCGTATATAAATAGGATAGACTCTGCTCTTTGTTACTAGTTTAATTCCTGTGACCTTTCATTGCACTGCCTTTCTTAGAGCTTCAGTTTTCCAAAGTTGGTCACGCTTCTGCCAGGATATATCATTCCTCCATTCGCAATGTGGTACACTCTGAATTCACGCGTTAGAAGATCCATTAGCTTCCAGAATGTTTGATCCAATTTATACATTTAATGCTGTTTTCTTTTATTGACTCTACTGCAATACTGCTTTTTTCCTCGAGCGGAACTCGTGCTGTCACCTGGAGTGCTTCTTGGAGTTCCTCTTTCATTGATGACGTTTATATTATATATAAATAGGATAGACTCTGTTCTTTGTTACTAGTTTAATTCCTGTGACCTTTCGTTGCGTTACCTTTCTTAGAGCTTCAGTTTTTTCCGAAGTTCTGTTTTCCCTCCCAAGTTTGTCTGAAGGATTCTTAGGTGGTTTCTATTGGGTGTACCTGTACTTGGGTGTTTTCCTTGGGTCCCCCACCTTTTTTCCCTCTTTCGTCCGCTAATTTTTCCAAGGGTTTACTCTTAGATCCACCCTTCTTTTTGCCTACATCTTCTACTATTGCTCTGAAAATCGGACACTTAATACAGTCCGCTCTATGTCCTGCCTCCTTGCAACCTGTACAGAATTTCTCTGCCTTGCAGTTTTTTACTTTGTGTCCCCCCTGATGCCGGCATCTCATGCAGTTGGTTGAACGGTCCTCCCCCTTACATTCTTGGGTTCTGTGCCCCAATTCCAAGCATTTGTAACATATCACTATGTTGGTCCTTTCTCTCAGTCTACACTGTGTCCATCCCACTCCAATTTTGTTTTGCCTCAGTAGCGTCACCGCCACAAGTTTAGGAACACCGATTGTGGCCGTTTTTTCCAAAATTGGTCACGCTTCTGCCAGGATATATCATTCCTCCATTCCCAGTGTGGTGCGCTCTGAATTCACGCCTTAGGAGATCCGTTAGCTTCCAGAATGTTTGATCCAATTTATACATTTGATTCTGTTTTCTCTTATTGACTCTACTGCAGTACTGTTTTTTTCCTCAAGCGGAACTCGTGCTGTCACCTGGAGTGCTTCTTGGAGTTCCTCTTTCATTGATGACCCATTTATATATGTATATAAATAGGATAGACTCTGTTCTTTGTTACTAGATTAATTCCTGTGACTTTTCTTAGAACTTCAGTTTTTTTCCGAAGTTCTGTTTTCCCTCCCAAGTTTGTCTGAAGGATTCTTAGGTGGTTTCTATTGGGTGTACCTGTACTTGGGTGTTTTCCTTGGGTCCCCCATCTTTTCTCCCTCTTTCGTCCGCTAATTTTTCCAAGGGTTTACTCTTAGATCCACCCTTCTTTCTGCCTACGTCTTCTACTATTGCTCTGAAAATCGGACACCTAATACAGTCCGCTCTAAGTGCAGTTTTTTACTTTGTGTGCCTGACGCCGGCCACTCATGTAGTTGGCTGAAAGGCCCTCCCCCTTACATTCTTGGGTTCTGTGAACCAATTCCAAGCATTTGTAGCATCTCACTATGTTGATCCTTTCTCTCACTCTACACTGTGTCCATCCGACTCCGATTTTGTTTTGCTTCAGTAGCGTCACCGCCACAAGTTTAGGAACACCGATTGTGGCCGTTTCACTCCCAATTTTGTTTTCTTATTGACTTTCCTGCAGTATTGCCTTTTTCTTTGGGCGCCACACCTGTTGCCACCTGGAGTGCTTCTTGGAGTTCCTCTTTTGTTGCCGACCGTCAGTATCGTATATAAATAGGATAGACTCTGTTCTTTGTTACTAGTTTAATTCCTGTGATCTTTCATTGCACTGCCTTTCTTAGAGCTTCAGTTTTTTCCAAAGTTGGTCACGCTTCTGCCAGGATATATCATTCCTCCATTCGCAATGTGGTACACTCTGAATTCACGCCTTAGAAGATCCATTAGCTTCCAGAATGTTTGATCCAATTTATACATTTAATGCTGTTTTCTCTTATTGACTCTACTGCAATACTGCTTTTTTCCTCGAGCGGAACTCGTGCTGTCACCTGGAGTGCTTCTTGGAGTTCCTCTTTCATTGATGACCCGTTTATATATGTATATAAATAGGATAGACTCTGTTCTTTGTTACTAGATTAATTCCTGTGACTTTTCTTAGAACTTCAGTTTTTTTCCGAAGTTCTGTTTTCCCTCCCAAGTTTGTCTGAAGGATTCTTAGGTGGTTTCTATTGGGTGTACCTGTACTTGGGTGTTTTCCTTGGGTCCCCCACCTTTTGTCCCTCTTTCGTCCGCTAATTTTTCCAAGGGTTTACTCTTAGATCCACCCTTCTTTCTGCCTACGTCTTCGACTATTGCTCTGAAAATCGGACACCTAATACAGTCCGCTTTATGTCCTGCCTCCTTGTAACCTGTACAGAATTTCTCTGCCTTGCAGTTTTTTTACTTTGTGTCCCCCATGATGCCGGCATCTCATGCAGTTGGCTGAACGGCCCTCCCCCTTACATTCTTGGTTTCTGTGCCCCAATTCCAAGCATTTGCAGTATCTCACTATGTTGGTCCTTTCTCTCAGTCTACACTGTGTCCATCCCACTCCGATTTTGTTTTGCTTCAGTAGCGTCACCGCTACAAGTTTAGGAACACCGATTGTGGCCGTTTCACTCCCAATTTTGTTTTCTCATTGACTTTCCTGCAGTATTGCCTTTTTCCTTGGGTGCCACACCTGCTGCCACCTGGAGTGCTTCTTGGAGTTCCTCTTTTGTTGCTGACCATCAGTATCGTATATAGATAGGATAGACTCTGTTCTTTGTTACTAGTTTAATTCCTGTGACCTTTCATTGCACTGCCTTTCTTAGAGCTTCAGTTTTTTTCAAAGTTGGTCACACTTCTGCCAGGATATATCATTCCTCCATTCACAGTGTGGTGCACTCTGAATTCATGCCTTAGAAGATCTGTTAGCTTCCAGAATTTTTTATCCAATTCATACTTTTTGTTTTTTCTTATTGACTTTACTGCAATACTGCTTTTTTCCACAGGCGCCACTCCTGCTGCCACCTGGAGTGCTTCTTGGAGTTCCTCTTTCGTTGCTGACCATCAGTATCGTATATTAATAGGATAGGCTCTGTTCTTTGTTACTAGTTTAATTCCTGTGACCTTTCATTGCACTGCCTTTCTTAGAGCTTCAGTTTTTTTCAAAGTTGGTCACACTTCTGCCAGGATATATCATTCCTCCATTCACAGTGTGGTGCACTCTGAATTCATGCCTTAGAAGATCCGTTAGCTTCCAGAATTTTTTATCCAATTCATACTTTTTGTTTTTTCTTATTGACTTTACTGCAATACTGCTTTTTTCCACGCGCCACTCCTGCTGCTACCTGAAGTGCTTCTTGGAGTTCCTCTTTCGTTGCTGACCTGTCTGTATCGTACATAAATAGAATACATTCTGTCTTTGTTACTAGTTTAATCCCTGTGACCTTTCATTGCACTGCCTTTCTTAGAGCTTCAGTTTTTTCCGAAGTTGGTCGCACCTCGGCCAGGATATATCCTTCCTCCATTCGCAATGAGGCGCACTCTGAATTCACACCTTAGAAGATCCGTTAGCTTCCATATTTTTTTATCCGATTCATACAACCATTGGATAAACTGTCTCATTAAGTTTCTAATGTTCGGTTCGACTGGGTCGATGTGGTGTTTAATCGGTGCAGTCACTTCTACTTTGAGATGTACAACATTTCTATGAGACCATACAAGCTCCTGCATTCCCGTTAGTAAGAAAACCCTTTATAACAATTAGAGAGCTGGGTAAAAACGGTTCCAGTCATTAGTATTACAAGCGCGACTGCTCCAGAGAAATACCACAACAAATGTACGTTACTTTGTAAAGACGGAAATGATCCGACTGGCTTCCTTTCCAGGAATCGAACGTCACACATTGATCATCACAGAATGGCTTGTTTAAGGCCTTTTAGGAGCGATACACCTTTAAACATTACGTAATTCACTAAATACGTGGTAAGCTATTGTATTGTGCATGAAAATGAATGAATAAATGAATGAAACTTTATTTAGGTTTAAGTTTAGATTTACAAGAATTGCACATTTTCAATAAGGTACAGGAGTATGGAATTAAAAATTTACTTATTATATTTACGAAAAATGTTATGCCTAAATAAAGAAAGAAAGTGGTACAGTCACTAAGGTAGCAAGCTACCAGCGTGTGACCCATTCCAGTTTCTCACGTTTATTGATGAGTGCATTACATTATACCATAATAATACCTACTGACAGGCTATGCTGTACTACAACACAAAAAAAAAATAGCATTTTAAGTTAGTATTACATAAATGAGGAATTAAGAGTTTACTGTGAAAATTTTACATAGTATATTTTTACATATATTTTACATAGTATACATTTTGATTCAGACATGTTGCTAAAGTCTTTATACAAATAAATTTTTTACTTGGGTTTCATTAATGGATCTTAGCCAATTTTTACACTTTTTTGTATATTTATAGAAAGTTTGACAAGTTTTTGTGCTTAAAGGCAGTTCATTGAATATTTTAGGTGCCATGTATGTTATGCATTTTTGAGATATTCTTTTAGATTTTTTTGGTATTTCTGCTATCATTTTTATAGGCTGTCTTGTATTGTAATATAAACTATTTACAAATGTTATTAAATTTTTGTTATTAAATATTTTTTGCAGCACTTTGTGCATGTAGGTCTTTCTTAGGTTAAGGATGTCTATTTCATTATACAAGAGATCTGTTGGATATGTACTATTCTTGTTTAGTAGAATCTTTAATGCTTTTTTTTGTAGGATTTCTAGCGAGTTTATTGTAGTCTCATAACTTGTGCCCCATGCTATACTACCATACTGCAACACTGAATGAAATAACGCATAATATACCATTTTTAAGTTTTCTTTGCTCATGAACCCTTTCAGTTTTCTTAAAATAAATATTGCCTTCCGTAGCTTAGGATGTATTGTACATGTTTATCAAAACGCAAGTGGGTATCTAAAATTATGCCTAGATACTTTACCTCTTCTGTTATATGTATTTTATTTTCACAGTCACATGTTATATTACTTTTATCGCATTCTTCATTGTGTAGTGTTATAATATCAAATGATGGTTTAGTACGAGAGTCCACACAAAATGGGAGACACTTAGTTTTTTCCCAGTTTAGAGTTAGTACATTGACGTCTAACCTAAATGGTCATATTGTTCATATTGCCTAGAGCCGATTCTGGTTTTGACGTCAACTATCTCAGAACTGGGGTCTGGTTGTTTACTTATGTGGAAAATATATGTTCTGGATAGTTTCGTTCTGGATATTTTACTGCACATAACCTTTCTGAAGCGAGAAGAGTATTTTTCTTGGGTTCTCCATAAATCAGCAACATATCCACCTTTTCACTATGTAAACATTATATAACTATTTTCTTTACTTGATTTTAACTATTACTAAATAACTACTTTAAATTCTCTAAAACAACGGGTATTAATATAAATGATAGTTATGTCACTAACAAATGACACGAGTTATTTTATTCAAAGGCTACCTTGTTTTATAGTTTAACTTGTAAAAAACAGTGACGCCTACCAATAAAAGTATTTAAAAAAGTATTACGTGTAATATAAATTACATGCATTATATAGAACATAACTTTTTAAAACATAGACAGAAAAAAATGGTATTTGCAAAAAGTCTGGTGATTAAGAGACCTTTTCAATGAATATAACACTATACAGAATAAAATTTTCTTCACAAGAGAAACGCATTTCCGTTGTTGAAAGAATCGCCCTGTACATAGTTTAATGGAAGATAAGGGGACATCAATTTGTGACCCCCACCATATTGTTTTTACTGTTTTATCCGAATACTTAAAATTTGGCACACGTTTGTGACAGTCGGGTCTACGTGTAATAATACCGTTTTTTAAAAATATAGGAAAAAATGTTTTCGGCTAGTGATCAAAAATTGACATGTATAAAAAGTATTATTTTTTTTAAACTACATATATTAATAACAGAAAATTTTTGACATCAGATTGTTCTTATAACAATACTCTTTTTTTAAAAAATACCCTTTATATTTTAATAAACATACCTTGGTGGTGCTGCAGCTAGTATATTTAATAAAGATACTGTGACTCGACATTACAACACATATACCAAAGCCGGGGCTGATTGGAAGTGGATTGTACTTTTCTCAAAACGCAGACAACAATTCCCTTTGACGTTGCCAGGACTGGGATTCGAACCCAGGAGAGATCGACAGGGCCCATAGTGGAGTCAAATTAAGATTTTAATGTGAATTGTCTGGTCAGGGCAGTTTTTCTGTTTTAACGTGTTCAAAGGGTCAGCTTAAGTTCACAGCTCAGTTTTGCAGTTTCTGCGAGGTCGGCGTATTGTTTATTTAAACAATTTAATTTTGTAGACTGTGTTTTACATCGTTTTTTTAATACCTCGAAATCTGTAAGTCCTATGGAAAACAATAAAAAGAAGGAAAATGTTTGTTTTGAGCTGTGCAATAAAAGTACATAAACTATAATTCATTCCAATTGTTATTATTATTTAAAAAAAATTGAACATTGCAAAATTATGCATTTTTAAACAAATCACTGTTCTTTCAAAAATATAGCTTTTGTAAAGTACAATCAGCACTTAAAATCTCAAATCAAAATGATTACTAAAATGGCTCAAATATACAATTTGTTGCTAAAACTGCACCCTTGTGAAATCCTGCCATCCAGAAATGTGTACGATGGCTCAAATTGTAGCATTCCATAAGTGCTTTAAGATCACGGAGAAAAACATTTTTTTTTTCAAAATTTAAATCCGTTTTATTGCAGTTTATAGCTTTCGAAATTTTAGTCATAAACAAATTCAAGTAACTCTCTAGTTTTTTTATGAAATCAAAAACGGTAAATGAGTAATTAAAGTAGATTAAAAATCTAACTTCTGAAAAAAAAATTAATGCTCTACTTGCATTTGAAGCTGAGATACGTTAGTGAATCGATATGTCTTCTTAAAATTTGGGCTGATTATTCTCCAATTTTGTTTCTGCTATTTGAAGATAATCTAAAGCTACATTGTTAAAATAACATCGAATAAAGCGGCTCTGAGAACATAATGCACATTTTCAATTTTTATAACTTTTTAATTTTTGCCACGAAAATGGTAAACCAACCTAACATGAACAACTACCATTATGTTCATGTATACAGCTTTGTAAAACTTTACTGATACAATCCGAGATATCCGCATCCTGAATAAAAAGTGCTAGTCGCCTTATCCACAGGGCTATTGAGCGACTAAAGTCCGGTTTGTAAAACATTTAGACATATTTGGTGATTTTCGAATCTCTAACAAAATCGCTAACTTTCGGGCCTCTATACAATATCTTTTAACAATTCTAGCTTTGGATTATTTTCAAGTATCAAATCATTTCCGTGATCTTAAAGTACTTATAAAAAGCCACAATTTGAGCCATCGTACACGTTTCTTGGTTTTGATGGCAGGATTTCACAAGGGTGCAAAGTTTTAGCAACGATTGTATATTTGAACCGTTTTAATAATCATTTTGATTTGAAATAGTAAGTGGTAGTTGTACTTTATAAAAGCTATATTTCTCCAAAATTTCATTGAATATTATCCATTATTTTTTAAAGAACCGTGATTTGGTTAGAAACGCATAATTTTGCAATATTCAATTTTTTTTAAATAATAACAATTGGAATGAATTTTAGTTTATGTACTTTTATTGTGCAGTTCATAACGAACATTTTCCTTCTTTCTGTTGTTTTCCATAGGACTTTAACATCAATTAAACAATACATATAACTATTAACAGTCTCAAGAGTAAAAAATGCCATTTGGCTCAGGTACCGTTTGGTTTAAACAATATTGTTATAGATTAATACTGAAGTTCTAATTACACTCAACCATTATTAAAGGCTTTGGCACTTTGCAGTTACAAAAATTTTAACATCAGTTAAACATTACATATAACTATTAACAGTCTCAAGAGTAAGGTTAGGAGATGATGGAGACTCCAATATCGAATGGAATTTTTTCTAAAGTAAGTGCTTTAAACAGACAAAAAATCAACTTGAGCTCTAGATAATGCTATATATTAAGGAAAAATAGTATTTGGGAATTTATTTATTTTTATTACTGCCTAATTACAGTAACAAAATGGCGACATTTTTATAAAGGAAGTGTGAAGACGCACATTGTTTCGGTCGTAACTTCTTTATTTTTCATTCTACAGAAACAAACAAAAAATCATGTTAAAAATTAAATTGTTTAAATAAACAATACCCCGACCTCACAGAAACTGCAAACTGAACTGTGAACTTAAGTTGATCCCCTGAACATGTTAAAACAAAAAAGCTGCACTGACCAGACAGTTCACATTGCGAGTTTTTTAATCCTAATTTGACTCCACTACTAGTCTGGTTCTATCATACAATAATACTTATCATCGGCTCTCTCGCGTGCCAAAGTTCAATAATTTTAACCAAAATAACTACATTAAAATGACGCATCGTTGGTATCTTCGGTGTCATGTTCCTGTGTGAATTATAGTCGAAGTTTTTTGTTAAACTGATCCAATTTTTATATCTAAAAGTGATATGTTCTACATCCTGTATATTACATTCGGCCATGCTAAAATTTGTGATAAAGTTATGATTTTTGCTGTTGTATGTATGATTACTAAAGATTTGAATCAAATTTTTGCTCTCCCAAAACCACGTAATAGACCAGTTGCAGAGAAAAGTACACACTGTTAAATAGTGGGGAACAACAGATTAAAATTTGAGAAATTACATTGAAAAACATCATAGGCTATTAAAAATATGGTGAGTTACAAGTCTTTCGGTCAAAACACTATCAGAACCGTTATAAAAAAATTTGACAAACATAATTGTAGAGAAATTTCCTTAGTGAGTCCCACAATATTTAATGTGTGTGTTCTTTATTTTGCTGAAATCCAAATGGCATTAGACCAAATTATACATTTTTTATTTCTGTTTTGAACTGGAAGGCACCTTTTTATTAACAGTACAGATTTTTCCATAATGTTAATCTTTTGAGTTAAAATAAAGCAAGACTACATTTTTAAAGCTGTCCACTCCATGTGTTGTGTGTCTACAATTTTCCGACATTTTATTCACGCAATAAAAATGATTGAGGCAACTGTCAATATTTTCACGATGGACTCGAATTATTTTGCAATATATGTAGACCTGTAGGATAATAAGTTGTTTTTATATAAATAAATTGCAATTTCGATTATTTCTTAGAAGCCTTAAACATTAAACATAATTTTAACACAACGGCCAGGAAAAAAATATTTATATGTATTATGATGTGAATAAATCTGTAAACAACTTTCTATTTTTGGTTAAATTTTGTAATTATTTATCTCATTTAAATATATAGCTTTATATTATATATACACGTTGAAAATTTAAGGTTGTTTATTAATTTGTTTGCAATCCTTGTGACTTACAAAGATATATTTAAAGAAATAAATTAAAATAATTAGATGAAAATTGATAATGTATAAAAAAAATGCTTCTTATATTGCAAAATGTAGAACATTAATATATTGTAAATTTGTAATATTGGTTTTTTGGTAAATGTGAGTTACTAGCTAATTTGTAAATAATTCACTTTAAAAATTATAGTTTATTACTGCTATAGATTAATAAATTTAAAATTAGTACGTATTCTCTTAATTTCCCGTCTGCCAGTTTTTAAACAAAAATACTATTTAGTCCTTTCTCTAATTCAAAAATTGTACCCCGAGATGTACCCAAACTTTGACCTCATTAAGTATCACACTAAGCTGTCAAAACTGGGATGCTCTGAATGAGGGACACACGTCTACGTCAATCATGTTAGAATGATATGTCAACAGACAGAGCCATGTATTTCTGTAATGGCCAATCTGATCATGATTTTTTTTATTTTGGTTCGGATTTTACCAGCCAGAAAATTATGAATGTATAAAAACCTGCACTCAAGATATCCCATAGAACGTATCTAAAGTTATTTGCTGAATACCCAAAACAATATTTTTTAACGTATCTACGTTCCGTGCAATCTCGGAGGATCTTATTGGATTAGAATATCTGTATGATAGGATAACAGTGGATACAGCTATTCGGACACTTCGGAGCAACAAAATTCACGAGCACAAATGATTTCTACACATGAAAAAATTATGAAACAGTACATTTATCTAATAGTCCATCGTATGGCAGCAAAAATGCACCTCATTCGATTTTTTGCTATTTGTCAGTAGGTGCAAGAGGAGGGGGTGAACTAGAGGTTAAACCTCTTGGTGGTCAGAGCGGTCATGTGATACGTAAAATTCAAACTGGAATTTGACATAAGATTTTTGATGAAATTTTTTGCTGTCCATTTGGTACATGCTTTAAGATGCCCTAAAAGATCCAAAAATAACCTTGACAGCATTTTTTGCGGTCAGGTCTGGCGACCAGGTCCAGCTTCCGGAAATTCTGAAAAAACTGCTCCCAGTGCTATGATGGAACGTGGCAATTTTTTTTCAAAGATCGAGATATTGCTTAAAGTGGTTTTTATGAAGCTAAGATACTTTTGACAGCATTTTTTTTGTGTCACAAAACGGGTTAATATGCAAAAATGGGTTTTGCCAGGTCGTCCAGAGGAAGCTGTTGTTTGTAGAGGATGTGATATCAGAACCAATGGTCTGGATCTGGATCTGGATTGTTTGGCGGGGGGTGAGCTTACGCTCACATGCACTCAGGCCTCATAAGCGGGCCCATTGTGCTGCCCCCGTAAGTGGTGGCATGTCCACCGAGCCTCTCATTGCTCAAGCCAACCAACACTTGTGATGTATTTGAGGAGAAGACCAGGTGAGGCGCCACCTATGCTGGCCATACTGGGCCAGAAGTCCCCCAGTATGGAACCAATGGTCTAGAAAAGGTTTTCTGTTAACTGAAAATGTTTACACTTGACAGCATTTTTCTATGTAGTGGTATGTTTTATTTACTCAATTTGATTTGATATTTTTTATACTTTTATTTTAAATAATATTGAAAATTACATTTTACTAGGGGATTTAAACATTAATCTTATGGCTGGCGGGACTTCAGTAAACTTCTTAAACAACTTATTGCTTCAACATAATTGTAAACAATTAATTAATTCACTTGCCAGAGAGTCTAACGAAAGTGAATCTCTCTTTTGGACATAATTATTGTTAATGACACCTCTTTGACATTCATGCATCCCTCAAAAACCACCACCTCTTCTACCAAAAAACATAAGCCCTGGTTCACTGATAACGTTAGGATTATTAGGAAATTGAAGGCAAAGTCATAGTTATACAGATACAAAAAATTCAAACTACCGGAACATAGACGTTACTATTGCAGCTAAGAAATTTTTGTAACGACTCCCTAAAATCTGAAAAACAGGCTTATTTTAAGCATAATATTGATACTTGTAGGAAAAGTAATAAACACCCAAGGAACAATTTTGATTTCTTAAATATATACAAGGATGCTATAAAACTATTCATAAAATGCCTCGAAAAATCTATTTTGCTGTAACAATATCCTTAATACCATCATAAAGCGACTTGTAGACTAAAAGGGCCCACCCTATGAAGGTTGTTAAGGACTTTTTAAATTCCAGCATATAACTCCCTAGTGAGGCATAATGCCGCCGCTCTTGAAAACCTTGTTCGGACCGTTTTAAAACCTATTTTAAAGCTGTCGGAAGCTTTTTTATTAGCTTCCTGCATTTCGCTACCTTAAAACTGGTTTTTAAAACTCTTATAAGTCTGTATTAGAACTGAGAAGGTCCACAAAGAAATCCAAATAATTTTTTTATCGCATTTACTTTTTCTAAACTGATTTAAGCAAACACACCATCAGACTTATTGAAGATAAAATGGAATTTGAAATTTATAAAGCGTAAAGTGGCACTATAACCTCTCTAAGGCCGATTGAAAAGGTAATAAAAAGACATCGGATATGACAAAAAATTAAAACCAACGGCAGTTTATCGCTAAAACTACAAAAGAAAGGCCCAAAAAACAAGGGCGCCTCAGAAATAATAATGATTTTAATATCCATACAAAATTTGCATAGACGCGTAATCAGCAAATTTAAAAAAGTAGGCTGCTTCTCGATTCCCACGGTAATTTTCAGTCGTTTCTTGTAATTCTACCTTAATTTGCAAAAGAAAAAGTGATAATTATTAATAATTATAATTGTGAGATTGACCTTGAATATTTTTATATAACAAGAAAAACAGGGCCAGCCAACTAAAAACCTAATTGTCATTTTACAGTCCTCTCATTAAACTATATATTCTAATAATGGTAATGGCCTAGAACATTTACTCTAAATGAGGTCCTTTTAGTCTTTTTGTATACTATCACAAATAATCCCTTCCTTACATAAATGCAAATGCACTTGGCGAAGATCACATGGACTTGATAAAAGCTGTAATAAAACGTTTGGGATTTAAAAGAACCGCCTCCGTTGACATTTGTCCTTTTAAAATGGCCACTCTTATTTATTTTCTTCCACCTTTCCAAAAAAGACATAATTACATATCAGTAAGTCGTGAAATGCTTTTAAAACACACACACACACACACACACACATGCATCAGCAACATTTGAGGCAAACATATTGTTTGTTATTTTTATAATAAATGTTTTATTGAGATTTTAGAAAGTGTTTTATGGAATTAAAATTTGCTTTTTAGATTTATAGAGGCTTTTTTTTCTTCATAACGGTTTCATCACAACATTTGTCAAGGATGTTTTAAGAGTCTAGTTTTGTAATGGCCTTTAATAAGTACTAATAGGCACAGGGCCGACCCGTCCATATAGGCAAACAAGGCGACGGCCTAGGGCGCTCGAATTTGGGGGGCGGTATGGCGAGGGCGGGGGGATGGGGTGACAGTAGTGACCCCGACCACGCGGAGTGCTCAGCTGTGCGTTATAACAACACCCACAATAAGCAGGGATTTCCCGTTCGCCTAGGGCGCCGAGTTTGGTTGGGCCGGCCCTGAATAGGCATTGAAAATGTTTAGTTTTAAAAAGAATTTAAAATGCATTTATTGAAAATATGTTTAAACCATAAAGAATAATTTAAAGGCTCTTTAAATCTAAATGGAATTTAAGACGTTAATAAAACTAAGAAAGACCCATGTAGGTATGATAAACCCATTACAAATACATATCCTAGAAGCAAATTAACTTTATAATTAGGTCTTACAGAATGCTTTAAAACTTATCATATAAGAGCAAGTATACTTGAAGCCTAAAAGGCCATAACTACAACATCAATAAAGCACAAGACTATTTCCTAACCCTGACAAACCTTTCTTAAAACCTCCTCAAGTCCAAGTGACTTTTAAATTGTTCCTTGGGCAGCTATGGAATAAACTGAAATCTTGGGACATTGTCGACAATAAAGGTAAAACTATACTTTCTCTAATAACCTTAATTTTGATCTCGATGCCAATACTGTTAATGACTTTCTTCTTGATTCTGTCCTAAATACTACCAGCGATCCTGACTATACTTGGTGTTTTAAGTCATCCACATTCAGGGAAATTTGTTATTTTGAATTTAACCTTGTTGACACTGACATTGTTGAAAATCTAATTTTGAAACAGAAGCCTTGTACGACTGGGTCCAAGGGAATTTCAAGCAAAATGTTGCAATTATCTCTTGAGTTGGTTAGAGATCCATTAACTCATAACTATTCCTTTGAAACTGGTAGTGTTCCTGAGCAATGAAAAATAAGCCTTGTGAAACCAATAAATAAATGCAAAAATCCCGAAAGTCTAAGTGACTTATGTCTGTCATGTCTGTTCTCCTAAAAATTGCAGAAGGTGCCCTGCATCCTCAGTTAATTGACTATCTAACTGACAATGATATCATCGCGGATACACAATCAGTCAATAGATGATGAAACAATTCCTCGTGCCGTTACTCTACAGAACCTGGGACTTGTCATGAGTAATAATTTGAAATTTACAGATTAAGTCAGTTATGTCTGTCAAAAAGCTTACATTTTCTCCATATAGAAACCTACTAGATCCAAAAACTAAAATAATGTTAACAGAAGTATTAGTCCTGTCCCACTTTAACTCTGCTGACGTAGTATACGGGCCATGTCTTAGTCAGGAAGATAAATATCGTCTTCAAAAAATGCAAAATCATACTGTTAGATTCATAACAGATGTCCCAAGATTTCATCATATTACTCCCTTTTTAAGATTTACAAATACTTAAACTTGAGGATCGCCGTTTACTTCACACATTAGTCATATTTGTTAACAATATTATACTTTATAAATCCCCTAAGTACCTATTTACTAAAATAGAACGAAGAAGGTGATGTTCGTGCAAGAGAATTAAGACCAACTGACACATCTCTCTCAATTCCTCGACACAATAGTGCTGCATTCCGCAAATCATTTACTTTTCTGACCTCTTACTGCTATAATAACCTACCAGTTGAACTGCACAGTATTAATCCTGCTAAATTGAAACCTATCCTGAAGTCCCTACTCCTAAATGAGGAATTATCATTTTTAAATCACCAATTGTGTTAACGACAGCAGATTCACTACGTGTGCTGCACTCTCTTCATGTATGTTTTCTAATAACTTAATCTTGTTAATTTTGTCCTTTTATCCTTTTTGTTCAGGGTTAGGTTTAATTTCAGTCTCTGTATCTAATCCCTTTGTGCAAATGTATTTGACATTTTGGACAATAAATTATTATTAATTAAGCAAATTGTGATCATGAATTTGGTTATTTCAAAAAAATTTCTTTTAAAACGGGTGAATATAGGAATGGTGAATGGGGTAAAACCACTACATAGAAAAATGCTGTCAAGTGTAAAAAATTTTAATTAACAGCCATACAAACATTTTTAGAGTAAAAAACTTTTTAGACAAGCCGTTTTTTCGGAATTTCCGGAAATTGGACCCGGACGCCATACCTGGCCATGAAAAATGCTGTCGAGGGTATTTTTGAATATTTTAGAGCGTCTCAAAACGTGTATCAAATGGGCAGCAAAAAATTTAATCAAAAACTTGATGGCAAGTTTCAATCACATGTCCACTCCGACCGCCAAGAGGTCTAACCCCTACTTCATTTCTGCTGCCCTGTGATAGACTATAACGTTATTCAGGAAAGTAGACAAACAATTAAGAATGAAAATTACTTATTCTATATTATATATGAATTTTAACAACTTCTTTGAGATAAATTGCCAGATTTTTTAATGTTTCTATTAAGAAAATACATTTTGTAAAAGAGCGTTTTTGCATTATGACTTAATTCAATAGCGTGGGACATGTGTGTTGGTGTTCTTTCATGTAATTATTAAAAATCTTTAAGGACTCTCCATTGATTTGCTCAAAAATCTCATTTATTTTTTGACACTGCAAGAAAATCTGAATTTGATTTCATTAAACAACACTAACGCATATAGTTTTTACACCATTCTGTGTGCTATTTCATCCACGAGAGCACTCCATACATTTAATTGCAATTTATTCGAAAGCTGCTAATCTTAGAAAAAAAGTTTCAAATAAAAAAGTTACATCCATCCTTTATCTTTATTTCTTTTCGATATACTTCCCAAGTAACACATAAAGTCACGGGAACGTTCGGCGATTATAAAAGCCACGATAAAGTGGACCGCTACCATAGGCTGCCACGTCCCTGCTACGTGGCAGCTACGTAGCCACCACCAAAATGGGGAAAATTTTTAGTCGCTGGGTAGTGTTTCGGGTAACCCCAACCTCTATAGATGTGAATATGTTTAGTTACTGTAAAGGATCGGGGTAGTAGCGGGTAATACTCCGCGACTCGGTGGCCTAGTCACCGCTACGTGGCTGCCTAGTAACTGCCACTTTCACTTTCTAAAATGATGTTTATCTCTTAGCGACCTCTTTGTTTTTTTTTCTTTTATAACAATGGCTCAGTGAAATAATATACCAAAAAAATATGTACTTTAGGTGCGTGTTTAAAGTACTTCTTTAACCGTTTTTTCAAACGCAAGTTTCTTTTTTGATATAAGTTGACATATTAAATGATAAAATTTCAACGCGCTCTCAAAATAACTTTTTTTCGCAATTTTTTGACAAAATAATTTAAAAAGGCAACATTAAAAAATTTAAATATTTATTAGGGAAACATTTGGAATACTTTCCAAATCATTTTTCGTAAAAGTTTATGATAAGATATTGACATAACCATTGTCTATTTTTGATTAAAACCTTTTTTTTTTTTTTTCTATAAATTTTAACAACTAATAATGGCCGATTTTAACAAAGGTACTATAAGGTTAGGCCTTCCTCCATAAAGTATAGGGGACTACCCCATTTTACCTCTAAAAGATCTGTGACTTTGGTGACCCAATAGCAACTATCCTGATGTGACTCTATAGTATCAAATTCTATTTTGGAACTGTAAAGTACCAACAAGAACTATTTCGCTACCCATGTCGTCACTAAAATGCCACGATACTTTAAAGTTCCAAGTGATGGTCACTGGAAATATTCTGGAACCTAGATTGCCTCTCTATGTACTCAGTTACTTTATTTAGGCATCTTAGTGGCACTGGTGGGTGGCAGTAACTGATTCACTGGTATTATATAGTTTTTGCCACTATAGAGTAACAATAAAATGATACTGCCTAGTTCCAGTAACTACCCAAATGTTACTTTAACTTTGGGTGTTTACAGTTCCAATAAATGGTATCGGTGTGGTAAAAGAACCATATAAAGTAGTCTTACCCAATAAAGTAGCAATATTAGTACCAGGGTGTACCCCAGGAACTAAGACTTCGTAGCAAAACCGAAACCGAAAGGATTTGGTACCATGTGTGTTACTTGGGTTGTTATCTATTTCGAAAAATAAAAAAGTTTCTCGCTTGTTATATTCACACTTGTAAATTTTCACAGTTTATTGACATATAGCCTTAGAAGAGAAAATCATATCATAAGCATACCTTATCAAAATATGACCTTCATATTAAAACATTATAATGTAATTCACAAAAGATCTTTTAGGTCGAGGTGAAGAAAGGCCAACCCAGGCCCAAGCGACTCCTTAAACAATCTACAACACTTTGGTAAAGGTAATTTTAGTTTACATCTAAAAAAAATTGACCCAGCTGACCGTCAAGTGGAGACTGGGGTACGGGGAATTCTACGTGTGAGCGTATCTCTCTTTCATAATATCATAGTCTCGAAGTTATTCTTACTTTTGGATGCAACTGTATACTCTGGCTTTAGTTCCTGTAAAAGTTTTGGAGCTGTTTGTGAACCAACACCTATCTGCTCTTTGCAAGTGGCTTTTATTCGGATCCCAGGAAAAAGGATCTTGGACAGGACAGTCTTGCTTTGTGGATTACCTTTTCCAAGTGGGAGTTCCAGAGTTAAGAAATTTATTTAAGGTAATACCAAAATACTTCACTTATACAAATGGAATAGTTTCACCCAATAAGGAAGGTGGTTCAAAATTACCCAGCTTCCTTTTTCTGGTGAAGGGCACTATTATTTGCTTGACCTAACTCCATTGGATTTCTCCGTTTCTGGTTTTGGATTGTTTGGTGAGGGTCACATGCACTCAAACATCAAAGATGTGGTAGCCCAGATGGTAGTGGCATACACCGCCAGACGGGCAGGGTGCTACCAGTACTGACTATGTTGGACCAAAAGTCTCCCAACATGAATCCTCTTTTTGTTGAGAAAGTAAGACAGTGACACAACTCGTGCTAGGCAGACTGTTACACCCACTACACTTGGGGTTGACTATAACTTCCAGTGTGTGAAGATGTTTATTTAGTCTGCAGTGTCCTGTGGTAATCCTACAGGACATGGAGTAGATTACTCCTAAATATCTGGAAGTGCTTGCCTAGCTTACCTCTGGGTGTAACCAAAGCTGTCTGTAATTTGTTTTTTTTTTAACTATTTAACGTTGGCCTATTTCCGCTACTAGGGCCTATCACCGACGCCAGGAGACGAGCTACCCCCAACTTGGAAATTTTGCCGAACCTCTTCCCTTAAGAAGAGTAGGGATCTTTTACTTGCCTAACATTTAATAGACAAGAAACCGCCTGCTTTACATCCCCTCCGAAGGATGGTATATCCACTACGTAATCCTCGTCTGAAATTACGTTGCTTCCGCGTATACACTGATATACAAGCCGCTAGAAGGTGGGACGAGAACGTTGTATTTCCCAAGATGGGTCACCCATCCAAGTACTAACCGCGCTCGACGTTGCTTCAACGGATTATCGACTGATATTCACATTGAAGTCGCCTCTACGCTTGCCCCCCTGTCTGTAATTGCTGATGCTACTTCAACTCTGCATAGCATTTAAGAGTATAAATCTTTATGAGGGAACTGTAAACTGAATCTGAAGAGCTATTGTAGGTTCTGGATCATATACACAGTGGAGGGTGTGCTAGCAAGCCCAGCCCCCAACAGATAATCCATAGTCTATTAGTATTGATGATTATACTGTGTTAAAGTTGGAAGCTTCAATGCAGTGGGCCTTATCACAGCAACCCGTAAGGAAAAAAAAGGTTGTGAAACGTAAAAATTATTTGTGACTTGCATTTTGCCATGATTATTAAAGAATGTATTTTTGTAATAAGAAATCTTTTGGCTGTGGTTCAACTTCCATTAGCAGTAAAAGAATAGAAAAAAATTTTGAGTATAACTTGCAATAAGGTGGAAAGCATTGTAATTTCATATCCAAAAAAGGTTGTATAAAAATCCTCTGGAGTTGCTTGAAATCTTTAGTACTTTTTCTTTAGAGCATTCTAATATATCTATAATAAGTTTATATTCAATTTTGGATTATTTGTATTATTACCTAGTATACGTTCTCATAAATTTTATGCCATAAATAGCCCAAAAAATATCTATCTTCTCTATACAGTGCTTTATAATTTCAAATGGCCCATAGTGACCCATCATTTTAAACCGCTTGAAAAGTTCTATCCGTATATCGAAAAGAAATGAAATTGTTCGATCCATTTTTGGGATAAAGGCATAAATTAATTCTGTAATGATTAAAAATAAGTAGACAGAAAATCAGAAAATTATTTTATTAAATGTTCCAAGTGCGCTCCATTATTTGCTAAACAATAATACGGCCATTTTCAAATTCTTGCCGGACTTTTTGTAATGTTTTCTGGGATGTCTGTTTACATTCTCGATGTCTGTTTACATTCTCGAGTTATTCTAGCTTTGAGATCATCAACGTTTTCTGACTAAATTTTATAAACTTGAGAAAGAAATCAAGGGGCGTTAATTGTGGAGATTTTGGCGGCCACTCTTTCCAGTCCATTTCCCAGGAAATGGTTCATTCAGCCACTGCTTCATGGAAAGAGCATAATGAGGAGGAGCTCCATCTTGTTGGAAATGCAAATTGTGCTCTTCCAGCATAACCTTTCCGTCTTCATCGGTCTGGTTTTCTAACGACTGAGTGATGAGTGGAGTTACTACATTTTCTAAAAGTTCTAAATAGTGGTCCCCAGTGAGATCTTATTCACTCAGAATATCTACCCTCACATTGATCTACTCGGGATACTGTGTATAGTCCTTCCGAAACACGTGGCTTTTCATTGCCCCAATACTTACGTGTTTGTTAACAAATCCATTCAAGAAAAATGTCCATTCATCCCCAAAGCAAATATTTTTTAACAAATTTGTATTATCTGTGATTTTTTTAGTCATTTCTTCACGGAACTGTATCCTGGTGTCAATCATCTTCACTGAGTTGATAAATTTGCATTTTGTAAGGAAAGAACTTATTTGCTGTGAGAATCTTATGTACAGAACCAACAGAAATCTGAGTTAACTTGGCTACTTTTGGAATAGAAGTATTAGGATCCATAGCAAAATGACCAAGAACTTTGATCTGCGTTGCCTCGTCCAGAATTCTTGATTGATGATTTTTTATATTACACGCGGAACCAGTATTGTCAAATTTCCAAACTAAATCAAGTACATACTGGTGGCGTACACGTTTACCGGGGTGTCTATTGTTGAAAACTCGAACTATGCTACTAGCATAACGAATTTCACTTTCGTAAATCTAGATAATCTCTGTTCTTTCTGCCAAAGTATAAACCATTTTTCAAAAATTGTTTACTGTTTACCACACTAAACACTTAATGATAATATACTTGTATTTTACACCAATTTTTTTTTACTTTTATCTCAGAAGAGGATCGAACAATTTTATTTCTTTTTGGTATGCAGATAAAACTTTTTAAGCCATTTAAAATGATGGGTCACAAGATAGAGGGTACCATTTGGAATTATAAAGTTGGGACTGAAGGGGTAGAACACAAAAGGACCCCGCACTAATCTTATGGAAATTGGGTTTCGGTCAAATTTGCTCATATTACAGGATTTAATAGATCTTGACATCCTGATCAAAAGTCACCATGGGCACAAAGCTCTGAGTCTCGACGTTTCGGCTCCCACTTTGGAGCCATTTTCAAGAGAAACGGAAGAAGAATCGATAATATAAAGGTATATAGGAAGTCTAGGAAGGGTAAGGAATGGTTCGAGTCCGGGGCCTCAATCTGCCTAGTCCCCAGGTCGAACCTTGGTTCGTCTCTAAAATCTCAATCTCAGTTCTTAGAGAGAACTGATGAGTTGTGGGTTGAGGTGAGGTATTTATAGTAGGATTGGTGGGTGTGATGAGCACTGGTGCGGAACGGTTGCGCGTAGTAGGAGGGTCGCTGTGTGGTGTTAGTGAGGGTTGTATAGTTAGTGGAGATATTAGTGATTTCCAAGCAGTTGGAAGTCGAAGACTGTCGTCCCTTTTGTTTAAACAATTAGGACACTTCTCGATTTCAATTATTGCTTCGCGGATCGTTCGTGTTTTTCGGGAATATACAGGTGGTATTGTTTTTGTGTTGTCAAAGTCTATGATATGTCCAGTCTGGAGACGGTGTTGTGCTAGGGATGAGGTAGAGTCAGTATTTCTGACTGCTAGGCGATGTACGTATACCCTGTTGTTAATACGTCTGTTTGTTTGTCCAATGTAAGTTTGGGGACAGTCGGAGCAAGGTATTTCCCCAAAAGACCATATAACTATAGGTTCCTAAAAGTAACAAATTTCTGACGTTTAAACGGACCGGTAAACGGACCTAGCTCTTAAACTAAAGCATTCAGAGCTTTGTGCCCATGGTGACTTTTGATCGGGATGTCAAGATCTATTTAATCCTGTAATATGGGCAAATTTGACCGAAACCCAATTTCCATAAGATTAGTGTGGTGGCCTTATTTAACCAACAATGGTTCTGAAGTTGCCCCTCGAAAACTATATCGACGTGTTTTTGCTGAAAATCGTGTCTACTTCAGATGACGAGTTATTCTGGGTGGCAAGTTTTGAAATGAAAGCACTGTATAGATAAACTCTGTGTCAAAAAGATGCTGACTATAGCCTTACTGCCTGATGTATAGAAATTATTTTTACAACGCTTTGATTTTTACAAAAGAAATAAAACATGACTCGCAATTGTTCTTCAATTTCTTCATAATTTGAAAGGATTTGAAGAGTGTAAGTGAATATTTCCTTTTGAGGCGCATGTATTGGCGTTTAATAAATAAGAGGCAGATTTTTTTTCAAAATTATGAGATTTTTAAACCAAGTGACTGATACCCTGTGTAGTACCTAAGTACAGGCTTTATTATAATTTAGTCTTGCGGTAAAGCAAAATATTTATAAGATTATTGTGTGGGAAACTGTAAAATAAGTTATTATAATCAACACAATTTTAAACATTATACCTCAGCAAAAGAAATTTTACATTCCACAGTTAGTTTAAAATAATTTTCTAACATGGGACATTTCAAATTTCTTGGCGATTGTTGCATGCTAATATATATACGGTCAATTTCAATAGCAAAGTACACTAGCTTGGTATTAATACATGAATAATAAATAAATATTACCTTATAGAAAGCCATGGTGATAACTTGTAGTTCAACCATCCACAAATTCAAGTTGAAAAACTACTTGTGGCGTTTACCAATTGATTTTTGAATCCGTGCGTCAATTGAAGAAGTTTAAATTGGCACAGCTAATCAAACCGTATGGCATACGGTTACTCAGTACAGTTGCTGTTCGGTTACCACCGGCAATATTTTGGTAGGGAGTACGTTAAAGAACTTCACATTTACGGTCTTGAGTTTTCTTTTTCTACATTCCCGCTAATGACATTTCTCAGATTCTCACGCTGCTTTGCAGTTCTGTTGTTTGAAAACGAAAACTGCCATGGATTACACAGCATGGGTAGATGAAGCTTTAGTATAGAGAGTGTGGGGTGTGGGGTCAAAATACATAGGATTTTAAAATTTGTATTATTCCCTGATATATGAGGTTATTGTGTGTAAGCTGAAACCTATAGGGCGACCAAACTTGTAAACCCGCCTCTGGATATAATTAAGTACATTATGAAAGAACATAAACCATAAGACATATTAATGGTCTGTTCATTTTACATCCAATAATAGTGTTTCTACTGCGTTAAATAATTGTTATTATTATTATTATGTCTTTCTATTCCTGATTTCGTGAACTTATTTTGATGTGTAAATAAATTAAGATCTGAACACGATGACGTCACAGGATCTGAGTCTCAGTTTTAAAACTATGATCAATTTAAGCTAGTAACTTGAGTGACACCTACTGGAATAGCACCGAACTCAATCAAATAACTAGACAATAAACTTCAGTGTGATTGACTCGCACACTCGCTAAGTTTGCAAAAACGACGATGTGTTTGCCTGTATCCAACGCTTCTTGTGAACACGCGTTTTCCCAAGTCAATTTGGTGAAAATAGACTTGAGAAATAAATTGAAAACCGCAAATGTATCATCGCTTTTAAATGTCAGACAAGGGATATCGAAATTAGGAAACTGCACCAAGTTTAAACCAAAGAAAGATTAGATAGAATTTTTCCGTACAAGGTTTTCCAGCGCCAACTGGTGAGTCGTGGGCAACATGAAATCTCCCCCACTACCACACATAGCGGTCAGACGCGTGCAAGATTTGTAGAGTATGAGGTTCCTTAATATACAGCTTTTGGGTGAGAAGTCAGTGCGGAGATGAAAAGTCAGACTATCTATTCTGATTGGGCAGATTTCTAAATTCACCGGTGGATCGCACCGGTAAGCAATAACATTATTTGATTGGTTATTTTGAAAAAGTTAGCCAATCAGCTTCGTATTTTGTCTACCGGGTGCGTCCACCGGTGAATTTAGAAAAGTACGGATTGTTTCTTCTTCTGTGCTTTCAGCCTTCAATTTTTAGCGGGAAATTTAAATTCGGAAGTACCGAGCCAGCGCCCTCTGAGGGCAGATGCGTAACTAAATCCCCCACTGCCTACCACCACCATTACCGGGAAATTTAAACTCTTGACGCATCACACTGGTGTCACTGGATTTCTTAAAAATTAAGGAGAAAAGAAGCAATAAACGTGAAAAAATCGCTTTATTTTAAGAAATGAACATTTTGTATTGCACCCTTAACAAAACAAATATTACGAACAATAAGTGGACGTAAATAATATTATAATTTATAAATATTTTAGGTTTAATATCACCGGAAGCCAGAAAGAATTTGTAGATAATACTGTATTGAATACACTTAAGCCAGTATCCAGCTCCACAGTTGTTAAGCCAGTTCTGACAAAAAAATGAGTATATCAATCGAGTCGAATTCTTTAGAAATATTATCTTTAAGTAGTGTAGGAGCGGGCGTCAGAAATTTTTGGATGTTAGAAATTGTATATACATGTAATATTCTTTATCTATGGGTAGTCGCAGTTTAACGTCAGCATTAACACCGTTCTAATGTAAGATGTAAGTATAAATCCTCTATTAAAATACATTATCTTCATTCGAATATTTTAGATTATTATATGAACCAAATTGGAGAAAATACTGTAGGTACTGAATAATACTCCAAAGCCACGAGTCAGCTCCACAATAATTAAAACTTCGAGAAAAAATGAGAATATGGATCCATCTTTAAGTGCATGGTGTAGGAGCAGATCTATCTAATGAAGAACAAAGCAATAAAAATGTTAAATTATCAGATTCCAGTTATCCACTACAGCGTGTACTTGCCTTTGATGTCTTGTTCGAAATACCTGAACTCTGCCCAAGAGCAAGAAGAAGAGGAGGCTGTTGGTGCCAGAAGTTTGAGCATTTCTACCATTCAAAATTTTCTGGCGCAAACCGAAAGTAGAAGAAAGGTTACCAACTTTCTTTTGAACCGCGATAAGAAGCTAGATGATTACTTTAATAAACAGTCATTACCAGTCAGCAAAAACTCATCCTACACAACTGATTATTCAGAAAATGATGCGATCAATTGTACTGTTAAAGAAAATATAAATTTTCTTAACATTCAGTCTAAGAGGAGCCAGAGATAGACCCAAGAAATGGGCCTTCTTCTAAAGACTCAGATAATCCTTCACCAACAGCCTTTTCGAGAAGTTCATAATGTACTTCTGAAGTTTATTGGTAATTTACCTTCGGGTGGGTTTGTTAGTTAGACCACTTGAAGTAATACTTCAAGTGCTCTAACAAGCCTAATGTTAAATTATACATATGCACTTTTTTATAACCCCCATACCAAAGAGTCTCATGACTCGTTTCTTTGTTTGTTTTCAATTAGGATCAAGAGCACCTATTTTCGTTGGAATAAAATAAACTGTTACAAGTCTCGCTTCATGAAGAAGTAATATGAATTCAACAGAACTTATTATTATATTATCTGCATCACTATCGATTTTCAACTTAAATTCATGTCGTGAAATAATATGAATTTCAAAGTATATGTTCCGCAGTTTCAGTTGCAGCTTCACAGGATCTGCATTTGTCATCTTCTGCCATGCCCATGTTCTTGAAATGATATCTCAAGGGGCAATGGCCAGTTAGAAGGCCTGTGATCAGCCTTAGGTCAGACTTTTCCAGTTCAAGAAGCCTTGTGGCATTCTTTGTTGAATAGGTTATAAACCTTTTCGCTTGTCTTTGGCTTGGAGTATTCCTCCAGTAGGACTTCTTTTGTTCCTTTTCCCATTTTAAGAACTCCTCCGTTATGCGTCCTTTAGATAGGCCGCATAACGGTTCGGGTCCAAAAAATGGGACTATTCAGCCCCTTTTTTTAAGAAGCTATCAGCCAATTCGTTGCCTTCTATTCCCTCATGCCCTGGCACCCACTTCAAGGTAACTTTGTTTTTTGCCAGTTGCTTCAGAGATTGTCTGCATTCCCAGGCAATTTTTGACTCGAAGGTATAGGACCTGAGAGCCTTTAGTGCTGCCTAACTATCTGAAAGTATATAGATCTTTGCCCTTTGAGTGCCTCTGTTTAGGCATTCTTGGGCACATTGATCTATAGCAAAGATTTCTGCCTGGAAAATGGTTGGGGTGTTACCAAGGGCCTTAGATAGCCATTTAGGCCCTGCTACGCCCACACTAACGCCTTCGTTCATCTTGGATCCATCTGTGTACCAGATGTGTGACTCTTTCTCCAATCGTAGTACCCCGGCCCTGCTCGCCTGACGACTTTCAATCAGCACATCAAACAGGCAGTCGAAGTCCTGCTTGATTGGCATTGAGTCAGTGGGCTTGGTCATGGATTCGAATTGGATTAGCTCCAGAATCCTTAAGTGACCAACCAGGTCGCCTGGTCTGAATTTAAGTGCCTAATGCAGCCTTAAGGCACTAAGTGCTGCCTCTTTCCTTACATGCAAATGCAGTGAAAGTAAGTCCAGCATTGCCTCCAAAGCTGCTGTGGGACAGGAGCGCATTGCTCCTGTAGTCCCTAGACAGGCAAGGCATTGCAATTTCTGCAACTTTGCTTGTGCTATTTTCTCCTCTGTTTTTGGCCACCATACACATGATGCGTAGGTAACCATGGGTCTCACAACCGAAAGGTAGGACCAATGTATCATTTTCGGCTTCAGGCCTACGGCACGTTCAACTAATTGGTAACACCCGTTGCTTTGGTAAGTGTCCTTTCTAAGTGTGAGTTCCGGGTAAGTTTTTGATCCAGGATTACTCCTAGATACTTGACTTCACTGGAAAAATTCAGCACTGTTCCATTCAACATAGGAGCTCTCAAGTTGAGTTTTCTCCTTTTGGTGAATGGAACAATAACTGTTTTGCTCGGATTGACACTAAGACCCTCTGACGAGCACCATTTAGATATTATGTTTAAGGCAATTTGCATGTGGTTTGAGATCATAAACTCATGCCTGCCTCTGACAGTAATGACCAGGTCATCAGCATAGCCCTGAACGTTGAAGCCATAATTACTTAGCTTATGGAGGAGATCGTCGACCACCATTGACCACAGCAAGGGCAATAAGACTCCACCTTGTGGACAGCCCCTAACTGCAGTCACGGTGGCCGACTCGCTCCCCACATCTGTGGTAATTATTCTACTTCTTAGCATGGATTGTATCCATTTGATTGTTGGGGACTGTATTCCCCTTTTTTTCCGCGGCTCTTTGTATGGATTCATAGGAGGTGTTATCAAAGGCACCCTCTATATCAATGAAAGCACACAGAGCCAGTTCCTTTGCTGTAAATGTCTTTTCGATTCCTTTAACCAGGCCATGTAAAGCATTTATTGTTGATTTTCCAGGTTGATAGGCAAATTGTTTCGAGTGAAGCTGTTTCACTGTAATGATTTCGCTTCTGATCTGTTGATCTAGTAATTTCTCCATTTTTTTAAGGAGAAAAGAGGTTAAGCTGATGGGGCGATAAGATTTAGGCTCGTCTGGTGGACGTCTGCCTATCTTTGGGATAAACTCCGCCTTAACTTCCCTCCAAGCTTGGGGAATATACCCAAGATTGCTATAGCTAACCCGAAGGTAAATTACCAATGAACACTACCAAATCAGAGTTTATATGGGGCTGCATAAAATTTGATAAGCACATTGCCTAGGAGTTTTTTCTTAGAAGTGAGTCAGATATCTGTTTTACGACATGAATTCAAGATCGAAAAAGATGAGGGTTCATGCAATACTCTGAAATTCATATTACTTCCTCATGAAGCGAGACTTGTAACAGTTTATTTTATTCCAACGAAAATAGGTGCAGTTGTAGATTAACTAGTGTTGCAACAAGCAAAGAAACAAGTCGTGAGACTCTTTGGGTATGGGGATTATGGAAAAGTGAATATGTATAATTTAACTGAACACATCACTGGAAAATTTTTGTTGTCTCTGGGGAAACTCGATAACCGCAATGTCCTTAAGCAGTCTTTTATTACAATGCCATCATTTGCTCATGTATCATTTCATGCTAAGGTGCATTTTTCCTATGCCAACGTTAAAATTGTGCCTAGTTTTTTTGTTTGGATTCCGAATCAACAAGACGAGGTAGAAGTTACGTACACCACTTCTATGAATGACCACAGGGTCTTTCAACAAGCAATGTTCTGTAATAATAAGGTAGCTGAAATAGGGAGTATAGTTGCAATATCAGGTACAGAAGTTAATAGATGAAGGCTGAAGAGAATTGTCCATAGATGTTCCGAAAGTAATGTCAAGGTGGATGGACTTACCGACGTTCTAAAAGAGAAGATCAAGAGAGAACTCATACCGCCTGACCTGAATCGATTTACAGAGAGGTTCACTGGTTTAAAAGATATTTTAAATTTATTTGACCATAGGGAAGTCATTGTCACTAGTGGAAGAAATTGTCGAATCGCATCAAAACCATACTATACTACTCTTTGGTGATTACAATTTGCCCGAAGCCTCGTGGAAAAATGATCATCTTGGTGTTACCGTAAGATGTCCTCAGACATCATCTGGAAATATAGTATGCAATATGTTCAGCTTCCTAAATTTGTTTCAAGTTAATAATGTTCCTAATGATAATGGGGTCTATTTAGATCTACTGTTTTCTAATAAAAACAATCTTAATGTTACTCGGGTTGTTGACAAGCTATTAGAAAATAGTCATCATCATATATCCTATTCTCTTGATGTTACAGTAAACACAGTGGACGATGATCTAAAATATGAGGTTTATTACTATGACTTCAAAAATGCTGACACTTTTACTTCCACGTCCAGTGGAAGTATAGTAACGACAAAAAAATTTTAAAAAATTTTTATTGTTCAAATAGGCTTAAAATGCCATGAAACGTCGAGATTTTAAGTTTGAGCAAAAAAAAATTTCTGTCTGTCGGTCTGTCTGTCTGTAACTTTTTTTGTGCGCACGTTTACTCTGGAACCGTTTAAGATATTGACTTGAAATTTGTTACACATATGTACTTTAACGAGATCTAGAACTAGATTATATTTTCATCTTATTCCGTCGAAGGGTTGGGCGTAAATTGGGGTAAATTAGGTGTAAATGGGTAAATCAAGCAGGTAACAGTCCATAAAATTGGTATTTAGTATATACAAGAGAAGCTGAGGCCTCAAAAAAATTTTTGGCATTAGCCACCCCCATTACCATCCCCACCCCATTATTAAAGGGGATGAAAAAAAAATTGTGATTTAGTGTATGTACAAGAACCAGAAGCCTCAAAATATTTTTTACTTCATCCACCCCCACTACCACCCCCCTATCATCACCCCCACCCCACTACCGTTGTGGGATATTGTTTTATGGGTTTTTGGGGTAGAGGATTTCAAATATTATATTATTAAAGTTCCATAAACAATTATTTCCAGATACAAACTTTTTTCGATGTGAGTGACTTGGATAGAGAATCTGGATGTGGAAGTAGTGATTCCTTGGGCAGCGGTTTTTCCTTAAACAATTACTTAGCCAGTGTTGATTGGGATACTGAATTGAATCGATCAGATGTTAACATAGCTACTGAGCAATTTTATAACATTATATGAGGCGCTCGCGCGCAAATCCCGATAAATCCACAAAAAGTCAATTTTGAGTTTGTAATAGTTTCATGTATGTTAGACTAAACTCTACAAGCCTATATAATCTTTGGTAACCAAAACGCCATAAATCCCATATAAATCTAATGTTAAAGTTGACCGTTTCGAACAAAACTAGATAAATCCAATATTATCGGGATCAAAAGCAGATAAATCCATTTTTATACAATATATTATAACGGTTTTATCTGAAATTTTAACAGATATTGAGAATTAATTTTTGTTAACAATGAATGTTTTTATTTATTTTTAATAAATTATTAATGTTGTCAAAATTTATTTTTCTGCATCTTTAATGTTTTATTTTAAAGCAAAAATCGATAAATTCGTATTTACATAGCAAAATCCGATAAATCCAGCAAGAAAAGTTAAAGAAAAATAAATAAATAAAGTAGCATTGTTCTTATTTTTTGGTCTTATATTCTACAGCCTAGAAGATATTTTTTGACTTAAAAAGAACAAAAAAAGACTTATTGGTTTTTGCTTGAGAAGTTTTTTGTAATTTCCCACAACTTTATGTGTGTGGATTTATCGGGGTTTGCGCGCGAGCGCCTCATATATAGTGCTGTTGAGTTGTTTGTTCCAGTTAAATGTTTTAGGAGCACTAACTTTCCAATATGGTTTTCTGCCGAGTTAAAAGCATTAGTAATTGATAACAAATGCGCTCATAAAAAATACAAAGAAACAGGAATTCTAAATGACTATGTAAAAAATTAAGTACTGACTGCTATAATAATTATATGTTTAATATAGAAGGCAAAATTTACTATGATCCCTCCTTATTTTGGAGACACTTGAACAATACTAGGAAAATTAAAAGTTACCCTAGTAGTATGTATTTGGATGGTAATGTCAGTGAAAATGGTATTGAAACAGTGAACCTCTTTGCCGATCATTTTTCCATTGTGTATGCTAAGAAAGACTATATTGTGCCTGAATATAAAAATTTCAATTATGTTAATATAAATAGGCTTAATATTCAACTAAGCGAAATATATGAATGCATAAGTAACTGTAAATGCAAATTATCTTTTGGGCCTGACGGAATACCATCGTTTCTACTAAAATCCTGTGTATGTACACTTTGTAAGCCATTATATTTTTTATTCAATTTATCTCTGGACACAGGTATCTTCCCTGATTTTTGGAAAAACACATTTGTAACACCCATCTATAAGTCAGGTGATAGAGGAGATGTGACAAATTATAGGGGCATAACAGTTCAGTCGGCAATACCAAAAATTTTCGACTCACTTGTTACATCCCAGTTATCCTGGGAATGCAAACATATAATTAGCAATGAACAGCATGGATTTCGACAGGGTCGTTCTACCGTCACTAATCTTCTTACCTATCAACATTACCTATTGAATACCTTTGAAAATCGACTCCAAGTCGACAGCATTTATACTGATTTTTCGAAGGCATTCGATAGAGTAAATCATGTACTCTTGTTGGAGAAATTGAAGTCTTCTGGATTTGGTCACCATATTTTGGTCTGGTTAAATAGTTTTCTATCAGATCGGACTCAGTGTGTGCGAATTAACAACTACATATCTTATACTATATCTGCTTATTCGGGAGTACCACAAGGCTCTCATTGTGGTCCATTACTGTTTAATCTTTTTGTCAACGATATACCAAATATAATTCGCAACTCTAAATCTCTCATGTTCGCTGATGATTTAAAAATATTTAGGACGGTCCTTAATCCTGAAGATTGCCACTTGCTTCAACAGGATATTAACAGCCTGTATAATTGGTCAAGACTGAACGGTATTGAATTAAATATAAACAAATGTTTTAGTATAAGTTTTACAAAATCAAGAGACATATTAGTATATGAATATAATATAAACAATGTTGTCCTAACAAATGTTACTGAAATCAAAGACCTTGGTGTCATATGTGATAGACACGTGACATTCAGTAGTCATATTAACACTTTAACACAAAAAGGATTTAAAATTTGGGCTTTATAAGTAGATATAGTAAAGACTTCTCATATGACACATTTAAGATACTGTACTGTTCCCTTGTCCGGTCTGGATTAGAGTATGCCTCTACTGTTTGGTCGCCTTATTACTATTCACATAAAAATGACATTGAAAAGGTACAAAATAAATTTTTGCGAAACTGTGCATTTAAGTTAGGCTTACATAACGACCACCTTACATATACCGATATTTCTAATATGTTAAACCTTAAATCCTTGGAGATACGTAGGTTTCACCAATACCTGCTATTTCTGTTTAAGTTATTAACCAATAATATCGATTGCGACAATCTTCTTGGTTTGATAAATTTTAATACTTGCCATTGTACTCGTAACTCTTCTATGTTTCATTTAAATCACCACCCTACCAACTATGGCTTATATAGCCCTTTGACTCGAATGCAACGTAACTTTGACTTTTTTAAACTAGATGCATCGCTCAGTCTTACAGTCTTTAAAAATCAGGTTAGATCACTGGAAGTTCCTAGGTAGTCTCAATGTATTGTACCATTGTGTAAATTCGTGATGTTATACTATAATTATTTAAATTCTATTCATACCTGTACATGTGTGTGTAAATTGATTTTATATAAGTGTTTGTATTTGTTATTCATTTTACTTCCACATCCAGTGGAAGTATAGTAACGACAAAAAAATTTTTAAAAATTTTTATTGTTCAAATAGGCTTAGAATGTCACGAAACGTCGAGATTTTAAGTTTGAGTGGAAAAAAAATTTCTGTCTGTCTGTCGGTCTGTCTGTCAGTCTGTAACTTTTTTGTGCGCACGTTTACTCTGGAACCGTTTAAGATATTGACTTGAAATTTGGTACGCGTATGTATTTTAACGTGATCTGGAACTAGATTATATTTTCATCTTGTTCCATCGAAGGGTTGGGGGTAAATTTGGGGTAATTAGGTAAATGAAGCAGGTAAGAGTCCAGAAAATTGGTATTTAGTATATTCAAGAGAAGCAAAGGTCTCGAAAAAATTTTTGGCATTAGCCATCCCCATTACCACCCCCACCCTATTATTGAAGGGGATGAAAAAAAATTGTGATTTAGTGTGTGTACAAGAACCAGAAACCTCAAAATATTTTTTTACTTCATCCACCTCCACTACCACCCCCACCCCACTACCGATGTGGGGTATCGTTTTATAGGTTTTTGGGGTGGAGGATTTCAAATATTATATTATTAAAGTTCCTTAAGCAATTATTTCCACATACAAAATTTTTTCGTTGTGAGTGACTTGGATAGAAAATCTGGATGTGGAAGTAGTGATTCCTTGGGCAGCGGTTTTTTATATTGTATCTATTGACAACAAATTTAATGTAAAATGGAGTTTTCCGTATATTCAATAAATAAATAAATAAAGACCCAGAACAGACGTTAATGCCCCAATATCCAGATGATTCGGGCCTGTACCAGTCACTATGCTATGTCTGGATAGTACTGCTAAATGAGGTGTTGGAAGCTAGTGTTAAAATTACATTTATAAATAATCATTTTTCGCAAACTGCTTTTTCAAAATTTTTTAGGAGTCATTAGAGAAGTGCTTGTCTAGAAGTTATTTCCCATATTTCGTATGGGTCCCATGTGCCACAGACGAGAAAAAAAAAATGGAAATTTCACCAGCCGCCACTGCAGTAATTTAGGATAAAGCCATTGACATACTACACAAGGTCGATGCATAAAACTTATTATATCCTACAATGCGAAACGGCCGCAGAAGGCGAGGCTTGTGGTCATATTATATCGTGAATAACTCGCCAGATCCTAATTTAAAAAATTGTTTATACAGCATTTGAGGAGATACATGTTAGGTGACTAGTTGAAAAAAATTTAAAAAACCCTTGAAATCTATCCATTTTCCTCCCGATTCTGAAGAAAACATGTTGCAAACATTTTCATCAAAAACTAGGTCTGCAGCTCATTTAATTTTTTTTTTCAAATTTCAGTCTCAATTTTCTTTCCACAAAATTTTGTTTAATCTTGGTAGTCAGGCCTTAAGAAAATTGTAAACAAAGCCCTAAAAATATTTTAAAAAATTTAAAACAGAAACCTTTAACTTTTTAATAAATTTTTTTCTTGTAACATTTCTAATAAATTGAAATGCGTGCAAAACTTTGTGATTTTATTTAACTGACAGAAAAAAATCAAGAATACCATCATGTTCTCAGTTATGCTTAAGTATATAATTTTAAATGAAACATACCTATTAATTATTAAGTTGATATATTTAATTCATCAAATACATAAAATTTAAAAAACTACAGACAAACTTCAAACTGACTACACATATAAAAACGAATCAAAACAATAAAGTCAAATAATGATAATACAGTATTAGTTAATTTTACTCAATCTTTGAGATCTTCTCGTAGGTCTAAATGGACTAAATCTCTTGAGACCGTGGTGCCATTAAATTATTTCCTCCCGCTCCACTGGATTTTTTCATAATACGAGCAGCCTTAATGAGATCATTAAGAGTTGAGCTAGCTGCGGCCTTTTTAGGTCTTCCTCTGCCACGTTTAATAACAGGTTCTTTTTCTCAGGTACTATTTCTTGCCAGTTATTGGCTTTTAAAAACCAAAATTAAAAGAACACAATGCAATGAGTACGTTTAACAATTGTAGTAAGTCAGGAGCTGTAACCCCCAAAAAAATTGTCGGATGGAACGTAATAGAAATTGTTGAAAGTGACAATGAAGTGTTTTCTAAGGCAATTAATAATAGAACCTCCAAAAATATTTCAAAAGAATATAAGAAAACTCCAAAAAAAGAACCAAATACAGAGACAATTGAAAATTATGCAATGAAGAAAACATTGATAAATGATGTAAACGAAGAAAGAAATTTATATTCTGCATCCAAAAATTATGGGGTAGAGGACAGACAAACTGTAAAATACACAAAATCTAGAAATTCAACAGTAGGAGCAGCTACAGGTTCAGCATCTCCAGAATACCCAGTTTATAGAAGTCCTTTTGTGACTGCTTATCGAGGAAAAAGTAGAGCCAGAAAAGAATATGAAGTGCGTCATTTGACAGGTTGTTGTCTCGGTGATTATCCGGAATTTAACAAAGATATTTCTAACAATAGTACCAAAGCTGGAGCGAATTATTTTACAAGAAAGCTTAATAATGAGATATCTAGAATAGAAGATATATGACTGGACTAAGTGTAAAGACGCCAATGATTGCCCAGAGGAAGCAAACGATATGATAGTTAGGGCTATCGGTCAATCGAAACTATTAATGTCCAAGAAATTCCAACAGTTCCGAGATTTAATAGATCAGTAGAAATAGTGAATATAAAGAAAAACCAGTTACCTGTAAAGATTTGCATGGTTTTTGGGATACGATTTATATGCAAGTAGAAGATTTAATTCGCTGGATGTTTTAAAACCCAATAACTGACAAGAAATAGTACCTGAAAAGAAATCTGTTATTAAATGTGGCAGAGGAAGGCCTAAAAAGGCTGCAGCTAGCTCAAGTCTTAAAGAACTCATTAAGGCTGCTCGTATCATGAAAAAATCCAATGGAGCGGGAGGAATAATTTAATAGCACCACAGTCTCAAGAGACTGGTGAATTTGTTAAATTATATTCGCCTGTTAGAGGCCTAAAAATTTCAACTTCACACTCTAGCCAAGCTAAGAGCCGGATGAGTTCATCTCCTGGATTGACCATGATGAAAATTTTTCAAGCTATTAAATGCGTGGAGATGGTTTAACGCCCAGTAAAAGTATCTTAAAAACAGATTTACTTAAATCGGTTTTTAAGATACTTTAATAGTTTGACTGAACGATAGCCACATTTATCATATGGTTTGGTTCCTCTGGGCAATCATAGTCGTGTCGTCACTTCCAGTCATCACACATATCCTCTATTCTAGATATCTCATTATTAAGTTTTCTTGTAAAATGATCCTCTCCAGCTTTGGGACCAATATTTTTAGAAATATCTTTTTGTTAAATTCCGGAGAATCACTGAGACAACCACCTGTTGAATGATGCACTTGATATTCTTTTCTGGCTCTATAATAATTTTTGGATGCAGAACATAAATTCTTTTCTTCGTTTACATCATTTATTCTTCCATTGCATAATCTTCAATTGTCTTTGCAATTTGTTCTTTTTTTGGAGTTTTCATCTTTTTTGAGTTTTCTGGAGTGTTTGCTGGCATATTTTGATCTATGTCTTTTTTGAAATATTAATGTATTCCTTTCTTCACGTCTAATATTATTAAAATCATCCATTCTATCCTTTAGTTTTTTGCTGATAATTTTTTCCTGTGATGTTTTTGTGTAAGCTAACAAAACCACTCTTAAAAAATTTTGAGACCTTCGCCCATTTCCTTAAAATAAAAACAGAAATTTACTCATATAATTATAACAATTATATAAATTACTTACTTTTTTTTAATTATTTTATTTTATATAAGTACAAGCAGCACAAGACTTCTAACCACGTCAACGCTGAATATACTTTCATAGTACAATCAGGAACCTGTAGACAATTTGGAGCAATGTTAGCGGATTGACAATTGTTCACCCATAATCTAATGGAGCTACCAGGTCAATTTTTTTAAATTTCAAAAAACGTGACTGAACTTCCGTCATTATAGAGTCCTTTCTTTTTAGTTAGTAAAGGTTAAAAACTGTACACACGAAGCGGGATAGTTTTCATCTTTTCGCCACTAGAGAGCGCCTCTGAGTGTATTGGTGAACGGAACCAGATACTAGTCTCTGATGACGGAACCATTGAATACTAGAGCTGTTTTAAATTTCGTTTTATTGGTGCATCAAAATCAGTTTGCAAAATTTTAAGTACGAATGCATGAGCATAAATAGCCCTGACATATGAGCTTAGGGAGCCAGGTGCTAAGCTTACAGGAACTGAACAAAAACTTCGAAAGTGCGAGGCATTTTTATCTAACTTTTCATTTCTGCCTTTCTGTTTTTGTGCCGAATTTATATTTTGTAAGGTAACAGCTCAAACAACGTCATAAAGTATACAGTACGTGTTCTCTTCGTACTTTAAACATTTCTCAGTACTGATGATCCTACGGAAAAGTGGTCAAAAATGACCCAAAAGTACAGGGTGGACCAAATTAGATGGGGACTTGGGGTTTTCTCTAAAACTATGGCGGATAGACAAAAACCAATATCGATTTTCGAGAAACAAACAACGGCGCAAACCGCAATCGTCTATTTTTTTCGACTACCGAGCTACAGAGCGTTTTTGGAAAATTGGCATTTTTGGATGACCTTTATATCTCAATTACCGAGTGTGGAATCGAAAATCGAGTAACACACTCTTAAGGCACTTTTTTGAGTAGAAAATCTGTTGCTGATAAGCAGAAAATTATGCATGCCACAGTTTTCGAGATATAGACATAACATGTGTTTTTTTTTTTAATGGAACATCCTGTAAATTATTCCATTATTCTATCACAACTTAAATTAGCTATCCAACGATATATCATATGTCATGCTTATCTCTAGGAAAAAGAAGTTAATTTTCGAAAAATTTAATATATTTGTAAGGAGGCCATGGAAAACTGTTAACAACAACAATTCTTCTTGTAATATAAAATAATTTTGCCAAAAATAGGAAAAACTAGACTACAATAAATGTTCGAATTGTCTTCCATTGACATCTACGCATATTTATCGCATTTCTAATATTTATTGAGAAGGCATGGCAAAAAAAGAAAATCGAAATAATCGTAAATGTCAAAAACTAATTTGTGAGTTAATTGTGAGTGAGCATTGTTAAAAATGGTTCAATTTAGTAATGGTGAAAAATATGGTATGATTAAATGTTTTATAGAATGCGGAGAAGATTCAAATTTAGCTTCCGAGCTTTAATTCAATAGGTAAGTTATAGACAGCAAAACTTTGTGCCAAAAGTGCCGCCTAAACAATATTTTTAGATATCCAGAAAAGAGACAGCCAGAAATAAAAATATTTAAAAGGCTACACCATAATTCAAAAAGAGTTTGGATCATTTGGGCCGGGCCCAGGGGGGGGGGGGGTAGGGGGGAGCCTCCCCCAAAGTTTGGGCAGTTGGTTCCAAACGCGGTTGGCGTTGGCAAAATCTAACTAATTATCACATACAAATATATAAGTTTACACTGACTCCCACAATCGCGAAATTAACACAATAATTATTATTAAGCGATTGGCAACCCTGTAAATATTTTATTTTATCAGTAGTCTGTTTTCCATTGAAGCTAGGGAAGCAAAGCTTGCCTTACAAGACACGGAATCCCTATTTTTAAAATTAATTTATTATACATAAATGCATTTACTAGAAATACTAGAACTAGCAATGATTTTTAAATAGAATCTATATGCTTCTACTACCGATCTAATATAATATTATCAGGTATATACCTATTAGTTTTGTTTGGTAGTGTTTTGATATTGTGATATTAGACAACAAAGTCTAACTTGGTATTTACTTTTTCCTGTTTCCACCTATTGTAATGATTTTTTATTGTATTGACGACTTTGGTCAATCATTTCGACGTGTCCCACACCATGTTACTGTATGGTCTTTTGGACAATAAAGTTATTATTATTATTATTCTTTTTCTTTATTTAGGCTATTTTTTTTTAATTTTTAATATGACCAATATTTTTGTTTAATAGTTCTTATTTTTTAATTTTATTAAACCAAGGATTTTTAAAATTTTTTTAAGTAGTAAATATTAGGTTTAGGTACATGATGATCCAACAAAGATGGAACAAGGCCATTTTTCAAACGATACAAATGTTATGTCGAAAACCAAAAAAGCCATCGGATATATTTTTTCCGCAGAAACCAAAAATTATCATAAACGAAAACAAATAAATTGAAAACAAAAAATGTATGACACAAAAATACAGGGTTCGAGCTCATATGGAAAACCTGAGGAGCGTGGAAAATTCAAGGAATTTTAAAAATCCCAAGAGAATCATGAAAATCTCAGTGAATTTTAAATATTTCGCAAAAATCATGGAATTTTGAGTCACAATATAAAAAACAATAAACTACTTACGAGTTCTTATTGTTATTTTAAATTATTTTTAAATTGCAACCTTCCATTCATTCGCTGACGATTTTATGAAACAAATTATTTCTTTTATAAAATCGAAAAAACCGCTGCCCAAGGAATCACTACTTCCACATCCAGACTTTCTTCCAGGTTTCTCGTAACGAAAAAATTTTGTATGTGGAAATAATTGTTTATAGAACTTTAATAATGTAATATTTATTATTTAAAACCCATAAAACGATATCCCACACGGTAGTGGGGTGGGGGTGGTTGAAGTAAAAAAATATTTTGACGCTTTTGGTTCTTGTACACACTAAATCACAATTTTTTTTCATCCCCTTTAATAATGGGGGAGGGGTGGTAATGGGGGTGGCTAATGCCAAAAATGTTTTTGAAACCTTAGCTTCTCTTGTATACACTAAATACCAATTTCATGGACTCTTACCTGCTTGATTTACCCTCCATTTACCCAATTTTACCCCCCAACCCTTCGACGGAATAAGATGAAAATATAATCTAGTTCCAGATCCCGTTAAAGTACATACGTGTACCAAATTTCAAGTCTTAAACGGTTCCAGAGTAAATGTGCGCACAAAAAAATTTACAGACCGACAGACAGACAGAAATTTTTTTTTGCTCAAATTTAAGTTTCATGACATTTAATTTTCAAAAAATTTTTGTCGTTACTATATTTCCACTTGGATAAAGTAAAAATCATCTTTAACATATTAATAATTATTATTATTTGTCATTGAAAAACATTTCTTTTGTCATGGAAAACCTGGAAAATTCAGAGATTTTTCTCAGCTACGTGAAGTCTGAACCATGAAATAGCATATTTTATATTCGTTTTTTTTATTATAACTTTTGGATTCGGCGGAAAAAATACATCAAATGGCAATTTCAGTTTTTGTTATAAACGTTTCTATCGCCGGAAAAATGGCCTTGTTCCATCTTTGGTTAGGGCACCCTGTACATGGTACATAGTGAATTTGAATTCGATTTAAATTTTTTAGTTTGAGTAGCTTTTCCCATAAAAGGTTTTATTTTATTGAAATTATGCAATGTAAAGGTATATGAGTTGGTTTTCTTTTTCCAACTTCTCCCCCCCCAAAGTAGTAGGCTTCGGTACGGCCCTGAATATATAATAAAGCAGGTAGAGAAGCTGTATGTAGAATATATTGTTTTGGAAACTGTGAGAGAAAATCCTAATATAGGAATCGTCTCGCGAAATGCAGGAAAATTTAGGAATCCCAAAAACAACTGCGTTGCGTTGCTTAAAAAAAAAATAAATTCAAATCCTACAAAATTAGGATTAGTCACCATCTACATCCAAACGACTTTCACAGGCGTCTCAATTTTTGCCAGTGGTTTTTGCATCAGTGCAAAATGAAGTGCCAGGATCTGAAGGAATTATATGGACAGACGAGGCCCATATAAGCAGTACCGGAATTTTTAATCGGCATAATAACCACCATTGAACTCTTGAAAATTCGCACGTAACCGCTACAGTTAATCGTCAAGGATGATTTGGATTTGGTGTGGTTTTATTGGATACCAAATAATAGGTCCTCATTTTTTTCATGGTAATTTGAATACCGAAAATGTTATTAACATTCTACGGTAAGAAATATAGCCCTATGTAGACAATATGCCTGTGAGACAATCTCAAAGATTAATTTACCAACACGATGGCGCCCCAGTAGTCTAAGAGCTGGCTGAAAAAAACCTGGCCGATCGAGTAACAGAATGAAATATGTTTGAAATGTTAGTACTTACAGCGACCATAAGAAAAATCATTAGGTGCCTATGCAGAACTTGTTCACACAAGTTTTTATGTGCTCTCTCCGGAACATTTTTCGTATAGCAACTATACCAATGGAGTAACGGCTTGGAATTACTCTTAAAATTTAGTATTTACAGAGTAAAAGAAAAATATACTTTTGTACCTCGTTAAATCTTGTTCCAATGCCTTGGCACAAAAATTTTTTATTATTTTTTTTTTGGTGCATTACTGTACCTATCGAGTAACAACCAAATTAAAGTTTAAACATTTTTCAGTTAGAAAAAACATTTGTGCCACGTCTACGCCTGTCACAAATACCTGGCACAAAACTTTCTATTTCTCAAAGTCTTATGCTATTATAGTTCAATAACTATAAAAATTTCCATCACAAAAAATGTTGTCTGATATTTTCCTTTAGTAACTGTTAGTGGAGGGGTTATACATCACAAAACCACAAAGATCTGTTCTGGGGTGCCGCGCCAAAAACTACCCCTTCGGTGAAAAAGTCTTATTTTACTGATAACTTGTTAACCGTTGAAGATATAAAAAATTGCTCATCATGAAAAAGAAAGCCTGACTAATTTCCTAAAATAAAGTCCTATTGTAATTTGGTTGTATATGCCATGGTTTTCGAGAAAATCAATATTGAAAAAAATTCCAGAATTTGTATTTTTAATGCGCGCGAATTTTCGTTTATTTGAAATTTTTGCGCGCGGTCTATAGAAAAAATTGAATTGCTCGAAAACCATACAAGCTAAGAAGAAAAATCAAAATGGGTTTTAAATGGTATATAAAATACTCTCTTGTGCTGCCATTTTTGATGGCTATTGATATTTATTAGTATATAAAAATAACAATATAATATAGTTATCTCTTAATATTTCGTGTCTAACTATTCACAGGCCCATAAAAAAAACCTGACTTTAATATAAGTTATAAATGCATTATATTTTAGTTCAAGGTAGTACATCAATGCAGAAAAAGTTAGGAATAAAAATATTCACATTCATAAATTTACCAGCATGTTGAAGTTAGATAAATTTTGGCCAATGTTTTATTGCTTTCTAAAAATAAAAAAAAGAGACAAACATCTTAAAAATTTAGCTCGAAATTGTTTTTTTTTGAGTTTATATATCATATAACTATTGTTTCTAATCATTTAATAGTTAAAAAATTGCATAAAAAAAATATCATCAAAAAATTGAATATGCAGCCTTCTTTTGGATTTTTTTTAAAATTAATCTAGCGTCCTTGTATTTTAATATTTTTGAATGTACCCGGTGTAAAAATAAAGGTAAGACTTCATATTAATTGATCATACCATTTAAAATTGTGCTATATTTCCCAATGAAAAAAATGCTACTGAAAGGGAAAGAATTTTAACGCACATAGGCGCTCCGTTTAGAATGGATGGAAAAGGCGTGCGCATCCCTGTGCATTGTATCAGGAGCCATGACGAGATATTGAACTAGATTATATTTTGCACTAATTCCGGTGAAGGGTTGGGGGTAAATGGGGGTAAATATGAGAAAATAAGTAAAGCAAGCTGGTAAGAGTATAGTAACTTGGGATTTGGTGTGTATACTAGAAGCCGAGACCATAATTTGTTTTATAATATTTTTCAACCCCCCTACAACCTGACTCCATTATTAAAGGGGATGGTAAAATAGAATTGAGATATTCGCTTAAAATTTGGTACAAGTATGTATTGTAATGACATCTAAAAAAAAAAAAAAAAAGTTATTAAATGAATGTATTTCATATCTGATTCTATTTTTTATAATCTGTTAACAATTGGCAAATACATATTCAAAAAATTCGGGAAAAAATCAATTTTTACTAACACGACTTTAAAAACCCTAGAAATCTAGTTACTTTTATAATTTTCCATGGTGAAAAATTGAAGGTTATAAAAATATCTTTCATTTGCTTACTTATTTTCTTAGATATGTCGACAATTGGCGAAGATATTAATGATTATATAACGCATTTTCTAAAAATTCAATTTTTCTTATATTTTCAATATCGATTTTCTCGAAAACTATGGCATATCCAAAAAAATTACAGAAGGACTTTTTTTTAGGAAATTAGCCAAGCTTTCTTTTTATAATGAGTAATTTTTTAATATCTTCAACTGTTAACGAGTTATCAGTAAAATAAGTCTTTCTTGGGGGGGGGGGGTGCGCGGCACCACCAGAACAGATTTTTGTGGTTTTGTGATGTATAACCCCTCCACTAACAGTTATTAAAGGAAAATCTTTGAATAATAGAAAGTTTTGTGCCAGGTATTTGTAACAGGCGTAGACGTGGCACAAATGTTTTTTCTAACTAAAAAATGTTTAAACTTTAATTTGGTTGTAGTTTGAAACTGTTACTCGATAGGAACAGTAATGCACCAAAAAAAAAAAATTAAAAAATTTTTGTGCCAAGGCATTGGAACAAGATTTAAAGAGGTACAAAAGTATAGTTTTCTTTTAGTTTGTAAATACTAAATTTTAAGAGTAATTCCAAGCTGTTACTCCAGCGGCCAGCTCTCGCCCATAATTAAAAAAAATTGATGAGCGGGGGAAGAAATTCTAAAAAAATTATTTCAGTACAAATTGCCAACTTCCATCTCAAATCTCCAACTTTTGCCCAAAATAAAAATTGATGAGCGGGGGTGGGGAGAAATTCTAAACAACATTTTTTCTGTACAAATTACCAACTTCCATCTCAAATTTCCAACTATTACCCAACTTTTGCCAAGTTCCACCGAAATAAGTATTGATGAGCAGGGGTAAGAAAATCTGAAAAAAATTTTTTTCAATGAAAATTGCCAACTTACATCTCAAATTTCCAACTTTCGCAAAGTCTAACAAGGTTGGGGGGTAACGTACCCCCCATACCTCCCCTTCGCTACGGCCCTGAACACGAAATTATTTAAATGCCCAATTTGGGGAGGATTGGATAGGTATCCATATATCACTCAGGACTAGTTTATCAATGTCTAGTTAGCTAAGTTAACTAAATTGATAACTAACAATTAATTTAGCTAACTAGACATGAATAAACAACAAAGTAGGTAGTTTAGATATTGTTTAATTTCTAGGAAATAATGGTCCTCTATTTTGTGGACAGCTAGATCTTCCTATATAACCCGTGTCGACTTTTGGCTTTGAGGTTATTAAAAAAATATTATATATATAGAACGTTCTAACAACATAGAAGAATTGGAAAACAAAACATTAGCTGCGTTTCGGACAACTTCTGTCATGACTGGAAATGCAACAAGTGCTGTAAGGAGAAGGTGTAGTTTAGTTTTTCCTATTTTTGGCAAAATTATTTTATATTATGAGTGTTGTTGTTAATAGTTTTCCATGGCCTCCTCACAAATATATTAAATTTTTCGAAAATTAACCACTTTTTCTAGAGATAACTATGACATACGATATATCGTTGGATAGCTAGTTTAAGATGTGATCGAAATAATTTGCAGGGTATTCTATTCAGCAACGAATTTTACTCAAAAAAGTGTCTTGAGAATGTGTTACTCGATTTTCGATTCGACACTTGGTAATTCAGATACAGAGGTCATCCATAAATGCCAATTTTCCAAGAACGCTCTGTAGCTCGAAAAAGATAGACGATCGCGGTGTGCGCCATTCTTTATTTCTCGAAAATCGAGCTCAGGACACCTACATTGGTTTTTGTCTATCTGCCATAGTTTTAGAGAAACCTCAAATCCTATCTAATTTGGCCCACCCTTTAATAATTATAATTACGAATGTTCCTTAATTTTTGTCAATTGTCCTGCTTTTAAAGTGTTTTTTTGACATGTGAGTAAATAAAAAAAATATTGAACAAGCTTGTAAAATTTTATATGAAACATAACAAATTTGATTAATTATCAGCTCAATATTTTCGTTTATAATATTTCCTGATTTTGTTTTTCAATACAACACTAGCAAACGACTGAGGTCATACCTCGGCGCTTTAAAAAAAAATAAGTAAGTTTAAAAATAAGTTTCAATATGTAACCTTTTTTTGTCTTTCGATGGCAGACTTATTTTAATACCTACAGAAGTTTCGAAGTTTGAAAAAAAAATGAGGTGGCAACGGTCATAACTAATTTTGTTAATAAAAAAGATAACCGCGACGATTGAAAATTAAGTCAAAAACATTTTTTCGATAAAAAACATATTTTAGTTCTTATATAAAAAGTACCTTAGACTTTAATTTAGAATTAGAAAAAAAAAAAACATTTTTTTTGGTTGGCAACGATCGTACCACATTTTTTAATTAAAAACCGTGGTCGCGGCGTTTAAAAAATTAAGTATGTCATAGTAAAAAACATTTTTTCGCTGATAGACCAATTTTTATGCATAAAACAAACCTCAAACTTAATTTCAGAAAAAAATTAAGATGGTGTTTTGACGCAGACGCAGTAGAAGTTTGTTTAAAAAAACGTTAGCATGGCGCTTAAAAATTAAGTCTGACAAGTTTTAATAGACAGGGGAGATCTCAAACTTCATTTTAAAACAAAAACCAAGGAGATGTTATGAAGTGCAGCTTCAAGAAAAAAATATTTTTTAACTAAAGGTCTGTCAGACGTTAATTAACAAAAATTGTCAGCCAGACAGCTTTTTTCAAAAATGATACATTATTTACCATAAATTGTGTAAATTTCAAGCAGGTGTTCTGAAAAGTAAATTCATTTTTTCTAGCTAAGTATAAAAATGCAATAAAAATAACAATTAACAAATTTTTACTAGTATGGCTGGCGTAACATATGTTTTTTGCATGTTGTCCTACCATTTTCACCTTTTAAATTTGAGGTGTTCGATGGGGGTACCTTTTTGTGCCTTAGGAACTAAAACTATACCCTCCTCAAAAATTGTGTGAAATAAAAGTTAACTTCGTGCCCCAAATATGCAATTTATCTAACTAGTGGAGTCAAATTAGGATTTTAATGTAAATTGTCTGGTCAGGGCAGTTTTTCTGTTTTAACATGTTCAGGGTTCCAACTTAAGTTCACAGCTCTGTTTTGCAGTTTCTTAGACCGTGTTTTCCATCGGTTTTCTTTGAATATCTCGAAATCTATGTCATATGAAAAACAATAAAAAGAAAGAAAATGTTCGTTTTGAGCTGTACAATAAAGGTACATAAACAATAATCATTGCAATTGTTATTATTATTTAAAAAAAATTGAACATTGCAAAATTATGCGTTTTTAAACAAATCACTTTCTTTCAAAAATAATGGATAATATTCAATGAAATTTTGGAACAATATAGCTCTTATAAAGTACAATCACCACGTAAAAGTTGCTAAAACATTGCACCCTTGTGAAATCCTGCCATCAAAACCAAGAAATGTGTACGATGGCTCAAATTGTAAGTTTTTTAAGATCACGGAGAGAGATATATTTTTTTCAAAATTTAAACCCTTTTTATTGCAGTTGTTTATAATTTTCGTTATAAACAAATTCAAATAACTCTCTGGATTTTTTATGAAATCGAAAACGGTAAAGGATTAATGAAAGTAGATTAAAAAAGCCAACTTTAAAAAAAATGTAATGCTCTGCTTGCATTTGGAGCCGAGATACCTTAGTTTTTTCGTTTAAGTTACTTATAAATAAAAAAATCGATATTTCTTCTTGAAATTTGAGCTGATTATTCTCCAATGCTTATTATTTCTGTTACTGCTATTTGAAGATAATCCAAAGCTACAATTGTCAAAATAACATCGAATAAAGTGGCTATGAGAATATAATGCACATTTTCAATTTTCGTATAACTTTTTTAATTTTTGTCACGAAAATGGTAAACCAACCTAACTTGAACAACTACCCTTATGTTCATGCATACAGCTTTGTAAAACTTTTAATATTACTGATATAATAAAAAAATATATATTTCCCGAGCAGGATTTGAATAATAATGAAGGCCGTACCCAGGATTTTGTTTCAGGGGGGGGTTTGACTAACAAAAAATGTTTGTAAATGTAAATATACAATTTTCTTTTAACAATTTCCACAAAAGGATATGAAACGTATATATTTTCGTGGGGGGGTTCGAACCCCTCTGACCCCCCGCCCTGGGGTACGGCCTTGATAATAATATTTGACAGAGACAAAATAAGAGACATTGGAGAATTATCAGTCTAACTTTCTATAAGAAATATCGGTTTGTTTATTTATAAACGTAAAAACTAACGTATCTCAGCTCCAGCTAGAGCATTAAATATATATTTTTAAACTTGACCTTTTTAATCTACTTCCGTTACCTTTACCGTTTTTGATTTCATAAAAAAAACAGAGTTATTTGAATTTGTTTATAACCATAATTTCGAAAATTATAAACAACTGCAATAAAAATGGTTTAAGTTTTGAAAAAAAAATTCTTTCTCCATGATCTTAAAGTACTTATAAAAAGCTACAATTTGATCCATCGTACATATTAGTTTTGTTGGCAGGATTTCACAAGAGTGTAAAGTTTTAGCAACAATTGTATATATTATATATTTGAAGTGTTTTAATAATCATTTTGATTTGAAATTTTAAGTGGTGATTGTGCTTTATAAGAGCTATATTTCTTCAAAATTTCATTGAATATTATCCATTATTTTTTAAACAACAGTGATTTGTTTAGAAACGCATAATTTTGCAGTATTCAGTTTTACTTCCACATCCTGTGGAAGTATAGTAACGACAAAAAAATTTTTAAAAATTTGCATTGTTCAAATAGGCTCAAAATGTCATGAAACGTCAAGATTTTAAGCTTGAGAGAAAAAAAAATTCTGTCTGTCTGTCGGTCTCTGTCTGTAACTTTTTTGTGCGCACGTTTACTCTGGAACCGTTTAAGATATTGAATTGAAATTTGGACACATGTGTACTTTAACGAGATCTGGAACTAGAGTATATTTTCATCTTGTTCCATCGAAGGGTTGGGGGGTAAATTGGGGTAAATTTGGGGTAAATGGATAAATCAAGCAGGTAAGAGTCATAAAATTGGTATTTAGTATATACAAGAGAAGCTAAGGTCACAAAAAAAATTTTGGCATTAGCCACCCCCATTACCACCCCCACCCCATTATTAAAGGGGATGAAAAAAAATGTGATTTAGTGTATGTACAAGAACCAGAAACCTCAAAATATTTTTTCACTTCATCCACCCCCACTACCATCCCCCTTATCACCACCCCACCCCACTACCGATGTGGGGTATCGTTTTAAGGGTTTTTGGGGTAGAGAATTTCAAATATTATATTATTAAAGTTCCATAATAATTATTTCCACATACAAAGTTTTTTCGTTGACTTGGATAGAGAATCTGGATGTGGAAGTAGTGATCCCTTGGGCAGCGTTTTTTTTTAAATAATAATAACAATTGGAATGTATTATAAGTTTTACTTGTACAGCTCATAACGAACATTTTCCTTGTTTTTGTTGTTTTCCATAGGACTTATAGATTTCTCGAGATATTCAAAGAAAACCGATGGAAAACACGGTGTAAAAAATTAAATTGTTTAAATAAACAATACGCCGACCTCGCAGCAACTGCAATACTGAACTGTGAAGTTAAGTTGATCCCCTGAACACGTTAAAACGAAAAAACTGCCCTGACCAGACAACTCACACTGCGAATTTTTTAGTCCTAATTTGACTCCACTAAACCGTTTAACTCTCCTATCCTGAATGACTGTTTAACAAAGAATGCGCTTGTTGTTTTCTAGTATGCCATAAACGTCGGTAAACACTTCTAGAAAAACAGATGATGGCTATCCCCCTTTCATCTGCCTACTGATATTTACCTAGTACTTATGTAGTTGGTTTAATAAGGCCCATGCGTTTGAAGTGCAAAAAAAGGAAATAGTAAAAATTAGAAAACGAATTAAATTTTTAAAGCTCTTATTATATACCTACACGACCGTTTAACAATTTGACAGCGACGTTTGACCAACTAAGTAGCTAATAACGATTTACAAACTACAAAGAATAGGGGCTATAAAGACCTTGTATGTTTGAGACCAGTTAACAAATAGGATAAACCATTTTAAAGTTATAACCATTGTTAAACAATGAGGCTTAGTGACCACAGCGTACGTGTTTTTTAAATCAGATATTGTTCAATATGCGCTAAAAACTGTGAATATTATTTATATTTTACGAACTAGTGCCCAGTTTTCTAAAGTTTCTTTCTGAAGAAGGATAATTATCCTGATGAAGCCATCCAACGCAACAACTCTACCTGTAAACAAATTTTAAACGATCTTTTTTCTAAATATGACTAGGTGAGTACCTACTATAAGTGTTTTCGATTCATTGAATCTCCATGCTTTTAACAAACAAATTATTAATACCTGACCTCAAGTGTTTGACCAGTTATTTATTTATCAATGAAGGGGAAATACAATTTCGCTAGAGCTCAAAACCATCCTTGAGTGGAAGTTTTTATAATTTAGAATTTGTTTATAATAATTATAGACTTTTTAATTGTTAAATTTTTTAGACAAAATTCTCTTCCGTTCTCAACCAAACCATAACAAAAACATTTAATGCTTAAGAGATGTTCAATCCATACCTAATCGTGTAGCTTTCTTTACAAAGGTAGATGTCGAAACTCGAAAGATATGAGAGAGCTAAATATTTGAACTTACCAGCCAAAACTTTGTAAATAGATACCTTTTAATTTTAGAGCAGGATTCCATTTAAATTCATTTCTTAATTTGTATGTCAGTGGATCAAATTTGAATTCTTCTTTCGTTAAAAAAATTGATTCAGCCAGTGGTCATTTGAAATTAATCGACGTTATCCGTATTTTAAGGATGGGATTTTGCAGAATGAGAGGGAAGTATGCGTTTATTTTTGGTTTATTACAAATATTTAAAAACTCATAAATAGTATAATCTTTAAAATAGTTTCAGGTATTTCTCATTGCTCTAAGAAATACCATATACAGTTTTTATCATTTTGTATATAGTTAAATGCCATGCTCTAATAAGGAAATTAGGAACTATTTTCATTGAGAAGCTACAATATTCAAGTACAGGGTGGATCAAAGTAGATGGGAATTGGGGTTTTCTCTAAAACTATGGCAGATAGACAAAAACCAATATAGGTGTCTTGAGCTCGATTTTCGAGAAACAAACAATGTCGCAAACTGCGATCGTATCTTTTTCGATCACCGAGCTACAGAGCGTTATTGGAAATTGGCAGTTTTGGATGACCTCTATATCTCAATTGCCAAGTGTCGAATCGAGAATCGAGTAACGTATTCTTAAGGCACTTTTTTGAGTAGAATCCGTTGCTGATAAGAAAATTATGCATGCCTCAGTTTTCGAGATAGAAACATAATCCTTTGTCATTAAAGCTAGTGTTTTTTGCTTATGTCAGGTCCAGATTAGAATATGGTGCACTGATATGGTATCCATTATATCAATGCCATATCGATGCAATAGAACCAGTACAGAGGAAATTTTTAAAATATTTATCTTACAAGATCAGTGGTACTTATCCGGAAATGGGAATTGAATACTCATTACTACTTAACCAGCACCAACTTATATCTCTAAAATCAAGGAGAATCTTGATCTCTATATCATTCTTATATAATCTGTTGCATAATAATATTGATTGCATTACTCTACTAAACAGGGTCAATTTTTTTATACCTAGACTAGCGGCTCGATATTTTCCAACTTTCTATAGCGATAATGCTAGGACAAACGTTTTATGTAGATCGCCACTATCTCTAATGTCCAATAATTTTAATGCTATTTCAGAGGTATGCGATATTAATACCAACCCCTTGACTTATATTCGACAGGTTCTGATCGACAACAATTCCTAAAAGAATGACATGTTTTTTGGTAAGTTCTACTGGTCTTGTAAATTAGCCTCCCTTTTTTCTATTTTTGTTTTTTGTTATTCTCTCACAGTGTGCTATCTTATGTTATTAGTTTATTTACTATGTCAGTCAGTTACTGTGCTACAGTTTGTCTTATACATTAATTTATCATATTTGATGTTACCATGTTTCCTGTAAATGGGTGTAACCTGTTGGAAATAAAGATCTAAATAAAAAAATAAATAAATAAATAAGTAATAAATAAATTGAGTTTTCTTAAATGGAACACCCTGTAAATTATTTCGTTATTCGATCACAACCAGAGCTGGGCAAATGTGTACTTACAAATACCTCATAAGTATTTAAATACTAGAAAGTATTTAAATACTTCCTGCTTTCTCTTTACCTAACACAAAACTATTCTGGATTTTCAAGGAGTTACTTCGGTGACTTGAGAAGCGGTTAAGAAAACAAAAACATTTTTAAGCAAGTATTTGTATTTATACTTGCAAATACTTTATCTGAAATATTTACTACTTAGTATTTGTGAAAATGATCCTAACCGTATTTATAAATACTTAAAGTATTTAAATAACTGGGAAGTATTTAAATACTTTAAAAAAAGTATTTAAATCCTTTTCTGGCAGTATTTAAATACTTTCAGAAATATTTGAATAGCCTCTAAGTATTTGAATCTCAAAATTATTTAAATAAATACAACAAATATAATCAAATACATCAGGGAGACAGGCAGATACTTGTCAGAATCAAGACATGTACTATACTATGTACCATAACTCTAACTAACTAACTATAACTACCAGTCTCTGTTAACTGGTATCACTGTTTTGACTTTCATTATGAAATATAACCAACACTGTGTCATGACTGCCTCCAATTCCAGAAAGATAGTTAATAAATACATTGCATCATTCAGTCTTCAGTCATTCACGTTTTAATTCCCAGAAAGTTGGTTAAGAGCAGGCATAGACAGTAAGTGTTAACTGTTAATGTGATGTGATATTTTGTGATTGTGACAAAGAACAGTTGAACAGAATAATGGTATTCTAGTGCCATAGTATCTGTGTTTATTTGGGTATTTGGAGAAGACGCAAAGGTCTAGCCTACGGATAAATAAAAGTCCAATACCCAACTAGAACTGATTAAGTATAGACGTATTAAAATAGTGTTGTAGAAGTTCATAAAAGTCATGAATCCTAACATTTTGACACCTCAAATAGTCCATGGAATATACGAGACTTTTTCACTTCAGGACTTCGTTAGGAGTAGTTAGTAGGTAAACATACTAAAAGTCCCCGCCCCTGGGAGGTGAGCTTACGGTGGGACGAAGGTCCCATTTTTGGGTTTTTCGATTATATTTCGGAAACGGTGGACTCTAGAAAAAATATGTTCTAAATAAAAATGAAAGCTAATTAAATTTCCTATAAAATTGTTTTCATACATATTTGTCGAATTTCCAACGGTTTTCGAGATATACGTTATTGAAAATCGATAATTTTCGAAAAAATCATTTTTACCTAATTCTTTTTGTCAAACATTTACTTCTAGTGCCTCCCACGATCGTTCCTCAGAAAAATTGTCAGAGACGAAGTTGTAGAGCATTAAATTTCCTTCAATGTGATATACACTTCAAAAATGATTTTTTCGAAAATTATCGATTTTCAATAACGTATCGAAAACCGTTGGAACTTCGACAAATATGTATGGAAACAATTTTATAGGAAATTTAATTAGCTTTCATTTTTATTTAGAATATATTTTTTCTAGAGTCCACCATTTCCGAGATATAATCGAAAAACCCAAAAATAGGACCTCCCCCCTCCCACCGTAAGCTCACCTCCCAGGGGCGGGGACTTTTAGTATGTTTACCTACTAACTACTCCTAACAAAGTCCTGAAGTCATAAAGTCTCATATTCCATGAATTCTACAATATATTCATTGACTGGACTATTAGCCATTAAAGGCTATTATTACACTTATCTATGCTTCAAAATATTCAGTGTTATCAAAATATTTAAATATTCAGAAAGCATTTAAATACTAAGTTTAAACTATTTAATTACTTTTATTATTTATTATTTAAATACTTTTATCTTTTGAAAATACTTAATATTTAAATACTTTCATTTTTCTGAAAGTATTTAGTATTTAATATTTAAATACTTTTTCAAAGTATTTGCCCAGCTCTGATCACAACTTAAATCAGCTATCCAGCGAAATATCATATGTCATATTTATTTTACCTCTAGAAAAACTTGTTAATTTTCGAAAAATTTAATATATTTGTGAGTTAATTTTGAGTGAGCATTGTTAAAAATGGTTCAATTTAGTAATTGTGAAAAATATGATATTATTAAGTGTTTTATAAAATGCGGAGAAGATTCAAATTTAGCTTCCAAGCTTTATTTTAATAGGTAAGTTATAGACAGCAAAACTTTGCGCCAAAAGTGCCGCCTAAATAATATTTTTAGATATCCAGAAAAGAGACAGCCAGACATAAAAATATTCTAAAAGGCTACAACAAAATTTTAAAAGAGTTCGGATCATTTGTAAAACCTCGAGCAAAAATATATAATAAAGCAGATAGAAAATATTGTTTTAGAAACTGTAAGAGAAAATCCTAATATATCGTCTCGCGAAATATATGAACATTTAAAAATGGCTAATGACCACAGCACTTGATGCCAAAAACGATCCCAAAAACAACTGCGTTACGTTGCTTGAAAAAAAAATAAATTCAAACCTTACAAAATTAGGATTAGTCACCATCTATACCCAGGCGCGCACGGAGGGGGGGGGCAAAGGGGGCAATTGCCCCCCCCCCAGGTGCGGCGCCGTTTGAGAATTTTGGGATGGTAACAATCATATTCATGTCTGTTTTTTTTGTAACAAATATTCTTTTAACGTTTTTACGCATATGCCAAAAATGTTAGGTCCACTGTGCTGTGTTGTATGTTTGTTTCGATTTGTTTAAATTTTTTTTTAAAAAAGTAGAAAAGTAATGTCTTATTAGTTAATTGACCTGACTTTGTTAACTAACAATGTCGTTAATTTTGTTAAACCAAACTATATTGATGGTATTTTTAAACAAGAGGTGATTGTTATTTTAATTAATAAAAAGTTGTCGTACAACAAAACAAAAATTAACTTAAAAAATAGATGAATAAGACTATTATTTTGTTCGTCTGACTATTATTTTGTTGAATTCTGTCAAATTAAACTAGATAATAGTATATTTTATTTTTAACTATTATCGAATTGTAATTCTAACCCAGTATTAGTTCGCTGTATTATTTTACTTGGTAGACAAACCAATATTATTGTCGTCTTCTAGAAGTTCTAAAAGAATTACCATAAAATTTGCTTGCTTACCACGTAGTCTATTACAGAAATTATTCCCAGATGACGCCACATACAAATTACTGACAATAATCAATCATGCATTATCTTATACTCTTATGAATTTATAGAAAATTAATAACATGATTGCCTTGTTCAAATTCTCTCAGGGATCATCGATATATTTGGATGGATCTTATAAACGATCTCTAATCTTTGGTTTGGGTTGTCTGATGTCTCAATACTGAGATTTTGGCTAACCAAAAAAAACTTCATCATACAATAAAGTGTGTAGATCAACCTAAAAATTAGTTGGTGAACAAAAAACAAAGTCGTTGTACTATTTAATTGTAGACCAAATTGAAAATGGTTAGTGAACATAAAAAAATGTCATTGTACTATTTAATTTGTTACAAGAAGATATGATTATTAAACTACTATTTGTTTACGAAAACAAATAAAGTTGTATGTTGTATGACTATTCTTTTCTGATTGATTTAACTATGAAACTAGATAGGCGCGATTTCATATGCTCTTTTTGGTTGAATTTGCCTATCATTTTCTTTGAGTGAAGGAAAGTATAACTTCAGGTGTGGCTATTTACCTCCATTAGAGACACACTCTCCTAAAGTTTAGTTAAAATATATGCGTTATTGTTCAAGTTAACATTAATTGTTTAAAAATGGCTTCTATCAATTGATTTTATTTGTTGCAAATTAAAAAATATATCAAAGAGGTTCGGGCAAATCCAGTTTTCTTCGCAATTTCATTATGAACAATCTATTTTTTGTTCATTGCGATATGAGCTATACAACCAGAGATATTTAAGAAAAAACGCAAAAAACACAATTTTGAACATTCTTTTATCTAAACAAATGACTTGCGGGAACAGAATTTAATTCAAAACCTTTTGCCACACTCATTGTGATGTTTCCGACAAATTCCAGCAAAAAAATTGCTATTGTAAGACAAGACAAGACTACGGCCAGTATAGATAGTTCTTAGTTATCCCTCGTTGAGGGACTTGAAATCCTATTTCTTCCTTTAATTAATATTATGAATTTTTTTTCTGAAGATTATTCATAAATATTGGAAATGTTGAGCCAGTTCAATCGATTTTATAAAAATAATTTGGGGGGCTCCAAAATTGTCACTATTATCTCGAAGAATTACAAGAATCTAGACAAATCTTAATCTATTTTAAATCTGTATTTGCTTGCAGAATGTAACGCAATAATTTTACGAATTGTAAATTTAACTATTCGAGTTATTTATGACAGACAGTTTCTTTACATCTGGTAAATATTTGTTAAAATATTTAATCACACAAACGGATTTAACTTGGTTCAGCTATATTAATAAACAATATTTTAAAAAATTGTCATTATCTTATTTATTTTAAATTTACAGTGACAGTATTTAAATAATCTACATTAACGGATCAGTGCTGTTCCTAATTTGGAATTTTTATAATCCCAAGTTATTTTCCAAAGGTTTTGATGCTTTCCTTTTGCTCGGTCTGCAATGATAACTTTAGTGTTCTTGTAATTTACACCCAAACTGTACTCAGAGCTTATTGTTTGAAGATTATCTAGCCGGTGAATTAACTCATCTTCCCTTGCTGCAATTATTGTGGTATTCTCTGCAAATCTCAAGTTCGAAATCATAGTCTCGGCTCCATCTTGCCAATTCTCCAGGACACATCGGGATTCTACCAACTTTACATTTGTCGGGTATAGTGTTGTCGATTTTCATCAAGACAGAGTTTTTTTTATATGTATAGTAAATTTTTGGGTGAATTTTACATTTATCCCCACACATAACCCCTGTATTACACGATTCTTGGACGACCGATGAATTTTCAATCTGAAAGGAGTGAGGGATAGTTTGAAATGGTCTGTACAGGGTGGACCTAATTAGATGGGATTTGAGGTTTTCTCTAAAACTATGACAGATAGACAAGAACCAATATAGGTGTCCTGAGCTCGATTTTCGAGAAACAAACAAACTGCGATCGTCTATCTTTTTCGACTACCGAGCTACAGAGCGTTTTTAGAAAATTGGCATTTTTGAATGACCTCTATATCTCAATTACCAAGGGTCGAATCGAAAATCGAGTAACACATTCTTAAGGCACCTTTTCGAGTAGAATCCGTTGCTGATAAGAAGAAAATTATGCATGCCTCAGTTTTCGCGATATAGACATAACTTGTGTTTTTTTTTAATGGAACACTCTGTAAACTATTTTATTATTCGATTACAACTTAAATTAGATATCCAACGGTATATCATATGTCATATTTATCTCTAGGAAAAGTGGTTAATTTTCGAAAAATTTAATATATTTGTAAGAAGGCCATGGAAATTATTAACAACAACAGCCCTTCTTAATTGATTGATTGGCTGATTTACCAGCGTGCGGTAGGCATTGCTGCCACTCCCAGGTATACAGCTGGGATTGCTACATCCACGCTGGGTTGGACTAAGGTCATGCTTGTTGCCAGCAGCGACATGGCGCATAGTAAAGGAATGTGGGATGGGAGGTGTAGGTATTTGTGAGATGCGTTACCGCATTGTGTCGTGAGGGAGCGTTTAAGCTCCCTGTTTTGTGTGTTTGGTACTGGACTTCTGCCTATTCCGACTCTTCTTGTGAAATATGTTGCCGTGTTGTGTCGTAATATAGAGTGTTTTTGCTCCTCTTTTTGCGGTTTTGCTTCTTCGAATCTTCTTTTTTCTGAGTCTTCTGATTCCTCGGTTTCCGATTGTGGTAGAGTATATATACTTGCGATTTGTTAGTGGTGTTCATTTGTTGATCCTGATCCTTTCAAACTGTAACGGTTACGTGCTGATTTTCATGAGCCCAATGGTGGTTATTATGCACTGCTTATATCGGCTTCGTCTGTCCATATAATTGTTCCTTCAAATCCTGGCACTTCATTACACTGATTCAAAAACCACTGGCAAAAATCGAGACGCCTTTGAAAGTCATTTGGGTATAGATGGTGACTAATCCTAATTTTGTAGGGTTTGAATTTATTTTTTTTAAGCAACGCAACGCAGTTGTTTTTGGGATTCCTAAATTTTCCTGTATTTCGCGAGGCGATATATTAGGATTTTCACACAGTTTCTAAAATAACATTTTCTACAGCTTCTCTACCTGCTTTATTATATATTTTTGCTTGAGGTTTTACAAATGATCCAAACTCTTTTAAATTTTGTTGTAGCCTTTTGAATATTTTTATGTCTGGCTGTCTCTTTTCTGGATATCTAAAAATATTGTTTACCTATTAAAATAAAGCTCGGAAGCTAAATTTGAATCTTCTCCGCACTCTATAAAACACTTAATCATATTATATTTTTCACCATTACTAAATGGAACCATTTTTAACAATGCTCACTCACAATTAACTCACAAATTAGTTTTTGACATCCATGATTATTTCGATTTTCATTTTTTTACCATGGCCTTCTCAATAGATATTAGAAATGCGATAAATATGCATAGATGTCAATGGAACACAATTCGAACATTTATTGTAGTTTTGTTTTTCCTATTTTTGGCAACATTATTTTATATTATAAGAAGTGTTGTTGTTAATAGTTTACCATGGCCTCCTCACAAATATATTAAATTTTTCGAAAATTAACCACTTTTTCTAGAAAAAAATATGACATATATCGTTGGATAGCTAATTAACACAAGTTATGTCTATATCTCGAAAACTGAGGCATGCATAATTTTCTTCTTATCAGCAACGGATCATACTCAAACAAGTGCCTTAAGAATGTGTTACTCGATTTTCGATTTGACACTTGGTAATTGAGATGTAGAGGTCATAAAAAAATGCCAATTTCCCAAAAAAGCTCTCCGTAGTCGAAAAAGACAGACGATCACGGTTTGCGATATTGTTTGTTTCTAGAAAATCGAGCTCAGGACACCTATATTGGTTTTTGTTTATTTGCCATAGTTTAAAAAAAAACTCCAAATCCCATCTAATTTCTTCTACCCCGTACAAGTACATGCTAAGTACAAACTGTGTTATGTGGGAATCTCAAGGTAGGCCATGGCACCATGGCCATTAAATCCGTTACTCTTTCCAACGATATAAAACATGTCATAAAAATTGTAGCTGTCAAAGTTTAAAATTTTATTTATTTATTTAGGTAAACATGTCTACATGATGAATATCCCAATTACAAACAGTTGTCTAATGAAACAGTCGTCTTACGAAAATCATATCTACATATCATTGAACTGTAAAAATCAGCTATGCCATGATTAGTGAGAAACAATGTATATAGCTGTCGACTTTGACTGATTGTCACTGTTGTATGTTGTCGTTGTCGAGTTCTAAGACAAGCTTTATATCAGTAATTATGGTGTACCCCTGAACAATTTTTTTTTTATCTATTTATTTAACGTCGGTCTTTTTCCGCTACCAGGGTCTATCATCTCTTACTTGCTTAACATTTAATAGACAAAGGACCGCCCATCCCCTCTGAAGGATGGTATATCCACTATGTAATCCTCGTCTTGAAATTACATAGCTTGCGCGTATACACTTACAAGCCGCTAGAGGGTGGGACGAGATCGCTGTGTTTCCCAAGATGGATTTCACCCATCAAGTACTAACCGCGCTGCACGTTGCTTCACTAGGGTATCGAGGATAATACATACACAGTCAAGACGCATCTACGCTCGCCCCTGAACAAAAAATAGAATGACTATTAAAGTTCATGACCTTTATAATGTATAGGTTCTTGTGTATTGAACGGGGTCTCTCCAAGGCGGAGGTATGCTGTGCCTTTTCTTACTTTGTATTTGCTGTGCTTGTGTAATTTCGTCAAAAAAGCAGCATAGCCATGATATGTAGTAATGACATTTGCTAATTTTTGAACTAGAATAAGTCGGTATATTTTCTTTTAGTAACATTAAACCGAATCAGTTAGTTGGGACTTTAAATGAACACGATAGTAAAATACGAGTCGTTTTAATAAAATAACATGCGGTCCTTCGTGCCGGATATGAACCAGCGACCAATATTGAAAAATTCGATATGATTACCATTTATTGTCAGTGCATTTTTGACGCTGAGATAGCAGTCACAGTTTACAGAGAGATTTTCAGATTCAGATGCTCTGCAGCCAAATCGAGCTATGTCTAGGAAGTTCGTACAAAATTTAAACACACATGGTTCATTTTCCAAAAAAGTAATAAGGCGAGGGCATATTACGAGTAATGTAAGAAAAGTGAATAGAGTATTGAAAAGCATAAAACGAAGGTGCAAGAAAAATACTAAAAAAAACGGTTTTTTGGTTTTTAAAGGCATTTTTATTAGTGCAATGAATGGCTCTCAAATTAATCTAATGCACCAAAAAGATAAGAGAAAAAGTTGGTTTAATACCTCCGACCAACCGGAATTTCCTAAATCACTAATTTGTAATTAAGTGAACTTTTTCAAACGTCAACATCCTTTAGACGCCCAGTAGTTAAATACTAATTTTCACGACAAATCCATTGATACCTTCTAATCGAAAATCGGTTTGATATTAACCCTAATACACAAGTTCTTTGATGAATATTAACTAAATAATCGAAAAATGCCCTTATCAAATATGCCATTAAAATTGAATAAAACCAGATTCAAAACATTCATTTCGTCATCAAAACAACACTGAAAATAACAAAACGAAATGATTTGTTTTAGCAATGAAAAAAACATATCCAAATTAAGAGAGTAATTAAAGGGTAGTAAATATTCAAAGTGCATCTCGCTTTCATTGACATTTTCTGGCTCGGCTAATGGTATTTCGTTGTAACATTTCGCAAAGAGGACGAAAGTACAGATTTGTAGCAAAGGTAGCCAAGAGCTATGAGTTCCCAACAATAAAATACTGCCGATCGTCTTTTGTTTCACGTCATTTTTAGTTTTGTGATATGATTCGATAAGCGTTATATTTTGCATCTTTTGACATGCTTTTTCCTTAATAATGATACTTAAAACTTTTAAGTTGTGAATGTGCATCAGGTCGTTAATATTTTGGTTCAAACTTTCAAATGCTTTCTGTACACATGCAGGTATCTTCTTTTTTGAAATTTACCTAAATTTCAGTTTCAGAAATGAATCTTTAATATTTGAGCGAAAGTACATTTTAATACAATTCTAAAATAAACTGTTTCCAATAAAATTGTGTATTGATCTTTATCACTACTATGCCTATTTGATTTAATCAAATAGGTATAACCCGGCCAAACATTTTTGTTATTTTCTGTTAGAGTTACTTTAAATCGTCGTCCAATAAAACAAGGGCAACTTTGTTCCACTTACATCCTACACCATTTAGTGAAGTCAAATTAGGACTAAAAATTCGCAATATGAATTGTCTGGTCAGGGCAGTTTTTCTGTTTTAACATGTTCAGTGGGTTAACTTAAGTTCACAGCTCAGTTTCTGCGAGGTTGGCGTAATGTTTATTTAAACAATTTAATTTTTTACACCGTGTCTTCCATCGGTTTTCTTTGAATATCTCGAAATCTATAAGTCCTATGGAAAACAATAAGAAGAAAGAAAATGTGCGTTTTGAGCTGTACAATAAAACTACATAAACTATAATTCATTCCAATTGTTATTATCATTTTTTAAAAAATGAATATTGCAAAATGATGCGTTTCTAAACAGATCACTGTTCTTTCAAAAATAATGGATAATATTCAATGAAATTTTGGAGAAATATAGCTCTTATAAAGTAAAATCACCACTTAAAATTTCAAATCAAAACGATTACTAAAACGGCTGAAATATACAATTGTTTCTAAAACTTTGCACCCTTGTGAAAGCCTGTCACCAAAACCAAGTTTAGACCCGTTTTATTGCTGTTGTTCATAGCGTAACGTGTTTCCACCCCTAGGAAACCACCCTTGCAAATTCCGTGGGTTCCAAAAATTATAATAAGAGATTGTCCACTAACACACTTTATTAAATAATTTACTGGATACTTCACAATACTGATTATTAACTTGAATGAACTTTACTGACTAAAAATAACAATGTTTATCACTTTGTTTTCACTTTGGAGTCTTAACCTCACTTGTCAATCAAAACTGCTCCTTTCTGAACTACCCGCCGAGAATGCGGTCTTTTATACCTAACAATGACAGATCTCGATTTTTCTGAGATGATCCACCATTTTCTAGATAATTCCGGATGTCATTCATCACTTTAGAATTTCTGGTAGGTTCTTTCTCGAGTAGGTGCAAATCTCTACATTCAGACAACGTGCGCCATCTCTGGGAAAACATCCGAACTAAAATGAACTCTGTGTTGCCTACATTTTGGGGGTTGCAACACATTACAATAGTTTTCGAAATTTTAGTTATAAACAAATTCAAGTAACTCCCTGGTTTTTTTATGAAATCAAAAACGGTAAACGAGTAATGAAAGTAGATTAAAATAGCCACCTTTTGAAAAAAAATGCTGTACTTGAATTTGGAGATACGTTAGTTTTTACGTTTAAGTCACTTATAAATAAACAAATCTACATTTCTTCTTTTTGGGCTAGTTATTCTCCAATACCTATTATTTTGTTTCTGCTATTTGAAGATAATCCAAAGCTACAATTATTAAAATAACATCAACTTTGAGAGCATAATGCGGCTTTGAGAATATAGCGGCTTTGAGAATATAATGCACATCTTCAATTTTTTTTATGTCTTTTTAAATTTTTATCACGAAAATGATAAACCAACCTAACTTGAACAACTACCCTTATGTTCATGTATACAGTTTTGTAAAAATCTTAATATCACTGAATATCACACAATAAAAAAAAATCGTACAGGATTTGCACCTGAGACGTCCGCATCCTGAATAAAATGAGCTAGTCGCCTTACCCACTGCGCTATCTAGCGACTAGACATATTTGGTGATTTTCAGATCTCTACCAAAATCGCTAAAGACCCCACTTTCAGACCTATATACAGTATCTTTGAACAAGTGTAGCTTTGGATTATTTTCAAGCAGCAGAGACAAAATACTAGACATTGGAGAATTACCAGTCCAAATTTCAATAAGAAAGATCGATTTGTTGTGACCTAATCCTAAAAACTAACGTATCTCAGTTCCAAATGCAAGTAGAGCATTTTTTTTAAGTTGGCTTTTTAATCCACTTTCATTACTCCTTTGCCGTTTTTGATTACATAAAGAAAAACAAAGTATTATTTGAATTTGTTTATAACTACAATCTCGAAAATTATAAACAACTGCAATTAAAAGGGTTTAAATTTTCTCCGTAATTTAAAGTACTTATAAAAAGCTACAATTTGAGCCATGTACACATCTCTTGGTTTTGATGACAGGATTTCCACAAGGGTGCAAAGTCTTAGCAACGATTGTATATTTGAGCAGTTTTAATAATTATTTTGATTTCAAATTTTAAGTGATGATTGTACTTTATAAGAGCTATATTTCTCCAAAATTTCATTGAATATTATCCATTATTTTTTAAAGAAACATTCATTTTACAAGCACTCTCTCACCGCTTTGGAAGGTGTTATTGGCCATTGAGGGGGTGGGCGGGTATCAGGCACGCGTTCCAGGGTCCTCACCATAATTGGCATGCTCGAAAACGGGGGATCAATAAGTTAGATTCCGTGAAACATACGCGTTTGACCCAGTTTGGGAGTAGTTTTTGGCCGTTTGCGGAGATGAGTCGCCCCAACGAGAAATTCTGCCACCACCACGATGTTCACCGTCCTCGCAAACGGGGATCACCAAGTAAGAGTCCCTCAAACAATTATAATTCGCGTTAACCCCCGTCTTTGGGTGGTTTTTGGCCGTTTGCGGGGGTGGGTCACACCAACGAGAAATTCTTCCACCACCACGGTGTTCAGCAACCTCGAAAACGGGGGGGGGGGAGAACTAATCTGGTTGAATCAGAAATAGTAGGGATTTCGTTCGACTCACACAATCCACTATAACTTACGTTGAACAGTTTTAAAGCACTGCTGTCTGCTAAGTTATATAGAAAAATATCCCACTTTTCGAAGAGGTTTTAACCAACACAATAAGCATCAAGTAACATTTTTGACAATGGCTCCGAAAATTTAATATAAAAAAGCTGTGTTTGATTAAGATGTTTTTCACATAGAATAAATATTTTCCGAGATATAACGGATTATAAGCCTGGTATGGTTAAAATATCCTTAAAAAGTGGCACATTTTTCAAGATAACTTATCAGATCTTCAAAACTGTTCAGCGTACTTAAGGTTATCAAATTTCAGTGGTTGGTTTGCAAGAAACATAAAAAACTCATAATTTTTTCAATATCATCAGGTTTTCAGTTTTTGACATATTGACGGGTAAAATTTTTATTGTTCAAATAGGTTTAAAATGTCATGAAACGACGAGATTTTAAGTTTGAGCGAAAAAAAATTTCTGTCTATTTTGTAAATATGTTCTCAGAATATGATATTGAAATGCGCTTTCCGAGACGGTAAGTCTCTTGTAATAATGCATATTGATTAAAAGGCGATATTTTAAATGGTTTCACATATGGGCAATTATACAAAGTGTTCCTTAATCGCGTGCTAATATTTCGGGGTGTGATTCCTTAGGTCATTTTATGAAGAAAAGTTTATGTGAACATATGTAGGCAACGGACTAAATTGTTTGTTGATTTAATTTTTTTTTAATCGTTATTTTTTAACATTTCGGAAAGTACTTTAGGTATTATTTTCAATTTTGGTATGTGTTAATAGGATATAAAACCACATACTTTAGTTAGAAAAGTTATTTTATCGCTCCACCAGTGGCGTCCGTGCAAACATGTCCTCTGATATTTTTTACCAAAAAAGTGGTACGCCACTGACATTTTTCATGTGGATATTTTTTCTGAATAGCTTAGTCAATTTTACATGAAAACGGTCTCTTGCATTTTTCTTGTCAGACGCACAGTTCTTGATCAAAACAATTAAATTGAAACTAATTATAATAATTAGTTTCAATTTGAATTTTTCAGTATTAATTATTAACATTGATAATACATTTTGTTTTATAAAAATTGCTGGAAATGGCCACCATCACTTAATAGGCATGCTTCCGCCCGTCTTCGCATCGAATCGCGAACTCGTTCAAATATTCCCGGCGTATTCCGTATTGTTTCACACGAGGCAACTATTCGCTTTCTTAAATCTTCTAAAGTGTTAATGGGAGTTTTATACACCAGGGTTTTAAGATGACCCCACAAAAATAAATCCAAACTATTGAGATCGGGGATCTTGCTGGCCATTGCTGAACAGGTACGTGCATGTACCACATTTGATTCCTTAACGCAAATGGTACATCTTCAAGCAACACAGGTAGTTCCTCTCGGAGAAAATGCTGGTAAGATTGTCCATTAAAGCGCCTTGGCAGAAAAAAGGGCCTATAAGATTATTGCCAATAATTCCTACCCGCATATTAACCGAAAATTGCTCTTGGAAATGGGTTTTGGTTATGGCATGGGGGTTTTCGTCCACCCACACATGATTGTTATGGAAATTTTGAATAGCATTCCTAGAAAAATTTGCTTCGTCTGTGAACATAATTTCTGACTCAAACTGTGGATTTAGTGTAAACATTCTGAAGGTACCACTGACAGAAAAAAGTTCACACGCTGTGAAAAATCTCTGGGAAGTAATGCATGTACTCGGATACAACAAAAATTCAACAAAAATTCGCCAAACACTTTGACGACAAATATTCAGAGCTCCAGTAATCTTCCTCGTACTCATCTCAGGATGTTCGTCGATTTCCTGCAGCACCGCTTCCTTCAATTTCGGGTGCTTCCTCAGTTCGAGGTCTACCTTCCGAAGTACCTTTTTGGAAACAACCAATTTCACAAAGACGGCGATGAATAGTCGAAAAGAATCACCTATCTGGCCGTAATACGTAATGCATTATCGCCATTTCCGCATTCGTAAAACTCACTATTTTATGAGATATTCGAATAAAAACAGCGAAAAAATAAAATAAATTCAATGAAACACTAAAAATCGAAGAAATAATACGATTAGATGGTTTTGAACACCAACTTACTTTATGTCAACAAATATTTTTTTGAAAATGATGTTTGTAAAAACGTCATTTATTTCAGGGTAACTAGATTTATGTGTTCAAAAATTAGTATTATTCAATACTGCTAAATGAAGCAATTTCAATTTAATTGTTTTAATCAGGAACTGTGCGTCTGACGAGAAAAACGCAAAAGACCGTTTTCATGTAAAATTGACCAGGCTAATCAGAAAAAATATCCACATGGAAAAATGTCAGTGGCGTACCACTTTTTTCATAAAATGACCTAACGATTGACATCCTGAAATATTAGCAAATCATTACGGAACACATATACAACTGGTATTTCTTTTATTAAAAAATATATTTATTACTTCCACATCCAGTGGAAGTATAGTAACGACAAAAAAAATATATTAAAAGTTTTTTATTGTTCAAATAGGCTTAGAATGTCACGAAACGTCGAGATTTTAAGTTTGAGCGAAAAAAAAAAATTGTGTCTGTTGGTCTGTCTGTCTGTCGGTCTGTAACTTTTTTGTGCGCACATTTACTCTGGAACCGTTTGAATTTGGAACACGTATGTACTTTAACAGGATCTAGAACTAGATTATATTTTCATCTTGTTCCGTCGAAGAGTTGGGGGGTAAATTGGGGTAAATTTGGAGAAAATAGGTAAATCAAGCAGGTCCATAAAATTGGTATTTAGTATATACAAGTGAAGCTTGTATAATTTTGGCATTAGCTACCCCCATTACCACCCCCACCCCATTATTAAAGGGGATGAAAAAAAATTGTGATTTAGGGTGTGTACAAGAACCAGAAACCTCAAAATGTTTTTTTTCTGAATGTGGAAGTAGTGATTCCTTGGGCAGCGGTTTTTTTAAATGATATTTCCTTATTATATATTAATTATTAATATTTATTTATTTTTTAATCGTATCAAAACACATATTATTTTTGCATACACCGTTGGAAATCGAAAGGTTTGAATATTGTAACTAAAATATCAAGTTTTTACGATAACAAATAACAAACAACAGATGTAGAGGAGTGGGAACATGAAAAATGTGAAAATAGTATTTTTCGTAGAAAAGATGAAAAAGTACAATTTTCTCAATTCTCTCAATTTTCACAATTCCAAATAAAATCGCGGCTTCGAAAATATGTTTTGTTAGGTGTTTTTACATAAGAATCAACTGTCTGTTTTTTAATCCGGTGATTTTAGCTTCAAAAATAACGATTTTTCGGAAAGTTTTGGGACTAGCCCAAACTTAGTCTACCCCCTACAGAACTTCCTCAGGAATTCGAAAAAAATAATGTTGATCACTCAAAACGGCGCGGCGGCTTTAATTGTTATTTAACTTTTTGTAAACAAAATAAATTTTGCAACTTAGTTTCTTGCTTATATCTTCGCTTCTAAAGGTCGTAGAAAAACTTTCGACCAGTCAATTTCTTCGTCATGAGCTCCTCTAAAAGGCAAAGAACGAATCATTGATTGTTAATAACATTTTATGGCAAAAAACTGAAAAAATTGAATTCTTCGATCCTCGAATTTTGAAGTACTGTAAATACAAATATAAAGTCTGCATTTTAAGTTTGAGCGAAAAAAATTCTGTCTGTCTGTCGGTCTGTAACTTTTTTGTGTGCACGTTTACTCTGGAACCGTTTAAGATATTGACTTGAAATTTGGTACACATATGTTCTTTACCGAGATCTGGAACAAGATTATATTTTCATCTTGTTCCGTAGAAGGGTTGGGGGGTGAATTGGGGTAAATTTGGGGTAAATGGGTAAATCAAGCAGGTAAGAGTCCATAAAATTGGTATTTAGTATATACAAGAGAAGCTAAGGTCTCAAAAAAATTTTTGGCATTAGCCACCTCCATTACCACCCCCACCCCATTATTAAAGGGGATGAAAAAAATGTTATTTAGTGTATGTACAAGAACCAGAAACCGCAAAATATTTATTTACTTCATCCACCCCCACCCCACTACCGATGTGGGGTATCGTTTTATGGGTTTTTGGGGTAGAGGATTTCAAATATTATATTATTAAAGTTCCATAAACAGTCATTTCCACATACAAAGTTTGTGAGTGACTTGGATGGAGAATCTGGATGTGGAAGTAGTGATTCCTTGGGTAGCGGTTTTTACCCTTAATAAAATACACTTTGTCCCGTTGCAAAATATTAATTTTTTTTTGCAATTAATTTATAACAAAAAAAATGCAAACTGTTATATTAAAATATCAAATTAATATTTTACAGTTCTGTTTCGGTAAATACATTGTATTTGACGTACATTAACATAATCAAAAAAAAATATTGCAAAACAATTTTAATTTGCAACTTTTTTTACGCAAAAAATCAATTTTACAACTTAAACGTAAATATCTCAGTGGATTTTGCATAAAATTTATTGCAACCAACGGCATTTCAATTAATTTGTCATAAAAAACTACGAATTTTAATAAAAAATTGTGCTACAATGCTTTGAAGCTGAAATATGAAGAATTCACGTTTTTTGTGATTACGGCGAAATTTGAAAATATTTTTACTTGAAAATGTAACTGAATATTCCTCAGAGTGCGTGTTATCACTTGAAAAAAGTGCCATGTCTATATATATAAATAGGCTATGGAAAAAAAATCGAGAAAACTGCATCTTTGTCGCTTGCGCTGACGCTAGACGCCAGATTCCCCACCCCCCTTCACTGCGATTGGCGTACTTGGACAGTCTTACCGCGGCGGCAGCTTTATTTCTCTTTTTCTCGGCTTCAGGACGTTTTATTTTTTTTATTCAACTTATTTTTTTCTCAGCTTTCCGATTCTTCGATTATTTTTCAATTATTCAATTACGTTGCTTCGCAAAAAGAACTTTTCTGATTCAACGGCTTTATTATTTTATTAGATAAAATAATTTCAGTAGTTTATAATATCAAACATCTTATAATTTTTACAAACATCCTATAATTTAAGCAATCACCCATTATTGTTATGTTATGAATTAGATGTTTATTTCGCTGTTTAAAACAAATTAAATCAATATTGGTGTCTGTCAGTTTGAATTAAAATAAATGCAAGGAAATGAGGAAGTTATTGGAAATATTGATCTAAATAATGACGATGATGACAATGATTGTCTGTACGCAGAAGTGCGAGACGAAACGGACAGCGAGTCCGATACAGGAAATCAATCTAAAAAAAAAAATAAGTACAGAAAAATAAACTTTATTTTGTATATTCAATAAATTCATTTTTAAATACAAAATGTGTACTTACCTTTTTTTTTATTAAATTCGTGTTTTTTTATGAAATTGAAATGCCGTTGGTTGCAATAAATTTTATGCAAGATCCACTGAAATATTTACATTTGTTTAAGTTGCAAAATTGATTTTTTGTGTAAAAATGTCGCAAATTAAAATTTTGTTGTAATATTCTTTTTGATTATGTAAATGCATGTTAAATACAATGTATTTACCGAAACAGAACTGTAAAATATTTATTTATTTTAATATAACAGTTTGAATTTTTTTTTATAAATTAATTGCAAAAAAAATAATTAAGATTTTCCAAGTGGACGAAGTGCATTTTATTAAGGGTAAAAATATGTACTATTTCTCATAATATCGTTAACATACAGATTTGATATTTGTTTCTACAGTACTTCAAAGTTCGAGGATCAATAAATTCAAGTTTTTCAGTTTTTGCCATAAAATGTTCGAACGCATTTCTACGGCCTTTAGAAGCGAAGATATACGCAAAAAACTTAGTTGCAAAATTCATTTTGTTTACAAAAAGTTAATAACAATTAAAGTCGCCGTTTTGAGTGGACAACACTATTTTTTTTGGATTCCTGAGGAAATTCTGTATATCACCGGATTATTTGTATATCCGAGAATTGCATAGCAAATGTCGAATTCAAGAGTCTCGCTCTGCGATACATCTAATTGACACTAAAATTGCTAAACTACTAGTTGAATTGAAGACAGTGCATAGTGATATATTGTTTTTCCCTTGGATTTAATAAACTGATATACTGGTACCACGTAAAATAACTAAGCAGTATTAAATTGAGCTGCAAATTATACATTGGTTGCAGCCATGATAACAGTCAACAGTTTAATAAAATGTGATTCACGGTTGTGAAACATAATGTCAACTTTAGAAAGAAAAGTGAAGCAGACCTAATAATCTAGAATAAACGTAGGAATTAATATTAGAGGATCGTTATAAAATTGTTTATCTTTTACAATTATGCTCGATATTTACCTACTAGTTCATTTCATACAGAAAATAATACAGGTCCACAAAAATATATTTTTTAAAATTTATATTGGTTAGAGTATATGGACTTTATGTTTTTTGGTTAGCTGAGTCATAATCTAAAGTCCGTTTTGCTCTAACAGACCTCAATTTTTTTGTAGCTGCAACCCCAGAATTATTTGAAAAAATCTATACTTAAATGCGATTGGGACAACATTAAATTTATATCCCAAGAGCTAGTTTGTATGTCAATAATAGGTTTCAAAGTCAATTAAAAGATATTGTGTATATCAGCCTTACTATAAACTACCCTTTCACTCTACTCACCCCCGTTGAGGGCGCGAAAAATCATTTCTTAATATACAACAGGAGATGTTGGTGAAAAAAATGTATACAGCCAATAGTCTGGTCCCTCATGTGAAGAAAAAGACACGCTATGCACCACAAAATAACCCGCCATCTTTTTCAACCCCGTTCAAGGGGTGAAAAATATATCTTTCTAGAAAACGGAATCTCTTGAGAGAAACAATGTAGGCAGCCAAAAGTCTAGGCCGCCAAATGGAGTGAAAGGTGTATGTATAGGGTGGACCAAATTAGATGAGATTTGGGGTTTTCTCTAAAACTATGGCATATAGACAAAAACCAATGGAGGTGTCCTGAGCTCGATTTTCGAGAATCAAACAATGGCGCAAACCGCGTTCGTCTGCCTTTTTCGACTACCGAACTACAGAGCGTTTTGGAAAATTGGCATTTATGGATTAGCTATCCAACGATATATCATATGCCATATTTATCTCTAGACAAGGTGGTAAATTTTCGAAAAATTAATATATTTGTGAGAAGGGCATGGAAAACTATTAACAACAATACTTCTTATAATATAAAATAATTTTGCCAAAAATAGGAAAAAGTAAACTACAATAAATATTCGAATTGTCTTCCATTGGCATCTATGCATTTTTGATACCTTCTCTTTACAGCGTTTGTTGAATTTCCAATCATGATAGGAGTTATTGTTCGAAACGCAGCTAATGTTTTGTTTTCCAATTCTTCTCTGTTATTTGAACATTCTCTATATATAATATTTTTTAAATAACCCCAAAGCGAAAAGTCGGCAGGGGTTATATCGAGAGATCTAGCTGGCCACAAAGTAGGACCATTATTTCCTAAAAATTAAACAATATATAAACTACTTTGTTGTTTATTAATGTCCAGTTAGTTAAATTAATTGTTAGTTATCAATTTAGTTAACTTAGTTAACTAGACATTGATAAACTAGTCCTGAGTGATATATAAATACCTATCCAGTCCTCCCCAAATTGAGCATTTAAATAATTTCGTGTTTCATTTGACGTATGACCTGGGGCGCCATCGTGTTAGTAAATTAATCTTTGAAATTGTTTTACAGGCATATTGTCTACAAAGGGCTCTAATGTTAATAGAATTTTCGGTATTCAAATTACCGTGAAAAAAATAAGGACCTATTATTTGGTATCCAATAAAGCCACACGAATACACCAAATCCAAATCGTCCTTGACAATTAACTGTAGCGGTTACGTGCGGATTTTCATGAGTCCAATGGTGGTTATTCAAATCCTGGCACTTCATTGCACTGACGCAAAAACCACTGGCAAAAATCGAGACGCCTTTGAAAGTCGTTTGGGTTATAAATGGTGACGAATCCTAATTTTGTAGGGTTTTAATTAATTTTTTTTTTAAGCAACGCAACACAGTTGTTTTTGGGATTCCTAAATTCTCCTGAGACGATATATTAGGATTTTCTCTTACGATTTCTAAAACAATATTTTCTGCAGCTTCTCTACCTACTTTATTATTTATTTTTGGTCAAGGTTTTACAAATGATCCAAACTCTTTTAAATTTTATGTAGGCCTTTTGAATATTTTTATGTCTAACTGTCTATTTTCTGGATATCTAAAAATATTGTTTAGGCAGCACTTTTGGCACAAAGTTTTGCTGTCTATAACTTACCTATTGAAATAAAGCTCGGAAGTTAAATTCGAATCTTCTCCGCATTCTATAAAACACTTAATCATATCATATTTTTCACCATTATTAAATTGAACCATTTTTAACAAAGCCCACTCGCAGTTACCTCACAAATTAGTTTTTGACATTTACGATTATTTCGATTTTCTTTTTTTTTACCACGGCCTTCTCAGTAAATATTCGAAATGCGATAAATATGCATAGATTAACCACCTTTTCTAGAGATAAATATGACATATAATATATCGTTGAATAGCTAATTTAAGTTATGATCGAATAATGAAATAATTTAAAGGGTGTTCAATTTAAAAAACAAAACGAAGTTATGTCTATAGCTCGAAAACTGATTCATACATAATTTTCTTCTTATCAACAACGAATTCTACTCAGAGAAGTGCCTTAAGAATGTGTTACTCGATTTTTGATTCGATACTTGGTGATTGAGATATAGAGGTCATGTAAAAATGCCAGTTTTCCAAAAACGCTCTGTAGCTCGGTAATCGAAAAAAGACAGACGATCGCGGTTTGTGCCATTGTTTGTTTCTCGAAAATCGAGCTCAAGACACCCATATTGGTTTTTGTTTATCTGCCATAGTTTTAGAAAAAGTCCCAAATCATCTAATTTGGTCCACCCTGTACACATATTGGAGAGGAAGGATCCCCGTTACGATAGAAATACATAGCTTGACATTTACTTGTATTAAGTTCCATACCATTATGGAGGGACCATGTGATAAGACTATTCAGATCTGTTCAAGTGTTCAGTAATGGTTATTTTAGAAAGCAATTAAAGATCATCGTCAAATAAGAGGAAACTACCATTAATAAAACGATTATAGATGCCATTGATGAATATATTAAAGAGCAGGGGTCCCAAATAAGAGCCTTGTGGTACACTTGACGTGACTTGAATTTCTTTTGATCTGAAATTGTTAACTCGAACAATCTATGTCCGATCAAGTAAATAACTTTCAACGCATTTCAAAAGAGAACCATTTATTCCCACCAAATTCAACTTGTTCAACAAAGATTGATGGTTGACTCTATCGAAGGCCTTTGCGAAGTCGGTCATACGCATAGCATTTTTGGTTTTACCAACAATTATGTGTCTGTTGGATTCATATTTAATGTTACCACTGTTCTGAATTTTTGCGAATCGTTTATAACAAAAGGTTATTAAATATAATAATTAGTCAAGTGTGATATAATTTAATGCGTTTGTAATATTGTACTTGAAGATTTTAATTTTTTATGTACCGTGCTACGTTCACTATCAAAATTGAGACCAGTATCCAAAATTCCAAGGATTTTTCTTATATCTATAAAATGCTGACGCCGAAGCTCCCAGTGATATTCGTCTAGTGTAGTACAATTCATTCATTCTAAATAGTGAGCATCATTATGAAAAAATAAATTTTGCTAAAATTGAGTTAAATCAGTGGGAAAGCAGTAGTGCACGAATTATTAATCAACAGTTCACGGTTTACGGTTTACGATTTACTTCTTCTTCGTTAAATGTAAGTACCTTTCGATATATTAACTTTCAAGTAGAGTGCCACAAACCGTTACAATCAAGGGCCAAAAGATACCTAGGCAACATAAAATAAGATAAACATTTTTTAATCTTTAAAATGCAAGTAAAGTTCTAAAAAGATATTGGAACCGAGTTAAATATTTTACAATGTTCGACTATTTCAGTTGTCACAACACTTTAGTTATGCATTCTCTTGCTGGCAGCTTTTGACTATAGTGTTTCCAATATTGTCAAACATCTTATTATATTCTTCTTATTCACAACTTGGCAGACGTTGTGTGATCCATGAATCATTCTAGTTGGCCTGTCTCTGTTGTATGACACGTCTAGGAGTATCACGCCATCGGTCGCGGTTGTCTGCAAGGCGCACATACTAGCCAAACCTTTTTCCCACCGGCTCCTTGATGATTTCAGCTGAACGATTAGGAGTATCTGTTCTTCATCTTTTGCCGTGTGATTTTTCATGAAACATTGTTGCCAATTCATTAGAAGCCCATCTCCATTCTCAAAAACCACGGTGAATTCATGTTGATTTTGAAGAATTAAAATTACTAAAGTGAACATGATGAAAAAGTGAAATATACAGAGTGTTCCTTAATGACGTGCTAATATTTCAGTGCGTGATTCCTTAGGTCATTTTATGAAGAAAAGTTCATATGGACATAATATGTCCGCAACGGCTTAAATTTTTTGCTACAGGGTGTTGAATTTTTTTTTAAATCGATATTTCTTAATATCTCAAAAAGTACTTTAGATATTATTTTCAATTTTGGTATGTTTTAATAGGATATAAAACCGCATATTTTAGTTAGAAAAGTTATTTTATCGCTCCACCAGTGGCGTCTCTGAAAACATGTCCTCTGATATTTTTTAGAAAAAAAGTGGTACGCCACTGACATTTTTTCATGTGGATATTTTTTCTGATTAGCCTGGTCAATTCTACATGAAAGCGGCCTCTTGCACAGTTCTTGATTTAAACAACTAAATCAAAATTGAATCTTATTAACATTGATAATGATAAATTTTGTTTTATAAAAATTGTTGGAAATGGCCACCTTCACTTAATAGGCATGCTTCCGCCATCTTCGCATCGAATACGCAATTCGACGCGAAGGCTCGTTCAAATATTTGGGGTATTCCGTATTGTTTCACACGAGGCAACTACTCGCTCTCTTAAATCTTCGTGTTAATGGAAGTTTTATATACCAGGGTTTTAAGATGACCCCACAAAAAGAAATCCAAACTATTGAGACCGGGGAATCTTGCTGGCCATTGCTGAGGTCCTTTGCGACCTATCCAACGGTTAGGATAAACCACAGTGTAATTGTTTGCTACCATTTAAGTCGCGAACAATTACACTGAAATGAACAGGAGCTTCACCGTACATGTACCACATTTAATTCATTAACGCAATTAGTACATCTTCAAGCAATACAGGTAGTTCTTCTTGGAGAAAATGCAGGTAAAATTGTCCATTAAGGCGTCTTGGCAGAAAAAAAGGGCCAAAAGGTTATTACCAATAATTGCTACCCATACAATAATCGAAAATTGCTCTTGGAAATGGGTTTCGGTTATTGCACTGGGAAGTAATGCCTGTACTTTTAGAATACGGTACGGATACAACAAAAAATCAATCAAAATTCGCCAAACAATTTGATGACAAATACTTAAATACAATAAATTTGACACATACAGGGTGTCTCACCAGGATCTGCATCGATCGATATAGGAAAAAGTACGCACCAGAAAATTTTGAAAATTTAAGGAGCTACTAATGGCAGTGTGGCCAATCCAACTAAAATAATTACAAGCATCTGGCCCTTCCGGTTATACCGTAAGTCGATACCAACTTGCTTATTTTAAATGGAACACCCTATATATTCTAGTGTTTTCGAAAATAGCATAAAATTCTGAGTCAAAAACATGGATACCCTATGCCTAAACCCAGCCGTTTCAGAGATATTTGACATTTAAAGAAAAATTTGACAGGTGTCATGGTTTACAATAACCTTTATAACTTTCTTCGTGTACAAGATACTCACTTGCCTTTTGGCATGTAAAAATAACACGATGAGAGCTGCACTCAATTACATTCAATAATAGTACACCAAGTGTTCCATTTTTGACGTTACATTTTGTAAACTTCAAACCGCGAAAACTTGTTTAGGTTAAATGGAACACCCCATATTTTTTTACATCAAGTTATGTAAAATTAAATTCCTTTTTTTCTGATATAAGCATTGTGGGGGTTTAAGTTACAATTTTTTGAAATATTTGCGATTTTCTTAGAAATTCAAGAATTGTTAGTAAAAATTTTATCAAATTAACCATGATTAGAAACAATCAGTAATGTCATTCTCTTATGTCAAAAAATGCCACCGCGTTTAAATTACACCCACGAAGACTCTTTGAATTTGTTTTTTTATTTATGGAGATTATGATAAAGTAATATCAAGAATTTGTAGTACATTTGCTACTCGATATTCACAAAAACGGAAACCGTCACCAAACACTGTAAAACGCATACTGGATAATTTTAAAAATTATGGCTCTGTCAAGGCAAGAATTCAAAAGCGGAAGCCTATTGTTGATGACAAAAACGTAGAAATAGCAATTCTGGGATATTTTCATGCATTTCCAATGATGTCATTAAGACAAGCTGCTCTGGAATCTGGAACTATGCAAGAATTCAGTTCACAGAATCTTAATTAAACATAAATTTCACCTGTTTTCGTTGCAAATGGTTCAACGATTAAAAGGAACAGATTTCCTAAGAAGAGAAAATTTTTGTGAATTTATTCTAATAAGGCGAATATTCTTATTTGGGAAATATTATAAGGTCAGATGAAGGTAAATTTACCAAAAACGGACTTTTTAATCGACACAATTCACATTATTGGAGTGACTCGAATCCTCATGTGTTCAGGAAGCGAAATTTTGAAGAAAGTTGTCAGTTTAATGTTTACTGCGCCATAAGAAACGATAGAGTGGTGGCATTAGAATTTTATCAAGAAAATTTAAACAGTAAGTTAAAAAGATTTCTTCTTCTGCTAATATGTATATTTTTTATCAGAACGACAGTACTTCTCCACATAACGCCTATTTGATAACTAATTCTTTACAAGAAACTATCAATCAGTTTACGATCAATGGATCGTTTTATATGGGGAACTGTTAAAAATAAAGTTTGTGAGAGCCTATTAACAACTATTGAAGATTGTATGCAGATTGCAGAGAGTAAGAAATGCATTTCAAAACTTATCACAGAATTCAATTAGAAGAGCTCATGAAGAACTAATCCGAAGGTGCGAAAAATGTGTGGAGGTTCGAGGGCGGAATTTTGAACAATTATTAATTTAAAATGGAATCATCTTTTTAGTTGATTTCATCTTAGCTACTTTAGTTTATGCAAAGTATCTTCAATCCAATTAATAGGCATTTTACAGTGTTTAGTGTTATTTTCCGTATTTGTGGATATCTGGTAACAGTTCTTAATATTACTTTATCGCATTCTCCATAAATAATAAACAAATTCAAAAAGTCTTCGTGGGTGTAATTTAATCGCGGTGGCATTTTTGACATAAGAGAATTATGACATGACTGATTGTTTCTAATCACGGCTAATTTGATAAAATGTTTACTAACATTTCTTGAATTTCTAAGAAAATCGCAAATATTTCAAAAAGTTGTAACTTAAACCCCCACAATGCTTATATCAGAAAAAAAGGAATTTAATTTTACATAACTTGATGCAAAAAATATAGGGTGTTCCACTTAACCTAAACAAGTTTTCGCGGTGTGAAGTTTACAAAATGAAACGTCAAAAATGAAACACTTGGTGTACTATTATTGAATGTACTTGAATTGTAGAGTGCAGCTCTCCTCGTGTTCTTTTTACATGCCAAAAAGCAAGTGAGTAACTTTTACAAGAAGAAAGTTATAAAGGTTACTGTAAACCATGACACCAAATTTTTCTTTAAATGTCGAATATCTCTGAAACAGATATCCTACATGTTTTTGATTCAGAATTTTATGCTACTTTCGAAAACACTAAAATAAGCAAGTTGGTATCGACTTCCGGTATAACCGAAAGTGCCGGATGCTTGTAATTATTTTAGTTGTATTGGCCACACTGCCATTGGTAGCTCCCTAAATTTTCGAAATTTTCTGGTGTGTACATTTCCCTATAATGATCGATGCAGTTCATGGTGAAACACCCTGTATGTACAATATGCAATTGTAGATGAAAGTAAGTACATGCTTTCCCTCATGTATAGAACAAAAATTAAATGTATGTAATAAAAACCACATGGGAGAATATTGTTTTTACTGTATAAAACATACACAAACTAATACACTAAACTAAACTTAACTAAACATACATCACAGTAAATAACTTAAAATAAAACCTTATTCCCAGGCACTATGATATAAAATATAAATACACAAAATAATAAACTGAACTTAGTAAACTTAACAAAACATGCATCGCAGTAATAAAACATGATGCTGAGGCACAATAGTATAAAGAATAAATACAAGAAATAGTAAACTGAGTTAAACATACATCACAGTAAATAACTTAAAACACAACTTCATCAGGAGGCACTATGGAGTATAAACATATATAAATATGATTTAAAAAATTAGCGTTTACATAATGTAAAGTAGCAATGTGGTGTGTAAAACGAAAATATGTTTACATATGAATTTGTAAGCAGGCTGTATCCTTTTAAATATAATTCCAGGAGCATTTTGGTGGCAATCATGCTTATACCGTGATTAGTGTGACAAAAATTACATTTAAATACCATATTTTGCTTCTTACTTCTTGTAGATTTGTGATATACTTAAAATTTAACTAACCAATCACCGCCAGAAATGATAAATGCACAATGGCGACAAGTTTTATGATTTACTTCAAGTTATAGTTTGTAGTCTTCATCACGTGATAAAATTTACCAATGCTATTCACATGTTTGTTGTAACATTACAAAAAGGTCTGTAAATTTACACGGGGGCTAGTAAATTTGCACTCAATGTGAATAATTACATTGTAATTTAATAGACAGTTGACGTAAAATCCCATTAGGACAGGAATAAATTCGAATGTTTTGTATATTTCCATGTAGCATATATTTTTACATGTTGTCTGTAGGGATTTCTTATTACATTATTCTAACACTAAAATTGAATGAATTCATGGGCGGATCCAGGAGCTCCCTAAGGGGGGGGGCACTTGCACAAACAGACAAATATTGAAGAGTACCTAATAAAAAAACCCAAGTAGCAAAATAAATCATTTATTTTATAGTAGTTTATATAACCTTTATAAAATTACTTTGCTACTTGGGAACGGTGTAAAAAAACATGACTTCGATAAAGCGGCGCCGCCTGAATGGATTTTAATGTGATGAGGCTGTAATTTTAGGTGCACTTTTTTCAGTGTATTTAATTTAAAATCAATCGCGCACCTTGCGACAATAAACTTGAGCAATTCTGTGTTGCAGTGGAATACAGGCGACAATGAGATAAGCGAAGATTCTCCGTCATAGTGAGGAAGACGGGTATACCAATGTAAACTATAGTATTTTTATTAATAGATAACAAAATCTAAATTTAAAATTTTTCGAATATATCTGTTTCTGCCGATGCGATGACTAAACAAATCTTTCTCTTTTAAATTCTTAATACACTAATTTGTTTTAATAAGGATTAATGTTAATTAATTTAAAGTTCACATTTCAGATCCAACGCATGGCTGTTTACTTTTTGATCAACGAATTAATAACACATTGTTTGGAGTGGTATATATACTTGGCGATGTTTTTCAATTTCAGTTTTACTGCGGAGGCTATCTTGAGCCCTGCAGCAGTGTATAGTGAAGTAACTCACATCTGAATACTTCTGGTAAGTTAACAGTTGATAGAAATAATATTTGCGGCGCGTGTATCCACGGATCATAGACATGATGGATTGTAAACAATAAAAGTTTTCAATTTTAGGAATTATATTTGGAGGCTCGGTCCTGCTAAAACTGTATATTTTATTTTGTTTTTAAATCAAGTAAGCCACGGCAATGAAGCAAATAATCTCCACCCAAACAATGTGATTTTACTATTAGCATTTTAATTTAAAAAAATGTACAAAATTCCAGGCAACTTCGATATCCTCAACAATGTGTCATATTCTAAGACAAATTAAATACTATACAAGGTGCACCGACTAATTTTGTGTGTGTGTGTGTGTAAAGTTGTGTGTGTGTGTGCAGTACTTAGCTTAATAGCTAAATACTCCAATCGACAGGTACATTTGTAGAAAAATAAATCAGTGTTGGAATGTTTTCTCTTTATATGGATGTTCGAAAGAAGCACTTTGAGTGCAAAATGTGCAAGAAATCACAAAATCGTGGATAGGGCAGTTTCAGTTCGTCGTATGTTAAAAGTAGTTTTAAGGGAAGAGAAAGCTCATAAAATTCTGTGTAAAACAAAATACGTTTTAGTTCTAATAGTTCTGTATAAAATACAGGGCGTATTTCAAAGAAATATTTTTCTACCATTTTTGACCGAAAATCGTAATACGGATTTTTTGAATTAATATTTCTCTTGAATTCAATTTTCTATGAATGAAAAACTAATTCCATAACCCCAATAGTTTGCGAGCAGTGACCTCTTAAAAGCATTTGGACCGTTTTTCAAGTCCGTTTCACAGAATTACAGTTTTTCGAAAATAACTTTATGTAGGGCCATTCAACAAAAATAAGTGAAATTAATATTATTCAAAATATACCCTCTGAAAGAAACAAGAAACCCATTTTTAAAATATTTTTTAGCCCGAAAATCGCATTTTTTAGATCTTTGTTCCTCGTGGTTATGCGTAAAAGTGATCAAAAGATGACTAAAATACATTCAGTCTTTTGTAAACTGAAAAAAACAAATTTAAAAGATATTAAAAAACCGCTGCCCAAAGAATCACTACCTCCACATCCAGATTTTCTATCCAAGTCACTCACAACGAAAAAATTTTGTATGTGGAAATAATTGTTTATGGAACTAATAATATAATATTTGAAATCGTCCACCCCAAAAACCCATAAATCGATATCCCACATCGGTAGTAGGATGGGGGTAGTGATAGGGGGGATGGTAGTGGAGATGAATAAAATAAAAAAAATATTTTGAGGCCTTTGGTTCTTGTACATACACTAAATCACAATTTTTTTTCACCTACTTTTACAATGGGGTGGGGGTAGTAATGAGGGTGGCTAATGCCAACATTTTTTTTACATTAGCTTCTCTTTTATTTACTAAATACCAATTTTATGGACTTTTACCTGCTTGATTTACCTATTTACCCCAATTTGCCTCTTAACTCTTCAACGGAATAAGATGAAAATATTATTACTAAGGTTTTTGATTAAGCACATAAAAATATGAAAACAGACAAAATTTATAAACCGCAATATACAATCAAAATAATATTTGAGGGTCAAATCATATGTATTTTGGCCAGCAGGATCCAAATATGCAAAAATATATGGGTTGACCCATTTAAAAATTTGATTTTCATGTCAATTGCTTCGAAACCGGAAGTCGGTCATTTTGGTTCTTTACATTATATAATTGGAAACTTCATGCCATATCACTACACCAAAGAAAGAAATCCATTAGCCCGTTCAAGAGTTGCAAGAGTGTTCCTATCGGCTGAGCCACCTGGTATATACAACGTGATTTACCATGATATGCAGAAAATAAAATGGTAAAGTCTTCAATGTGGGAAAACCCCTGAAAAATTTTAGAATTTTCTGAGGTAATTTAGTATATTAAATTATTAGTAAATTTGCGAAGATACACTACTGTTATTGACTAGGTCAGTTATAGGGCGACGAATTTAGTTGTGAAAAAACATATTGGAGTTGTTTACATTTCCTTAATTGGCATAAAAAGTGAAGCCGGAGAGTGCGGTCAAAGTGCCGCGTTTTTTTATTTCGGCCGAAAAATCAGGACACCGGCGTGTTATTGACGGATTTAACTAAATATCTCTTATATCTACTTCACTGGCATAGGGTCAATGTCTTCGATGTATTTCGCTATTTTTGTAGTGTAAAATAAGGTAATTTTTTTAGTCATTTTTTTTTAATTTCTCATTTTTTTAACTCCTTTCGATGGGGATAACTGCTGTTAAATTTTCCGCATGTCATGGTAGATCACGCTGCATACAACAGCATGGTACAATACTTCCTTTTGAAATTGAATCATATTAGTCACACAGGGCGATAGTTAGAAGCGTGTACACTCTCATCTTTTATATACATTATGTTTTCTTATAATTTTAGAGTAAAATGTTACTGAGGTTTTTTATAACGTGCACAAAAATATGAACGTACAAGATATCTAAACCGACATACAGGTTGTCTCTCAGGTTCGAACCGACTTTATATAAGTTAGATTATATAACAATGTTACCTTAAAATATCATTCAAGTATTTTTAATAAGACTAATATGAAATAAATAAGCTAAAAACGTACTCTTCGCCGGTTTACTAAACTTTTTATATAATTGTTACACATTCTATAGGATACTCTTCGCAGTTTTTTGTAAATAATGTTAGTTTTAATCATTTTTAATTTTATGGTACGAACTTAGTTGGTGAAAGACTCAGTGCAAAATAAAGTAAAAATAAAAAAACTATACCATACCCCATGTGGGTTTCGAACCTGGAACCCTTGGATTCCGAGTCAAAAGCGTAAGAACTACCCAACGCGTAAAAAAATGTAAAAAACGTAAATTTTTACAAAAACATAAAAATCAAAAAACACATTCTCAGATTTAAATCATTAATAACATTTTAATTTACTGATCGATTTTGTTCAAAAATCCCAATATGGGATTAGAGTTAACATTAACTTACTGTCCAAATTTCAGTACAATCGGATTTTTCTTTCTCGAGTTATCGTGCTTACAAGAAACGAGACGGACGGACAGACGGACATTTTGAAAGTTGCTCAGAATTCGTTCACTAACACAATGATATAAAAAAAATTTATCTGCGAGCGATATTTACGGTTTTAGAAATGTGCCTATCAAATAAAATATACTCTTCGTTCTCGTATTTGCGAAGAGTATAATAATAGCTGCCGCCGAATTTCGAATTTGCAACATATATAAAATAGCATGGTATAATACTTCCTGCTGAAATTGGATCATATCCGTCATACAGGGTGATCGTCAGAAGCGTGATGTAAATCATGTGTGTGTCATGTTTCTATAAACTATATTTTATTATAACTTCAGAGGCCAAAGCTTTTTGATTAAAAACAAAAAAAAACAAAAGTATGCAAGATATCTAAACTGCAGTACAGTACGTCTTTCAAGTTCGAGCGAACTGTACGCAGGTTAGACGATATATCAGTTTTGTTATTGAGGTGTTTTTAATAAGGCTATTATGAAAAGAATAAAAGTTGATGTCGGGCGTTGCCGACTGCGAATGACTGTCAAAGACGATAATTTCTGTTGAATTTAAAATATATGCAAAATACAAAACATATAAAAAATAGAATGGTAGAACACTTCTGAGTGAAATTAGGTCATCTCCCTCATAAAGGGCGATCATTAGATCATTTTATATAAACTATAAGTTATTATGACTTTAGAGAAAAATGTCCCAAAGATTTTTGGTTAAGAACATAAAAATGCAAAGATATACAAGATATCTAAATTGCAATATACAGTGCGTCTTTGAGGTTCGAGCGAAGTTTATTTAGGTTAGATATAACAATTTTATCTTAACGTTATTACGGTATTTTTAATAAAAAAAATAAAATATATAGAATGTACTTTTTTTTCTCAAAAATTGTTTCTTGATCCTCTTTATTTTTTTCAATTTTCTTGCCATTTTATCACCGATGTTTATAAAGCATTCGTTTATATAATTAGCTTTAGCGATTTTATTCTTTGTTTGTTTTCCACTGGTATTATTTATATTGTTATTTGAAGTTTGATTTGACATAGTTTTAATGCTTTACCATCTTTACGAGTTATTTATATGTTAGACGAAGTTAATAATCCTTTAATTACAATTAAAACAATTGAACAACAAGCATGTGAAACTTAAAGAAACAGTCAATACTTCCAAAGGTTAGTTTTAAAACAGCTTTTCCAAGGTTCAGGCTGAAATACATATTTTTTTCAATTCCTAACTTTCTTATTCTAGTAAATTACTTCCACATACAAAGGAAGTATAGTAACGACAAAAAATTTTGAAAATTTTTATTGTTCAAATAGGCTTAAAATGACATGAAACGTCGAGATTTTAAGTTTGTGCGAAAAAAAATTCTGTCTGTTGGTCTGCCTGTAACTTTTTTTGTGCGCACGATTACTCTGACTTGAAATTTGGTACAAGTATGTACGTATGTACTTTAACGGGATCTAGAACTAGATTATATTTTCATCTTATTCCGTTGAAGGGTTGGAAGTAAATTGGGGCAAATTGGGGGTAAATAGGTAAATCAAGCAGGTAAGAGTCCATAAAATTAGCATTTGGTATATACAAGGGAAGTTAAGGTCTCAAAAAAATTTTTGGCATCAGCCACCCCCCATTACCACCCCCACCCCCATTATTAAAGGGGATGAAAACAAATTGTGATTCAGTGTGTGTACAAGAACCAAAACCCTCAAAATATTTTGTTACTTCACCCACCCCCTCTACCACCCCCACCCCACTACCGATGTGGGATATCGTTTTATGGGCTTTTGGGGTACACGATTTCAAATATAATATTATTAAAACAATTATTTCCACATACAAAATTTTTTCGTTGTGAGAGACTTGGATAGAAAATCTGGATGTGAAAGTAGTGATTCCTTGGGCAGCGGTTTTTTTTTAATTATCATTTTGTTTAATGATTAAGTATAAAAATGCATTGAATCCGGTTTCTTATCCGATATTCGATATGTTTTCATAAAACGCCTCTTTTGGTATTAATTAGCTATTTAAGTTTAATAACCCAACTACTATTACCAAGAACCCTAATTCTATTTTAGTGACAAAGAATCAATTCAAAATACATAGATCATATCTCTATTTCTTAGTATGTTGATATATAAGACTATTAGAAACCTTGTGTTAACTATTCTACAAATGCAATAGGTAACGAATTGCAATATTGCAAATAATATTTTGTAGGACATTATATTTAGATTTGATATTCTTCCTATTCGTACCGTTTTTACACACGTGTTGCAACCCATGTAATATTTTTGGCCTCAATTTGCTGTATGGTACGTCTGATAACAGCACGTCGCGGTTGCCTGTCAGATGTACGCTCTCAGTAAACCTCCATTCCATTAATTCCTTGGTAATATTAATCCAACGTTTTGGAGTGACATTCTCTGATTATTTTTCATTGTCGAAAACAGCAAAATTTTATTAGCGATTTATTTTTATAAAAAATCTGACTATACCATTGGACTCGGAAGGTCTTAAAATAGTTTTAAGCTAAATTTCATTAAAATATGTTTAATTATAAAAAAATTATAAAAGAATCAATTTTAAAAAATGCACCGTGAATTAGTCCGAAAAATGGCTTCCAATAACATATGGTTACCACGAGAACCAAAAATTTTCAAATAATTGTTAATTCTAAAAAAGACAAAAGAGAAAGGAAAATAATTTCATTTATTTAAGTATCGTAAAGCATTTATAAAAGCCAAACAAAATGAAATGAAACTGTAAATAAACAAACAATATAACGAATTAAGTAAATTAGGTACAGGGTGAACCAAATTAGACGGGATTTGAGGTTTTCTCTAAGACAATGGCAGATAGAGAAACCAATATAGTTGTCCTGAGCTCGATTTTCGAGAAACAAACACTGGCGCAAACCGCAATCGTCTATTTTTTTTCGACTACCGAGCTACAGAGCGTTTTTAGAAAATTGGCATTTTTGAATGACCTCTATATCTCAATTACCAAGTGTCGAATAAAAAATCGAGTAACACATTCTTAAGGCAATTTTTTTATTAATATCCGTTGCCGATAAGAAGAAAAATGTCTCAGTTTTCGAGATATAGACATAACTTGTGTTTTTTCAAATGGAACATCCTGTAAATTATTTCATTATTCGATCACAACTTAAATTAGCTATCCAACGATATATCATATGTAGTATTTATCTGGTTAATTTTCGAAAAACTTAATATATTTGTAAGGAGGCCATGGAAAACTATTCACAACAACACTTCTTATAATATAAAATAATTTTGCCAAAGATAGGAAAAGCTAAACTACAATAAATGTTTGAATTGTCTTCCATTGACATCTATGCATTTTTGACACTTTCTCCTTACAGCATTTGTTGCGTTTCCAATCATGACAGGGGTTATTGTCCGAAACGCAGCTAATGTTTTGTTTTCCAATTCTTCTGTTATTAGAACGTTCTCTATATATAATATTTTTTAAATAACCCCCAAGCCAAAAGTCAGTAGGGGTTATATCGGGAGATCTAGCTGGCCACAAAATAGGACCATTATTTCCTAAAAATTAATCTACTAATTTGTTGTTTATTAATGCCCAGATAGCTAAATTAATTGTTAGTTATCAATTTAGTTAACTTAGCTAACTAGACATTGATAAACTAGTCCTGAGTGATATATAGCTACCTATCCAATCCTCCACAAATTGAACATTTAAATAATTTCGCGTTTCATTTGACGTATGACCTGGGGCACCATCGTGTTGGTAAATTAATCTTTGAAATTGTCTTACAGGCATATTGTCTACAAAGGGCTCTATTTCTTAATATTTTTTATCGTATTTCTTAATTCTTCCGGTGTAATTTCTGCTCAAACTTGACGTATTCTTGCACAAAGTTCCTGTCGGTTTCTTGGACGAGCTTTATAAACTTTTTATACAACGAAACCCCACAGGAAAAAACCGAGTGGTGCCAAATCTGGGGTGCTAGGTGGCCAACCCCGACTTACTACCTCGACCTATCCAGTGGTTTGGAAAACTTTCGTTTAACCATTGTCTAATAATCCTGACATAGTGAACAGAATAACCATCTAATTAAAAATGCAAGTTTACTCTTTCTTCGCATTGAAGGTCGTGTATTGCATCCCATAGTTGATTTATTAAAAAATGTTGGAATTTCCTTGTATTTATATTTCCTTAAAAAAAGTAGGGGCCTATAATTCTTTCATTTAATATTCCGCACTTTTTCAGAATTTTGTCTTTTGCAATTAAAAATCCAATCTAGATTAATGTAAATTAATGTAAGTTAATGTGGCAGCCATTACGTAAAATTTTCCTATTTTTGTTAAACATAATTAAATTAATTTCGCACTTGGCAAATATTTAAATTGTTCGACATATTTTAAAAACATCAAATAATCTGCCATTTCACGGCCTACATTGGATTTTTCTCAGGCGCAATAACAATGGTGTAAATAACATTACTGAATAAATGAAATTGTTTTTCTTTCTTATTTTGTGACTTTTAGAATTAACAGTTATTTCAAAAATTTTGGTTGTCATGGTAACTATAGTATATGTTATTGGTAGCCATTTTTCGGACTAATTCACGGTGCATTTTTAAAAATTGATTCTCCTATAACTTTTTTATTATTGGACATATTTTAATGAAATTTTGGTTAGAACTATTTCAAGGTTTTTATATAAAAATCGCTGTCTTTGACATCGAAAATTAAAAATAATTTATAAAAAGTACTGAAATGGACGTTTTAATGCTCTATGAATTAAAAAAAAATCAGAATCGTTGGAAAAAACGGATATTACAGACGTGCTCCCATTCCACACTATATATTATCCTTCGGAATTCATATTCGCTGTTATCAGTATTATCAATAAAGGCTTCAAGAGCTCTTGCTTACAACCTCACACTCGCCAGTACTTAATGTATTCGATGCTCGGTCTACAATCATAATTTTGTTGTATTTACATTTAAACCTTATGAAAAACTTATTGTATGAAGACTGTCGATTGTCTTCACATGCTGCAAACCTCAAATTAGAAATCTTGCTTCCACCTAAAACTACTCCACCTCATCAGTGCAGTCCTTCAGTGCAGGCCGCATCACGTGTTCAGTTATAGGACTGGTAACATCACAGCGCTCTCTGATTACTTTGAATCTCGTGAGTGACACGTTTTTCTAAATTTCTGGAGCAGAATATTAACATTAAAAATCAGGGCAAATTAAAGGATTAACTCTGATAACGCACAACCTTTGATAAGAATCTTATATATATTTGAAAAACATTGGGTAATATACACATCTATTGTTTCAAAATCAAATTTTGACATCTTAGTCTCTAGTTAAATACATATAATAACTTTCACAAGTGTATGTTATATATACTAGTTTACCTGTGACGTGCATTCAAAGTTTACAAACATAAACATACATATGATAACGTCACAGAAATAAATAATTTAAACATAGTTCCTGGAAAAATTTTTAAATTAATATCAAATATCTTAAACGGTTATAGAGCAATCGTGCGCACAAAAAAAGTTACAGACAGAACGACAGACAGATTTTTTTACTCAAACTTTAAATCTCGACGTTTCATGACATTCTCAGCCTATCTGAACAATAGAAATTTTCCAATTTTTTTTCTACTATACTTCCACTAGATGTAGTAAAATAGGTATTCGCAATCGGCCACACCAGACTGCAACTTCTACTCATTTTAAAATGTTTTCTAATGTTTTATAGTATTTAGTTCTAAGTAAGTGAGTGGCAAAATCAAATATAAATATTTCTGTTTCTAATTTTATTCCGAGATGTTATTGAATATTCTAGTTTTATCAGGTTTGAGAAATCTTATTTTTCTAACTTTTCATGGTTGAAGAGCCGTCTTTACACTATTTAGTGAGTTTTTGTTGTTCGTTCAACGAAAATTAAGTAGGTAACATCAATAATAGATATAACATAATTACAATTATAAGAAATGAATCAATCAATTTGAAAAAATCATACTTGGTGACAATCTGTTGTTATATTTTTTTATTTTATCTTAGAAAATCATGATACTAGGGATAAATACCGTGGCAACTGCAATTTAAACTTTCTCACATTAATAAATCACCTGAAATATTTATAATAGATTTTTTTTAACACTGAAGGACACACTCCCAGTGTGGAATTAAAGCGATTCAAATTTAAATAATGCAAGTGGCAAAATAAAAATATTAGTTAGTAATGAGTGAGTCCGTCGTGATTTCTAATGAATTCACTGCAGGTATACTGTCTAAAACATGTTCAATATCGGTTTATGGTACCCATCTCTATTGGATACGAAGTCGAAGATCCTTCAAATTATCTCGGGATTGGATAAACTTCTTCTTCTCTTCTAACAATCATGTCCCAGATTTTTTCAATAGGACACAGATCGGGCGACCTTGCCGGCCATGGAAGCACCACCACATTGGCTTCTTCTAACCAAGCAGGGCAGTTTTAGTTGCTATGTTTGTTTAAACTTGGTTTATTGTGTTCCTGCAGGAGTCGATTTTGTGGAAACACGGCCTAAAAATTACACAAAAAAATAAGAAATTAATTTTAAGCAAATCTTACAAAAATAGTCCTCTTATTTTCTCACCAGAAAAGGTTGATACTTTAGGGAAAATCAAGTGGCAAAATGAAAAGGGAGTCCAAGTAAAACAATGCATGAGTCACAAAACGTGTGTTACGACGTTGTAAAAGGAATAAGTTTAACTTTTCGCATTATTTGTATTTTTGGTTATGACCTGGTAATAATACGCCATATATATTTAAACGTCCAAAGTGGTTTTGCAAGCAAAGGAAACTTTAAATTCGAATCAAATAAATTTAACAAATTATTGTTTATTAAATGAAAATTTTACCACAAACGTGATAATAATAATTTGTTAATGATTCCTTAATTTAGTCATATTTGGAATAGATATAATATTCTATACTCTGGGAATTACCCATTTGAACAAATCTATTAAACGAACCTAAAAACATATACGGTGTTGTGCAAATATGTCGAAACACTTGATTTTTGACTAAAATATATGTGGAATAGAAAGATAACCTTAAAAAACGTTTTTGAAACTTTCTTAGTGTATTTTGTGATATACTTTGGTTTTCAATAACTAACATATTTTTTGATAGATGATGTCACCAGCAGTGTTTTTAATACTTGGCCGTAGGTATACATGTTTCTTTTTTGAAGAGATACATTTTCAACAATTTGCGGTAGAGCTAGTTGGTGACAAAGAGATTTAGGCCATTTTTGGAAGGCTTAAAGTCGAATCAAATTGAAAATGTTTAATAATTGGGACATTTCTATATTTTCAGGGTCTTTTTGTTCCTAAACGCCTTAGACCGGGTGTCAACGAACTCATTAGACAAGCCATAGTTTCTAGAGTTTTCAAGACATATGTCTTAAATTTGGCAGTGGTAATATATACCAAAAACGGCAAGTTTTTCATAATTTGACACTTTTTCATCACTTCCGGTTTCTCCGGAAATGACCAAAACTTTGAAATTTTAAATGTAACACCCTATATATTTTTATATTTTTCGATTCCGGAGACGATTTTAAGTACGACTGTGTAGTTTTAAAAATTTTTTGAGACTACTTGATTTATTTAGGGCTATTTTTATTTTTGCATCTAGAGTACAGTGAATGCACTCAAATCAATCAAATGGACCAAAACAATAAGAGAAAAATGTAAACGTGAGATTTTTCGAATTGGTTTAGTAGCTATGACAAACCAAAATTTCCGAAATCACTCATTTGTAATTATGTCAAATTTTTCAAATGGCAATCTCTTTTAGACAGTAGTTACATAATAATTTTAACGACAAATCCATTGATACCTTCAAATCGAAAATCGGTTTGATATTAACCCAAATACACAAGTTCTTTGGCGGATAATAATTAAAATATCGAGAAAATACGCTTATCAAGTAATTATACCGTGGAAATTGAATAAAACTAGATTCAAAACATTCATTTTGTCAACAAAACAACGCTGCAAATGAAGTGAAGAAGTGTGCTGTCCGATTTATTTTAACAATTTTTATTTTAATAATAAAAAACATTAAGATTAATTAAGTGGTAGCAAATGTTCAAAGTTCCATTCTTGACATTTTCTGGCTCGGTCAATGGTGGTTCGCATAACATTTCGCAACATAGCAGGAGTTATATTTGCAAAAACTTCGCGGATACGATTTTGTAAAATTTGAAGTGTTTGAGGCTGTGTATAAAAACTCGTGCTTTCACATAACCCCACACAAAAAAATCTAAAATGCTTAGATCTGATGAGCGGGCAGGCCAAAGTACAGATCTATGTATTGCAATTACTCGCCCATTATACCGGTTCACTAAATGGGCCATAACTCGAGCGGCATTATAAGGCGGAGCCCCTCTTGTTGGAAATACATTTGTTCAAAAACTGCAAGTGGTAAGTCCGTCAACGTTCCTTCAATATCATTTTGCAGGAATTCCCCTGTTAAAGGTCCTTGAGAGAAAACAGGTCCAGCCCGCACATTTACTTCAAATTCATTAAACGTTGATTTTGATGCGCCCTATGTCTATTGTTTTGTTTATTGAACATTCCATTGTTGGTGAATCTCGACTCATCAGAAAGCAATATCAAAGAAAAAACCGCTGCCCAAGGAATCCCTACTTCCACATCCAGATTTTCTATCCAAGTCACTCACAACGAAAAAATTTTGTATGTGGAAATAATTGTTTATGGAACTTTAATAATATAATATTTGAAATCCTCTACCCCAAAAACTCATAAAACGATGGGGGTGGTGATAGGAGGTGGTAGTGGGGGTGGATGAAGTAAAAAATATTTTGAGGTTTCTGGTTCTTGTACACACACTAAATCACATGTTTTTTTCATCCCCTTTAATAATGGGGTGGGGGTGGTAATGGGGGTGGCTAATGCCAAATTTTTTTTGGGACCTTAGCTTCTTTTGTATATACTAAATACCAATTTTATGGGCTCTTACCTGCTTGATTTGCCTATTTACTCCAAATTTACCCCAATTTACCCACCACCCTTCGATGGAACAAGATAAAAATATAATCTAGTTCTAGATCTCCTTAAAGTACATAAGTGTACCAAATTTCAAGTCAATATCTCAAACGGTTCCAGAGTAAACGTGCGCACAAAAAAAGTTACAGACAAACCGAGACAGACAGAAATTTCTTTCAAATTTGTTTTGTACTTACTATACTTCTACTGGATGTGGAAGTAATTCGGTTTGGCGGTATTGTTCTGAAGTAACCAGTCACAATAACCTAATCTTCGGTTGAGATTATCTTCGTACAATTACTGGTGCACTTGATATTTAAACGAGTGGTAACCATATTTTGTGAGAATATTTCTTGTTGATTCATGACTATTTTGCACCTCGTGGCCAATTTCTCTAGTAAAAGCAGTAGGATTCATTTCTACAAAAGCCAACACGTTAATTTCTGTTGTTATCAGTTCCTCTCCTGATTTGTTTCTCCACATTTGGAAAATATTGAAAACATGGATGATGTCTGTTCGAATACCTTTGGGCATACAAATCTGCGGCGTTTCTGTAATTTTTGTGGCATTCTCGAAAAATTAATAACGTGTCCACTTTTTCATCCCTTGTATACATGTTAAACAATAATAACAATAATTAACAAACAACAACAAATTTAAAGAGCAAATTTATTAAGTTAACAGTACACACGTATTATTATCTGTCAAACTTCTTTTTGTTTCCACAGCACATTTCTTTTATTTTCAGCGTTGATTTGTTGACAAAATGAATGTTTTGAATCTAGTTTTATTCAATTTCCACGGCACACTTACTTGATAAGCGTATTTTCTCGATATTTTAATTATAATTTTGTCGTGAAAATTAGTATTTATGGTTATGAAGTAACACTTATATGCAATGATGCAATTATTTATGACATAAATAATTGCGCCGTTTATTGCAGTTTTGGCGTCGTGACGCTGAGAAACAATTATTCGATGAAGGAACTTTGAAATTAAAATAATTGTAAGGTATTTTTAATCATGAACATTTTCTTAAGAATACATTTTTTCATTTAACTGAATACTTTCTAAGTTATTTCACTTCATACTTTCAATTTTACATGCTACACTAATGAAAATTTTCAGATGCGGATATATGGCAATTTTATTATCCGGGAACTTAATATTCAGCACCCTCTGTAATTTTACATAATTTTGTAATATACAATAATTGTTCAAAGTTTTGTCCATTTTAGTTCACACATATACTATATGGCGCCCCAGTTCCGTATCCGTTGTAGCTACTAAAGTGTGGCGGTTAATAGCACCGTAACTAACGTAAATCCCATTAATCAAGTCCGCCATACCGTCTATAGGTTCTTTATATACTACACTTTTTAGGTAACCCCACAGAAAAAATCTAGTGGGGACAAATCCGGTGACCGAGCTAGTCATCCAACAGGCCCATTTGTAAAAATTTCACATTTTTAATGTATTTTTGGGGAATCGCTAGATAACTTAAAACCGATCCATATAAATAATGTATGCCACTTTGCTCCGCTTATACGATAGATAATGATGTTAACAACACAAAGTACTTACATCTTATTCAAAATAATTATTTCCGATGAACATAATTTGATAAATTACTATATTGTTAATTTATTAAACGATACTTATTATTTATTTTATTAGCACTATTTGTATTATTCCATGAATCATTTTATCGGTATATTAATATAATATTAACTCCCTCCTTGGAGATTAAAATCAAATTATACTAATTTATGAACGGGACAAGTTTTTAAACTACAATTTCAAGTTTTTTTGTTGTGACGTCCCTAGCGCCTTCTCATGGAAAACCCAAAAATTCATTTTTAATTAATCTTTTTTAAAACATGTTCATTGCCCTTTTCAGATGGGCGTACCAGTAAGCAATAAATCTATTATTAAACTGTAATGGATCTCTGATAATAGAGCTATAAAAATTCATAGAAAATAAAACGCAATACGATAAAATTTACATATTAATAGTTTATTTTGTGCATATATACAGGGTGGATCAAATTAGATGAGATTCGGGGTTTTCTTTAAAACTATGGCAGATAGACAAAATTGAGCATTTAAATAATTTCGTGTTTCATTTGACGTATGACATGGGGCGCCATCGTGTTGAAATTAATCTTTGAAATTGTCTTACAAGCATATTGTCTACTCTATTTCTTGTCATAGAGTGTTAATAAAATTTTCGATATTCAAATTACCGTGAAAAAAAAATAGGACCTATTATTTGGTATCCAATAAAACCACAAAATATACCAAATCCAAATCGTCCTTGACGATTAACTGTAGTGGTTACGTGCAGATTTTCATGAGCCCAGTGGTGGCTATTATGGAGATAAAAAATTCCGGCACTGCTTTGTGGGCCTCGTCTGTCCATATAATTGTTCCTTCAAATTCTGGCACTTCATTGCACTGAAGCAAAAACCACTGGCAAAAATCGAGACGCCTTTGAAAGTCGTTTGGGTAAAGATGGTGACTAATCCTAATTTTGTAAGGTTTGAATTTATTATTTTTTTAAGCAATGCAAAGCAGTTGTTTTTGGGATTCCTAAATTTCCCTGTATTTCGAGAGACGATATATTAGAATTTTCTCTTACAGTTTCTAAAACAATATTTTCTACAGCTTCTCTATCTGCTTTTTTATATATTTTTGCTCAAGGTTTTACAAATGATCCAAACTCTTTAATTTTTGTTGTAGCCTTTTGAATATTTTTAAGTCTGGCTGTCTCTTTTCTGGATATCTAAAAATATTCTTTAGGCGGCACTTTTGGCACAAAGTTTTGCTGTCTAACTTATCTATTAAAATAAAGCTTCTTCTCCGCATTCTATAAAACACTTACATATCATATTTTTCGCTATTACTAAATTGAACCATTTTTAACAATGCTCACTCACGATTAACTCACAAATTAGTTTTTGACCATGGCCTTCTCAATAAATATTAGAAATGCGATAAATATCATCGATGGAAGACAATTCGAACATTTATTGTAGTTTAGTTTTCCTATTTTTGGCGAAATTATTGTATATTATAAGAAATGTTGTTGTTAATAGCTTTGGATAGCCTCCTCACAAATATATTAAATTTTTCGAAAATTAACCACTTTTTCTAGAGGTAAATATGACATATGATATATCATTGCATAGCTAATTTAAGTTGTGATCGAATAATGAAATAATTTACAGGGTCTTCCATTTAAAAAAACACAAGTTCTCGAAAACTGAGGCATGCATAATTTTCTTCTTATCTACTCAAAAAAAAGCCTTAAGAATGTGTTACTCGATTTTCGATTCGACACTTGGCAATTGAGGTCAACCAAAAATGCCAAGTTTCCAAAAACGCTCTGTGGCTCTGTAGCTGAAAAAGATAGACGATCACGGTTTGTGCCATTGTTTGTTTCTCGAAAATCGAGCTAAGGACACCCCTATTGGTTTTTGTCTCTCTGCCATAGTTTTAGAGAAAACCCCAAATCCCATCTAATTTGGTCCACCTGTATATTAGATGCAATTAAAATCTACAACCCAAATATGACATTTCCTAATGAACAATCAGATATAGAAAATTTTACTTCACTTAACAATAATTGAATAAATTGAAAAATAATTTAAATTTACAGACCTGATGTAACAATGGGCCCACCTGCCCTGCTTGTTTAATTATAGCTATTTAAAGAGGTGTACACACGATCCAGCGGCAGGGACCCGACATTGTCGGTACGCTTTGAAGATAATTGGAATTCTAGCGGACCAGTTCACTTTTACGAATGAATTCAAAGCATGCCGAGATGGCTGGCTCTCTGCCGCTGGATCGTGTGTAGACCCTTTAATATAATCCTTTCCGATGTATTAATATCCGACAATTTATTTGTATATTAACTGCGCTTAAGAATGTAGTTCAGTAACTACGAAACTACAGTCGCAAGTAGAAAAATATAGACATTTTGTGTTAGCTATTTGTTATAATATAACATCAGAAAGTAACAAATAGCTCCATTGATTTTTAGAGGATTATTATGTTTGTAAATTACGGCAAAAATATTTAAGAGGCATTAACGCGTATTTCCCTCTCACTCTGCAAAATTCTGTCCTTAAATAAAGAATTCATACACACCATATTACCAAGCACTTGTCTATTAAATTACTGTCTAATTATTAATACATTCCAATTAATAAATCATTAATCGCAATTGTTATACCACTCGCTTTATTATATCTGGATTAAACCTGACTGTACTTTAATGGAGTTATTACCATACTAATAATTCTACATTAATAAGGCGATAATTGAAACTTCTGTACAGGGTGTTCCAAGAATAACTGACAGAAGCCTCTAAAGAAGGTCAAATTCATGAAGTGTTGGATAAAATCAGTTTCTCTTTTTATTTTAAACAAAGAAACAGTTTTTTTTAATGTTTTAAATGTTATGTTTAAAACAGGTTTAAAACGTTTAAAACTCTATTCAACTAAAATTAAATTGTGCCAAATTACTGCGTCTGCTACTACTACTTGATGCCAGATGGCGCTCTTAAACGGATTTTACATCACTCTAGAAATAAAATGATCAGTTTAGTGCATGTGGATCACTGACCATTTGACTTATATTACAGAGGCTACTTTTTTGTGAGTACGTTTACTGTTATATATCGAAATTATTTATCGGAATACACCATCATCGGTATTTTTCCTGCTTTTCCACAAACTGAAAAATAATACGCTTGTTTAAAACATTGCATTGTGTTAAATTATTTTAAACATTTGTTTAAAAGTGCGATATTTTAAACGAATATTTATTGTAATTAGAGAATATTATTTAGGTATTAAGCAAATCACAACTTACACACTTTTTTATTTATTACGAAATTACCTGCTTGCTGTAAGTTGTGATTTGCTTAATACCTAAATAATATTCTCTAATCATGATAAAAGCAAATAAATAAACATTAATTACATTTATTGTAGTTTAGTTTTTCCTATTTATGGCAAAATTATTTTATATTATAAGAAGTGTTCTTATTAATAGTTTTCCATAGCCTTCTCAGAAATATATTCCAACGATATATCATATGTCATATTTATATTGTCTAAACGTTGGTTGTGGCATTTTCTTAATTTTTCTCTATTCTTATTTATCTCTAGAAAAAGTGGTTAATTTTCGAAAAAGGTCATAGCAGGATAAGCATGTAAAATCTGACCCCAAAACAAAATTTTGTTTGTTATCAACTGTTTGAAGGGGCTTACCCTAAATATGATTTTCCCAAAATTTCAAGCCTGCAGCCATATTGGAGGAGTGGTGGGGGATTTTTTGATTTTCGTTTTTTAAAATTTTTCGGATACTGTTGTACGAAAACATCCGAAAAAATTCACAGTTGTTACTTACATATTGGACTATTTACCCATTTTTTTTTCATAATTTTTAAATTCAAATTTTTGCATGCAATTTTTTGGAACTTTAAGAAAGAAGGCCGCTCTGGATTTTTCATCATAAATTACTCATTTATCAAGGCCTATTCTCTAATTTTTTTCATATTTTTAAAAAATGTGGAAGATAGTTAAAAGTACGAAAAACTGCATTACCGACCATTCTCTTATACACGCCTCACTATCATTTGGATGCATGTCATGTTAACAAATATAGAGGGTGTTTCATTAATAATAGGACATACGTTTAACTGGAGGGTCCGAAATATGAAGATTTAACCTGAAACACTTAGATAAAATGTGCCTCCTTACAGGGTGTATTTTTTTTCTTTTTTTTGCAACATCTCAACTACCTCTTGACCGATCTTGTCCCAATTTGGTAAGGAAACATTTTTTAAGCTAAGAAACAATAATTTATGTATTACATCAAGCTAACCCGTGGAGGGCGCCTCATGAGCTATACCTGATGATGAATATTATTTCTCTTTTTTTTTTTAGGAAACGTAGTGGTTGACTAGAAAATCTCATGCAGGAGTCAATTCTACGTAAAAAAAGGTACACTAGATGAACTTGATAATTCCAACCCTTTTGGAGAAAACTCTCGCATAGATCTCAAAAATTCTTTGAAAACAAACCCAATTTGAAAGGGAAACATTTTATTTATTGAAAAGTGTGCTTTGGTGACTTGTTAGTTCTGTCAAAATGTCAAACTAATGAAATTATACGCAAATGATAGAACTAAGACGCCACCAAAGCACACTTTTCAATAAATACAATTTTTCCTCTTTAAATTGGGCTTGTTTTCAAAGAATTTTTGAGATCTATGCGGCAGTTTTCTCGAAAATGGTTGGAATTATCAAATTCTATCAAGTGTACCTTCTTTACGTAGAAATGACTCCTGCATGAGATTTTCTATTCAAAAGTGCCACTACGTTTCGTAAAAAAAAAAGAGAAAAAATATTCATCATCAGGTATAGCTCATGAGGCGCCCTCCACGGGTTAGCGTGATGTAATACATAAATTATTGTTTCTTAGCCTAAAAAATGTTTCCTTACCAAATTGGGAGATCGGTCAAGAGGTAGTTGAGATATTGCAGAAAAAAGAAAAAAAATTACAACTTACTGTATCTCAGTAAGGAGGCACATTTCTTCTAAGTGTTTCAGGTTAAATCTTCATATTCTGGACTAAGGATTCTCCAGTTAGCGTATGTCCTATTACTAATGAAACACCCTGTATATTTGTTAACAAGACATGCGTCCAAATGATAGTGAGGCGCGTATAAGAGAATGGTCGGTAAGGCAGTTTTTCGTTTTTTTAACTATCACATTTTTTAAAAATCTGAAAAAAATTAGAGAACAGACCTTGATAAATGAGTAATTTACAATGAAATCCAGAGCGGCCTTCTTTCTTAAAGTGCCAAAAAATTATGTGCAATAATTTGCAATTTAAAAATTATGAATTTTCGGATTTTTTCGTACAATGGTATCCGAGAAAATTTAAAAAAACGAAAATAAAAAAAAACCCACCACTCCTCCAATACGGCGGTTGAACGCTTGAAATTTTGAGAAAATCATATTTAGGATAAGCTCCTTCAAATAGTTGATAACAAACAAACATTTTTTGGGGGATAGATTTTACATGCTTATCCTGCTATGCCATTTTTCGAAAATTAACCACTTTTTCTAGAGATAAATATGACATATGATATATCGTTGGATAGCTAATTATAAGTAATTATAAGTTGTGATCGAATAATGAAATAATTTATAGGGTATTCCATTTAAAAATACAGAAGTCATGTCTATATCTCGAAAACTGAGGCATGTGTAATTTTCTTCTTATCAGCAACGGATTCTACTCAAAAAAGTGCCTAAAGAATATGTTACTTGATTTTCGTTTCGACACATCGTAATTGAGATATAGAGGTCATCCAAAAGTGCCAATGTTCCAAAAACGCTCTGTAGCTCGGTAGTCGAAAAAGATAGACGCGCGGTTTGCGCCATTGTTTGTTTCTCGAAAATCGAGCTCAGGGCACCTATATTGGTTTTTGCCTATCTGCCATCCCATCTAATTTGATCCACCCTGTCCATCGTTGGAAAGGATTTTGCCTGCTATAAAATGTACTTTTATGCTTTTTTTATAAAATCGATCAATTTCGATAAAATAGCAAAAATATAAAAACGTGCACATTTAGGGGTGAAAAAAAGGAGATTGTGGAAGGAGAACTTTTAGTATATTGAATCTAAACCCTTAGGAAATATCTATACTAAAAATTAGCTCCCTATAATTTTATCCTGGATTAAACAATATGTTGCTGAGATTGACTGGGGTAAATAGATCGGTATGCAACTATTTTATGTGAAAAAGGATGGTTTGAATCTGCAGGCACAGTCGCGACTGAAAATGTTTTTTTGTAGACGAAACTTTTTGTAGTGGCTCAGAATCTTTCGAATTAGGTTCCAGATTTACCACAATTAATTTTTGAATTTACTTAATTCTTACTTAGAAAGTAAACAAGCGTATTTTAGTGAGATTTGCAAAAGATGGCGGAGGATCTGGTTTCACGCTAAAATAAATATAACTTGAAAACGGCCATACCGATTCTTAATAATCATTGTAGAAAAAATATTTTGACAGAAACTAGTTTCATGACACGCTGAGTTTCAATGTCGAATAACAAATGTCTGTATGTCCGTATGTGTATAGATCGTTTCTTGTAGAAACAATAACTTCTGTTGGACTTTACATAAATTCCTTGAAAGGTTCTTTTTATTTGTGCACAAGAGAGTATGTCAAAAGCAATAGCGTTTTTAAAGTTTTTTTTATACTTATTATTATTCTTATAGTCTCCGCCGTCAATTTTCACCCCTTTAATTTATTTCGTATCTTTTCTAATAAAGAAGGTATAAACATTTGTGGTTTTCTTGTTTTTTATGATTTTGTGCAGGGTAGACTAAATTAGATGGGATTTGGGGTTTTCTCGAAAACCATGACAGATAGACAAAAACCAATATAGGTGTCCTGAGCCTGATTTTTGAGAAACAAACAATGGTGCAATCGAGCTAAGGACACCTATATTGGTTTTTGTTAATCTGCCATAGTTTTAGAGAAAACCTCAAATCCGATCTAATTTGGTCCACCCTATACTATACCTGTACAAAGTAGGCTATGGATTTCGAAGAATTTCTTTTTTCTGAAATAAAGTTCACAAAGGCTTGGTTAAGTTTTACTAAAACTTTTTTCTTCTACAGTAGATATTATATTAAGGGATATATTTGACGTGGCCCTGGTAAAATAGACAGATTGTATATTTGTGTAGATGATTAAGAATCCTCTCTTCCTAAACACCTTTGGCAAAAGCCTTTTAGGTCCTCGAGATACCTACAGGCTTGAAATGCTGTAACACTAAATGCAAATGGATTTTCCATTACTTTTGCAAGTATGCTGTGGGTCGGTATTTATTTGAATCAATTCCCATTGAGTTAACACCTTCCAAGGTAACATTTATTTTTAACCTAATTATAATCGGAATATTTGCAACGTTTTTATTCCTATGAGAAACTGTAAAGTGTTATGCCCATATGGATCGATTCATTAGATCCGTGATATATATGGCACGAAAACACGTACTAAAACTTGAAACTCTCTCCATTTGCCAACACAGTAAAATTTGTAAACTAAAACAAAAGTATTGATTTATTTGAATAACAATTCTTTCGTAAACTGTTTATTTATCAGATATATATTCTCAGAGGCAGTTTGAGATTACTAACATAGATTTATTTTTAAACATAGCGATGGATGAGAAAGAGAGGGCGTTTTGAACCGGTTGCAATATTTGTATTATTGCGTTGTCGACTTGGACACAATAAATCTACTTGATTTAATCGAATATGAATTATAGAAATAGGGTGCTCCCTTAGTAACTGTACAGGGTGGCCCAAATTATATGGGATTTGAGGTTTTCTCTAAAACTGTGACAGATAGACAAGAACCAATATAGGTTGTCCTTAGCTCGATTTTCGAGAAACAAACAATGGGCAAACCGCGATCGTCTTTCAACTACCGAGCTACAGAGCGTTTTTGGAAAATTGGCATTTTTGGATGAACTCTATATCTCAATAACCAAGTGTCAAATCGAAAATCGAGTAACACATTCTTAAGACACTTTTCTTAGTAGAATCCGTTGCTGATAAGAAGAAAATTATGCATGCCTCAGTTTTCGAGACATAGACATAACTTATGTTTTTTTTAAATGGAACATCCTATAAATTATTTCATCATTTGATCACAACTTAAATTAGCTATTCAATGATATATCATATGTCATATTTATCCCAGAAAAAGTGGTTAATTTTCAAAAAAAAATAATATATTTGTAAGGAGGCCATGGAAACCTATTAGCAACAACAACACTTCTTATAATATAAAATAATTTTGCCAAAAACAGGAAAAACTGAACTACAATATGTGTTCGAATTGTCTTCCATTGACTTTTATGCATTTTTGACACCTTCTCCTTCATTTGTTGCATTTCCAATCAAAACAGGAGTCATTGTCCGAAACGCAGTTAATGTTTTATTTTACAATTCTTCTATGTTATTAGAACGTTCTCTATATATAATATTTTTTAAATAACCCCAAAGCCAAAAGTTGGCAGGGATTATATCGGGAGATCTGCTGGCCACAAAATAGGACCATTATTTCCTAAAAATTAAACAATATCTAAACTACTTTATTGTTTATTAATGTCCAGTTTGCTAAATTAATTCTTAGTTATCAATTTAGTTAACTTAGCTAACTAGAAATTGATTAACTAGTCCTGAGTGGTATATAGATACCTATATAATCCTCCCCAAATTGAGCATTTAAATAATTTCGTGTTTCATTTGACGTATGACCTGGGGCGCCATCGTGTTGGTAAATTAATCTTTGAAATTGTCTTACAGGCATATTGTCTACAAAGGGCTCTATTTCTTGTCGTAGAGTGTTAAGAAAATTTTCTGTATTCAAATTACTGTGAAAAAAAATGAGGACCTATTATTTGGTATCTAATAAAACCACACCATACACCAAATCCAAATCGTTTGACGATCAACTGTAGCGGTTACATGCGGATTTTCATGCGCCCAATTGTTCCTTCAAATCCTGGCACTTCATTAAACTGACGCAAAAACCACTGGCAAAAATCTAGACGCCTTTAAAAGTCGTTTAGTTATAGATGCTGACTAATCTTAATTTGATAGCGTTTGATTTTTTTTTTTTTTAAGCAACGCAACGCAGTTGTTTTTGGGATTCCTAAATTTTCCTGTATTTCGCGACACGATATATAGGCTATTGTCTATGTCCAAAAAAATATGGTTGAAAGGAACTAAAACGTTATTGTTTCTTATGTTCAATTGACCCCAAAATATGAGGAAACTGCGAAGTGCTACCATTTGAAGGGGTGCGTTTTTGAAATCGGAGTAAAAAGGTCCACTTTTCACATTTTTGAGTTTTGCTCGAAAAATATCCATTTTTTCTATAAACACGTCAATAGAAATGTTGTAGAGAATTAAATTTCCAATTGAAATGGCACTTTCAGAAGTCAATTTTTTTACAAAAATACGTCCAAAAACGAAGCAAAAAAAAACCTGTAACTTTTTTTCGGGTACGTTTAGGCATAGACGTTGCTGCATAAAAAAAGCTGGCGTTTTACCCGTTAAAATGAGATTCTTTAAAAAATTTTACGATTAATAGCGCCCGAGATATAGTTTCAGTTTGCAACTTTTAACTTTTTTTGCTAATTTTTACGATTTTTTTTCAAATTTCGTTCTGTCATTTTTTTCTGAGTGAAATTAGGTATAGACATTATTATATTAAAGGTGGTGAAAGCTGACTTTACGCCCATTGAAATGGTCGCTGGTAAAAGTCTCTACGACAAATACAAACCTAGATACAGCATTTCGAAGATTGTTACTTTTATTAACTTTATTCTAATTTTACTTCCACATCCAGTGGAAGTATAGTAACGACAAAAAAAAATTTTAAAAATTTTTATTGTTCAAATAGGCTTAGAATGTCACGAAACGTCGAGATTTTAAGTTTGAACGAAAAAAAATGTCTGTCTGTCGGTCTGTCTGTCGGTCTGTCTGTCGGTCTGTCTGTCGGTCTGTCTGTCGGTCTGTCTGTCGATCTGTCTGTCTGTAACTTTTTTTGTGCGCACGATTACTCTGGAACCGTTTGAGATATTGACTTGAAATTTGGTACACATATGTACTTTAACGAGATCTAGAACTGGATTATATTTTTATCTTGTTCCGTCGAAGGGTTGGGGGGTAAATTGGTGTAAATTTGGGGAAAATAGGTAAATCAAGCAGGTAAGAGTCCATAAAATTGGTATTTAGTATATACAAGAGAAGCTAAGGTCCCAAAAAAAGTTTTGGCATTAGCCACCCCAATTACCACCCCCACCCCATTATTAAAGGGGATGAAAAAAAATGTGATTTAGTGTGTGTACAAGAACCAGAAACCTCAAAATATTTTTTTACTTCATTCACCCCCACTACCACCCCTCATCACCACCCCCACCCCGCTACCGATGTGGGGTATCGTTTTATGGGTTTTTGGGGTAGAGGATTTCAAATATTATATTATTAAAGTTCCATAAACAATTATTTCCACATACAAATTTATACAAATTTTTTTCGTTGTGAGTGATTTGGATAAAAAATTTGGATGTGGAAGTAGTGATTCCTTAGGCAGCGGTTTTACGTTATTTTTTAAATTTCGGCCTATAACTTATTTGTCAAATGCTTTAAGTACAGATATTGCTTCATTGAATGTACTCGCAGCATTCTTGTTGAAATCGACTTTGATTTTGAAAATATGTTAAATCCAGCATTTGAATAACTTCATAAATAATGTACAATTAGAAACATAAATAGCCGCCACCATTTCAACTTGCGTAAAATCAGCTTTCACTTTAATATAATAATGTCTATACCTAAATTCACTCATAAAAAAGTTGCAGGACGAAATTTGAAAAAAAAAGAATAAAAATTAGCAAAAAAAGTTAAAAGTTGTAAACTTTAAAACGCTATATCTCGGCCACTATTAATGGTAAAAATTTTACAAAATCTCATTTTAACGAGTAAAACGCCAGATTTTTTTTATGCAGCAATGTCTATGCCTAAATGTATCCGAAAAAAAGGTACCGGCTAAAATAAAAAATTGTATTTTTTTGTTTTTTTTGGACGTATTTTTGTAAAAAAAAAAAAAAATTTTTGACCTCTGAAGGTGCCATGTCGATTGGAAATTTAATTCTCTACAACGTTTCTATTGTCGTGTTTATAGGAAAAATGCATAGTTTTCGAGCAAAACTCAAGAATGTGAAAAGTGGGCCTTTTTACTTCGATCTGGTAGCACTCCGCGGTTTTCTCATATTTTGGGGTCAATTGAACATAAGAAACAATAAAAACCCTTTAACGTGTTAGTTCCTTTCTACAGTACATAGACAATAGACCAATATTAGGATTTTCTCTTACAGTTTCTAAAACAATATTTTCTACAGCTTCTCTACCTGCTTTATTATATATTTTTGCTCGACATTTTACAATTTATCCAAACTCTTTTAAATTTTGTTGTAGGTAGCCTTTTGAATGTTTTTATGTCTGGCTGTCTCTTTTCTGGATATTTAAAGATATAGTTTAGGCGGCACTTTTGGCACAAAGTTTTGCTGTCTATAATTTACCTATTAAAATAAAGCTCAGAAGCTAAATTCGAATCTTCTCCACATTCTATAAAATACTTAATCATATCATATTTTTCACCATTACTAAATTGAACCATTTTTAACAATGCTCACTTACAATTAACTCACAAATTAGTTTTTGACATTTACGATTATTTCGATGTTCTTTTTTTACCATCAGCAACGGATTCTACTCAAAAAAGAAGTGTTGTTGTTGTTAATAGTTTCCTTAAAAATATATTAAATTTTTCGAAAATTAACCACTTATTCTAGAGACAATATGACATATACTATATCGTTGGATAGCTAATTTAAGTTGTGATCGAATAATGAAATAATTTACAGGATGTTTCATTTAAAAAAACTGAAGCATGCATAATTTTCTTATCAGCAACGGATTTTACTCAAAAAAGTGCCTTAAGAATGTGTTACTCGATTTTCGATTCCACACTTGGTAATTGCGTTTTAGAGGTCATCTAAAAATGCCAGTTTTCCAAAAACCTCTGTAGCTAGATGATCGCGGTTTGCGCCATAGTTTGTTTCTCTAAAACCGAGCTCAGGACACCTATATTGGTTTTTGTCTATCTGCCATAGTTTTAGAGAAAACCCCAAATCCCGTCTAATTTGGTCCACCCTGTATATTTATACCGATTAATTTTTTAAAATACACAGTATTGTTATGCGTAGACCTGTTAAGTATTTGGATAAAATAAAATTATGGCGCGTCAAAAATTTGACAAAAATTAGAAAATTCCCAGTATACGAGTAAAGGATGGCTTCAGGAGGTATATATGGGGATGTTGCTGTCTAGCTGGTTTACTTTCCTTATACTATAAACTGACTTGTGTAAATACTTTGTGTATAACACACCAATAAAGATGTTTCGGAATCAATTCGATGTCCGATATCTCCCATTAAACCATGTACAGTTACTTATAGAATACCCTGTACACATAATAGTAAGTTTATTTATTTAGCAAAAGTAGCTAATTACAATATTTTAATGATACAATAAATTATCTCCAGGAATATTTAGCTAATTACTACGCAAATGATATATTATTTTCCTATTAAATAATGCTTAGTTTTGAGCATCTTTTATACTACAGTATTACGTAGATATCAATAATTTTGTTTTCTTAATAAGAGACAATGTCACATTTTTCTGATCTAATTAAGAATAATTCTACTGTGATTTTTTACCTCATTAAGCATTTTTCAAAAATTAAATAAGTTTTAAAATCATTATTCTTTCAAGGCTTTTCATACGCATTGACGCAGACGCAGACGTCATAGTAGATCATTACTAGACTGACATATAGGTATTTAGGATTTACCGATATCAATTTTTATACTAAAAAACACTTCATTTGGGTATTCCTGGCAAAAGTGGATACAATTTCTATGATTATAAACGCTGTCTAAACGTTTGCTTTAGATTTCTTAAATTTACCAAGTTTGTATTTGTTTGCTTATGTGCAATCATCTTTTTATTTTTTCTAATTATATCAGTGATTTTTACTCTTTTAATGTAGGAATGTGCTTAACAACTACAATATGATGCAGAGTGCACGAAAAGAAAAATTATGTGACATGATACAAATGAAAAAACATGAAAGGTGATACGCAATTTTCCCTTTTTTGGGATATTTTAGATATACAGGGTGCGCCACTTTCCAGGCTTGTAACTTTCTTATTTTTTAAGCGATGACCATGTTGGGCACATCAAATTGTAGATATTTTTAAGGCATTTAAACATGTGTACATAGTGATTTAAAAAAAAAATTGAAAACATTGTAAAGAAAAACTTAATTTCCTTGAATATTTTTTTACCTCACGCTGCACATGAACTGCGTTATAAAGGTTTTTATTATCTTCAATTTATGTTATTACGTCATATTTGAAATTCTTTTTGGTTTTAGAGAAAGAAATTAAAAACACTCTTTCCGATTCCAAACTGATTTTTTTTAAAACCATTTTGAAAAGAACAAAAATAATAATTTTATGCTTTATTTGTAAAAGACATATCAGAAACAATATTCAACGTAACAAAACAGCAACAAGAAGGAAAAGAAATAAATATTTTTAAAAACAAACATGTTAAAATGTAGTAAATAGGAAATTGCAAAATTTTTATTTTTTAAACATTTTTATTTTAATAACATAAATTGAAGCTAATTAAAACCTTTATAAGAAAACATTAACACAGTTCATGTACAGGGTGAGGTAAAAAGATATTAAAATAAATTAAGTTTCCTTGTTAACAATTTTTTCAAAATTTTTTTATTAAATCACTCTGTATGCATGTTTAAAGGCTTTAAAAATGTCCACAATTTGATGTGCCCAACATGGTTATCGCTTCAAAAATAAAAAAGTTACAAGAGAGTTTTAAATGGCGCACCCTGTATACTTACTTTTTAAAATAATACCCGTGGAATCTACAAAATAATATAATTATCCAGAAACTTTTATTTGACGAATGATATGAACTAAAATATAAAAATAATATATTTTGCTTCTGTTTCCTTTCTGAAAGCTTTAATAAAAAAAAATATGTGCCATATATATTAAATAAAATAGACAAAAAATAAGTGTCCTGATCTCAATTTTTGAGAAACAAACAATGGCGCAAACCGCTAACGATCTTTTTTCGACTACCGAGTTTTGGTGTTTTTGTGTTATCGACGGGTTTAAGTAAATATCTCTTAATCTACTTGTTGTAGAGTTCACTAGCATAGGGTTTATGTCTTTCGGACTTATTTTGCTATTTTTGGAGTGTGATTTGATTAAAACCAAAAAGTCACCTCTACCCTCTCCAGCTTTGCTGTCAATAGTGTCAATACCAAGTCTGATAAAGGGGTAGGGGAAGTGATATGGTTGTACCGCGTTACGTCAAATTGGTTAAAGTCATTGGCGGCGCATTCTACAAAAAAATAAGGAAATTTTTTTGGTCACATTTTTTTAATTTTTCATTTTTTAACTCCTTTCGGTGGGGACAACCTACTGTTACATTTTCCGCATGTTGTGGTAAAGCACCCTGTATAGAGATTTTTTAATTGTTTATTAAAAAAATGCAATACGAAAAGTTATAAAGTGAAATAAACGTTTATATTTAAAAAAAATCAAAAAAAATCATGATTTTTTAAATAAATCAGCGATTTTTTATAAAAAAAAAACCACTTGAACACTATTCTCGAGTACTATTACTCGACGGACTTTTCACCAACCATGCTGGCATCATCTCGCGATATTTAAAATCAAATTTGGTCTCCAGATGATGCCAAAATGGTTGGCGAAAAGAGCATCAAGTGTAGTATTTGAGTATAGCATTCGAGTGTAGTTGAGTGTTTTGGAGTTTATGGGAGCTACTTCCATTTGAAGTGTAGAAAGAGTTATCGTATTGGTACAAAAAAAGAACGAACATGCATAAACCATATATGTGATGTCTCCTGTAAAAAAAAACTGGCATAGGAGATTTAGTTGCATTACAATTTGATGTACTGAGTTATTTTTGAAATATTTAGTCATAGATATATTTGTTAAGACCATTAAAAAGGGAAACAGAAGACACATTGATGCTTTCAGGGTGTGGAGGGGAGGGGGGGGGGGGGTTGTTACGAATGGAGATATAGAAAATGTCTATACTAAAACTATAAAACTGTTTTATAAAGGTCGTCGTAAAGTGAAATTCAGTCTTAATGGTATCTTACGGATATATAAGAGAGCTCAACGACAATAATTTGAGCTGTACCTCACATAATTTCAACTAAAATAAATACTTATACAAGAAATATTTTGAAACCACTGTTTAGTGGAAATATTGAAATTCAACTGCTTTCACTAGACACTCTAAACAGCTATATAATGGCTGTATAATGGCTGCGTAAAAAACCAGAATTGTTATTTAATCTAACCACAGCCTGTCTCTGTAAACTAAAGGTGCTTGCAGTTGTATAGTTACTGCATAACAAGCTGAATTGTTTTATAGCAAAACCTGGGGCGGTGTTTGTACAATAAAAAAGAATATTTAGCTATATAATAACTATAGAGGGAGTTGAATTGATCTGTCACAATATTTATATAACAAAATATGTATAATTACCGTCAATTGAACTGAATTGTTCTTTAAGACACTTCGCAATAGTCTCTATGCAACTGAAAGACCTGTTATAAAAACAAATAGTGTTGTAAACGCTGTTTAATTGGATCTGAAATTGTATTATTTTATGTTTTAAATAATCAATTTATGGAAATTAACAACAGTTTTAGTTCTAGATTTATATTATCTTCATCAGTCGCTTAATTTGAAGAATTTCGGTGGCGCATTGTTAATTCATGGATTATTGTATCATATATCGACAGTAGCATTTCAATTGCAAGTTAATTTTAGCTTTAGTAATCTCATAAAATTGAAATTTGAATGTACATGCATTTAGTCATAAAACGAATAAGTCGAAACAACGATTGAATGTTTCCATATTTTATAAAGTCGTAGATACAACTGTTATAAAACGAGAAAGTTCTTTAAATTTTTCAACCAAGAACAGTTATACAGTAATAATGCATCGACACCTGCAAGAAAATTTCTAATTGGGGAACCTTTATAAAATAGTTCTTTAAAAGCTTTTTAAGATATTTATAGATGTTTTAAGAATGTTTCTAAGGGGTGCTAAATAGTTGTATAATTATTGTTTTTGTGGCCTTTAAACGGGAAAAAGATTTTATAAACCTGCCTATTCTGGCTACATAGTGATTGCATAGATGCTGCGAAAACGTTCTCAGAGCTTAATTATAAAGCATTTACTCTTATACAAAGGTAATATAGATGTTCTTATAGCTGTTATAAAGTAATTACTGTCACTTAGGCTGTCTGCTGCCCTAATGATCCATGTCTCAGAGGCGCAAAGAAAGATGCAGAAAAGTTAGATCTTTGTGCATTCCGTATAACTGTCAAGTCAAATTTTGTTCAACTGGCAAGTAGCCGATCTTGTCACTTGTATTCTTCGTTGAACTTCATATTCACAATTGCGGTTCTTGTCCACGAGGGCTCCACCTTGTCTACTACCTCGCATTCGCCTATCCTTAGCGTGTCTGGGTGGTATTCACTCGCTCGGTCTACAATCGTAATTTTAGTTTTGTTGTAGTTTACACCTAAACCATACTCAAGGCCTATTAGTGGAGTCACATTAGGATTTTAATGTGAATTGTCTGGTCAGGGCAGTTTTTCTGTTTTAATGTGTTCAGGGGATCAACTTAAGTTCACAGCTCAGTTGTGCAGTTTCTGCGAGGTTGTTGTTTATTCAAACAATTACATTTATTAGAATCTGTTTTCCATCGGTTTTCTTTGAATATCTCGAAATCTCATATGGAAAACGACAAAAAGAAGGAAAATGTTAATTATGAGCTGTAGAGTAAAAGTACATAATCTATAATTCATTCCAATTGTTATTATTATTTAAAAAAAATTGAACATTGCAAAATTATGCGTTTTTAAACAAATCACTTGTCTTTCAAAAATAATGGATAATATTCAATAAAATTTTCGAATAATATAGCTCTTATAAAGTACAATCACCACTTAATATTTCAAATCAAAATGATTACTAAAACGGCTCAAATATGCAATTGTCGCTAAAACTTTGCACCCTTGTGAAATCCTGCCATCAAGACCAAAAAATGTGTACGATGGCACAAATTGTAGCATTCTATAAGTACTTTAAAATCACGGAGAAAAACATATTTTTTTCAAAATTTAAACCTGTTTTATTGCAGTTATTTGTAGTTTTCAAAATTTTATATATAAACAAATTGAAGTGACTCTCTGGTTTTTTTATGAAATCAAAAACGGTAAACGTGTTATGAAAGTAGATTAAAAAAGCCAACTTTTGAAAAAAACCTAATGCTCTACTTGCATTTGGAGCTGAGATACGTTAGTTTTACTTCCACATCCAGTGGAAGTATAGTAACGACAAAAAAAATTTTAAAAATTTTTATTGTTCAAATAGGCTTAGAATGTCACGAAACGTCGAGATTTTAAGTTTGAGCGAAAAAAAATTTTCTGTCTGTCGGTCTGTCTGTAACTTTTTTTGTGCGCACGTTTACTCTGGAACCGTTTGAGATATTGACTTGAAATTTGGTACACATATGTACTTTAACGAGATCTAGAACTAGATTATATTTTCGTCTTGTTCCGTCGAAGGGTTGGGGGGTAAATTGGGGTAAATTTGGAGAAAATAGGTAAATCAAGCAGGTAAGAGTCCATAAAATTGGTATTTAGTATATACAAGAGAAGCTAAGGTCTCAAAAAAAATTTTGGCATTAGCCACCCCCCTTACCACCCCCACCCCATTATTAAAAATTGTGATTTAGTGTGTGTACAAGAACCAGAAACCTCAAAATGTTTTTTTACTTCATCCACCCCCACTACCACCCCTTATCACCACCCGCACCCCGCTACCGATGTGAGGTATCGTTTTATGGGTTTTTGGGGTAGAGGATTTCAAATATTATATTATTAAAGTTCCATAAACAATTATTTCCACATACAAAGTTTTTTCGTTATGAGTGACTTGGATAGAAAATCTGGATGTGGAAGTAGTGATTCCTTGGGCAGCGGTTTTATTGTTTTCCATAGGACTTATAGATTTCGAGATATTCAAAGAAAACCGATGGAAAACACAGTCTAAAAAATTTAATTGTTTGAACAAACAATAGGCCGACCTCGCAGAAACTGCAAAACTGAGCTGTGAACTTAAGTTGATCCCCCTGAACACGATAAAACAAAAAAACTGCCTGACCGGACAATTCACATTGCAAATTTTTAGTCCTAATTTGACTCCACTATATTGCTCGAAGGTTATGCAACAGGTGTACGAGCTCATTTGCAAATCTCAAGTTAAAAAAAACAGCGTGTGATGTTTTTTAAAATTCAACTCTTGATTAGCATTAACTACTTTTTCAAATTAATTTTAATTCAAAATCTCACGCATATGCTTAATTTTATGAGCTTTCTTGAAGAGGTAAATGAAAGTTTGTCGTGATATGGGTACGTAGCTACTGAAATGTGTCTAAGGGTTATTGTGAGTGGTAAATAAAGTGAATCAGAGACAAAGTAACAGCTATCTTAGTTAAACTGTATTTGTGAGAATCAGGATGCATATGTAAATAAAACTAAATTATAAATAAATGTTGTAAACATTGTTATCATGCAAGCCGATAGGCACTAAATTAATTGTTTTTGTTCATCGATAAAGAAAAACTAATTTTTAATACAAAGCTAACTAGGTAGTGAATAAGTGTGATAAGTTTTAAAATGATTTAGTCAAAATTAAGTGCTAATTAGTAATTGTTGTTCGAATCGCCATTCATCCCTGCTCGGCCAGAACCGTTCATGAATATAAACAAATGCTTAAAGTATTATATAGATTATCCATTTAGAGATCCTACCAGTTATTCTGCCAACCTTAGCAAAAGGTGTTCGCGTCCATACGCTCACCAGGTACACATAGAATCGCTCTCATTCAATCTCAACTTGACATTTCTTTTACGCCGCGACCACGGGCAAAATTTTAATTTTTTTTTTATTTTCCTACGGAGTACTCGACCGATTGAAATGTGCTTTGACAAGTGTGTACTGAACAAAGTTTCTTCAGCTATTAAACATTTTTTGTGAAACGTAACAGTTGAAACCCCAAAATGTAAGTTATACTTTTTAAATAATTTATTTATATTTGTTTATAGCGAAGGTCAATCTTATTAATTATTTGTTGATAAAGATTCGTTTTGATTATGTTTAAGGAAGTCAGAACATTACGTTTAGTGTTAAACAGACCGTAAATAAGCAAAAAATTAATCTCAAATATATGATATATGTCATCAGCTGATTAGAATAAATAACATATAGTTAATGTAATATTTGAATATATTTAAATACCTATACAAACTCTGGTTAAAATCCAGGTTTTTTTCGGTGTTTCTTATGTCATCGGAATTGTTGTATTTTTGTTTTTAAAATCGCAAACACTGCGTTAACATCCAGCACATCTGAATAGCAAGCTATATGTTTCAAATTTTCGTTTTTGTCATTTTATTATCAATTTTTATTAGTATTAGTTAAACAAAATCACGTCATGTTTACATTCAAAATTATTATAAGCATATTCATCAGTTTGAAATACTGCCAAGAGCTCTATAACAACGCTCCAAAATACGCGGAAATGAAAGTACAAGAAAAAATATATATAACAATAAATAACTCATCAATTCACACAAAGATCTGTTGATTTTTATCACGCTTGATTTATAAATAATAATATTGTGTTTTATAGGTATGTTCTAATTATAATATATAATTTTTCCTTTTTTTGACATACAATTATTGAACAAACTAAACTTACGAAACCCAATGAAACCTAAAGGGAATGGGGAAATGACCGGTTTTTATAAAAAAAAATCGGTATCTGATAAAATAAGGGAGATATCAAAAATTCGAGAAGTTGGTTTTTTCTTCATAAACCAGTGACTACAAAAATGCGATTCAAAAAAATATAAAATAATCTTTTGTGGTACCTCGGTAGTTATAAAAGTTTATTTAAAAAAAGATCTTTTCTTTCACGCCCTGTTGATAGTAATGTGCTTCAAAATACAAGCAATGGACAAAACACGCTGTTTCACAAATAAATTATCCGGTAATTGTTAAGAATACGGACTTTTGGAATTTCTCCAATTTTTTTGCATATATGTGTTCACAGACGTTATAGTAATCGTTTCTGATAGTTGAAATGCTGTGCTTATTTTGGAAAACTACCCCTAAAACGGGGGTATTTTTGAAAAAATAAAGCGAAATGTCAGAAGTAATATATTGTCCTTGCCCTAAATAACTTTATTTAGGGCAAGGACAATACACTTTTTCAAAACCACCCCCATTTTAGGAGGTAGTTTTCCAAAATAAGCACAACATTTCAACTATCAGAAATGATTACTATAACGTCTGTGAATACATCTATGCAAAAAAATTGGAGAAATTCCAGAAGTCGGTGTTCTTAACAATGACCAATTATCCATATCCATCTCTATTCTCTTTGGTTATTTGCATAAAATCCACCTCTCGTTAGTTATTCTATTTGTATTTTTTGCAAATTGCGAAAAAATCAAACTTAATTTACTCAGGAAGTGATTCATAAATTGTCCTGTATTCCAGTATTTTTAGATGAAAAAGATGCGTTATTACGAAAACACTTTGAACTTAAGGGATTTGATTGAAACCTTTTGCAACGTACTCTAAAAACGACCAATTTAAAAATTTATCCGCTAAATAAGTGTGCAAATAATTTTTTTTTTTTTAAATCAATATTTTATCAAAAAATATTTTGAAACTGAAAACTCAAATAATTTAAATGATAAAATGACGAATGAAACTATACAGGGGGTTTCGAGACCACTGATTACGATTTTGACATTATAATTGCAAAATTCAAAATGATGGATTCAAAATGGCTGACTAAAACTTGAAAATCATACAAATTTTCTGAAGAAATACATTAAAATGAGAACGCCACATAAATGGTAAGAGATATGTGAATGGAAGCATTATTGTCTATCTTTTATAGAATGTGCAAAGGAAGCGTGCAAAATCGTATAGATTCGTCGAATTTAAATGCATATTGCCAAAACAATAAAAGATGCATAAATGCCGCCACTCACTTTTTTATATGAAAGGAACTCTCTGTTTTTCTTAAATAAATTAAATTCGATAAATTGGCCTAAATTTTTAATATATTGTTGATTTCAACTTTACTCTAGTTTCCGAGATACGGCTCAAGAAATGTACAAGAGGTCAATTTTTTAAAATTCCGAACTCATCATTTTTTTTTCATACATTTTATATTGTGATACTTTCTTATAGCCCTTTGTAATATTTTACACTAGAAAAAATTGTTGTCTTAATAAACATAGGGAAGAAAAAAATAAAGTTTGAAAAATGTTGGCGAAGGCGTTGGAAATTCTACTTAAAAATAACAAGTGAAAATGATATTCGGTCAAATTCGCTAAAACATTTTACAAAAAGTTTGTCTTTCTGTTCAAAAAACTCTCATTGAAAAACCTTCAGAAATGGCTTCTTTGACCACTAATACCTCACCAACAAATTAAAAGTTCGAGAAGCTGCAGAATTTTACAATAAATTATAATTTAGTGTTATCTACATACCGTGAACAAATATTTTTAGTTATCTATTATGTTATTTTCGTTATCTGCACTTAATATTGCATCCAATCGGTGAATGGATGGATAATGAATAATTTTCATGGTGTCTTGCAAAACCTAAAAATCATAGTATTACAGCTATAGGGGCACACGTGCCCAACGTTCTTGCACCAGATATACATGTACAGGGTGGACCAAATTAGATGGGATTTGAGGTTTTCTCTAAAACTATGGCAGATAGACAAAAACCAATTTCGATTTTCAAGAAGCAAACAATGGAGCAAACCACGATCGTCTATCTTTTTCGACTACTGAGCTACAGAGCGTTTTTAGAAAATGGGCATTATTGGATAACCTCTATATCTCAATTACCAATGTCGAATCGAAAATCTAGTAACACATTCTTAAGACACTTATTTCAGTAGAATCCGTTGCCGATAAGAAGAAAATTATGCATGCCTTAGTTTTCGAGATATAGACATAACTTGTGTTTTTTAAATGGAACACTCTGTAAATTGTTTCATTATTCGATCACAACTTAAATTAGCTATCCAACGACATACCATACGTCATATTTATCTCTAGAAAAATTGGTTAATTTTCAAAAAATTTAATGTATTTGTGAGGAGGCCATGGAAAACTATTAACAGCAACACTTCTTATGATATAAAATAATTTTGTCAAAAACAGGAAAAACTAAACTACAATAAATGTTCGAATTGTCTTTCATTGACATCTATGCATTTTTGACACCTTCTCCTTGCAGCATTTGTTGCATTTCCAATCAGGACAGGAGTTATTGTCCGAAACGCAGCGAATGTTTTGTTTTCCAATTCTTCTATATTTTTAGAACGTTCTCTATACATAATATTTTTTAAATAACACCAAAGCCACTCTTACAGAAGTCGGCAGGTTATATCGGGAGATCTAGCTGGCCACAATAGGACCATTAGTTCCTAAAAATTAAACAATATCTAAACTACTTTGTTGTTTATTAATGTTCAGTTAGCTAAATTAATTGTTAGTTATCAATTTAGTTAACTTAGCTAACTAGACATTGATAAACTAGTCCTGAGTGATATATAGATACCTATCCAATCCCCCCGAATTCAGCATTTAAATAATTTCGTGTTTCATTTGACGTATGACCTGGGGCGCCATCGTGTTGGTAAATTAATCTTTGAAATTATCTTACAGGTGTATTGTCTACAAAGGGCTCTATTTTTTATCGTGGAATGTTAATAAAATTTTCGGTATTCAAATTACCGTGAAAAAAATGAGGACCTATTATTTGGTATCCAATAAAACCACAGCATACACGGAATCCAAATCCACGATTAACTGTAGCGGTTACGTGCGGATTTTCACGAGCCCCAACCAGGGACGGCGCTAAACTGGCCAGGCCGGGGGGGCACAATTTTTTTTTTTTAGGTCTGTAGGGGGGCACAGAAACATAACTTTTACTTAATAACATAATAAAAAAGAACGAAAACATGATGATTGGTTCCCCAGTCCGAAAATCCAGGGGGGCACAGTTCGTTTTGGGGGGCACGTGTCTCTGCAGCCCCCCCCTGGCGCCGCCCCTGGCCCCAATGGTGGTTATTATGTCGATTAAAAATTCCGGCACTGCTTATATGGGTTCGTCTGTCCGTATAACTGTTCCTTCAAATACTGGCACTTCATTCCACTGATGCAAAAACCACTGGCAAAAATCGAGACGTCTTTCAAAGTCGTTAGGATAGATGGTGACTAATCCTTATTTTGTAGGGTTTAAATTTATTTTTTTTTAAGCAATGCAACGCAGTTGTTATTGGGAATCCTAAATTTTCCTACATTTCGTGAGACAATATATTAGGATTTTCTCGTACAGTTTCTAAAACAATATTTTCTACAGCTTTATTATATATTTTTGCTCGAGGTTTTACAAATGATTCAAACTCTTTTAAATTTTGCTGTAGCCTTTGGATATTTTTATGTCTGGCTGTCTCTTTTCTGGATATCTAAAAATATTGTTTAGGCGGCACTTTTGGCACAAAGTTTTGCTGTCTATAACTTACCTAAAATTAAAATAAAGCTTTGAAGCCAAATTTGAATCTTCTTCGCATTCTATAAAACACTTAATTATACCATATTTTTCACCATTACTAAATTGAAACAGTTTTGACAATGCTCACTCACAATTAATCCATAAATTAGTTTTTGACATTTACGATTATTTCGATTTTCTTTTTTTTTACCATGGCATTCTTAATAAATATTAGAAGTGTGATAAATATACATAGATGTCAATGGAAGACAATTTGAACATTTATTGTAGTTCAGTTTTTTCTATTTTTGGTAAAATTATTGTATATTATAAGCAGTGTTGTTGTTAATAGTTTTCCATGGTCTCCTCACAAATATATTAAATCTTTAGAAATTTAACCACTTTTTCTAGAGATAAATATCATGTATGATATATCGTTGGATAGCTAATTTAAGTTGTGATCGAATAATGGAATAATTTACAGGGTGTTCCGTTTTAAAAAAACAAAAGTTATGTCTATATCTCGAAAACTGAGGCATGTCTAATTTTCTTCTTACCAGCAACGGATTCTACCCAAAAAAGTGCCTTGAGAACGTGTTACTCAATTTTCGATTCAAGACTTGGTAATTGAGTATAGTAGTCATCCAAAAATGCCAATTTTCCAAAAACGCTCTGTAGCTCGGTAGTGAAAAAGATAGACGATCGCGGTTTGCGCCATTGTTTGTTTCTCGAAAATCGAGCTCAGGACACCTATATTGGTTTTTGTCTATCTGCCATAGTTTTCGAGAAAACCCAAATCCCATTTAATTTGGTCCACCGTGTACATAAACTTATGTAAAAAATTTGACCAAATATTTTTTTATCTTGTTATCTTTAAGTAGAATTTCCGAATTACAACAAATCTTTTTTTTGTAAAATATTATAAAGGGCTATTATAACGTATTCCAACATAAAATGTATGAAAAAAATCTTGAATTCAAAACTTTAAAAAAAATAGACCTCTTGTAAGAGCTTTCGATCAGAAAGTCGAAATCTATAACATATTCAAAATTCAGTCTTTTTAATCCAAATTCAACCAACTGTGTAGGGCAATTTGTAAAAACATTCCACAAATCTGCAGTACTTTTGATATTTTTACCTCACAATTAGTAATAAATACGAATTGTTATTAATACTCAATATTCCTGACCTTCTAATTGGTTACAAATCTAATTCATTGCAGGAAACTCTATTGAACATTGCCTTCAGTTTACAGTTTGCAATTACTCACGGAAAATGGTCGAACAATTTGCTAATTCTTATTTTTCTACATGTTTTGTGCGTCAGAAACGCACCTTTCGTACAAAATGAGACAGTTTTATTACTTACAGTTCATTGATATTAGGAAAAATAGGAGAAACAAATTATAATTTTTGCTGTTTGGAAATTATACTCATAAGGTGGTTAGTTTCCTTAAGCAAAAGAGTTCTCAAAACGCAAGTGGGCGCTTTACCTTTGAAAACCACCCCTAACACGACTCGCTGCAGTTTTTCGTATTTTGTCGCGACAACAAAAGCAAGAAAACAAGAATAACATTTTTTTGTGCTAAAGGCTTCCAAAGCGCACTACGATGCTCACGATATTCAAATATCTTTAATTTTTAACTCGTAAATGCCCAAGGAGCAAAATGTCCCTGAACTATACTATAAAAAATTGACGTAAAAATACTTTGGAAAAGGAAAGGAGTTAGAAGATTATGCCTATGGAGACTTTTATTCAGGGAGGTCAAAGGAACATCATACTAAAATTTGAGCGAAATTAACCGAGAAACAATTTCCATTGCCACGTTGTGGGGTCCTTTAGCCAAAAGGATATTTATGTTTCCATATATAGGGTGATTTGTGAGGAGAGGGTGTTACTTTACCAAAAGATAGAGAACATTGAGGTGATCTTAAATCCCCATACAGTAATGGCTAAAGCGGGGTGTTTTATATTTTTTGAAAGAATTTTCTCTTCGCCATATATCTGTAATGCGAAAACGGAATCCAATGAAATTTTGTATTTTGATTACAGTAGTCGTTCACCATCAAATGCCTGAGACCTTAATAAATATCAGAGCCGGACCCAGAATACAAATATTTTTAAATTATTTCTATAAAATGGCACTCTGCATACTGTTTATAAAATTTCTGATATTGAAATATTAATTTACACCTAGAAAGATACAAAATCCATAAAAAAAATATTTTGGCAACATTTCATTGTTTAAATAAAAAAATTAAATTGTTGGGATTAAATTTTTTTAATGAGAAATTTAGAGAAAAAAGTCACTCCAGGTATTAGTAACATATTACTGTACTCGCTGGAGGTCCCATTGTTAGGATAAACTTCAATTTGTATTTTAAATTAGCTAATTTAAAGTAAATGTAATTTTCTAATCACCCATTTCAAAGTGACCACCACGCCAAGTTCAGTATATTTTCTTAATCGTGTTATATGGCTTATACTCTTCTATTAATCTAATTAATTTTTAATTCCATTGCAAGGCTAATTAATTGTTACTATCAAAAATATGGTTGAAATCAAAGATTCAAATCCTTAAACCATGATATGGTGAAAACCACATCTAAGTCGATTCGTCCATTATAAATATTATATAAGGTAAAAGGCAAGTAAAAAGCCAGAAACCCAAATCGAAACCGAAAACCGCACCGTAATTATTAATTTTTTCTAACAGAAATCGAATTGCCGCGGATCTGTAAACCGAAACCATAACCGAGAACCGAATTGTCGCTGCCTTGACAACCGAAACCGTAAATGAAAACCAAATTGTCGCTGCTATGAAAACTGAAAATGTATACGTTATTTAACCCTAACCGAAATTAACCGAAATTAATTTCGGTCCCTGTTGCATGACCCCCGAGATCGATAGATCTCACAGCCCTTGACTATTTTTTGTGGGGCTATTTAAAAGTATATAAAGAAGAAATAAACACCAGAAAGCGGCTGATTCCAAGAATTGAACACTTTTGCAATGAAGTTAAAAACAATTTAGAGATTGTTAGAAAAGGTATAAATCAAATGACAAATCGATCAAGAAAATGTATTGAATTTGGTGGTGGTCATTTTCAAAATAGACTGTGATTCAAAAAAATGTTATTGGAATTAGTTTTGACTAATTTTTTATGTTGTAGTTAATTATTAATTTTTATTATTTGTTATTTTGTTTAGTTTATTAACTACACATTCATTACAAAATATTTTTATTATTTTATTATGTATATGTGATATGAATAAAAGGTAGTGCAAACAGAGAACAAAAAAAATGTTACTAATACCTGGAGAATTGAGAATTGAATCCTAACAATTTAATTTTTTTATTTAAATTTTGGGCGTAAATTGGGCGTAAAACAGAATACAGAGTGTTATTTTCTAGGAAAAATTTAAAATTATTTTATTCTGGGTCTGGCCCTGATATTTTAGTAAGATCCCAGGAATTTGATGGTGATTGACTACTGTAACCAAAATATAAAATTTCATTGGATTCCGTTTACGCATTACAGGTATATGGTGGAAAAAAATTCTTCCAAACAAAGAGAGAATAATAGTAAAAAAATTGCACCAATCTTGAAACTTTTTCCGAAAAATATTTGTAGAAAGCTAGAGATTTGCAATTATTCGTTTTTTTATGCGATTTTTGTGGGAATATACGAAATATGCAAATCGCATAATTATGTGCCAATCGGCAATACTGAGTCGGTAATATTTTAGAAACAATGTATACAATTTATACCAATATTAGACACAAATTGCATCCAATATATAGGCATATGTAACGATGTACCTATACCGGGTGACAACGAAAAGTTGTAGTATATTTTTTCGATTATTAACTTCCACATAAGTAGGAATGGAATGGTCTAGGTCTTCGTACTTAATTACTTCCACATTCAGTATAGTAACGACAAAAAAATTTTTGGAAATTTTCATTGTTCAAATAGGCTTAGAATGTCATGAAACGTCGATATTTTAAGTTTGAGCGAAAAAAAAATTTCTGTCTGTCGGTCTGTCTAACTTTTTTTGTGTGCACGATTGCTCTGGAACCGTTTAAGATATTGACTTGCAATTTGGTTCACATATGTACTTTTTTTTTGTGTACCTGTGTTTTTTACCTAGGTTTATATATTTTTAAGCATCTTCCACCAATCTGACCTTGCAGTAATTTTTACACACGATAATTATGTTAGTGTTAAATAATATAGATTTTATTGCTAGGTGTCACTCAAGAGGTTGATATAAGAACAGCACCCTCAAAAATTAAATTATTTTTTAATATACTAAATGACGTAATAGGAATGTAAAATATAAAGCTATTTTATAGCAACATCTCCTATTAATCTCATTTAATTATCTTCAATAGTTTTGAAAAAATTAATTTTAATGTTGAGGGTTGTTACCCACATAACTCTGGTAATCTAGGGGATGGAGGTTCTATTATATGTTTTATGGAGGAATCCTAGTCATAAGCAACGTTCATGTGAATGAATAGCCCAATAAGCCGCTGGGCCTCATTCCATATACTTAACCGGCGAGACCTTTTGTCGGTTAAGAATCTTTTTATTTCGCAGCACTCTAGATTCAAAACAAAACTTGGCTCTAAAAAAATCAAGCTGGAAAGTCATATTTTATGTACTCGTAAGATGTTATGTTTCATATTACTTAATAGAGTAAAATTATCATGGAACCAAAAAAGGAGCAACCCACTTAATATTAAGTGCCTTAAATTTGTACAGAAATCCTGTAAATTGTGTGAAAAAGGAGTTAATCATTTTAATAAGAAAATATCAATAACAACTACAAGTATGGAGCTCTATTATTCTGAAATACACTCCTTCACATAACTATAAAAACAAAAACACGAGCAATTAGCACCTAAAAACTACTAATGTTGAGCTTTGGTAACGTATTCAAGGATCGTTTGAACAAAAGAAATCTTTCGGGGTCCTTTAATGTTAATTTAATTGTTTTTATTTGTTTATGGAATCAGCGCTGATTTTGTGAAATTGCCTAAATTTTTGACCTAGAACTGGAGAAATTAATTTTTTAGTTAATTATTATTGATTAATAGTTACACGTGGCTGCCTAAAATTACACGTCTTACTCGGCATCGCACACAAAAACAAATTTAAATTTGCAATAAAAAAAATTGTTTACTACGTTCTTGCCAAATGTAAAAAAAAATGTTTTCATTAACTTTTTATTTGTCTCTTACATAACTTGTGGTCTTTTTTATACACACAAAAACCACTTTTTGCAATAAGCTCTAAAGAGAATAGACAGTCGTAAAATGAAAACGAAAGTGTATTGTGTAAGTGGATTTTGCATCTTCGGCTACGAAATATTAGACCCTTCACTAAAACTTAAGGAGAGGGTTTTGCAGAGTGAGAGGGAAATATGCGTTTATTTTCGATTTATTATAAATATTTAAAAAATCACAAATGGTATAATCTTTAAAACAGTTTCAGGTACTTCCCATTGCTTTAAGTAATACAACCATGTGCATGTACAGTTTTTATCATAAATTTTGTATATAGTTAAATGCCATACTTTAATAATGAAATTAGGAACCATTTTCATTGAGAAATTACGATATTCAAGTAAAACAGAAATTTGCAATAAAAAAAATAGTTGTATTCGTTAGAACAATAGCAAGTACCTAAAACAGTTTTAAAAATTGTACAGGGTTATTCACTATATATTGACCCTCCTTTTATTTCTGTTGTTATTGAAAACAGAAAAAAAAGTTTCATATAAAAATTGTAGGATCTTACCTATATTTTAATGAAACGTGATAAAAAAAACAATATCATGTATAAGTCACGTGATACGAAATAAATATATGTTTTTTTAAATGGAATACCCTATATATTATTGCATTTTCGAGAAACCCTTTTTCTCCTGATTTCAAATATATAACATTGTATAGGTCTATCTTAAATACTTTTTGACATATTTGACATTCAAAATTCAAATAAACTGCTTTATTGACAGATGATTGAGACATGCGTGTCAAAACACAAGTGAAAGAAAAATAACAAGGTAAGCCACGAAAATAATTATTTTATTATTTATTCAATTTTGACATTTCAAACCGTCATTATTAACATTTATTTAATCAAAATGGGTTATAGTGAGGCTGAAAAGGTCGAAATATTTTCTCTTTATGTGAAAAATAATAAAAATCAGTGTGCCGCAAGAAGAGAATTCTTTTTATTTTACTAGTGAATAAACAGCTATTTACGGTTGTTGCTATGGAATGACGGTTTGAAATGTCAAAATTGAATAAACAATAAAATAATTATTTTCGTGGCCTACCTTGTTATTTTTGTTTCACTTGTGTTTTGACAGGCATCGCTCAATCATCTTGCAATAAAGCAGCTTATTTGCATTTTGAATGTCAAATATGTCAAAAATACTTTAAATACCTTTTGACAGAGAGAAAAAGGCAATATCGAAAATGCAATAATATATAGGGTGTTCCATTTAAAAAAACATATATTTATTTCGTATCACGTGACCTATACATGATATTGTTTTTTTTATCACGTTTCATTAAAATATAGGTAAGATCCTACAACTTTTAATCATTATCATTAAAGATTTTGGATAAACAAAGGCCGGCAACATGCACTTTCATTCAGAAAAAATTCAAAATACAGATGGTGTAGACAAAATATTTCATTAGTAGGTATGCTTTTAGAGGGCAGAATATTTACTAGTGAAATATTTTGGTCGAACTCCTCTATACGTTTCCTTAAATATATAAGGAATAAAAACCAGACTGCATCTGTAATTCGTAATTCAGCGCTCGGCGGGGCATTAGTCCGGAGAATAGCTGTTGGTTGCAGTCTGGTTTTTATTCCCTATATATTTAAGGAGGAGTTCGACAAAAATATTTCACTAGTAAAAATATTTCATGTTACATAGTGATTACACAAGTCTACAAAAAATGGTCTTGTCCTAAGGTTCTCATTTAACTCTTCTGAAGTAAATTTTTTTCTATTGTGTCAGTTTTCCTGTACTATCTCTTTCATCCCCTAAAAAGGGCAAAAAAGGTCTCGTCCAACTTTTCTAACTAAGTATTTTGACACACTGAGGCCAATTTTGAATACAATTTTTTTTTCTGTCGCATTAGTTTCCCTAAACCACCATCATCTAATTTGTTTTTGTGCAAAACTGGATTCCCCACGTCAAAATTCTTCGGTAAAGTTAGGTCAGAACCTTTAGTACAAAGCCATTTTTTGCTATTTTTTTAGGGGATAAAAGGGATGGTAGAGAAAAACTGACATGAAAGAAGTGTGTCAAAATACTTCAGAAAAGTTGGACCGGAACCTTAGGACAAACAAGACCTTTTTTTGACATCTTTTAGGGGATAAAAGGGGAAACTGATATGATAGAAATTTTTTTGTTCAAAATTGGTTTCAGCGCGTCAAAATACTTCAGAAAAGTGAGAACCTTAGGAAAAGACTTTTTTTATAGACCTGTGTTATTATTAATAAAATATTGTAAATACGCATTATTGTGTCAACATAAATTACTTGAGAATGGTTTATCGAAATGCAATAAGAATATCTTTTTTATTTTTAAAGATCTGAAAATTATTTTTTTAAGAACTTTTAGAAATATGTAAAAAATAAAAAGTTAGAGGTAAAAAATACAAAAGTTAGGGCGACAGCCACCCCCTAAAACTACCCCTTAAGCGGCGGTCGGAAGATATTGCAGAAGAATTGACATTTATTGTTCCCCTTTAAAGGTATAATGTCATTATTCATTGAGGGTACCTTTATTTTTAGATGCACTATCAGCCACATAAATATCGAGAGATAATTTTGTGTTAACAAAAAGTAGTGATCGGGGGGTTCGAAGGGAGATCCTTGGACTTTAGTACGTAGTACGTCTGTGAAATTTCCGTGTTTATCTCAGGGAGGGGCGCCAAAATGTGCTCCCGCCCGGGTGTAAAATTTACCTTGAGCCCCCCCTGTCTAGAAAAAGTGGTTAATTTTCGAAAAATGTAATTTATTTCTGAGGAGGCCATGGAAAACTATTAACATTAACAACACTTCTCATAATATAAAATAATTTTACCGAAAATAGGAAGAACTAAACTACAATAAATGTTCGAATTATCATTGATATTTATGCATTTTTAACACTTTCTCCTCACAGCATTTGTTGCATTTCCAATCAAGACAGGAGTTATTGTCCGAAATGCAGCTAATGTTTTGTTTTCCAATTCTTCTATGTTACTAGAACGTTCTGTATATGTAGGTAATATTTTTTAAATAATCCCATAGCCGGAAGTCGGCAGGGGTATATCAGGAGATCTAACTGGCCACAAAATAGTACCATTATTTCCTAAAAATTAAACAATATCTAAACGACATTGTTGTTTATTAATATCCAGTTAGCTAAATCAATTGTTAGTTATCAATTTAGTTAACTTAGCTAACTAGATATTGATAAACTAGTCCTGAGTGATATGTAGATACCTATACAATCCTCCCCAAATTGAGCATTTAAATAATTTCGTGTTTCATTTGACGTATGACCTGGGGCGCCATCGTGTTGGTAAATTAATCTTTGAAATTATCCTACGGGCATATTTTCTACAAAGGACTCTGTTTCTTGTCGTCGAGTATTAATAAAATTTCCGGTATTCAAATCGCGAAAAAAATGAGGACCTATTATTTGGTATCCAATAAAACCACACCATACACCAAATCCAAATCGTCCTTGATGATTAACTGTAGCGGTTACGTGCGGATTTTCATGAGCCCATCGGTGGTTATTATGCAGATTAAAAATTCCGGCACTGCTTATATGGGCCTCGTCTGTCCATATAATTGTTCCTTCAAATCCTGACACTTCACTGCACTGACGCAAAAACCACTGGCAAAAATCGAGACGCCTTTGAAAGTCGTTTGGGTATAGATGGTGACTAATCCTAATTTTGTAGGATTTGAATGTTTTTTTAAGCAACACAACGCAGTTGTTTTTGGGATTCCTAAATTTTTTTGTATTGATTTTCTTTTATAGTTTCTAAAACAATATTTCCTACAGCTTCGCTATCTGCTTTATTATATATTTTTGCTCGAGGTTATTGTTTAGGCGGCACTTTTGGCACAAAATTTTGCTGTCTATAACTTACCTATTAAAATAAAGCTCGGAAGCTAAATTTGAATCTTCTCCGCATTCTATAACACACTTAATCGAATTCAACACGTGGTAATTGAGATACAGAGGACATCCAAAAATGCCAGTTTTCCGAAATCGTTCTGTAGCTCGGTAGTCGATAAAGAGAGACGATCGCGGTTTGCACCATTGTTTGTTTCTCAAAGATCGAGCTCAGGACACATATATTGGTTTTTGTCTATCTGTCATAGTTTTAGAGAAAACCCCAAATCCCATCTAATTTGGTCCACCCAGTACGCACTGCAGTTTCGATGCAGCGGACCCTCACTTTAACCGTTAATATCTCAGAAACGGAGGAGCTAAAAAAATAGAGAAAATTATGAGTTCATTATGTGTCTATTGTAAATCACTCGCTGAAGCTTGAAGAACTTACGTTAACAGTTTTAAAGATCTGCTTTATATAGAAAAATAACCCACAGAGATTTTATCCAACTGAATATGCACGAATTAACAACTATTTTGACGATGACTCCGAAATTTTAAAATAAAAGAATTCACCGTAATGAGCTGTTTTGTCGATGCCTAAAATGTTATTTACATAGAATGCATATTTTCCGAGATATAACGAATTAAAAGCTGGTATAGTCAAAATCTTAATGGCACTTTTATCAACGTAACTTAGCAAATCTTCAAAACTATTCAACGTAAGCTATTCAAACAGTGGTTCTTTATAATCAACACATAAGGAATCCATATTTTTTCATTTTTATCAGTTCCTTCGTGTTTAAGATATTCGCCTTTAAGTTTAGGGCCCAAAATATTTGAATCCTATATAAGGTAATAAAATTCCGTACAAGCACACGATAAATGAATTATTATTATTTGATATACAGGAGTTATTCATTATATATTGACCCCCCTTTTTTTCTGTTATTATTGGAAATAAAAAAAAAGTTTCTATAAAAGTTATTTAGGGTTGTATATATATATATATTTTTTAAATGCAATTAAAAAAACAATTGCTTGCCTGATCACGCGATATAACAATGAAGATAGTTTTTTAAATGGAAAACTCTGTATGTTTTTATATATTCTTTTAGGTCTTTTTCCCCTGATTGCAAATATATAAGGGTTGATAGGTCTAGCTGTAATATTTCTTGACATATCGGATATTAAATATGCTCCAAACATGCATATTTGCATATAGGAAGCACAGTAATTACTCTTACGAAGTAGGCTGTGACTGATGATACTATGACAACATTGTTACTGTTTGACATTTCGTATTATTATTTGATCAAAATGGGTTACACAGAAGCAGAAAAATTTGATACATTATAAGAATAAAAATAAAATCCTGAGATGAACAATATTTTATAACATAAAATAACAACGAAAATTATACAATAACATCAGCATTAGGTTCATCAACTATTAAAATTGTTCAAAATGGCCACCATTATTTAAAATACAACGCTCATACCTTTTTATTAAATTATTTAAACAATTAGAAACAGAGCTGTTATTGTATTGTATTGTTATTCGTACATTGTTTCTCTAATTTTAGTTTGAATTACCTATTTCAACATTCTGATTAAAATCATAATTCACTTTGTCCTTTAAATACCCCCACAAAAATGCATCCAAAGGTGTTAAATCAGGGTTGTTTGGTGGCCATGGAATTGGTCCGCCATTACCAATTCATCAAATGTCAAATTGACCATTTAATACTCCCTAACTTCCAAAACACTGTGCGGGGCCGCTCCGTCCTGCTGCCAAATTACTTGTTTAAGTTCCTCATCAGAAAAGTATTCCTCTAAAAGCGCTGCTATCTCTGGCAGAATTATTTCTAAATATGTTTCCCGTGTTAGGGTAAAATTGAGAAAAGTTGGATCTACAATTTTATCTCTAATAATTCCACACCAAATTTTAACCGATTTTCTACCGGATTTTTTAATTTCAACAACTTTTCTTTGTCGTTGATTTTTTCTCTCCCACGAACGTCTATTTTTTCTATTGAAAACCCTTGGTGTAGAAAATGTCGATTCATCTGTCCATAATATATATTTAAGAAAATTAGGGTTTGCATCCAGCGTTTGGAGCATTTGCTAACAAAATTCTAACCTTTTTCTTCTTTTTGACTTTTAATTTTGATAAAATAAATCATAGTAAAATTACCATTAAAAAAATTCAAAATATAATGTTCTTCATTTTTGTTTGCTCTATTGGTACTTTTTTCTTTTAAAATTATCAGTTTCTCTCACATGACGGTAAGTATTTAAGGATGTGTTTTCACTAGGAGCCGGACGATTTGGTTATAATGCTATATATATTCTTTACCTGAAGCTATATTATTTTTATTATTTTTAACATAAAAGCAAAATATATCAAATTTTCTGCTTCTGTGTAACCCATTTTGATGAAATAATAATACGAAATGTCAAACAGTAACAATGTTGTTATAGTATCATCAGTCACAGCCTACTTGTAGGAGTAATTACTGCGCTTCCTTCAATAACCATAGAATACCTATTATATGCATGTTTGAAGAATATTTAATGTCCGATATGTCAAGAAATATTACAGCTAGACCTATCAAACCTTATATATTTGAAATCAGGGGAAAAAAATCTAAAAGAGTATGTAAAAACATACAGGGTTTTCCATTTAAAAAACAACCTTCATTATTATATCACATGACCTATGCAAGCAATTGTTTTTTAAATTGCATTTAGAAAAAATATATATATACAACCCTACAACTTTGATAAGAAATTTTTTTAAATTTCCATTAATAATAGATATAATGAGGCGTTCAATATATAATGAATAACCCTGTACATATTTAAAATATAAAAAAATAACGTTTAACTTTAAACAATATTTTTTCACATTTTCTATGAGTGTATTTTTTAAAACTGGATGTTAAACCTTTGTATCGATTTTTTAAATTGTTTGTTTTCAAATCATCTTTTGACTCAAATCCAAACCCAAACCGTTTCAAGCCGGCTTTTGTAATAAAATTTTTAAATTGACTTCCGACCTTCTAAGTAAAAGTGTCACACTATAACTTATTAGACATGATCATATTTCTACATCTGTTATTCAATTCATTAATACCCTAATATTAATATAATTAGTCCATTCTTAACTTGTAATTGTTTGTTTTGACAGTTTAGTAGTATTTATATTTGTAACTAATAATAAAAATTATTACTGTTTACATATTAAATATTTACAGTGAATGTACCTACAAATTAGAGCGCATAAATGACTTTGGGAATTAGTATATTATATAATAATCTTTATAAAAAGGTCAGCTTTCAAAAGTCACTGCAAAAGCAGCAAAGTTTAAATCTGTAAAGTTTATAGGCTTGTTGATAACTCAAGTATTTTTATATTGACAAAGAACCAACAAACTATCCAAACCATTTTTTAAAACCAAACAACCCATATGTACACAAATATACGGGGTGTTAGTAAAATCCACTATTTGGGCGCAATACTCAGAAGGCGTAGCTCCTAGACAGCATTGTTGGCCACATCTATATAATAATTGTTCTTAAATATATCTTGCCTAAGCTAATGGCAATTATTTTCCTAACATCCTGTATGCCTCCCAAACATTTATTTCCTTGTTTTCGCTTAAGGAATCACGGAAGACTTTAATGAATTTTAGAAACACTCTGTATAAGTTGTAATATATTTTGTCCGAAATAATCGAATGGCCGGACTAATAATAATAATAATGCTATTTTTCTTTAGGCTATTAGATCTCATATTTTACTTAATTGGCAATCAGAATCACCCATTGAAAAAGGTAGTTGGGTCCTCGTTGCTCAGATACAGGGTGTTTTACATATTGGTCTTTTGGTATTGCTTTGTGGAATAATAAGTTCATAGTTGGCACACATAATATGCTAGTGATCCTGAATAAGTACATGCATGAGACACAAAAATCCAGGACCGGACTTGATAAAAACATGTTTTTGTTATTCCTCAAGAAAACAATATCCTGTAAGTGTTTTTTAAAATTTCAATATTAAATTCGAAAAGCACATAAAAAACCGCACGGAATGGCTTCGTTAAGGGTATTTTAACATTTTTTTCTCAATCTGCACCTGAACTTTTGTGTACTTATTCAGGATCACTAGTGTATTACATGTGCCAAATTTGAACTTAGTATTCCATTTATCCTCAAAGTAATAACCAATAGAAATTTTGGCAAAATACATAAAACACCCTATATTTTAGCAACGAGAGCCCAATTAGCTTTTTCTGTGAGCGATTCTGATTACCCTCTATCTGCCGATAAACCATGTTCGTTTTATCGGGACACACCCTGTATAGGAGACTCATTGTTCCTGTCATCAGGTTCCCTTGTAGGGAAATAACTTAGGATTGGATTTTTTTTCTTAAACCTTTTACTGGGATGTCCAAGGAGTTGGGAACGGAGATTTTTTTTGGATAAAAGTGCAAAAAATAAAAGTCTTGTATTGTTCCATTCTATACTGTCCTGCCGCGCCGTTTTAAGAGAAAAAAATATGATAAAAATTTTGCGTAAAACAAAACAAGATATTCTAGGATTGATTCAGAAACCGTACTGTTTTGATTTCTTGGAGTACACTTGTCCCAGGTGACCGTACGTAAAAGTACAGGGTGAACCAAATTAGATGGAATTTGTGGTTTTCTCTAAAATTATGGCAGATAGACAAAAATCAATGTAAGTGCTCTACAATAACCTTTATAACTTTTTTCGTGTAAAAGATGCTCATTTGCTTCTTGGCAGATAAAAAGAACACGAGGAGAGCTGCACTCTACAATTGAATTACATTCAATAATAGTATACCAAGTGTTCCATTTTTAACGTTACATTTTGTAAACTTCAAACCGCGAAAACTTGTTTAGGTCAAAATTTAGGTATATTTTTTTACATCGAGTTATGTAAAATGAAATTCCTTTTTTTCTGATATAAGCATTGTGGGTGTTTAAGGTACAACTTTTTGAAATATTTACGATTTTCTTAGAAATTCATGAATTGTTAGTAAAGATTTTATCAAATTAGCCATAATTAGAAACAATCAGTAATGTCAATCATTCTCTTAAGTAAAAAAAATGCCACCGCGTTTATAGTACACCCACGACAGCTTTTTGAATTTGTTCATTATTTATGGAGAATGTGTTAAAGTAATATCAAGAACTTGTAGTACATTTGCTACTCGATATCCACAAAAACGGAAACCGTCACCAAACACTGTAAAACGCATACCGGATAATTTTAAAAATTATGGCTCTGTCAAGGCAAGAATTCAAACGCGGAAGCCTATTGTTGATGATGACAGTAGAAATAGCAATTCTGGGATATTTTCATGCATTTCCAATGATGTCATTGAGACAAGCTGCTCTGGAATCGGGACTATGCAAGGATTCAGTTGACAGAATCTTAATTAAACATAAATTTCATCTGCTTTCATTCCAAATGGTTCAACGATTAATAGAAACAGATTTTCTAAGAGAAAATTTTTGTGAATTTATTCTAATAAGGTCTGTAGGCGACGATTCTTATTTGGGAAATATATGGTCAGATGAACCTAAATTTACCGAAAGCGGACTTTTTAATCGACACAATTCTCATTATTGGAGTGACTCGAATCCTCATGGCATTCGAATTTTATCAAGAAAATTTAAACAGTAAGTTAAAAAGATTTCTTCTTCTGCTAATATGCATAGTTAATATTTTATTTTTGTTTTTTTTTTAGGTGAAAGATAATGTCTTCGATCCAATTAATATGTAACATGTTAGTGTTTAGTGTTATTTCCCTTTTTTGTGGATATCTAGTAACAAATATACTACATATTCTTGATATTACTTTATCACATTCTCCATAAATAATAAAAAAATTCAAAAAGTCTTCGTGGGTGTAATTTAAACGCGGTGGCATTTTTTTACATAAGAAAATGATGACATTACTGATTGTTTCTAATCATGGCTAATTTAATAACATTTTTACTAACATTTCTTGAATTTATAAGAAAATCGCAAATATTTCAAAAAGGTGTAACTTAAACCCCCACAATGCTTATATCAGAAAAAAAGAATTTAAGAGAATTTAGATTTAAAGTGCAGCTCTCTTTGTGTTCTTTCTACATGCCAAAAAGCAAATGAGTATCTTTTACACGAAGAAAGTTATAAAGGTTATTCTAGACCATTACACCTGTCAAATTTCTTTTAAAATGTCAAATATCTCTGAAACGGCTGGGTTTAGGCATAGTGTATATGTATATGTTTTGACTCAGAATTTTATGCCCTTTTCGAAAACTCTAAAATATATAAGGTGTTCCATTTAAAATAAGCAAGTTGGTATCGACTTCCGGTATAACCGGAAGTGCCAGATGCTTGTAATTATTTTAGTTGGATTGGCCACACTGCCATTAGTAGCTCCCTAAATTTTCAAAACTGTCTGGTGCGTACTTTTCTCTATATCGATCGATGCAGTTCCTGGTGAGACACGCTGTATATACAGTGTGTCCCAGGATAGATGTAACAAGAGGTGTAATGGACCAAAAAATTTTTAATTTTGGAATGGTATTTGGGGATTGAGTCCTGCTTGTTGTAAAACTAAAGTATACCAAAAATGACTTGATTTGGTGTTCTACAGGGTGTTTTATAAGCAAAGTTGTAAAAATCACCACTAATAAAGTACCTTTATTTTTCAAAATATGAAAAAATTCCACTAAGAGAAGTTATTTAGAATGCAATTTTATACCTCCTTACCAAATTTCAGGAATATAAAATTATTTTTTTGAATCTTCCCATTTTTGCGAATTGAGTTGAATTCATATTTAAAGTTGTGTTCGATTAACATTATACCTTCTTACATCTCGTATATTCAATTTTTTATTTACCAATAGCCTACTTTTTGAGATGATTAACATTTGCTCCTACACAACTTTAAATATGAATTCAACTCTTCATTCGCAAAAAATTGGAAGTTTAAAAATAATAATTTCATATTCCTGAAATTTGGTTTAGAGGTATAAAATTGCAATCTAAATAACTTTTCTTAGTGGAATTTTTTCATATTTTGAAAAATAAAGGTACTTTATTAGTGGTGATTTTTACAACTTTACTTATAAAACACCCTATAGAACACCAAATCAAGTCATTTTTGGTATACTTTAGTTTTACAACAAGCAGGACTCAATTCCCAAATACCATTCCAAAATTCCAAAATTTTTGGTCCATTACACCTCTTGTTACATTTATCCTGGGACACATTGTATGTTATATTTTTTAAGAGTAGGGGTAGGGCCGGTTTTATGACTAGGCATTATAGGCCCGGGCCTAGGGGCGCCACTTTGTGGGAGGCGCCAATTTCTTTCGTCTTAGGTTAGTGCCCGTAAATAGAAAAATTTTTCGGACTAAAAAAACTTTTTTCTTGGATTTCTCCCCCCCCGCTCTTCAAAAAATTTTTTCGGACTAAAAAAAGTTTTTTTTGTCCCCTGCCCATAAATTATAGCAAGCGGGAGGGGGCGCAAAATTGACCTGGGCCTAGGGGCAATTTATATCTAAAACCGGCACTGAGTAGGGGCGGCATCTTAAAATAGTGCCGGGGGCGGCAAGCACGTTAAAACCGCCCCGTACGGTGTGTTCCGTATCAAGTGGACCTACCTTAATATTTCAGTTATTATTCGACAGGTCGATTTCAAATTTTTCTCAGCTATGAAACTGGAAGGCACATCTTTTCATGATTTTCAATATGATTTCAATTGTCACACCAACACACTGTCACCATGACTCTCAAAAATGACATTTTTCTATAATTTACTTATCGTTAAAGATACAGCAAACATTTATTAGGAAAAGTTGTTCAGAATCAAAAAATCAAAATTGCGAATTTTACTATTTTCAAATCTTTTGCAATAGTCTAGACATTTACTTTTTAAATTGTATAGAGACTTTAACAAGAATGCCGTGGAAACAATAAATATAACAATAATTGTCATTAGAAACGTCAACCGTGTAACTGTATTTAATTTTTCATCTGCACAATGGCTCGACAGACATTCACGTCAAATTAGTTATTCAGTTGTTGCCAAAATTAACAGGGTTTTCAACCAAGTGGTAATGTAATTAAAACCAAAAGGAAAATAAATAATCAGCAAAACGTAGACAAAGTAATTTTAGACGCTTTTAATGAAAACTTGAATTTGACTAGCAACAAAATTTGAAGATGTCTTCGTCGATACAAATTGAGGCCATTCAAACCCAAATTTTTATACACGTTGGAAGAAGGTGATGATATCAGAAGACCGGAAACTGCTTCTGGACTCGAGGCGACTTTCTTAATGATAGACATTTTTTGAAAAAAATTATGTTCACTGATGAAGCGATATTCACCACCAACGGTGTATCGTAGGTTGGGTAATAGAAAACCCTCAATTAGGTGAAAGGATCAGCTTCTTCCAAACTTTAAATGCGGTAAGACTGCTACACTTTTTAAATAATACATTAATGGGGGTAATTGATGATTTTCCATGGGCGTTGCTAAGAGATATGTTTTTCAACTAGATGGAGCATCGATTAACAGACTGAACAAATACATAACAAACAATTATATTATTACATTTACTACCTAATGACTCGCAACACCTCATAAATATTAATTATGACAAGCGTAAATAAACAATTGCACTATTCTATTTGCAATTTATGATACGTAAACCTGTTGATTCATTACGAGTTTTTGAAGAAAGATGTATATAGATTGCGTAGACCTAGATTCCTTCCCGCGAATTTATGTCTAAATAAGTTTGTCCTTGCGAAGTATTTATATATTTATTTTGTTTTTATTGAAACAAAGTAAGTTAAATCATAATAACTAATAACTGTTAACAGTGTAAAAATTATGTATAAAAACAATTAATAATAAGCCGTTTTAAATGAATGAATTAATTAGTAACGCATGTTATTCAAACTTTAACACCGTACACTGTAAATTGCCTAATAGTGGAGTCGATTTAGTCAAGAAAATAGCGAGGTTGGGAAATTTTTTAAGATGGATGCAGACCCGGCGGAAATTGTTTGTCATAGTGAGTATAACAAAACCCTAAAATCTTGATTTCCAAAAGGGGATGGAACCGTGTTCTTTTGGACGAAAAGGGGTTTTTTGAACATTTTAAGGGTCAAATTTGCAGTTTTAATTTTTTTTTGACCACTTAAACAATTAGTTAAGGAACGAAAATGGTATCCTTTTATTCTCAATATTAAAGGAACCTCCAGTTCAAATTAAGTGAAGATTAGACCATCCCCCCTCCCGATATAGATACATATATACGAAAAAAATTGAAAAAATTTAATTGCGGCTATCTTGATCAGATCTCAACCGAGTTGGCTGAAACTTGGAATGGAAGTAGTCTTTATCACACAAAAACTATTTACCAGATTTCAGCCAAAAATATTAAATAGTTTGGCTGAAATTGCAGTTTCAGTCAAATTTTCTGAAATTTTCAAATCGAAATATCTCCAGACCTAAATGTCGAATCGAATTTTGCTTTATGGCAAAAGGTAGGTTATTTTATGTACTTTTACGTGATATAAGTCAAGATTCACTTTATTTTTGCATTCGGTCGTTTTTTAGCCATTTGCGCAATATATATATATATATCAGGAGGGGGATGGTCGGATCTTCCCCAAATTTAAACTGGAGGTTCCTATAATATTGTTCCTATTTTATTTTCTTAACAAATTGTTTAAGTGGTAAAAAAAAATTAAAACATCAAATTTGACCCTTAAAATGTCCAAAATACCTCTTTTCGGCCAAAAACACGTGGTTCCACCTCTTTTTGGGTTTTGTTATACTCGTCATGACAAACAATTTCCGCAGGGTCTGCATCCATCTTAAACAATTTCCCAACGCTTTCCTAAACCGACTCCACTATAACAAATGTTTAAATGTAAAATACGAAAGTCAGCAGTACAGGCTGATTCGCAAGTAATGGTCCATAGGGCAACAGTGGGTTTTTGTCATTAATATATTGCGATTTAGCTAAACTTATCTTAATCCAAAAATTAATATTAACAGAGGGTGTCAAAGTCAATATTATATTTTTAATTATCTCATATATCTTCTGAAATTTCTCAAATATTGGTATGAAAATTGGTGAATAGTGGTTTTTTAAGATGAGATATTCAAATCTGTTCCCATTTTTGGTGCAGATCCTAACAAATTTTTATATCTTATCTTAAGAAACACTACTCATCAATTTTCATTTTCATTCCTATCCCTAATGTATCAGGGTGGTTGTCTTTTGCTCGGTCAATAACCACAATTTTTTTTACGATTTTCGATTCGACATTTGGTAATTGAGATATAGAAGTCATCCAAAAATTCCAATTTCCAAAAAACGCTATGTAGCTCGATAGTCGAAAAAGACAGACGATCGCGGTTTGCGCCATTGTTTGTTTCTCAATAATCGAGCTCGGGACACCTATATTGGTTTTTGTCCATCTGCCATAGTTTTAGAGAAAACCCCAAATCTCATCTAATTTGGTTCACCCTGTATATTTAGAATAAGTTTCTTAAGCACTTAGTTGCATGTGCTTAATCCTAAAAGCTTAACAAATAGGAAGGTTGTGAGTTACGACAAAAATATTCAAAATTGCTAAAAGGAGTATTTCAAGTTTGAAAAATCGTCAAAGATTATTTTTGTTTATTTTTTTATCAGACCCCTTATTCAAACGCCTTTGGGGCGGTTATAAGAAAGCATATGGGTTATGTTATACATCATTAAAAAGGAAATTTTGTCTGCTATAAAAAAGTATTTTTATGACTCTTTTATAAAATCAATAGTTTTCGAGAAAAAAGCCAAAATATAAAAACATGCACATTTGGGGCTGAAAGAGAGGGGGTTACGGAATACGGACCTTTCACGACTTTTTAGTATGTTGGATCTGAACCTCAGAGAATATATGTATCAAAAATTAGCTTCCTATGATTTTTTTCTAGGTAGAATGCCTAGATTGACGGCTATATAATGTTTGACAAAATATTCCCCAATCCGTAATTTTGCGATAGAAGTTTTAATAATTTCTTTACGCATGTTGTTATGGGAGATGAAATTCGGCCAATAAAAACAATTTGCTTTGTATTTTACATATCCATATTTTATGGGGATTTTTATAGTTCTGGGGAGCAATCGATGTAACAGATTGAAAATGACAACAGATATATTGACGTGTATTGAAATTCGCGTCAGTGAATACCGATAATTGTGCCATGCAGCCCTGAATTAGTAAAAGTGGCAATGAAACCTTTTTTAATATCCTTCGTACGGATGATTAGCGTTAGCTCTTTCAAATGTAGTAAAAGTAGCAATGACATTTATTTTTTAAATATCCTTCGCACGGGTGATTTCCTGATGTCCAGTCAGTAATCCTTCAAACAAATTTCACAAAAAGTCCTACCACTACATAAAAAGCGAATGTCTGTGGCAACTACAGATTGTTGGGATTAATCATACGCCAATAAAGTAGTGCTGGATATTTTCCGTCAAGACTTTAGTTTTATCTATCTGAACAAACATCCCCTGAGCAGACAGGATTTGTTAAATAAATAAATAAACAGTTTAGTTAGCAGTTTGCTAGTTACAACAATTAATAACATTTTGTTACAAATATTAAAGAAATATTAATATAAACAAAGTTAAAACATGGCTTAATTTTACATATAACTTTATTAAGATAGAATAGAAACTAGGTACCTACACTTAAGTGTAATATTTTTGTCATTTTGACATATTAATTTACTGAAATTAAAATGTCAAAATGACAAAAATATTACAAATACAATATTGCAAAATATTACACAAGGCAATTTACTAAAAAGAAAACCTTCACTAAAAGGAGCATTTTTTAGAACATTCCAATTAAATTTTCCAATTTGACAATTTTCTCGATTTTTTGTCTAATGTCTACGTAATGTATACTCAATCTTTTAAAAATGTCTGTAAGTATTGTGGGGGTAAGTTATTTGCTATTTTATATACTGGGTATCCGTTCTATAAGTACAAATATTTTGCATGATAATATATTGACCCAAAAGAAGCAAAAAACTCTTATAAAATTTAACATATTTGTGAGGAGGCCATGGAAAACTATTAACAACAACACTTCTTATAATACAAAATAATTTTGTCAAAAATAGGAAAACTAAACTATGATAAATTGTCTTCCATTGACATTTATGCATTTTTGATACCTTCTCCTGTAAGGTACAGCATTTGTTGCATTTCCAATCATGATAGGAGTTATTGTCCGAAACGCAGCTAATGTTTTGTTTTCCCATTCTTCTATGTTATTAGAACGTTTTCTATATATAATATTTTCTAAATAACCCCAAAGCCAAATGTCGGCAGTGGTTATATTGGGAGATCTAGCTGGCTTTAGGACCATTATTTCCTAAAAATTAAACAATATCTAAATTACTTTGTTGCTTATTAATGTCCAGTTAGCTAAATTAATTGTTAGTTATCAATTTAGTAAACTTAGCTAACTAGACATTGATAAACTAGCGTGATATATAGATACCTATCCAATCCTCCCCAAATTGAGCATTTAAATATATTCGTGTTTCATTTGACGTATGACCTGGGCACCATCGTGTTAGTAAATTAATCTTTGAAATTGTCTTAGAGGCATATTATCTACAAAGGGCTCTTTCTTGTCGTAGAATGTTAATACAATTTTCGGTATTTAAATAACGGTGAAAACAATGAGAATCTATTATTTGGTATCCAAGAAAACCACATCATACAAATCCAAATCGTCCTTGACGATTAACTGTAGCGGTTTTGTGCGGATTTTCATGAGCCCATAGTGGTGGTTATTATGCCGATTAAAAAGTCCGGCACTGCTTATATGGGCCTCGTCTGTTCATATAATTGTTCCTTCAAATCCTGGCACTTCATTGCACGGACGCAAAAACCACTGGCAAAAATCGAGACGACTTTGAAAGTCGTTTGAGTATAGATGGTGACTAATCCTAATATTGTAAGGTTTGAATTTGTCTTTTTTTAAGGAACGCAACGCAGTTGTTTTTGGGGTTTCTAAATTTTCCTGTATTTCGCGAGACGTTATATTAGGATTTTCTCATACAGTTTCGAAAATAACATTTTCTACGGCCTCTCTACCTACTTTATTATATATTTTTGCTCGAAGTTTTACGAATGATCCAAACTCTTTTAAATTTTGAATATTTTTATGTCTGGCTGTCTCTTATCTGGATATCTAAAAATATTGTTTAAGCGGTACTTTTGGCACAAAGTTTTGCTGTCTATAACTTACCTATTAAAATAAAGCTCGGAAGCTAAATTTCAATCTTCTCCGCATTTTATAAAACACTTAATCATATCATATTTTTCACCATCACTAAGTTGAACTATTTTTAACGATGCTCACTTACAATTAACTCACAAATTAGTTTTTAACATTTACGATTATTTCGATTTTCGTTTTATTACAATGGCCTTCTCAATATATATTAAAAATGCGATAAATATGCATAGATGTCAATGGGAGACTATTCGAACATTTATTGTAGTTTATTTTTTCCTATTTTTGGCAAAATTATTTTACGTTACAAGTAGTGTTGTTGTTTTCCATGGCCTCCTCATAAATATATTAAATTTTTCGAAAAATAACCAGACCATAACCTTTTTCTAGAGATAAATATGACAGACGATATACCGCTGGATAGCTAATTTAAGTTGTGATCGAATAATGAAATAATTTATAGGGTGTACCATTTAAAAAAACACGAGTTATGTCTATATCTTGAAGACTGAGGCATGCATAATTTTCTTCCTATCGGCAACGTTTTCTACCCAAAAAAGTGCCTCAAGAATGTGTTGCTCGATTTTCGACTCGAAACTTGGTAAGCGAGATATGGTCATCCAAAAATGCCAATTTTCTAAAAACGCTCTGTAGCTCGGTAGTCGAAAAAAATAGACGATCGTGGTTTGCGCTATTGTTTGTTCCTCGAAAATCGAGCTCAGGACACCTATATTGGTTTTTGTCTATCTGCCATAGTTTTAGAGAAAACTTCAAATCCCATCTAATTTGGTCCACCCTGATGGATTGCTTTCAAGATATAAGAAGGAAATAGCTATTTGTATATTAAGGGCGCAAAGAGCCTCATTGTCGCTTTAGAGTGACTAGGACACTTTGCGCTCGAATTACACACATGATTTTATCTACGATCATTTGAAAATGCCAAAATAAAAGAAATAATTAAGTTGCCTTTTTGATTGGAAGCCACGATTCGTCAACATTTTACGAGCGTGAGAAGAAAAGGAATCTCAAATTCTCTAAGGGTGGACCTGGTTAATGACTTGTCTTTGCGAGGAAAACAGGATATCTTTTATTAAATAGACCGAATCTTCAGGTATCTAATCGACATCTAAATGGGGATTTACTGCATGCAGGTTTTTGAAAACACGTCATTAATATGAATATTTAAATCCTAGTCTATGCCAGTAACTATTTGTTTTTATTTAAAATCGGCATTATTTAACACCTTTTGTGTACCTGGTACGTCACCTATCATGGATAAATTAATTTTTACAAAGTTCCCAGTTGCGCTAACGAAATCGGTAAATAGACTTAAATTATACTTTGTTTATTTTAGGTAATGTGATAATTTTTTTCTATACAATGCATTATCGTATTTAATATTCTTCGAACCTGACACTGATCGTTTTTACGTATTTATAAATAGTATATAAACATCAATTTTTAAGCTATAAATAAATATACACAGGGTGTTCAGTAATAAATGATAGGAAATTCTGGGGCTGATTCCATACTTAAAACATTGGAAAATGTCAGTAAGGCAGGGGTCCTAAAGCTACGCCCCTCTGCGGTGAGATTTGGTACACGGGTTATTCTTAATAAGGACTTTGTTCAGAGGACTGATACCAAAAAAGAACTTTGGGTCCTTGGCTTCTCGTACAGGGTGGACCAAATTAGATGGGATTTGAGGTTTTCTCTAAAGCTATGGCAGATAGACAAAAACCAGTATAGGTGTCCTGAGCTCGATTTTCGAAAAACAAACAATGGCGCAAATCGAGATTGTCTATCTTTTTCGACTATCGCTACAGAGCGTTTTTGGATGACCTCTATATTTCAATTACCAAGTGTTGAATAAAAATATCGAGTAACACATTTTTGAGTAGAATCCGTTGCTGATAAGAAGAAAATCATGCATGCCTCAGTTTTCGAGATATAGACATAACTTTTGTTTTTTTAAATGGAAAACCATATAAATTTTTTCATTATTCGATCACAACTTAAATTAGTTATTTAACGATATGTCATATGTCATATTTATCTCTAGAAAAAGCGGTTCATTTTCGAAAAATTTAATATATTTGTGAGGAGACCATAGAAAACTATTAACAACAACAACACTTCTTATAATATAAAATAAACGCAGCTAATATTTTGTTTTCCAATTCTTCTTATTATTAGAACGTTCTTTATATACAATATTTTTTAAATAACCCCAAAGCCAAAAGTCGGCAGGGGTTATATCGGGAGATATAGCTGGCCACAAAATAGAATCATTATTTCTTAAAAATTAAACAATATCTAAACTACTTTGTTGTTTATTAACGTCTAGTTAACTTAGCTAACTAGATATTGATAAACTAGTTCTAAGTGATATATAGATACCTATCCAATCCTTCCCAAATTGAACATTTAAATAATTTCGTGTTTCATTTGACGTATGACCTGGGGCGCCATCGTGTTAGTAAATTAATCTTTGAAATTGCCTTACAGGCATATTGTCTACAAGGGCTCTATTTCTTGTCGTAGAAGGACCTCTTATTTGGTATCCAATAAAACTACACCATATATCAAATCCAAATCGTCCTTGAAAATTAACTATAGCAGTTACGTGCGGATTTTCATGTGCTCATTGGTGGTTATTATGCCGATTAAAAATTTTACACTGCCTTATATGGGCCTCGTCTGTCCATATAACTGTTCCTTCAAATCCTGGCACTTTATTGCACTGACGCAAAAACCCCTGGCAAAAATCGAGACGCCTTTGAAAGTCGTTTTGGGTATAGATGGTGACTAATCCTAATTTTGTAGGGTATGAATTTATTTTTTTTTTAGCAATGCAACGCAGTTGTTTTTGGGATTCCTAAATTTTCCTGTATTTCGCGAGACGATATAATAGGATTTTCTCTTACAGTTTCTAAAACAATATTTTCTACAGCTTCTCCACCTGCTTTATTATATATTTTTGTTTGAGGTTTTTCAAATGATCCGAACTCTTTTAAATTTTGTTGTAGTCTTTTGAATATTTTTATGTCTGACTGTCTCATTTCTGGATATCTAAAAATATTGTTTTGGCACAATTAACCCACAAATTAGTTTTTGACATTTACTATTATTTGGATTTTCTTTTTTTTACCATGGCCTTCACAATAAAATTAGAAATATGCATAGATGTTAATGGAAGACAATTCGAACATTTATTGTAGTTGAGTTTTCCTATTTTTGATAAAATTCTTTTATATTATAAGTTGTTGTTTATAATTTTCCATGGCCTCACAAATATATTAAATTTTTCGAAAATTAACCACTTTTTCTAGAGATAAATATGACATATGATATATCGTTTGATAGCTAATTTAAGTTGTGATCGAATAATCAAATAATTTGTAGGATATTCCATTTAAAAAAACAAAAATTATGCCTATATCTCGAAAACTCCGGCATGCATAATTTTCTTCTTATCAGCAACGGATTCTACCCAAAAAAGTGCCTTAAGAATGTGTTACTCGGTTTTCGATTCGACACTTAGTAATTGAGATATAGAGGTTGTAGCGCGTACGTTATTTCAGAATTATGTTTGTCGATTCGGTGTCCCTGTCACAGTGACAACGGATCAGGGCGTTCAATTTGAATCTAAACTCTTTAATGAATTTTCAAAATTTTTGGGATTTCATAGAATACGAACCACATCATATCATCCCAGTAGCAACGGAATGATAGAAAGGTTTAACAGAAGTCTTAAAACTTCTCTGGGTAGATGAACTTCCTATCATTAGCTCTCAGGACCATTCCTAAAGACGATTTGCAATGTTCCTCCGCAGAACTCGTTTTTGGTCAAACTTTACGAATACCTGGTGAATTTTTTATTAAATCATATACTTGTCCGGATATTCCTTATTTTATTACTAAATTACGTACTTCATTTAATAATTTAACGTTCATTCCACCTTTTCACCACTTTAATTACAAATCATTTGTCAGTCCAGACATCTCAAATTGTACTTTTGTTTTCGTTCGGAAAGAACGTTTTAAGAAGTCTTTTACTCCGCTGTACGAAGGGCCTTTTAAAGTATTGTCCCGTACAGATAAATTGGTTACTTTTGTTAAAGGAACTAAAGCCGTCACGGTAAATATTGACAGAATTAAACCGGCATATTTACTAACTAACAAATGTGACGTCTCTACACCCGTGATTAAAAAGTACGCTTTGCCATCGATACATTGGTTGATTGATTGTTTTTCTGACGGGGGGGAGGGGGGTAAGTGTAGCGATTCACTCACTCCAGTAAAGAAGATCCAACTTACTATCTACTAGAGACCCAAATGGTAACGAAGAAGAAAGAATAAAAACAAAAAAACATAATATAATAATATAATAATATATGATACAGAAAAGATTATGTATATACCTTTCTCGAGATTTTAATTAATATACCAATTGAAACTAATATTTATTTTAATTTATATGGGTAAATAAGAGTCCATAAAACCCATAGAGGTCATCCAAAAGTGCTGATTTTCCAAAAACGCTTTGTACTCCAAAAAGATAGACGATCGCGGTTTGCGCCATTGTTTGCTTCTGACACCCATATTCATTTGTCTAACTGCCATAGGTTTAGAGAAAACCCCAAATCCCATCTAATTTGGTCCAACCTTGTAGAGTGTACATACACTAAATCCCAATTTTATGGACTCTTGCTTGCTTTATCTATTTACTTATTTACCCCCATTTACCACCCGACCCTTCAACGGAAGCTTCTTCACCTCTGAGTTTTAGTACCATCCTCCCTAAAACAACAGATTTTCCTTACAAATTACTATCTATTGAACCTTTGTTTTCATAGAATTTTCATAAAATATATAAAAATAATATAAAATCTAAGAAATTTATTTCCATGCACTTAATTCACTTATTAGGCAATCTACACGTTCAAAAGTTTTCTTATTTGAAGAATTCAGTTAGTGTTCCTGATAAAGCCACCTGGCTTCCAAACCATTAGCAATAGCAAGCCCGTACGTGATATGCATATCACCAATCTATCACTATCACAAAACCGAACTATTTACGACTCAACTTCTGGAATTTACAGGGTGTATACTTTTTGGACAACCTGGGAAGATCACAGAATTAGATTTAATTCTGGAATCAGGGAAAAGTCAGGGAATTTATAAATTTATTAGTCAGGAAAATTAATTGAAACTATTTATATCAAAAGTTTATTTGAGAGCCACCATCTAAGCCTACAATCTTGATTAATTACAAGGAACTGCTTTGGCAAAATTTGTAATAAAATTGTAAAGGGAGTTGCCTAGATCCAGTAGTTATATTAGAAAAGAATATAATAGGCATTAGAAAGTAGATGAAAGATTATTAACAATAACAGCAAGTAGTATTCATTTTTGAATTACCATTACTTTTAAGTTGTTTTTATTTTTTAATGAAATATATTTTCTTTAAATATTTTTTAGTAGCAAGTTAATTTGTTACATGAGTTGGTAAAGAATGTAGTAGAATGTATTTTCAAAATGGTTTATTCAAATTACAAAATACAACACAAACATTAAATAATAACATAGAATTCGTTCTGTCTTCCATTAAATCCCGTCAAGATAATCAGGAACAAAATAAATTTAATTTTTTTGTTAAATTATTCTATAATGGCCTATTCTCTCTCACCTTAAAAAGAGGAAAAATTGTACTGCTATCACTACATGCTTCAGTTTCGTAATTCAGCCATTAGGTCTACGACACCATTTTTTTACATACTAAAAGTTGAGCTTTTTGTGCCTTGGTCTGGGTGAATTTTGAGTACCTTTGTAGAAATTCTAAGGTGGAAGAAACTGCCTTAGAGTAACGCGTATTAAACCCGTAATATGTGGCTAAATAAGTTTTAGGATTTCTGAAAACTTTTCTTCTTCTTGATAAATTATCGCCCTTTCTACAGATAAGAAATAACTTGACCCGTCTTCATTCTAATCTGGAATAAAAAAGTAAAAAAATAGAGCCAACTTTGGATTTTCCAAATGTCATCAGCTGGTGAGCGCTCTTCTAAATTTTGAGGCCTTTGGTTCTTGTATACACACTAACTCACAATTTTATTTTTTTCACCCCTTTTAACAGTGGGGTGGGGGTGGTAATGGGAGTGGCTAATGAAAAAACAATTTTGAGACCTTAGCTTCCCTTATATGTACTAAATACCAATTTTATGGTCTCTTACTTGCTTGATTTGCCTATTTACCCCCATTTACCCCCAACCTCTCAACGGAATAAGATCAAAATCTAATTCCAGATCTCGTTAAAATACATACGTGTACCAAATTTCAAGCCAATAACTTAAACGGTTTAAGAGTAATCCTGCACACAAAAAAGTTACAGGCAGACAGACAGAAATTGTTTTGCTCAAACTTAAAATCTCGACGTTTCATGACATTCTAAACCTACTTGAACAATAAAAATTTTCAATTTTTTTTTGCGTTACTATACTTCTGTTGAATGTGGAAGTAAATGTGTACATAACAACAACATAACCTCCCATTACTGCGTCAAATATTATGAAACTTAAACGATTATACATTATCGGTATACATAAATAATTAAATAATATAGAAAAATAAATGTAATAATATGCACTGGTTGCCTGATTTGTTGCAAAACAACTGAAACTTATATAAGAGAAAACAATGGAACAAATAAGTTATCCATATGCGGGACACATACACATCATTAATGATCGAGTGAAGCAACATAACGACATGCGCTGTCTGAGAAAGCGGGGGTATCAGAGTTGGAAAATTCAGCTAGGGGGAAATCACGGTCAACAGATGGCACCAGTGAATTTCAAAATGTCGGAAATGGTGAGGAAAACATTATAGCTCTCATAACGTCGCGCCTGTTTTTTTTTAATCGCTTTATATGTCCTTTCGAAGTTTAGCCGTAGGCTATTCTATCACTCAACCAGGACGGGCATAGACAACACCACAACACCCATTCCCTGCGACATTGCCATCTGCCGCAGCTGAGACTCGAACTCAGGAGAGGAGAGCGACTAGACCGTGTTTTCTCTCACACAACCGCAGCCTAGCCTACTGCTACCGTCTCGGCAACACGTGAAAAACGCCACCAAACATCCATACCCTAGCCAGGATTCGAACCCGGGACCCCGTGGTCGCAAGCCTAACATCTTAAGCACTGCGCCACCGAGCCGGTTTTATTAATTTCATTACTTTTGTGAACTGTTTCAAATAAGTTGAAGGTAGACACAATTCTAATTGTGTGATATTTTTACTTACATTGGATGCAGAAGTAGACCCATTAAGGAAGGTGAAGCTGTATTTAGAGCTGGACATGTAATTCTTTGCAAAGTCGAAGACGCCGTGAGAAAACAACTCTTTGTCCCTTGTTTGCTCCCATGAAGTTAGCATGAATTTTAGAAAGTGATGTTGATAAACGAAAATGCATGTGCAGTTGCACAGCAGGCCAATCCGGATATCGCAAGCAAACTAGAAATTATTTTAACCATGTGCTAAGTACACGTATATTGTGAATAAAATTAAATGTAAAAAAACTTTTTTAAAGAAGTAGCTTTTATTATTTAGGTTTACTAATACGAAACAAATAAAAATAAAAAAAGATTAGAAGTTTATACAGGCATTAATTTTTTTTTGACAGAGATTGTAAGTACCTAAGTAAGTTTTTTTTAATTTTTATTCACGCGATAAGCTTTTAAGACAATTATTTTTTTCAAATTCTTTTTTTTTCGTTTTAGTACACCTAAATAATAAAAGACTGTTTTTTAAAAAAGTTTTTTTTACATTTAATTTAATTTTTAAATTTGTAGCTACGCCTTAATTAGTTTTATATATTCATTGCGTCGTTTCTATCCGATATAAAACCAGATCCTTCACCATTTCTTACAATGCAACGTATGAGCGAATACACTATACGATCAAATTATAGTGTTAAAACTAAAAAAATTTGTCCGCCATCTTGGGGCGTCCGCCATATTGAATTTAATGTGACGTCATTTTATTTTCGTATTCTTCTCAGCAAACCCTTTCATGGGGATGCATAAAAAAATAACTGGTCCGCCATCTTTGGAAGTTCGCCATACTGGATTTAGAATGACGCCATTTAGCTAACCATGCATTGTCATCCAAACTAGACGTGTATGCAAAATTTCAGCTCAATCGGTTGGGAATAACTGTTCTAAAATTGACTTGCAAGATTTGAACTAAACAAACAAACTAACATACATACAAAGCAAGTTAAATAAAAGCTAGTAAAAAGAAAAGAAATTTGAATAAACGAGATTTTTTGAATTACTATATCAAACATTCGTTAATAATAATACGGACTTAAAACTAGGTGAATCACAAAATATAATATCTATAACAATTTATTTCAATGACATTTAATGGTGTTTTAAATAACCAAATACAGAGTGATTCTCTTAATATTCGTATAACATTTTTTAGTTTTTATCTGATTTAAATCAAATTGGTCTCAAAAGACAGAGGTCTTTAAGACCTACACTTATGAACTCGAATTCATATGCCCTCTTCAAATGCAAAGCCACTCACAATACAAGGTTGAATAAAAAATCATAAGCATTTTTAAGTTATTTTTCGTATTTGTTTACCTGTTAATATTTTCCAAGGAATAATAAAAGTTCAACATTTATTTGTAAGAGTGCAAAATAACTTCAAAACATCAATTAAAATTCTGAAATTACTAGTAAGAGTAAAAGAGAATGTACAGGCCTCAGTGTATCAGTAGATATAGTTCAGAAGCCGGGTCAATGCAGTTTACCTAAAGATAGAAAACTTCGCAATAAGTGGACAATAGCTTTAAAATTTGGAAAACCATCTAGCAAATTATGTTAAATTAAACAAACTAGAATGGCGCGGAGTTTATTGTCGGCGTTAATACCAGGGTAACAGATAAACAGCGCCGTACTTTGAATTTATCTGTCAATCTCGCGAGGGGCGGGCAATGCGGCCACCAATGCATAGGAATATCTTGACGCAAAACAAAGTAAGATTTTCTATTTACCAAAAACGCAGTTAAGTTTCTACTGAAAATACGATTTCTAAATCTCTAGTATTATTTTGTTCATTCTAATACGCAAAAATACGGATCATTAGTACCTTGACAGCATGTAATAGCACCGACGTTGATATTTCTATGGCCTTCTTATGTGCAGCATACTTTTGTAGGCAACTATACTTCTCTGGTGGTGTGGAATAGAGTTTTATTGAAATAATTTTCAGCACAGTGCAACACCTAACGACCTTTGCAGCACTGTAAAAATGTAAATATTGATATTAATATTGAGTATAGTTGTTGGAAAAATTGTGTATATTTGTCTATTTTTTTCATACTTTACGAATTGATAATACTTAATTTTAATGTTAAACTTACCAAAGACACGAATTAATTTTTACCATTCTTGCCCTATAAATAAAATATTAATTGTACAAGAAAAAGTAAAAATGTCAAAATTATAGAGAATTTCAAGCTCTATAAAACTATATCTGCATTTTTGAAAGGAAGCGAAATATTTCAAAAAACTGAACTAATCTGTAATATGTCGAAGTCGTTGATTTGGAATCTGCTGTTTGAAAAATTAATAAATAAATAAATTTGATCAAGTTTTTTATCGAGAGAACCAAATTAAAGAAAACTTTGTAATGAGAATATTTTCTTTTAACCCTTAGTTTTTGAGTTAATCATGAAAAACGTGCGGGCGACTGGATAACATGTCATTTCATAATTTGTATTAACCTTTTTTTGAAAGTGATTCGATTTTTGCAAAAAAGCAAATTATCTTAATACATCTAATCCATGCACAATATTTTTAATGTGTGTGTGATCCCCTGGATTAATAAAGGAATTTAATTTAATGCCAAATTTTGATCTTATTTTACAATTACGCAAATACTATGAATATGTTTAGGCAATGTACGTTTCCATTCATGTTCTGGTTCGCAAAATTATATACTCGAAATCTGTTATTATCGTGTGCTTACATATTAATTAAACTTTGTTGTCCTACGATCTATACTCTTACAAGGTCAAAATGGGAATATCAAATTTGAACTAGAATCATATGTGCAAAATATATTTTTAAGAGTACGCGTGACATATAAAATAGAAAATCTGAAACGTAAATACTAGATTATAAATTATAAAAATCCAAAAGTAATGATATTTACATATTTAAAAAGACTAATAAGGTCGTTCGCCTAATAAGCAACTGCGACCGATGGCGTGATGCTGTCAGACGTGCTCTACAGTCAGCGAATGCCAACTAGAATAATGCATGACGTTGTGAAAAAGAAGAAGAAAGCAATAAATACTATGAGAGACCTCTAACCTAAGGCATAACTTTCCTATCTTCAATAGTACTCAAATTTGTGCGCAAGTAATTCGTTAGTACCTAAAGGATGCGATTTTAGATATTTTTTGTACTGAATGGCTTTAGAACAGGCTAACCGATGGTTAGGAAGTGATTTTAGCAGATAAAATTTATGGGGTGGTTTCCAAGGCCACAATTTTTTACGGTTTTCTCAATCGCGAAACGGTATAAGGTATAAATCACATAAATAGAGTTAAATTACACAGCCACAGAAAAAAGTTCTGTGCAGCGGACCAAATTATATGGATTTGGTGTATTTTTCGACGCTGAATCCGAATCCGTAGTACAAAAGGAGATCTATCGTGTCAGTTTTGTTTTTTAGTCAAAGACATCCCTTAAAATGATTTTAATTTAATGTAATAACTCTTAATGAAGTGTGAAAAATGGTAGACGTTTAGTCGAGAGAAGAGAATATAAATTCGAGCCACAGTAAGCTATTTCTATAAATTAAACCGAAATTCGCCCAATGGGGGGTGGAAACTACCGCTAAAACTCAAAAGACGCAGGTGAGTGTGAATAAGATGTACAAAGGTCAAATTTTTGTACCTCTTAGTGCAAAATACTCTGGTACGACAACCAGCCATTACTCTCAAAGTGTAGAGACTCAACCCTATGGAGGTTAAAACCACCTCCATCCCTCATAGGTTTCAAAACGGGAAAAAAAATTGAGACTTTTGTAGTTTTAGGCAGGGTGAACAAATATGGAGTGAGTTCGTTCCAACCACCGACGCATGACTAGAGTCTACTCTTGGTAAGCGCTACCCCCATGCTCAAATGATGCATATAGATGCTATTGAAATTCGGAAATGGTCAAATACTTATAGCTCATCGTGCCAAATATACAAATCTGGTACGACAACCACCCAATCTTAACAAAGTTGAAAATTACCCCTATGGGGGCGGGGTAAAAACTACCTACAGACGGACGGATTTCATTACTTCTAATATCCTGGAACAAAAATTCCTGCATTTGTAGTTTTAGGCAGGGTAGACAAATATGGAGTAAATTCATACATTAGGCATTAAACTGTTGTGTTTTATTTATTATACCAAATCTGCTTATTCAAATGTTTATCTTAACATTTATCAACTTATCTATCTTTTAATCTGTGTAAAGCTATTCTTATTTATATCATACTTTCGACCATCAATCCAAATACTTTCTTTTCTTATGATTTTTCTCTTTTATCTTCAAAATATCTTACTACATCGTACTAGATTTATATATTTGGCACAAAGAGCTAGCTTTCCGAATTTTAATAGCACCCATATGTAACATTTGAGCAGTTCACCCTGCCTAAAACTACAAAGGCCTCAATATCTTTTCCCGTTTTGAAACAGGAGTGAAGGTAGTTTTAACCCTCCATAGAGTCTCTACCCTTTGAGAGTAACGGCTGATTGTCGCACCAGAGTGAAATATTTTAAGATATAAAAATTTGGCCTTTGTACATGTAATTCACACTCACCTGCATCTTTTGAGTTTTAGCGGTAGTTTTCACCCCCCATAAGGGCGGATTTCGGTTTAATTTATAGAAATAGCTTACTGTGGCTCGAATTTATATTCTCTACTCTCGACTACAAAACATCTACCATTTTTCACATTTCATTAAGAGTTACTACATTATTTCTATGATTTTACACCATTTAAAGGGATGTTTTTGACTAAAAAACAAAACTGACACGATAGATCCTATTTTGGACTACGGGTTCGGATTCGAAAAATACACCAAATCCATACAATTTGGTCCGCTGCACAGAATTTTTTTTTGTATGGCTGTGATTGTTATTACATAAAATAAGACTAATGATAGTAATTTTACGAGTGATTATTATCGTTATCCATATAAAACAAGTTTTTTTAACTGAAAATATAAGTTTAGCTGAACAATTTCCTGTAATTCTTCAATTTATTTATAGCCATCTGAAGTGTCGCCGCTTGTCTGAATATAGTCATCGTTTCATCTTCAATTTCAGGCTCAGTATTATAAGTGAACATGCCGTCTGAAACTCGGACTGGGGGCTCTTTTAAAAGTGTTAAAACATGTGGAGAAGTTTTTGACAGTTTTTCCTGGGGAAGTTTTCTTAAATATGTAATAAACGGATCTGAAAAATTCAAGAGCCTGCTTAGATCTTGATTGGTAGAAACTGTGCTTTCCAAACTGAAATTCTTGGCAAGGCAATTTGCATACTTTTGAAGGAATCTTTGTATCTGTCGGATCTTGAAAAAAGCTTGCTGCAGAACCAACGAGAGAACCAACTTGTATATTCTCTGGTTCGAATCGTTTCATGTTTGTCTTCTGCTTTCACATAATAGTTCACAGGGTAAGCCGACAAATGATGCATCTTTTCATAACAGAGTTTGCCCGGTCTTCTGATAAAACTTCTAAAAGCTTTTTTCCAACAGGCATTCTATAAGAAACTTTCTAAAAACGCGCTTTTAGTAAATATATTATAACGTAATAATATTATAAATTTGCAGTTCGTACAAGGATTATATTTTCCTAAAATTTCAATACATTTCAATCAACTTAATTTACAATACATTTGCTATGTACTTTGACATGACTATAAATGTTCTTATAAGTATTCTCTTTGTAAATAAACATATAGAATAAAGCGACGCGAACGTGCAACTAAATTGACTTCAATTACAAATTAATTAGAAAATACTGTCTTTGTTTAATTAATGGCAATGAGTCAGAATAAAATAGTTCAGTTTAAATCCATCTTATTCCAAATTAAAGCGACTACGTTTTACCACTGGCGGGCAATACACGTCGACTGGGTGCAGATTTTTTTTTTAATAAAAATTTTCATGATAATTGAAACGAAAATTATTTCACAATTGAAAGTTTTAACATCTGTATATACTGGGTAATGTTCCTCTCTATTATATTAATACCTTATATTTTTAAGGATTGAAATAAAAATATGCGATCTTTACTAGATTGCTTTAGATCACCGCACATTTTTTTCTGTCTACTTTCAATTTTTTTCGGAGTTCTAGAAATCTCTAAAAAAATTGCGTCTTTTCAAATTGCTTATATCAAATATTTTTTAAATGGAACACCCTGTATATTTTTTAGGGTTTCCAAAACTATGTTCTTAAGCTGTTCAATCGGTTAAAAACTGAGTGAGAAATTAATATTTAAAGAAAACCCAACAAAATCATGTTTTTTAATGACACGATTTCAAGTAGGCTTTAAAATTAGCATCAAAGTTATTATGTTTATATCATTACAGTTGTAGTTATGTAATCTTTTGCATGAAAATGGTTTCAGGTATCGAAAAAGCAAATGTAATTTATTTTGCTGAAACAAAATCTGTTAACATTAACTAGAAGACGTTTTTTAATAGACTTTAACAAATTATCGCCAACAGCGAAGTCTGTAAGAGAGTTCTTTAATAATTTCAAAAACTATGGATCGTTAACACGCAAAAAAACCGCTGCCCAAGGAATCGCTACTTCCACATCCAGATTTTATCCAATTCTTTCTCAGCGAAAAAAAGTTGATGCTATATTTGCACTCCACTATGGGGAAATAATTGTTTATGGAACTTTACTAACATAATATTTGAAATTGCCTACCCCAAAAGCGATATGCCACATCGGTAGTGGGGGTGGACTAACTCACATTTTATTTTTTCACCCCCTTTAATATGGGGTGGGGGTAGTAATGGGGGGGTAATCCTGTCAATTTGTTTTTACTTTGTCTTTTAGTTATTCAAATAAATTAAAATTTCACGCAAATAATTTTTCTCAACGGAGCAAATGGTATTCGGCAAGAAATCTGAAAATTAAAAGTAACTATCACCCTAATGTATTAACTTTTCGCCATGTTATGGTAATTATGTAAATACAGAATGATGGTCTGGAAACCCCGCTACTGCATGTACCTTGTAAATATATTTGTCCATTTAATCGCTTGTCTCTGCATCTCAATGAAATGATCTTGAACGATTCATTTATTCTTATATAGACATACTACTATAGGGAGGTTGATTTTAATTTGTGGAGGTGATCTTCTCTTTAACGAAATGTTAAGAAAATGCCACCAGAATTAACATAATCTACAGTTCAACGTTACCTTGCAATAAGACTAAATTTGATGAGTACCTTGCATTTTTATGAATTGGAAAATGTTTTAATTTCACCTTCAAAGGTCTAATATGCACATATTCATATGGTCTATTACACAAAGGAAAAGTCACACTTATCTCTATTAATTAAAAATATACGACAGAAAATAAACGTAACTTATTGCCATGGATGTGGCAAGTAAAGTTAAACATACATTGCGTTTTACTAAGTCCGTACAATAGCTTAAAATATCAGCGATTCAGACTTCCCGTATAAAGTTAAGTAAGTGTGGGTGTTAAAATTTCCTTCAGAACTCTTTCATTTTTTTATTTCAATGGCCCATTCAAACAAAACAAAAAAATACAGACTTCTTTATTATATTTTCGAATTAAAAATATATACTTTCTTTTGAAGTTATTTCACCTCAAAATTCTTAAGAACCACTTTTTAAAACCTATAGTATAATAATAATATCTATATATTTATAACACAAACCGTTTCATTCTCCGGATTCGCCAGCGGCTCCCACTGGACCAATTTTGATGATGATTTTTTCTAAATAAAACTCTTTATTCACAGATATGCTATCACTAATTTTTATTTTCTTAAATTGTTATTTTCATACGTAAAAACGAAACACAAGTTAAAATAAACAAATGCATCACAACGCTCGAACTATAACGATAGGTACGCTCCTCCTACATCAAACTGCGCATATTCAGATCGTTGAAGGCAAAGTTTTAACAGTTGATTTGAAGCGGTCAGCGCGTCTGTATCAGATGTTCACTCCACTCGACTTTTTCACTTTTGTTTTGTTCATTTCTAAAATAATTGGAGAATAACCCTTTTCATCATGGAGCGACATGTTTTGAGCATTTTAGATGACGACAATTGTTTCTTTGTTAAGTTGTTTATTTCTTAATATAGTAATATATAAAGAAGAAACATTATTTAACGTGGCAGTTACAGGAAGGACCAAATTAGATGGGATTTGAGGTTTTCTCTAAAACTATGGCAGGTGGACAAAAACCAATGACAAAAACCAAAAAACCAATGAACTCGTTTTTTCGAGAAACACACAATGGTGCAAACCGCGATCGTCTATCTTTCTCGACTACCGAGCTACAGACCGTTTTTGGAAAATTGGTATTTTTGGATGACCTCCATGTCTCAATTACCAAGTGTCCAATCGAAAATCGAGGCACTTTTTTTAGTAGAATCCGTTGCTGATAAGACGACAATTAAGCACGCCTCAGTTTTCGAGATATAGACATAACTTGTGTTTTTTTAAATACAAATTATTTCATTATTCGACCACAACTTAAATTAGCTATCCAACGATATATCATATGTCACATTTACCTTTAGAAAACGTGGTTAATTTTCGAAAAATTCAATATATTTGTGAGGAAGTCATGGAAAACTATTAACAACAACACATTTTATAATATAAAATAATTTTACCGAAAATAGGAAATATTAAACTACAATAAATGTTCGAATTGTCTTCCATAGACATCTATGCATTTTTGACACCTTCTCCTTACACCATTTGCTGCATTTCCAATCATGATAGGAGTTATTGTCCGAAACGCAGTTAATGTTTTGTTTTCCAATTCTTTTATGTTATTGGAACGGTCTCTATGTATAATATTTTTTAAATAACCCCAAAGCCAAAAGTCGGCAGGTGTTATATCGGGAGATCTAGCTGGCCACAAAATAGGTCCATTATTTCCTAAAAATATCTAAATCACTTTGTTGTTTATTAATGTCCAGTTAACTAAATTAGTTGTTAGTTATCAATTTAGTTAATTTAGCTAACTAGGCATTGATAAACTAGTCCTAAGTGATATATGGATAGCTATTCAATCCTCCTTAAATTGAGCATTTAAATAATTTCGTGTTTTATTTGACGTATGACCTAGGGCTCCATCGTATTGGTAAATTAATCTTTGAAATTATCTTACAGGCATATTGTCTACAAAGGGCTCTATTTTTTCTCATAGAATGTCAACAAAATTTTCGGGATTCAAATTACCGTGAAAAAATGAAGACCTATTATTTGGTATCCAATAAAACCACACCATACACCAAATCCAAATCGTCTTTGACGATTAACTGTAGCGATTACGTGCGGATTTTCTTGAGCCCACTGCTTATATGGGCCTCATCTGTCCATATAATTGTTCCTTCAAATCCTGGCACTTCATTTGCCTTTGAAAGTCGTTTGGGTATAGATGGTGACTAAACCTAATTTTCTAGGGTTCGAATGTATTTTCTTTAAGCAACGCAACGCAGTTGTTTTTGGGATTCCTATATTTTCCTGTAATTCGCGAGACGATATATTAGAATTTTCTCTTACAGTTTCTAAAACAATATTTTCTACAGCTTCTTTACCTGCTTTATTATATATTTTTGCTCAAGGTTTTACAAATGATTCAAACACTTTTAAATTTTGTTGTAGCCTTTTGAATATTTTTGTCTGGCTGTCTCTCTTCTGGATATCTAAAAATATTGTGTAGGCGGCACTTTTGGCACAAAATGTTGCTGTCGGTAACTTACCTATTAAAATAAAGCTCGGAAGCTAAATTTGAATCTTTTCCGCATTCTATAACACACCTAATCATATCATATTTTTCACCATTACTAAATTCAACCATTTTTAGCAATACTCACTCACAATTAACTCACAAATTAGTTTTTGACATTTAGGGTTATTTCGAATTTCTTTTTTTCACCATGGCCTTCTCAATAAATATTAGAAATGCGATAAATATGCATAGATATCAATGGAAGACAATTCGAACATTTAGTTTTTCCTATTTTTGGCAAAATTATTTTATATTATAAGAAATGTTGTTGTTAATGATTTTCCATGGCCTCCCCACAAATATATTAAATTTTTCGAAAATTAACCACTTTTTCTAGAGATAAATATGACATATAATATATCGCTGGATAGCTAATTTAAGTTGTAATCGAATAATGGAATAATTTACAGATTGTTCCATTTAAAAAAACACAAGCTACTTATGCCTATATCTCGAAAACTGAGGCACGCATAATTTTCTTCTTATCAGCAACGGATTCTACTCAAAAAAGTGCCTTAAGAATGTGTTACTCTATTTTCGATTGGACACTTGGTAACTGAGGCATAGAGGTCATCCAATAATGCCAATTTTCTAAAAACGCTCTGTAGCTCGGTAGACGATCGCGGTTTGCGCCATTCTTTGTTTCTCGAAAATCGAGCTCAGGACAATATATTGGTTTTTGTCTATCTGCTATAGTTTTAGAGAAAACCCCAAATCCCATCTAATTTGAACCACCCTATACACATACACAGATACAAAAACATTATTTATTCGACATTTTAGTTCAACCTGTTATGAAACGGATTTTTGTACAACTTTTTTTTCTACAATGATTATTTAAAAAATTTGTTTGGTTATCATATACCTATTTAGTTCACTCAAATAGGTATAATAATGCTTATTAAAATAGGTTATATTGAAATCGAGTAAGGAGTTACCTCATCTTCTAGATAACCCCGCCTTCCATATAACCTATAATATAATTTGTCATTTACTTATTTCCCATAAGAACGCGGCTTTCCACAGTATTTCATTATTACTAAGCGGCACCAGATAGTTTCATACAATCACTAATTTGTTATCTACTTGTTGATTGTCCTACAAATATTTTTAACTAATCAACACCGTTTATTCACATACTTTCTGAAGATTTAAAGAGAATTTTAGTGTGAAAATATGTTCAGGATATCAGTATGAACCAATATGTACTCTATGAAGCTGAAGCAAATTCCATCAAAATACGTTACTTAATTATCAAATTTAATTCCAACTCACTTATAGTTCAACAAATTATTACGTCGATTTTGTGTCAGTATCTGAAGTAGGTACCAGATGTTTTTCTGAGTAAATTGATTATTCATGCCAATTTAAAATTAATTTGTAAAAATTACTATGAACAATTAAGATGTTGATTAAACAGAATTTAAGTCTTTTACGACGATAGTGGATTATAGAGAAGAAACGAATTCTAAAAGTTGATTCAAGAGATAATAGCAAGAGGTGTGTTTAGAAAACAAACTATACTTTTCGTCGAAAAATGTTAATTTATTTACTTTAGAGTAGCCAACAAGGAAATAACAATTGATTAAAACATGGTATTTGATAATATTATGAAATTTTCTATTAATGTTTGACGTGGAATAGTGAATGATATCTTAAAAATCCCAGATCAGATTCCACATCGACTGAGTGGCACTGCCAAATTAATTTTTTTGCAAAATGAGCGTCCAACAGGTTAGGAAATTTGCCGTTGAATGTCCACTATGAAAAGTGGTTATTTCGCGATAGGGCACCTCCGCAATATACAGGGTGGACCAAATTAGATGGGATTTGAAGTTTTCTCTAAAACTATGGCAGATAGACAAAAACCAATATGAGTGTCCTGAGCTCGATTTTCGAGAAACAAACAATGGCGCGAACCGCGATCGTCTATTTTTTTCGACTACCGAGCTACAGACCGTTTTTGGAAAACTGGCATTTTTGGATGACATCTATATCTCAATTAACAAGTGTCGAATCGAAAATCGAGTAACACATTCTTTTGAATGGCACTTTTTTGAGTAGAATCAGTTGCTGATAAGAAGAAAATTATGCATGCCTCAGTTTTCGAGATATAGACATAAATTTTGTTTTTTTTAAATGGAACACCCTATAAATTATTTCATTATTCGATCACAACTTAAATTAGCTATCCAACGATATATCATATGTCATATTTATCTCTAGAAAAAGTGGTTAATTTTCGAAAAATGTAATATATTTGTGAGGAGGCTATGGAAAACTATTAACAATAACAACAACGCTTCTTATATTATAAAATAATTTTGCCAAAAATAGGACAAACTAAACTACAATAAATGTTCGAATTATCTTCCATTGACATCTATGCATATTTATTGCATTTCTAATATTTATTGAGAAGGCTATCGAAAAAAAAAAAGAAAATTGAAACAATCGTAAATGTCAAAAACTAATTGTGAGTTATTTGTGAGTGTTAAAAATAGTTCAATTTAGTAATGGTGATAAATATGATATGATTAAGTGTTTTATAGAATGCGGAGATTAAAACTTAGCTTCCGAGCTTTATTTCAATAGGTAAGTTATAGACAGAAAAATTTTGAGCTGAACAATATTTTTAGATATCCAGAAAAGAGACAGCCGGACATAAAAAATATTGAAAAGGCTACAACGAAATTTAAAAGAGTTTGGATCATTTGTAAAACCTCGAGCAAAATTATATAATAAAGCAGATAGAGAAGCTGTAGAAAATATTGTTTTAGAAACTGTAAGAGAAAATCCTAATATATCGTCTAGCGAAAGGAAAAGGACCCCGCATATTTCTTATGGGAAGTGGCCCTTGGTGAAAATAGCTGAAATTAAAATATGTTGTTCCTGTACATCAAAAGTTCTCATGGACACAAGGTCTGAAAATGGACAGTTTTCGAGATACAAGGTTATGAAAAATCGTCTTTTCACCCCCCTTGAATTTAAAATACTCCATTATTATACCCTTCGCAAAAACGAAGAGTATATTGTATTTGATAGGCACATTTCTAAAATCGTAAATATCGCTCGTAGAGAAAAAATTTTCATATCATTGTGTTAGTGAACGAATTCTGAACAACTTTCAAAATGTCCGTCTGTCTGTCTGTCCGTCTGTCTGTCCGTCCGTCTGTCACGTTTCTTGTAAGCACGATAACTTAAGAATGAAAGTCCGATTGTGTTGAAATTTTGAAAGTAAGTTAATGTTAGTTAGAGGAAGAACCCCATTGTTTTTGAAGAAAATCGATCAGTAAATAAAAAAGTTATTAATTATTTAATTTAAAAAAAAAACATATTCTCTTAATTTTTGTCGCTTGTACTTAAAAAAAACCGCTGCCCAAGGAATCACTACTTCCACATCCAGATTTTCTATCCAAGTCATTCACTCACCACGAAAAAATTTTGTATGTGGAAATAATTGTTTATGGAACTTTAATAATATAATTTTTGAAATCCTCTACCCCAAAAACCCATAAAACGATACCCCACATCGGTAGTGGGGTGTGGGTGGTAGTGGGGGTGGCTGAAGTAAAAAAATATTTTGAGGTTTCTGGTTCTTGTACACACACTAACTCACAATTTTTTTTCATCCCCTTTAATAATGGGGTGGGGGTGGTAATGAGGATGGCTAATGCCAAAATTTTTTTTGAGACCTTTGTTTCTCTTGTGTATACTAAATACCAATTTTATGGACTCTTACTTGCTTGATTTACCTATTTACCCCAAATTTACCCCCAACCCTTCGACGGAACAAGATGAAAATATAATCTAGTTCTAGATCTCGTTAAAGTACATATGTGTACCAAATTTCAAGTCAATATCTCAAACGGTTCCAGAGTAAACGTGCGCACAAAAAAAGTGACAGACAGACCGACAGACTGAAATTTTTTTTTCGCTTAAACTGAAAATCTCGACGTTTTATGACATTTTAAGCCTATTTGAGCAATAAAAATTTTTAAAATCTTTTTTGTCGTTTCTATACTTCCACTGGATGTGGAAGTAAAACCATGCTAAATGTTATTTCCATAATATATATATATATATAACACCCGGAAGCACAACAACCTTTCATATATATATATATATATATATATATATATTAGTATACACAACAACCTTTCATATATATATATATATATATATATATATATATATATGAAAGGTTGTTGTGCTTCCGGGTGTTTTCCCGCGTAGTTGACGGGCTCCTGCTGGGGCCACGGTTGTCTAAACGACGTTTCGGCAGAATCCCATCTGCCATCTTCAGGTTCTCGCTGAAAGCTGCCTACTGCTGCTCCTCGTTGCTCGAACTGAACTCAACCTAAGAAACAACAATATATATATATATATATATATATATATATATATATATATATATATATATATATATATATATATATATATATATATATATGTATATATATATATATATATATATATATATATATATTTTTTTTTTTTTTGTTTATGAAATTTAGTAATATATATTTCATAGAAATATATCTGAGTTGAAATATGTATGATTGTCGAAAGATATATTATCACAGACAATCAACTTTCGTAGCAATATGTGATGGTGCAGCGGTTAGAGTTTTCCGTTGCAATACAAAGATCGTATGTTCGAATCCCACACAGGTTGGATATTTTTTTTTCATATAATTTTTTTCACAAGAAAGATGGTAACACAAAATTTAGGATGTCCAAAAACTAACATTATTTACAAGAAATCTGCGAAGAGTACCCTATAGAAACTGTAACAATTATATAGAAAGCTCCGTAAATTCTCGATGAGTACGTTTTTAGCTTGTTTAAGTTTTTAAAAAGTGCTTAGTGCTCCTAAATTTAAAGCACTTTTTCAGAGTGCTTAGTAATCGCGAGCACTCTATTATTCACAGTGCTTAGTGCTCGAAAAATAAAGTACTCTTTTTGAGTGCTTGATGACCACGAGCAATCTAGCAATACTCGCCCAGCTCTGGTCAAAACTGCATTTTTGCAGATTTTTAGATATAGATCTACTATTTTGCCTAAGGTCAATGTACCCGCTATCAGCACAAATGTTTTGACTTGCTTTTTTTAGTTTTAATCACAAAAATAAGATTGATCAGTTGGGATATCTTATGACGACACTGATTATTTACACTGTTTTGGTCTTTTTTTATGCGTAAAACTGCTTCTTATATTGTTTGTGTAAAATGAATTCATGATTATTTTAACTACTCATTTTTCATTTAATTAAAGATAAAAACAGCGTCACGGGTTTCTCGAGAATAATAATTAATGTAAACAATGGTTAACATAAAAAATATAAATACTAATCTCAATCAAAAGTTGAATGCTTTTATATGAGAATATCTACGTAAAAATAAATATTATCCCATCCTTCAAATAAATATGACGAAAGTTATGTAGAACCGAAAATAAAAAATAACACAGCCGACTAGTTATTAAATAATTTTCAATAAAATGTATAATTCAAGGTTAATGCTCGCTAACATTATAATAGAGTTAATAATTTTTAAGGTAAATATGTCATATATGTAATCACTTTCAATATTAGGAAGATAATTTAATTCATGGTATAAAAATAGTAATTAAACAGTAAGTCCAGCTACGGCGTCTATCTCAAGCACACCACTGACCTTCAGAAATGTGTGTCAATTTTACTCCCGAATAAGGCATAGGAAATTCGTATTTATTTGTAGAATACAACCTCTTAAAAAATCACAGCTGCCTTGATTGAAAACTTTTGCAAAAAAATCTTATTCTTGGCAGACGTTTTGGATGCATCATTCTGGTCGGCCGCACTTTGCTGTATAGCACTCCTGACAGCATACGCTACCTGTCGCGGTTGTCTGTTAGGCTTAAGGCCTCACCGATTAGCCCAATATTTTGAAATTACTACACTTACGTGAATGATTCTAGATTTGATTGATAGAGTTTATTCCACATCATAATTCTACATTTGAAAAGTGAATTCGACTTGTTACGTTTTGAAAAAACAATATATGTTTCGCAATAATTGATAAAAATACTAATGTATTGCTTTCACACAGGCATAACTTTTTATTTCATGATATCGATTTCAATTTTTTTTATATAAACCTCTTCCCTGATGTTTAACGAACATTTTCTGTCATATAACATGTTGTAGCGTTTGACAAATAAATGCTATAGAGATATTTGAAAACGGGCGGGCCATATTAGTCAAGTAGCGCATTGCGAGTGGGATAAAGATCGTAAAGACGTAAACCAGCACGTCGAAAAAGGAGGGATTGACGCAATACAATAATAATGACAGATTATTGTGCCTACCTGCTGTTATGAAATAAAACAGTTAAAAAAATTCAAGTTTTAATTACCAATGAATGAATTATTTTAAAATAATTAATCGTTAATTTTGATCATAAAAAAATTAAATAAAAATGTTCAAAAACCAAGTTCTTCATTAATTCGTTCAGTTTGATTCGTAACATTACGGCATTCTTTGCACCTGCAGGCCGATGTACATTTTGGATTTTTTCGAAGACATGGGCAGGGTGAACCAAATTAGATGGAATTTGGGGTTTTCTCTAAACTATGGCAAATAGACAAAAACCAATATAGATCCCGATATTCGAGAAACAAACACTGGCGCAAACCGCGATCGTCTATCTTTTTTCTACCACCGAACTACAGAGCGTTTTTGGAAAATTGACATTTTTGGATGACCTCTATAACTCAATTACCAAGTGTCGAATCGAAAATCAATCGAGTGACACATTCCTAAGACACTTTTTTGAGTAAAGTCCGTTGCTGATAAGGAGACAATTATGCATGCCTCAGTTTTCGAGATATAGACATAACTTGTGTTTTTTTAAAAGGAACACCCTGGAAATGATTTCATTATTCGATCACAACTTAAATTAGCTATTCAACTATTTATCATATGTCAAATTTAATATATTTGTGAGGAAGCCATGGAAAACTATTAACAACAACACTTCTTATAATATAAAATAATTTTGTCAAAAATAGGAAAAACTAAACTATAATAAATGTTCGAATTGTCTTCCATTGACATCTATGCATATTTATCGCATTTCTAATATTTATTGAGAATTATCAGCAACGGATTCTACTCAAAAAAGTGCCTTGAAAATGTGTTACTCGATTTTCGCTTCGACACTTGGTAATTGAGAAGTCATCCAAAAATGCCAATTTTCCATAATACGCTCTGTAGCTTGGAAGTCGAAAAAAATAGACGATCGCGGTTTGCGCCATGTTCGAGCAGGCATATTGGTTTTTGTCTATCTGCAATAGTTTTACAGAAAACTTCAAATCCCATCTAATTGGTCCACCCTGCACAATACGATACAATAACTGCATAACATATTAAAATAAAATAGATATACGTAGATCTACATAGATCTACGTAAAATTTGGTTGAACCTAACGGACACAATATATATTATCTAAAAAGTCTTTTACATATTTGTATTTTTGTGTGCTTATTGATAAACCTTAGTGACGTTTTGCTTTAAAATTGTAACAAGACTTAGCTTTTATCAAACATGACAATTTTCACGCATCTGGCGACCACCGAGGATAAGCCAGTTTCAATTTGTTTTTGAAAATGATCGGACTTCCGATTAAATTTGTGTTTAAATGTAAACTGGCCCTTGTTAGGCCAGGATGCAGAGTCTAAAATTCAGAGTTTGCTTTCAGCATTGCTTCCACATCCACACCCTTTTGATGTTACAATTTTTACACTCAGAAACTGTTGAAAAAACAAATATTTACTAGCTGGCTGCGACTGTTAAGAAATCTTATCAATGAAATGTTTTCAAGGCATTCCAAAATAGCAAATCCTTATCACTACAGCAAATAGCAAGGAGTTAATCTATTATTTATATAATTTTTAGAGAAAATATGCTCTTTATGATGTTAACAGCCACAAAATATTTCAAGTAAAAAAAAATCATGAAATGTTTAAAGTGTTGTGGCCTTATAAAATTATGCCATCATAGAGAAACATTCTTTTTAGGTCTTAACGAAATAATTTTTGGAGAAAATATGCTCGTCTTCCATTGACATATATGCATATTTATAGCATTTCTAATATTTATTGAGAAGGCCATGGTAAAAAAAAGAAAATCGAAATAATCGTAAATGTCAAAAACTAATTTGTGACTTAATTGTGAGTGAGCATTGTTAAAAATGGTTCAATTTAGTAATGGTGAAAAATAGGATATGATTAATTGTTTTATAGAATGCAAAGGAGATTCAAATTTAGCTTCCGAGCTTTATTTTAATAGGTAAGTTATAAACAGCAAAACTTTGTGCCAAAGGAGCCGCCTAAACAATATTTTTAGATATCCAGAAAGGAGACAGCCAGACATAAAAATATTCAAAAGGCTACAACAAAATTTTAAAAAGTTTGGACCATTTGTAAAACCTCAAGCAAAAATGTATAATGAAGCAGGTAGAGAAACTGTAGAAAATATTGTTTTAGAAACAGTAAGAGAAAATCCCAATACATCGTCTTGCGAAATACACGAAAATTTAGGAATCTAAAAAACAACTGCGTTGCGTTGCTTAAAAAAAAAATAAATTCAAACCCTACAAAATTAGGACTAGTCACCATCTATACCCATACGACATTCAAAGGCGTCTCGATTTTTGCCTGTACTTTTGCGTCAGTGCAGTGAAGTGCCAGGATGTGAAGGAAGAATTATATGAACAGACGAGGCCCATATAAGCAGTGACGGAATTTTTAATCCCAAACAATACGATGGCGCCCCAGGTTATACGTCAAATGAAACACGAAATTATTTAAATGCTCAATTTGAGGAGGATTATGGCGTTTCGATAGTAGTGAGCTTAGTATTTATAAAAAAATTACGAAAAATAGCAGGATTTCGCCATTTTTCAAAACTTTGAGTGCGATGCGCGAACGGAAGATATTCTTTATTTGAAATTTTTTTTCATTTTGTTAAGCTAGGCGATAGGCAACTTTTCTGGGGTGTAGCGATAGAAAAATAAAAAAAAAACGTTTTTTTGGCCCACCCTAATGTACACCTTTATTGCCCATATGGGGACGACACTTATTGCTTGATAACTTGGTATAGAAAAAGACAAACCGGCTAATCTACTGGCGTCATGTAGGGGCCATAATGATTATATCCTTATTTCGGCAAGTTTATTGAAAGCAACGCAATTACATAATTACATAATACGTAAAAAACGAAACGAATTAAATAATTACTAATATTTATTACGAATAAAGTCGTAGGAGGAGTATTTAGGCGTTTTTCTCTAAAGTTTTTGTAAAACGTAGTTGAAACAATAATTTGCAAGGCTGTACCAAGGTTCTGGAGAGGGGAGGGGGTAAAATCAAAATCACAAAAATACAAGCATTTAAACAATTTTAAAGAATTTAAAATTAAAAAAAGTAAATAAACAAAAAAATTATTTCGTTAAGACCTACAAAGAACGTTTCTCTATGACTTGATGGCATAATTTTATAAGACCACAACCCTTTAAATATTTTATGATTTTTTTTGACTTGAAATATTTTGTGGCTGGTAACATCATAAAGAGCATATTTTTTCCAAAAATTATATAAATAAATACGTGAACCGTCGACCCCCGTGTGTGTGTAGATCAACTCCTTGTCCAACTAGGCTATTTGAGGTACTGATAAGGATGTGCTATTTGGGAATGCCTTGAAAACATTTCATTGATAAGATTTCCGAACGATTATCCCTTCTTAACAGTCGCAGCCAACTAGTAAATATTTGCTTTTTCAACAGTTTCTGAGTGTAAAAATTGTAACATCAAAAGGGTGTCGGTGTGGAAGCAATGCTGAAAGCAAACTCTGAATTTTAGACTCTACATCCTGGCCTAACAAGGGCCAGTTTACATTTAAACACAAATTTAATCGGAAGTCGGATCATTTTCAAAAACAAATTGAAACTGGGGCTTATCCTTGGTGATCGCCAGATGCGTGAAAACTGTCATGTTTGATAAAAGCTAAGTCTTGTTACAATTTTAAAGCAAAACGTCACTAAGGTTTATCAATAAGCACACAAAACTACAAATATGTAAAAGGTTTTTTAGATAATATATATTGTGTCTATTAGGTTCAACCGAATTTTACGTAGGTTAGGCGATATATTTATTTTATTTTAATATGTTACGAAGTTATTGTATCGAATTGTACAGAATGGACCAAATTAGATGGGATTTGAAGTTTTCTGTAAAACTATGGCAGATAGACAAAAACCAACAAACATTGGCGCAAACCGCGATCGTCTATCTTTTTCGACTTCCGAGCTACAGAGCGTTTTTTGGAAGATGAGCATTTTTGGATGACTTCTCAATTACCAAGTGTCTAATCGAAAATCAAGTAACACATTCTCAAGGCACTTTTTTGAGTAGAATCCGTTGCTGATAATTCTCAATAAATATTAGAAATGCGATAAATATGCATAGATGTCAATGGAAGACAATTCGAACATTTATTGTAGTTTAGTTTTTCCTATTTTTGGCAAAATTATTTTATATTATAAGAAGTGTTGTTGTTAATAGTTTCCCATGGCCTCCTCACAAATATATTAAATTCTTCGAAAATTAACCACTTTTTCTAGAGATAAACATTACAGTGATATACCGTTGGATAGCTAATTTAAGTTGTGATCGAATATTGAAATAATTTACAGGGTGCTCCATTTAAAAAACCACAAGTTATGTCTATATCTCGAAAACTGAGGCATGCATAATTTACTTCTTATCAGGAAAGGATCTACTCAAAAAAGTGCCTTAAGAATGTGTTACTCGATTTCGATAAGTCACTTAGTAATTGAGATGAACTCTATTCATCCAAAAATGCCAATTTTCCAAAGACGCTCTGTAGCTTGGTAGTCAAAAAAATAGACGATCGCGGTTTGCGCCATTGCGTGTTACTCGAAAATCGATCTCAGACTTATATTGGTTTTTGTCTATCTGCCATAGTTTTATCTAATTTGGTCCACCATGTATTGTATTAAGATTGTTACAAAGCGAATGAACGTTTCAGCTGGGCGATAAGAATAAAAATATTGTCTGTTACTTAATCTCAGTGACACCACATAGGATTGAATTGTGCCGTATTCGAGCATAATGTTAATCAAAGACGTCCACTCCCGACTGCGACTCCTACTCGTTTCATTTTGCACTCGGAAGCCAATTCTTCTCACTTTATTGAACGCGAGGTTGCCTCGTTATTAATAATAATATTAATATTAACGTTACAGTTACGGTTATTGCTTTTCATTTCCACCGTTGTGCAAAATTATTAATTTTTGTATTAGTGAGGCGTTAAAACTCATTAAAATAATAATTAATTTTTTCCCTCGCAAAGGGAATAATCCAAATTGAATAATGAGTTTCAACAGCCAAATATGAGGAAATATTTCGACGGTTACCCATCACGGTCCTCTCAACCGTTAACAACAATTTGCAATTATTTCTGAACTTTATTAAAAGTTAGACCGGCAATCTTGACAAATTATTTAATCAAACAAATATGCCACATATTTCTGTTTAAAATTTACGTGGACGCAAAACTGCAGAGGGCGGTGGAATGTTTGGTTGCGTGGAATTTCACTAATTTCAAAATCCGTTCTGCAACCTAATTGAACTAGTCACACCTCTACTAAGCCAAGTCACAAGTTGACGAATCATCCTGAGACGTAAATGTTCCCCTTATATTATAATCTAAGCAGCCACAGGAAAACTACCAATTGAGTTCGTTTAAAACGTAAAAAACAACTCAATCAAATCATACGTCTGGTCAAATGTAAAAATAATACAATTAAAATCTGTAACAACTTAATAGACATCAAGATGCATATATGGACCTTTAATGCTCTTCGTTCAAAGGGTATTGCCCTTTGATTGCTATTATACAAAGGACATCAGATATTAACCTAGTTTTGAGCACTAGGCACTCATAAAACTCATTTTTTTAACGAGGTGAAATTCCAAAACGTCTCTGGCGGATAATTAATAAATAATAATTATTCATTAGCAAAAAGCATAAGCTTTTTGCTAATTCACTAGCCGGCAAATTGTAACTTATTCTATGTATTGAGCTAAAACCATTTCTTTGTATCGTAGACTAGTATTACTATGAGAAGATGCCATGGCGGAACCAAAATGCGCGAATATTTTTACCAGTGGCATAGCTTTATCTGGGGTATAGGGACGTGTAATTGCAATAAAAGTTTCGCGGCCAAGGAACTGTGAAAATGGAGTAGATTAAAACTTATCAACTGTTACGAGTAACCTTTGTTCAGGAGAAGTGTAAGAATAGTAAGTTCTACTAAACTTTGCCTAATAAAGTTGTTTTATTATTATCATTACCGTCGCCGCCGCTCTACTGCAGGGCACCGCCGCCACTGGTGTTGACATTGAATGTCACGTAATTCTTTCTCATTGGTTTAGAATGATGGAGCGCACAAACTCGTTTCTGCGCATATTTTTTGCTGGCATCTTCTCATAGTAATACTACTTTAAATAGGTTTAAATATCCATAATTATTTTTGTAGGATTTAGAAAATGTATGAACTAATTAAAGTATTATTAATAAAGCGTGTGCCATTTTGCTTGAAATCGCCCCCATAATAAGGTTATTTTAGGTCCGATTTATATTGTTTTTTGTTTAACGTAGATCTCTGAAAAGTGCATTCTTGTGATACATTAAATTTTATAGAACATAAATAGTCGGCCTACTGTTTTTGTCTTTGCGGGTGGAAAATGAAGAAATCTTACCATTTTTATTTCAAATCTGAGTGCACTGGATTCGGCAATGCCTCAAAGAAAGAAGAAATATCGTCACTGTTGGACAGAGACAAACAAGCTTCTTAAGCTTCTTAAGCTAGCTAGCTTAAAAAAGCTTGTTTGTCTCTATCCAACAGTGACGATATTTCTTCTTTCTCTGCGCGGCTATGTGCCAACTTAGGATGGTTGACTAGTACTAAAATTTGGCACAATTTAACCGAGGGCCATTTTCCTATCATTCCGTGCGACGTCCTTTACTAACCCTAGAGTAAATTTACAGAACTTTTTGTAATGTTACAACAAATACGTGAATTCACATTACTTCTGTAAAATTACAGGAATACTGTAGCAGTGTAACCAATAGCATTGGTAAATTTTATCACGTTTTTTATTATTATTATTTATTTAATTGTAAATTTAGTACAAAGAGAAGGTAAACATTATGCATATCTTTTTCTTCCTAATTTAAAGATCTAATTAAATAACAGGTAGGAGTTCCATTAAAAAAAAATAGTTTTCGTTGAAAAACCAATATCGTTGAACTTAATGAAGAATAAATCATGTTCAATGTTAGTATATTTAAAAGCACTTTCAAACTGATTTTTTACAATTTTGGCAAAACCGCTGTCTTCTTAAAACTAAAAATAAAAAAAATTTATATTTTTTGGAAATCAAAATAATATTTGAGGGTCAGATCATATGTATTTTGGCCAGCAGCATCCAAATATGCAAAAATATACAGGTTGCCCCATTTAAAAATTTGATTTTTATGTCAATTGAATCGAAACCGGAAGTCGACCATTTTGGTTCTTTACATGATATAATTGGAAACTTCATCATATCACTACACCAAATATATGTCTAATAATGAAATGTGAATAACTACCTTTTTGTGAATAGTAGCCTTTTGGTTCTTTCTTTTGTTTCTTAATAGGTATAAGTACTAGTGCAAAGTATAAGAATCAATAAAAATTATTTTGGAAGAGATTTTTTATTTTTAAATACATTTAATAAAATAAAAAAACAAATAGCATAGATTTGAAATGGATATCAAAGAATTCAGAAAAAAAATCTATAATTTATTGATTACTCACTAGGAGCCACCACCTTCCCATTTGAAAAAAAAGTTTTCGAACAAAAAGTGATTTCTTCAATTTTGGAGGCTTCGTAAATAGTTATTAATGAAATTAAACGAAAAATTATATTTTTCTCTTGGACTCTACCTGCCGTAGAACAAATTTTGGTATTCCAGAGCACTCTAGAATGCTTTAAAAAACTGAATATCGACTCAAAAATTCGCGAAAATCTCATGGTATACTCAGAATATTGTCTTGAATCCAAATATGTAAAAATATACAGGGTGTTCCATTTAATAATCGAATGTTGTGGTCATTTCCGGGTAAACCGGAAATGGTCTCATACCGTTTTTATGTCCAAAAATCCATTTTTACAGGTAATTTATGCACCCCAAATTTTAAATGGATAAGTTAAAAAATAAAGGAAATACAAGGGGGAGCCACTATCCTGTGGCACCCGGTATAGTCCCTTGAGGTGAAGCTTTGACCCCAAAAGTTCTATGACTGGACCGCAAGACCGAAAAAACCACCTCTTTTTTCCGATTATCCGGTGCTAGACTTGTGAGAGCTTGTCGGATCAGTTTTTTTTTATCAATTCGAATAAAATAAGTAACGATTGACCACAGGTGACCTAACCCACCCCTGGTGGTTGAAACTACCGCCACTCCCAATAACGAAATGCCACGAAAACAACGAAAATCAGCTGGAAAACGGTTTACCTCGTTTTCGAGGGCGGGGAACACGATGGTGACAATATTTCCCGACCTACCCTTTACTCACTACCCCCCAATCGGAAAAACCAGCCCTTTTCCGATTTTTTCGGTGCTGGGCTTGAGAGGGCTTGTCGGATAGGATTTTTTCTCGTCAATTCGAACAAAATAAGTTAAATCTCGATCAGACGAGACCTAACCAACCCGGGGGTTCAAGCAGCCTTTACACAAAGTAAACTTTTCTTTCAGTGGCTTGTAGGAAATTGATTAACACGGGTCATTGGTATATGTAGATATTTTTGTTTTTCGTTGATTATACAGGGTGATTCTTTTAAGGCGGCCATTAGAATATTTCCCACTTGCAGATGAGATAGCCATTTGAGATTTGGTACCCTACCATAGTCGACCATTGCGGGTCTGAAAATAATAATTTCAAAATGGCGGCACTTCCGGAAATACCGGAAGTCGATATCAACTTGCTTATTTTAAATAGAACACCCTATATATTTTCGACTTTTCGAAATGACCACAAAATTCTGAGTCAAAACATGTAGCACACCCTATACCTAAATCGAGCAGTTTCGGAGACATTTGACATTTTATAAAAAATTTGATAGGTGTAACGGTTTGCAAGAACCGCTATAACTTTCTTCGTGTAGGAGATCCTGATTTGCTCTTTGGCACGTAGAAAGAACGCAAGATGAGCTACTCTCTACAAGAAAATAGATTCCAAAATAGTATACTAAGTGTTTTAGTTTTCACTAGAATAAGCGTTGTAGGGGTTAAAGTTACAAATTTTCGAAATATTGGCGATTTTCTTAAATGTCCAAAAATTTTTAATAGAAATTGCCATCAACTTACCCACGAGTAGAAACAATCATTAATGTCAGTCATTATTTTATGTTAAAAAACGCCAGCACGTTTAAATTACACCCACGAAGACTTTTAGGTTTGTTTATTATTTATGGAGAATGTGATAAAGTTATACCAAGAACATGTAACACATTTGCTACTCGATACCCACAAGAACAGAAACCATCCACCACACACTGTAAAACGCATATTGGATAATTTTAGAATATTTGGCTCTGTCAAATGGCACGTCCCAAATTTTATTATGGCAATCGATGTAGAATTAAATTTGAGGTGGACTTATATCAGCATGTCCTATATCTAACACATGTACTTTTTTAATTATTCGCAAGTTTTCGTTGAAAATTATAATTTATCCAAAAAAACGTAGACGCCTATGAAACAATTGAAACAATTGAAATTAGGGGTCGGTAGCTCAGTGTGTTGGCGCGTCTAGCTTGCACTCTGAGCGTACCTAGCGAAGTGGGTTCGAGCCCCACATAGCGAAAAAATTTTTCATTGGAAATTTTCCCCAAGAAGTGGTTCGGATTCCACTATAAACTGTAGGGCCCCGTCTCCTTTACTCAGACAAATCTAGATCTACTAGACTTAAGAGGGTCATTGAGGTGACATGGAAGGCGGTTAAAACACATTTTAAAAACATTTTTTAAAACACAATAAAGTGGGTATCGATTAGCAAATGTGTTATATGTTCTTGGTAATATTACTTTATCACATTCTCCATAAATAATAAACAAATCTGAAAGTCTTCGTGGGTGTAATTTAAACGTGCAACAAAAGAGAATGACTGACATTAATGATTGTTTCTAATCATGGGTAAGTTGATGGCAATTTTTACTAAAAATTCTTGTACATTTAAGAAAATCGCTAATATTTCGAAAAATTGTAACTTTAACCCCTACAATGCTTATACTAGAAAAAAGAGAATTTAATTTAACATAATTTGATGCAAAAAAATACAGGGTGTTCCATTTGAAATAAAAAAGTTCTTGAGGTTTGAATTTGACAAAATGTAACGAGAAAAATAAAACACTTGATATACTATTTTGGAATCTATTTTCGTAGAGAGTAGCTCATCTTGTGTTCTTTCTACGTACCAAAGAGCAAATAAGGATCTCCTACACGAAGAAAGTTATAACGGTTCTTGCAAACCGTTGCACCTGTTAAATTTTTTATAAAATATCAAATATCCCCGAAACAGCTCGGTTTAGGTATAGCGTGTGCTACATGTTTTGACTTAGAATTTTGTGGTCATTTCGAAAAGTCGAAAATATATAGGGTGTTCCATTTAAAATAAGCAAGTTGGTATCGACTTCCGGTATTTCCAGAAGTGCCGCCATTTTGAAATTATTATTTTCGGACCCGCAATGGTCCACTAAATCTCAAATGGCTATCTCATCTGCAAGTGGGAAATATTCTAATGGCCGCCTTAAAAGAATCACCCTGTATATGTAAGAACATTCTCGTTTTTTTTCATTCAATGATCATTCATTACATCTGGTTCATTATATACAATTCTCATCCTATGCTAATAGATCTTTTGATGAAAAAATCCTATCCGACAAGCCCTCGCAAGCCTAGCAGTGGAAAATCGGAAAAGGGGGTGGTTTTCAGGTTCAGGAGTAGTGAGTGAAAATATTATCACCACTGTGATCCCCGCCCTCGAATACGGGAGTATACCGTTTTCAAGCTGATTTTTGTTGATTTCGTGACCTAGCACCGGAAAATCGTTAAAAGGATTGGTTTTTTCGGTTTAGAGGTAGTGGGTAAAGGGAAGGTCGGTAAATATTGTCCCAATCGTGTTCCCCGCCCTCGGAAACGGGGTATACCGTTTTCCAGCTGATTTTGATTGTTTTTGTGGCATTTCATTATTGGGAGTGGCGGTAGTTTCAACCACCAGGGTTAGGTCACCTGTGATCAATCGTCACTTATTTTATACGAATTGACAAAAAAACCCGATACGACAAGCCCTCGCAAGACTAGCACCGGAAAATCGGAAACTGGGGTGGTGGTCCGGTTAAGTGGTAGTGGGTAAAGGGTATGTCGGAAAATATTGTTACCATCGTATTCCCCGCACTCGAAAACGCAGGTGTAGATGTCTTGCGGTCCAGCCACAGAACTTTTGGGGTCAAAGATTCACCTCAAGGGACTATATAACAACTTTATATTTTTAAACTTCAAAGGCCACTGGCGGCCGAACTACTGAATTTTGAGCATTGTGCCCATGAGAACTCTTGTTCAGGAGGCCAAGACCTATAACATACTAAAATTTGGGGTGAAATTTAACCGAGGGCCATTTTCCTATTATTGCGTGCGAGGTCCTTTGCACTCAGTGTGGATAATTACATTGTAATTTAACACACAGTTGACGTAAAATCACGTCAGAATAGGAATAAATTCGAAAGTTATGTATATTTCCATATGGCATGTATTTTTACATGCATTTGTCAGTAGCGATTCCTTATTACATTATTCTAACAGTAAAATTCCATGAATTCTAATGTCTCGACGAACACGTGTAAGTCCTTTTGTGCCAGTTTTCGGCTCTGATGCCTTTCAAAACTCTTAAATGAATTTTTACCGAAGTCAAAATTTTTATTTAGTTTTCGACTTAGGTCGATTCTGGCCCTTTATTCCACCTTTAAAAGCAGCAATTAACGTGACTTAAAATCGCTCAGTAAGGTGAGATTCAATCAGTTTCTTGCAAGTTCCCCGAACACCGTATAATTCTAGTTTATCTAACAAAATTGAACGATTGACTGATTAATGGTGTCGAAACCTTTTGACACATCAAAATAGAGACAAGCTACTTTATTTTTTTTAGTTAAATGCTAAAATAATTTCAGAAAGTAACTGGAATATGCAGGGGCGGCTCAAGGTAAATTTTCCACCAGGGCGGGAGCACTTTTTGGCGCCCTTCTCTGAGAAAATCGCGGAAATTTCACAGACGTACTACGTGCTAAAGTCCAAGGATATCCCTTCGGTCCCCTCAATCACTACTTTTTAAGTTAACACAAAATTGTCTCGATATTTATGTGGCTGATCTGATAGTGCATCCGAAAATAAAGGTATCCTCAATAGTATGGAAATGATACCCCTTTAAAGGGAAAAAATAAATTTCAGTTCTGCAATATCTTCCGACCGCCTTAAAATATAAAATTCACATTTTAAATTTAGATATAGCTCGTCTGGACATTAGTTTACATAGTATCAGTCAAACCGCCTCTTCTGCTAGGGGTAGTTTTAGGGGGTGACTGCCGGTATTTTACCCCTGACTTTTTAATTTTTTACATATTTCTAAAAGTTCTTATTGCATTTCGATAAACCATTCTCAAGTAATTTATGTTTACACATCAATGTGCATTTACAACATTTTATTAATAATAACACACAGGTCTACAAAAAAAAGTCTTGTCCTAAGGTTCTCATCTAAATTTTCTGAAGTATTTTGACGCTTTGAAACCAATTTTGGACAAAAACGAATTAGGGGATTAAAGGGAGTGGTGGTATAGAGAAACTAATCTGCAGAAAAAAAAAATGTGCTCAAAATTGGCTTCAGCGTGTCAAAATACTTAGAAAAGTTGGATGAAAACCTTAGGATGAAACCTTTCTTTACCCTTTTTAGGAAATCAAAGGGATGGTACAGGAAAACTGACACGGTAGAAAAATTTTTTTGTCCAAAATTGGCTTAAGCGCCTCAAAATACTTCAGAAGAGTTAGATGATAACTTTAGGACAAGACCTTTTTTTTTTGGAGACTTGTGTAATTAATTTGTAATATAATATTTTTTGTCAACACCATCTGAACGTTATCATAATGAGAGGACTTTCGACACAGAGTTTATTTAGAGGAAGGTTCCTCTTTATTGTTTTAATATTTCATACAAAACAAATTGCCATTTATTTATTTTGTTTATTTATAAACAGTAAATTACGTAAGGTTGGTTGGTTGGTTGAGTTTTGTTGGGTGGCTTTGGTGGTGTGCCAATCAGCCAGACTTATTTACGTAAGATATGAAATACAAACAGCTAATGTTGGTATAACAATTTTATGAGTATTCTGATTTTTTTCTGAATGAAAGTGCATGTTTCCAGCCTTTGTTTTTGCAAAATCTTTATTGATCGACTCCGTGTCAGGTAGTGAGTTATCTCATAGTTAATAAAAATGTTTGCGTTAAATTTTTGAATTATTTAAGGGGTCTACACACGATCCAGCGGCATTGAGCCAGCCTTGTCGGTACCTTTGAAGTTTGGCAGGGCAACCGCTGGATAGCGGCGTTTGTTCGAGCCAGCAGTGGCGAGGTCAGTTTCAGTCAGCGATAGGGACGTTCCGATACCACAAAAGTATCGATACTGGCATCGATACTGGTATCGAATGAAAAGTATCAATACCGGTATCATATCGAAAGAAAAGTATCGATACCAGTGAGTATCGATACTTTTAAGATAAAATCAATCATAGTAGAAAAAAAATGTTTCTGCAGAAATTGTTTCATAATACAATATTTTTTAAAAAAATTTCAACCAAAATATAATGCTGTACGTTTTTCTGTACATTCAAACATACTGTACATGCAATATTTTAGTGATACCGATACCGGCTTAAAAGTATCGATACCGGTATCGTATCGAAAGAAAAGTATCGAGTACAAAAGTACTTGGTATCGAATGAAAAGTATCGATACTGGTATCATATCGATAGTATCGGAACGTCCCTACGAAGGACAAAATACATGCGAGCTTGCCTGCCGCGAAACGGACATCGTCTCTTTGAAGTTCCGCCGAAAGTATGACATTAGTACGGTCGTTCACCACCACAGTTGTCTAATTCCAGAAACATGTTATAATGTTTGAAATAAATAACTGAACTGAGAATTCATTTTACTTCCATATCGACGTGGTGGAGTGGAAGTATAGTAACAAATTATATGTACTGAAGGAGCTAACACGCCACTCGTGTCGTCGCCGATTTTTATTCATTTGTGGTGTCTACAGTGTTCATTTACTTTGTTTAATTAACTCAGTAAAAAATATGGCTGGTTTTATATATGATATTGTTAGATTAATCGAACTTGTGGAGATAAATCCCTGTATTTCGGACAAAACAAATGAAAATCATAAAAATAAAATAGGCAGTTGGCAGTAAATTTAATATAATTTGTTAACTGCTGCCATGTTACTGCTCACACTTGCACACATAAAAAAAATACTCTAGTTTAACCTGACAGCTGATCCTGCCCAACATGCCCGCTAAATGTGAAGAGCTCCTCCCGTTGTCGTGCCGGTGCCATCTTGTGATCATGCCGGCGCTGGTGTCAGTAGATGTGAAAACATCCTTTCGGCCCGTAAGCGCACGCACTAATTCACCCAGGCGTCGTACACACTTCCAACTGCGAGGCCCAGCACAGGAGATTAAAAAAGTAGCAAAAAAATACCAGCACGCTGGCCACAGCATGCTGTGTTGTGTGTAGACTCCTTTAGGCGGTTTTAATGTTATTCGACTGTTCTGCATTATTACCATTTTAACTGACTGATATTATTCGATATTATCTTCCAAAGAAAACTAATAGAAAGGGTATAAAAAAATTTAAACAATTTTTGCCCTCAGTTTAGCGCCCCTCTGTGCCGGCGCCCCTGGGAATATAGCTTGTTCAGTTTAACGGTTTGGTAGGGAACCAAACTGACTCTCCTTAATAAGTTTGTGTTCTGTAAATAACGAAATCATTTTAATATAAACAATTTTTTCAACAATCTTAGCAAAACAGGGTGGTAAACTGATATACCTCTGTAATTTTCTATGATTTCTCTGTCACCCTTTTTATGTATTGGTATTGTCTTGCTAGTTTTTAATTTTAATGGAAATACACCTTGTAGAAGACAGGTATTTATTATGTTAGAAAGTGGATCGACAATTTCTCTTTTTTCTATTATAGAAATAGGTATTAGGTATCTATATTTCTCTTCTTTTTGCCCTTTTTGCGAATGAACCACTAGTTTTTAGATTTTTAGCTAATTTCATGGTTTTATTCGATGTGGGGCACGTGGAAATTTTTTATATAATCAGTTGGTGCTAAACAGATTAAAAAATCGCTGCCCTAGGAATCACTACTTCCACATCCAGATTCTCTATCCAAGTAACTCACAACGAAAAACTTTGTACGTGGAAATAATTGTTTATGGAACTTTATTAATATAATATTTGAAATCCTCTACCCCAAAAACCTATAAAACGATACCCCAAATTGGTAGTGGGGTGGGGGTGGTGATAGGGGGGTGGTAGTGGGGATGGATGAAGTAAAAAAATATGTTGAGGTTTCTGGTTCTTGTACACACACTAAATCATAACTTTTTTCATCCCCTTTAATAATGGGGTGGGGGTGGTAATGGGAGTGGCTAATGCCAAAAATTTTTTTGAGACCTTAGCTTCTCTTGTATATATTAAATACCAATTTTCTGGACTCTTACTTGCTTGATTTACCTATTTACCCCCATTTACTCCAATTTACCCTCCATCCCTTCAATTGAATAAGATCAAAATATAATATAATTCCAGACCTCGTTAAAAACATGCGTGTACCAAATTTCAAGTCAATATCCTAAACGGTTCCAGAGTAAACGTGCGCACAAAAAAATTTACAAACAGACCGACAGACAGAATTTTTTTTTTCGCTCAAACTTAAAATCTCGACGTTTCATGACATATTAAGCCTATTTGAACAATAAAAATTTTAAAAAAATTTTTTGTCTTTACTATATTTCCACTGAATGTGGAAGTAATTGCATTCGCAATATCTAACGAACGTCGTGAGTGAAAAGCATTTTCATTTTGTTAATTCTAACTTCTTTAATGGGTACAGGTAAAACTATTTACTAAGATAAACTGTTAGATTTTATTCATTTCTATTTTGTTAAATTTTTCATTGCCAAATATTTTAATATAATTAAAATAATAATGCTAGTTGCAGATAATGTGAAGATAAAGACAGGAGTTACTTTTAGTTAAAAATATTAATAATGAATCATAACAGTTTTACTGTCTTGATTAACCAATAATTAATATTAATAGTTAATTATTAATAAAATAATAATGATCCGAGTTTTCCGAATATATGGACTGTTTAAATCCATTATTCACTACAAATGGATTACTAAAAATTCAATCTGGCAAAGAACAATGGTTTTCTAAATAAATATAAATGTAAAATTAATTCTTATTGTATTAGTCAGAGTGCGAGACAGCTAAATTCGAGATATGCTATGCAAGTCTCGAGCATACAAAGACACAGGTGGTTCTTACGCAGAAACACCTCACAAAATATATTTTTTAGGTCGCGATTTACACGTTTGTCCGTCGATTTCATTCTTATTTATCATTGTTCCTTTGTTGCAGAGCTTTACTTAGAACCCCTGCCCGCTGCCCCCACTAGACGCCGCCCCCCCACCGCCAGAACATCAAATTTTTGTCGCCGAAACACAGCAACACACTCGTCCACAGCGTAGAATGGTAGAAAGTGACACTCCTATAAAGCACAAGGAAGTCTGTGATGTAAAGGACGAGCGCCTACCAAACGGCTGCGGATCAAAAGATCTCGAGCTAGGAAAATTGGGAATCCCAAAGGACCTAACAAAATTCGCATCGGATGCTGAAAAAAGCAGCGACAAAGCGGACTTCGAAAAAGCCATAGAACTAACTAGGTACGTAAAAAGCGATTCATTTTGACTATAATCAGGTAATCAGGTTTGACTATAATGGTATTTTAAATAAAAAATAATTCAAACAAAGCGTTTCTTATGTAAATCGGTTCGTCTGATTTTCAGTAAGAGGTTCTTATAGTGGAGTAATATCGGCTCGAGATTATGCCGTTTCTTTAAATTAAAGTATAACCAAACGGGACCTTCGCCATCTTGCAAAGTTTAATTTTGACCATCCGAAATGGGTTTTGACAACTTTTTTTAGTAGGGCAGAATTCCGCAAAATCAAATTTTCCATGCCTGAGAAGCAATTCGAAAAATGTTTTTCAAAACATACATCGCTATCTTAAATCAAGGGATTGAGATACTTTTGGAAACTTAATAAAAAAATTAAAACATTTCTAATGGTCCTCACCAAATTTTCAAAATGTACAGGGTGGACCACATTAGATGGGATTTGGGGGTTTCTCTAAAACTATGGCAGGTAGACAAAAACTAATATAGGTGTCCTGAGCTCGATGACGCAAACCGCAATGGTCTATCTTTTTCGATCACCGAGCTACAGAGCGTTTTTGGAAAATTCGTATTTTTGGATGACCTCTATATCTCAATTACCTAGTATCAAATCGAAAATCCAGTAACACATTCTTAAGGCACTTTTTTGAGTAGAATCCGCTGCTGATAAGAAGAAAATTATGCATGCCTCAGTTTTCGAGATATAGACATAAGTTTTGTTTTTTTAAATGGAACACCCTGTACGTTATTTCGTTATTCGATCCCAACTTAAATTAGCTATCAAACGATATACCATACGTCATATTTATCTCTCGACAAAGTAATTAATTTTCGAAAAATTTAATATATTTGTGAGGAGGCCATGGAAAACTATTAACAACAACACTCCTTAAAATATGAAATAATTTTGTCAAAAATAGGAAAAACTAAACTACAATAAATGTTCGAATTGTCTTTCATTGACATCTATGCGTATTTATCGCATTTCTAATATTTATTGAGAAGGCCATGGTAAAAAAAAGAAAATCGAAATAATTGTAAGTGTCAAGAACTAATTTGTGAGTTAGTTGTGAGTGAGCATTGTTGAAAATGGTTCAATTTAGTAATAGTGAAAAATATGATATGATTAAGTGTTTTATAGAATGAAGAGAAGATACAAATTTAGCTTCCGAGCTTTATTTTAATAAGTTATAGACAGAAAAACTTTGTGCCAAAAGTGCCGCCTAAACAATATTTTTAGATATCCAGATAAGAGACAGCCAGACAAAAATATTCAAAAGGTTACAACAAAATTTAAAAGAGCTTGGATCATTTGTAAAACCTCGAGCAAAAACATATAATAAAGCAGGTAGAGAAGCTGTAGTATACATTGTTATAGAAACTGTAAGCGAAAATCTTAATATATCGTCTCGCGAAAGATTAGTCACCATCTATACCCAAACGACTTTCAAATACGTCTCGATTTTCGCCAGTGGTTTTTGCGTCAGTGCAATGAAGTGTCAGGATTTGAAGAAACAATTATATGGACAGACGAGGCCCATATAAGCAGTGCTGTAAATAATCTCGAAAACTCTTCTGAAAAAAATCAACTATATGATATTCTTGATAGTTTTAATTTGAAATATATCTTGCCATTTGAATCTACCAGGGAAGTCTTTAATAATGAGCCATCAGCGCTCGACTATGTAGTTACTAATGCCGCATGTTTCTCCGCTTTTAATTTAGATTTAGGAATCGCTGATCACAAAGCCCAATTTATTAGTGCATCGATGCCCACAGCACAAACGGTAGATGAACCTGTTTGTTTTAAAAAAGATACTTTTCTGAAGATAATTTATCCAATTTAAAAAATCTCCTTTAGAAAACAGATTTTAATGGGTTGTATAGCTTAACTGATACCAATGAAGCTTGGCTATATTTTTGGTCAAACTTTAAATACGTCTTGGATTTAACTTGTCCCATTAAAAACGTTACGGTTCCCCATGTATCTTGTCACAACTGGATAAATCTGCATATTGTAAAAGAAAGTGAAGAGCTAAAAAACCTATTTTGACTCAGTAAGAATAGTAACATCGAAGAATATAAAAAGAAGTATCAGGTTGCCAAAAAACTGTTTTCTGTAAAAGTTCACACAGCTAAAAATAATTTCTTTAAGGACAAAATTATAAATTCAGCTAATTGCACTAAAACCATCTGGCAAGTGGTAAATTCTAACCTTGGTAGGGTAAAGCAAAAGACTGCTCCCTCTAAAATCACCTCAGAAACAATAAACATTAAGGAGCCATTAGAGATTTGCAATGCCTTCTGTGAATATTATACCACCAGTGTTGATCAATTACTTGCACAAAATCTAGACCCAAATCACATAGACTGCACTATTCCTGATTCAATCGGCAACTCTATTTTCGTTGATGAATTAACAGTAGACGAGCTTTATCTGGCTATGTCACAACTTAAAAATAAATATGCCTGTAGCGGTCTAGATGATATACCGGTTTTTGCCCTGGAATTTATCTGGGACATAATCCAATTTCCCTTATGCTTTCTCTTTAATATGTCCCTGAAAACAGGAATTTTTCCATCTAATCTGAAAGATGGTGTGGTCACGCCAGTCTATAAAAAAGGAGACCCCGAACTAATTGAAAACTGTAGATCTATAACTGGACTAATGAATTTTTCTAAAATTCTTAAAAAAATTGTTGTCAACCGACTTGAATCATTTATTGCTAAATACAAACTATTGTCAGTAAATCAACATGGGTTCAGGAAAAATCACTCAACATGCACTGCAGCATTCCAACTTGTAGAATTCATCTATAAATCACTAGACGGAAACAACTATACATTAGCTTTATTTTTTGATCTCACACGTGCATTTGATTGTTTGGATAGTGATTTTTTGATAAACAAATTGTTCACGATGGGCATAAGGGGTTGCATGAATGATTTGATAAAGTCATTTCTGACTGACCGAAAAATTAGAGTTAAAATTGGCCAAGAGTTATCAGACTTCGGATATCTGAAACACGGCGTACCCCAAGGCAGTGTTCTATCACCACTTTTATTTACGCTTTTCATTAACGACTTGGGAAAATACATCGGGAACAGCATTGATATACAATTAGTTTTGTACGCAGATGATACCACAATCGACATATCTGCTTCCTCAGAATATGAGCTATACTGCAAGGCACAAACATTGCTCTCTGAATTTTATAGATGGTGTAGTAGAAATAAACTTGTTCTTAATCCCTCTAAAACCACATAATTTTCTCCAAAAGACGTCAAACTCCAGAATTTCAATTAAAACTTAATGACACCATGTTGGAAAGGTTAGATAATTGCAAGTTTCTAGGTCTCCATATTGACCACCAGTTAATGTGGGATGCCCATGTTGGCTTTGTGACTAGTAGGCTAAATTCAACATATTTTGCAATCGTTAATCTGAAAAATATTCTTGATACCAAGAACTTAATGAATGTCTATTATGCTTTGGCCTACTCTCATTTAAGCTATATGCCGATTTACTGGGGTCAAACAACTGAACTCAGCCGCATTTTCGTTATACAAAAAAGAATTATACGAAAAATTTTTTCTGTTAACCCAATGGAGTCCTGTAGGCCCATCTTTAAAAAGCATCATATTCCACCGCTTCCTTGTATAGTTATTTATGTGGCACTGATTTTCGTTAAAACAAATCAAGGAAAATTCCCACAAAATAATTCAGTGCATGCACATGATACCAGGTTTAATACCAATATTCATTCACATTTCGAACTTCAACTTGTCAACATATAGAAAGAGTCCTTACTGTTTTTACAGTCATATTTTTAATCATTTGTCCAACTCTCTCAAAGATATTAATCCAATAAACAAGTTCAAAAGCCACATTAGGCGCTACCTTCTAGGAAATTGCTTCTACTCTTTCCAGGAATATTACTGCAGTAATTAATTTTAATATTTGACGTTGTGTACTTTGTCTACAAATTCTTTGTGTGACTAACTACTGTTTTTTATTGTTTTTTATTTATATTTTCCTATGTGTATAACTACAATTAATCAATTGACGTTGTCAATATCTTTTATAAGATCTTACGACAATAAAGTAATTATTATTATTATATAATTATTATTATAATTATAATGCAACAAATGCTGTAAGGAGAAGGTGTCAAAAATGCATAGATGTCAATGGAAGACAATTCGAAAATTTATTGTAGTTTAGTTTTCCAATTTTTGGCAAAATTATTTTGTATTATAAGGAGTGTTGTTGTTAATAGTTTTCTATGGCCTCCCACTTTTTCTAGAGATAAATATGGCATATGATATATCATTGGATAGCTAATTTATGATAGAATAATGAAATAATTTACAGGGTCTTCTATTTAAAAAAAACAAAAGTTATGTCTATATCTCGAAAACTGAGGCATGCATAATTTCCTTCTTATCAGCAACAGATTCTACTCAAGAAAAAAGTGCCTTAAGAAAGTGTTACTCAATTCTCGATTCGACACTTGGTAATTGAGATATAGAGATCATCCAAAAATACCAATTTTCCAAAAACGCTCGGTAGTCGAAAAAGATATACGATCGCGGTTTGCGCTGTTGTTTTTTCCCGAAAATCATATCGGTTTTTGTTTATCTGCCATAGTTTTAGAGAAAACCTCAAATCCCATCTTTGGTCCACCCTGTAGAGCTTTTTCGAGAAAATGAGGCTCAAAGTCGCAAATCCGTGTATAAAAACTACATCATAGAAACTACGCTAATTATTGAAAATTTAAGTACATAATCTGGGGTCAAATATAGGCAGAACTATAAAAAAAACCGCTGCCCAAGGAATCACTACTTCCATATCCAGATTTTTTATCAAAGTCACTCACAACCAAAAAATTTTGTATGTGGAAATAATTGTTTATGGAACTTTAATAATATAATATTTGAAATCCTCTACACCAAAAATCCATAAAACGATACCCCACATCGGTAGTAGGGTGGGGGGTGGTAGTGGGGGTGGCTGAAGTAAAAAAATATTTTGAGGTTTCTGGTTCTTGTACACGCACTAAATAACAATTTTTTTTCGTCCCCTTTAATAAAGGGGTGGGGGTGGTAATGGAGTGGCTAATGCCAAAATTTTTGTTGAGACCTGAGCTTCTCTTGTATATACTAAATACCAATTTTATGGACTCTTACCTGCTTGATTTACCTATTTACCTCAAATTTACTCCAATTTACTCCCCAACCCTTTGACGCAACAAGATGAAAATATAATTTAGTTCTAGATCTCATTAAAGTACATATGTATACCAAATTTCAAGTCAATATCTCAAACGGTTCCAGAGTAAACGTGCGCACAAAAAAAGTTACAGACAGACCGACAGACAAAAATTTTTTTTTCGCTCAAACTTAAAATCTCGACGTTTCGTGACATTTCAAGCCTATTTGAACAATAAAAATTTTGAAAAATATTCGAAGTTCTGGCGGAGTCGCCGGTGATTTTAATTAAAATCCAAGTTCTCGATTTATAAGAATGATAATTTGTCACAAACAACAAGGTATTATTATAACTTCCCAGCATGTCATATACTATTTCCCAACGAAAGAGAGCCTTGCATGGAGGCGAATCAGCTGAAGAATGTTTTCTACGACAACAGTATGAACTGAGACTTTTATAGGGAAACGTGCTCGTTGAATAATTTACTTTTACAAACAAATTATACAGCACGCTCTCGCCCAGGTCGGTGTTTTCAATGCTGTTAATGATGACAAAGAAGGAAACTGCATTACAGACCTGGCCGATATTTACGCCGGTTAAGAAATATTTCATTGTATAATGGTGTTTGAGATGTGATAATGCCAGTCATTTTACATGCCATTTTTTTGCAGCTTTACATGAAACCTGATACATGCGGATTTCAGTATTCGGAGACAGCTAGTGTGATGACGAATTCAATATGGCAGACATAGCCCAAGCCTCATACAGTTTTAACTCGGCTCAGAGCGACATAGACTTGTGCTTTTACGACAACCCTTTTTTTCTCAAATCAATTACGGCTTTATCTAACGTGATGCCTTGCAGTTTATGAACTGTTACCGCCCAACTCAGAATTACTGGTAGCATTCTGCGCTAACACCAATTTATTAGAGCGAGATCTGGAGCTAGTTTATATTTTCATGTTATTCCGTTGAAGGGTAAATGGGGGTAAATAGGTAAGGCAAGCAAGTAAGGGTCCATAAATTTAGTGTATGTATGAGAAGCTATTTTTTTTTTGGCAACAGCCACCCCACCCCATTATTAAAGTGGGTGAAAAAAATAAAATTGTGGTTTAGTGTTTGCAAAAGAACCAAAGGCCTTAACTTTTATTTTGACATCAGCCACCCCCACTTCATTATTAAAGAGGGTACAAAAATAAAATTGCGATTGAATGTGTACAGGGTTATTCATTATATACTGACCCCCTTTTTATTTCTGGTATTATTGGAAATAAAAAAGACTTTCGTATAAAAGTTGTATATATCTATATAATTTCAAATGTAATTAAAAAAACAATTGCTTGCATAGTTTACGTGAAGGTTGTTTTTTAAATGAAAACCCTGTCTGTTTTTACACATTCTCTTAGATCTTTTTTCCCTGATTTGAAAAAAGATCTAAGCTAATAAGTATAGCTGTAATATTTCTTGAGATACCGGACATAAAATTTGCTCCAAATATTGATATAGGTATTTTATGGTTATTGAAGGAAGCTTAGTAATTACTTTTACGCAGTAGGCTGTGACTGATGATACTATGACAACATTGTTACTGTTTGACATTTCGTATTATCACACAGAAAGAAGAAATTATTTAAATGAAATAAAATGTATTTAATCCAAATACATCATTGTTTCATATATACTCAAATAAATACATTCTCAAACAAGAAAAATATTTGTTTACAAATCAAATTTACCTTTTCTTTAATATAAACGAATTGCAACTTGTTTTGAGATATAAATAATGTTTCATTTAAGAAAATAATTTGTTTTAAATTAAATATATCTGATGCCTTCTTCTCGTTGTATTCTCTAATTAAATCAAATACATTGAATTTTAAAACAGCAGTATTATTATTTTACTTTTAAACTTTCTTTATTCAAACTAAACGAATATTTTCATTAGTTTGAAATGAACGTTGTTTTAATCCAAATAAATATATGCTTGCATGAAATATTGTTTCTATTTATTTGAATAAGTAAATTATTGAAGTGAATGCATCATCTAATTAATTCAATCAAATTTAATTTTCAAAGCAAACAGATATTATTTTTTAACCTTTTTTTTACTTCAAACGAGTAATTATTTCATTTACTGTGAGAATACTAACGTATTATTACTTAAAGTGAATGTATGCTTGCATTAGAATGCGGTTTCCTACATGTAGATGGTTTGACGGTGTAGGACAAAATAAACATTTTCAAAAAGCCCTATATAGCCAATATTTTAATTTATTGTCTTTATCAACATTTATGTCATTTAAGACCATAAATCAAAACAATAGCTATTATAGCATTATTAGAAGTATTTTCATATATGAATGATTTCGAATATTTATCGTTAAATCAACACTCATATTATATAAATGACGATATCGAATATTTAGCGCTGTCAAAATAAAAAACCTCAAATAATGCTATAATAGCCAAGTTTTGATTTATTGTCTTAAATGATATAAATCCTGATAAAGACGATAAATTAAAATATTTGGCTATTTAGATCCATTTGAAGATTTTTATTTTGTTCTACACCGTCAAACTATACCTACCTGTATAGAAGGAAACCGCATATTCTAATGCAAGCATATCGTTATTCTTACTTTAAGTAATACGATGGTATTCTCACAGTAAATGAAATAATTACTTGTTTCAAATAAAAAGGTTTCCTAATTTTCGTTAATATATACACAGTGTGCCCCACTTTTCACGGTAACACCTACGTAGCTCAGTTATTAATAAATCGATTTATTTTAAATTTGGTTAAGATATACACCTCTTAAAGGTAACTAAAAGCGCATATATCTATTTAATTTATTCCATAGACTCAGGGGGTGAAAATTGGGTAAATTTTCAGGTAAATTGTATTAGGGATTTTTTTTTTAAAGATTACCATCATCTCATAGGGCATTCTTTAAAACCCTTTTGTGCCAAATTTTGTTAAAATATCTCTAGTAGGTACATATGACGTTTTATCAAGAATTAATGGCCTTTAACTCGGGACGAGGTGAATTTAGAAACAAAGTTATTTCACATTTTCTGCTACAAATTTGAAGTAATAATCAAAAATATTTTCGTACTCGCCAAAAACGCTAAGAAAATTCTGCCCATTTATACGGGCCCTATACAGTTTACTTGTTTCAAATCTATAAAAATTTTTTTTAACAAAATTTGACACAAAGGGGTTTTAAAGGATGCCTTATGAGATGGCGGTAATCTTTAAAAATAAAATCCCTAATACAATTTGCCTGAAAATTTACCACATTTTCACCCACTTAGTCTATGGAATAAATTAAATAGATATATGCGCTTTTAGTTACCTTCGAGAGGTGTATACCTTAACCAAGTTTAAAATAAATCGATTTATTCGATAAAAGTGGGACACACTGTACTATGGACAGATAAATCGTCTTTTTCTACAGCAGGGGTTTTCAATAGAAAAAAATAAACGTTCCTGGGAGAAAAAAAATCAACGACAGAGAAAAATTGTTGACATTAAAAAATCCCGTAGATAATCGATTAAAATTTGGTGTGGAATTTTTAGAGATAAAATTGTAGGGTCAATTTTACCCTAGCACGGGAAACATTTTAGAAATAATTCTGCCAGAGGTAACAGAGCTTTTAGAGGAACACTTTTCTGATGAGGAACTTAATGAAGTAATTTGACAGCAGGACGGAGCGGTTCCACACAGTGTTTTGGAAGTTAGGGAGCATTTAAATGGTCAATTTGACATTTGGATTGGTAATGGTGGACCAATTCCATGGCCATCAAATAGCCCCGATTTAACACCTTTGGATTCATTTTTGTGGGGGTATTTAAAGGACAAAGTGAATTATGATTTCAATCAGAATGTTGAAATAATGAAAACTAAAATTAGGGAAACAATTTACGAATTAAACAGGACAATATCTCTGCCTCTAATTGTTTAAATAATTTAATATAAAGGCATGAGCTTTGTATTTTAATGAGGGTGACCATTTTGAACAATTTTAATAGTTGATGAATCTAATGCTGACGCTGTTGTAAAATTTTCTTTGTTATTTTATGTTATAGAATATTGTTCATCTCAGGATTTTTATTCGTATAATATATCAAACTTTTCTGATTGTGTGTAACCCATTTTGATCAAATGACAATACGAAATATCAAGCAGTAACAATGTTGTCATAGTATCATCAGTCATAGCCTACTGCGTAAAAGTAATTACTGCGCTTCCTTCAATAATCATAAAATACCTATATGCATGTTTGGAGCATATGTAATGTCCCATATGTCAAAAAATATTACAGCTAGACCTATCAACCCTTATACAGTGTGTCCCCGGATTGTGTTTGCGATAGGTGTAATATTCCAAAAAAGAAAAATTAGTACGGTTTTCATTTTCTGCAGTCTCGGTCTGCTTGACGTAAATGGATTTTTACCAAATTTCAGTTAAAATGGGATCTAACTCGCGGAGTTAATCTAAGTAGAAAATAAAAGAAAATAAACCATTGCAGGTAAACTGGTCTTTCTGTTAATTTTACGAAAAAATTTTATTTGGATAAAATATTTGGCATTGAGCGTTAAAGCCATATGCCAACTTTCGTTTCATTTGAACAAAAAGAAAATACTACTTAAAATAAATAGCTTTTTATTTTTTAACACAATTAACAATTTCAACGAATTCAAGTAAAAACCTATTCAAATAGTACTGTCGTGCGCAAAAAAAATGGGACAAGTCTTATAACGTATTTTTGCTAAAATCTAGTTGTGCACATCTAACTTTAATTTTTGTGACATTGTCAGTTATTTGTCAAAATTCATTGCAAGTGTGCAAATAGAGACAGATTTACTTTAGAAAAAAATAGTTGTACTATTTTTTTTGCTCACGAGAATACCCCACCTAAATTACTACATAATTCCACCCTTCTTCTAATTTCTTCAAGAGGTATTCTTATTATTGTTATTAATATTATTATACTCTTCGCAACTATTTTTTTTTTAATACATTTTACTAATGTGTGTTTCCTAATAATCACAATAAATTGTCTAATGGTAGATATTACACTCATTAACAATTTTAGTAATAAGAAATGGTGGTGTAGCGGCAAGAGTTTCGTCTCGCAATCCAAGGGAATATTGAACGCGCCTTCGATACTGTGTGGCATAACGGGCTAGTCTACAAACTGCAATATGTTTGTGGACTGCCCGGGTATTTAGTCGCCCTCATCAAGAACTACCTTTGGGACCGGCAGATAATGGTCCGTGTAAACAATACACATTCAGTGTCCTATAGACTTTCGGCGGGGGTACCTCAAGGGTCCATCCTATCCCCCATCTTATTTAATTTATACATATCAGATATTCCCACTCATCCTTCTACAAACCTTCTCCTATACGCAGACGACACGACTATTTACGCTAACAGTTTCTACGGACAGACGGCGACGCAAAAAGTGAGATACCATACAATTAAACTATTAAAATACTACAATCTGTGGAAGATTAAAATTAACCATTCCAAATCGGAGGTTATAACCTTCCACAGAAAATTCACTAATATCAGGACTATTACAAAACTTAAACTCGACAATCACGACATTACCGAACGCAAGACTGTAAACTTATTGGGAATAACGCTCGACACTAGACTTTCATTTGCACCCCACATAACGAAAGTTATAAACAAAGCCTATGCGGCATTAAGTAAATTATATCCATTGGTTAATAGACGTAGTAAACTCTCAATAGACAATAAAATATGCTTGTATAAAGTTATTTTTAGACCAATATTAACGTATGCCTGTGCATCTTGGAATTTGATTTCAGATGCACAGTGCTTACGTCTACAACGAACACAAAATAAATTGCTACGTCTATTAACCAATTCTCCCCGTTATATCACCATTGTGGAGCTGCATAGGCTTACGGGGGTGCAAATGATGCGTGATTTTATTGACGAAACCTCACAGAAATTCTTTACTTTTAAAATGACAAATTCACAACTAACGCAGAACCTTACTAACATAAGACGACGTGACAATATACAACACACACATAAACTTATCTACGAACGACTTCCAATTTACGACGAACCTCTACATAACTGACGTTATCTTAACCCATAAAACCCACCCCCATCCTCCAAAACAAAAACCCCTCAAAACCACAATCCTATACCCACTCCCTCTACCCCTCTTGACCCCCCACGAAGGTCTATCCATCTAACAATTTGCTTATGCTAAGCAAATAATTGTTTTTATAACCTGACAACTGAAGCAGGGTTTTTTTTTTTATTTATTTTCCCTGTGTAATTTATTATTAACCCCAACACTTCTTTTAAATCTATAACTGAATTCATTGTGAAATCGCTGATATAATCCATATAATACGGTTAAACTTCTCAGAGATCGTTTTATTAAATAATAAAACAAGATTGAAAGTCATTCCAGCCACAACACCCGGCAGCTGTGTCACCCTGCGCCTCAGTCGCGTTTATGTGACGCAATATATATTATGACTGTATACTGAATTAATAAAATGACTTACTCTGACTTGTTAAATAGTTAAACAAAATAAAGAATATATAATTTGGCAATTTGGCAATCCAAGGGTCCCGGGTTCGATTCCTCACATCGTGATTTTTTTTTCATATATTTTTTTTTTCACAACAAAGTTGGTATCACAAAATTTATAATGTCCAAAAACTAACATTATTTACAAGAAATATGCGAAGAGTATCCTATAGAATGTGTAACAATTATATAAAAAGCTCAGTAAATCGGCGAAGAGTATAATGCTTCCACTAGTTTTGTGTTCAAATGCAATGAAAGTTGGCATATGGCTCTAACTTTCAATGCAAAATATTTTATCCAAATATAATTTTTCCGTAAAATTAACAGAAAGACCAGTTTACCTACAATGATTTATTTTCTTTTATTTTCTTCTTAGCTTAACTCCGCGAGTTAGATCCCATTTTAACTGAAATTTGGTAAAAATCCATTTTACATCAAGCAGACCGAGACTGCAGAAAATGAAAGCCGTACTAAATTTTTTTTTTTTTTTGTATATTACACCTATTGCAAACACAATAAGGGGACATACTCTATATTTGAAATCAGGGAAAAAGACTAAAAGAACATGTAAAAACAAAGTTTTCCATTTAAAAAACAACCTTCATTTTTATCAGGTGACCTATGCATGTAATTGTCTTTTTAATTGCATTTAAAAATGTATATACAAACTCTACAACTTTTATACGATTTTTTTTAATTTCCAATAATAACAGAAATAAGGGGGGGGTCAATATATAATGAATAATCCTGTACACGAACCAAATGCCTAATAATTTTATTTTGGCATCAGCCTCTCCCACTACCACCACCACCGCAAATTTGGATGTAGAAGAAGTGATTCCTTAGGCAGCGGGCAGCTGTTTTCCATTTCACACCAAGACAAGTGACAGATGTGTTCACAATAGTTTCCTTCACTATGTAGAAGTTAACTAAATCAGAGAAGCTACTAAAAAGGTTGAAAAAAAATTTCACTCAGTTTTACAAATACCTATCAACCTATTAGTGGAAAGTAGCAAGGAACTGTACCTTATTACCAAATATCAATTTGAATTCGGTGCAAAACGTGTTTTTGAAATTAGATATTTTTGGACCAAATTTAAATTGATGTTAGGTAATAAAGTACAATAAGGTACAGTTCCTTGCTACTTTACACTAATAGGTGTAGGTAGGTATTTGCAAAACTGAGCTAAATTTTATTTCTTACTTTTTAGAGAGATTTTTTGAAGGCGGTAAAATTTTTATTTTTTAGTTGCTATATTTGTTTAAACTTGTTTTTTTTTATCATATCAATGTAACTTATCCACAAAAGAAACTCCTGCCATTTAACAGCAGCATTCTGATTATTCAAAAAAAGTGTCACTGCCATACGTGTTTAAAGTTGATATTTTTTGTGTCTTTTATTGACATTGCAGCATGATGGAAAATTATTTCTTGCCACCTTCATTGTAGACCGGCGTACCCCTCATTACCATAAATATGTAATTAAAATAAAATCAGTTGACAGAAATGTTTAAAGTTGACATTGTTTTGCGAATAGTTTATTATTTGAAATTGTTAAAAAACTTGTACTGCCGACCATTCGACGGAACAGGACTTTGACAGAAGCAAAAAAACGTCCTATCAGGCGTTGGCCCGCTAGAGCTGGTGCGCCTGCAGAAGTCGATTTTGTGGAAACACAGCCTAAATATAACACAAAAAATAAGAAATTAATTTTATACAGATCTTTCAAAGAAGAGTGTCGCTGTCTCCTGTACAGGGTGGGCCAAATTTGGTGGGATTTGGGGTTTTCTCTAAAACTATGGCAGATAGACGAAAACCAATATAGGTGTCCTGAGCTCAATTTTCGGGAAACAAATAATAGCGCAAACCGCGATCGTCTATCTTTTTCGACTACCAAGCTACAGAGCGTTTTTGGATGACCTGTATATCCCAATTACCAGTTCGTCGGCTTGATAGCGGGTACATCATAATCTTGGTACAAAACAAAGTTTATCTTATTTTTCATGATATGAAATTGCAGTTGTGTCTAGTCAGTGAAAACTAATTATTTGTGAGACTTTTAAGTAGAATAGGCAGTTTTTGTTTATTTATAATACATTAAACCTTATTATTTTTAGCAAAAATTGCATAGCTGATTTATTTTCATTTTTTTAAATATTTACTTATTTTAATCATTCATTAATAGAAATCAAACCAAAAAACTTTGAAATTAATTAAACCTTGTCCATACAGAAAATAAATCCTACGTGTGCGGCATGTTAGGTTTTATAATAAAAATGACTTACTTTGAAACTTAGAAAAGCAATCGCAACACATATACATATGATCATCTAGTTCATTTTTTTAACTGTTTTTAATATAATCTGCCCTTGTTTCATCCAGCCTTTCATTGTGCTTCGCACCATGCATGTGTGCCTGGCTCCTGATGGGGGAGGAATGTTGTTCTTTGTTAATTAATTTGAAATAAACTTTTTTTGGTTTGATTTCTATTAAGGAATGATTAAAATAGGTAAATATTTAAAAAAACGAAAATAATCAGCTAAGCAATGTTTTGCCAAAAATAATAAGGTTTAATGTATTATAAATAAACAAAAACTGCCTATTCTACTTAAAGGTCTTATAAATAATTAGTTTTCATTAACTAGACACAATTGCAATTTTATATCTTGAAAAATAAAATCAATTTTGTTTTGTGCCAAGATTATGATGTACCCGGTATTAAGCTAGCATCGATCAGTTAATACACGTACTTACTTATTTCTTAAGATAGTGAATTTTTGTAAAGCTAGTTATATAATGATTATTAAATTGAAATAAACGGTGTTGTATATTCGAAAAAACGTGATTTGACGTTACTTCCGGCAAAACCGGAAGTTCAGGCACATCAATCTAAGTCCAAATAATGGTAAATAGTCTAGTTATTCATTTCCAGCATTTATCATTTCAATAGTTTTGAGAAATCGTGGTATAGTATCGACGGGTAAGTCCAGTCTTCGGAGCCATCTATCGGAGAAACTGTCCATAATTTGAAGTTTTGCCAAAGGAACTTATTGTTCAGAATCAGTTGAACTACAACATATAAAAAATTCATCAAATTTGACACGCCACCAATTTACCTACAAAACGTGCGGTGTCCTTTGGCAAAATCCATTTTAATCCATTTTTTTATTGAACTGGGGATTGAAATTTGACATACACTTTTCTTTACTGCTACCATCTAGCGGCTAGTAGCTGAAGGTACCTATGGTAACATCCAACCTTTTCATTTTGAAGAAGCAAAATCTCAAAAAATGTAACGTAAAACTATTAACAACACTTCTTATAATATAAAATAATTTTGCCAAAAATAGGAAAAACTAAACTACAATAAATGCTCGCATTGTCTTCCGCTGGCATCTATGCATATTTATCGCATTTCTAATATTTATTGAGAAAAAAAAGAAAATCAAAATAATCGTAAATGTCAAAAACCAATTTGTTAGTTAATTGTGAGTAAGCATTTTTAAAAATGGTTCAGTTTAGTAATGGTGAAAAATATGATATGATTAAGTGTTTCATAGAATGCAGAGAAGATTCTAATTTAGCTTCCGAGCTTTATTGTAATAGGTAAGTTATAGACAGCAAAACTTTGCGGCAAAAGTGCCCCCTATAAACAATATTTTTAGATGTCTAGTAAAGAGACAGCCAGACAAAAAAATATTCAAAAAGCTACAACAAAATTCAAAAGAATTTGGATCATTGGTAAAATATCGAGCAAAATTATATAATAAAGCAGGTAGAGAAGCTGTAGAAAATGTTGTTTTAGAAACTGTAAGGGAAAATCCTAATATATCGTCTCGCGAAATACAGGAAAATTTTACGTTGCTTATGACTTTCAAAGGCGTCTCGATTTTTGCCAGTGGTTTTTGCGCCAGTAGTGCAATGAAGTGCCAGGATTTGAAGGAACAATTATAGGAACAGACGAGGCCCCCATATAAGCAGTGCCGAAATTTTTAATCGGCATAATAACCACCATTGGACTTATGAAAATCCGCACGTAACCACTACAGCTAATCGTCAAGGACGATTTGGATTTGGTGTATGGTGTGGTTTTATTAGGTTTTTAATAGGTCCTCATTTTTTCACGATAATTTGAATACTGAAAATTTTATTAACATTCCACGACAAGAAATAGAACCCTTTGTAGAAAATATGCCTGTAAGACAGTTTCAAAGATTAATTTACCAACACGATGGCTCCTCAGATCATACGTCAAATGAAACACGAAATTATTTGAACGCTCAATTTGGGGAGGATTGTGTCTATACAAGGTGCGCCACTTGTAACATTTTTATTTTTAAAGCGATGACCATGTTGGGCACATCAAATTGTAGATATTTTTAAAGCCTTTAAACATGCATACAGAGTGATTTAAAAAAAAATATTTTTGAAAAAATTGTTAAGAAATGAAACTTAATCTCTTTGAATATTTTGTTACCTCACCCTGTACATGAACTGTGTTAATGTTTTCTTATATAGGTTTTAATTAGCTTCAATTTATATTATTAAAAAAAAAATTTTTTTGTTAATAAAAATTTTACAATTTCTTATTTAGTGCATTTTAATATACGTTTGTTTTTAAAAATATGTATTTCTTTTGTTTCTTGTTGCTGTTTTTTTACGTTGAATATTGTTTGTGATATGTCTTTTACAAATAAAGCTCTAAAATCAAAAAGAATTTCCAATATGACATATTAACATAAATTGAAGCCAATTAAAACGTTTATAAGAAAACATTAACGCAGTTCACGTACAGGGTGAGGTAAAAAAATATTCAAAGGAATTAAGTTTCATTTTATACAAATTTTCAAAAAAAAAATTTTTTAAATCACTCTCTACATACGTTTAAATTCCTTAAAAATATCTACAATTTATGTGCCCAACATGGTCGTCGCTTACAAAAATAAGATAGTTACAAGCTGGGGGAGTTTTAAGTGGCGCACCCTGAATATCACTCAGGACTAGTTTATCAGTATCTAGTTAACTAAGTTAACTAAATTAATAACTAACAATTAATTTAGCTAACTGGACATTAATAAACAACAAAGTAGTGTAGATATTGTTTAATTTTTACGAAATAATGGTCCTATTTTGTGGCCAGCTAGATCTCCCGGTATAAGCCCTGCTGACTTTTGGCTTTAGGGTTATTTAAAAAATATTATATAGAGAGAACGTTCTAATAACATAGAAGAATTGGAAAACAACACATTAGCTGCGTTTCGGAAAATAACTCCTGTCATGATTGGAAATGCAACAAATGATGTAAGGAGAAGGTGTCAAAATGCATAGATGTCAATTTAAGACAATTCGAACATTTATTGTAGTTTAGTTTTTCCTATTGTTGGCAAAATTATTTTATATTATAAGAAGTGTTATTGTTAATAGTTTTCCATGGCCTCACAAATATATTTTTTTGAAAATTAACCACTTTTTCTAGAAATAAATACGAAATATAAAAGATCGCTGGATAGTTAATTTAAGTTACGATCGAACAATGAAATAATTTACAGGGCGTTCCATTTAAAAAAAAAACACAAGTTATGTCTATATCTCGAAAACTGAGGCATGCAAAATTTTCTTCTTATCAGCAGCGGTTTCTACTCAAAAAAGTGCCTTAAAAATGTGTTACTCGATTTTCGATTCGACACTTGGTAATTGAGATGTAGGTCATCCAAAAATGCCAATTTTCCAAAAACGCTCTGTAGGACGGTAGTCGAAAAAGATAGACGATCACGGTTTACGTCATTGTTTTCTGCTCGAAAATCGAGCTCAGGACACCAATGTTGCTTTTTGTCTATCTGCTATATGGTCCACCCTGTACAGATTGTATTAGAGGGGTTAAGGCGGTAAACTTTCCAGGTTATTATTTGTACAATTTTTGAGAATATTCTCACAAATTTTCAGCTAGGGAGAATTTCTGAAACAAAAGTCTAAATACATTAGACTATGTACTACTTAATGAAATAAATAATTGAATAAATCATTTTTTCTACGACTATTGAATAATTCATTTATTATAGATACGTTTTTGAACATGTAGTAGGTCTCATTACTAAGGGCAGCAGATAATAATTCGTTACTCAATAGGCTAGGACCAATCACAAGAGTTCGTATTCATTATTCAACAGACTTGGACCAATCACAAGAGATCATATTCATAATAGTTTTCGTGGAGCAATCGCAAGAGACGATTTAAAGTTCAAAAAAATCGCGTGTGCCATAACTCAATTCAATCTGTCATAATAAATAGGTCATCGATTTCGCCGAAAGTCAAAAAATGTCACTTTTCGTACGCTCCTGTAGGCTCGAATTATCGATTTCACCGGTGCGATTCACGATGTGCATCACATGCAATTCTTCCTCTTTCCATAATGACATAGTATGGCCCTTCAACTCATATATTAAAAAAGATCTGAACGTTCAAAGATTTCGTATTTCGCCTTCTTTGCAGATTGGGAACACTGACGTCTCAACACGGTTTTTGTGGAATAAATCGAAAAGTATCACTCCTAGCAAAAAAATAAAAATCTCTAAGGTAAAGATCATAAACCGAGGAACAATTTACTTTTTTCAAATCTTCGCAACTTTTTGTTTTTTCGTAGATATGGAGGTTTAAAAATGGCGTCAAACGTTTTTGAGTCAAAATACCTCTTTAAAAGTTAAATATCTCGGAAACTAAGGCACTTGCGCCAAAAATGTTAAGAAACCAAATTAAAGATTATCGATTAAGCTAAAAGTATTTTTTTAAATTTTTTCTTCTGCTTAAAAATAAAGAAGTTTTAACCGATACAATGTGCGTCTTCGCATCTTTCCTTAAAAATTTCGCCATTTGTCGGTAAATTTACCTTAAAGTGCAACTTCTTGTTGAGTAGTCGTAGAAAAAGAATAGTATTCTACTTGGGCGTAATAGCTATTACTCACTCGGATGAATTACGACACTCGCCTTCGGCTCGTGCTGTAAACGTCATCCTCTTGAGTAATAGCTATCATTACACGCTCGTTGAATAATATATGATAATTCACCAAATAATTAACACTTTTCTTTGAGAGGAATATTTTTTCATAAAGTTGAACAAACTAAATTTAATTTTCCTTTCGCCCTACTGACTCGTTTGATTTGTTTCGAATGCTTGCCTAATTTTAGATATACCTCTTTGTTTATGTATCATTTGTTAATTTGTAAATGCTCTTTTTCAGATATGGAAAATTTCATTACCTCCTGTTAGCAGTATGTGGTTTTGTAAGCACCTCGGAGGAGATGGACGTCATCTCGATGTCGTTCATTCTCCCCTCGGCCCAATGCGACTTAAATCTCAGTACGGAGAGCAAGGGTTGGCTCAACTCCATCATCTTCATCGGGATGATGGCAGGAGCATACACTTGGGGCTCCGTGGCAGACTCACTGGGGCGTAAAAAGGTGCTTATCGCAAGTTCTTTCATGAACGCCATATGCATCGTAGCTTCGAGCTTCAGCCAGACATATGAGCTGTTCATGTTATTCAGATTTCTGAATGGGGCGGCGTAAGTATTTTCATATTTATGATTTAGTTTAATAAAAATAGGAAATATGAAGGAAACATTTAGGGTATCAATGAAACTTTACATAGATATTAGGGTGGTCCTTAGCTATACTTGACGATATTTTTTTCTTACAATTTTTTCGGCCTAGCCCTAAAGTGGTTCCAATTATTTAAAAAATGAAGTATACAAAATTTGAACTCGATCGAATAACGTTAACCCGTGCCTCAACGCAATTAACATTCACCATCTGACGTAATTTTCATCTATTTTCAATAATATTTCGGGAACTGTTGATTACATCGAAATATTATACATACATCACTGGAAGAGAATTTATTTTTATAAAACGTCATTTCTTTGCATTTTTCTCATACATTTAATAGTTGAATAGGAATAATGAAGTTTTGGTTGGCATAAACAGGCACCAGAACATTAATGTTCTTGTTGAAATGCCAGGATACACGTGTGTCTCATGAACTAATCGAATTAGCTTCTCCTTATTGTAAGGGATGTCTTATAGCAACACGGTATTTATCGCGGTTGTCTGCTAGGCGTACGACCACAACAAACTCTTTTTCATTGGTTGTTTTTTAACAACAACGATTCCCTGCGATATTGCCATCTGCTGCAACTGAGGTTCGAACTCAGTAGAGATAACAGCGACTAACTACGTTGTTTCACTTAATCGCGGTCTAGGCCATTGCTACAGTTTCGTTAACTCGCTAAAAATGATACTAAACATCCATACTTTATCCAGGACTCTTCGAACCAGGAAACCCATGGTCTCAATGCTAACACGTAAGCACTGAACCACTGAGTCGGTTAAGTTTCTTTCACCATTTGCCATCTGATTTTCTATGAACCATTAACCGCTTTATGTTTTCCTTTTCGGTTGATGTGGCCTAAAACATCATAGGATGGAAAGTTCTCGTCAGTAGTGAGATATAGCTGACCTCCGATCGGCTTCAATTGTTCGCAATTATGGTCACATATTACTGAATTCACCGGTCATGAGTCTTCACGGCGCTGCTAAAATCTCTCTATTTAGAGATTTTACTAATCAATCTATCGGCAGTGAATTGCCATTTAGCAGACAAGTTTTAAGTGAGTTTATTTCAATTTCAGAGAATTTAATATGATAATTTGTAAAAGCGTTTTGCATATTATTTGCGAAATATTAATATTTTGGTAAAAAGTCTGGATATTAACGTGTAATAAACAACATTGTCCAGAGGTAGAACCTTATATTCGAGATATCTATAAAAAACATTTGAAAGTACAGCTAAAAAAAGAAGAGAACTTTTGAGGAAAATTAGATAAACTCTCATTTTTTGGTCACGTGAACTGAAAAGTCGACAATATAAAACAGTTGATATTTCAGGAAAACTAGATAACAAAAAGCCAAGAGACTGATCTGCTGAACGTTGTGCCGATATCAGCAAGGAGCTGATGGGAAAATCTTTGGAAAGGTTGTGTGGCACTGACAATGCCAGTGGGTTTGGATGTATGTCTGCGGACAGCCTTGGTTTTGGATTTGTGGTGTGCGTGTTACTTCAGAGTTAGATTTTATGTAGATAACTGAAAACAGATTTTTTTTATTTCAAGCAATACATATTTGAGAGGATCAGTTTGAGGTCATTTGGAAACGACGTAGAAAATGAGCAAATAATGTTTAATGCCAAAATTACACTATGAAAATTTGAGTGGCCCATTTGATATGGCCAGTAGTGTACAAAATTTCGATTGTAAGGTATTATTGAGAAGCCAATTCGAATAATTCATGCGATCTAAAACATCTGCTAAGACGTCACTAGCGAGAATATGAATGTTCTTGTACCTGTCTACTCCAATCAAAACTCCATTATTTCGAAAAGTATTAACTGTACAAGAAAAATACAAATAAACGAAGCTTTAGAAAATGAAGTTTTCATTCGATTAAAAATAGAGAAAATTACGATATGATCGACTGGTAACGAGATACTTTTGAACATAGGTGAAAATTGCGTATTTTAGCGACTTTTAATGGCCTTGAGGCACGGGTTAGCGTTATCTGATCGAGTTGAAATTTTGTATAGTTCATTTTTTAATAATTGAAACCACTTTCGGGGGTGAGACCGAAACAAATCCAATGTCGCAAAATAAGGACCACCCTAATAGATATTCATTCTACTTCCACATCCAGTGGAAATATTGTAACGGCAAAAAAATTTAACAAATCTTTTATTGTTCAAATAGGCTTAGAATGTCATGAAACGTCGAGATTTTAAGTTTGGGCGTAAAAAAAAATTTCTGTCTGTCTGTCTGTAACTTTTTTTGTGCGCACGTTTACTCTGGAACCGTTTAAGATATTGACTTGAAATTTGGTACACACATGTACTAAATTATATTTTCATCTTGTTCCGTTGAAGAGTTGGGGGTAAATTGGGGTAAATTTGGGGTAAATAGGTAAATCAAGCAGTAAGTGTCCATAAAATTGGTATTTAGTATATACAAGAGAATCTAAGGACTCAAAAAAATTTTTGACATTAGCTATCCCCATTACCACCCCCACTCCATTATTAAAGGGGATGAAAAAAATTGTAATTTAGTGTGTTTACAAGAACCAGAAACCTCAAAATATTTTTTTACTTCATCCACCCCCACTACCACCCCCACCCCACTACCGATGTGGGGTATCGTTTCATGGGTTTTTGGGGTAGAGGATTTCAAATATTATATTATTAAAGTTCCATAAACAATTATTTCCACATAAAAAGTTTTTCGTTGTGAGTGACTTGGATAGAAAATCTGAATGTGGAAGTAGTGATTCCTTGGCAGCGGTTTTTTCTTACAGTAAAACCCCTTAGGGGGTTCATGGGGAAATATTGATTAAAGTTAGATGCCCATTTTATACATTATGATATGCATTTGTCAACACCAAAACCGTTCCTGCTACTCCCTATCACAGGTCCCCCATCTCTGACACCCCTTAACGAGTAGGTAGAATTTTTAATAGCCTATATCTCTTGAACCGTTAAGATAAGTAGTTCTTTTTTCTACTAGTTTGCCTAGATTTTACCAAGGAACGAAGATGTCACAGTAAATATGTTGATTATTTCCTATCGCAAAGAAATGTGGCAGGTCTCAAATTAAAAACAATTGACTAATCATTTAATTACTTCCACTTCCAGTGGAAGTATAGTAGCGACAAAAATTTTTATTGTTCAAATAGGCTTAGAATGTCAGGGAACGTCGAGATTTTAAGTTTGAGCAAAAAAAAATTTCTGTCTGTCTGTAACTTTTTTTATGCGCACGTTTACTCTGGAACCGTTTAAGATATTGACTTGAAATTTGGTACACATATGTACTTTAACGAATTCTAGAACTAGATTATATTATTTTCATCTTGTTCCGTCGAAGGGGGGTAAATTTGGGGTAAACAGGTAAGAGTCCAGAAAATTGGTATTTAGTATATACAAGAGAAGCTAAGGTCTCAAAAAAATTTTTGGCATTAGCCACCCTCATTACCACCCCCACCCCATTATTAAAGGGGATGAAAAAAATGTGATTTAGTGTGTGTACAAGAACCAGAAACCTCAAAATATTTTTTTTACTTCATCCACCCCCACTACCACCCTCTTATTACCACCCCCACCCCACTACCGATGTGGAGTATCGTTTTATAGGTTTTTGGGGTAGAAGATTTCAAATATTATATTATTAAAGTTCCATAAGCAATTATTTCCACATACAAAATTTTTTCATTGTGAGTGACTTGGATAGAAAATCTGATGTGGAAGTAGTGATTCCTTGGGCAGCGGTTTTTTATGCATGTAAACAAGTATTTTTGATGTAGGATGCTTTATTAGTTCCACGTCTAGTGGAAGTATAGGAACGACAAAAAAAATTTTGAAAATTTTTATTGTTAAAATAGGCTTAGAATGTCATGAAACGTCGAAATTTTAAGTTTGAGCGAAAAATTTGTGCGCACGGTTACTCTGGAACCGTTTAAGATATCGACTTCAAAGGTACACATATGTATTTTAACGAGATCTGGAACTATATTATGTTTTCATCTTATTCCGTTGAAGGGTTGGGGGGTAAATTGGGGTAAATGGAGGTAAATAGGTAAATCAAGCAGGTAAGAGTCCATAAAATTGGTATTTAGTACATACAAGAGAAGCTAATGTCTCAAAAAAATGTTTGGCATTAACCACCCCCATTGCTACCCTCACCCCATTATTAAAGGGGGCGAAAAATAAGAAATCAGAATTTAGTGTGTATACAAGAATCTAAGGCCCCAAAAATGTTTTTTTACTTCATCATATCGTTTTATAGATAGATAGATAGATCTTTATTAACCATTCAGAGATACATTGAATGTACATTATGGCAAGTCAAACAAGCATAAATGGTAATAATTAATAAATAAAAGCATAAAAAAATATAATATTTTTGTAGTCAAATACAGGATAAAAAAAAACATGATAACGAAATATGTATGTACCTGCACATACATATGCATATATGTATATATATACAGACACATATTTTAAAAACAAATACTATAACATATATTTTTAAAAACCATACTATTCATTTTAAAAAATCACTTACACTGTAAAACGTAGATTGGACTAGAAATTTTCTTACTTCTATTTTAAAAATTCTTACTGTGTTAATTTCTTTTAAGTAACTAGGCAATTTATTGTACATAACTATGAAGTTGTAGTGTGGTGAATCCTTAAAAAATGTATTTTTATGGCTAGGAATTTTTAATACATTTATAGGTTTGACGATTTCAAATATTATGTTATTAAAGTTCCATAAACAATAATTTCCACATAGTCAAGTACAAATATAGTATCAAAACTTGTTTCATTGCGAGACTTAGAAAATCTAGGTGTGGAATTTTAAGATTTATAGACACCCTACAGGTTGCATTGTAATTCGAGTCCTATGAACAAACGAACATCAGCGTGCCTTTCAAGATTATTTTAGCAGGTTGCTACAATGACACCAATGTTTCAAGGGTAGATGTAGGTTACCTCGAGTAGTATGGTTACCTCGAGCATTTTGGATGCGCAGTGGCTTTTCTCGAGTACTATAATTTCCCCGAGTATTATGGATGTGCAGTGGCATTTCTTAGTTACCACACTTAGTATGGATGCCCAGTAGGTTACCTCAAGTGATATGGATGCACAGTAGGTTTTTCAAGTAGTATGAATGCGCAGTGGGTTTCCTCGAGTAAATTGGATGCACAGTGGGTTATTTCGATTAGTATGGATGCGTAGTAGGTTTCCTCGATGAAAACTCTTGAAGTAGAAGCTGTACTTCTATTGTGTAGTCCACAGCACACAATGAATTTTATATCTTTGTCAAGCCATTTTCTGCGTATTACTTCCACATTCAGTGTGGAGTGCAAATATAGTATTTTCGTTGTAAAAAACTTGGATAGGAAGTCTGGATGTGGAAGTAATGATTCCTTAGACAGCGGTTTTTTTAATAAATTGGGAAAATAGAGCTAGAAATTTGAATTTTTAAAAGCGGTGACACATTATCATAAATTTTAGTAAAATTTTATCACAAATAGACTTAGAAAGTCTCAAATTGATGGAAATTTTATAAACTTTAAATCTCTTGACATTTCGCATGTTCGCAAAGTTTCATAGATCCTTAATTTGTTCTGTATATTGCCAATTTGAGGTTATTTAGTGCTAATTAGTGCATTTGGTAAAACATTATTGACCTTGTCTTTTGTTACAGATTAGGGGGCAGCGGGCCAGTAATCTGGTCGTACTTCGCAGAATTCCAGCCTAAATCCAAAAGAGGGTCAATGCTTTCATTTATGGCAGCCTTTTGGACTTTGGGCAATTTATTCGTAGCTGGTCTTGCGTGGGCCATCATACCACAAAACATCGGCTTCGATACGCAATACTTCGTATACAACTCTTGGAGAATTTTCCTTTTGATTTGTGCAGTACCATCGTTCATTGTAGCGGCGTTACTTTTCTTTTTACCTGAAAGTCCGAAGTTTTTACTTACCCAGGGAAGAAGTGAGGAGGCCATTGCAATTTTCCGACATATCTATCACATCAACACCGGTAACGATGAAGAGGATTATCCAGTTAAACATCTTATTTATGATGTGGAAGAACTTACAGTTGAAGAAAAAGCCAAAATTGCCAACAGAGGAAAATACGCAAACATGATTGTTGATATTATAGACAACAGTAAACAGCTGTTTGTCTCACCCATACTGAGATATACTATTATTTCAATCACCATTAATTTCACATTCCACATCGGGTACTACGGTTTGATGATGTGGTTCCCAGAACTATTTAACAGATTCGACAAGTTTCCTGGTGACTCTGTATGTGAAGTCATAGAAAACTCCCTTCATGCGGTAACTGAGGACGGCATCTGTGTTCGAACAATTTCCGAATCAGTTTTTATGGAAAGTCTCATCACAGTAGCAGCAGCACTTCCAAGCAATATCATTGCAGTTCTAGGAATGGACAGACTAGGCAGGAAGTTCTTTTTAGGTAATAATTTAGTGATATTTGAACTACCATTTATAATTCATTTTACAAACGCTCAAAAAGGGGGCTCGCGTAGGAAAACAAATATAGTGAATGGATTTGAATGAAACATTTTGTATCGTCTTCGTTTCTGTACAAATATGAAATTTAAAAAAGTTAATGTGTGCGTTTTATATTTTTTAATTGTCTAAATAAACAACTCGAAAACTAAAACAGATACGAAAAAACCGCACAGAACTTTTTTGTAGATTATAAAAGGACCTTTAATTTGAGCTGGTAGATCAAGATTGTTTAAAGTTCATGCAAATTTCAGGACTTTTTGGAGGCACGTAAATTGGTCTCATTTCTCGCTTATATCTTAAAAACTATAATATATAAACAAAAAATTCCTGTATAGCCTTTTAAAGTACATTTAACTATCTTTTATTTGCGAGGTTAACCATTTCATTATCTTTAAAATAACCAAGTAATGAGAAGTAATTCTTTTAAATAACATATTTAAATAATGAAATTATTAGCTATATTACTTTTTGAGTTGCTGAGCTTCAAAATTTGCAGGAAAGGTTGAAAAACATAAAATAGCCACCCCCAAGCAGAAAAACAGAATTACACCAGAAAATCATTGAACAAATAATTTCTAATCGTATTGTTGGCTCGAAAGGCTATAGTCGGATAAGATGGGTGAATTTGCCCCCGCACGGATTGTGCTCATTTTTTTAATTTAGGGATCTACTAATGGCAGTGTGGCCAATCCAACTAAAATAATTACATTTGGCACTTCTGGTTATACCGGAAGTCGATACCATCTTGCTTATTTTAAATGGAACACTCTATATATTTTAGGGTTTTCGAAAAAAGCATAAAATTCTGAGTCAAAAACATATAGGATATCTTATGCCTAAGCCCAGCCGTTTCAGAGATATTTGACATTTTAAAAAAAATTTGACAGGTGTAATAGTTTACAATAACCTTTATAACTTTCTTCGTGTAAAAGATACTCATTTGCTTTTTGGCATGTAGAAAGAACACAAAGAGAGCTGCGCTTTACAATTCAATTACATTCAATAATAGTATACCAAGTATTTCATTCTTGACGTTACATTTTGTAAACTTCTAACCGCGAAAACTTGTTTAGGTCAAATGGAACACCCTATATTTTTTTACATCAAGTTATGTAAAATTAAATTCCTTTTTTTCTGATACCAGCATTGTGGGAGTTTATGTTACAACTTTTTGAAATATTTACGATTTCCTTAGAAATTCAAGAAATGTTAATAAAAATGTTATCAAATTAGCCATGATTAGAAACAATCAGTAATGTCATCATTCTCTTGTGTCAAAAAATGCCACCGCGTTTAAATTACACCCACGAAAACTTTTTGAATTTGTTTATTGTTTATGGAGAATGTGATAAAGTAATATCAAGAACTTGTAGTACATTTGTTACTAGATATCCACAAAAACGAAAAATAACACTAAACACTAAAATGCCTTTCAATTGGATTGAAGCCACTTTGCATAAACTAAAATAGCTAAGATGAAATCAACTAAAACCATGATTCCATTTTAATTTAATAATTGTTAAAAATTCCGCCCTCGAACCACATTTTTCGCACCTTCGGATTAGTTCTTCATTGGTAGCTCTTCTAATTGAATCCTGTGATAAGTTTTGAAATGCATTTCTTACTCTCTGCATCTTCAATAGTTGTTAATGGACTCTCATAAACTTTATTTTTAATAGTTCCCCAAATAAGATAATCTTGAACTGATAAATCGGGCAAGCGAGGAGGCCATAGGAAAGGTCCATTATTGGCGATCCATTGACCGTAAAAACTTTCTTGTAAAAAATTATTTATCAAATACATGTTATGTGGGGGAGCACCGTCGTGCTGATAAAAAATGTTTTTATGTTCGGCGAGAGTTAAATTTTCTAAATAGTTATTACTCAAACTTTGTAAAATATTTAGTATCTTCCACCTAAAAAAAAAAACAAAAACAAAAAAAATAACTATACATATAAGCAGAAGAAGAAATCTTTTTAACTTACTGTTTAAATTTTCTTGATAAATTTCTAATGCCACCACTCGTTTCTTATGGCACAGTAAACATTAAACTGCCAACTTTCTTGAAAATTTCGCTCCCTGAACACATGAGGATTCGAGTCACTCCAATAATGCGAATTGTGTCGATTAAAAAGTGCGTTTTTGGTAAATTTAGCTTTATCTGACCATATAATATTTCCCAAATAAGAATCGTCCCCTACAGACCTTATTAGAATAAATTCACAAAAATTTTCTCTTCTTAGTAAATCTGTTTATTTTTCCATAGTTATTTATATAACCGCACTCAGTTTGTCAGATGCTCAGGAGCCATATCATCTTCTATTATAGTTACTAGTGGTGTTCCTCAAGGATCGCATATCGGTCCATTATTATTTAACCTGTTTGTTAATGATATTAGCGAGGTACTCATTAATAGTAATTACTTAATATTTGCTGACGATTTGAAGCTATTCAGAATCGTTGACAACTCTCATGATGCCTCTCTTTTGCAAAGTGACATCGACAATTTAGTTCGATGGTGTGACATCAATCTATTAAAACTTAACCCTGCTAAGTGTAATCAAATTTCTTTCACGAGAAGCAATAATCCTGTAATATTCGACTACCATCTCAATAATGTTACCTTAAACAGGGTATATTCTATAAAAGATCTTGGGGTAATATTCGATTTCAAAATGACATTCAAACCTCATATATCAAAAATCACATCACAAGCACTGAAATCACAAGCACTTGAGCGGAGAAGAGTGCAACTTGATTTATGCTTCTTGCATAAATTAATTAATTGTAATATGAATTATCCAGAGATACTTCAGTTGATTAGCTTTAATTTGAACGATCGTAGAACAAGAAATTCAGAACTTTTTAAAATACCTTTTCATCCTACTATGGTCAAAACGAGCCCATACGCAGGTTACTCAGAACAGCAAACTCATTCCATAAAGATATAGAACTCTTTGGCTCGTCACTATATTCATTCAAAAACCAAGTTAAACATTGTATAAATAATTAAAATTAAAACATGGTGTAGCTAAATTTTATTGTTTTTTATTTTTCTTATTTTATGTATTATTCCAAAATTATTTTCATGTAATTATACTCTCATTTATTGAATTATAAAATGTAAAATGGCTCTGCCATATAATAAATAAATAAATAAAATAAATAAATAATCGTTGAACCATTTGGAACGAAAACAGGGGAAATTTATGTTTAATTAAGATTCTGTGAACTGAATCCTTGCATAGTCCCGATTCCAGAGCAGTTTGTCTTAATGATATCATTGGAAATGCATGAAAATATCCCATAATTGCGATGTCTATATTTTCGTCATCAACAATAGGCTTCCGCTTTTGAATTCTTACCTTGACAGAGCCATAGTTTTTAAAATTATCCAGTATGCGTTTTACAGTGTTTTACACTCTCCATAAATAATAAACAAATTCAAAAAGTCTTCGTGGGTGTAATTTAAACGCGGTGGCATTTTTTTGACAAAAAAAAATGACTGACATTATTGATTGTTTCTAATCATGGCTACTTTGATAAAATTTTTACTAACAATTCTTGAATTTCTAAGAAAATCGCAAATATTTCAAAAAGTTGTAACTTAAATCCCCACAATGCATATCAGAAAAAAAGGAATTTAATTCTACACAACTTGATGTAAAAAAATATGGGGTGTTCCATTTGACCTAAACAAGTTTGCGCGGTTTGAAGTTTACAAAATGTAACATCAAAAATGAAACACTTGGTATACTATTATTGAATGTAATTCAATTGTATAGTGTAGCTCTCCTTGTGTTCTTTATACATGCCAAAAAGCAAATGAGTATCTTTGACACGAAGAAAGTTATAAATGTTATTGTAAATCATTACACCTGGCAACTTTTTTTTTTAAATGTCAAATATTTCTGAAACGGCTGGGTTTAGGCATAGGGTGTCCTACATGTTTTTGATTCAGAATATTATGTTCTTTTCGAAAACCCTAAAATATATAGGGTGTTCCGTTTAAAATAAGCAAGTTGGTATTGACTTCCGGTATAAACGGAAGTGCCAGATGCTTGTAATTATTTCAGTTGGATTGGCCACACTTCCATTAGCAGTTCCCTAAATTTTCAAAATTTTCTGGTGCGTACTTTTCCCTAGATCGATCAATGCAGTTCCTGGTGAGCCACCCTGTATTGTTTTTCAAAATATAATAAGTCGAATTACGACACTTTTCAAATACAGAATTATTATATAGAATAAACTCCTTCAATCAAAACTAGAATCATTCACCTAAGTGCAGTAGTTTCTGAGTAATATGTTTTTTTACTTGCAGGCGCGTGGTATAAAAAAAATTGTGATTTCTGAAATTAAATACTCACAAATTTTGTCTCGACCAAGGGAAAAGGTCGTCAACCGGGAATATAATACGTTATTTATTTCTCTATAAATGGTCTAGGTCCCATATCTTTCTACTCCGAAAAAATTTTCTCCTTAAATAAGCGTGCTACGCTTGAAATTCTGCTCCACTACATTCATCATATTATGTATTACTTGTGTAAGCTGAGCTAATATTTCCTTAATTATATTAGACTCTATTGATTTTTTGACGTTTGTACCCACTGTGCATATGAGAGTTCTGGGGAAGGGGTCTTTATAACTACTTTCCTTTTCGCCTCCGCATAACTCAATTTTTCAAGGACTTTTACTTTTTGTATGGCTGTTTCCTGAATAAATATGGAACACTGACGATCTTTTGCTGAATGAGGACCTCGCCAATTAACACATTTGTAAGGCTCTTCACAAGGTTTACCTTCGCGAATAGCCTTACCGCAAATACAACTTTCGACATTCGAGCAGTTGTGTGCATATGTCCAAAAAGATGAACTCTAGAACAACGTAGTGGAGCTGGAAAATAGGGTCGTACTTCCAACTTATACATAGCAGCGTTGACGAATTTCGGCAATTTGTTTTCAACATTTTGACTTCGCCGATCAGACCATATATTGTTTTGTTTACTAAAAATAGACTGACTCTTGAAAAATCAGCCCCATCTAATTCTTTTTACGATCAGGAACCTGGATCATAGTCTTATTTGTGGCAGTTTTTTAGGGAGGCCATCACCTCCTTTTCCATTCATATTTAAGGAGTCGGATGCTTTCTCCATTAATGTTTTTTTAGAATGTGCCATTTGATTCCCACAAGCAGGGATGAAAAAAAGGTCCGGCACGGCAGTGCGCCCTTACCGTGCTAAGGCCGCAATCGACATCAGAGGGGGCCAGGTATCTGATTTGTACCGTTCACGACTCACTTCTCGTAGAGCTATTCACCCATTGGCACGGTACAGTTGACACCTTAAGTTACGCCTCTTTTACGTCGAGGAAACGGTCCTTGTGCGTCAGGACAGACGAGTTCGGATACCTCGGGTTCACCAAACCCGTACTTACTAGACACTCTAGTAAGCTCCTGAGGACACACCGCTTTAATATTTTTACTTTAAAACTAGATAAATCGAACACAATGACAACACTGTATGATAAGAAGCAGCGGCCTTCTGCGGCTAAACAATGAAGTATGAACATTTTCTTTGAACCGCAGATGCCGACAGCAGAGGATTTCTTTTATGAAACAGACACCGATGTTTTTTAAAAGCTTTTTTATGTCTCATTATCAGTACAATAAACATAATAGAAAGGGAGATGCAGGTCGCAAGATGACACTGAACTGTACTGAAATACTGGCCTACACAATATTTTATATATTATACCCGAATACTACCTGGCCTGAAAATATCGGTTTTTTAAAAAGTAATTAATTTAAGCAAAACCGTTGGACTAAAGCAACTGTTTGATGACTTTTTTGCCTCTTTTGGGTCAATATATTATCATGAAGAATATTTGTACGTATACAGCGGACACCCTGTATATTAAAAAAATTATACCTATTTTAAAAATAATAATAATTTACAGTTTAGAAATTAACAATAACTATGTGATTATAAAAAACAATATGTTAAAGATAAATAATCAATTATGTCTGCATTTTAAATCTAATAGTATGTATTTTTATATCCAATTAACAAATAGCCAGGCAGGGAGGTAGCGACAGTTTTCGTGAAATCATTTGTATAAAGCTAGATTTTTTTCCCATGATAGCTTAGACAGTATCAATGATGAAAGTGCAATTCTACCAATCCATAAGTCCTGCAAAAATGAGTAAGAAATTAAATAACATGTTGCAAAAAGAGATATCGATTTTCTGAAATGTCACAAAATGTCACTTTTGATTCGTCTGTGCCGAGCCGAATTTTCGAATTTCGCTATGCAATTTACGATTAGGTTTATCTGGAAGACTTCCTCTTTCCGTCCCGATGGTGTTTTTCGAAAAACATGAACGTGTCAAGATTGTATGTTTTTGCAATTTTTTTGGCTCCGAAATGCAAGCTGCTGTTTGCTATTTTTCACAGATATCTCCGAAATGAGAAATAAAGTCAAACGAGTATTTTCCACTACGAATTTTTTGCTTCCATTAGAATTTTGATTTTTTTTTTTTTTCGTTTCGGAGATAATTATTGAAATGTCGGCCATGTACGGCAAAAAATCGCAAATTTTGAGCTTCTACAGTTGGAAACTTTTTAATCTTGGCTCCTACGGCAAAAGACTACTCTAGCTAATTAAAATAGAATTCAATTTGCTAAAACCCTCTTTTTTTATTTTTTGAATTCCTACAAAAATGAAGGAATTAGAGGGGACGGAATTTGGGACTTTTTTCTTTTCGGTAAAATTTCTCCATTTTGTCACCGTAATCGGCCATTAACTGAAATCGATCTCATATACGATGTGCACTTAATATCATGTACTACTTTGACGCTCCTTTAATCTCGGCCCTTCGAAACAAAGGTTTCTGAGAAAAAATATTTTTTTTAAATTTACATACACTCTATAGGAAAACGTGTAATTTCCTACATTTCCTCGAATATTTCGATAATTATCATTTTTTTCGAAAAATTTGTAGACAGCTTATGTAAAGAGAATTGATTGAGCTTTTCTGACACTTTTTTTAAATTTTTTCTCTAACATAAAACAAAAACAATTTTTTTTGATATGTCTGCATTAGTCATTGGTACTGCTATACAATCGTCTGCAGCTCGACCACTAGCAATATTAAAAAGTAAATAAAAGTGATTATTAACAAATCTATAAGAAATCTGTCTGTTCTTTAATATTAATGAAGAATATAATTGTCGTGATTTGACTATGTATTGCCATTTTGGCAACGTTTACCAAAGATTTAGCCACCTTTCAACGGAGGTACAATGTGATTTTTAATCGAAATAGTGCATAAACTGTTTGTAGACAAAAAATCAGCTTTGTAGATTAATATTCCGCGGCAGAACACGAAAAACTTCTCCGCGACGTGCAATAGCCCGGAGCGCAGCGACCGCGGCAACGCGCTTGCATTCCATTACGTCTATCGAGTTTTTAGCAACATGAGATGATCGGTAGACTGTATTTTTTGGATGTCTTATTAAATAAACTATTCCAGAAAAAAATTTCAGCTTTGTAGATATAAGTAAAAAATTTTTGTTTTTTCCACACTTTACCTGTGTGGTAGACCTGACATGGCAACGCTTCCGACGCAGTAGAATACTATTTTCCGGTATGTTTTTATGTCATTTGTGAGTATGTAAAATTTCAATCTTGTAAATATAATACATTTATGCAACTTTTTGTAACATGTTGTTTAATTTTTTACTCATTTCTGCAACACCAAAAGTTTGGTAGACTTGCACTTTCATCACTGATACTTTTTATGTTAGAGAAAAAATAAAAAAGGTGTCGGAAAGCTCAATCAATTCTCTTTATATAAGCTGCCTACAAATTTAAAAAAAAAAATATCAAGATATTCGAGGAAACGTAGGAAATCACACGTTTTCCTATAGAGTGTATGTAAATCTTAAAAAAATAATTTTTCTCGAAGGGCCGAGATTAACGGAGCGTCAAAGTAGTACATGATATTAAGTGAACATCGTATATGAGATCGATTTCAATTAATTACCGATTAATTACGGTGATAAAGTGGAGAAATTTTACCGAAAAAAAAAGTTCCAAATCCCTCTAATTCCTTCATTTTTGTCGGAATTCAAGAAATAGAAAAAACAATTTTAGCAAATTTAATTCTATTTAAATTAGCTAGAGTAGTCTTTTGGCGTAGGAGCCAAGATTAAAAAGTTTCCAACTGTAGAAGCTTAAAATTTGCGATTTTTTACCGTACATGGCCGACATTTCAGTAGTTATCTCCCAAACGAAAAAAAAAAAAAAATGAAAATTCTGATGGAAGTAAAAAATTCGTAATGGAAAATGCTCGTTTGACCTTATTTTTTATTTCGAGCTAACTCCCACCGTTTTGGAGATATCTGCGAAAAATTACAAAAAGCAGCTTGCATTTCAAAGCCGAAAAATTGCAAAAACATGGAATCTTGACACGTTCATATTTTTCGAAAAACACCATTGGAACGGCCGTACGATGTCGCGACATAAAGAGGAAGTCTTCCAGATAAACCTGATCGTAAATTGCACGGCGAAATTCGAAAATTGGGCTCGGCACGAACGAATCAAAAGTGACATTTTGTTACATTTCAGAAAATCGATCTCTTTTTGCAACATGTCATTTAATTTTTTTTACTCATTTTTGCAGGACTTATAGATTGGCAGAATTGCACCTTCATCATTGATACTGTCTAAGTTATCATGGGAAATATATTAACGCGAAAAATCTGTCGCTACCTCCCTGGCTAAAATATTGGTATTTGATTATTTGAACAACATTATGCCCAAAAATTACCAAAACATTGCGAAAATAGTAATAGTAGCAAAATGGCAATTTTTTAGAGTGACCACTTTGAAATTGGATTTTTTTTTGGTTGTAAACTACCTCTCCGTAGGTGGCATGTCGAGGCCACACTACACTGTGCAGGAGATGCCCACCATCGAAAATGTACACACAGTTCTCATAAATTCTTGAGGATTCTTTGACTTGGAAGACGGAGAAGATTTCACTTCTTGTCTTAGTGGTACATCATCAAATAAAAAAGGAGGCCTTGGTGTAAGGATAGCTTCTGTGGTTCTTTCTCAACACATATAATCCTGTTAATGAGCTATAAGTCCTGTGGATGGATTTACCAATTGATTTACCATGTTGAAATGAATTGTGCTCCATCAACCACGTACAAGAAACCTCTTGATGTTGAGTATCTCCAAGTTATTGCCTGCCTGAGTTTTCTTCTGTGAGTTGTTCAGATAACTTTGAGAATACACCAGTGAAATTTTCTGCGGCTCTGATAACTCCGATGCACAGCAGAAGGGTTGTAGTCCATCGTAGAAGAGTTTTGTCTAAAAACAAAAAAAAATATACAATTTTATATCAAACAATTATCGTTTGACGCCATTTTGTAGCTTTAGGGTTGGACAAATAAAAAAAATGGTAATAACAAAATGGTTTGCTAATTTTATGCTGAACAAACTTTATTTGAAACTTTTTTCGATACACTGGATATTTTTTGAACAAATTGCAAAAAACTAATTTTTGGCCGACATCTTCCAAGATTTTTTTTAGTATGTTAGTTGGGTGACCACGTACTTTATATATACCAAATCCCTTACTTTTAAGTGTTTCTTTAACTAATTTTCATAAAATGACTGCACTATAAGTAATCAAATACTTATAAGTACTAATTTTGCCATTTTTTTTTTCAGTCTTCAGTACAGTATCATCTGGGTTATGTTCTGCATGTATGTATTTCGTCCATACCAAGACACAAAACTTGATAGTATCAGCCGTATTCAGCAGCGTTATTTCATGTGGTAATGCTGCTCTGGACTGTCTTATCACTGAAATATTCCCAACAAATCTCAGGTAAGCATGAACTGTGAACAGATGACAGTCTGTAAAGTATTGCACAAATTCATTTTCAGGTGAAATAATGATTATTTTAATGAAAAATCCTCAAACATGTCAATATTTGTTCCTAATTGTGTAGGTATATTTTGAAATAATTATGGAAGAAAAAAGTTCAAATATGTGATTCACAACTTGCCAAACTTAAATATCAAAAAGTCTGTGTGTACAGAGTGGACCAAATTAGATGGTATTTGGGGTTTTCTCTAAAACTATGGCTGATAAACAAAAACCAATATAGGTGTCCTGAGCTCGACAATGGCGCAAACCGCGATCGTCTATCTTTTTCGACTACCGAGCTACAGAGAGTTTTTGGAAAATTTATCATTTTTGGATGATCTCTATATCTCAATTACCAAGTGTCGAATTGAAAATCGACTAACACATTCTTAAGGCACTTTTTTGAGTAGAATCCGCTGCTGATAAGAAGAAAATTATGCATGCTTCAGTTTTTGAGATATAGACATAACGTGTGTTTTTTTAAATGGAACACTGTAAATTATTTCATTATTCGATCACAACTTAAATTAGCTATCCAACGATTGTCACATTTATCTCTAGAAAAAGCGGTTAATTTTCGAAAAATTTAATATATTTGTGAGGCCATGGAAAACAATTAACAACAACAACACTTATTATAATATAAATAATTTTGCCAAAAATAGGAAAAACTACAACAAATGTTCGAATTGTCTTCCATTGACATCTATACATATTTATCGCATTTCGAATATTTATTGAGGAGGCCATGATAAAAAAAAAAAGAAAATCGAAATAATCGTAAATGTCAAAAACTAATTTGTGAGTTAACTGTGAGTAAGCATTTTTAAAAATGGTTCAATTTAGTAATGGTGAAAAATAAGATATGATTAAGTGTTTTGTAGAATGCGGAGAAGATTCAAATTTAGCTTCCGAGCTTTTTTTTAATAGGTAATTTTGTGGCAAAAGTGCCGCCTAAACAATATATTTAGATATCCAGAAAAGAGAGACAGTCAGATATAAAAATATTCAACTACAACAAAATTTTGGATCATTTGTAAAACCTCTAGCAAAAATGTATAATAAAGCAGGTCGAGAAGCTGTAGAAAATATTGTTTTAGAAACTGTAAGAGAAAATCCTAATATATCGTCACGCGATATACAGGAAAATTTAGGAAACCCAAAAACAACTGCATTGTGTTGCTTAAAAAAAATTAGGATTATTACCACCACCATCATATACCGTCACCATCTATACCCAAACGACTTTCAAAGGCGTCTCGATTTTTGTCAGTGGTTTTTGCGTCAGTGTAATGAAGTACCAGGATTTGAAGGAACAATTATATGGGCAGACGAGGTCCATAGTAGTTTAGATATTGTTTATTTTGTGGCCAGCTAGATCTCCTGATACAACCCCCGCCAGTTTTTGTCTTTGGAGTTATTTAAAAAATATTATATAGAGAGAACGTTCTAATAACATAGAAGAATTGGAAAACAAAACATTGTCTGCGTTTCGGACAAAACTCCTGTCATTATTGGAAATGCAACAAATGCTGTAAGGAGAAGGTGTCAAAAATGCATAGATGTTAATGGAAGACAATTCGAACATTTATTGTAGTTTGGTTTTTCCTATTTTTGACAAAAATATTTTATATTATAAGAAGTGTTGTTAATAGTTTTCCATGGCCCCCTCACAAATATATTAAATTTTTCGAAAATTAACCACTTTTTCTAGAGACAAAAACAACATAAGATATATCGTATATCAGATAGCTAATTTAAGTTGTGATCGAATAATGAAGTAATTTACAGGCTGTTCCATTAAAAAAAAACACAAGTTATGTCTATATCTCGAAAACTGAGGCATACATAATTTTCTTCTTATCAGCAACAGATTCTACTCAAAAAAGTGCCTCAAGAATGTGTTACTTGATTTTCGATTCGACACTTGGTAATTGAGATATATAGAGGTCATCCAAAAATGCCAATTTTCCAAAAACGCTCGATAGTCGAAAAAGATAGGCGATCGCGGTTTGCGCCATTGTTTGTTTCTCGAAAATCAAGCTCAGGACATCTATATTGGCTTTTGTTTATCTGCCCTAGTTTTAGAGAAAACCTCAAATCCCATCTAATTTGGTCAACCCTGTACAGTAATCCTGCATTATATTTAATTTATGTGAATACTGCATCTGCCGCTTTTTGACCCTGTCAGGATTTTCAGAAAATTTCTAATGTCAACTTTGGGATGCGTTAGTTGATGACAAATGACTTCGTCACTGAATAACGTTTTCTTAAAATTGTTTACTTTGTTGATTTTTTCTCCCAGGCTTGCAAACAAAGTTCCATTCTTCTTTCTTAATTTTCTGTAAGTTTGTCACGAAAAACAATTGTTGAAATAATCAAACACACAGTTGTTGACATCAATTAGTGTCAGATTAAGTTTTGTGTGTTAAGAATTTCTAAAAATTATTGATAATATTCATTCAACAATTATGGAGTAACTTTGTTGAGGTAAAATTCTCCATTTTCCCTAATGGACAATCTAAGTCTTTTTTTAGGCAACAACGCCGTAATATTACTACGTCATTCTGTAACATCAACTCGTGATAATTTTTTCCCTCAACTGTTCAATGGTGTCAATTTAAGTATTACAAAATCTTGATTTTAAATACATATAGTGAAATCTAGAGGAATAAGATCAGGAGGCCCAGCAGGCCACTAAATCCGTGCATCTGCACCGCGACCAATCCATTTATTAGGATAGTAGTTGTTTAACCATCTTCCCTATATTTTATTATAATGCGGTGGTACGTCATCATGTTTGACATTAGCCCAGCGTTTTGAAGGGGGTCCACTTCGTCACAATTTTGGACTACCGTGTATAGATTTCTGCACAAAATAATTATTCTATCTGATAATGATTTGGTGCAATATTTTATGGGTACACTGTACGTGAAACTGTATGTAAATGCAAAATGAAATAAAAATAGTGGTTTATAAATTTGCAACATTTTTTTTTTGTTGCAGGGCCACAGGTATAGCAATTTCCATGGTGGCAGCCCGTCTGGGTGGTGTTATTGGTAATATAGTTATCGCAACCCTTCTCGACACATACTGTCCAGCTCCTACGTTTATCGTAGCAGCGCTGTTGATAGGCGGAGGTCTTCTTTGCCTATTTTTACCAAATACAACACGCGAACCATTATCTTAATTTAACATAATATGGATATACATAATTAAGCAATAAGGATTTGTTCATGTTTTCTGTTTTGTTTTTTATTGATTTATAAACTGTATCAAAATAACTCCATTATTGTCATACGCCTAATATTTTATGTATATTTTTTCATTTGTGGACTATGTTTTTAATTTTCTTTCAGTTCTTGTATACATGTCCATCTAACGTAAAATATTACGCATGTGATAGCCATCTGTAGATATTGATTATATTTTCATAAATAGTATTAGTGTTATAAGTAGGAGTGTAGATTAGTGTTTAGAGTTCATGCATTTACATCATTTATAAAGTGTAATATAAATAATTAATACTTATAAATAAAACGTTGAATTCTCAGAGTTCTATTTTATTGTCTTACCTTCAGCTCTTAATCCTAAACAGTGAAGTTGGGGTAGTTTCTCATCTCCAGATGATGTCAGCATAGTTGGCGAATGCGCGTCGAGTGAGCAGGCTTTTAGTGGTTGCAAAAAGTGTTCAACTTTTAATAAACATATACGTCTTCAAAATTTTACACACAGCACAAACGCAAAATTTACTACTTTTTATAATATATTTATTTAACGCCGGTCTATTTCCGCTACCAGAGCCTATCACCGACGCCAGGAGACGAGCTATCCCCAACATGGAAATTTTGCCGAACCTCTTCTCGTAAGAGAAGTAGGGATCTTTTACTTGCCTAACATTTAATAGACAAGGGACCGCCTGCTTTACATCCCCTCTGAAGGATGGCATATACACTAAGTAATCCTCGTCTTGAAATTACATAGCTTCCGCGTATACACTGATATACAAGCCACTAGAGGGTGGGACGAGATCGCTGTGTTTTCCAAGATGGGTCACCCATCCAAGTACTAACCGTGCTACACGTTGCTTCACTGGAGTATCGAGATACATACACAGTGAAGACGCATCTACGCTCGCCCCAATTTACTACTTTTAAAAACGTCATGTGTATTAGGATAGCAGAAACGCAAGGAGAAAGACATATTTAGAGAAGCACGAATGTCCGAAGTCCAAAGACAGTTCATTTAAAAATGTGAGTTGCCCAAAAACTTCAGATTTTCAAAGGCGTCTACAGTTTTGTAGTTGGACCAGAGATAAAATGCAAGAAGTCACCTTCTTTCATAATGTTTTATTCACTGATGAGGCTGTTAATTTCCATTATTATGCTTCAGAAAATCCTCACTTTTTTAGGCAAGTTGATAACCAGCACGACATTTCCAGTTTCCACAAATCTATCGAGAAGATTTTGGAAGCTACTAACATCATGAATCCCTTCTTTCAGTGTACCTTTGCTTATGAATTCTATTGGCAAGTAAACAATTTCTGTCCTACTCACCCAAAACAAAAGTCATGCCTACGCGTTTCGCTTTATTAAAATGCATTTTATAAAACTCGAAATATTTTAAATTTAATATAAATGATAACTGACGACCGATAAGTGCTACAAATGTTCATTTGTACGAGACAAATTATACCAAACTGAGGTTTTATTGCTTGCCGAATAACGAAAACGGCAAAAAAATTTACAAAAAAACTATTACAGTAAGGGACCAGTGAAATAATACTATTTACCCACCTCAATGGATTGATAGAAATGGTCCCGAGGAATGGCCTCATTTCAAAATTGCATAAAGACGTGTCAATCAAAATGGGCAACATGTGGAGCTTTTATTATAATTTTTTCTAATGATTTGAAGAAACCTCTATTTTTTAAGTTTATTCTTGAATGTTGTATTTATTGCTCAATAAAACGAAAATGGCAATTAGCCAAAGGGAAGTACTTACAAAAAATGTTCGTTTTTTATGTCTACATCACATCGTCGGAAAATATACATTTGAAAAAATTGAGAAAATTCAATTTAAAAAGTACTTAAACGAAAAATATTTTTGTATTATTAGTATTTTGTACATTTTTGGGAAGTAAAAATGATTAAAAAACATTAGTTAGATGTCTTGTAACTAGCATTCTCATAAGTTTTTCATAAAACCTATAATAGTGACTTTGGTGATTTTTTCAATATTCATCTGCAGATTTCAACAAAACAATTCATTACACCCAAGTAATTGGGAGATGGTCAATAATACTATAGGAATTAATAGAGTCTAGAACAGTGGTTCCCAACAAGATTTTTTCAAGGACCCCCTCATCGGTCGCTATACTGACAAGGACCCCTTAAAAGCTTAAATTCTTAAAATGATGATTATGTAGAATTTACCACTGCAAATCAAGTAAAATACAAAACAATTGAATATCTCAGTGACATTTCGCGGACCTCGGTCCACGGACCACCTGTTGGGAATCCCTGGTCTAGAAAGAGGCTTCAAAAATTGTACTGATATACATAGCATTCCATTAAGAAAAAGGCACTCGATCCTGTGATTTCGTTTTGGCTCGCCCTGTATATTTGAAAATAATTTCCGATTATAGACTTTTTTTATCTAGTTTACTGTTTCTTTTTTATTTCTAGCTATGGTAGAACTCGAGATATCGAAGTTCGCCACACTATTGCCCCATCCTGTATAACAGAAATTGTATTAACTTAGAAACAACAAGTTGAATTTACAAGTTGATTTGTCTAACTATGATTTAATATGGATATGTTTTCTAAACATCTGCAATAAGAAAAATCACAAAAATTGGATATCCTTTCAACTCTTTTACACCCCCTCTTAAACCAGCTGCCAAATATAATGTCTATAGAAGATCGTTTAACCCGTCTGGCAAAAAGATTCTCTCAGAGACCACAAAATCTAGAGATAATTGAGAGATATTGCATAAGAAGAGAACCAGGAATCAGGACCAGTGGCGGCTGGTGAAATTTCAATATTTTTTTTCTCGTCTGTGGCGCATGGGACCCATACGAAACTTGGGAAATAACATCTAGAGAAGCACTTCTCTAATGACCCCTAAAAAATTTTGAAAAAGCAGTTTGCGAAAAAATTTTTGAAAATTCGCTAGCCTCCCCTGGGTCTAGGGACTCCTGTTTACTTTTATTTTTTTTTGTCATATGCATTTGACTTTTCATAAAAATGCATCGACAGATTTTGGAGTTTGTGAAAATATTTTCATTACTAACTGAGATACAACGAATTGAAATATTGTAATTTGTTAAATTGTAAATTACAAAATTTCAGTTCATTGTATTTCAGTTAGTAATGAAAATATTTTCACAAACTCTAAAATCTGTCGATGCATTTTTATGAAAAGTCAAATGCATATGACAAAAAAAAATAAAAGTAAACAGGGGTCCCTAGACCCAGGGGAGGCTAGCAAATTTTCAAAAATTTTTTCGCAAACTGCTTTTTCAAAATTTTTTAGGGGTCATTAGAGAAGTGCTTCTCTAGATGTTATTTCCCAAATTTCGTATGGGTCCCATGCGCCACAGACGAGAAAAAAAATATTGAAATTTCACCAGCCGCCGCTGATCAGGACCATAAGTAAGTACCTACCCAGAATAAACACTACTGGAAAAAACTCTAAGATTAGCCAACAATAATTATTAACACTCGCATATACTAGCACTGTTATCACTATTACTATAATATCTATCACACTGCCTTAAATTATAAATTATTATACTGTATGAAACTGTTAAAAAATACATGTATATATACAGGGTTCATCACGGTTAGTGGCCTATTAGTCGTTTTAGAAAAAGTACAAATAATTTGAAGCTGAAAATTTAGGAAAAAAATAATAAAAATAACGTCACTTATGTGACACTTCCGGTTAAACTGGAAGTTGACATCAACTTCCTTATTTTAAATGACATGCATTATTGTTTATGCTGGATTCAAATTCTATCCATTATTTTAAGGCAACACTCAGTATAATTCCCTATCTAAAAAACCAATAGTTTTTGGGATATGTATTTCGATTTTAATAAAGCTGATGGGAAAACTAATAGATAGTTGGAAATTAATAACCTTCGCTATGGTAAATTCCGATAATCAATTTTCTGTCTAAGTAAGCTGTTAAGCAGTATAAAAAAATACAGAATGAAATTTGTATAAATTTTAATATCTACAACAAGAAAAATGCTTCAAATTTTTCTCTTTAGTTGATTTTGGATCACTACCTTCTGAGTGAGGTTATGGAATCACCTCCTTCTTCTCCCAGTAGGGCAGTAGAAAATGATTTTGGTATTATACTTGTATTTTCTGCACATTTAATTTCTTTCTTTTGATAGAGCACAAAACACGAACAAACCGAACTTTTTACGATTCCTTAAGAACTTTAAGCAACTTTAATGAATCTATTGATTCTTTTACAAAATTACTGTAAATTACTGTGTTCTCCATGGCACACTATTGTCGATATTGCTGTTAATTTTGACCATTTTTCTAAATAACTTTAAATAACCCAACAATCGTATATTTTAGCTATAGGAAATGTACATAAAATACAGTATGTTCCATTTGAAATAACCGAGTTAATGGATGTCGAAGTTGGATCTTATTTTCTGGGCACCCTGTATATTTTGAGGCATTTGAAGCTTGAGCCCACATAAGATCCATCTGTCATAGACATATGGAAGAAAAACTGGTTATCAGAATTTACCATAGCGAAGGTTATTATTAATTTCCAACTATGCGTTAGTTTTCGCATCAGATTTCATTAAAATCGAAATATCTCAACAACCATTGGTTTTGTAGATAAAGGATTATACTGAAAGTTGCCTTAAAATAATGAAAAAGAATTCGAATTCGACATAAAAAATAAATCGTGCCGTTTAAAATAAGGAAGTTGATATCAACTTCCGGTGTTACCGGAAATGTCACATCCGTGACGTTATCTTCATTAACGGAGCTCCCCTGAAAACCTTCCAGCTGCAAATTAATTGTATGTTGCGTGCGACAGCTCAAAATGTGGTTGAGAAAAGTAGACAGTTATAGGATAAAATAATAATACCTATATAACAGTGTAATGATGCAAATTTAAAGTAATCAATTAATGGCATAAAATAACTGATCAAAAGAAGGCATACTAAGCGACTTACCCTTGGCGGATGAGGCTCCTGGGTCTCGAAGAGAGTTGCTTATGGAAAAGGCCTTTTCGGTTGCAACCGTGATTTCTTTTGATCCCAGTGTGTCCGGAATGTTATAGCGGTGTCAGTAATTGATAACACACCAGCAGAAGCACACACAGTATCTCAAAATATGGAAAATTAACACAAAATTGTTGCGATGCGACAAAATCAAAAATAATAATTTTAACGTGATTGAAGACTTGTAGGCAACAGAATCGACCCTTTTTGTAAGAGATTCTTTTAAGGATAGGATTTTGCAGAGTGAGAGGGAAATATGTGGTCATTTTCTGTTTATTATAAATATTTAAAAAATCATAAATGGTATAATCTTTAAAATAGTTTCAGGTACTTCCCATTGCTCTAAGGAATACAGCCATATACAGTTTTTAGAATAAAAGCCATGGCAGGTTAAGATAAGTGACCGTGCCTTTGCAACCTTTTTGCATGTGGTTCCTGGATGTATCTTTGCGTAAGATACTACCATAAAACACAGATCTTGGGGCTTAGGTCTTGGGTCTTAGGCCTTAGCCCTTAAGGCTTAGGTCTTATGTCTTAGGCCTTAGGTCTTAGGTCTTAGACCTTAGGTCTTAGGCCGTAGGACTTAGGTCTAAGGCCTTAGATGAGTTTTTACTAGTGTTTCTTTGGTTCCATTTTAAATAAAGCACTTTTACTTGCTTGAAAACAAGATTTGTAGAGTATACTCTACCAATCTTGACTTGAAAAGCCTTGCCTATTAACTATGCACATGAACAACAACTATCGCGCCATCTAGTCAAAAAACAATTAAACTATTACATGACAAAGAAGACATCTACAAATTTAAACTAGAGTTTCTCAGAACAACCCATAGATGTCACACCTAACCTAAAATTTGTTTTAATCTATTATTTGAACATCCCGGACACGAACCACAAATTGAAATAAATATTAATTAGGGTAGTATTACTATGAGAAGATGACAGCAAAAAATATGCACAGAAATGAGTTTGTGCACTCCCTCATTTTAAACCAATGAGGACGAATTACGTGACATTCAATGCCGACACCAGTGGCGGCGGTGGCCTGCAGTAGAGTGACGGCGGTGGTACTAATAATAAAACAACTTGATTAGGCAGAGGCATAGTTTTGTACAAATTACTATTCTTACACTTCTGAACAAATGTTACTCGTAACAGTGCGCAAGTTTTAATCTACTCCATTACACACATCTCCTTGACCGCGAAATTTTTATTGCAATTACACATCCCTATACACCAGATGACGCTATGCCACTGATAAAAATATTCTCAGTTCTCAACACTGATTCGCACACGTTGGCTCCGCCCCTGTCATCTTACTACTTTACGTAGTGACATCTATTATGATTATATTGAAATGCAGATTAAATACATTTTAAAATGAAAGAATGAGATTGCTAATGAAATGTTTCGTTATTTAATCCTGTTAATGACCAATAAATGCTGATATTTGTGTTTTTTTTTAATGCTTATGCCTCCTCGGACTACTCAAAGCTCTGTTTTTCAATATTCCCATCCAAATTTAAAGTTTGTAAAGCGCAAACTCCTGCAGTGTGGAGCAGTTTGGTTCATGTTTTGGTTTTCCGTTCATGTCGATTCTACAATAAATAAGTGTGCAAAGTGATGGTAGATTTATAGAATAAGTAAAGATGCGTGTAGTTTTAAAGTATTCTACAGACTTGTTAACAAAATGAGCTCGAGTTTTACGTAAGTTTACCTTTGAGGTTATGAACCTTTAACTTCTTTTGTTCAAAAAATTAATAGCTAGTTAAAGCTCCAATAGAATCTTTTTATTAAAACTACAGTGTTCAATGCGTTCAATAAATATTTCACTAGTGAAAAACAAATTATTAGTAACCTCAGAAATTATTATTATTATTAGAAACGGGAGCAGATCTCAAGGTCCACAGGCCTCAGGCCTATCGACCCATTATACATTTGCGACGTTTAGAACCCCCTGCAAAGGAACAGTGCTCTCCACAAACGGGAGCAGTCCTTTTCAGTTCTTCCGGCTGTAGATACTGCCTTCCGAGATACCTACACCTTGACGTTCCTATTGATGCTCAATGGCATAGAGTGATGGTTTTATCCTCCACTCCATCTGGTCATCATTGCAGCCGTTGGAGTGGTCCTGATTGCTCCTATACTCCTAGGTGAGCCCTAATTCTGGAGCGCTTCTGGGAGCGTCACCACACAATTGCTGCATATGTTACAACAAACACAAAAGATCGGCCCATCAGCGGGCCAGAAATGAAACTTCTGGCCCTGTGATGGCCCACTGGAGGGCCGACCTTTCGTGTATGAGGAGCTTCAACATGACGGTATACGTCCAGAGAGTAGTCTTTCTACTTATTCCTCACTTAAGACTGAAGATACGCCTGCACATCCATAAGGATGCGCAGACTTTCCTCGCTTGAACTTCCACGACAGTTTGGAGTCTAGGGTTACGCCCAGGTACCTCACTGTCCGAGAAAGACACAGACACATGCCCATAAGAGAAGGAAGCTAAAAAATCGCTTATTTTTTTCCTTTTAGTGAACAACATTAGCTCTGTTTTGACAGGATTGACAGAGAGCCCTTGTCTATTCCACCCTCAGATAAATAAAGAAATATGGATAAATAATACTCTCCGTCTCCGAGTCATATACACTATTGTTTACATGTCTATCGAGGCGTTCATTGGCTCTCTTCCGAAGGGCGTTGACCGTTGTTTACATTTTCTTGTGCCGCCATATTGATTTATTGCTTCTAAGGCTGTTTTTATTCAGTTATAATTTTGTGTTGATTTTGCAGTTTTATCACGTTTTATACAGTTTGAAAATGACTAAGGACTTTAATTTACTCAAAGACGTACAAAAAAGGGTAATCTCGTTCGTTTTATATGCAAGCAAAGCATAGATTTGTACATAGTCATAGGTTAGGGTTATTGTCTTATTGTTTTGCCAGTGTTGCCAACGAGCAGATTTTAAATACCCGCAAAATCACAAAGAAAATACCCGCATTACCCGCCAACTATATGAAATTACCCTCCAAAATACCCACACTGGAAAAATAGATAGGCATTGCAATTTTTTGGTTGTTTGTGGCTTGGTTTGGTGCTAAAAATTTTTACCGGTTTAATAGTGCTGCTCGTACGAAGGAATGGGAAGATAATAAAACAATATAAATACATAATTTCATGGGTATTTTTTAAATAAATATAAAACGCAATGGAAACATTTAAAAAATAACAAAACTCTAATAATGTAATAACAGAAATATAAATATAATACAAAAATAAATATAATAGTAAGGACGCATATGATCTAAATTCAAAATTCTTAAAATCAATTAAATTGACTATCTTGGTTCCACTGACATCTCTTTTGAACTAATGTATAAGTGATAATGTATTCCCAAAGTCGTTGAAAGTCTCAAAAGTTGTGCCAATATATAAGAAAAATGATATAGATGAACCCTCCAACCATAGACCCATATCTGTCATACCTTACTTTACAAAAATTTTAGAAACCATATTAAAAATCCAAATGGCTGATTATCTTGAGGCAAACAATCTGTTTAATCGGAATCAGTTTGGCTTCAGAACCAAACGTCCTACTACAATGGCGATTGACGAACTAACAACTATCGTAAATCAAGCTTTTGAAGAGGGAAAGTTCACATGTTCTGTGTTTCTGGACTTATCAAAGGCTTTTGATTGGGTGTCCCATCAAATATTCATTAAAAAACTGAATTGTTATGGTTTTTCTAACAGTAGCAAACTTTTGTTAGAATCCTACCTTAGTGAAAGAAGCCAATACGTCCTCTATAATGGATTGAAGTCTGACTTACTTAACATCGAGTCCGGAGTCCCGCAAAGCTCAGTCCTGGGCCCCACTCTATTTTTAATATATATAAATGACCTTCCAAATTCTATAATAGACTCTTTACTAATAATGTTTGCTGGCGACTGTAACATAACTGATTGTAACTCGGACCTGTCAGTTTTGTTAGACGAGATCAATCCAACACAAGCAGTTGCTCAAAACTGGTTTATTTCCAATAAATTGAGTCTAAATACCTCAAGAACAGAAACAATGATCTTTTCACTGCGAAATATACATAATTTTAACAACCCTGACTCTGTTAAATTCTTGGGTCTATATCTAGATTCTAAATTAACATGGGATCATCATACCACTTATGTTAACAGTAAAATATCTAAAAATATATACCTGCTTAGAAATTTGTCTAGCAATGTATCTCAACAAACTCTCCTCACTGCTTATCATAGCCTTATCCACTCGGTGATATCATATGGCATTCTTGTATGGGGGCATGCTGCTTCCCGTGACCATGTTTTTAGAGTACAAAGAAGGGCCATACAAATCATTGCTGGGTTAAAATACAGACATGATTGTAAAGATGCTTTTATAAAATTAAACATAATGACATTACCATCGGTCTATATACTGCAGTGTCTTTTATACATCAAAGCGAATGAAGCAGTGCATCTAAAGTGAGGTCAAATACACTCGCATTTTACAAGAAATGCGAATAACCTGAATGTAAATTATTTGAGACTCAATAAAACCAGGGATGGAACTGGTTATTATTGTATTAAATACTTTAATGCATTGCCTCAAACTATAAGAGCATTACCCGAAAAGGAATTTAAATGTAGAATAAAAAAATTTCTCCTGTCAAAGGCATTTTATAGTGATTTAGAATTTTTAAACAGTAATTTAAGCCTTATTTAAATAATACATTGTATATTTATAAGAATTTCTATTAAAAACAAAAAAAAAATCATATTTTAACATTAACATTATTATTTATTACAACTATTTTCGTGTCTCAGTTTGTTTACATACTACTGTGTTGTTCTTTTGACTTGTGTATATACTTTTGTATCTTTAACATCAATAAATTATGTCTATGTCTATAATGAGTGGACACAGCGCGCAGTGCCAGCCAGTGAGCTCTATATATAATAGCTGTTTCCTTTCGTGCTGAACGAACTGATTGCAATCACTAAACAGCCAATCAAATCGAGGTATCTTTGAAATCCTTAATCTCTATTGGTAGCTTACTGATTGTGTTCACTTTGAATGAGCATGAAAGAAAGTAGCTGATAGAGTGAACTGGAACAATAACGGAAAGGTTTTGTGTCTCACTCGCACTTGTTAATCTATGTAAAAGCCAACAGAAACAGAGAACCTGCTGATGCGAGCTTTACCCCCTATGCGACAACACTCCAGTATGTATGGAGCTCAAGTGCCACATCTCAAAATACCCACATGAAGCCATTACCCACCAAAATACCCACACATCACTAAAATTCCTGCAATTCGGGTAAATACCCATCAATTGGTAACACTGTGTTTTGCTGATCTAGCAATAAATATTTTTTTCTTTGTGTCTCTCTCTCCTTTACACTCTAGTAAAAAAACTTGAAAAGACAGTTGTGTGATCATCAGATCCATAGATAAATAGATTTAAATTTATTTCTCTAAATTTAAATGTTAGATAAGTGTATAAATATAGGTTATATCTTCTATTTAGATTTTGGTAGAAATATTTCAAACTTTACAGAATGTTTACATTATTGCATAATTAATATACTGTATTAGGTATACCTATACTTATCAAAATAATAATGTACTGGGTTCGATCCCCAGCTTCAAAATGGGCAACGCTGGTAGGTAATGGATGTATTTATATCTGCGTTTTTTCAAATGTGTAACCCCCTTCTGGACAGTCTTGACTTTGAAATTGTGGGGGTTGCCTAATATATGTGCTACGTTATGTTGTTATTCCGTAGGTTCCCAGAAAATATTACCCTTAGAAAAAGTGACTCAATGTCTTGCAGGTAACTGACAAAAATTTGAACCATTTACAATGGGCTCATTCAACCGGCACGGTAGCTCAATAACCGGCACGGTAGCTCAATCAGTTAAGGTGTATTGAGTGGCGAATACGCTGATCGACTCGCTACCGCGCTCTGGGTTCGACCCCCAGCCCCGGTATTGACAACACCGGTGGGTGTGGATGTATGTCTGCGTTTTTCCGAATGTGTAATCCCCTTCCGGACAGCCTTGGCTTTGGATTTGGGGGTTGTCTACTATCTGTGGTGTGTTTATGTTTATGTTATTTAGATTTTTTTTTTTTAATTCATATTTCGAAAGTACACCTTGTAGTTAGTAAATGTGCAAAATATTAGATTTTTTTGCAACTCCTTCTCCCTCAAAATAAATAATGAAAATAGAGCGCGCGAAAACGCAGTGTGACGTCAAGCCACCCGCACTCCAGCCAGCGGTCGACTGTCTGTGGGTCGACCGCTAGCCTGCACCCACATAGTTTCGTATGGCAAGCACAACAGACCGAATAACTCATAAACAGCGTTGCTAGTGGATAAAAAAATTAACGTACTGGTATCGAAACAAAAAAAGTAATGATCTTATGAAAAAAGTACAGATGTTAATTAAATTTTAATACGATATCTAAGAATATAAAAAAATACTTCGCCACTCAGATAGTTTTTATTTGTTTTGTGTAAAAATATGTTCGCACTATTCACTTGAACTGTTACTACAAAAAGAGCATTAGTGCATATTCTATGCGAAATACTTTCAGTGTCCTGTAGTCACATGTTAAATTTTTATTAGTGTATGCAATAAGTATTGAATTTTTAAATGTCTCTCAGTGCACTATAACTTCTCAAGGACCACAAACATTTCTACAATTCCTATAGACTGTAAATACTTAACTTCCTTGAGGATAACCCAGGTTGGTCCCTATTGCCATGCATCCATTAGACATTTTTTAAATGCAGAGATAACACCTTATTCAAGCGAGATACAGAGAAACAGAATTTTCGAAAGTGTTGGAAAATCCGTAACTAACTTGCGAACAAAAACATGGTGTTCTTTTGATCCTGCCATATCTCATTTCACGGATTATGATAAATTATTTTAAAATTTGTCATCAAAGTTGCAAAATAAGTAAATAGGACGTCATACAAAAAAATGTAGCGATACAATGAAAGCAGCACTGACATACTGTTTGTGCTCTAAAAGTATTGATTTCAGCGCAAATGTACTGACACTGGCAACGCTGCTCATAAAGCCAGTCGAGCGGGTGCCGTGACATCATCCGCGCGCTATTGGGCGTTTCAAATATGTCTCGAATTGAAAATTAAATATTACAGTTAATATTAACGCTAGCAGCCTAATTTTTTCACTATATACTTAAATGGTTAAATACTTACAGAAAATGCAAAAATAAGTATCACTAAATGAGCCCATTACGTATGCTTTGATCATTTCAAGCTTGATGAATTTTATGTAACCCCGACAGGAAAAAGATGCTTAAAAAATGTTTGTTTCCTAGTATTTTTACCAAGAGAGTCGTTTCACTTCCGTTATCGTATCAAGGGTGTCATATAATTTGTTTTTTGAGTTTTATTTAATCTTCTCCATTGTTTGTCTCTAAGGAATTGCACATCACTTCTCGTTCTTTTTTTTATGGGAAGTACATCTGGTGCATCTTTCTAATTGACCACTTATATGCAAACAGTGTGCGCTTGAGTGTGCACTATATAATTGCTTTACTAAACAATACTCTGTTGAATCTATTTGCTATCAATTAAAAATTGTAACTTGACCAGAAATGCATTTTTAGCATTGAAAATATTTAATTTTAGATTTAAGTACATCATTTGAAATATGTTCACTGCTGTTGAAATATCATGTGGTTTCAGTTTTCTACTTTCTGGGTTCAGAGACGCTCATTAAATTAATTCAAGAATACAACATGAAAGTAAAAGCAAGGTAAATAGTATAAGGAGAGTGAGAACTAAAACTATTTTATTTTCTAATCAGTAGGGAGAAGAAATAAAGAATAAGATTTTGTTTTATTCATTCCAATAAAGTCAAATCGAGGGTACTCTCTGCTTTATCTTCGCTTTTACTGGAATTAATTCAGAATCGATACCTGTCCAGTACATATATGAGATACTGATATAAATTAAATTTACCAAGCTAGAAAATTAACTGCAATATATTATATTTTTTTATAGCCATATCAGTTTGAAATAATTTGATGAAAGTTGTATCGAAAAGAGATTTGATAAGGAATTTGTATTATCTTTATCGTAACTACATTCATCAATAATAGGTATAATTAAAAACTGGAAGTAAAATGTAGTGTATTATGTATAGTATATTTATTTACAATATTGAAGGTTAAAAGTAATATAATGTTATTTTTGTTTTATGTATATGGTAAACTTACATATATAGATGTTTTTGTTTGCTTGACCATTGATATCAAATCAACTTCTTCTTAAAGTTCTATGTACTACTCATATTATGAGCCACCAATTTCCCATTTGAAAAATAAAAAAGTTTTCGGTTAAAAAGTTATATGTTAAACTTTGGAGGCTTCGTAAATAGTTATTATTGAAATTAGACGAAAAATTATATTTTTACCTTGGACTTTACCTGCAATAGAACAAATTTTGGTATTCCAAAGCACTCTAGACGAATGTCTTAAAATGCTTAAAAAAACTGAGCATTGACTCAAAAATTCGCGAAAGTCTCATGGTATACTCAGAATGTTGTCTTAAATCCAAATATGTAAAAATATACAGGGTGTTCTATTTAAAAATCGAAAGTTGCGGTCATTTCCGGGCAAACAGGAAATGGTCTCATACCATTTTTTATGTCCAAAAATCCATTTTTCAGGTAGAAAAAACAAGTAGAAAAAACCTGCTTCGGCGCATCCCTAGTCAGCTGCTACTAGCATCCTCGGTATGTGCGGTCACATTTAAATGTACAGGTTTGTTTTACAAATTGATGGCATCGATGTATCGACTGAGACTGTGACCTGCACCTCTAGCAGCGTACATCTTTGGCATGTCCGTACCTTAACCGAAAGAAATTATCCAATCAGCTACTTCAAGCTTATGAGCAAATTTTGTTATGTTGGTTTTGATCATTGATCTGCAAAATACATAACCTTTAGTTTTACTTCTTGGTTGGTATTGTAATCATGCAAATAATGCCCTTATGATCAGAAAGATTCAACTACTTTACACTTGAAACTGTCATTTAGGTTACTAAACACATTGTCAGTTTTGGTATTGAAGTATTGTATCTTCATATACTCTTTTTGAAAGGTTTTAGGATAAATAAAATTTTTTTTTTTGGGCAATTACATTTTGGCAATTTAACTTATAATTAATGTTAAAATGATATATTGTTGATATACAGGGTGGGGCAATAGTGCGTCGGACTTCGATATCTCGAGTTCTACGATAGCTAAAAATTAAAAAAAAATACAAGTAAATTAGTTAAAAAAGTCTAAAACCGAAAATTATTTTCGAATATACAGGGCGAGCCAAGACGAAATTACAGGATCAAGTGCCTTTTTTTAAATGGAATGCTATGTATATCAGTACATTTTTTGAAGCTTCTTTCTAGACTCTATTCATTCCTATATTATTATTGACTATCTCCGAACCACATGGATGTAACGAATTTTTTTGTTGAAATAATGCCATCTGCAGATGCATATTGAAAAAATCACCAGTCACAATTATGGGTTTTGAGAGAAATTTATGTGAATGCTAGTTACGAGACATCTAATTAATGTTTTTGAATTATTTTTACTTCCTAAAAATGGCCAAAAGTTATTTTTCAATTAAGAACTTCTTAAATTGAATTTTCTCAATTTCTTCAAATAGAACACCCTGTATATTTTTCGACGATGTGAAGTAGAACTGAAAAATGAACATTTTTTGTATGTACTTCCCTATGGCTAATTGCAACCATTTTCGTTGTATTGAGCAATAAGTGCAAACTTCAAGAATAAGCAAAAAATAGAGGTTTCTTCAAATAATTTATTAGAAAAAATTATAATAAGTGCTCCACATGTTGCCCCTTTTGATTGACATACATCTTTATGCAATTTTGAAATGAGGCCATTTAGTGGGACTATTTCTTCCAATCCATTGAAGTGAGTAAATAGTATTTAACTGGTCCTTTACTGTAATAGTTTTTTTGTAATTTTTTTTGCTCAATTTGGTATAAATTGTCTTGTACAAATGAACATTTATCGCACTTATTAGTCGTCAGTTATCATTTATATTAAATTTAAAATGTTTCGAATTTTACAAAATGAATTTTAATAAAGCGGAACTGGTAAACATGACTTTTGTTTTGGGGGCGTCGGACAGAAATTGTTTGCTTGTCAGTCGATAAATTTGTGGAAACTGGAAATGTCGAATATAAAAAAAGTGAAACAATAAAACGTGTTGTGAATGAAGAAAATGCCTTTTCTGTGGTGCTGGCAATGGTTGAGAATCCTCATATTAGTCAGAGAGAAATGTGCTCGTTACTAGGAATATCATATTTAAATGCACCAGGAATTATCTGATGACGATTTTCAAAGGCGTCTACAGTTTTGTAATGGGGCCAGAGAGAAAATGCAAGATGTCACCTTCTTTCATAATATTTTATTCACTGATGAGGCAACTTTTCATAAAAATGAATTTGTTAATAGGCCACAATTTCCATTATTATGCTTCGGAAAATCCTCACGTTTTAGGCAAGCTGATAACCAGCACAGATGGTCTGTAAACGTTTGGGGAGGAATTATTAGAGAACATGTAATAGGGCCACATTTTTTCGATGGTACATTGACTGGAGCGATTTATCTTCATTTTCTTGGAAATTATCTGCCACAATTATTATTGGTGAATCTTTCTGAAAGGATTCGAAATGGGATGTGGTTTCAGCAAGATGGTGCTCCACCACATTATTTAAATGCAATTAGAGACCACTTAAATAATACCTACCCATTTCAATGGATTGGAAGAAATGGACCCACTAAATGGCCTGCTAGGTCCCCAGATCTTACAAAAAATGGATTTTTATGGGGATATGTGAAGGAAATTGTTTACAAAGACACACCAACAGTACAAAATATGAAGGAAAGGATAAGAACTCTTTTTAGATCTATCACACCGGTAATTTTAGGAACAGTAGAAACCTCATTTCAAAACCGCATAGAGATGTGTGTCGATCAAAATGGGCAAAATGAGCACTTTTTTTTAAAACTATTTAACGTCGGCCTATTTCCGCTACCAGGGCCTATCATCGACGCCAGGAGACGAGCTACCCCCAACCTGGAAATTTTGCCGAACCTCTTCCCTTAAGAAGAGTAGGGATCTTTTACTTGCCTAACATTTAATAGACAAGGGACCGCCTGCTTTACATCCCCTTCGAAGGATGGTATATCCACTACGTAATCCTCGTCTGAAATTACGTAACTTCCGCGTATACACTGATATACAAACCGCTAGAAGATGGGACGAGAACGGTGTATTTCCCAAGATGGGCCACCCATCCAAGTACTAACCGCGCTCGACGTTGCTTCAACGGGATATCGACTGACATTCACATTGAAGTCACCTCTACGCTCGCCCCCAAAATGAGCACTTATTATAATTTTTTCTAATGAATTTTTTGAAGAAAACTCTATTCTTAAAATTTATTCTCGGATGTTGTACTTATTGCTCAATAAAACGAAAATGGTTACAATTAGCCACAGGGTAGTTTACAAAAATTTTCGTTTTTCATTTCTTTATCACATCGTCGAAAAATGTACAGGGTGTTCCATTTGAAAAAATTGAGAAAATTCAAATCAAATAGTTCTTATTGATAATAATAATAATAATAATAATAATAGTATTTATTTTCACAGACTTTACAAAAAAATATAGAAATATTGTCAACACATGATGTTACGATTAAACGTTAATATATCATTAATACGGTATGTTAAAAGAAGAGGAAAGGAAATAAAATTTACATAACAGTTTAAAAATGCTTGAACAATTAAAATGTATACTTAAAAGTAAATGGTTATAAGATTAAAAGATTAAAAGGATTAAAAGGCAGAGCTCATATACTCATTTATGGAATAAAAACTATTATCAATTAAAATAGATCTTACTTTTTGTTTAAAAGATTTAATACTGCTTATCGCCTTTATTTCTATGGGAAGTTTATTGTACAATTTGATAGGCATAATATTAGGTCCTTTTTCTACTATGGTTAATCTATGTTGTGGAAGCATGAGGTTATGGTTTGCCCTGAGCTGATGATTTGGATTATTATCTCTTGGAACATAGTTGTTGATATGAGATTTTACATAAGATACACAATTGAAAATATATAATGAAGTAACAGTTAATATGTCCAGTTCTTTAAATATATTTCTACAAGACTCACGTGGAGATTTAAATGTAATAGTACGAACTATTTTTTTCTGCATCATAAGAACTTCTCCTATTCTGGAACAGTTTCCCCAACAAATTATGCAGTAACCAAGACAGGACTGTACATATGCATAGTAATACATTTTTAATATATTTAAGCTGACGTGTACTCGCATTTGCCATAGTATAAAACACTGAGTAGATAATTTTCCTATGAGTACATCAATTTGATTATTCCAAGAGAGACAAGAATCAATCTGGAGTCCAAGGTATTTGACAGTGTTACATTGAACAATAGATTTGTTATCAATTTTTATTAGAGGACTAAGATTGAGAGGCTTAATTGAAAAGGTTAATGCATTGGTTTTTTGAACATTTATATTTAGACCATTAAGAGAACAGTATTGATGCATCACCGATACTGTGTTGTTTGTTTTGGATATTAACCTACATAGGTATGTCATTGTCCGAATTAGCAGTAGCTGTATCATCGGCAAAAATTGATGTAAAAGATGGTTTCAAGTAATCTTCAATGTCATTAAAGAAAATAATGAATAGTAATGGTCCTAAAACACTCCCCTGAGGCACCCCACTAGATACATGTTTAAAATCAGAGTTATAAACTTTATTATTTGATGTTAAAGATACTTTTTGGCTCCTATTTGATAAATAGGTTTTTATCCAACTTAAAGCTGAAAAATAATTTTTGGCCACCCTGTACATTTTTAGGAAGTAACAATGATTCAAAAACATTAATTAAATGTCTCGTAACTAGCATTCACATAAGTTTCTCTTAAAACCCATAATTGTGACTTTGGTGATTTTTTCAATATGCATCTGCAGATGGCATTATTTCAGCAAAAAAAATTCATTATATTCAAGTGGTTGGGAGATAGTCAATAATAATAATATAGGAATGAATAGAGTCTAGAGAGAGGCTTCAAAAAATGTACTGATATACATAGCATTTCATTTAAAAAAAAGACACTTGATCCTGTAATTTCGTCTTGGCTCGCCCTGTATATTCGAAAATAATTTCTGATTTTAGAGTTTTATATCTAGTTTACTTGTATTTTTTTTTTTAATTTCTAGCTATCAGAACCCGAGATATCGAAGTCCGACGCACTATTACCACACCCTGTATATTAATTTCATTGTTTAAATGTAGATGTAGCAGTACATGGACCTAATTAATATTGACATGTAGTACCTTCACTTCATGCAGGCCGTCACTATACTCTTGGGCCTGATGTGGGGCTGTATCTCCAAATTGGAAGATTACAGATTGGTAATGGTACCCCAGATGATGATGCAGGCAATAAGAAATTCTTTTCTGTGATGTTTCCTTATAACCAAAAATGTGTGGAGTCGCTGCAGATAACTTATGGAGCCGTAATAAGAAGCCACGTCATTATTTTCGTAAGTATTTATCTTCTTTTTTACCATATTTTTCCGCTGTATTTTACTGGTACATTTTTTGTAAAATATTTCGAGGTCTTGCCTGAGGGATTCTCATTAATTTCAAAAACTCAATAGAATACTAGAAGAACAATATTAGAAAGCAAAGCTTGTACTATTTCCAGAAGTAGTTTGACCTATACGAAAGGCATCACAATCTTGTTCTTATATTTGGTATTAAACAAAAGATGTGAGTTCTGGCTGTGAGTTAAAATACTAAAGGACATGACAACAATTTGTCTGCGAGGGTGCTAGCCATGCCCTTTTCAACGTACGACGGTTTATGTTTACTCTCGTGGGGTTCCTATAACTCCTAAGAGTCCTGCAATAGATGAAAAAGATATAAATTCTTACTTACTGTGGATTGCTTAACTGCTCTCATCAATATCCCTGCCTTGTCCGGCTGTTGCTGATGATTTTTCTATATGGTTTTTGCACTCATTATTTTGTAAAAAAAAGGGGGGGGGGGGGGGGGGGGGGGGGGTGAATATTTCAACCCTTTCCACAATTTTGTAAACCATTGTTAAGAAGGTAGATCATTTGCTCCTAATAAATGTGCTTTCTCACTATATCACTGGTCAATTATTATTGTGGCTCCAATTGTATTTTAATAATCGAATACAAACAGTGAAAATCAGAAGTTTTTTCCACTGGAGTACCGCAAGGGGCACATTTAGCTATATTGTTGTTTAACTATTTCATTAATGATGTTGAGAACTGTTTCGTGGATAGTACGGAACTGTTGTAGTCGATGACTAAAAAATTGTGTTTGAAATAAAGGATACCCAGCTAGCAAAATAGAATCCTAGAATTATTTTATAATTATCGAAAATTTATGTTTTGTCAATATATTACATCTTCTTCAAGTAATATACTAATATTTTGAGCATAGACGACCTCTCGCATATATCTATGGTGTGTATCATTTCCATCCAGATTCTCGTAAGTATAGAGGGCCTACAGTTTATTGCCGGATCTGAATGGCACTATTTGAGAGGCTGTTGTTGGTTTACCATTGCCTTTCATGAGGTGACGCCCGATTAAATAAAGTTAGTCGTACTGACATGGTATTGAATCCAGGACCTCTAGCACCGGAGGCCGGCACACAAGCCTTCGCGCTGAGGGTCTCACTCATTACTTTATCAGTTTCTATGTACTGGCTATCTCTGTTTCTTTGGTGGTGTGTAGATTGATTTATGTTCTTAATCGATTTTCACCCATTTTCTGTATTCCCATTCAAAATTTGCCGAATACATGGAAAGAGTCTCGTCGGTTAAGTATGTGGAATTGGGCCCAGAGGCTCATTGGGCTATTCATTCACATAAATGTTGCTTATGACTAGGAATGCTCAATAAAATATATAATAAACCTCTATCTCCTATATTACCAGAGTTATGGGGATAACAACTCTCAACTTTAAATTTTTTTTTTTTCAAAATTATTGAATATAATTAAATGAAATTAATAGGAGATGTTGATGTAAAATAGTTTTATATTTTACATTTTTTTTACATTCCTATTACGTCATTTAGTATATAAAAAAAATAATTTAATTTTTGAGGGTGCTGTTTTTATATCATCCCCTTGAGTGACACTTGCCAAATAAATCTATATTATTAAACAATAACATAATTATCGTGTGTAAAAATTACTTCAAGGTCAGATTGGTGGAAGATGCTTAAAATATAAACCTAGGCAATGAATACAGGCACAGTAGGCACAAAAAAAAATTAAGTGCGAAAACTACTTAATTTTTACTAGTACCACTTAATTCCTATTCATTTGGAAGATAATAATGCAAAAGATATACTACTACTTTTAGCTTGGCTCTCATTTATTTTTTTCTTTGCTTAAGTATTTATTTTATTAGACAATATGGTTACGCCATTTTAATTAATCGACAGTAATATCTCCTCAGGAAGGGACACTGGTGAAAACTGTTTCAGACAAAAGTTGTTCCGTCTTTTGGGCAGAACAATTTTCCACCCCCTCCCCTGATGAGCGGGGGATGGGGCTAACTTTTGAATTTTAATGGCACTCTCCATTTTTAATTCTATGAAAAGAATTACATAACTTTTGTACCAAACATTTTTTCTACCCACCCCGATGAGCGGAGATGGTGTAACTTTTGAATTTTCAAAAACCTGCAGGTGAACATCTCTGAACTAGGGCAGTTTTAGGAAAAATGTTTCTCTCTCTGAACTAAACAACTTTTGTTTCAAAAATTTTTCCTAAAAATGCCCTAGTTCAGAGATGTTCCCCTGCAGGTTTTTGAAAATTCAAAAGTTATCCCCATCCCCGCTCATCAGGGTAGGGGGGAGAAAAAAATGTTTGGTACAAAAGTTGTCTAATTTCTTCCATAGAATCAGAATACGTGATAAAAAATAGTGGGTTCCGATTAAAATTCAAAAGTTAGCTCCACCCCCGCTCATCGGGGGTGGGGGTGGAAAATTGTTCTGTGCAAAAGAAGTCTCCCTCTGAATGGAACGACTTTTGTCTGAAACATTTTTCGCTAGTGTCTCTTCCTGAGGAGATATTACTATGGATTGATTAAAATGGCCTAACCATATTGTCTAATAAAATTAATTCTTGTTAAGCAAAAAAGAAAAAAAATCGAGAGCCAAGCTAAAAGTAGTAGTATATTTTTTTGATTATTAGCATCCAAATGAGTAGGAACTCAGTGGTCTAGGTCTTCACACTTAATTTTTTTTTTTTGTATGTCTGTGTTGTTCATTATCTATATTTTTGTAAGCACCTTCCACCAATCTCACCTTGCAGTAATTTTTACACACGATAAATATGCCAGTGTTAAATATTATAGATTAAAAAAAAAAAAAATTGAAAAAATTGTTAAGAACAGAAACTTAATTACTTTGAATATTTTTTTACCTCACCCTGTAGATGAACGTCGAATATAACGTAATAACATAAATTGAAACTAATTAAAACCTTTATAAGAAAACATTAACACAGTTCATGTATAGGGTGAGGTAAAAAAATATTCAAAGAAATTAAGTTTCTTTTCTTAACAATTTTTTCAAATTTTTTTTTAAATCACTCTGTATGCATGTATAAAGGCTTTAAAAATGTCTATAATTTGATGTGCCCAACATGGTCATCGCTTCAAAAATAAAAAAGTTGGGAAGTTTTAAGTGGCGCACCCTGTATACTACAGACATTCAATTATTATAGTAATGTGTTATGGTGCAGTTGCTAAAGTTTTGGCTTGCATTCCAAAGATCATGTGTTCAAATCCCAGACAGGTCGGATGTTTTTTTTTCAATTTTTTTTTATATATTATTTTTCACAGCAAAGTTGGTATCACAAAATTTAGGATGTCCAAAAACTAACATTATTTACAAGAAAACTGTGAAGAGTATCCTATAGAATGTGTAACAATTATATAAAAAAGGCTCAGTAAATTGGCGAAGAGTACGTTTTTAGCTTATTTTCCTATCAGTTTAATCAATGTTTTGTTTAAATTAAAAATTCAACCATTTTAAATTTAAAAAAATATATTTTATAATATTAAATAAACCAAATGTGTATGCTAAAACTGAGGCGCTTCAGTTGTTTGATAAAAATATATAAATATTTTGCCAGAAAATTTCACCGCGCAAGAAAATTTTCTCACTACTAGCATATATCATAGGTTTATTATACTCATTAATGATACACTTTAGAAGGTTTAAAGAAAAGGGGAACTTTATAAGGGTACTTCTTGATATTCTAGCTTGGTCAGATTTAGATCAATGGTATATGAAAGGAACGAATGGTTTCTTTGAAAGTTATCTGCTGAATACCCAAAATAATATTTTTTAACAATAGTGTAAGCAGAAATACATATTTTTTAAAAAAGTAACTTTTGTTACAGCAAACACTAACACTGAACACAAACTTTTAGTTAGATTCTTAGGTAGCCAATATGTGTTATCCAGTGTTGATTTCGTACGGGAATGATCTCCCACAATGGCCGTTCTTATCTTTCTTTTTTCGAGCTCGGGAAGAATCCAAAAGGACGGAAGAAGAAATTAGGCCACTAACCAATAACGATTAGTCTTTTAAATATCCCACCTTAGAAAGAGGAAGTCATCGAGTCTCGAAGCCTTCAAGTTAAAGTATTATCTTTCGTAATATTCAAGGGTAACTACTCAAAGAATTTGAAAACAGGGGCAGCTTTAGGTAGTTTTGATACTCACAAATGTCAAACACTATAAAAAAATACCAATCGGTAAAAATGAACAAGTTAATAGAACTAGAACATCAAAATTGAAACGTTACGATTAGTACAGTAAAATTAAAAGTTGACCCGGTACAAATTTGTAACAAGCTGATTTCTTTAGGATTGTATTATATGGCTATCCAGGAGTCTCTGACTGAAAATCCCAAAAAATCCGCCGTGCAGAAAAAAATGCGCCGCCATGTTAAAATTAGGCACTTTTTTCCTTTAATCGGTAATAGCCTGGATAGATGACACTTTAGGAAAAAAGTAAAGAGGCAAAATTTTGAGAAAAAGAGCTAAGTTTTAATGTGATATAAAGTTTTTTGCAATTGGTTAAATATTAGCAAAGTTACGGTTGTAAAAATGACAGATTTGTATAAAAAAAGAATACTTCTTGTATTTTAATACCATAAAATGCAACAAAAGGCAACAACAATTATTACTGATAATACTAATTAATTAAAGCAATACATTCGTAAAATAAAATCCATTCTAAAAACAAAAGAACGTACAGTACAGCCTCGCTTATCCGGACACATATGGTTCCAGCAACTGCCGGATTAGTGAGGTATCCGGACTAGTGGAGGTGGATTATTTTTACATATACAATTTTTTTTTACTTGTCATAGCAACTAAAAAAACCGCTGCCTAAGGAATACTGCCATATCCAGACTTCCTATCCAAGTCTCTTACAATAAAAATACTATATTTCCACTCCACTATGTGGAAATAATTATTTATGGAACTTTATCGTGAGCACCAAAAAGTTACAAGACCAACAGACAGACCGACATGACAGATAATTTTTTTTGCTCAAACTTAAAATCTCGACGTTACAGGACATTCTAAACCCATCTGAACAATGAAAATTTTCAAAAATTATTTTTGCCTTAGTATATACTTGTCTTCCACTGGGTGTGGAACCACGTGCACGTACTATTTTTAAGTGTAGACTGAGAGCGGCACTGTTTACATTAGTATATAATTCACTTTATCAGGAAATAACTTATGATTTTAGCATAAAACGGACTACAGAGGTAAAATTTTTAAAGTGTCCGGTGAATAGAAAGATCCGAATTACTGGAGTGTCCGAGTTAGAGAGTGTCCGGATTACCGAAGCTCTACTGTAACAACAAACACAATAACAGAACTCATAAATAGTGAAAAAATAAACTATAAACTCTTTAAAAAGCATGAATAAATTAAATAAGCATAAAAAACTCTCAAATACGAGCTTTAACTAAAAACTCAGAATGTAACGCATTGTCACAGTCCTGTCCAATGCAATTTACACAGCTGGTACTGAACTTAAGATTTTTTACATTTTCAAGACTGTTTGCAATTTTTCCTGCAACCATAGAATAAAATATTTAAAATGAAATCAGGGGCACAGTTTTGTACTCTTTTTTATTGGTTCTAGATAACCGCTGTTTTTCCAACCCCAGTTCTTTAGATTAAGATTGTCGCCTAACCAGATTTGAATTTGCCAATACACTCTATAAGTATGATATTTAGTGGCATTGGATGTTGGCAGAAGAACTGTTTGATCGAAGTGCTGGAAAATATTCTGCCTAGCAAAAATCTAATTATTCCTAACGAACCTGTAATCATTTAAACTATTAGCTTTTTTATTGCCATACCATCTTAAAATAAATTCTTCCCCAATTACTGCAAGCTGATTTGCTTCAGCAAAACTTTTGAAAATTAATAGGCTGTTGCTTAGTTCAGTATTATTTTCTAAAACTGAAAATACTGTTTTTTGCCATTTTTATAGAGGTGGTATCGCATCCGAATAAGGCATGTGCAAATAGAGGAATTTTTACTACATTTTCACTTAGTTCTGAACGTAACTTGCAGATATTCGTTATTTTATCAGATTTAACTCAATCACCGGGTCTCATCATGTATGTATTTTTTGTTTTGCAATGCTCAATAAGTAACGTTATTAATTTATTAAGTATGTATCTTGACCAACAACTATCAGCTGAGCAATCAATAGCAGCTTTTACAATTAAATAATCAGCATCTGCATCCGCACATTTGACTGTGATTTTATTTTGATTGAAATTTGATGTTAGAAGTTTAATTAACTGATCTTTATTTGACACTGATGCTAAAAATTCGTTTTGAGATGCCTCTACTACTTTTTTATGGGTCAATTTCTTTCTTTCTTTTTAGCTCTTCTTTGATATTTTGTAAATTTAACAGAGGTGCTTTCATTAGAATAGCCATCGAAAATAATAATTTCAATTTAAACCATAATGATAACGAACGAATGAAACACACTGATGAACAATATCCTTACATTGAGCCGGGCGCATTGCCACACAACTTTTCTAAGGAGAAACCCCATCTATTACAAATTGTTTAGCACTTTCAGGCAAAGTTGGACTTGGTGTAAGTTTTTTATCAAAATAAGAAAAAAAGAGATGATTTTGTTGTTTTTCGAAACGAAATATCGTCAAATAAACTAACTGGTATATATTTTATTTCATATTTAAATAAACCATGATTAATTAGTATTACCAACAAAAGTTTTTATTAACTATTGTTATATTCTTAGTGTTAAAATACAAAAAATAACTTTTTTTTAATAGAATCTGTCATTTTGACAATCATAACTTTGTTAATGTTTAACCGATTTATACCATATAGACCTTTTCATCATAGAAGCGCGCATGTGCTGCCTCTACGTTTGTTTGCGGGAACTATGAAATGTTTGGACACTTGGATTGTCAAAATGGTTGGACCGGTATCATTTTTTCACATTAATTTAGATGAAAGTGTGATTGACGGTACAAAATTAGTACACAACATTGTGGAAGAACACATTTGCGCTCAATTAAGGCGCTGGCTCAAGTATCCTGGTTGCAAGGTTAGAATTCAACTACAACTTATCAATTTATATACAAGTGCATTAAAAGAAAACAAATGTATTTATTCTACAATATGCTTAATAACATTCTTCGTGTAGTAATTGATAATGCAGTAAAAATATTTTCTGTTTTTTTACGAAAATGTAGAGTCAAAAATACAGTTGAAAATGAGGTTTTTTGTCGATCCTTCTGTGGATAAAGCTGGCTTTCTTTATTCTTGCTTCCAGTCATTTTACGGCCAGGATACTTGAGACATCGCCTTAATTGAGCGCAAGTGTATTCTTCCACAATGTTGTGTACTAATTATGCATCGTCAATCACACTTTCGTCTAAATTAATGTGAAAAAATGATACCGGTTCAGACATTTTGACAATCCAAGTGTCCGAACATTTTATAGTTTCCGCAAACAAACGTAGAGGCAGCACATGCACATGATGAAAAGGTCTATTGAAGCTTAGTTCTTACTACTGTTAATATATTTTAGTAAAATCATTCATTTGTACATCAACTAATAAAAAACAAGGTAACTTTTATATTTTATTTTCGACAACCATTTGGAAATCTAAGTGTTAATTATAAATTACAATTAATATAGTAGCAACTGTGCTCTAATCATTGAAGTTGATTTTGTTGCTGACGTCTCATAAAAATCAACATGTAACAAAACATCATGAACATATAGAACATAATATAATAATTTTGTCTTTCTATTGTTGTAGTTACTGAGTACTCAATAAATGCCTTGACCAAACCTAAAGTACAAATGTAAATGATTATTTCAACTTGTGCTAAGGTTCTAGAATGCGATGAAAATTTTACGTTGAGGTAAAATAAGTTCTTATAATCATTTAGTGATTCGTTTACATTTTTGATCATTTTGCTTGTTGTTTTGAATATCGAACATTCAAAAACTCAGGCTGCATGGCCAAAGCCATTAAAAAATATATAAATTTTTATTTTACAATGATGGTAATGAAAAGTAGTTTTTTTTTTGCTTTTTTGCTCTAACTTTGAACTGCAATATCTCAGGTTTTATAAGTCATACAAAGTTCAGCATGAACCAATTTTTTTCGTTATAAAATAGAGAGAGAAAAGTATTCTTCACTTTTTACGAAATATTATGTTGTTTTCGAGTTATAACCAGAGCTGAGCAGAGTACCGCACTAAAGTAGTACTTGTTTTTGAAGTACTCTAAAAAATGAGTACTTTTGGAGAGTACCCTTCTAAAAATGAGTAACCAGTACGAGTATTTCGAAAGATACCAAATTGAAATAGGTAATAGACAAAAAATTAGAATACCACTTATAGTACTTACAGTATCTGGAGGTAAAAAATATGCAAAATTTCGGAATAATTTCATATGTATTGATAATTTTTTTATGGGTTATTATTGTAGTAAAAGATATCGTCTTCAGTTTCTATATGGACCAGATACTTGCTCTTATCCTCAAGGGGTGAAAACCACCCTTAAATTTAAATATTTAATATTTTAAAAAGTATTAGTAGTTTATTTTTCAAATGTAGAATAGTTATGTTTCTGAGGTCGCTGATTACGAATCTGAAGTCAAAATTAAAAAATTCAAAATTGCGGCTCTAATATGGCGGGTGGAATTTTTTTTCTAAAACAAGTGTTTTAAACAGACAAAAGAAATTGAGCATCTAGGTGATGTTATATAGGAACAAGAAACAGTATTTTTGAAGAAAAAATTAATTACTGAGCAGTTTCAACAACAGAATGGCGACATTTTGTTTAAAAAAATGAATCGGTCATAACTTCTTTATTTTACTTCCATATCCAGTGGAAGTATAGTAACGACAAAAGAATTTTTTTAAATTTTTATTGTTCAAATAGGCTTAAAATGTCATGAAACGTCGAGATTTTAAGTTTGAGTGAAAAAAAAATTTCTGTCTGTCTGTCGGTCTGTCTGTAACTTTTTTTTTGTGCACACGTTTACTCTGGAACCGTTTATGATATTGACTTGAAATTTGGTACACATATGTACTTTAATGAGATCTGGAACTAGATTATATTTACATCTTGTTCCGTCGAAGGGTTGGGGGGGTAAATGTATAAATCAAGCAGGTAAGAGTCCATAAAATTGGTATTTAGTATATACAAGAGAAGCTAAGGTCTCAAAAAAATTTTGGCATTAGCCACCCCCTTTTTAAAGGGGATGAAAAAAAAATTGTGATTTAGTGTATGTACACGAACCAGAAACCTCAAAATATTTTTTACTTCATCCACCCCCTTATCACCACCCCCACCCTACTACCGATGTGGAGTATCGTTTTATTGGTTTTTAGGGTAGAGGATTTCAAATATTATATTATTAAAGTTCCATGAACAATTATTTCCACATACAAAGTTTTTTTCGTTGTGAGTGACTTGAATAGAGAATCTGGGTGTGGAAGTAGTGATTCCTTGGGCAGTGGTTTTTGTGATGTAGAAATAGAAAAAAAATCGTTTTAAGGTTGATTAATTAAACTAAATAGTTCATCCTAAAAACGGTCGAATGTCATCTATAAAATTAAATATCTTCGAAACTGTCAACCCTGTACTATAGTATATATAAAAAAAAACAAATTTATTCTGTTTATAAGCTTCATTTTTGATGTCCACTATATTTTCTCTAACTTATATTTATTGAGATATTTACAGAGAAACCAGAATTTTACGTTTTTTCTAAAATTCCTTTACAGTTTAAAATGCATTTTTTTCCTAAACCAAGCGTTGCAAGGGAACGAAAAAATTTGAGCATCTAGGTCATGCTATATGTTAACGAAAAACAGTATATGGGGATGTATATTTTTTTAATTATTGACTATTTACATTAACAAAATGGCGATGTTTCTATTAAAAAGAAACGAAAAAGTACATTGTTTCTGTCATAACTTCTTTGTTTTTTATGCTATAGAAATAGACAAAAATCATTTGAGAGCCTAATTAATATTCTTTAATTTTGGTTGTTAGCGCGTTTAACGTAGGTGTCATAGTTTCTGAGATATTTAGCATTTAAACTAAATACTTCGTCTTATGAACGTTCGGACGTCACATTTATACTATGTGACGTTCCAAATCTCCGAAACAACTCTACAGAAATTAGAAAAAAACGAAATTCATCCCCAATTTGGTAGCTTTCTTATTTGTCTCTGGCATGTTTTCGCTCAGTGTAATACCTTTTGAGTTATTTGATGAAAACCTATTTGAAATACCTCTTTTTTCAAGCAATAATCCCAATTTTCAAGTCGTTATAGCTTAAAGACTATCAATTTATGTGAAAGTTGCATACAACCTTTTCTTCTTAAAATTTGATTCTCTTTCAGCTCCAATGATTTTGTTTTTTTTTTTGTTGCCACCCCCTATAAATTAGCAAGCCGCCGCATAATATAGAAACTTTTCTTTGATGCATTTACTATTATGTTGCCAAAAAATGAACGAAATTCGTTTCATATGACATTATTCCGAAGTTAAAAGCTCTGGTAGCTGTACTAGACACCATTATCAGTAAATAAAGGTAGATCGACATCAACAAAAACAGTTACATTTATTAAAAAATGTATAGGGACACAAAAATGAACACAACCAAAATTTTGAAATTCTAAGAAAAAAGTACTCGTACTCGTTACTCGTCAGTTGTGGCCGCCAAATGTACTCGAGTAAATAATAATGTAAAGTACTTGAAAATTTCGAGTACAGAGTCCCATCCAAATAAAAGTACTTGCGAGTACTTGTTACTGAGTATTTTGGATACTCAGTACAATTTACTCGAGTACTGCCCAGCTCTGGTTACAATGCAAAAAGGAATGAAAATAACCTGTGGATTGAACCCAGTACACGATAAACAACGTAACCATGCAAGCATGCTCGCCACACAATACGCTTTAATCTGTTGTACTACCGTGCTGGTACCTACAAGAACAAAAAGCTTACTACACTAAACCTAATTATTACATAATAATTATTAAAATTATTTTTCGATAATTTTCCTAAAAATATTTCATCTATTTCAATGAGTTTATAATTTTTAATGTAAACTTTAAGAATACCACATGGAGAATTAATGAAGCTAAGAATTGGTCTTAAAGGAATTTTAGGTTTAAGGATTTCAATTTAATTGCTTAGCACTTTTCACATAGGCATTGCTATCGTTCGAAATCTGGAAATAACTAACATATAAATTTGATTATAAAGACGTGTTAAGCATTTCTAAATTGTTATTTGAATTCTTTTATTATTTTTCTAGGTAAAATATCAAACAATTCACTAAATGACAGCTTTAAACAAGATTTACTTTACCTCGAACCAAAATTTTGACGTCACAATCACAAACCTTTAGTATATTATACCGTCAATATTTAATTTTGGCTTAAATATTGACCCTTGAGGGATTAGCGCCAGGTTAGAGGTCAGCTGTTTCATAAAGCAAGGAAACTTTCCATGTAGTGTAGCTGAAGAAGTACTGATCCAACATTTTTCTCGTGTTTGTCTGTACATACCATATTAGCAGGCTACGGATGCTTAGAATGGAAAGCTATGTTAATTTTAATCCCAGTTTTGGTGAAGCCTAGTAGCATTCTGTGACCTTGACTGAGACATCTGCCCCTCTAACCAGTGATGAAGAAAAAGTTTCTGTAGACAACGTAACACAAAATATACTTACAGTACTTCATTAGCACTAGCATGGCTATTTCAGCAAACGTGACCGGCATTTTTACTCAAATTATTCTTTCCTTAAAGAAAAAAATATATAAAAATGCTGTCTTAGTGACAAATTCAACTTACCAAAATAGTTTGAAAGATATATGAAAGCTTTTTGAAACTTGTCAAAACTTTGATGGATAATCCCTTCAAATTATAGAATGGAAATGTTTACTGCCCTTTGCTTGAATTAAAAAATATACATTAACTAACTATATAACTTAATAACAATAATTACCAAAGGTACTGTCAGGAAAGGAAAGTCTCTAATGCCTACCTTTGTACACAAAAATATTTTGTGATTCTTAAACTTTTTTAAAGAGGTTATAAATATTTTTGTTTTTCCACCAATAGGAATTGAGTATGATTTGGTGGCAAAATTAAAATTGTTTATTTTCAAAATATAGCATAAGGATACATTTGGAACTTTGAACAGTTCAATTGCTAATTGGAAAATTAATTTATGTTTGTCAGAGAGGCTGGAATTAGAATAATTTTGCTCGAAGGAATGAGATGATGGGGAAAACACAATTACAAAAAAGTTAAATATGGGGAAGTCAAGCAATTTTTCCACAATTCTTTTGCTTGTGTTGACAACACAAATATAGTGTAGGAAAGCTTGTATATGTGTGTCTCAGTTAACCAAAGATACAATATTTTGAAACCTCTCAAATTTTATGGGCGGTGTATTCAAGGTTTAATACTATTATTGGAGTCAACTAGGATTTTAATGTGAATTGTCTGGTCAGGGCAGTTTTTCTATTTTAACGTGCTCAGGGGTCAACTTAAATTCACAGCTCAGTTTTGCAGTTTCTGCGAGGTCGGCGGATCATCATTTTCTTTGAATATCTCGAAATCTATGGAAAACAATAAAAAGAAGGAAAACGCTCGTTTTGAGTTGTACAATAAAAGTACATAAACTATAATTCATTCCAATTAGTATTATTATTTAAAAAAAATTGAAAATTGAGATTTTATTGCAATTGTTTATAATTTTTGAAATTGTAGTTATAAACAAATTCAAATAATCTCTGGTTTTTTTATGAAATCAAGAAAGGTAAACAATGAAAGTAGATTAAAAATTAAAAAATATAATGCTCTACTTGCATTTGGAGATACGCTGAGCTGAGATACGTTAGTTTTTACGTTTAGTTCACTTATAAATAAACAAATCGATATTTCTTCTTGAAATTTAGGCTGGTTATTCTCCAATGCTTATTATTTTGTTTCTGCTATTTGAATATATTCTAAAGCTACAATTGTTAAAATAACATTGAATAAAGCGGCTTTGAGAACATAATGCACATTTTCAATTTTTTTTATAACTTTTTAAATTTTTGTCACGAAAATGGTAAACCAGCCTAACTTGAACAACTAGCCTTATATTCATGTATACAGATGTGTAAAACTTTTAATAATATTGATACAGTAAAAAAAAATATTTCACTAGCAGGATTTGAACCCGAGACTTCCGCATCCTGAATAGTGCTAGTCCACAGCCTCACAAAAAAAGTGATCTTAACCCCAAAAAACACCCCCAATACAAAAAAAAGTAGTCTGTCCGGCGGACCATACTAGTGTATCCTTGTGTATTTTGACCCGCTGAATCCGAAACCAGAATCAGAATTGTCAGATTAGTTCTAAATACATAAGGATTTACCGCACAGTGGGCCAGAATCCGAAAAAGCTGGCCAAAAGTCGAAAAATCGAGTTTCAAATTTAGGACTTTCTTGTCCCAGAACGTTTAGTAGATGACCCCGGGTATAATATAAACCGGTCCCTCGGAACCGACATCCCCCGAGCTCTTTGTAACTTCATTCCGAATGTGACAGTCACACGAAGTGCACCGAGCTGTTTATTTCATGCATGTTGTAGTAGTTACAGAAAGTGCTGTAAAAATTTAGAAAATAGTGGCATTAAAATACATTAAAATGGATTCTCCTCCACAAGGTATGTATAATTAAATGTCGAATGTGAAATTTCGTAATTATTAATTTATAGAAAATTATTAACATTCAATAGGAGGTGGTTTTTTCACAGAATATAGAAACCATTTTTTTCTTTATCAAGAAAAAAGTTTATGTTTCGTTCACACTCGTTCAATGGGGGTTTTTTAAGTTGTCCATTGAACATTCTTCTAAAAAATATGTAAAAAATGGGCTTTAGGAGCCACTATTGTTTTTGTGATTGTTTTTCTGACACAGTGCAAAATACAGCAACGCGTTAACTTTGGTTTATAGTGCTGTTTTAGCATAAAAATTCCATTTAAACGTAACAATTTTCAATATTTATGTGTTATAAACAATTTTTGAAAAATTAAAGCATTTTGTTATGTCAAAAATAATTATTGAAAAATTATTAATTTTTTAAATTTTCAATTGAAATCATTAACTTTTCTCAAATGTTTGTCACCATATTGGAGCCGCCATTTTGTTTTTGAAAAAACTATTACCAAATTCGTATTCAGCGGCCTCGAAAACCCCCGAATACCAATTTCCAATTAAAATGCCTTACTTTTCTCAAATGTTTGTTGCCATATTGAAGTCGCCATTTTGTTCTTGGAGAAAATATTATCAAATTCGTTATCAGAGACCTCGAAAACCTCCGAATACCAATTTCCAATTGAAATGACTAACTTTTCTTAAACGTTTGTTGCTATATTGGAGCCGCCATTTTCTTCTTGAAAAAACTATTGCCAAATTCGTAATCAGCGACCTCAAAAATCCCCAAGTGAAAATTTTCAAAACCATTACTCCATTTTTCGACTTTTGGCCAGCTTTTTCGGATTCTGACACACTGTGCATCTCATTAGATTCTTTGATATCCTGGAAAAGTTATTGAACAAAATAGATATAAAAAAAAAGGTAATACTCTGCGGTGACTTTAACATAAGATTTAATACATCCGACTCTACTAATTTGACTTTAACAGATTTACTAAAAATATTCGGATTAGAACAAACAATCTTTGAAAATACCCGAGTAACAAATTGCATTGATAATATCTTTACAAACTTTTCAATAGACGATTACAACGCGTTTAACCATGAACCACTATTGTCGGATCACCTAAGTCAGATTTTGGAGGTACAGATAGAAGTTAATAAAAAATTGTATGAGCACGAGAAATTAATTAGACCTATTACAGAAACAGGTAAAAATAAATTTCATGGAATTATGTCTAGCTGCTCGTGGGAGTTCATCACCGACCATACTCTCAACATCAATGAAAAATTTCAAGTATTTTTAAATACTACTCTACAGGCCTACAATATCTCTTTTCCTGAAAGGTTAGTACGCTTTGAAAACATAAACTCGTCGAAAGTTGCATGGTATACAGACGATCTAAGGCAAATGCGAAATCATTTACAATTTCTAAATGAAGTTTGCAAACGGCACAATACTGAGCAAAATAAAAAAATTAGAAATGATTTCAAACTAACATATAAAAATGCTTTAAAAAATAAACGAATCCAGTCAAATGATAGCTACATAAAGAAATCTGGAAACCCGGCAAAAACTGTATGGGAAATAATAAACTCCTCGAGGAAACAAAAAATGTCGCAATCGGAATTAACTATTAAACCGAAAGATTTCAATAACTTTTTCGTCAGTGTTGCGGGACGGGTTACTGGTGGTCTCCCGCTACTAGATATTGATCCATTACAATATGTTAAACAGATAGACACACCTGAACCTTTTGCATTTCGCGAGGTCACGTACATTGAGGTAAGACACATTTTAAATTCTCTGAAAAATAGTAACAGTAAGGATATATACGGCTTAAATATAGCTCTAATCAAAACTATAAAAAACCATATTATAATTCCATTAACAAAATTAATTAATGAAAGCTTACGGACCGGAGTATTCCCAGATTTACTCAAGATCGCGTCGGTTATCCCAGTTTTCAAAAAAGGTGATCCAGAGGACATTAATAATTATAGACCGATTTCTCTTCTCCCTATTTTTGCAAAAATTTTCGAAAAAATTATGAAAATTCAGATCACTGAATATCTAGAGAAAAATAAAATATTATATAAATTCCAATTTGGTTTCCGTAAAAATCTATCTACAACAGATGCTATCATTAAGTTTACCGATTATACCTTAGACTGTTTTGAAAAAGGATATTATTCTGCCTCCTTGTTTTGTGACCTCAGCAAAGCATTTGATTGTGTATCTCATGTCTTGCTGATCCAGAAATTAAACAAATACAACTTTAACAGGACAAGTATCCAACTTATCAAATCCTATCTAGAAAATCGTATGCAATCAGTCAGATTAAATGGAATATCTTCTGAGGTGTTACATATAAATTCGGGAGTTCCACAGGGTTCAATTTTGGGCCCAGTTTTATTCCTGATTTATATTAATGATGTGCCAAATGCCTTCGAGAATGTCAATTGCATCTTTTATGCAGATGACTCGACTTTACAAATCTCTGACCCTAACTTAGAGAACTTAATATTAAAATCTGACAATGTATTATCTAATGCAAAAAAATGGTTTACACCTAATGCTCTTGCACTTAACGAAGAGAAAACTGTAAAACTTATTTCAAGTACTCGCAATTTGAGAAATGTACCAAATAACCCCACTTGTACAAAGTTTCTAGGTGTCCTTATTGATCCATGTTTACGATGGAATGACCATGTTGATTATCTTGCTGAACAACTATCTAAAGGTATATATGCTCTTAGACAATTGTCAAATACAGTTTCGTCGGATGTATTAAAAACTGCGTATTATGCATTATGTCACTCTCGACTATCTTATGCCATTCTCGCCTGGGGGCATTCTTCTGGTAGACATAGAATTTTTGGTCTCCAGAGGAGGGCAATCAGGATTGTGGGTGGTTTGGGATACCGGGATGACACCAAACAACTCTTTATTTCACTTAAAATACTCACCTTACCTAGCATTTACGCGTTACAATGTATTACACATGTCCATGATAACTTACCTACTTTTAACACCCATGCTGACTTTCATCACTATGAAACACGTCGTAGAGATAACATAAGAACTGAGTACACAAGGCTAACTAGAGGGCAGACTGGTGTTAATTACCATGGTATTAAATTATACAACTTATTAGATGACCGTATTAGAGTTTTACCTAAACAAAAATTTAGATCCACAATAAAAGGTTTTCTGTTAAAAAATGCATTCTTCTCAAATGAAGATATAGTGAGAGAAATTGTAAATTGTAATTTTACTTAAACTTATGTTCTGTGATATGACAAACACTATATTTTTTTTTCTGTTTGATTTTATATAGCTTTTTATTCCATTTATTACAATTTCGGCCATTTTTACATAATTTTAAATCTATTGTATTGTGTTTTACCTATTTGTAAGTGTAACTGTTTGACGTGTGTACAATTTTTTATAAATTTTTAACATGAATAAATCTATCTATCTATCTATCTATCTATGGTCCGCCGGACAGACCATTTTTTTGGGGGGGGGGATGTTTTTTGGGGTTAGAGGTGAAAAAAGAGCCAATTTGTCATTTCTAACTTCGGATTCGGATTTAGCAGGTCAAAATACATAAGGATATGCTGGTATAATCCGCCGGACAGACCACTTTTTGTTTGTCTTGAGGGTGAAAAACGAGCCAATCTGATAATTCTTACTTCGGATTCGGTTTCAGCAGGTCCAAATACAGAGGATATACTGGTATGGTCCGCCGGACAGACCACTTTTTTTTTGTGCGGCTATGTCATCTTACCCACTTGGCTGTCTAGTGATTAAAGGCCGGTTTGTAAAAACAATATAACATTTAGACATATTTGGTGATTTTCTGATCTCTAACAAAATCGCACTTTTGGGTCTCTATACATTATCTTTTAATAATTGTAGCTTTCGATTTGGATTTTCAAGTAGCAGAGACAAAATAATAGACATTGGAGAATTACTAGTCCAAATTTCAATAAGACATATCGATTTGTTTATTTATAAGTGACCTAAACGTAAAAACTAACGTATCTCAGCTCCAAATGCAAGTAGAGTATTAAATTTTTTTTAAGGTTGGCTCTTTTAATCTACTTTCATTACTCCTTTACCGTCTTTGATTTCATAAAAAACCAGAGAGTTATCTGAATTTGTTTATAACTACAATTTCGAAAATTATAAACAACTGCAATAAAAACAGTTTAAATTTTGAAAAAAAAAAATCTCTCTCCGTGATCTTAAAGTACTTATAAAAAGCTACAATTTGAGCCATCGTACACATTTCTTGGTTTTGATGGCGGGATTTCACAAGGGTGCAGAGTTTTAGCAACAATTGTATATTTGAGCCGTTTTAATAATCATTTTGATTTGAAATTTTAAGTAATGATTGTACTTTATAAGAGCTATATTTCTTCAAATTTCATTGAATATTATCCATTATTTTTGAAATAACAGTGATTTGTGTAGAAACGGATAATTTTGGAATATTCAATTTTTTTTTAAATAATACAATTGGAATGAATTATGATTTATGTACCTTTATTGTACAGCTCATAACGAACATTTTCCTTCTTTTTGTTGTTTTCTATAGGACTTATATATTTCGAGATATTCAAAGGAAACCCATAGAAAACACGGTCTAAAAAATTAAATTGTTTAGATAAACAATACGCCGACTTCGCAGAAACTGCAAAACTGAACTGTATACTTAAGTTGATTCCTTGAACACGTTAAAACAAAAAAAATTGCCCTAGTCCTAATTTGACTCTACTATACAGGGTGTAATGCAACTTACCCGAAAAATTTTAACCATACATGCACTTTTAAGTAAGAAGTCGACTTCTTAAAATTGTTTTTTAAGAAGTCGACTTCTTATTTAAAGGCGCATGTATGGTTAAAATTTTTCGGATAAGTTGCGTTACACCCTGTATACAAGATTTAAACACTGTGATTTAAAAAGGTTTTCTGAATAATTCTTTAAAAATGTGTCCAAGATAAAAGCAAGGTTGTGTCAGGCTCCTAGATGGGTCATACATAAATAATGACCTTGAGACAATTTAGTGTCTTCTCGAGGCTCATTTCCCAGGGTCAGTGATTCATGAAACAAAGCCCTCGGCAGCTCCAGCATTGAACACTTATAATAAAAGTTTGCTTGGTTATGATTATTAATTGAAATGACCAATATATCAAGCGGTACATGTCATCGCTAGTGGTATTCTGACGTCACAAAGTGCGAGTACCAACTTAAAATTAGAACAACGAACAAATTCCGTTTACATATATGGATCACCTAAGTTGGCATTGTGTAAAAACTTTGTTGTCAGAAACGTGATACAAATTTGTACACTATAAGATTGCCTCATAACTCACGGACCCCACCAAAAAATGTCATTAGCCAATGAGCAGCTGGTGTGGAATCACACCAGATGCAGGGCCTGATTCAAAATATTGTAAGAATTTGTGTTATATTAAGCAAAGAACTCTTAACTGGAACGAGCTCGCAATGACCCGCTTGAGGTAGGGGTCATTATCCTCACATTTTGAGTCACTGCTTTGCATGGCGGTAATCAAGATAAGTTGTAGAATGTAACACTACAGATCATAGTATACTTCAAACCATATTTCGAGCAAGTACGGACCGTCCTTCTAGAGTGAGATAACTGCTCCGCTACTGCGTGTTAGAAAAACAAGGATAGTCTGACTTTTCATCGCCGCACTCACGTCTCGCCCAAAAGCAGAATATCTACAAATCTTGCATGTGATATACGAGACGACGTCACCATGGTCATTAACCAATGAGGTGATTTTTCGAAATCATTCAAATATTTGAATTTTAAGCCGATTTGTTTATTAAATATTTATTCTAATCTAACGATTTAATTAATATGAATGCGTTTAGGCTATCATATTTAACCTTCATATTAATGCATCATTCGCAGTGAATTGTTATATATGGAAAACACCCTATTACAAAACTAGACTCCTTTGAAAATCGTCATCACTTAGTTCTTGGTGAATGTGATATGCATGAAACTTATTTTTACTTCCACATCCAGTGGAAGTATAGTAACGACAAAAAAAATTTTTAAAATTTTTATTGTTCAAATAGGCTTATAATGTCATGAAACGTCGAGATTTTAAGTTTGAGCGAAAAAAAAAAATTTCTGTCTGTAACTTTTTTTTTTTTGCACACGTTTTCTCTGGAACCGTTTGAGATATTGACTTGAAATTAGGTACACGTATGTACTTTAACGAGATCTAGAACTAGATTATATTTTCATCTTGATCCGTCGAAGGGTTGGGGGGTAAATAGGTAAATCAAGCAGGTAAGAGTCCATAACATTGGTATTTAGTATATACAAGAGAAGCTAAGGTCTCAAAAAAAATTTCGGCATTAGCCACCCCCATTATTAAAGGGCATGAAAAAAAAAATGTGATTTAGTGTATGTACAAAAACCAGAAACCTCAAAATATTTTTTTACTTCATCCACCCCGTACCACCCCCACCCCACTATCGTTGTGGGGTATCCTTTTATGGGTTTTTGAGGTAGAGGATTTCAAATATTATATTATTAAAGTTCCATAAACAATTATTTCCACATACAAAATTTTTTCGTTGTGAGTGACTTGGGTAGAAAATCTGGATATGGAAGTAGTGATTCCTTGGGCAGTGTTTTTTTTTTTTAAGATTTGATCAACGTCTACTTATTTCTACTAATGAACCCACTTCTGTTGATTTTACTGACAGACATTGGAAATACAATATATGGACACAATTACATGTAATGATACATCTATCAAAAGGCAGATGTTCGCTGTTCCTGAAGATTTGAGGAACTATGTTTCTCCACTCAACTACATGCATGTAGCAAAAATTAATAAAAAAAAATCATATCTCTCAAAAGTCTCTCAAACAAAAATAAATATGTCCGAGACTGCCCTTAATGGCATCTAGCCTTTCTTTATTCCATTCGGCTAAAACATACACATAATATCTTGTATGATTTACGTGCCTGAATTATATTCCAACCTTCAGAAGCACAGTCATTCATGACTATACGTGTGAAAATTTGCACCTGGCGAGGTGCCCTGGACACACAACTACAAACCTAATAAAACATAGTCACAGGTGCGAACTTCTGAGTGCTCTAGCAGTTACACAGGACTGATTTTACAGTACTGTACCTGTGGAACTTTTTGATCCTCTGTTGCTGCGCTACATTCCTAGCCATGTCTCATAATTGTACTGCGATGGCTCAAGTTCCGTAAGAAACCGAGTATAGTTCTTTTGAACCCCCGACCCAAAAAGATAATTTTGACGCGTATGTTTGTATGTCTGTCTGTCTGCCTGCCTGCCTGTCTGTCTGTCTGTCTGTCTGTCTGTCTGTCTGTCTGTCTGTCTGTCTGTCTGTCTGTTTGTGGTTTCATATCTCTTCAACGGGTGATCCGATTTTGATGCACTTTTTTTTTATTTGAAAGAGTATTTTGTCGAGAAGGTTTTTGCCATATTAGATTTTGATGTTTGGTCGCTATCTTGATTACAAGCTTTTATTTAATTTGCCTTGTTCTTGTTGGTCAAATCTTACAACTGAATTTTAAAATAGTTATCCCCAACCGATTGAGCTGAAATTTTGCATACACGTAAGGCCTGTAGCTAGAAAATGCTTTAATGGTGGGCAAACAATTTTTCAGAGGGGGCCCGTGGGCCAAAATTTCGTTTTTTCCATTTAAAAATAGCTACCTCATTATTTTCTGTAGGTCGGGCGAAAATTATTCCAGGACGGGCGCAGCCCGTCCTGGCCCATCCCTAGCTACAGGCCTGATACACGTTTAGTTTGGATGACAATGCATGGTTAGCTAAGTGACGTCATTCCAAATCCAATATGGCGGACTCCCAAAGATGGCGGACCAGTTATTTTTTATGCACCCCCATGATATGGGTATCAAATGAAAGGGTTTGCTGAGAAGAATACGAAAATATAATGACGTCACACTAAATTCAATATGGCGGACGCCCCAAGATGGCGGACAAAATTTTTTAGGTTTAACACTATAATTTGATCGTATAGTGTATTCACTCATACGTTCCATTCTAAGAAATGGTGAAGGATTCGGTTTAAACTATAAATTTTATATTGGATAGGAACGATGCAATGAATATACACTTCTCCAAGAAATTAACGCACCACCAAAAAAATAACCAAAGTTGAAGTTATAGTTAATTTTTAACCCCCGACCCAAAATAAGTTTGACGCGTATGTTTGTATGTTTGTCTGTCTGTGGCTTTATATCTCTTCAATGGGTGATCCGACTTTCATGCACTTTTTTTTATTTGAAAGAGTATTTTGTCGAGAAGGTTTTAGGCCATATTAGATTTTGATGTTTGGTCGCCATCTTGAATTCGCCATGTTGAACTTCTCTAGAAATTGTCCGATTGAAGTAAAATTGAAAATGTTCAGACAATTATGGTAGCCGAATATGATTTCGGCCTCTTTTTGATTTGGTCATATGAAACTGGTGCGATTAGATACATTGATCGGGACTTTTTAAAAAAATTTTATTTTTTAACCCCCGACCCAAAAAGAGGGATGTTATAAGTTTGACTCGTATGTTTGTATGTTTGTTTGTCTGTCTGTCTGTCTGTGGCTTGATATCTCTTCAACAGGAGATACGATTTTGATGCAGTGTTTATTAAAATTAAATATAACACATAAATATATGTATAATAGAACGGGTCTTGTAAACCGTGTGCGAGAAGTAGAATACAAAATTGGACCGCGTCGGCTTAAAGGTTAAAAAATTCTGTGTGGGACTCGTGATATAATAATACGCTATGTTGTATGTATATGTTTAGTTTAAAAAGTATAAAATAAAATAAAATTACAAATTTAAAAAACCCCGACACAAAAATATCGACTAAATAACTAATATAAAAAAAAAAATAAATTAACACAACTTTAAAAATTATGAAATAATTTTGATTCCATATACGAACTCTTATGATTTATTCCAGCTTACATTTTCTTTATGTCCTCGAGATTTGCTTTCTTATACGCATGAATATGTCGGAGGCTGCTGTAAAGATGAACTATTAAATAGTTATATTCAAAACAGCAGTTCCCGATATATTCATGCATATAAGAAAGCAAATCTCGAGGACATAAAGAATCCGGATTTAAATAAATCATAAGAGTTCATGTATGGAATCAAAATTATTACATAATTTTTATAGTTGTGTTAATTTTTTTTTTTTATATTAGTTATTTAGTCGATATAGTCAGGGGTTTTTTAAATTTGTAATTTAATTTTATTCTTGTGGATAAAATAACCTCCCTTTTTGACTACTATTTTATTAACCAACCAATTAATAGTTTATGATACAAAAATTGTATGTTCTTTAATGTAATTAATAAACTTTTTATTTTTTAGGAAAATTGAATGATTTAGAAAATATGATATTGAAACCTTTTGGACTATCCACCGACAATTTTGAACTACATCAAAATCATAACGGTGGAGGATAATCAGTGAATTATACGCAAAACTCACAAACATAAATAAAAATATTTGATTTTATAAATAAGCTTTAATAAAAATCCTTATCAGCAATAGCAAATGTTTTATTTCAACAATAATAAGCATTTATTTCCAAAAACGTTACTTGTTATACCTGCAGGATGTGTAAATATTTTGCAGGTAGATTCTGATATGACATGATATATCGTTGGATAGCTAATTCAAGTTGTGATCTAATAATTAAATAATTTACAAGGTGTTCCATTTCAAAAACGTCTATAGTGTCTATATCTCGAAAACTGAGGCATGCATAATTTTCTTCTTATTGGCAATGGATTCTACTAAAAAAGCGCCTTAAGAATGTGTTACTCGATTTTCGATTCAACATTTGGTAATCGAGATATAGAGGTCATCAAAAAATGTCGATTTTCCAAAAACTCTCTGTAGCTCGGCAGTCGAAAAAAAATAGACGATTTGTCCCATTGTTTGTTTCTTGAAAATCGAGCTCAGGACCTATTATTTAGTCTAATCATTTTGATTTACGTTTACATTTTATATAACTTATCATATTCTTCTCGGCAAATCCTTTCATTCGATACCCATGTCAAGGGGATTGTGAAGAAAAAGGTAAGCCGCCATCTTGGGATGTCCGGCATATTCTTCTTTCGTTATTAACCATTATATGATACATTACATGTATATTGGATTTAGAGCGATATTAAATATAGTAAATAGTAAGTAAGTTCTTTATTCATCATATTAAGTCATACCTTAGTATGACTTATGAGCTAGTCAGTACAGAAAAAAATAAATTTCTCCACTCTTACAATTTGGTTACATATCCTGTCCTTAACGTTTTGGAAACCAACATCCTAGAAATATCAGTGCTTTAGAAAACGAAAAATTACCAAAAGTATTGCTTCCAGTGACATTTTATTAAGGAGATATTAGCTCGGAATATTTTTCTTGAAAATCCGCCCTTCCGGGCGTGATGGCCCACCACCACCCGCTGCACGCAGCGCCTCATTCTTCAATTTGTTTGGTGCTATCAATACCTCTTGATCCGGTCGGGTCCAATTTTATCATTAAAAAATTCCTAAAATTCCCAACTTTATTACTTCATCCGCCACAAAAATCATCAGGTATAATCTCACCTTTTTACACAGAATCGGGTTCCAGGTTTAACTGAAATATGATCAGCCGCATAAACCTAGAAATTATCAATATTAATGCACTGACATTGACACAAATGTTATTTCGAATTGAAAAACAAATACCTCAATACCTAGCCTTTAAAGGTCTTTCAAAATGTTGATATTAAATTCAAGTAGTTGTAGGCGGAAATTTATTATAATACTTTCTTCTGGAGCAGAGGGGTGTTAATATTATTTGTTCATAGTTTTATAGTAAGCTCTGTATTCACGGTTACTCAAACCGAGGGAGAGTGACGTACAATGTACGGCCGTGCTCTAGTCCGGAGACTGTGAATATTTTGCTTACAGGGTTTTGGGGTTTAAATTTTCTTCTAGTTTCCTGTCTTACAAAAAAATATTAAAATCACCAGTATGAAATAAAACGACGAGTACAAATCTTTATTGCTAACAGTATGAACATTCAGAGCGATAAGAGATGTTGTTCAAATCATTGTTTTAAAATAAGCTCTGTATTCACGGTTACTCAGACCGAGGGAGGGTGACGTACAATGTACGGCCGTGCTCTAGTCCTGAGACTGTGAATATTTTGCCTACGGGACAAGGCTTTGGGATTAAAGTTTTGTTTAATTTATTCTAACCAGCCCCTGCTCTTAGTGCCTGCTTCGACATTATTTTAATGTTCCACTGCAAATTCCCAACGTGACTTGATATCCTCTTCTTACTAACCCATGATCCTACAAATATCGATACATTAAACAGTGTTCGGAATTGAAACTTTACCTTGACACGCAATGCTGCTTCAAAGTCCAAAGGGATTAATAAATATAATCCTTTTATTAACAGTTAATAGATCCGACTTGCGAAGGCAGTTATCTAAAAATGATTACAGTTAGTTTCACAAATTAAATAAATTATCAACCACATATACTTACTTCAAAACCTTGTTTTCGACAGCAAATAATCGTGTATACATTTATTACTTATATCGCATAATGTTGAAATCATTTATACTTACTCCATCGAAAATATACCACAAATAAATATTGTATCATCTTCACTTCACTTAATAAAGGAGAAAAATCCTACCTTATTTGATGTTTTCACCCATTCCTTTTCACGTTCGGGACCTACCTGGAACAAGAAATAACCATGAAGCCAAGCAAGAAATATGAACAAAACTAAATCAAGTTTCTCGTTGAAAACGGAACAGAAATTTAATTATTTTCAGTTTTGAGACATTCAACAAAATATTATTTTGAAAACATCCTAAAAACTCTGCATCTCACTGGCTTGTTGTTCCAGCAAGACGCAGAGCTTTTGAAAATTTTTATAAAACTGTAAATACACACCTTTAACTCCTCTCCCTATCGCCAGTCGTCCCCATTATAGTACCATCAAAATGCCCTCCGTGTGTTTGCAGTCTGAAACAAAAGAAAAAAATAATTAGGTACCTGTTCATAACATACTAAAATGGACAAATATTAGCAAGATTTAGGAGCAATCTTGAATGAGAAAACAATGACAATATGTGCAGTGATACAATTTAACCCTTTCTATACGCTTTTCGATTTTTAATGTTATACCCCTGTACGCAAGAATGCAAACATTTGTGAATATACGGCTGTCGTCTAGTACAGCTTTTTTTAAAAGCTAGAATCTCATCACCTTCACCGTTATCGGATTCTATTTCAGCTTCTATTTCACTTTCATTGCTACTGCAGTCAGAGTTTTCATTTTCCTCCTCACTTTCCCCTGAACTTTCCCCACTTGAGTATACTTCATTTTCCGTATCACTCCCGCAAAAAATATTATTTGCAATTAATTCAAGCTCTTTTTGTGTAAGAGGTCTCTTTTTAACGTCCATTTTTATTCTAAGATCGAATTTTTTGCAAAGCTTCACGTCACCCGTACTCGATCGGAAATGTGTATACACACGACACTTGTCACTTGTATAGAAAAGGTTTTAAAATCAACTGATAGTCAAACAAGCTACTACAGTGTCAATGATTAGATGTAGGATGGCTAAACCATTTTAAATGAAAAAATTCACACTGAAATATAAACAGAAGGGCACCGTTTCTCTTTTCCTAATACAAATTCTACACTTCAGGAGGCCACGTTAGTAACCTGGGAAGTGACTAATAAACATTTATTAAGAAAAATTAAAAAAAAAATAAATTGGGAGTCACACAATGATATAAAAAATATAAATCATAATGCCTGACTTACCACTTAGTGTAGTGCATTGATGTTAGAGGGCCAGGTCCAATCCTACTGCATCTCCATCACTCGCACGCGGAAATCAGAGTCTACTAATTGCTCCTCTGGGCGCGCCCAATTTCCCAGAAAATACAATTACAGGACTTATCACTTGTAATACCCCCGAGCTAACTGAGATATTTCCAAGATACTTGCCGAGGATCGACTCTGATTTCACGACCGGCAAATGTTCCTGACAACTACTGGAGTAAGCAAATCGAGGCCAGTAGAAGAAAATAGCACAAATTGGCACAATCGTGCACCACTATATAAAAAAAATATTCCTTGATGTGGACAGTACCACAGCCTATGTGTTTTTTAAATGAGTTATTGTGTTATCAATTCCCCTCTGGTATGTGAGCAGTATCAAAAATGTTTTTTTTTTAAATAAATCTTCACTATATTGTTGTTGGCTATCTGGATAAAAAATATTCCCTTATGTGGACAGTACCACAACTTATGTTTTTTTTTAAACGAGTTACAGTGTTTCGTCAGTGGATATCGACACATGAAATATTTCTTTTCTTTATAAACCATCACTATGTTGTTATTGACCATCTGGATATAAAATATTCCCTACTGTTTGGTAGAGTGGTACATGCTTCGCCTTAGGCTAATTTGTTTTATTATCTCCTAATAATCTCAATATTATGCCAACACCAGTAGTTGTTAGGAAAATTTGCTTACTTTTAACTTCCCGTATATTTTTATTTACGCACTTAATCAGCACCTCTTCGCCAAATCTCTATCTTCCTTTGAGCTGCCTGGTCAGAATACTGAAAACAGAAAGATACACAATAATTAGTGAAATTAAATTTGATACTATTTATTTATTTATTTCATCACTCACATATTAGATATATCTGGTATATATTTCACTCAACTTTGCCCCACAAAATAGTTACGTTAATATTTATAATAAGCTTACCTTTTTACTGGCCTTCTCCATTATCGAACCATTTCAATGCCTCTGTGTGATTGCACGCTACAATAAGAGAAAAAAACTGATTAGGAACCTGTTAACGGCATAAGATGGTGACAAAATATGGACAAGATTCGGCAAGGGCGGATTTACGGGGGATAATGAATTACAAAGATATAAAAAAATTATTGGAGAAATAAATAATTTGAAATGAAAATTAAGAAATATTATCTTTTATCTAATAACATTTATATAACAATGAAGGCGGTGGGTCATTTTGCTAATAACAAAAGACGAATAACGGATTTTGTTATTTAATTAATGTAGTTTACTAAGTATAAATTAAAATTTTGACCGTTTTTAATTAGTTGTTTTCCAAATACGATTTTATTTTTATATTTTATGTATGTTTCATTTAATAAACTGTAATTACTTGTCATTTACTTTGTAGTTTCTCTCATTTTAAATAATGTATTGAAAACTATTTTCTCAAAATCCCGCAACTTATAAATGCCTGAAAACCTTACATTTACTGAAAACAATATATCTACTCTTCTACTCCTACTCGTTTAATGAGTTTGTTGATAAATGACAAAAGAAAGTGACAACATTCAGTATTGCTGCGAAAATTTTAAATTATGACTCACCACTTAAATGCAGTGTAGAGGTGTTCAAGGGCCAGATTTAGTCCTGTGGTATCTCCATCATGCAGGTGCGAAAATCCAAGCACCACTTTTCTGGACTCCAATTTAAGAAATATTCCTAGCCCAAGGCAAAGCGTGCACCGCTCTCAGGGCCTGCAGGGGCACGTGCCCCCCCTAAAACGAACTGTGCCCCCCTGGATTCCCAGATTTTTTAATAATTTTCGGACTGGGGAACCAATCATCATGTTTTTGTTCTTTGTTATTGTTATTAAGTAAAGGTATGTTTCTGTGCCCCCCGGCCTGGTCAGTCTAGCGCCGTCCCTGACCGCTCTATAAAAAATATTCCTTGATGTGGACAGTACCACAATTTATGTATTTTTTAAATGTGTTATCGTGTTATCAATAGTGGACATTGAGACATAAAATTGCCCCCGGTATGTGAGCAGTATCACAAATGTTTATTTTTTAATAAATCATCACTATACTGTTGTTGGCCATCTGGATAAAAAATTTTCCCTTATGTGGACAGTACCACAACTTTTGTATTTAAAAATATTGTTATTTGCCATCATGATTTAAAATACTTCCCAAAGTGGGCAGTGCCACAACCTATGTATTTTTTTAAATAAGTCACCACCATATTGTTATTTAGGGTTTTCCAGGACACTTGGGAAGTTTTTTCCAGGTGTAATAAAGAGACACATTGTTTAATGAAATGCTGGAACATATAATTCGTAATTTTATATTATGAGCCCCAGAAATTTTCACATGCCCCTCACTTTTTATGAAAATTACTAAAATTCCCTGATTTATCAATAAAGTTTCCGAATTCCCTGACTTTTCCCTGATATTTTAAGGCAACTTTAAATTTCCTGTTTTTTTCCAAATTGTAAATTAATTGTAGTTTGTTTTAACTTTCATTTTGTAGTAAGCTCGGCGAAAAGCGAAATATTCGGTATTAAATTCAAAATTAAAATCATTTTCATTAATAAAGTTTCTCGCTCTTTTACTTTGTTGAGATTGTTCTAAATCAACTGGTCTTCACTATGCACGATTGCTCGATAGTTGGCATAGAAGATTCCCAAGGTATTGGCAGTTTGTTCTTTTACATCAGTAGAAAACACTTTAATCCTATAATTAAAGTGAATTACTTTTCTATGACATATTTCATTAACTATACTTTGATTTTTCTAACATACCTGTCAGCTCATGTGTATCCGCTTCTAGAAGTCACCCTCCAGGGCGAAGATGACCCACCACCACCCGCTGCTTGCAGGGCCTCAAGCCATTGACGGTTTTATTCACGTATTCCTGAAAGATTCAAGAACTGTTTTTTCAACTGCAGCCAAAAATGTCATGTGTAAACTCACCATTATCTTGAGTAGTTTATTTCGATACTATGAAAGTTCACATTTTCTTCGACAGTGACAATTTGGATAGTTTCCTTAGCATCCAAAGGATGCTCTCAATGTAAAATCGTTCTATAAATCTGTTTCTTTGGTTTACTGGCTATCATAACTTCTTGACACGATAATGTGGGTAATAATAAGCGTCTAATATTAATGCATTTACCTGCAGATTGAAAAACTTTAGGTGTAGATCAGACGAGAGAAATTTTCCGAGTTGCCTCTAAATGTTTTAATTCTTGTACTGTTGAGAAGATTTTAACTGCTAAAATTATTACTGTGTTTCCTATTAGCTGATTTGTTATATGCTTCATCGTGAACATTATTCATGCGGGTTGGTTATTTAGTGCCATGAATGGTGATATATTTTCACGTGCACTGACTAGTATTAATAATTTGGTTGGTTCTCCATCAAAAGTAAACGTTAACATTCAGGGAGTGTTAACATTTTTTGTCATCAGTGGGAATATTTTCAAGTCTATTTATCAGACCATCGAAGATACTAATAAATTAAATGTTGCATTTCTTTAACCGTTAATAAGATTTCAGTTGACATCAATTTTAAAATCACCAGAATAGAATCCAATTAACTTCCAGTGGTATCACAGTAATAATATACAGCTGTGCTCTAGTCCACAGACTGAATATTTTGCTTACGAGGGTTTGAAGTTAAAACATTTGTTTGATTTATTCTAACTACCCTGTGCTCTCCCTGATTCTTAAAAATTAAAAAATCCCTGAAATTTACCAACTTTATTATTTCAACTGCAAAGAGAATTGCCACTTATAATCTCACCTCTAGCACATTATCGGGTTTTAGGTTTAACTGAAATATGATAAGCCCCATAACCCTAGAAATTATCGATAATAATGAACTGATATTGACATGAATATTAATTCGAATTGTAAAACAAATACTTTGATACCCAGCTTTCAAAGACCTTTCAAAATGTTGATCAGGTACTTACTTGTATGCGGAAATTTGTTACAATACTCTCTTCTGGCGCAGAGGGGTGTTAATATTATTTGTTCGTTTATAGTAAGCTATTGGGGTTTAAATTTTTTTCTAGTTTCGTGCTTTACAAAAAATGTATTAAAATTTAGTATAAAATGAGAGTACAAACAGTATATGCACAGATTGTCCACACAATGTCCTAAATTTGGATAACAAAAGAACAAATAAAGTATTATCTATCTATCTTTGAATATTCAGAGAGAGTAATAAGTTTATTTTTTACTATTACTATTACTATTATTATTACTACTTTTACTATGTTGTTGTTGGCCATCTGGATAAAAAATATTCCCTTATCCGGACAGTACCACAACTTATGTACTTTAAAAAACATGTTACCACCATATTGTTATTGGCATCTAGATGTAAAATATTCCCCAATGTGGGCAGTACCACATCTTATGTATTTTTTTCAAAAATCAGTCACTAAACTAACATATTGTTATTTGCCATCTAGATATACAATATTCCCCAATGTTGTCAATACCACAACCTATATATTTTTTTAAATAAGTCACCACCAGATTGCTATTGGCCATCTGGATGTAAAATATTTCCCAATGTGGGCAGTACCACATCTTATGTATTTTTTTTTAAATCAGTCACTAACACATTGTTATTTGCCATCTAGATATAAAATATTCCCCGATGTGGGCAGTACCACAACTTGTGTATTTTTTTAAATAAGTTATCAACATATTGTTATTGGGCATTGAAAGAGTACAATGCGTGTAGCATCACAACCAGTATATTTCCTTTAATTAATATTAGCCCCCTCATTATTGTTAGTGATCATTTGAGTAAAAAATTCCTCTCAATGTGCAGTATCTCAACTCATTTTTTTTTTTTAAGTAATTCTCTCTTCCAATGTTAATAGTCATTTCGTTAAAACAATCTCCCCCAATATGATCATCCATTGAAAATGCATCTATTTGTCAATTGTAAAGATCTTGGGTTGTTGTCTGCGTGTATTGAGATAAGACCAGAAGGATTACAAATCGAATTACTAGTAGATGTTTTAGTTCGCTTAATGTTGAGAAATTGACGGCTTCTAGAAATGTCACTGCTTTCCTTTGTGTATGTTCCTGAACGTTAATTGTAGTTTGTTTTAACTTTCATATTGTAGTAAGCTCAGAGAAAAGCGAAATACTCGGTATTAAATTCAATATTAAAATCGTTTCCTTAATGAAGTTTCTCGTTCATTTTCTTTGCTAATAAACTGGTCTTCACTATGCACGGTTGCTCGATAGTTGGCATAGAAGATCCCCAAGGTATTGGTAATTTGTTCTTGTACGTCAGTAGAAAACACCCCGTTAATCCTAGAATCAAAGTGAATTACTTTTCTATGACATATTTCATTAACTAGACTTTGATTTTTCTAACATACCTGTCAGCTCATGTGTATCCGCTTCTAGAATAGTCACCCTCCAGGGCGAAGATGACCCACCACCACCCTCTGCTTACAGCGCCTCAAGCCAATGACGGTTTTATTCACGTATTCCTGAAAGATTCAAAAACAGTTTTTTCAACTGCAGCCAAAAGTGTCATGCGTAAACTCACCATTATTTTGAGTAGTTTATCTCGATACTATGAAAGTTCACATTTTCTTCGACAGTGACAATTTAGATAGTTTCCTTGGCATTCAAAGGATGCTCTCAATGTAAAATCGTTCTATAAATCTGTTCTCGTTGGTTTACTTGCTATCATAACTTCTTGACACAATAACGTAGGTAATAATAAGCATCTAATGTCAATGCATTTACCTGCAGATAGAAAAACTTTAAGTATAGATCAGACGAAAGAAATTTTCCGAGTTACCTCTAAATGTTCTAATTCCTGTACTGTTGAGAAGATTCTAACTGCTCAAATGATTACTGTGTTTCCTATTAGCTGATTTGTCACATGCTTCATCGTGAACATTATTCATGAGGGTTGGTTATTTAGTACCATGAGGGTGATATATTTTCACGTGCACTGACTAAGATTAATAATTTGGTTATTTTTCCATCAAAATAAGACGTTAACACTCAGGGAGTGTTAATATTTTCTGTCATCGGTGGGAATATTTTCAAGTCTATTTACAGGACTATCAGACACTTATGAGTTAAATATTGCATTTCTTTAACCATCAATTTTAAAATCACCAGAATAAAATCCAATTTAAAGATTAACTCTGAGTGGTATCATAGTAACAATATACAGCCGTGCTCTAGTCCAGAGACTGAATATTTTGCTTACGAGGATTTGGAGTTAAAACGTTTGTTTGATTTATTCTAACTTCATTCTTAAAATGATTTGGTGCTAGGAGCACATCTTGATCTGTTCCTGCTCAATTTTATGATTAAAAATTCCTAAAATTTCCGAACTTTATTATTTCAACTGCAAGGATAATCGTCTGGTATAATCTCACCTCTTTAGCATATTATCGGGTTCCAGGTTTAACTGGAATATGGTAAGCTCCATAACCCTAGAAGTTATCGATATTATTGTACTGACATTGACATGAATATTAATCTGTATTGTAAAACAAATACCTCGATACACAGCCTTCAAAGGTCTTTCAAAATGTTGATATTAAATTCAGGTCAGCACCTTATTATCAATGGCCATCTGGATATCAAATATTCCCTGATGTGGACAGTACTACATCTCATGCATTTTATTAAATAATATACATTATAATATATAATAATATATTCGTACATATTGTTATTGGTTACTGGAAGTAAAATATTCCCCAAAGTGGACAGTACCACAAACTATGTATGTTTTTTAAAAAGTCAACAGCTTTTTATCATCGGCCATCAGTTCCCCCATCTAGATATAAAATATTCTCCGATGTGGACAGTACCACATATTTCTTCCACATTTTTTTAAATAAGTCACAGCCATATTGTTATTGGTCATGTGGATGTAAAATATTCTCTGATGTGGAGTGAACCACAACCTACGTATTTTTTTTTTTAGAAAATCAGCATCTTTTTGTCATCTGCCATCTCTAAATAAAATATTCCCCGAAGTGGACAGTACCACAACCTATGTATTTTTTTTTAAATCAACACCATATTGTCAAATGTACGGCTGTGCTGTAGTCCAGAGACTGTGAATATTTTGCTTACGAGGATTTGGAGTTAAAACATGTGTTTGATTTATTCAAACTATCCCCTGGTCTCCCAGATTCGCATCTGCAAAATGATTTTAGAGTGTTAACATTTCAAAATGATTTCATCTGCAATAATAAATTTCTCCATTCTTACGATTTGGTTACATTTCCTGTCCTTAACATTTTGGAAACCACAAAATCCTAGAAATATCAATGCATTAGAAAACGATCGGACTTGATTAAAAATTACCAAAAGTATTGTTTCTAGTGACATTTTATTAAGAAGATATTAGCTCGGATTATTTTTCTTGAAAATCCGCCCTTCTGGGCGGTGATGGCCCACCACCACCCGCTGCTCACAGCGCCTCATTCTTAAAATTATTTGGTGCTATGAACACCTCTTGATCTGGTCCAGTGCAATTTTATCATTAAAAAATTCCTGAAATTTACCAACTTTATCATTTCAACTGCAAGGAGAATTGTGAGATATAATGTCACCTCTTTAGCACATTATCGGGTTTCAAGTTTAACTGAAATATAGTAAGCCCCATAACCCTAGAAATTATTGATATTAATGAACTGATATTGACATGAATATTAATCTAAATTGTAAAACAAATATCTTGATAACCAGCTTTCAATATGTTGATATTCAGGTACTTTGTTGTATGCAGAAATTTCTTATAATACTCTCTTCAGAGGGGTGTTAATATTATTTGTTCGTAGTTTTATAGTAAGCTATTTCTTTCTTCTGAGGGGTTTTAATATTATTTGTTTGTAGTTTTATATTTTGCTATTTCTTTCTTGGGGTTTAAATTTTTTTTTCTAGTTTCCTACCTTACAAAAAATATATTAAAATCGTCAGTATGAAATGAAACGAGAGTACAAATCTTTATTGCTAACATTATGCCCACATTGTCTTAAATTTGGATAACAAAAGAACAAATAAAGCATTATCTATCTCTCTATCTTTGAATATTCAGAGAGAGCAATAATTTTATTTTTAATAAATCATCACTATATTGGATAAAAAATATTCCCTTATGTGGACAGTTCCACAACTTATGTAATTTAAAAAATATGTCACCATCATATTGTTATTGGCATCCAGATGTAAAATATTCCCCAATGTGGGCAGTACCACATCTTATGTATTTTTTTTTTTAAATCAGTCACTAAACTAACATATTGTTATTTGCCATCTAGATATATATAATATTCCCCAATGTTGTCAGTACCACAACCTATATATTTTTTTAAATAAGTCACCACCAGATTGTTATTGGCCATCTGGATATAAAATATTTCCCAATGTGGGCAGTACCACATCTTATGTATTTTTTTTTTAAATCAGTCACTAACACATTGCTATTTGCCATCTAGATATAAAATATTCCCCGATGTGGGCAGTACCACAACTTGTGTATTTTTTTTAAATAAGTCAACAACATATTGTTATGGGCATCTGGATAAAAACTATTTTCTGATGTGAAAGAGTACGATGTGTGTAGCAGCACAACCTATATATTTCTTTAATATTAGCCCCCTCTTTATTGTTAGTGATCATTTGAGTAAAAAATTTCTCTCGATGTGAGCAGTATCTCAACTCATTTTTTTTTAAGTAATTCTCCCTTCCAATGTTAAAACAATCTCCCCCAATATGATCATCCATTGTTAATGCATCTATCTGTCAATTGTGAAGATCTCCTTGGGTTATTGTCTGCATGTATTGAGATAAGACCAGAAGGATTACAAATCAAATTACTACTAGATGTTTTAGTTCGCTTAATGTTGAGAAATTGACGGCTTCTAGGAGTGTCACTGCTTTCCTTTGTGTATGTTCCTGAACGTTAATTGTAGTTTGTTTTAACTTTCATTTTGTAGTAAGCTCAGAGAAAAGCGAAATACTCGTTATTAAATTCAAAATTAAAATCGTTTTGTTGGCATAGAAGATCCCCAAGGTATTGATAATTTGTTCTTTTACGTCAATAGAAAACACCCCTTTTAATCCTAGAATCAAAGTGAAATACTTTTCTATGACATATTTAATTAACTACACTTTGATTTTTCTAACATACCTGTCAGCTCATGTGTATCCGCTTCTAGAAAAGTCGCCCTCCAGGGCGAAGATGACCCACCACCACCCGCTGCTTCCAGGGCCTCATGCCAATGACAGTTTTATTCACGTATTCCTGAAAGACTCAAAAACTGTTTTTTCATCTGCAACCAAAAGTGTCATTCGTAAACTCACCATTATTTTGAGTAGTTTATCTCGATACTATGAAAGTTCACATTTTCTTCGACAGTGGCAATTTCGATAGTTTCCTTGGCATTTAAAGGAAGCTATAATGTAAAATCGTTCTAAGTCTGTTTTCGTTGGTTTACTTGCTATCGTAATTTCTTGGCACGATGACGTAGGTAATAATAAGCATCTAATATCAATGCATTTACCTGCAGACTGAAAAATTTTAAGTGTAGATCAGACAAGAGAAATTTTCCGAGTTACCTCTACATGTTTTAATTCCTGTACTGTTGAGAAGATTCTAACTGCTAAAATTATTACTGTGCTTCCTATTGACTGATTTATGATACATGCTTCATCGTGAACATTATTCATGAGGGTTGATTATTTAGTGCCATGAGTGGTGATATATTTTCACGCGCACTGACTAAGATTAATAATTTGGTTAGCTCTACTTCAAAAGTAGACGTTAACACTCAGGTAGTGTTAATATTTTCTGTCATCAGCGGCAATATTTTTAAGTCTGTTTACGGGACCATCGAGAACACTAATAAATTAAATGTTTTTTTTTAACCGTTAATAAGAAGATTTCAGTTGACAACAATTTTAAAATCACCAGAATAAAATCCAATTTAAAAATTAACTTTCATTGGTATCATAGCAATAATGTACAGCTTTGCTTTATTCCAGAGACTGAATATTTTGCTTACGAGGATTTGTTTGATTTATACTACCCCCTGCTCTCCCAGATTCTCATCTGCAAGATGATTTTAGGGTGTTAACATTTCAAAATGATTTCATCTGCAACAATAAATTTCTTCATTCTTACGATTTGGTTTCAGTTCCTGTCCTTAACACTTTGGAAACCACAAAATCCTAGAAATATCAATGCATTAGAAAACTATTGGAATTGAACCAAAATTACCAAAAGTATTGCTTTCAGTTACATTTTATTAAGGAGATATGGATTATTTTTCTTGAAAATCCACCCTTCCGGGCGGTGATGGCCCACCACTACCCGCTGCACGCAGCGCCTCATTCTTAAAATTATTTGGTGCTATCAACACCTCTTGAACTGGTTCGACACAATTTTATCATTAAAAAATTCTTAAAATTCCTAACTTTATTATTTCATCAGCCACAAAAATTGTCAGGTATAATCTCAGCTTTTTAGACAAAATTGGGTTCCAGGTTTAACTGAAATATGATCATAACCCTAGAAATTATCGATATTAATGTACTGACTTTGACATAAGTGTTATTTCGAATTGTAAAACAAATACCTCAATAACAAGCCTTTAAAGGTCTTTCAAAATGTTGATATCAAATTTAAGTAGTTGTAGGCAGAAATTTATTATAATACTTTCTTCTGGAGCAGAGGGGTGTTAATATTATTTGTTCGTAGTTTTATAGTAAGCTCTTTATTCATGGTTACTCAGACCGAGGGAGGATGACTTACAATGTACAGCCGTGCTCTAGTCCAGAGACTGTGAATATCTTGGGTTTAAATTTTCTTCTAGTTTCTTGTTTTACAAAAAAATAAATTTCTTACGATTTGGTTGCATTTCCTGTCCTTAACACTTTGAAAACCACAAAATCCTAGAAATATCAATGCATTAGAAAACAATCGGAATTGATTAAAAATTACCAAAAGTATATATTGCTTCTAGTGACATTTTATTAAGGAGATATTAACTCGGATTATTTTTCTTGAAAATTCGCCCTCCTGGGCGGTGATGGCCCACCACCACCCGCTGCACGCAGCGCCTCATTCTTAAAATGATTTGGTGCTATCAACACTTCTTGATCTGGTCCGGCATAATTTTATCATTAAAAAATTCCTAAAATTCCCAACTTTATTATTTCAACCGCCACAAAAATCATCAGGTATAATCTCACCTTTTTACACAAAATCGGGTTCCAGGTTTAACTGAAATATGATCAGCCCCATAACCCTAGAAATTATCGATATTAATGCACTGACATTGACATAAGTGTTATTTCGAATTGTAAAACAAATACCTCAATACCAAGCCTTTAAAGGCCTTTCAAAATGTTGATATTAAATTCAAGTAGTTGTAGGCGGAAATTTATTATACTTTCTTCTGGAGCAGAGGAGTGTTAATATTATTTGTTCGTAGTTTTATAGTAAACTCTGTATTCACGGTTACTCAGACCGAGGGAGGGTGACGTACAATGTACGGCCGTGCTCTAGTCCAGAGACTGTGAATATTTTGCTTACGGGGTTTTGGGGTTTAAATTTTCTTCTAGTTTCCTATATTACAAAAAAATATTAAAATCATCAGTATGAAATAAAACGAGAGGACAAGTCTTTATTGCTAAATGTATGAACATTCAGAGAGATAAAAGTGTTGTTTAAATCACCGTTTTAAAATAAGCTCTGTATTCACGGTTACTCAGACCGAGGGATGTTGGCGTACAATGTACGGCATGCTCTAGTGAGAGACTGTGAATATTTTGCTTACGGGACAAGGCTTTGGAGATTAAAGTTTTGTTTAATTTATTCTCACCAGCCCCTGCTCTTAACGCCTCCATCAACGTTCTTTTAATATTCCACCACAAATTCTCAAATTTTGCTCGATATCCTCTTCTTACCACCCAATGATCCTACAAATATCGATACATTAAACAGTGTTCGGAATTGAAAGTTTACCTTTTGACACGCAGTGCTGCTTCAAACTCCAAAGGGATTAATAAATATCATCCTTTTATTAACAGTTAATAGATCTGACTTGCGAAGGTAGATATCTAAAAATGATTACAGTTAGTTTCACAAATTAAACAAATTATCAACCACATATACTTACTTAAAAACCTTGTTTTGACATCAAGTAATCATGTACACTTTTATTACTTACATCGCATACTGTTATTTTGAAATCATTTATACTTACTCCATCAATAATATACCACAAACAAATTTTGTATCACCTTCACTTCACTTAATAAATGAGAAAAATCTTACCTTATTTGATGTTTTCATCCATTCCTTTTCACGTTCGATACTTACCTGGAACAAAAAAATAACCCATGAAGCCAAGCAAGAAATATCGACAAAATAAATCAAGTCTCTCGTTAGAAACGGAACAGAAATTTAATTATTTTTATTTTTGAGACATTCAACAAAGTATTTTTTTAAACACCCGATAAACTCTGCGTCTTACTGGTTTGTTGTTCCTAAAAGACGCAGAGCTTTTAAAAAAATTTATAAAACTGTAAATACATACCTCTATCTCGTCTCCCTATCGCCAACCATCCCCATTATGATACCATTAAACACCTCTATGTGATTGCACTCTGAAACAAGAGAAAAAAATTATTAGGCACTTGTTCACAACACACTAAAATCTCAAAATATAAGTAAGAATTCGGAACAATTTTTAATGAGAAAACGATGCCAATATACACTCTGATAGAATTTAAAATCGACTGATAGCAATAACCTACACGTCAAAGATTAGATGTGGGATGGTTAAACTATTTTAAACGTTAAGATTTCCTATCCAAATCTCTTATAATGAAAAAAAAAAAATGGATACTAGCACTCCATTGTGTGGAAATAATTGTTCATAGAATTTTAATAATATAATATTTGAAATAGTCTACCCCAATAAATTCATAAAACGATATGCCACATCGGTGGTTGTGTGGGACCATAGTAGGGTGACTGAAGCAAAAAAAAAATTGAGGCGTTTGCTTTTTGTACACACACTACAACACAATTTTATTTTTTGCCCACTTTAATAATGGGGTGGTGGTGGAAATGGGGATGGTAGTGTAGGTAGTTGAACAACAAAATTTTGAGACCTTGGCTTCTCGTACATACACTAAATCCCAATGTTATAGACTCTTAGGTGCTTGCTTTACATGGTGATCTTATTTCTATTCCCAACCACAGAACTAGTAACTTTAAACATTGTTTTTATTATAATTGCTTAATTTGTTACAATGCTTTACCAAACGAAATTCGCAGCGTAAAAAATTGTCATAAATTAGTGAAGAAAACAGAGAATCTTCTTGAAAATGGGTACTATAATTTACAAAAATTTCTGCATAGAAACTAATACAGTTTATGCCTTCTTTGAAGATATTACTGTTATTGTTCCTTTTTCTTTTCTTTATTCCATTTTAGCAATATAAATGCTTATGACTAATTACATGTCTCTCATGTGAAATTTTGGTGTGAGCAGTGATTATTTACTTATCTTTATTATAAGTATTTTATATTTATTGTATTTGTTTATTTATTAACTTTTATTTATTTATTTTTCAATGTTACTGAATTGTATCATCTTGTGGATTATCTATCTATCTATCAAAGAGTATCATTATATTTGGATGTTCTCTCATCCACAGCAATGTCGGGAGACAATTTTGGACTATCGAGTATAAAACATGGCAAATTATTAACTAACCGAAAAAAAGAAAATGTTAAAATTTCGTCTTACCATTTGAGTCCATGGCATGAGGTCCATAAAAGTCCATATAATGGGAGATGTAAGTTATCTATCACTCGAACGCCCGCGACAATCAGAGTCTACAAACTGCTTTTTTGGAGACGAATCTCTAAAAAATGCCGACAGTTTCTAGCCTTAACACTTACAATATCCCGGAAAATTTCTAAACCGAGATATTGGAAGATACTTGTCTAGTGATCAACTCTGATTGGACGCCGATTGTTCAACCTACAAGAGATTAAACTGTCTTTTCGCGCTTTGCCTTTCGCTAATTTCAATGACTCTAACCCACTACTGATCTCAATCTGCCTACTCCAGTAGCCCACAGGGTTATCCATTTACTGTTAGCTTCCAGCACACTTGATTCTAACCCGGGTATGTCGTTTACTTTTCGCGCACTTGAATTTATACACTTTTGTTATGACGTTGGTTCATCCTGCTCGTCGTCTGCTTGCCTCGGGTTTATGGAAACTGAAAATAAAACATAACATAAGCAATTACATAAAAACATAGAGAATTTAATGGGATGTTTTTCAGTAAGTCTACAGGGTCCAGTTTATTTTTGGGCACGTTCATTATGATATCTTTTGCTATTGTGGTCAAAGATTTGTTAAATTCGGAGGGATTGATTTATACAGGGTGTTTCAGTTAACATTTCCACAGCCGATATCTCGGAAACTAAAAAATATATTTTTATTCTGTAAACGGTAATAGATTTCTGTTGTTAATGCCTTCTTCGGAAAGTACAATTTACTATTATAACATTATTACCAGAGATGGTGCTGCAGTTTAAAAATATGTTTCAATCAAGGAAGCTTTGAAACGTATGTCATTCGATTAAGAACTAAATTTTAAGCAGAATTTTCTTATTCAAAAAAGTCAGATCTGCAGTAGTTTTTGAGATATTTTAATTTTATTTAGAAGAAGATTATAAAAACCTGTACTATTTGGAGATCTACATGTGGCATAGTATTCAAGTTAGTTGAATAAAATATTTTTTTTGAAAATTGTTATTTTATTATTTTGCAACTAAACTCCGTATTTAAAGTTATCCTTATAACTGAAAAAACTTTTTTAAATAAAATTTTCAATAAAAATGTAGAAAAAAAAGGTAGTTTGCTTAAAGTTAATTTCATATTTTCTAATTAATAGAATACCCTGTATAATTTATCTTTAGTTTGACAACTGTTTACGATTTTTTAAGACAAGTAAAACTTTTTATAAGGAATGACTTTTTCTCGGCAAATAAAAAATAAGGAAGTTTCCAAGAGTGTGGTAAAATGTTAGTAAAATATTTTTATATTTATAGACAGACAAGTCAGTCCCTAGTCCAATAGCCATAACATAAAATCTTTAAAGAAAATTGTGAATCTTTTTGTGCCAGTCAATTGTAACTGTATTTTCTCCATTATTGCGTTAATGCCCTTTTGTGGGAGGCGTCCTGTCCTTACCAGGTTTGGAAGATGGATTCCGATGTATTAAATTTATTAGCTAGACAGGCTATTTTCATCCATTCTGCTATTATATACACATATATTGAACTTTTATCTACAATAAATGGTATTATTGAACTCATGAAATTTCTTGCCTAATTTACTTTAAGTGAAATCTCTCAGACGTCTTCATGTGTTGGAACGACCACTGGTATTAAAGGAATTATCAAAAGACTTACAAATTGTTATTCAGAACATCGATCGAACCACGAAGATTGATGAGAGATGTTTTATAAAAGTGATTAAAAATTAAGAAGTGTGTTATAGTTTAAGCAGTGCTTCACGTCAATAAAGGAGAATCATCGGAAGGCAGTTGGATAGAAGCAGTAAGTAATCTATTGGTAGGTATAACTACTTTTTCTTATCTCGTCTTTTATACTGGGTGTCTTTCATAAATTGAAAAAAAAAAACTCAGAGTGGATGAAACATCTTGTATGGAGAAGGAGCACTGACAATGCTGGATATAGATGTATGTCTGCGTTTCTCCAAAGTGTAACCCCCTTCTGGACAGCCTTGGTTTTGGATTTGGGTGTTGTCTGCTATACGTGATGTGTTTATGTTATGTTTATGTTATAATAAGAAACTTTTTGAAAAATGGAAGTAACTGATGGCATGCTAATGATCAAGAATAGGTTGTTTTTGACATCATTAACGTATAGGTATACCAGAATTAAAACTATATTTTTTAATTGATTGAATTGACTTATTTGAATTTTTTATTTTAGTTATTGTTTTCTCAACAAAATATTAATTTTCTATGTGTAGTTTTAGACGTGGTGAAATGTGTACTGCCTTTAGACTTACCCAAAAATGCACCAAAAAGCCTGATGCATAAGTTATTTTGCCTGAGTTAATATTTCGACATACCTTTGAATAAATCGTAAGTACTAGTCAACTATCCTAAGTTGGCACTTAGCGGCGCAGAGAAAGAAGAAATATCGTCACTGTTGGACAGAAACAAACGAGCTTTTTAAGCTTCTTAAGCTAGCTAGCTTAAAAGAGATGTTTGTTATACTTCCCTGCTAAGACAAGATGTCGCAACTGCAAAAAATTAATTTTTGAGATTTTAATTGCATTTGCACCGTATTAGTGATCGTCACCACTATACAAAATGTAGAAGTCGTATGTAAAGCAAAACTAGTGAATATACATAACGAATACGTGTCGCATCTACAAAATAGACCTATTCACTAAGCTCAAAAGTCATATCCGATCATTACCAGATTTATTTGTCGTAACTTAACATATAATACAATGTTTTGTTGATACACTGATAAAAGGGACACATATTTATTTGCCAAAAATAAAAATCATGAATTATGAAATGTAGATGGCATAACATAATTCAGAAAATAGTTGATTTCTCTAAAATTACATTTTCTCAGATACGACTTCTTGTCATAGCAGGGCAGTATAGTCTGCCAGGATTTTCTGGCCGGCATTTTGCCTCTTCTAGAAATAAAGATAGAGACTACCTACTAGTCAACCATCCTAAGTTGGCACTTGGCGGCGTAGAGAAAGAAGAAATATCGTCACTGTTGGACAGAAACAAACAAGTTCTTAAGCTAGCTAGCTAGCTTCTTAAAAAAGCTTGTTTGTCTCTGTCCAACAGTGACGATATTTCTTCTTTCTCTGCGCGGCTAAGTGCCAACTTAGGATGGTTGACTAGTAGGTAGTCTCTATCTCTATTTCTAGAAGAGACAAAATGCCGGCCAGAAAATCCTGGCAGACTGTAACAAACATCTCTTACCGTGGACATCAAGTAGACAATTAAATTCTGCAATATTAAAACTTTCACTTTTTAGCACATTAAACTTGACAGTTTGTTGCTTATGTGTTTCCATAGTCAGGTAAGACATTAAATTATATTTATTTTATTTTTATTTACTTTGTCTCTGAGGATTGGCAACCGATCGGTATAAAAATCTATAGAATAATTTGAAACACATTTATCGTCATTGCTTTATTTTTCTAGAATTTTCACAGAGTCCCATTGGATAGAATATGATTGTTATCCCACACATGTTCACAAGTTTTTGACTTCTGGAATTCTTCCTTTCTAGCATAATCTTTGTGTTCATCAAGCCTTACGTTGAAAGGTCCAGATGACTGACCTACATAAGGCTTACTGCGCTCACATAGAGCACAATAAATATCATTTTTGTAATTTTCAACATCATTTACTGGCTTAATTTTTTATCTTAAGCCAGTAAATATTATTCAATTTTTCAAAAATGATATTTATTGTGTTCCGTATGAGTGCAATGAACATTATGTAGGGGAATCATCTAGACCTTTCAACGTTAGGCTTGACGACCAGAGATTATGCTAGAAAAGGAGAATTCCAAAAGTCAAAAATGTGCGAACAAGTGTGGGACAACAATCATAAAATCCAAGATTTTTGTACCAGCTGGTTGCCGATCCTCAGAGACGAAGTAAGTCAAAATAAAATAAACATAATTTAATATCTCACGTGACTGTGGAAATACATAAACAATTGTCATGTTTGACATGCTAAAGAGTCAAAATGTTGGAAGCAGAAATAGCTATCGCTAACTACGTTAACAGCTATCAATTTAATTTTTAATTATAAGATTATCATTTGACAATTTTCCAGTTTATAAATTTTTAGGTGCGAGACATTTTGCACTATTCATAAAGTATTAAAAACCAGCCTTTTTCTGATCTATTTAGCTCAGAAGTTCCAGAATAAAGTGGCAAAATACCTAATAAACAGTAACAAATTATAAAGGATGGCATGTCAGTATATTGTAGATAATAATATTTTTTCTATCCTTTTTAAGATGCTACAACATATATACTTTTTTGCAATTACCTACAAAAAAAATTTATCAACTTGTACATTAATATTCTTTATAGATTAAAAGATACCGTGCGTGTAATTTCCCATTAGGCATGTACATCCACGTAGCGCGATAGATATGACAACATAGCTGCCGTAAATTCCTCTGTCGAGCGGAGCATTCCAGCCTGTTATTTCATTTTAGCCAGCTGGCACGCGCGATGTTGTAATTTTACTCCCTATGCCTAGCGTTCGGCTACACGCACGGTATATGCTATAACAAATGTCCTAAATCCTCCATCTTGCTTTATGCAAAAATATTAAAAAAATCAAATAAAATATATATAAATAATATACAACCCCCAAATTCAAAGCCAAGGCTGTCTGGAAGGGGGTTACATATTTGAAAGACACAACATACATACTCATCGACATTTTCAGTGCTGAGACTGCCGCTCGAACCCTGTCCGCAATAGACAATACGACCAGCATTTTCACCACACAATACCGAGCCGACTGAACTAACGTGTCAAGACAGTGCGATAAGAAGAAGGCAACGTACAAAACTAGCTTTTAATAAAGTCGATTTCAAGTAAACTTATACGAGACCAGCACGATAAAAATTTTTCTTCGTAACTTCTCGTGTGAAAATCAGCCCCGTCTATCCTTAATCAGTGATTACATATGCCAAGATAAAACTATTTCTTTATTAATTGTTAATAATTTACTAGCGAAATTTAAACTGTAAACCAACTTGCCTGATTTGCGTCTCTTGCCCAAATATATATCGTTGGATAGTCGGACGCCCCTACTATTAATACATAGACGAATCGCATTATAATCTAGATATCCAGTGAATAAGTGGAGTGATTGATAAATGAAATGAAGTGAAATTTAAGTGATGCCAAGGCACATCTAACTTTTCGCACTCTACCCATATCATTGCCTCGTAACAATATTTATTTATATTAGTTCCCTAACAGCTTTCGAACGTAAATATAATCGTGCGTCGACTCGGCACTACAAATTTGCTTCTTTATAAATATATTTAATAAAGATACTCGTTAACAAAACGTTGTAAATTAATTTTAAGATTATTTGAAACTGGAAAGAGGTATTCAGAAAAATACTTTTGATACATTATTCATGTTTATACTTACCGCAAATCTAGCGACATTTGAAGTTGATGCAGCATTTTTCACATAATTTAAGTGCATTTTGTTTAATATTAATTAGAAAAATCACAAAAAAGTTCGTTGTTAAATGGCGCCAAGCAAAATTGGCAATGGCGAAAAAACAATTGTCGCGGGAGGGGGGGGCGTTTCATAACTTTTGACTTTTTTCGTTCATGGCTGCGTTCAGTACTATTAAAAATAAATAATATGCATTATTTTAATTTAATTTACTGTTAGCAAATTATTATTATTTTTGAGTAACTTGTATCTTATGTTTTAAGGGATGTAAACTGTAATCTATTTATGTAGTTAGTTCGAATTTGAATTTTCTGAGATTGCAAGTTTCCCACGCATGCGCAATTCTTGAATATCCACAGCTGCCCAAAATTTATAGAGTATGAGGTTTCCTAATATCCAGCTTTTAGGCGAGAAGTCATGCGGATATGAAAAGTCAGTCTATCCTTGTTCTTCAAACGCGCAGTAGCGGCGCAGTTACCTCACTCTGGAAGAACCGTCCGTACTGGCCCGAAATTAGTGATGGTAAGACCCGGCTCATTTGAGTGAACCGGGTCTTACCAGGTCAATCACTCAAACGACCCGTTCAGGAAGATTCGTTCATATGACCCGGTGGGTGCATGGTCATGGATTAGAGATGCAGCTCGCGATGAGATTTGTTTCGTTCGTTCATTCCCGTGCAGCGGCGGGTCCTTTGATGTATTTTCCTTTGTATTAAGCACTTTCCCCCGAAAATAATTTAGTGTGGAGTAACGCGGAACTTTTTTTTAAATAAATTAATAAAAGGTACCGACACTATTTAAAGTCAACATTATCAATTTCCAAGTATATAAATTATGACTGCATTTCATCTCGCTGAATTATGAAACATATTGAAAATAATAATATATTTTCTATTACAATTCAGAGCATAAATTTGTTATATTATACCTCCTTTTAAAATTGTATCTGTTGGTTCTCGTTCGCCGCGCACCGATCGTGAGTATCTTAGTAGAAAATACCATCCGAAGTTCCGTGTTCGGTCAGGTCATATGAACGATAGTGATCGGAGAGTGATCGAATCGTTCACAGGTCTTTTGGAAGACCCGTTCATTGTGGGTCGGGTCGTTCATGAACGACACATCACTACCCGAAATATGGTCTGACGTGACTATGATCTGTAGTGTTACATTCTACAACTTATCCTCATTACCAGCATGCAGAACAGTGACTCAAAATTCGAGGATAATTACCCAAGACCTCAAAAGCGGGTCATTGTGAGCCCGTTCCAGTTACGAGTTCTTTGCTTAATTTACATTACACAAATTCTCACAATATTTTGAATAAGGCCCTGCATCTGGTATGATTTCACACCAGCTGTTCATTGGCTAATGACACTTTTTGGTGGGGAACTTGAGTTATTAGGCAACCTTATACTCTACAAATCTTGCCTGCTGTCTGCGTTTCCGGTTCTGTTTAGGTGGGAAATACCATGAAGAATAGAAACAAGGAGTAAGCACGGCGTGCTTTTACCACAGATCAAACAAACCAGATGTTTTACTTAATAGTATTCCCTATGTAACCAGTTTCATTTCTGTCGTGTGACGTTTACCTTCCAGGATTCTGCGCAGAAGTCATAAACAGAGCAACCTAGCGGTTGACATGGAAGTTAAGACCAGCGAGTACAATATCACAGGAGAGAGTGTTTAGTACTGAAATCTCAGAGATGGAAGTCGTCATCAGCTACACCAGTGATATTAATTATTTTGGAATGCAGTGTATTCTATTGAAGCTTAGAGTTCTTATTGTTATACATTTAAGTGGTTTTTTTGAGTATTTATTAGGTGACTTTTAATTATTGTTACGTGTTATCACCTCCCTCCTGTATCTATACTCGCTGGTTAAGACTGCTTGGTATATGCGCAGATCACTACACAAATTCGTACCTTCCAGGAGTTGATTTATTATCTAAACCATGAAACGTCATAAGTGAAACATCTGGTTTGTTTGATCTGTGCTTTTACTATATGCGTAAAAGTAAAAGAAGTAAGCAGACACAAGATGGCGCTGTCTTTACAAGAACATTATGGTACATACAATTACAGGAATGCTAGTTCTAGTTACCAGAATGCAACTTGCAAAAACGCAAAAGCTATTCTTTGGTCAACATATTCAGACTAGAAGAAAAATAAGCTCTATAAACATTGACTAACTAAATAGAAATATTCGATTTCCAGAAGCCAAAGTACAATAAATGTAAAAGGTTAATTCGAAAAATCAGTAACTAGCTGAACTAGTAGCGATAAAGTGAACAATGACAGTGACTATTTACTGGCCCATAGACAGTACTATTACTTCTAAAATAAAAAATCAGTCTTGCAAAATACGCGCGCGTGAATGAGTCGATGCATATTTGGATAACTGGTTCTGTCATAGACAACTAGTGGTTTTTGGTTCGGTCATTTCAGACAATTGCGAAATGCGTATTTAAAATAACGTAACGAAAATAGAATCCATCTTTACGAGTAGTTCCAGTGATTTCTCTTCACCATTGAGTTACGGTGATCCAATCCATTGGACTGATAAGACTTGTCCAATACCTGTTCTTTTTATCTATGCACATTTCGACTGAGTTGATTTTTCTGTTCTCTTAATTAAACTGAATCATTTAGCATTCGTGGCAAAGCTTTAAAATTGTTTGAATCTTATTTAATTGACAGAAAACATACTGTAAAGATTTTAGAGCAAACAGGCAGCTAAGTGCAGTCAAGTGCTCTGGATTTTTCTATGGGCCTCCCACAAGGCAGCATCCTCAGTCCATTATTATTTATCATATTCATCAACGATTTTTTTATTTCTAAAACGTCTAAATAAGAACACTTCTCAACACATCATATTAAGCAACTAATCTATGCTCTATACCATTTTTCGATTCAATAAAATTCCTGGGAGTTATGTTGGATGAGACGTTATACGGTTTCAGCATCACGTTGACAGCTTATGTTCAAAATTAAATCAAACTTGCTATGGCCTTAGAATTTTAGCAAATACGGTGAATTATATCTTTCCTAAGCGTCATGGCGCATATTTCTCTCTATTCATGAATTAGATTTTACAATCATCTACCTAGGCCTATTAAAAATGACCACGATTTCGACAAAATTAAGATAAAATTGATCAATTGACTATGGGATCTGGAACCGTGTATGATATTCTTGATTATTTAGACCATCCTTTTATTGAGATAACTAACAAATCTGTGTTGTGTTATGTACCAGTACTATATGTATTTATTTATTTATTCTTGTAAATTGTTTTGACTAGTTCATATACTTTTGTTTTATATCTGTGTATATCTCTGTATGCAGTGCAATAAAGTATTATTATCAATATTATCATTATATTCTCTACAGTGGCGTCAAACTGTTACCTCGTCTTCATCTTACAAATGTTAGAATTGTTTATTCTTTTTGATTTATTATCCCTCATTGGTTGTAATATTTGTAGTTAGATGTACAGTACAAAATATAAGTTTCATAAAGCAATGAATATCTAGTGGCATAGGTACAATGTCTGAGTTTAATTTTTTCGGCAAGGGATCTAGTGGATGAATTTAGTTACGCATTCGACCCGCAACGAGCGCTGAACTCTTGTATGAAGAAAATGTTATGGATTTGTAAAACCTTCGCTCTTTCTAATTCTCTTTGACCCAGCAATTAGGTCCTTTCCTTTGCACAAGAAATGTGACACTAATTTTGAATGACAGAGATGGCATCAATACGGATATCATAAGTTAAAAAGAGACCATCTTACACCAGTGCAGTTCAGTGCTACACTTTTAGTCAAAGGAATAGACCTATTTTCTGTGACGTAGCCTCAAAGCGGCCAATGAAAATGTCGCAAAACTGTCATTTCCATACTACCACAGAAAGTTGTGGATTGTTTATTTTTGTTAATTGTATCTACACTCTAATCACAGAGTACAGTAACTACACAGAGGCGAAAGCAAGCCTTCCCGCCAAAACCAAATTTGTATACGCATCGCCATTTTTTAACTGGTATATCAATCAACCTCACTTTCTAAATTCACTTATCATTGCTGTCAAATGGCGACTGACTGAACTTAAGAATTGAATTTTTCATAATAGAGTTTTTATGGACATTATGTCATACAAAATGGCCAGTTTTTGTTGTATTATTAGTTGTTGAAGTGTGGCAATCCGAGAAAACATCAGTTTTTATAAAAATAAATTAACGTCACAGAATTGTTTAGTCTTCTGTGATAACGTCGATTTACAACCAGAAGAGGTTAGGGTTAAAAGATTCTAAACATTGACATACTACACAATGGACTGCGCGTTCCTTATGTTAGAATGCAAGTGGAATGTTGTCAACATAATAGAGTCATTTTAGGCAACCCACATTACGCATTAAGGGCAAAAAGCTGCGTAATTCCATTAGAAACATAAGGTGTTGTTAAAGAGAATACTACAAATTGTTACAAATACGATTTTTGACTGGTTTTTAATTGAAAACAATATTAGTTATAATTGTTTATCACAAATATAGAAGAAATACAACCATTGTTCAAATTACAAAAAATTAAGTACATTTAAAAATAAAATAAAGATACCTACTAATTCCAAATTGTAATTTTAAATTTATGGCATATTTTGTAGTTAGTCTCTGAAATTAAACATAAATAAGTTATTTGTGAGGGTTGTGTGAATAATAAACATTCCCTTAATGCCCTTAATCTGTATTGCTGGTTGCCTAAGATGCTGACAACACAATTTTTTGGGACGCGCAGTCTATTTATAGTAGGTCGATGATTCTAAACATCGACTGTAAGTCGATGATTCCAAGCAATTAAAAGGAATTATTTTACTGGAATATTCCAAGTATTTTATTAATGGTAAGTTGTTACTTGTTAATTTAAGAATTTGATTTTTAGTGTGGATTTATGTTGCAGGAAAGTCCGTAATTCAAGACCACTATGATCCATCTAGTTAGATGTTTATGGGATACAACTTTAAAAGCTAAATGTGGAACTAAAAGTGCTTGTGATAATAATAACTACTGCTTAAGCAAACAATAAACAATTCATGGTAAAAAATAACACTTTATATTAATTTGTCAGCATTTTTAATAATCATTTATGTTTAAATTTTAGTTGAGCGACGGTAGAGCTGATGCTGAGGGAGAAAGAAGCTTAATAGCATTTTTTAAATCAGGTATTTCAAGAGAAAAATACACAGACTACATTAAGATATCTGATGAAGTGCTTAAATCAAAGAAATTTAAAGTATTGCTGTCATTGATTGATCTGGAACTAAACGTCCTTTTAAAATATATTGTGTGGTGTTTAAAAACCCAGTGTTGGGATTGTTTAACATTCAAAAACTATGAAATTAAGACTGAAAGTGATCCTCCAGTCAGTGAACACATAAATAAAGTCCGAATGGGTTTTGAAAGTGTCAAATTGTAGCAAATATTCTTTGAATTATGTAATTACAAATGTTACTTATTATTACTTAGATATTAGTATGTGTATAATATAATCATTTATTTTTTATTGCAATATAGATCTTTCTTTATATCTCCAGTAAGTTTCTTGTTAATTCTTCTTCTGAGTATTAATGGAACGTTGGATAATAAATAATTTGATATTTAGTAAATATATTTTGTTTTACTTTCAGTTAGATGCAAAGATGCATGTATATATAAGTTCTACATAATCGACTATTTTAATTTACTGCTAACAACAATAATACAAGTGATAAATAAAATATAATAAAAAGTGAATATATGTATTTAATAAAATACAAGGGATATTTAACAATTGACCTACCTACATAAAATAATAAAATACGTGTTAGACATATTATACAGTATCGGAAAGTTCTACCGTTGAGATTGCATAGTTTCAACGACTTAACCGACTGCCTACAATAAAGGCGTCTACCAGTACCCTAGCAGAGGCAAAGCAGACACGTCCCTTAATGTACATCATTGCTTGCTTTGCTCTCGCTTGCTCTCAAACGCTTTCCGATACTGTATAACATTAACAAGACACGATAAAAAGAAGTTTTTGTACAAATTACAATGGTTTGTATAGTTCCATCTATAGGTATATCATAGGCAAGAGGTCAAAAACTGGAAGACGTGTACACCTTTTTACATATTTCAAGTAGTTTAATACTCCAGATCTTCATTGTTTACTTTATATGGTATTTTTCACAGAATTTATAACATTTATAACCTTCGAACATAGCCACCGTGTTTACTGCTAAAAAACTGAAAGGAAAGACTGATGGGTAGTGAACGATTTTGTCTAGATTAGTAACACAGTCACAATGAGTAATCCAAGGAGTCGATGGCTTTTGTTGAAGATGCTACGCTAAGAGTTCATAACCTGAAAAATGAATTTGCATGTTGGCAATTATTCATTAAGCAATGTTTAATCAGGTAAGCATATATTGAAAAAAAAGGTTGATCATCGACAACTAAGTCTTACCTTTGCAAAAAGCTTTTATCCTGCAAATTTCTTGGAGAATACTTCTTACACCCAACCGCATATACCTTCAAGATTTTTGAGTGCCTTGAACTCATCCTTTTGTCTACGCATTTCTCTCAAAAACCAAGCAATTCTCAGTATATTATGAGATATTTACACCAACATTTGTACTAGTCATTCACCATTTCTCAAAACGTTAGCGATTTATTGTCAGATTTGATAATACTTTCACATGATTCACATTTTCTCTCCAAGCTGATTCAATATTATTCAATTCTCGCCAAATTATATAATATTTTATTTTGTAGGTTTCTCAGCGATTGTCAACTAAAATACTGGAATATATATAAATCTTCCTTTTTGGCTTACATTCTGAAAGTATAAAACATCCTATTAAATTTTCATCATTTCGAACACATTATAATACTTAACTATAATTAAATAGGTATTCAATCAGTCAGATACGTTTTTCATAACATGAAGTTTAAAAGGTTATGTTATATTTTTATACATTTCTTTCTACTCACTTTATTTATATAGTCTGGAATGAAGACACTCAAATAGCGCTGAACTAAATAGAAAAAACAAAGATTCACGTTCAAAATATTTCATAGAGCCACTAACAATAATTATTATTTAAATATTTGAGAAATAAAAACTAATAAAGCTTGGTTGCTGTGTGTGTTGCTTGGGTATTTGCTTTGCTTTAGCCAATAGCCAATTTGGCCGGCGCCTTATTTAAATATATTAGAAGGTATATAGTTTTTTTGAAAAATACATTTCCTTGGTAAGGAAATTAGAATACTCCTTCGTCACATTATAATAATATTTTTAGCTCGAAATCGAAACAAAAAAATATCAAGTGGTATCATTATGGCAATTATAATAATTACATTTCAGAAAATTTGCTAGGGCCTAACTCAACTGAAAATAAACGAAGTTTATAAACAATTCAAATGGTAATATTTTTCTATCCAAATTGAAAAACATTTTTTCTTCAGTGTATCCTTAAATGTAGGGTACAGAAAAAATTTAAAAACATATTTCTCTCAGTGTAGACGTAACTGGTACTCAAGGTCACGAAAAACGAGCCATCGAAAATCAAAGGAGCCGACAAAGCCTTCGCCTCTGTGTAGGTACTGTACTCTGTGCTCTAATCGTTATTAGATAACTTTTGAATATTTTACGCTGCTCCCCGGCAACCCCACAATCGGTGCCTATTGTTCAGGGTTACTCTGGTAATTTTGAATTTCCCGCAAATTCATAGGTCAAATGATTAGCTTTGCATCGTTTTTTTTGTACCTAAGCGAGAGTGGCAGGTGTAAGGTCATGAACCTTGTCCAATGTATTCTTATTTAAAATTCAATGAAAGGTCGAGTAAAGTCGTGATATAGTTTTCATAGCACCACAATGGTTAACAATATTTAATTTAAAATATCTCGAATAAGGAAAATCAATGAAAATTTAAAGTGCTAGGTATATCACTGTGTGTTTACAAAATAAATAATTTATAAAATGGATATGGAGCAGAGCATAAAAACCGAAATGTTAGGCGATAAAAATAGAAACAACTCAAATAATATGTGCCTAACTGTTGAACTGTGTGTTGTTTGTGGTGATAGAGCTTCAGGAAGGCATTATGGGGCTATTTCATGCGAAGGCTGTAAAGGATTTTTTAAAAGATCTATTCGAAAACAACTTGGATATCAGTGCAGAGGAAGTAAAAATTGCGAGGTTACCAAACACCACAGAAATAGATGTCAATATTGTAGGCTTCAAAAGTGCTTAGCGTGTGGAATGCGAAGTGATTGTAAGTATATTTTCATCTCACTGTCAAAAAGTTTCAGAATTAATGAAAATACAAAAGAGACTGTTTATATAACTTGCAATTCTTTTTAAAACTTGAATACCTCTTCTTATATTTTTATTAATTAAGAAAATATCTTGTAGCTGTACAACATGAAAGAAAACCTATTATAGATAAGAAGGAGTATGTGAATAATTCGGAAATAAAGTTTAATCCAAACGCTTTGAACGCCGTCAACAAAATATTTATTCGGAAAGACTTGAACACAGAATCTGGACTGATCCCTAACCCTTTCTGCCCAAGTGAGCTGGGACTACAGTTTCTGAACAAAAGAATCGGTAAGTGTTGCCGTTTATTAAAATTTGGTCAGAATGTGTAAGATATAGTACTCATCAAAATATAATAAAAAAGTTCATATAAATATGGCTCCTAAGGGGGGGGGGAGGGGGCTACAGCCCTTTAAAAGTAAATTTATTGATGCTATTAATACATGGATTATTAACGTCAAGAAAATAGTCCTTTGCTCAATGACGGCAACAAGAGGAATTTAAAATATCTTTGTTTATGTTATTACCAATAGATTTATGTATACATTAAAAAACATTAAAACAGATTCTTTCTCTCTAAAAATTCTTGTGTGTACAGGGTTATTCATTATATATTGACCCCCCCTTTATTTCCCTTATTATTGGAAATTAAAAAAAAATCGTATAAAAGTTGTAGGGTTGTATACAGGGTGATCTACCATATACAGAAAATTTATCAGTAGGTTGTCCCCACCGACCAAAAAAATTACCTTAACGCGGTACGACCATTTCACTTCTCCTCCCTCTTTATCAGATTTGGGATGGACATTATTGACAGCAAACCTGGAGAAGGTAGAAGTGACTTTTATATTTATATATAACATATTTACATAAACCCATCGAAAAACAGAAAAACACCAAACTTCGGCAGCACTTTGTACTTGCCGGTGTCCTGATTGTTCGACCGAAAGCAAAAAACGCGGCACTTTGACTGCATCCGCCAACTTAACTTCTTATGCCAATTAAGGAAATGCAAACATCTTCGATATGTTCTTTCACAAGTAATCTTTGCAAGTTTTAATGCAACAAAAATTACTAAATTATCTCGGATCACTCTAAAATTCTGCAGGGACTTTCCCACATAAAAGACTAGTACACCATTTTATTTTCCTCATGTCATGGTAAATCACCCTGTATATATATATATATTTTAAATGCAATTAAAAAAACAATTGCTTGCATAGGTCACGTGATAACAATGAAGGTTGTTTTTTAAATGGAAAACCCTGTAGGTTTTTACATATTCTTTTAGATCTTTTTCCTTGATTTCAAATATATAAGTGTGTAATATTTCTTGACATATCGGACATTAAATATGCTCCAAACATGCATGTAGGTATTTTATGGTTATTGAACGAAGCACAGTAATTACTCTTACGCAGTAGGCTGTGACTGATGATACTATGACAACATTGTTACTGTTTGACATTTCGTATCATTATTTGAGCTAAATGGGTTACACAGAAGCAGAAAAGTTTTCGAATCATCGGTGTAGATTGACACATCCCGCTCATCATTTCCGAATGCGTTCAAACTCACCTTGAAGTTCTTGTTAAAATTATATATTAGGGGGATACGATTGGTACCCATTCCCAGAAGAGAAATTTGTATCGTAGCCTCTTCCAGAGTATGGGCATGTCTCGTAGCCGTGCTCTTTATATAGGGTGATTTATCACGGCATACGTAAAATTTATCAGTAAGTTGTCCCCACCGAAAGGAGTTAAAAAAATGAAAAATTAAAAAAATATGACCAAAAAAATTACCTTATTTTTTTGTAGAAATGCGCCGCCTATGACTTTAACCAATCTGACGTATCGTGGTACAACCATATCACTTCCTCTCCCCCTTTATCAGACTTGGGATTGACAGCAAAGCTGAAGGGGGTAGAAGTGACTTTTTGGTTAATCAAATCGCACTACAAAAATAGCAGAATAAGTCGAAAATACATTGACTCTATCAACAAGCAGATATGCGAGATATTTACTTAAACCCGTCGATAACACAAAAACACCAAACTTTAGCGGTACTTTGTACCTGCCGGTGTCCGTGCCAGCTTAACTTTTTATGCCAATTAAAGAAATGTAGCGTCTCCGATATGTTCTTTATCAAGTAAGTTCAATGCACTATCACTGACCACAGACAAGTACCAGTAGCGTATTTTTGCAAGTTTTAATGCAACTAAAATTACTAAATTACCTCAGATCACTCTTTCCTATATAGAAGACTAGCACACCATTTTATTTTCCGCATGTCGTGGTAAATCACGCTGTATACCATTGGCCTACAGATTGCAATCTCAGAGCAGTCCTCAACGCCACCTCCTCTATGAATAAGTTCAAGGAAGGGACGCAAAGTATAGTTTCCAGCTGTAGGCGTCGTTTTCATCATGTCAGTAACGTAGAGGTATGTCAATCTTTGAATATGCTGTAGTTGAGACTGTTTTTTGCCTTACTTTGGGCCACGAGACTATGGCTGTGTAGCAAAGCATGGGTCTTATTGCATCAGTATACAGCCAGAGGGAGATTCTGTGTGCAAAATTCTAGGACCTACCGTCTGCCTGCGACAATGCCAGAAGTCCGCAGATGCCTTGTTTATCTTATCTTCCATATGTCTCTTCCAATTTGGGGTGCGGTCAAAGACTAGTAAGTATATAATACTATAAAGTCGTGACACTTCGGGCAGTCCCATTCATAAATCTCCCTTGAGAAATTCGACCCTGGGCATTTAAATTGGAGTCTAAATCTGGCAACTCTGCAATGTGAACCTCGAACCGTTGCTGTGAAGGACATTAAGACCAGTATTGGCTCTATGTGATGTGTAATCGAGTAAAAATTTTCATGCATGTAACAAATATAATATATAAGGCTCAGGAGATTTATCTCTGTGACGTCAAAATCAGGGTTGGCTCTAGGTCAGGGCGGAAAGATTTTTAGGCAAGTATGACATAATATGTCTTACCTTTTACTTTTTTTAGGGAATTCCGTAATATCCAAAGTTAATATGGTCAGTTTATTATAAACACTCACTCGAAGAGGAGGTATTGGGGGATGTAACATTGAACTAACACGCACACGCACACCACATGTATTTTTCATTACCATAAAGTAACACACACTTATGTAATTCTTCGCGTCCTATATCGAAAATATAAGTATATTATTTATATTTCACAGCCTGAAAAGCACGAGACATTTTTGTATACCGTCCACTCTGATGTAACGGTTTCTAGGTAATTTCATGCTAGGTTCTTAGATAGATACGCACTTATGGCTAGATTTGTACTGGGCAATTGCGAAACTGCCGTAACTGTGATCTCGCATAGCCTACCCTTTCTCTTTATTAAATGTTGACGTAAATATCCAGAACTGCCGCAGTGGAGGTATAGTAAAAGGGATTTTGTCAAAGCAATATTTTACAACTTTGGCGGCGTCACCTAATTAAAGGAGATAATAAAACCGCATTAGTAAAAAACATATAAAATACAGCCATACACTGTACAGACGATCCAACTTGGTGAAGCCAACTTGTCGGTACGCTTTGAAGATTGCTGGAATTCCAGCAGACCAGCTCACTTTTATGAATGAGTTCAAAGGATGCCGACAATGTTGGCTCTAGCAAGTTGTATCATCTGTGGACCCCCTAATGTTGACACTCGGTCAGGGTCGAATGCCTTCAACACTGCAGTTGTAAAAGAAGTCTTCTAGATCAGTAAGTTTCACAAAGCCCCACTACCGATGTGGCATATCGTTTTATGAGTTTTTGGAGTAGGCAATTTCAAATATTATATTTTTTAAAGCCCTATAAACAATTATTTCCACATACTAGAGTGCAAATATATTATCAATTTTTTTTTCCTTGTGAGAGACTTGGATGGAAAATCAGAATGTGAAAGTAGTGATTCCTTGTGGAGCGGTTTTAACATTTTAAAATGAAATAAAATTCACTTTATCACGTTGTGCGCTTTTATGATGCACACGGTACATGGCAGTTTTATGACATTAATCCTTAACTTCGTTTGTTATGTATGATTTAATATTGTATAAAAATGGTTTATTTTCCTGTTTTACTGGGAAAAATATGTTTTATGTTGCCAGCAGCTTATTGGGTTTTTATATTTAATTATTGCGAGAATAAACATAATAAACACGCCGCACATATTAAACAGAAGGGGAAGGTATGTTTGATTCAAAATTGTTTTTTTATTTGCTAGATAAGCATTACATGTTTTTGTAAGAATCATTACTGTTTTTAGGTTAAATTTATCACCAAAAATGCATTTTAGCTGGCAATGCAGAATATTTCATCATTTGGTCGTTTTTCTGAATGTTTCAGTAGGTGTTTGCAGTATAATATTATGTCTATCTGAGAGCTGTCTCTGGCGCAGAGATAAATCTCCCAAGCCTTGATTATTAAATCCCTATGGTAATAGGCAATACAAATCACTTGTTGGTATTTAGATAGTAAATAGTAATGCATTTTTTAAAGTAATTTTTTTTTTTTTACTAAAAATACAATTCAATATGGAAAGTACCTGAATAGTGAGATAGACAAAATTTCATTTTGCTTTAAGTAAAAACACTTCATGTAAGATAGATTTTGTGATTAAAAATAGAGATTAATTTAATAATTAATATTGTGTCGTGCTACTTTGTCGATTTTCCATTTTCCTTTGAATATTATTTTTCATGATTTCCTTAACTCTTTCGTGACGGGCCAGGGAATGATACTTGTGCCAGCCGAGGGCAGGAAAAATATAAAATTATTATTTTGTATATGACACAAGGGCACATTCATAGGATCAAATATCGTATTAGTATGGCACTCGGCCATCAACAGCAGCTTAATGAAAACGTACATGTATGTTATTAGTCCTTAATGGGTTAAATCTCCGGCAGCAATATAGACTCGCAGCTACGAAGATTCTCATGTTAACAAATTGGTGAATTTTTATCATTTACCTATTTTAAATTTTTTACTTTAATAATAGAATTTTAGCTTTATACCAAACAAATATAATAAGAGAAAAGTGTAATTTCCGAAATCAGTAATTTGTAATTAAGTCAACTTTTTCAAATGGCATCATCTTTTAGACACCCAGTAAGTAGTTAAATACTAATTTCACGACAAATCCATTTATAACTTCAGATCGAAAATCTGTATTAACCCAAATATACAAGTTCTTTGGAGAATAATAATGAGAAAATGGGGAAAATGCCCTTGTCGAGTATGCCATGGAAATTGAATAAAACTAGATTTCAAAGCATTAATTTTGTCAACTAAAGAACACTGCAAATAAAAAGTGTGCTGTGGAAGCAAATAGAAGTTTGGCAAATAATAAGGGATAAGGGTATTTTCTCAATTTTTTAATCATTATTCACCAAAGAACTTGTGTATTTGAGTTAATATCAAACCAATTTTCGACTTGAAGTTAATAATGGATTTGTCGTGAAAATTAGTATTTAGCTACTGGGTGTCTAAAAGATGTTAACATTTAAAAAAAGTTGACTTAATACAAATAAGTGATTTCGGAAATACTGTTTGGTCATAGATACTGAACCAATTCGAAAAATCTCACATTTATACTTTTATCGTTTTGGTCCATTAGACTGATCAGAGTGCATTCACTACACTCTAGTTACAAAAATAAAAATCAGTCGAAATTATTTTTAAAACTGTACAATCATACTTAAAATCGTCACAGGAATCGAAAAATGTAATATGCAATCTCTTTCAAGTAGCTATGATAGTTGCCGCTACCTGCAAAACTGAACTTCATCATTCACGGCTACTACGAAGTGCGTATCACCTCTTAAATTCACCATGAAATAAATTTCACTACCTAGTTCCCAATGTTGACCATAAATAGGAAAGGAGGCGATAACAAAAGAAATATATTTCATGTTCCACACCTGCGCAAGTTAGATTGCATGTTTTGTGTTAATTATTCTGATGATCTGAAATACATAACCTGTATAGTTTATGCTTGTCTTGTGACCTTTATCTTTTCCAAACTTGGGTTGTTTACCATTTTAAAGTAATAATATACATTTTTTGCACTGAATTTCATACATTTACCTTTTTTGTTCATCACAGCACAGTGAGGAAAACAATTATTTTTCGAATTGTTGACCTGTTAATGTTTTTAAAAAAATAATAAATGTTCTACGTATCTAAGAATACAAAGTTGCGTCAATATCAATGTTCCAAAATGACTGGTAAGGGTAAAATATATTATTTGCAGTGTCTCAGTGCAGTACAGTACATTTATTGTTCAAAAACCGTGTCGTGTCAATGCACAGTTTTCCCAAAGACAAAAAAACTTTGCAGTAAGTGGATAATAGCTTTATAAAATTTAAAAACCATCTAGCAAACGTAGTATGTGTGTGTAGCCAACATTTTCTAGAGGAAAACTTTGTCACTAGTAAGTTATTTATACTTTTATCTGCGTTTACAGATAATATGTTAGGCTAAGTTTCAAAGTACCTATAATAATGATCTCTTGAATTGGATTCGAATTTGTTTCACATAATAATTTGCTAGATGGTTTTGCAATTTTTGAAGCTATTGTCCACTTATTGCGAAGTTTTCTATCTTTTAGAAAACTGTGCATTGACACAGCTTCTAAACTAGGTATATTGAAACACCCCTTACCCCCGTCGTATATTTATCTCTCTCTTTTGAGCGAGACAGAAAAATATACAAAGTTGGCCATTTACGTGATCGTCTAGATTTTTAAAGTTAGGACCCAAATTTACGTTGTGATTGTATTTTTGTTTAACCATAGATTCTTTCTATAAAGTTTGATATTACTACTTGCTTCTATTTACTGATCAAATTTATTTATATTAATTTTGACAACACTCATTTATTAGATGATTTTACTTTGGTACCTTTTTATTTGACTGTACTTTGGTTAATACTGCTTTCACTGTAATTACAAATTACATTTGTAATTGATTTATTTTGTCTAAAGAATTATATTTTTATTTAATCTCACTTATTCCTGAAAAAAGTAGAATATTGAAGGGAAACACAAAAAACGTTTTAATACGTTTATTTTAGACAACTGTCATATTCATTTGGTACAATTACATAATTGTTGGGGCAATTGCCACAGTTTACATGAAAAGAAGGAAAGCATTCGTTGGGACAATTGTCACATTAATCCGTAGAATAATCAGGTCAGCTATGCAAACAATAAAATAAATTGTATACAATGACAATAGTCATTTTCCTGAAGTATTGATAATGGTCGTCGTCATACGTAAAATTTGACACAGCTTGGGAAATTTCCCAGTCATGATATGATGGTAAAAAGGCAATCAACAAAATCTTATTAAATTGCCACGACAATTGTCGTATAGATTGCGATGTTTCGAAGCGTAGTGTTGTTGTTGTGGCTAGTTACAATTGCACTTGGCTGAGACCAATTGGTCCCATTTCGTTGTATCGTTGTTATTTGTATATAGATGAAGTGACAACCAACAAAATCTTGTGCTTGCCTTTCGAAAATCTTCGAAAATAAAACTGATAACAAAGAGCTGTGTTCAAATCTTATCATATGTAAATGATAACTTGATGAGGCATAAATGCAGAGGTGGCAATTAAGAATCCTTAAATGCAAATGCTGAAGTCTAATAATTGCAAAATCTGCAATAGACCATTCGCGACTGTACTAAATATTATTTACATAGCTGAGCGGAATATTAAAACAACAATAGTTGTAATAACATTTTAAAAACCCAAAGAAAATTTTCCATTAATTAAACTACTAAAATAGTTGCAAATCACAATCGTGAGTTAAATAAACTATTATCAAAGTACCACAATGAAAACGCAAATTACTTTTGAGTTGACTTCGCAGATTATGGAGTCGTAAATTTTTAATTAGGAGAAGAAATAGCGATTAACGTTGTCATTAGGTCTAATTTAGTAAATTTAGAAAAATAAAAATTCGAGTTTAATTTCATATTAAATTAATGAGCAGAACAGAAATGACAACGCGTTGCATATGATTAAATAATTTTCTATACTTATTGTTTGATATACTGTGAGGTCTCCGGTTAAATCTCCCCCAGCTTCCATAGTGGCGTCTGCGCGTCGTGCGCGTCGCCCATCTTAAGAGCTAACTTGAAAGTACACAGTGTTAGCAGAGTTAACTAACGTTTGCCTTCCCCAGTAGGGCGGTCTAGTGACCCGCTGCAGGCACCTCACTGTCTAGCCAAGAGCAACCCCAGAGGGTTACACTCGAACAGACAATAAATTACCTACTCAAAGCACTCGTCGCTCTGTACGGAGATTGAAAAAGCCAGTAAACCTTTTTATTTCAACGGTCCCTGCTTCGTCGTTCAGCTTTCACATATTCGTAAGGAAATCTGTATAAATACGAAATCATATAGGATGACCCGCAACTACGAAACTATCCACGGATAGCCCGCACTACGAAACCATCTGACGATGGTCGCACTACGTACCCAAACAAAAGCAGATACCGGAGTTTGGTTACTCGGAACCGCGCTTATATACAGCTTTAAAATAGAGACAAAAACTATTAAACTGAAAGAGTGAGAAGGACAGTAACTATGCAGAGTTTGTCATGTAGGCATCTAGAGCTTGGCCAACCCTTCAGTTATCTAAATTACCCATTAATAAGAAATTTCGAACTTAAGTCTATAATGAAAATGGCTTGCTATCGTTTATGTTGATGATCTTTCTGTTTATGTAATACATTCTTTTAGCTGAATACGTTTGTGAGAACCTCAACTTTTGCGTCGAAAATAAACCCCGTTAAAACTGTACACAATATTATAAAGAAAATAATATTTCTGTATTTAAGTAAATTATGCATGAAATCGAATTAATTGTTATCTGGTATATTTAATTTTGATTTGCATTGTTTAAAAATTCTAAAATACGTAAATTCTATTTAAAATTTAGGAAATTAATTTGTAAATACATGACCTAGGTACAGGGTGTTACAATATGCACTGAGGTACTAAACACTATCTTTTACATTTACTAGTCACTTCAGATGTTCTTCAGAACCTTAATTGATGTTATGAAGTAATTTTACACTCTTACATTATATTAGGTCTAGTCCTTTGCTCTAAAAATGTAGTACTGAGCTGCACTGGTGTAAGATTGTCTCTCTTTAACTTATGATATCTGCATTGATGTCACTCAAAATTAGTGTTACATTTCTTGTGCAAAGGAAAGGACCTATTATGTTGAACTTTTTGTTTTTTGAGAAACATTAACAGGTAAACAAATACAACAGTACTTACTGAAATAAAACAATTTAAAAAAATGCGTTTATTCAAATTTCTATTCTTTTTCTCAATACACATGTAGCATATGGTTAAAATAATTTCTAGTTTGCTTATAATATCCGGATTGGCCTGCAACTGCACATGCATACATTTTCATTTATCAGCATCACTTTCTAAATTCATTCTAACTTCATGGGGAGCAAACAAAGGGCAAATATTTGATTTTTCACTGCGTCTACAACTTGGCAGAGAATTACATGTCCAGCTTTAAATACCGCTTCACATTTCTTAATGGGTTTACTTCTGCATCCAATATAAGTAAAAATATCACACAATTCTAATTCTACCTTCGGCATATTTGAAAACAGTTCACAAAAGTAAAGAAATTAATAAAATTATAACAGACGTAACTTTATGACAACTACAATGTTTTCTCAATTTTTCCGACATATAAAAATTCACTGGTGCCATCTGTCGTTGACCGTGATTTTCCCCTATAGACAAAAGTTAAAATTATAGGCGCGTTCAGTATAAACGTCGAACGTATAGCTGCACACCATGGCGCGGTGTTCAGAATCAGTGTTGAGAAAAATGTAACTATGAAATGGCAGAAGAAACTGTTGCAATTTTAAAGTAACCTACAGTCCCAATCGGTACTTTGTAATAAAAATATAACTTTAAAGTTATATATTTTCAGTTCCCATAATTATCCTCAAATAGGAATTACTTTCAAGTCACATTTCTTAGTAAAAACGACTTCAAAGTGATTCTTTCTGAAATATACCATCGTGATGGCCAAAACTTATGACGCCATTATTACAAGATGTGAACCATAACTTTATAAATTACTTAAAAATTTAATTTATCACTATTTCTGCACCAAATACAATAAATTAATAGATAAAGGTTAGTTTCAAAGAACAATAAAAAATAGCTTTCAGCATCTAGGTTGACATATTCTCGCATATTGTTAAATATTTTAAAGACAATATTTTAATTAAAAACTGCAAATTATAAAAGTGCATGTCAAATTCGGATGTTTTGTTGTTATGTTTGATAATAAACTTGCATTCGTTTTAATTTTGACGCTGAGACCATTGGGAAATTGTACAAGTTTTGCTTTCTAATATTATATTTTTTTACTCTTCTACTGTTCTATTAAATTTCTGAGTTAGGGAAATGGATAACAAGAATCATGTAGGAATGAAACACAAGTATAATAAAATCAGTTGCAAGATAAAGCAGGTAACATTCATTTGATAAATTGGAGTGTGGTAAAGTTCTCCGAAAGTCGCGGCTTACACTCCACAACGTCACCACTACATAACCACAACGCGATTGGAACGTAGCCGGAACGTTGCGGTAACCAAAAAATATTCCCCATTTTGGTCATAAGGTAATGGGATTGTTCCTGTTATGCACTTGTGACTAGTAACAGAACATTTTAAAGTACCTACAATAGTCATCGGTACTTTCCAGCAACTAATTGTGCTAGTTGGGTAACCTTATACATTACATGCTAATATTTCTAATTTCTATTTTTATTCCCTTTATAGCGAACAGTACAGCATCCGAATTGCCTTATCATTTATCACCAAGTCAGGCAAGCATCGAGGATGACATTTCCATGGACAGCACAAATACTGGCACCGAACTCAGTGATGCTTTATCCATGGCCCGTGACAAACAGCTGATCTCCAAAGCCCTGGACACTATGGCGAGAGTTCAGTGTTTAAATGGAACCGACCTATCGACTTTAACCAGTGAAGAAAATTGTTACGACTACGATGGACCAATTTTACAGGAACAACATATTGCCTTCAATTTACAGATACCAGGACCTGTGCCTCCGTACTTAAATATACATTATATTTGTGAAAGTGGCTCTAGATTGCTGTTTTTATCTGTGCACTGGGCTAAAAATATACCCGCCTTCCAGTACTTAAGGTAAGACTTATTTTATTTCCTGGTAATCACTAAGTTCTTACGATGGTGGAGACTTCTTCTGAGCAAAAGCAAATCCCTTTAAACACGCATGGAGTAGGTTAGGTTAGGTTGATATGTGAGTGGGCTGGTAACAGACCCTCCACTGCGACCATCTTTTATTTTATTTATTTATTTATTTATTTCATCACATGTTAGATATACATGGTATATATATGAACGTCACATTACAAAAATTTAGGATACAAAATTTTAATAATATAAGATGAAAATATATGCATATAGAAAGTTACGATAAATAGTAAAATAGTAAAAAATCACAATAGTAAAAAGTTAAAAAAAAAGAAAATAAAATATCAATAGTATCAATAGTAAACCTAACCCTAATATCACTGATTGTATTATGTACATGTGTTTTGCATCACTGTGGCTCATAATTCATGTACTCTTCAACTGAGTAGAAACAATTTACAGCTAGAAAGTTTTTCAAACAAGAAGTAAATTTATTTATAGAATTTATAGATTTTATTTCTGGTGGTAATTTGTTGTACATTTTTATACCAGCATGATACGGAGATTTTTTATATAAGGTAGTATTGTAACTGGTTATTTTTAATAAATGCCCTTGTCTTGTGTTATATGAATGGGTATCAGAGTTTGTTTCAAAGTCACTCAAGTTCTTCTTTACAAATTTAATAGTGTTTAATATATATATACTATGAATGGTCAAAATGTTATTATTTTTGAAATAAGGTCTACACGATTCTCTTGGCGCAATGTCAAATAATAATCTGATGAGCCTCTTCTGCAGAATGAACACATGGTTTATGCTTGAGGCAGCACCCCAAGACACGATATTGTAAGAAAAATGTGAGTATGCAAGTGCATAATAAACGTTTATCAGAGATTTAATGTTAAATATACTCTTCAACTGCCTTAGTGCATATTACGCACAGTTTATTTTTTTTACAAATATGTTTAATTTGGTGATCCCAGCATAGCTTACTGTCTATCATTGTTCCCAGAAATTTAACAGATTCTGAGAAGTTCTCGGTAGGTAGTGTTTCAATTAAATCCTCCGATGGTAATCTTCGTTGGGAAAAATATATACACTCGGTTTTGCCAATATTCAAGATGAGTGTATTGTCATGACACCATTTCTGATATACTTGTAATATGCTATTCGTCTTATTTTGAAGGTCCACAGGATTCCGTGCTGAAAGCAGCATGGACGTATCATCTGCGAACATTACAACTAATCCCACTTGGAGAATTGCAGGAAGATCGTTGACAAATAACAGGAAAATTAATGGCCCCAGCACTGAACCCTGGGGAACCCCTTGGTTAACATCATAACTTTCAGACGTATAGCCGCGTATTTTTACATGTAATTTTCGACCTGTTATAAAGGATTTAATAAGATCCAATGCCAAACCTCTAATTCCTAATCTTTGCAGCTTGTACACGATGAAATCAACATTCAGTATGTCAAATGCTTTGCTTAGATCAAAGAATAAGCCCATGACATGATTTCTCTTGTCCATTTCACCATATACAAACTGCAAGAGTTGGATGGTGGCTGTTTCGGTTGATTTACCTAGCTGAAAGCCATGTTGATATTTTGTTATTAATTTATGCTTGTTTAAAAATGATATAATCCTATTGAAGACAATCCTTTCTATAACTTTTGAGATTACGCATAAGTTAGAGATAGGTCTGTAATTCTCATGGTCGAGTTCATCACCCTTCTTGAACACTGGCAAAACCAATGCAATTTTGAAGATTTCGGGGAAATTACCTTGCTCAAAGCATTTGTTGATTAGATATGCAAGAGGAACTGCAATTATTTCACAAGCAAATTTTAGGGCTGTAGCTGATATACCATCTACACCTGTAGCAGGCTTATTTTTTAGTTTCCTTATAATGTCAATAACTTCTTCGGGTGTTGTAGGTTGTAAGAATAGCGTATGCTCGATAGAAGGACAGGCAGTGCATTCTGTCGAAATATTATTTTTGAAGTGTTCTGACATTTTCTCTATGGCAACATTCGAGAAATAACTTCCAAAGTGCTCAGCAATGATTTGAGAATTGGCTGTAGGTGTGTTATTAATATTTATTTTTATTATTTTGCTTTCAACACTTCTATTGAGCTGCTCATTGATGAGGCTCCAAATTTCTCTAGAACTGTTTGTGGCTATATTTATTCGGTTTGAAAAATATTCTTTTTTTGCTTTTTTTATGTTTTTACTATATTGTTTTTTCTTTTCTTTGTATAGTTTATTTAGATTAAAATCACCTAGATTATTAGTTAGCCAATATAAGTTTTTTAACTCATTTCTTTCTTTATCTAAGTCACTGGTATACCAGTTCTTGCAATCAGTTTTTTTTTGATTTATTACTACAATGGGTTACTAGAGGACATGAACTGTCCATACATTTTATGAACAGCTCAATAAAACTGTTGAAGGCCTCATCGATGTTCTCAACGAAAATCGTGTCCCAGCTTATTTTTTTAAGCATGTAATGAAATTTCTCGATATTTTCATCCGAGAAATGCCTGACGTTATTTTTCTCTTCGATCAACTTGAAATCCTTACAACATATTATTTGAGCCAGGTGGTCAGCTATACATGGATTAAAAACCTGAGCTAGGTATCTCTCCTCAGATAAATTTGTGGCTAAATAATCAATACCTGTTCTTGACGTTACATGATTTACATTTGTTACTATACGTGTAGGCTCATTAATACATGATGTAAGATTGAAACTGGTGGCTACGCATGGAGTAAGTCAAAATAAAAATATTTAGAAGCAGACCCACTTCGAAAAACCATGGAGACACTCCCCTCCCCTGCTCAAAAGGATGGCTTGCATAGTTGTATATATTTTTTTCAATAACCATAAGAAGTAGAGCTAGCGGTGTACGCCAATTGTTGAAATAATGCTTACAGTGGCGTGAGAATATATCTGCGTTTGGTAGAATTGCTACACAATGTTTAATAAACGATTTTTTTCTCAAAAACTGTAAAAGATAGACTTGTGGCTTACGCAATCTTAAGAAAATACATTGTTGTATCCCACATATATATATTTTAATTGAGAAAAAATCATAATTTTTTTCTCTCACCACAAAAATATGGGAGGGGGGCCTCTCTGTCACATTTTTGCTTATTACTACTTAATGGCCTAATATATCAAAATTTACCAAGAGTAGAAGGTTGAAGCCTATAATTTTTCCTATCGGTTGATATATAAAGCATTACATTTGTTTAAATAATTGGTTAGTATTGTCTGCATAAATTATTGTCTTATTTGAAGAGGTGCATGAATAAGTTATATCACTAATAAAAATAATAAAAAATAAAGGACCTAGAACTGAACCCTGAGGAACCCCAACAGTAATTTGTTTTGACATGAAGTAAAAAAAAATGTTGGGGTTTTTAGTTCTTGTACACACCCTAAATCACAATTTTATTTTTTTCACCCCCTTTAATAATGGGGTGGGGGCGGCTAATGGCAAAAAATTTTTTGAGGCAGCTTCTCTTATATATACTAAATACCAATATTATGGATTGTTGCTTGATTTACTTTATTTACCCCCATTTACCCCCATTTACCCCCCCCCCCCCCCCCCTTTAATGGTATTAGATCAAAATATAATCTAGTTCCAGATCTCGTTAAAATACATCGTTAAAATACATACGTGTACCAAATTTTAAATCAATATCTTAAACAGTTGAAAAGTAATTATGCGCAAAAAAAAAAGTTACAGACTGACAGACAGAATTTTTTTTTGCTCAAACTTAAAATCTCGATGTTTAATGATGTTCTAAACCTATCTGAACAATAAGAATTTTCAACATTTTTTTTTTTTCGTTACTATACTTCCACTGGATGTGGAAGTAAAAATATCATTCACTTTTGGTATATAACCAATCCATAGGAAAAGTTATAAGTTTAAATTATCTACTCTTGGTAAATTTTCATTCATTGGGCCGTTGGAGAGTAATAACCAAAAATGTGACATTTCCATATTTTTTGTGGTGGGAGAAAAAGTTACTGTTTTCAATCAACTAAAAAATATGTGTGAGATGTAAAATATTCTCTTAAAGTTTTCGAGAAAAAAATATAACTATGTGAGCCACGCTTTTAAATAGGGGGATAGGGGGTTAAACCTGTTTATTTTGACCTACTCCATGCGTGTTTAAAAGAATTTTTTTTACTCGGAAGTAGAAGTATCTGACTATTTTTAGGCTTGTAGGCTCTAAGCTATTTCATTGTTGGTGTATTTTTCAGCTCCGAAACACAAGTCTCTCTCTTAAGAGGGTGCTGGTCTGAACTGTTCACCCTTGGCTTGGCGCAGTGCTCGCAGTCCTTATCTTTGTCGACGATATTATCGGCTCTCATCAGCCACCTTCACGCCTCAATTGCTCAGGACAAAATGTCTGCTAATAAAGTGAAACAAGTGACAGATCATATAGTAAAATTACAGGATTACGTAACTAGTATGAACCGTCTTCATGTAAGCGAGACGGAGTATGCGTACTTAAAAGCTATTACCTTATTTTCTGCCGATCAACCTGACGTTCTCCTAAGGAAGCAGATTGAGAAGCTGCAAGAAAAGTCTTTCCAGGGGTTGCGGAGCTATGTTAACAATTGTTTCCCCGATGATAATGACAGATTTCCAAGGTAAGATGATTTGGCTTGAGAGTAATTTGTTATTTAACAGTAGGTGGGGTTATTATTTGATTATTTTTAGTATTGAAAATACTTCTTTGTGTATATGGGGCCTGTTTTCATAAAAATGACAGAATTTGTCGGTCATTCGTCCTGTTTGAACGCTTTATAATACACTAGCTGATGCCTGCGACTTCGTTCGCGTGGAAGACTTTGTCCGCGTGGAAGACTTCGTCCGCGTGGAATTAAGAACCTTACATACTAACTTATGTCTATAAAGAAGAACTACATACTCACTGATATAGTACTCAGGAAGTACACTGAGGGAACCCACTGCACATCCATTGTACTCGAGGAGACCCACTGCGCATCCATAGTACTCGGGGAAACCCACTGCACATCCGTTGCATTCAAGGAAACCCATTGCACATCCATTGTACTCGAGGAAACCCACTGCGCATCCATTGTACTCGAGGAAACCCATTGCACATCTATTGTACTTGAGGAAACCCACTGCGTATCCATAGTACTTATAGTAAACGGCGATTCTCGAGTTTAAGTGTTTGTAAATCTTTTAGATAGATTTAGATAGATTTATTTTCATCAGATACATTATATACATCAAAAAGGTAATACAACATATTTGATGAGCCACGTCACAACAAACTTTAAAAGTGCACTTCATAAAGTAATAAAACTAGTAACTAACAAGTAAAATAAAAGTACAAAAAAAAATATAAAAACAGACAGATAAATATAAATACAATGTAAAAAAAAAAGCTATGTAGAAAAATTTTTTAAACAACCATGTATTTAAACAGTATGTAAAAAAAATCATTCAGTGTGTAACAATTTCTGTCTATTAAGTACTTTTTGAGTGATTTTTTGAAAATATATTGACTTCCAGACTCCTTAATTTCCAGAGGTAAAAAATTAAATAGTTTACGGCCAATGTATATAATGCTTCTTTGGTATAAAGAAGTCGAGTGAGAATCAGGTTGAAGTTCAAACTTATGACGAATGTTATGGTTATGGGGAGTTATATTTTGGGTGAATATAGCTCTGTTTTTGAAAATGAAGCAGCAAACTTCATAGATGTAGGTACCAATAACCGTTAATATACCTAGTTGGCGAAAAGCATTTCTGCAGGATTCCCGATAACCTAGATTTGCCAAAATTCTTATTGCAACCTTCTGTAAAATAAAAACCCGTTGGTTCTGCGCACTGTTCCCCCAGTTTACAATACCATTTCTCAGATGGGAGTGAAAGGATGAATAATACAGTGTTTTAAGGATGTTGCTGCTACAGAAATTTTTTAGAAATCTTAATGCATAGTAGGATTTGCTCAGCTTTCCACAGAGAGTTTCAATGTGAGAGTTCCATTGCAGATGAATGTCTAAGGTGATTCCTAGCATTTTGATACAGTTTCCAGTTTTTATAGGAAAATTATTGTGCAGAGAGTATGTAGACCTCTGCGATCTAAATAGCACACACTTCGTTTTATTTTCATATAGGCATAAATGATTTTGCTGAGCCCACTTCACAATCATATCATATACTGTGCACGCAAGTGTCATGAGACTGTCTATATTTTCAGCTGATATCAGTGCATTGGTATCGTCAGCATATTGTATAATTGTTACCGATTTTATATTCCTCAAATAAAAATTCAGGTCATTTACAAAAAGTAGAAAAAGTGAAGGACCTAAGATTGATCCCTGAGGGGAGTTATATGATGAAATCTTGGGACATCTGTTATGAATCTAACAGTATGATTTTGCATTTTTTGAAGACGATATTTATCTTCTTGACTAAGACATGGCCCGTATACTACACCGGCATAGTTAAAGTGGGACTGGACTAATGCCTCTCTTAACATTATTTTAGTTTTTGAATCTAGTAGATTTCTATATGGAGAAAGTTTTTTAAGTTACCCTTAGCTTTTTGACAGACATAACTGATATGGTGTGTAAATTTCAAATTATTACTCATGACAAGTCCCAGGTACTGTATAGTAGTGACATGAGGAATTGTTTCACCATGTATTGACAGTTTAAAGTTGACCATTGCCTCCAAGCTGCCAAAAGTAATACATTTACACTTTTTAGGATTGAGTACCAATGAGTTTTGCCTGGTCCAGTTGTTAATTAAGGAAAGATCGTTATTAATCATTCTGGCTGCTTCAGGAGCATTTTTTGGATTAAAATGAAGGTATAACTGAAGATCATCATGTGATTGTGAATTTGAAAGGGATTTGCAATAAATTGTAAATTAGTAATGAAAGTGATAAAAAATACGGGTCCCAGGATGGATCCCTGAGGTATACCAGATCTTATTCTTCTTTCAGAGGTATCGCTTTTGTTAGACGAGTTTATTCAGACTTACTGAGAGCGGCCCTGTAAGTAATTCTTACACCACTCCAGTATGTTGCCAATCACACCATAATGTTGAAGTTTTGCTAATAAGCATTGCGGATCCATACTGTCAAAGGCCTTTGACATATCTAGGAGTGTTAAACATGTAACCATAGATTTGTCATAAACGTGGAGAACGTCGTCTGTTACCGAACATAAGGTCGTTGAGGTACCAAATCCCTTTCTAAATCCTGTGTATCAGGGATGATGCAATTTTTAGGGGAACAGGCAACAGACAATTAGGATGTAAGTCGCTCAGACTTTCGTGATTTTTGCATTTAGGTATTGGTTTCACAAGGCTTATTTTTCATTGCTCAGGAACGCTACCAGTTTCAAAGGAATAGTTTATAATATCCCTTCACAGAACTGTCTCCATGATCTTTTTGACCTTCTCAATTCTTTGTTGTACTCTGTGAGGACTTTTTTTTATAGTCCTGCCAGTTTCCAGAGTTTTTAGCTCTGTTAAACGTTTTTCTGGCTTCAGCCCTAAGGCGGCTGCGATCACTGTTCCACCAAGGCACGTCCCTTAGGACTGCCTTTTGTTTAACAGGGCAACTTTCTTCATAACATAGAGTCATAAGGTTTCGTAATTGATATGAGGTTATGTCTAATTCCTCTATTATGTCGACGGGGTGTGTGATACCTTCGACCTCTGACTTTAAGTGTTCCTTGTAAATGTTGTAGAACCTTCCAGAATTGACCTAAGTCGAAGCCAAAATAAAAATTCGACTTAGGCAAAAATTTCATTTAAGGACATTTTCAAGAGTTTGAGAGACTTCAGAGCCACAAACTAGTCCAGAAGGACCGTTATGAGTTCGATAAGACATTAGGCACAACCGGGTAAAAATTCGAAGAAACACCGAATTTTTACTTAGGAAAATATATTTTGGTCCAGGATATGGGAAAGAAAGTATATGGTGGTCATGGAAAAATGAATCACATACTTTTTTTAAAAGTACGCCAAAAAAGTACTTTGAAAATATTCAAAATATTTTCAACTTTAATTCCTCCGCCGAAGACATTAACCTTGGAGGTACTGTCATTATATACCTTGCTCTAAAGATTTACTATAAGATTTTAACAAGGCAATGTATAAAAATATATAAGCAAAAATTGGCAAAAAATAATGAAAATGCACAAGGCCGGTTTCTCGCATAAAATAAGTTTGGATTCACCCAGCAACTCGTAATTTGGTCGAGTACGTTGGGTGGTCAATACAAAGCGATGGTAGGAAAGCCAACTGCAAGGCTTTCCGAATAATAGAGTTATAGAGAAAACCGCCTTGTGCACAAAGGACTCAAAAGTCCATTTTGCCCAAAAGTCATTCGGAGGTGAGTCGCTGTCATTTTTCCTATATTGAACCTGCATTGGGACGAGTACGTCATGAGACTGGCCGAAAGTTATTAAACTGATGTGTTGGTCGAACTCCGTCCCGTGGATGATAAAATCACTATCTGGGACCTTTAAGCTATTCATAAGCGAACCAAAATTTTTTAGGTAAAATATTTTTATATTATTTTCAGTCAGCCATCATTTCCAAAATACAAAATGTATTCAATTCTTGCATTAAATTCTGAGGAAGTTAAGTGAATCTTTTCTACCTAATCGATTGTTGGCGTACACTCTCACTTGTATGGTTAAAAAGTCATTTGCCTTAGTTGAGGAGGCGTGATTCTTCTTTCACATAATACTGTATTATTTTACACTTATTAAATAAATGGTATTCTTTCAACTAATTGACGATTTGCACGAAAGAAAGTTTGGTAAAAAGTGTCTAGACTGGTATCACTATAATTCACTGCACATGTTGACCAACTCGTCAAATTTCCAAACTTTGCAACAATTAAATACCTATAATATAATAGTTATAACATTGTTTTCATTATCTTTAATGTTAAACCTACTTCCATTGAATATAAATCACCTTTATTAGGTTGTTTCGTAGTCTACAATATTTAAAAAATGTCGAATTATAGAATTTGTCAATCACTGCTGCCAACTCTTCTAAACTGAGAGTTGGAAACAGTGTTTTGACAAATTGCATAATTTGACATTTTTTAAATATTGTAAACGGTAGGTTTAACATTAAAGATAATGAAAACAATGTTATGATTATTATATTATAGGTATTTAATTGTTGCAAAGTTTGGAAATTAGACGAGTTGGTCAACATGTGCAGTGAATTACAGTGGTACCAATCTAGATACTTTTTACCAAACTTTCTTTCGTGCAAATCGTCAATTGCATTTTTTTGATGTAAGGACTTGTTGCTAGCCTTAATCCCTGGAGTTTTCGTTAATCAGGATCTCATGATTCCCTAAGTTTCATACTCCGTGTTCTGGTCGCCTTACGGGAGCTTGATAGGGATTTTTTTATGCGATTTCTCCAGAAATCTTTAAGTGAAAAGACCATTATTATTATTATTATTATTATATTATATACAAATCACGTCAAATTCCAATCCCGTTGGAGAGAAATCTTCGATTTTTTTTTTATGCAAAAATAGCAGAAACCAAAAGACGTCAGACCACTTATTACTATATAAACAGATCCAGATCACTTCAAATTCCAATCCCGTCGGAGAGAAATCTTCGATAGGGATTTTTTTTATGCAAAAATCGCAATAATCCAAAGACGTAAAAGCCCTTATTATCAGTGAATAATTGAAATCACGTCTTGAGAGAGCGTCGTTAATAACTCAAGGAACAATTTTAGTTTCTTAAATGTATACAAGGGTGCTATAAAACTATTTATAAAATGCCTTGAAAAATCTATTTTGCTGTAACAATATCCTTAATACCATCATAAAGCGACTTGTAGACTAAAAGGGCCCACCCTTACGAAGGTTGTTAAGGCCTTTTTAAATTCCATCATAAAACTCCTTAGTGAGGCATAGTGCTGCTCTTGAAAACCTTGTTCGGGCCGTTTTAAAACCTTTCTTAAAACCTATTTTAAAGCTGTCAGAAGCTTTTCTATTAGCTTCCTGCATTTCTAGAAAACACCTAGAAGGCTACCTTAAAACTGGTTTTTAAAACCATATTAGAACTGAGAAGCTATAAGAATGTCCACGAAGGAATCCAAATAATTTTATTATTGCATTTATTTTTTCTAAACTGATTTAAGCAAACACACCATCAAACTTATTGAAGATAAAATGGAATTTGAAATGTATAAAGCGTAGAGCACTATCACCTCTCTAAGGCCGATTTAAAAGGTAATAAAAAGCCATCAGGTATGACAAAAAAATTAAGTTTATCGTTAAAACTACATAAGAAAGGCCCAAAAAACAAGAGCCCGTCAGAAATAATAATGATTTTAATATCCATACAAAATTTGCATAGACACACGTAATCAGCAAATTTAAAAAAGTGGGCTGCTTCTCAGTTCCCACGGTAATTTTCAGTCGTTTCTTGTAATTCTACCTTAATTTGCTAACGAAAAAGTGATAATTATTGATAATTATAATTCTGAGATTGACCTTGAATATTTTTATATAACAAGAAAAACATGGCCGGCCAACTAAAAACCTAATTGTCATTTTACAGTCCTCTCCAGTGTTGCCAGGTCTAGTGAAATTTCACTAGATCTGGTGATTTTCTTTAAATCTAGTGATTTAGTGAAAACTTTTATGAAAATGCCCATTTTTAATGATTTTTGAATCATCCAATTTATTGCCCTCTACTGGTAGGTAGACAAACATTAAATTCGAGTTGCGATCCATTTAATACAGAACTGTTCACGTTAGTCGCTACCACAGTCAGTAAACTTTACGGTTACCTCGATCAGCAGCTCTTAGACGAGAGAGACGGGTGAAGTGGAGAATCGAATGAAAGAGACAGACATATCTGATTTTCATGCAAAAGACACAGACAAAGATGCCTGTAGTGTCTACAGCTGACGTAGGCTGTAGACCCTTCCCCGCTGCGCGTGTCTCTCTCGTCTAAAAGCTGCTAATTGAGGTAACCGTATAGTTTATTGACCGTAAATCGTTACAATCGAATAGCCCTCTAGCGTCTCGTAGACAAACAGTACTTTTTAGTTACAAACCATTTAATACAATACAGAGTACGAAGTCTGGCAACGAAATAATTAGATAGAGGATGCTCAAAGCTATGCCGTGCTCAGAGAGCTCAAGAAAATTACGTGTCCTGCAGACACTGCAACTTTTGAAAATTAAAGATGAGAGCTTTAATTTCAAATCTAGTGAAATTTTAGTAAGATTTAGTAACTTTTTAAAGCGTCGTCTGATAACTTAAAATTTTGATCTGGCAACACTGGTCCTCTCATTAAACTATATATTCTAATAATAGTAATGACCTAGAACATTTACTCTAAATGAAGCCCTTTTAGTCTTTTGTATACTATCACAAATAATCCCTTCCTTACAAAAATGCAAATGCACTTGGCGAAGATCACATGGACTTGATAAAAGCTGTAATAAAACGTTTGGGACGTTGACATTTGATACAAAAAACTTAAAACTTAACCTCAAAATAATTTGTATGTGTGTTTTAACAGTCCTTTTAAAATGGCCACTCTTTTTTATTTTCTTCCACCTTTCCAAAAAAGACTTAATTACACATCAGTAAGTCGTGAAATGCTTTTAATTAACACACACACACACACACACACACACACACATGCATCAACAACACTTCAGGCAGACATATATTGTTTATTATTTTTATAATAAATGTTTTATTGAGGTTTTGGAAAGTGTTTTATGGAATTAAAATTTGCCTTTTAGATTTATAGAGGCCTTTTTTTCTTCATAACGGTTTCATCACAACATTTATCAAGGATGTTTTAAGAGTCTAGTTTTGTAATGGCCTTTAATAAGTACTAATAGGCATTGAAAATGTCTAGTTTTAAAAAGGATTTAAAATGCATTTATTGCAAATATGTTAAAACCATAAAGAATAATTTAAAGCCTCTTTAAATCTAAATGGAATTTAAGACGTTCATAAAACTAATTAGCTTTATGGAGAGTTTTATGTAGGTTATGATAAATCCATTACAAATACATATTATCCTAGAAGCAAATTAGCTTTATAATTAGGTCTTAGAGAATGCTTTAAAACTTACTATTAAGAGCAATACTTGAAGCCTAAAAGGCCTTAACTACAACATCAATAAAGCACATGACTATCTCCTAACCCTGACAAACCTTTCTTAAAACCTCCTCAAGTCCAAATTACTTTTAAATTGTTCCTTGGGAATCTGGGGTAGTGCAGCCGTGACCCATTACTCGTCTATCGAAGCGTATCTTATCTCAAACCCGACTGGGAGTGGAAGAACGGGGCAGAGCGCGACTGGCGCCCTTTTAAAAATAAATTGGTGTCGCATAAATTTGAGTAGTGTGTTCTTCTACATAAACACTCCAGTCAGTTAACATGAAGCATACTTATTATACTTACTTTTTCTAAATGTTCATTGATGCTTGTTGTTGTTTGTCGTTGCTCAATGCTTGTATTTAGTACGTTTGTTCATTTACAAATATATTCGCTGTTCATGTTATTGTGTTTCATATAATTTTATATTTATGTACCTTAATTATGATTTTCTTTCGGTTGTGTTAACTCTGTATTTGTATTTTAAAAGACTTGCTACAAATACTTTTTATAATAGTCAGTAAACATTTTGATTGAAAAAAAATGTGAAGACGCACATTATTTCATTTATAACTTCTTTGTTTTTATGCTACAGAAACAAAAAAATATTTAATTAATGATCTTCTTGGTTCTTTGCAGTTTTTACTTAAGTGTTTTAGTTTCTGAGATAATTAACATTTAAATTAAATACATCGTTTTATAAACGTTCGAAATAGTTTACATAAATAAAATAAAAAACCAATTAATTCTCAGTTTAAATCTTTATTTGCTTAATTTCATTCACCAAATTGCATAAATTGCTTTTTTTTTAGGTTACTACTACGTCTTCCACCCTTACGAGCCATGGAACCAAATATATTGGAAGAACTATTTTTTGCCGGGTTGATCGGGCAAGTTCAAATAGACAGTGTGATCCCTTATATCTTACGGATGGGTAACAGTATTTCTAACCCGGGCAATAATAGACAAGTGAAAACTGAACATTTGGAAGAGTTTATGTGCAAATAACCGTTTTTGTGCAATGTTCCTAAAGGAATCCTTATTTCTAATAATTTATATAACGTGATTTATTTATGTTCTGTTTATTTTATTTATAAAACTATAACTGTAATTAGTTTACATAATGTGTTATGTACATTGTAAATTGTATTTCTTGCGCTCTCGGAGGCAGCGGGATGGTGAAATTTAGGTTAGCCATGTCTCGGTATTGAAGCATGACACTCAGATCATGCTTTGAGGCATGACACCAAGAGAAGTTTTGCTGAAAAAGACTTACAATTGAAATATTTTCTCCAGACATGGCTACTAAAGAAATTCGCAAACGCAGCAAACAACATCCGTAAAATATCCAAATATGGCTTGGAAAGCAATCCTGTGCTGCACAACTAATTTGAATTCCCAGAGAAAATTATATGGGAGATCATCAATCACCTCAAAGAATCGGTAGAATAAAATATGCGTTCTTTTTATCTGTTTATGTTATTTTTAAATCATTAAATTACAGTGATGATGCTAACCTAAAATTCACCAGCCCTCGTTGCCGGGAAGTGCGAACATTTATGGTATAGTTTTTGTGGCACAAAGCAATAATCTTTGGTGTTTGTGCAATAGTTTTTACAAAAATTATTTATATTTTATAACTTTATTTCTATTAAACCGACAAAATTATTATTTTTTGCCACCTTGAGCAGATACATTTTCTACTTTATTTTTAAATTATTTACCAAAGATCGTATTTAGTTTTATAAATATATTCGTTTTAAGAAAGTTGCTTTGTGCTCTGCTTAGGGTACCCAACTAAAACTAAACAATATTAGAAAGGACAGACATCACACGTTCATTAGGGCCGCACTTAAAAGCGTTCCATAAATAAACTGCTCAGCACTTGACAGGTAAACTTTTTCGTTTCACAAACGTTACCTTTAGCGAGTCTCCTTACTTTATGAACGTGTTTTATACATTATTACATATATGTGAGAAAAATGTGCTTACTCGAATGTGGTATTCCAGTATTTTCTGCTACTAGTGGTTAAAAAGGAGTGTAGTAGTAACGTGTTTTAAACATTGAAGTTTTCAACGAAATGCAAACATTGAACATTTTAACATAAAAAGTTTAATGACTACGACGTTTTAATAACGTTTAGTAAATATACACGTGTCTATTGGGCTGTCATGATTGTGGGTTGCCTCATGTTTAAACATGGACTTTGAATTCGGTATGGTTGCTTATGAAATACAACCTACCTGGGTTTTTCTTATTTTCCTGCCAATTTTCAAGGCAGTTGCAACCACCTCATCAAATGGGGGGTATAGAACCAGAAATAGGCACTATTGTTTTAATTGCTTAACACGTTGACTGCCATCTCGGTCTATATGACCGAGGTTTTTATTGTCTATGAGGCCAACTCGGTCCATAAGACCGAGTACTTATATTTGCCGTGTGGGCCGACTCGGTCTATAAGACCGAGTCATATTTTTGGGATCTCTGGGTCTTCTGGAGCTTTTCGGGATCTCGGAATCTCCCAGCGACTCGGTCCAGCACACTTCTATCGTTATAAATAGACCGAAATGGTGTAGTAAAGGATCGAGACCTTTTTTGACGTTTTTTTTTTTTTTTTTCAAAATATCGTGTGTCAATTCATAGTGTATTAGCCGATGATATTCATGGTCTGGGGGGATATTTTATTTGGTTAAACCATTGCTACCGGTTGGCGCCTTATGAGAAATTTGTCTTAACCCGTATGGCAGTCAACGTGTTAAAATTAGCGAGGAGGAGGTTTATGTGAAACCTCTTGTTGTACCTAGCGTCCAATTTTTCATCGGGAACCTGGGGGTGATCCATCAGACAGCGAAATCATTGGGTTTTCCTTATTTTCCTGCCAATCTTCAGGGCTGTTGCAACCACCTCATCAAATGGGGTGTGGACTGTAGTATACTATTGTTATAATTGCTAAAATTAGCGAGGAGGAGGTATATGTGGAACCTCTTGTTGCACATGGCTTCCAACTTTTTCATCGGGAACCTGACGGTGATCCATCAAATTGCGAAATCATTTTTCTTATTTTCCTGCAAAACTTCAGGACTGTGCCAACCACCTCATCAAATGGGGTGTATAGTACCAGAAAGAGGCACTATTGTTTTAATTGCTTAAAATTAGCGAGGAGGAGGTATGTGTAGAATCTCTTGTTGCACATAGCATCCAACTTTTTCATCGGGAACCTGAGGGTGATCCATCAGACTGCGAAATCATTGAGTTTTCCTTATTTTCCTGCCAATCTTCAGGGCTGTTGCAACCATCTCATCAAATGGGGTGTATAGGACCAGAAATAGGCACTATTGTTTTAATTGCTTAAAATTGGCGAGGATGAGGTATATGTGGAACCTCTTGTTGCACCTAGCGTCCAATTTTTTCATCGGGAACCTGAGAGTGATCCATCAGACTGCGAAATCATTGGGTTTTCCTTATTTTTCTGCCAATCTTCAGGGCTGTTGCAACCACCTCATCAATGGGGTGTGGACTGTAGTAGGACCAGAAGTAGGTACTATTGTTATAATTGCTAAAATTAGCGAGGAGGAGGTAAATGTGGAACCTCTTGTTGCACATGACTTCCAACTTTTTCATCGAGAACCTGACGGTGATCCATCAAACTGCGAAATCATTTTTCTTATTTTTCTGCCAATCTTCAGGACTATGTCAACCACCTCATCAAATGGGGTGTATAGGACCAGAAATAGGCACTATTGTTTTAATTGCTTAAAATTAGCGAGGAGGAGGTATATGTAGAACCTCTTGTTGCACATAGCATCCAACTTTTTCATCGGGAACCTGAGGGTGATCCATCAGACTGCGAAATCATTAGGTTTTCCTTATTTTTCTGCCAATCTTCAGGGCTGTTGCAACCATCTCATCAAATGGGGTGTATAGGATCAGAAATAGGCACTATTGTTTTAATTGCCTAAAATTAGCGAGGAGGAGGTATATGTGGAACTTTTGTTACACATAGCTTCCAACTTTTTCATCGGAACCTGATGGTGGTCCATCAGACTGCAAAATCATTGGGTTTTTCTTATTTTCCTGCCAATCTTCAGGAGTGTGCCAACCACTTCATCAAATGGTATATATAGAAATAGGCACTATTGTTTTAATTGCTTTAAATTAGCGAGGAGAAGGTATATGTGGAACTTCTTGTTGCACATATAGCGTCCAACTTTTTCATCGGGAACCTGACGGTGATCCATCAGGCTGCGAAATCATTGGGTTTTCCTTATTTTCCTGCCAATCTTCATTGCTGTTGCAACCATCTCATCAAATGGGATGTATAGGACCAGAAATAGGCACTCTATTGTTTTAATTGCTTAAAATTAGTGAGGAGGGGGTATGTATATGTGGAACCTTTCACAAAGCATATCGGGAACCTGACGGTGACCCATCAGACTGCAAAATCATTGATTGGGTTTTCTTTATTTTCCAGCCAGTCTTCAGGGCTGTTGCAACCATCTCATCAAATGGAGTGTGGACTGTAGTAGAACCAGAAGTAGGTACTATTGTTATAATTGCTTAAAATTAGTGATGTGGAACCTCTTATTGCACATAGCTTCCAACTTTTTCATTGGGAACCTGAGGGTGATCCATCAGACTGCGAAATCATTGAGTTTTCCTTATTTTCCTGCCAATCTTCAGGGCTGTTGCAACCATCTCATCAAATGGGGTGTATAGGACCAGAAATAGGCACTATTGTTTTAATTGCTTAAAATTGGCGAGGATGAGGTATATGTGAAACCTCTTGTTGCACCTAGCGTCCAATTTTTTCATCGGGAACCTGAGGGTGATCCATCAGACTGCGAAATCATTGGGTTTTCCTTATTTTTCTGCCAATCTTCAGGGCTGTTGCAACCACCTCATCAAATGGGGTGTGGACTGTAATAGGACCAGAAGTAGGTACTATTGTTATAATTGCTAAAATTAGCGAGGAGGAGGTATATGTGGGAACAACTTTTTCATCGGGAACCTGACGGTGATCCATCAAACTGCGAAATCATTTTTCTTATTTTTCTGCTAATCTTCAGGACTGTGCCAACCACCTCATAAATGGGGTGTATAGGACCAGAAATAGGCACTATTGTTTTAATTGCTTAAAATTAACGAGGAGGAGGTATATGTAAAACCTCTTGTTGCACATAGCATCCAACTTTTTCATCGGGAACCTGAGGGTGATCCATCAGACTGCGAAATCATTGAGTTTTCCTTATTTTCCTGCCAATCTTCAGGGCTGTTGCAACCATCTCATCAAATGGGGTGTATAGGACCAGAAATAGGCACTATTGTTTTTATTGCTTAAAATTGACGAGGATGAAGTATATGTGAAACCTCTTGTTGCACCTAGCGTCCAATTTTTTCATCGGGAACCTGAGGTTGATCCATCAGACTGCGAAATCATTAGGTTTTCCTTATTTTTCTGCCAATCTTCAGGACTGTTCCAACCACATCATCAAATGGGGTGTATAGGATCAGAAATAGGCACTATTGTTTTAATTGCTTTAAATTAGCGAGGAGAAGGTATATGTGGAACTTCTTGTTGCACATATAGCGTCCAACTTTTTCATCGGGAACCTGACGGTGATCCATCGGGCTGCGAAACCATTGGGTTTTCCTTATTTTCCTGCCAATCTTCATGGCTGTTGCAACCATCTCATCAAATGGGATGTATAGGACCAGAAATAGGCACTCTATTGTTTTAATTGCTTAAAATTAGTAAGGAGGGGGTATGTATATGTGGAACCTTTCACATAGCATCCAATTTTTTCATCGGGAACCTGACGGTGACCCATCAGACGGCAAAATCATTGGGTTTTCTTTATTTTAATGCCAGTCTTCAGGGCTGTTGCAACCACCTCATCAAATGGAGTGTGGACTGTAGTAGGACCAGAAGTAGGTACTATTGTTATAATTGCTTAAAATTAGTGATGTGAAACCTCTTATTGCACATAGCTTCCAACTGAAGGTGATCCATCAGACTGCGAAATCATTGGGTTTTCTTATTTTCCTACCAATCTTCAGGGCTGTTGCAACCACCTCATCAAATGGAGTGTCGGCTGTAGTACGATCAGAAGAAGGTACTATTGTTTGAATTGGTTAAAATTAGCAAGGAGGGGGTATATGTGGAACCTCCTGTTGCACATAGCGTCCAACTTTTTCATGGGGAACCTAACTGTGATCCATCAGACTCCGAAATGATGTTTTCTTATTTTCCTGCCAATCTTCATTGCCGTTGCAACCATCTCATCAAATGGGGTGTATAGAACCAGAAATAGGCACTATTGTTTTAATTGCTTAAAATTAGTGAGGAGGAGGTATGTATATGTGGAATCTCTCACATAGCATCCAACTTTTTCATCGGGAACCTGACGGTGATCCATCAGACTGGGTAATCGTTGGGTTTTCCTTATTTTCCTGCCAATCTTCAGGACTGTTCCAACTACATCATCAAATGGGGTGTATAGGACCAGAAATACGCACTATTGTTTTAATTGCGTAAAATTAGCTAGGAGGAGGTATATGTGGAACCTCTTGTTGCACATAGCTTCCAACCTTTTCATCGGAACCTGACGGTGATCCACCAGACTGCAAAATCATTGGGTTTTCCTTATTTTCCTGCCAATCTTCAGGGCTGTTGCAACTATCTCATCAAATCAGGTGTGGACAGTAGTAGTTACCGGAAGTAGGTACTATTGTTTGAATTGCTTAAAATTAGTGAGGAGGAGATATATGTGGAACTTCTAGTTGCACATAGCTTCGAACTTTTTCATCGGGAACCTGACGGTGATCCATCAGACGACGAAATCATTGGGTTTTCTTTATTTTCCTGCCAATCTTTATGACTGTGCCAACCACCTCATCAAATGGGGTGTATATGACCAGAAATAGGCACTATTGTTTTAATTGCTTAAAATTAGTGAGGAGGAGGTATGTATATGTGGAACCTCTCACATAGCATCCAACTTTTTCATCGGGAACCTGACGGTGATCCATCAGACTGGGAAATCATTGGGTTTTCCTTATTTTCCTGCCAATCTTCAGGACTGTTCCAACCACATCATCAAATGTTGCAGAAGGACCAGAAATACGCACTATTGTTTTAATTGGGTAAAATTAGCTAGGAGGAGGTATATGTGGAACCTCTTGTTGCACATAGCTTCCAACCTTTTCATCGGAACCTGACGGTGATCCATCAGACTGCAAAATCATTGAGTTTTCCTTATTTTCCTGCCAATCTTCAGGGCTGTTGCAACTATCTCATCAAATCAGGTGTGGACTGTAGTAGGACCAGAAGTAGGTACTATTGTTTGAATTGCTTAAAATTAGTGAAGAGGAAGTATATGTGGAACCTCTAGTTGCACATAGCTTCTAACTTTTTCATCTGGGACCTGACGGTGATCCATCAGACTGCGAAATCATTGGGTTTTCTTTATTTTCCTGCCAATCTTCATGACTGTGCCAACCACCTCATCAAATGGGGTGTATAGGACCAGAAATAGGCACTATTGTTTTAATTGCTTAAAATTAGTGAGGAGGAGATATGTATATGTGGAACCTCTCACATAGCATCCAACTTTTTCATCGGGAACCTGACGGTGATCCATCAGACTGGGAAATCATTGGGTTTTCCTTATTTTCCTGCCAATCTTCAGGACTGTTCCAACCACATCATCAAATGGGGTGTATAGGACCAGAAATACGCACTATTGTTTTAATTGCGTAAAATTAGCTAGGAGGAGGTATATGTGGAACCTCTTGTTGCACATAGCTTCCAACCTTTTCATCGGAACCTGACGGTGATCCATCAGACTGCAGAATCATTGGGTTTTCCTTATTTTCCTGCCAATCTTCAGGGCTGTTGCAACTATCTCATCAAATCAGGTGTGGACTGTAGTAGGACCGAAAGTAGGTACTATTGTTTGAATTGCTTAAAATGAGTGAGGAGGAGGTATATGTGGAACTTCTAGTTGCACATAGCTTCGAACTTTTTCATCGGGAACCTGACGGTGATCCATCAGACGGCGAAATCATTGGGTTTTCTTTATTTTCCTGCCAATCTTCATGACTGTGCCAACCACCTCATCAAATGGGGTGTATAGGACCAGAAATAGGCACTATTGTTTTAATTGCTTAAAATTAGTGAGGAGGAGGTATGTATATGTGGAACCTCGCACATAGCACCCAACTTTTTCATCGGGAACTTGACGGTGATCCATCAGATGGGGAAATCATGGGGTTTTGCTTATTTTCCTGCCAATCTTCAGGACTTTTCCAACCACCTCATCAAATGGGGAGTGAACTGTAGTAGGACCAGAAGTAGGTACTATTGTTATAATTGCATAAAATTATTGCAGATAGCTTCCAACTTGTTCATCGGGAACCTGACGGTTATCCATCAGACTGCGAAATCATTGAAGTTCTATATCACTCGGTGTAGATAACTCGAATATAAGCAATGTGGAAGTTAAATTTAGGGAAGAGAGTGTATCAACATGTCATCTGCCTCAAGAAATTTGTGAGAAAATAAGGAAAACCCAGATAGGTCGTATTTCATAAGCAACCATACCGAATTCAAAGTCCATGTGTAAACACCTCACGTTTATCGAACCACGGATCCATTACAGATACGTAATATAGAGTTTACTGGTAACGCGTATAAAAAAGGTTAAATTAGGCGGCTAAGGTGCACTTGCCATCAGTCGCGTGACTAATAACATACAGGCACACAAAATTAAAAAAGTGATCTGTTCCTGGAACTTCATTGGGTGACCCCTAAACATTTCGACGTGCTGAACACGAATCAGGTGTCCGTTTAACTCTTTCACCCACCACTTTTTTGTAAATCACAAAAATAACCTTAAAAAAACTCATAATTTAGGTTATTTTACATAGGGATTACCTAAGGGGTCCCAGAAACAGCTCATTATTTCCGGATCCATGACCATTTTATTATTGATATGTATTTCTTCAAAACTAGTGCTGGGAGGTTTTTTATTATTTGCCACGTAGTTTTCATCTTACTGTCAGGTGTATTTATTATCTTATCATTATATTTCTTTTTTTTCCTCCAGCAGTAGCTTTGAATAATAATTACTTCCACGTCCAGTGGAAGTATAGTAACGACAAAAAAATTTTTAAAAATTTTTATTGTCCAAATAGGCGTAAAATGTCATGAAACGTCGAGATTTTATGTTTGAGCGAAAAAAAAATTTCTGTCTGTCTGTCGGTCTGTCTGTCTGTAACTTTTTTTTGTGCGCACGTTTACTCTGGGACCGTTTAAGATATTGACTTGAAATTTGGTACACATATGTACTTTAACGAGATCTAGAACTAGATTATATTTTCATCTTGTTCCGTCGAAGGGTTGGGGGGTAAATTGGGGTAAATTTGGGGTAAATGGGTAAATCAAGCAGGTAAGAGTTCATGAAATTGGTATTTAGTATATACAAGAGAAGCTAAGGTCTCAAAAAAATTTTTGGCATTAGCCACCCCCATTACCACCCCCACCTCCTTATTAATGGGGATGAAAAAAAATTGTGATTTTTGGGGTAGAGGATTTCAAATATTATATTTTTAAAGTTCCATAAACAATTATTTTCACATACAAAGTTTTTTCGTTGTGAGTGACTTGGATAGAGAATCTGGATGTGGAAGTAGTGATTCCTTGGGCAGCGGTTTTTTTATACTGCATGTAAACAGATTTTGCTATGGATTGCATTGATCACAATTCTGTTAGAACTTTAACGTTTGTTTAGCATTTTGTATTTTTTCATTATTCCATGCAAGTTTTTCTTGGTTATATTAAATTTTTTTAGAGGAAAAGACAGATTGAAGTAGTATGATAGCTTGCTGTCAAATCCGTTGTATTTTTCACATAGTGTTTTGGCGTTATATATATCCTGCCAATTTTCATTTACTAGAAAATCATAAAACTTGCGTATATTTGCCTCGATAAATATGCTTTTTTGGGAGTTTCTACGCTCAAGATTTGTGCATAGTGGTCTAAAATAATAGTATCTATTATATTTGCTTCATAGGTATCAATTCCATAGACCAGAATTTTGATCTGTCCGTTACTCTAGTTGGTAAATTAATAGTTACCTTAATATCGTAAGCCTCTAATTAATAGACTTAAAAAGATGTCCTTATTTTTTCACTTTGCTGAGGGCAATAGATCAATATTAAAATCACCCATGATGATAATTTTATTTTTGGAATTGCTGGTGCCTATTTCTAATAACTTGCCTTTTATTTATAAAACTGTCTGTGGTTTGTATTGTTTATATACAAATATAAAGGTGTTTCTAATTTTTATTTCGACAGCTACACACTCGAAAACAAACTCCTCTGAAATCGCATTGATATCATTTTGAACCACCAGAATCGGATCTTGAAGAGCATATAATGCCACTCCTCTATGCACTTTACACTTTACTACTACTAAGTTAAAGTTTTTGAACTGTAGTGAATGTATACTTTTATTACTTTGCCAGTAATAAGTTATTTGAATTAAAGTAGTCATTATAAACTGCCTTTTCTAACAATTTTTCTACAAAAGGTAAAGTATTCATCGATCTAAAATTAACTACGTTCTAACATCTATACCAAAGTATAATTTTTTTAGTTTAAAAAATTATCGCCTAAAGCTTGCTGATGAGAATGTTGCGAAATATGAAAATTAGTAGAAAATAAGCTTGCTCAAGCATGATAAACTGGTCACGGTGGTATTAATAAAATATTTGAAGGATATTAAGTCGATCATGCATAAAGTGGACCAGTGTATCCTTGCCATTTTAAAAAGCAATGTTCAATGTCAAGGTTAACTATGAAATCTATGTGTTCAGTTAACATGGAAGCTGCGGTTGCTATTTTATTCCTGCAAAAATTAATGAACGTGATGACGTCTCTAGTATCAAGCATTTAAAGACCATTGTTTAGTTTTATAAAACATTCATTCAAAACTAAATAAGTACAAATATTTTACCATTAAACTACTGTTGGTTTTGATTTATATAATTGGTAATTTAAACAAACTGGGGATACCTATTTGATCAGTGTTTAACACTTAAAAAAATGCCAGCCTAAATATATAATAGATACTTATACTATATGATATTTAAAGTAAAAGTTTTAAAATTTAAAAAAATTGAAACCTACCCAACCCTTCAAGAAAGTGCCAAATTAACACATAAGAAAATGCATTTGGCCCCACATCACTAAGAGTTTATTGTAGTTATTTTCCCCAGTTATTGTTGGTAGATTTCAAGGCCCCATTCAAAATGACAATGTGATGATGTATTTGCGATATTTGTTAAGCCCCACACTCCCCACTGTATAATATACAGGGTGTTTCATTGAGAATAGACCAGCCGGCGCAGGGTTCTGATTCCAATAAAAAAATTATTTTTCAGAATGATAAGCCCAGGATTGGACTACTTAAAGAAATTGATGACGCTAGTACTAATAGTTAATCCAGAATGACGAAATTTGTGAGCAAAACTGGAGTTTGGCTAAAAATGCCGAAAACCTAAACAACTCCTACACTAACAAAGGACCCCGCTGTTTTCTTATGGAAATTGAAAATGATAAAAATATTCCGTCGAAATGGCTAAAACTTTTTTTACAGTTCGGGTCTTCCTGATCAAAAAACTGATTGAGAAAATTTCGGAAATGGCTCTTTGACCTCTAATACCCATCAAAGTATTAAATCCGAGATTAAATCATAAAAGATTACACTTAAAAATTCATCACCTATGCCTGGACGAATCTTGCATAGAAAAGCCAAGAGATCTTTTTTTTTTGTATACAGGGTGGGGCAATAGTCGGACTTCGATATCTCGAGTTCTACAATAGCTAGAAATTAAAAAAAAATACAAGTAAACTAGATAAAAAGTCTATAACCGGAAATTATTCTCGAATATACAGGGCGAGCCAAGACGAAATTACAGGATCAAGTGCCTTTTTTTAAATGGAATGCTATGGATATCAGCAGTGGCGCCCCCCGCTCACCAATTATTAAGCGCAGCAGGGGCGCAGCAGAGATTTTGACAAAAAAATTTTTTTCAATCTTTTCCCGCTCAACAATTATTAGGCGCGGGACCCCGCCAGTGAATGTGGTACCGGGGCAAATGATTTGATGCGGGGGACCTGCTCAATAGGTACAAAAATCAATCAAAAAGGTACAGGAATGAGAGTAAAAAGTAATTATCTTAAAACAGTCATATATTCTATATTCCACTAAACATATCAGAGAGTTATCAAAACTAGGAACTTTTCAAGTATAATTTGCAAATTGGATAGATATTACAAAAGTAAAGGAATGTTTACCATAACAAGTCCGAAATATAATATCTCAGCTGATGTTGGTGCCCCCGAGCTGGGGGCCCGTGTTCTTCGTTGAAATAATGCCATCTACAGATGCATATTAAAAAAATCACCAAAGTCACAATTACGGGTTTTAAGAAAAACGTGAATGCTAGTTACGAGACATCTAATTAATGTTTTTGAATCGTTTTTACTTCCTAAAAATGTACAGGGTGGTCAAAAATTATTTTTAAATTGAGTAAACGGAACACCCTGTATATTTTTCGACGATGTGATGAGGAAATGAAAAACGAACATTTTTTGTAAGTACTTCCCTGTGGCTAATTGCAACCATTTTCGTTTTATTGAGTACTAAATTTGAGAATAAACTTAAAAAATAGAGGTTTCTTCAAATAATTCATTAGAAAGTATTTTAATAACTGCTCCACATGTTGCCCATTTTTATCGACATACATCTCTATGCGCTTTTGAAATGAGGTTTCTACTGTTCCTAAAATTGCCGGTGTGAGATCTAAAAGCAGTTATTATCCTTTCCTTCATATTTTGTCCTGTTGTTGGTGTGTGTCTTTGTAAACAATTTCCTTCACATATCCCCATAAAAATAAATCCATTTTTGTAAGATCTGGGGATTTAGCAGGCCATTTAGTGGGTCCATTTCTTCCAATCCATTGAAGTGGGTAGGTATTATTTAAGTGGTCTCTAACTGCATTTAAATAATGTGGTGGAACATCATCTTGCTGAAACCACTCCTATTTCGGGAAGATTCACCAATAATTGTGGCAGATAATTTTCCAGAAAATGAAGATAAATAGCTCCAGTCAATGTACCGTCAAAAAAATGTGGCCTTATTACATATTCTCCAATAATTCCTCCCCAAATGTTTATCGACCATCTGCGCTGGTTATCAACTTGCCTAAAAAAGTGAGGATTTTCCGAAGCATAATAATGGAAATTGTGCTATTAACAAATCCATTTTTATGAAAAGTTGCCTCATTAGAGAATAAAACATTATGAAAGAAGGTGACATTTTGGATTTTATCTCTGGCCTAATTACAAAACTTTAGATGCCTTTGAAAATCATCATCAGATAATTCCTGGTGCATTGGAATATGATTAGGGTTTGCAATCCCGAAACCGAAAATTCCGGGATCCCGGTAATATTTAGATACCGTAAATCCCGGGATCGTAGTCGATTGGATCCCGGGATTTTCGGGATTGTAAAACAAGATGGAACAGTCTTTCAATTCTACAACATTTCAGTTACCTCCGGAATTGCGTTCAAAGGGCAATGATCGGCTTAAAAATGCCACTTTGATACTGGATTGGGAATATAAACTTTGGTGATTTGGTTAAACTATTGGAACCATTTAAAGTCATAGTCGGGGTACTGTGCTGACGTGATGCGAATTTATTTATCGGATATTTCTTTAAATTTCATGTTAAAGCAAATTATACAAGTTATACCTACTTGCACAATTGTACCAAGTAAGTATTTTTTTTTCAATTCACGCGACCAGCTTTTAAGACATTTAATTTAATTTTTTTTCGATTTAGTACACCTAAATAATAAGAGCTTGTTTTTAAAGAGTTTATATAATAATTTTATTTTTAAATTTTTAATTACATTTTAATTATTAGTTTTATATTCATTGCATCACGTCGTACCGAATCCTTCGGCATTTCTTTGAATGCAACGTCTGAGTGTATACATTATCCAATCAAATTATGATTTAAAAAACTAAAAAACACATTTTTTGGTACCATATTGTTGTATTGTCACCAGAACTACACATGTATGCAAAATTTCAGCTCAACTGGACGTCGTTAAGTGGTTCTAAATTGACTTGCAAGATTTGATTGTCCTAAACAGATAGATAGATAGATAGCTTTATTGGTGCTATAAATTACATTTTACACAGGTCAATACATACAATACAATAAACAGAAACATTGGAAATTAAATTACAATATAAAACAACTAAAGTGTAACACATACATATTAACATACAAATAGGGCAAGTTAAAAATATCTTGTGAATACGTTTTCCATAACTGGTACCATATGTGCGAAAATTAGATCCCATTTTGGAGTTAATACCTTAATGAATTGCTTCTTCTACGCTATGGGTTTAGTCAACACTGTCAGAAATAAACATTCGGGCAAATTTTTGTTCATATAATCATGTATTCATTATGTATCTACTTCTTTCGTTATTATTTTTTTAACTTCTAATCCCGGGATTCCGGGATCGTGTAAATTTGATCCCGAAATCCCGGGATTGTATTATGGCTACGGGATTGCAAACCCTAAATATGATATGCATGAAACTTAATTGTTTTTAAGATTCGACCAACAAGACCGTCTACTTATTCCTACTAACGAGCTCCTTCTCTCTGACTAATATTACAGGGATTCCCAACCGTTGCCAGCACCACAGAAAACTCATTTTCTTCATTCACAACACGTTTTATTCTTTCACTTTTTTTATATTCGACATGTCCAGTTTCCCCAAACCTATTGAGAAGGTTTTGGAAGCTGCTAATATCAGGAATCCTTCTTTCAGGATACCTTTGCTTATAAGTTCTAGTGGCAAGGAAACAATTTCTGTCCGACTTACCCAAAACAAGTCATGTCATGTCTACAAGTTCCGCTTTATTAATTCATTTTGTAAAACTCGAAATATTTTAAATTTAATACAAATGATAACTGACGATCGATGAGTGTGATAAATATTCATTTGTACAAGTCAATTTATACCAAACTGGGGTTTTATTGCTTGTCGAATAACGAAAACAGCAAAAAAAAAATTACCAAAAAACTGTTACAGTAAGGGACCAGTGAAATACTAAAGTTTAATTTTTATAAGATGACACTATCGGCAATAAAACGCCAGACGAAGAAAAAATGCGTATCTCACCTTTTCTCGCGCCTATTCGAGCAGAGAACGATTGCAGCCCCGCTCCTAAGTTTGTAGATACACGTGGTTTCATTTCTTGTCTTGCTCTTGCTCAAGAATTGAGATATGCATTTTTCTTCGTCTGGCATTTTATTGCCGATAGTGTCATCTTATAAAAATTAAACTATATTTACCCACTTCAGTGGATTGGAAGAAATGACCCCACTAAATGGCCTCATTTCAAAATTGCATAAAGACATCTCTCAATCAAAATGGGCAACATGTGGAGCACGTGTTATAATTTTTTCTAATGAATTATTTGAAGAAACCTATTTTTAAAGTTTATTCTTGAATGTTGTACTTATTGCTCAATAAAATGAAAATGGTTGCAATTAGCCATAGGGAAGTACTTACAAAAAATGTTCGTTTTTCATTTCTACATCACATCGTCGAAAAATATACAGGATGTTCAATTTGAAAAAATTGAGATAATTCAATTTAAAAATTTCTTAATTTAGAAATAATTTTTTGGAAGTAAAAATTGTTCAAGAACATTAACTAGTATTCACATTAGTTTTTCTTAAAACCCATAATTGTGACTGGTGACTTTTTCAATATGCTTTTGCAGATGGCATTATTTCAACAAAAAAATTCATTACGTCCAAGTGGTTGGGAGATACATAGTCAATAATAATATAGGAATGAATGGAGTCTAGAAAGGGGCTTCAAAAAATATACCGATATACATAGCATTCCATTTTAAAAAAATTGTATATTCGAAAATAATTTCCGGTTATAGACTTTTTTATCTAGTAGTTTTTTTAAATTTTTAACTATTGTAGAACTCGAGATATCGAAGTCCGACGCACTATTGCCCCACCCTGTATATACAGTGTGACCCACTTAAGATCGCAACACCCCTGTATACCCGTTAATTGATGCTTGATTAACTTCAAATTTGGGTGGTAAGAAAAGATCGATAAGGTGATTCTTTGAACTTGGTAATATGTGATATGTCAGTAGCGTGCGATTTTAAGGGGGTTTCAAAACCCGATTTTTCAAAAAAACTATTAGGGATTTTTTTAGAAAAAAAATACTAAGGTATTCTTAATCAGCACCTTTGTATAAGATTGCGTCGTAGTGAAGGTGTTTGAGATAGTCGCTGTCAAAAATACAATTTTTTTCAACCTAAACTAATTTTTATTTGTAAAACGGATTCCCAAATCAAAAAAATCTATTCTTCATTTTTTGTTCAGAATAATGCATTGTACTAGACTGAATTGATTTTATAACAAAATAAGAAAAAAAAAAGTATACAGTGTGACCCACTTAAGATCGCAACACCCCTGTATACCGGTTAATTGAATCACCTAATCGACCTTTTCCTACCACCAAAGTTTGAAGTTAATCAAGGATCAATTAACGGGTATACAGGGGTGTTGCGATCTTAAGTGGGTCACACTGTATACTTTTTTTTTTCTTATTTTGTTATAAAATCAATTCAGTCTAGTACAATGCATTATACTCTTCGCATTTTTCTTGTAAATAATGCTAGTTTTTGGACATTCTAAATTTTGTGATACCAACTTTGTTGTGAAAAAAAAAATATATGAAAAAAAATATCACGATGTGAGGGATCGAACCCGGGACCCTTGGATTGCGAGACGAAATTCTTGCCGCTACACCACCATTTCTTATTACTAAAATTGTTAATGAGTGTAATATATACCATTAGAAAATTTATTGTGATTATTAGGAAACACACATTAGTAAAATGTATTAAAAAAAAAATAGTGATAGGAAATAACATTTCGCAAGGTTTCTATTTATTACAAACCATAAAAAAATGTAAAAAATATTTTTTTAAATTTTAAATTACTAATAACTTTTTTATTTACCAATCTATTTTGTTAAAAAACAATAGGGTTCTTCCTCTAGCTAACACTAAGTTACTCTCCAAATTTCAATACAATCGGATTTTTCTTTCTTGAGTTATCGTGCTTACAAGAAACGTGACGGACGGACGGACGGACAGACAGACGGACATTTTGAAAGTTGTTCAGAATTCGTTCACTAACATAACGATATAAAAAATTTTTCTCTACGAGCGATATTTACTGATTTAGAAATGTGCCGATCAAATACAATATACTCTTCGTTTTTGCGAATAGTATAATAAGGCAGCTTTTTTTTTCTAATGTGAATCTGTCCCTGTTTGCACACTTGCAACGAATTTTGACAAATAACTGACAATGTCACAAAAATTAAAGTTAGATGTACACAACTAGATTTTAGTTGTAAGACTTTTCCCATTTTTTTGCGCATGACAGTACAAACATTTGTATTTTTTTCTATAGTTTTACTACGCACTGCTTGCAGAAACAATTGCAGCTGCGGTCCCTTTATTAGATATGATCTGGTAATTGAACTTAAACCGTTAAGTAACAACTCAAAAATAAGAGCTTTTTAAAAGAAAAATTTTAAGATTTAAAAAAAAATATCCCCCTAGGCCATGAATACCATCGGTTAATAAACTATGAATAGTTACGTTGACACACAATATTTTGAAAAAGATAACAGCCAAAAAACGTCAAAAAAGGTCTCGGTCTATGACGTCAGAAGTGTGCCGGACCGAGTCGCTGGCGTAGAGATCCCGAAAACGTGACTCAGTCTTATTCAATTTCCATAAGAAAACAGCAGGGTCGTTTTATCTAACATACGTGGGAATCAAATCGATGCGTATTGATTCCTTCTACCGCCTCCGCCAGCTGATCCGTTTTCAATGAAACAACTTGTATATTTTAACCGTTTATATTGAATGTGGTGACGGTGGAAAGGGATATGCAACTATTAATGTATGCCCCTCATTTGGAAATAAAAGGTTACTGTGCCTAGTGTGTGATATTTTAATATAAGTGTTCCTAAGTAATTGTCACAGGAATATACATATGAGGTGTGTTCCATTACTTACGAAACATCTGTATGCATTTAGAACTGGTTCTCAGGAATGTAGAAGTAATTTATATTTTGATAGTGAGATGGACCTTTATAATGTTTCTGAACAAGTTAATATCAAAGTATAAATACATTTACACTCCTTAGTTAGCAGCGGCGGCTCGTCAGGGGAGGCTGAGCCTCCCTTTGGAAGAAGCAGCATATTTTCGAATCTTCCAAAAATCCGTTGTATTACCTCGGGGGTGATGAGGAAATGTACAAATTGTAAATCATATTGCAAGTTAATTGTCTTTCAAAATATCAAGCCTCCTCTGCAGACAATATCACGAGCCGCCACTGTTAGTTAGGGCTGTGTGTACGCATCGACGGACTTACCATACTTGTAAACTTTTGAATTATTGGTTTTTTGACAAACATTTTTTTATCACCATTTCTACCTATTGCGAGAAGCTCTTGGTCAGTGTTAGAATCACTACTATTTGAAATAATACCCCAGTCAATCTAGGCATTGGACCCAGAAAAAAATAAGGAGCTAATTTTTGGTATGGATATTCCCTGAGAGTTCAGATTCAACATACGAAAAGTCCTCCTTCAGCAACCCCCATTTTCACCCCTAAATGTTCACACGTTTTAATATATTGGCTATTTTCTCGAAAAAAATCATATAGGTTGTGTTATATACTGTTGGAAAAGAATTTTGCTATAAAAAAGTACTTTTATGATTTTATTATAAAATCAGTAGTTTTCGAGAAAATAGCCAAAACATAAAAACGTGCACATTTAGGGGTAAGAAGAAGGGGGTTGCAGAAGGACTTTTCAGGACTTTTAGTATGTTTGATCCGAACCCTCAGGGAATGTCTATACCAAAAATTATCCACCTATTATTTTTTTCTAGGTTTAGGCAAAATATTGCATAGATTGACTTGGGGTATAACTAGAAATTGCATGTAAAGGCAAGTGCAGTAACAAATCGTGATTCTGGCGATAGCTGAGGACATTCCAGAATGAATAATTTTTCTTCAAGAAAAAAGGATAAGTCCGTCTCTGTATGCACCGTATACATTTTTTTTTTCGAATGGGGCCCGTACAGTATTACCTGCAAGGTTATTTAATTAATATACTTAATTTAGGAGTGACTTAAGGTAATGTATTCGGTGCGATGCACATTCTGTATAATGTGATAAAAAGGTAATGTGCCTTTTGAATTCTATATACTACTTTTGGACAATATTGTATATCTACCCTAAAATAAAGAAAAGTATTTTTTCTGATCACAGTATAATACATATTTTCTACTGATAAGATTATTTATTTGCCTCCCCTCCGCCTCCTTTCGAATGAGATATATTTGAGATTGTACCGGCGATGTCAGATTCCACTATTTTTCATAAGAATGTTCGACTTTAATCTTGAATCAGGATAATAGTAGACAAGATTTGAATAGATTGATAATTTTACGCAATGGTAATTCACCCGCCATCTAGTGGCCAATATTTAAAGTTTACAAGTGTCGATACAGCAATCTGCATCAATTGAACGTTTTTTCTGTAAGTGATAGATCGACGAGTCATACAAAGATAGACTAAAAATGTGGGCGTGGTTTTTACAATCCAAACATAGGGACTAGTTCTTTTCCAGTGCCCTCGAATCTAACCGATTCGTCACCGTCTTTTCAAACATTGTTAAAGCATTTTTGACTGCTGTGTTTTTGTGTGAGGATTTGACGTTAGGTTAGGATTGTTCCTATCAGAGTATATTTTAAGTAATTTTCACTGGGCGGCACTAGAACTCGAAAATGTGTATACTCAAACCCGTAGTCAGGAATCGGAAAGAAAAAAAATTACCTCTAAAAAACTTTTTTCTCCAAATTGAAAAATTGAAGAGCGGGAGGGAGAAAATCTCCAAATTGAAGAGCGGGTGGAATCTCAAAAAAATTGATGAACGGGGGTAACATTCAAAATAATTTTCTTTTTACCTTCAAAACGAAAATTATTTTATGCTGTGGCTATCATTTCTTAAAAATAAATGAAATTTCTTCATGTTTAACTAACATACAACAGATCAGAGGGCGCTAGAAGACAACCAGTCCGTAATGAGGTTGTTACTGTCAAGAACCACATTTCTGGTCTGTATCTATATTATCTCCGTGGTTCAAGGCACCGGGTGACATCTATTGATGAGTGGCCGAACGGTCAATCAAATTCAAGAGGCAAACCTTTGAGAATCATTAATCGTTTACGTCGTTTACTTATCAGGACAAAAGCATTTGAAAGTTTATCCGTACTTGTTATTATATGTACTCGGTATGAACAAGGGTTTATACTCAGAATAATTTCACATATAATCTGTGAAATACTTTGTTTCTTCTGCTTGTTTTTAAACATGTAAGCTTCTCAAGATTTTACACGACTTTTAACGACGGCTTTCCGGTTTTTCTCTACGTTTCATCTGGCAACACTGATCAGCTGATGATTCCTGTTTACTCTAATAATGAGTTATATTGTGATTTTTTTAATCACGCCGTGAATCGTTACCGTAACTTTTTAAAATGAGTGATTTTTTAAGCGTAACGTGATCACGACTTCCATACACTACAAAATCAATTAAAATTAACGAATACCTACTTATTGACAGATGAATTTAATATATAATATATTTAATGTTAGAGCACAAAATCGCTTGCTCTATACGTTTTAATACATGGTGGAAAGCAAAAACAGACTCGGTGTCCAATCCTGTGTTTGTGTGATTTGTGATTCACAGTAGCAGACCTGTGGGGCTGTGCCCCCCCCCCCCTTCCGTTCTTATGAAGCGGCGCATATTTGGCTCCACTCTCCGCCTATTGAAAAATGTTTTTTCCTTTATTTTATGCCTTCCGCTTATTTTTTTGAGATCTCGGGATTTTTTTCCCTCGCTCATTAATTTTGTGATCTGGGGATTTTTTTTTAAATGGACTGCCTCTCGCTTCAAAAAGATGGGCCCGCCACTGGTGATTCATAGATTCATAGTGCAAATAGCAACATAATGTCGTGACACGTCACAGCAACTTTAGCACAGAAGAAATAACAATTATTTTGTGACTTTAGTAACAGTCGTTACCGGTGATTAAATCACAGTTCCTGAAATATTTGTCGTCACCAGTTCACTCCGTCACTGGTCACTCAGTCACTGTCAGTCAGCTCTCGCCATCCATGTCATGTTCGTCTAATTCCTTGTTTTTTTAAATTTTGATTTTGTGATTTTACTTTAAAAACAGTGAAAATGCGCTACTTTTTGACCTACACAGCTAGTATACTGTTTTCGTCCGTAATTACGATTTTTGGTAAGTTTTTCTTAACGAAAAGCAACAGTAGGTGTGTTGCATACAAAGCATGTGACCTGTATAATATGTAATTCTTCAATTTTATTTTTCTCTAGTTCTTTACTACTTATTAACTGGAAAGGGAGAACAAGTTAGTATAGGATGGTAAGTATTTTAAATTATTTTACCAATAGTATATAACTCTATATATATCACAAAATACTTACACTAACGTTGACTTTAAGTGTTTATGTTTTACCTTGAATCGAAGATCGTTCAAAAACAGCCCTAAGAACAAAGATAAGATCTCTAGATATGTTCAGTAACCCTAAAATTAATTTGAGAATAAATGTATATTTTCCCTTGCTAATGACCTATTATAGAAACTCGTCAGAGTTGTCTTGTATGGCATTCAAATAAAACAAGATATTACAGATATTTAAATCTACAGAAAGCAAAAAAACGATGTTCCTAAAGTGTTAATTTTGTAGGTTTCTGAGCAGTGTTTCTCCCTATATGTGGGCTTCCATTGGAATTGGAATGGCAGTAGCGTTATCAGTCGTAGGAGCAGCAGTGTAAGTTATTTTTTTTTAATTTGCTCAGAGATGCATATATTTTATATTTACCATTGTCTTTATTTTACACTTAAGTTTTGTTTACACTAGGTAAAGGAGGTTATCCCCCCCCCCCCCAATCAGGGCTAAAACATGAAAATATTTTTTGCCATTTCGCTCCCCTTCGTTCATCAATTTTTGTGATTGCCCCCCGCCCATCAATTTTGAGATGAGGACAAAATTTTTGTGATTTTTGACCCATGCTTATTAATCAATAATGCATGTAACTAGTTTGATTGATTTTACAACAAAATAATTATTTATTTATAAGGCAAAAATTCTAATTCGTACATACCTACCATTTTTTTAACAAATAATCTTCAATAAAGTAAGTAAGCCGTGAAAACAAAAGTTATTCCAAGTGTCAATTTATTGTTGAACGTAAAATAAGACAATCAGTTAAAAATTCGTGTGAATGCTGGTTTAATGTTAGTTATTAAGTGAAATATAATTTTTTGTGTAATATGGTTCTGGGTTTAACAGTGTGAGAAAAAGTGGAGTTGATTCGTTTAGTCGGAGATAATGCCAGATTATCTAGACAAGCTGTTGTTAAATTTAATTTATGGCACCCTGACCATCAGCCTCCCATTCGCCATAAATTGGTAGCAACCATCAATAACAGTTTTAACAATACAGGAAATGCATGTAAATTAAGACCAAAGAATTATAATTTGCAAAATCAGCAAATTGAAAATGAAGAACTAATTTTACAATATTCTAGAGAAAATCCAAAATATAGCATAAGGCAAGTAGCATTAAATCTAAATATTAGTAAGAACATGGTTTGGTGTTGCTTGAAAAAAAATAGAAAAAGAGCATTCAAGCCAAAATTTGCACATACCCTAAAAGATGGTGTTACAGACAGAAGATAGGATTTCTGTTTTTGGACCCAGGGTGAATTTTTAAACAATATAAATTTTCTAAAAATGGATTTGCTCTAAAATATTGTAAAGTGCGTTCTTCATTTTCAATTTGCCGATTTTGTAAATTATTATTCTTTGGTCTTAACTTACATACATTTCCTGTATTGTTAAAACTGTTATTGATGGCTGCTACCAACTCATGGTGAATGGGAGGCTGACGGTCAGGATGTCGTAAATTAAATTCAACTGCAGCTTGTCCAAATGATGATGCATTATCTCCGACTAAATGAATCAACTCCACTTTTTCTCTCATTGTTAAATGCCGAACCATATTTATTACACAAAAATTTACGCTTCACTTATTATTTAACATTAAACCAGCATTCACATGAATTTTTAACTAATTAACTTATTCACGTTATACAATAAATTGACACTTACAATAACTTTTGTATTCATGGCTTACTTATTAGGACTTTATTGAAGATTATTTGTTAGAAAATTGGTAGGTATGTATTCATCACCAAAATTTCAAAATATTCAGATATCAGATGAGCGAGACATGAAAAGTGGGACACACTGTATAGTAGCCTTTATCGGTCGCTTTTATCTTCTTTGGCTGGTTTGTCAGCAAGCTTTTCGACGACCCACCTTACCATGCTGGTCATCCAGAAGATCTTTTGCCACAAGTATATTTGTTTTATACAGGGTGATTTACCACAACATGCGAAAAATTTATCAGTAGGTTGTCTCCACCGGAAGTTTTTTTTTTTTTTTATGGCGTTCGGTCAAGGACCATACTGCCAGCCGGAAGAAGTTAAAAAAATGAAAAATGAAAAATATGTGACCAAAAAAAATTACCCTATTATACCCTTCGTAAAAACGAAGAGTATATTGCATTCGATCGGCACATTTCTAAATCAGTAAATGTCGCTCGTAGAGAAAAAATTTTCATATCATTATGTTAGTGAACGAATTCTGAACAACTTTCCAAATGTCAGTCTGTCCGTCCTCCACGTTTCTTGTAAGCACGCTAACTTAAGAAAGAAAAGTCCGATTGTATTGAAAGTAAGGTAGCGTTAGCTAAAGGAAGAACCCTATTGTTTTGGAAAAAAATCAATCAGTAAATAAAAAAGTTATTTATCATTTAAATTAAAAAAAAATGTTTTCTTAATTTTTGTCATTTTTGTCATATTTCATAATAATATATCTGATTCGTTGAAATATAATACACGAATATTATACAGTGTGTCCCACATTTCACGGTAACACCTTCGTAGCTCAGTTATTAGTCATCCAATTTCAATCAAGTTTAGACCGGTATCAAAGACCTTTATTATATCTTTTTTGAGTAAAACAAAATTTATTTCAGTCATTGGCGTGCATTTTTATTAAGAAGAAAAGGGTCGATTTTCCGAGTAATCATATTAGGCATTTTTTTGTTGAAAAACTAATGCAATATTATTGATCAGCATGCTGTAGAACCACTATATCCAGAATTTAACAACATTTTGATTTTTGGTTTTGGAATTATGGTCCCCTTAAAATTACCTATTTTAAACATTAAATAATCAATAAATTGTTAATGAAATTTTTTTCGAAAAAAAGTCATTCTTCATTTTCTCTTTAAATTCACTTTTTCTACTATCCCATATCATCGAAAGTTTCAAATTTCGAAGGCCAAGAATTTTCATTGAAAAATTTTGGGTCATCAGACCTGTAAATTATTCGGGCATTAAGGATTACCAAATTTGAAAGTATCGATGATATGAGGTGGTAGAAAAAATGAATTTAAAGAGAAAATAAAGAATGACTTTCTTGCGAAAAAAGATTCGTTACCAATTTATTGAATATTTAATGTTTAAAATAGGCAATTTTAAATCAAAAAATCAAAATGTTTAATTCTGATGCTGATCAATAATATTGCATTAGCTTTTCAATAAAAAAATGCCTAATATGATTTCTCGAAAAATCGACCCTTTTTTTCTTAATAAAAATGCACGCCAATGACTGAAATAAGTTTTGTTTTACTTAAAAAAGTTATAATAAAGGTCTTTGATACCCATCCAAACTTGGTTAAAGTTGGGTGACTAATAACTGAGCTACCGTGAAAAGTGGGACACACTGTATATTACAGACATTCAATTTTTCTGATGATCTGTAATGGTCCAATGGCTAAAGCTTTGTTTGGCAATCTGAAGGTCTTGTGTTCGAATCTCTGGGTGTTTTTTTTTATTTATTTATTTTTTTTTTCATATATTTTTTTTTCACAACAAAGTTGGTATCACAAAATTTAGAATGGCCAAAAACTAATATCATTTACAAGAAAACTGCGAAGAGTATCCTATAGAATGTGTAACAATTATATAAATAGTTCAGTAATTCGGCGAAGAGTATAATGCTTCCACTAGTTTTTTTTTGTAGGAATGCGCTGTCTATGACTTTAACTAATCTGACGTAACACGGTCCAACCATATCACTTCCCCTCCCCTTTTATCAGACTTGGGACTGATAGCAAAGCTGGAGAGGGTAGAAGTGACTTTTGTGTGAAATTACCTAGGATCACTCTAAAATTTTGCATGGACTTTCCCACATATAAGACTAGAACACCATTTTATTTTCTGCATGTTGTGGTTAATCACCCTGTATAAAGAATTTACTTATTTGCTTATTTGAATCATAAGATTCTCGATTCAAAATATTATATTTATCTATCTCTGTAATTTGGTAGAACAGCATTTTTAGTCTTAAGTTAATTAATGTGATCACATTTTAGAGGAATCCACGCAACTGGTGTGAGCATAGTAGGAGCGGGTGTTAAAGCTCCGAGAATTAAAACAAAAAATTTGATCTCCATCATTTTTTGTGAAGCAGTTGCCATTTATGGATTGATTATGGCCATTGTGTTGTCCAGCAGTTTCAAAGTATGTTTAAATTTAATTTTAACTAAAACTGAGTTATCTCATTTTTCTTATAGGAATACGAGTACGATTTATTCGTTCCTGGAACAGACACATATATTAAAAATCATGCTGGATCCCATATAATCTTTGGATCGGGCATTACTGTGGGTTTTGTTAACCTATTCTGCGGGGTATGTGTTGGTATAGTTGGATCCGGTGCTGCTATTGCTGATGCTGCCAATGCCTCACTTTTCGTCAAGATTTTGATCATAGAGATCTTTGGTAGTGCTATTGGCTTGTTTGGCCTCATTGTTGGAGTATACTTGGTAAGTTTTTACGTATATACATTCAAATATCCCTTAATTCCCAATCAAACATTTCATATTCTAGTTATCATTATACTTTATAGTTATTCGATTCATTTTAAACTGCTCTTAATAAAATCAACGAATGGTGTAATTTAAACAATTTACAGCTGAATATAAGAAAGTGCAATGTTCTAACTTCTACCAATAAACCAGAGATGGAGTGGAACTATAGTAACGATAAAAAAAAATCGATTTTTTTTTTTCAAATAGGCTTAAAATGTCATGAAATGATATTTGAAGTTTGCGCAAAGAAAACAAAATCTGTCTATCTGTGTGTCTGTCTGATTTTTTTTGTGCGTTCGATTACTCTGGAGCGGTTGACTTGAAATTTGATACACGTATGTATCATAAGGAGTTTCAAAACTAAATTATATTTTGATCTTATTCCGTTCAGGATTGGCGGTTAAATGGGGGTAAGTAGATAAAGCAACTAAGAGTTCATAAAACTGGAATTTAGTGTGTCTACTAGAAGCTAAGGTCTTAAAAACATTTTGACATCAGCTACCCCCACTACCACCGCCACCCCGATATAAAAGGAGGTAAAAATATAAAACCGCTGCCCAAGGATTCACTACTGCCACATTCAGATTTTCTATACAAGTTACTCACAACGAAAAAATTTTGTATGTGAAAATAATTCTTTATGGAACTTTAATAATATAATATTTGAAATTCTCTACCCCAAAAACCCATAAAACGATACCCCACATCGGTAGTGGGGTGGGGGTGGTGGTAGTGGGGGTGGATGAAGTAAAAAATATGGGTTTCTGGTTCTTGTACACACTCTAAATCACAATTTTTTTTCATCCCCTTTAATAATGGGGTGGGGGTGGCTAATGTCAAACATTTTTTTGAGACCTTAGTTTCTCTTGTATATACTAAATACCAATTTTATGGACTCTTACCTGCTTCGACGGAACAAGATGAAAATATAATCTCGTTAAAGTACATATGTGTACCAAATTTCAAGTTAATATCTTAAACGGTTCCAGAGTAAACGTGCTCAGAATTTTTTTTTTGCTCAAACTTAAAATCTCGACGTTTCATGACATTCTAAGCCCATTTGAAAAATAAAAATTTTTAAAAATTTTTCTGTCGTTACTATACTTCCATTGGATGTGGAAGTAAAATTAAGATTGTGTGTGTACAAGAACCAGTATCCTCAAAAAAATCCATTACTAAAGAGGGTGAAAAAATAAAATTGCGATTTTATATGTGTACGAGAAGGAACCAAAGGCCTCAAGTTTTTTTTGTCATCAGCCTGCTCATTATAGTAATCGTTACTTTTCCATTTTGATTACCCTCAGACTTACTGTACCTGTAGTAATAAAAGCTAATAATTATTAAAAATAACGCTTGCTTATTTGACCAGTGGGAGCAGGAACATAGAAGAAGATGGAGGTCTTGCAGAATCTTGTATGCACGATAACGTAAGAAAGAGAAGTCCGATTGTATTGAAATTTGGACAGTAAATTAGTATTAGCTAGGGGAAGAAGCCTATTGCTTTTGAACAAAATAGATCAGTAAATAAAAAAGTTATTAATCATTTAAAATTAAAACAAAAAATGTAATTTTTTATCGCTTCTACTTAAATAGAAATCTTGTGCGATGTTATGTCCTATTATTATTTTTTGTTTAAACATTTTAGTAAGATACATTTCATAATAATCTAATCGTTGAAATATGAAATTCGAATAATATATATGACAGATATTCAAGTCCTGCAGCAAAGTATGATGGACTAGAGGTTAAAGTTTTGCATTACAATCAAATGGTCATGTGTTCGAAACCCAGCGAGGTTGGATTTTTTTTTTTTTCTTTTTTTTTATATAAATTATTTTTCTCCAACAAAGTTGGTATCACAAAAACCAACATTATTTAAGTACAGACAAACTGCGAAGAGTATTTTATAGAATGTGCAACAATTATATAAAAAGTTCAACAACTGGCGAAAAGTATAATGTTCATTCTAGTTGATATATGATGCTTGTGCTTTAAATAATGAAAATAAAAGAATATAATATTGTATAAGGGATTTTTTGCTCATAGTTAGACACTAAAATTTAGATAAAAACCCGTTAAAAATAATTTGTCATTGATATAAAACTGGACGTTGTTTGTGAGAGTTGCTGTGAATTGTTGTAGCTTCTGATTTCCTGGTACATGTGGTACGAGTTTGCAGTGTAAACACCACCAAGACCTTCACTCCCCGTTTAAAATTGTCGCCAATGTCTGTCATATCTGTATACATGTAATTCTTATTTTTATTGTTTTGTATTTATTATCTATTATTTATTTGTAATTTATGGAAATAAATAATGGATAAAAACGAATTTCACAACTTTTTTGAAATAATGAATGCTTTGTAAACTTTTTATTTATTGACTAATTTTGTTTAAGAACAATAGGGTTCTTCTTTGTGCGAACACTAATTACTCAAAATTTTACTGTCCACTACGTGGATGTGGGAGTAAAATCACCAAAATCGTCTTCATAACTTAAAAATTTATTTCAGTTATAATTCTACTTACTAGATTTACAATTAATTTACGGTAAGTTTTTTTTTTCATTTTCTGTTGCTCTGAGGCAGTTAGTCATGAATTTAGCCATTAATCGTTAGTCATGACTAAAAATTTAGTCGACTAATACCGCTTGTGATTCAGCGACTAAGACTAATTTGTCAATTTCAGTTGTGACTAAGAATTTAGTCGACTAATGCCCATCTCTGCAATAAACATCAATATGTCAAATTTAATTATTGAGATTCAGTGCTTACACGTCCATCAGCATTCCATGATTTTGTTATATTTGACCTTTAAATGTCATATAAACGCAATCACCAAGGAAAGTTTTAATACACGGGGATTTATAATAGTGTTCTCATGTTTTGAATAACACAAACTACTATATCGATGTTTTGTTCAAGCCAAATTGGAATATTCGTCAATTATATGGTCCCATTATAACATACATACAGTATCGGCAGGAATTTGATTAGGTACGGCAATAAGAGCAAGCGAGAGCGAAGCAACTAGGCTATTCTTTTTTATCGTATAACACATCCTACTCGTGCCACCTGCTTTCCCCACCACATGTGCGTGTGCAGCTCTGTCTGCGGGAAATGTAAAGAATTATTTGACTCGTTTTAAAAGTAAAACAGGTTAAATAATTTCAGTTATTAAAGCACGTAATAATATTACATATGCTGGACAGAGCCAACTACATCCTTCTTTTGAGTAAATAGTACTGAAATTTTTAATAGCAATGATGTACTTATGATTTTCTTGATGCACGTGTTACTATTTGCCCCTCTTCTAGAGCACTGGTAAACGCCTTTATTGTGGACGGTCGGAAAGTCCTGGATTAGGTATTAACTCTGCAATACCTAATCCAGGACTTTCCGATACGGTATACAAATCATAAAACAAATTCACAGGCCTTCCTTAAAAATTTTAAGTTGTCAGGGATGATGGTGTTTATCCTGCCATTGGGTTTCCTCAAACTGCTTTGAAACAGATTTTCAGTTTCAAGTGAATATTTCTTTTCGAAATTTACCATATTTTCGAATACCTGGACTAGTATTTCGTATTATGAAGCCCAAGAGTTTCATAGCAGAATTGGATGCATTATAGATATGATCATTAAACATCAACTTGCTGAACCTATTGGGTGAAATATAATCAGGAGTGAGCCGCAATAGACCAGATGGTCGCGGTGGAGGGTCTGTTACTAGCCCACTCACATATCAACCTAACCTAACCTAAAAATCAACTTTGAACCAAATATGGCACCTAATTATTTTACGGTACTCGTACAACTTACAACAATATTATTTATGATGTAATCATAGGTTAGAACATTTACATTTTTTGTAAATGATACAGTAAAACGTTTATTGATATTAAGCTCAAGTTCACTTATATGGCACCAATATTCAAACCTCTGGTGGTCATAGTGCAATTTTAAGCTATCTATATAAAATTTTATAGAGAAAAACAGTTGCAAATCATCAGCATATAGCAAGCATTCTGTTATAATTGCTGTAATATCATTGATAAAAATTAAAAACAATAATGGGCCTAGTTTGCTACCTTGTGGTATCCCTCAACGGTTGTGATGGTAGTGAGACCTGAAGTTATTAACGACATATTGACTTGGTTCCCTCAAATAGTATTTTGTTATGATAGTAAACCTTGAAGGTTGGTGATTTCTAAGATTGTACAAAAATTGAACATAATGTTAATGTACAAGCTGTACAAGATCATATCCAAGGGTCCGAATTACTGATCGGATATGACCTAAAACCAGGGTTGGCTTTAGGTGGTTATGTGTCAACGCATAAAAATTTGCATATTTGTATGAAAAGCTATCTTACCTTGAAATTTTTTTTAGCGAATTCGGTATTATCCAAAGTTGATAATGTCAATTTATTATAAATATTCATTTGAAGAGAACTGGAGGTATAGGGGGATGTATTTAACACTAAACTAACACACACAAGTATTTTTCACTGCCGGTGGTTACAAGAATAAAAATATATTACTAATATCTGTTCTAAATGGTCTCATCATCACCTTTCGTTGAAAATCCATTTATATTGCGAAAAGGATCGCTCGACGTCGACAGATGTAACTGGGGCAATACTTAAAATACCTAAACTTTCGCAAATTCATGCCCAGTGTAGCAGAGTCTGCTTCTTTGCCGTTTAAAAGGTCTATTACACCCGTCATTGTAACAAATCTGGGATTTTTTTTAAAAACAGTGTGAAATTTTGTTTGTACCCTCCCCATAATAGAAAAATAATTAAAATTGACGAAGATCAAACACATTCATTGCATCAACTGTAGTAAATTCTGATGTTGGCTGATAATGAATGTCCCATATGGCTAGAGGAATTCATAAGAAACATCCATGTATGGTCTTCAGATTTTCTTGAACAATTGAATCCATAAATACCTGTTGAAATGGCAATTGCGTCATTTGGATTTTTTTTTTTTTTTTTAATGCCTTATTTATATCAACGTCCTGGCGAAGTTTAGCTAATGCTACTCTACCACTTAACCAGGACAACGAGATGAGATACGGTCACCAATCCAAATGATAGACTCGCCCTGGCGTGCTTAACTTCGCCGATCGAGTCCAGTCACTGAAACTGGTACTGTACCTCACCTCACAATTAACTGACTGCTGTATTACGGATTTCACGTTTTCAAAATGACAGTAATAGTATGTAGTATGGTGCTGATTTTAGCCAAGTTCCCCCATCATGTTATAATGGGCTCTGGAGGTAATGAAGTATTTGGTAGAATTTCGTGAAATAACCAGACACGACTTGGTGCTTTAAGAAAAACTTTCTGTACATTAGATATCAAATTATCAACATTAGGTAGCACCCCCTAACAGTTTCAGCAATCCTATGAAGCCCATGTGTTAAACATGTTACATGAAGTATATTCTGATATGTTTCCTACAAAATTCTTCCAGCAGCTTCGGTAATTACGACCCTTGATCATAACTCAAAAATATATTTATTTACAGTATTTACATAATTCCTGTCACTTTTTAAAGACCAGTTTGGATTGTAATTTTTTACAATGGGCTCATTTAATGAATTTCATTTAGTAGTTGTTATTTTTTGTGGATAAAGTATTAAAAATAGGTGATACTGAAAATTTCAGATGAATCTGATATGTGCTTTTCAAAATATACGACTTTTAAAGAGGGAATTTGAGCGTGGTGCGACTAACATGGTGACGTCATTTAATAGGGAATGAAACGGTGGCGTAACATATAATAGGTCATGCATTCCGCTTGAGATCGTCGAGTCTTTCTCAGTGTTCTGTGCGTTAAATTAGGTGATGTCTTTTATTATTTCTTGTGGTGATTAAGAAAAATGTATGAAGCGAACTTTAATAAAGCAGACTCTTCGAATCTTCCAAATCATGAGCTCATTGGGGGGAGAGAGGTTAATTTCCCATTTTTATATGAAAATTGCCTATTAATTTATAAATACATGTAGTTTCCTTGTCTTTTTCGATCTAAAAATAAAATATTTTAGAGTTTTTTCATTGCTAGCCTTAAAGAATTTTATTTAAAAAATGAATAAAAATTATATAATTATAATTAGTTAAGAAATAAATTTGATAACAGTATGTTATAAAACAACTATAAGAAATTTGCAATTTTTTCCTACAATCAAAATTTAATAATCATTTAAAATATATTTGGGCTATACCCTGTATAATAGCTCAGTGTTGAAATATGAATTTCTCTAGTATTTTTAAACCAAATGGAAAAGACTAGAATTTTAAATTATATTTTACATTTAAGTTTCAAAAATACTGCATTTAATAATAAATAATTCAACATATAGATATTTACATTAAAATGGTCCTCACAAACATAATAAGTTGATTTAGTAATAAGCCTTTTCTCTCTTTTTATAGTCTGTTGCTATTTCTTTCGCATTTTTAAATCTCTAGGAATGGTAATAAATGTTTTAGTAGGTGTTTTTACCGTGGTGCTTTGACACTCAGGAACAATACAATATTTATAATTCCTTTTACCGTCACTATTATTCATTGTTAACATAAATCAGTGAAATTTTTCACAAACACGCATAAGTTTCAATACACACTGCTTGAATTATTAATTTGTCATATTATGAAACAATAATAACGCGCTGTAGCTAGCCGCTCCCTCTAGCGGGTTCATATTAAGTGAAGTCATGGCCAAGACCCGACAAGGCGGGTGTGGTCCATGTTTATGATTTTTTTTAGACGATTTACAGGCCTCAGAAAATTCTAGTTTTTTGCAGTCTTAGAATTTAAAAATCTTTCCGATAATCAAATTAAAAAAAACCTGCTAAATGAGCCCATTGGCATACAATTTTTGTCTGTGTACTTTTGAAACGTACCTATGTAACGAATAACTTTCTTTTTTGCAGACCTCAAAGGGAAGCATGGGTTGAGAATTATACATATTTTTAAAATCATCTTAAGATATTTGCACTATGTAGTTTTCATATTGTAAATGTTTTGTAAATATTGTATTTGATTGTGTTATTAAAAGTAGTATCAAAGATTAAATAAATGTATCTATAAATAATTAATCTTTGATATTATGTTTTTATTCTGTATAAAATAGGTTTCATTAGGGTAATTTTTTGAGATTCAAATGTATTACAAAAAGTATTTATAATGTTTTATGAACATCTGCTTTTAATTTCCTTCTCCAAAACTCTTGTGCTGAAAAGAAAAAAAAATGGTGAAATTTTAGTGATGGTCAAGAAATCACGAGACTAAGCAATCACTGTTTTTATCTATCTTCTAGCTTGTAGGGAAGTTGTATGTTTCTAATTTACTAATGGAAGGGAAATTACTTAAATTAAGGAAAGCAGAGTCAGAAATCACCCTGTTAAAATTTGTATATAAAGGAAAATTTGTATAAATATGAAGTTGTTAAATGTTAATTTTTGATTTTATCAGTTACACACAAATGTAAATTTTGGTCTTTGTACAAACGCTGTTGTTTTTTTTTTTCAACTGTATATTGTATGCAATCTATTTAGTTGTAGAAATAAAATTATATTATAGTTTGTAATGTGTTTTTATGTTACTGATAAGTAAATGTTTGGTAACTGAGGTTTCTCTGCAATTCACTGTTGATTTAAAAAAAAAATAAAAAATCACTGATTTATTTTAAAAAATCATAATTGTTTTAGAAACAAAGTTTTCTAAAACAATGGGAATGCGCATGGTCTGACTACAAGTAAAGATCAGAAAGAACCAGAAGGCAGGCGCCAAATAAAATGCCCTTCCAAATGTTGAACTGCTATTGCCGAGGAGATGCCCTGATGCTGTTAGCCACACCATACAGCAAAAGTGGGCCGACTGGAAGAATACTAGGGCCATACCGAAGCCTACTACTTGGGGTGGGGGGAGGATATGAAAAGAAACCAACCGATTTTTTTTTTTTAAGGCATAATTATTATTAATAATAGGAACTTTACGTTGCATCATTTCAATAAAATAAAAACTTTTTATGGGAAAAGCTACTAAAACTAAAAAATTTAAATCGATTTCAAATTCAAGTCATTATGTATAATTTACGGGGTGCTGTAACCAAGTCAGAGTAAAGTACTTGAAGTAGTTTAAATGAGTTCTTTGCTCAACTCTGCATCTAGAGAACAGAGCTGCCTAGTAGTTAACTACAATTGTAGTTAAACTACATTTTAACTACTAACTACGAGTACTTATAGGTAGTTGTGAATACATTGGTATTGTATTGAGTATTCACTACTCAAACTACTTTTTAAAAGTAGTTACAACTACTGTTTATGTGTTTTCATAGAATCTGTTTTTATATGCTTTTCTCATAAATGTGCTTAATAAATATCCAGCCCAGTTGCTCAGTGACAAAAACAGTTTCAGATATATCCCCAATAATAAACTTTAATAATATTAAATATTCATTAAAGAAATTAAAAAGGTTGCAAATGGCAACAATGGAACATGTAAGTAAACTGTAGGGTAGGTTGTCGGGGCGTTACGTTATGTAGGTACACTTTGCTTGCACACAGACGAAAAGCATTTTGTGACTGTCGCATATTGGCCCAATCATTTTACATATTATGTAAGTATATGCCTTTATGACCGTTATGACATATGTGACAAAGAAAGGTTTCAGTGTCTTAAGTACACAGTTTAGAGACCTAATTTCTTTTATCGTGAAAAAAATTTCATGCTGTGTAAGTCTAAAGTGTACCTACAAACGTAGTTGTAAATGTAATTGAAGACGCGTAGTTAAACTATTCTTTCAAAATAAAAGTACTCGAGTACTTTTCAACTACAATGCAGTTTTAATAAGTACTCTGTAGTTAGTAGTAAACTACTTTTTCAAAAGTAGTTTGGCACCTCTGCTAGAGAAGCACTTCTTTAAGGACCCCTCAAAAATTTTGAAAAAGCAGTTTGCGAAAAAAAAATTTAAAATTCGGTTACCCTCCCTGGCCCTAGGGACTCCTGTTTAATTAATTTATTTTTTGTCGCGTACATTTGACTTTTCATAAAAATACAACAATAGGTTTTGGAGTTTATGAAAATATTTTCATTAACTGAAATATAATGAACTGAAATTTTGTAATTTACAATTTAACAAATTACATTTCAATTCATTGGATCTCGGTTAATAATGAAAATATTTTTATAAACTCGAACACTTATTGTATTTTTATGAAAAGTCAAATGTATATGACAAAAAAAAATAAATTAAACAGGAGTCCCTAGGGCCAGGGAGGGCAACCGAATTTTAAACTTTTTTTTGCAAACTGCTTTTTCAAAATTTTTGAGGGGTCCTTAGAGAAGTGCTTCTCTAGATGTTATTTCCCATATTTCGTATGGGTCCCATGCGCCACAGACGAGAAAAAAAATATTGAAATTTCACCAGCCGCCACTGACTTTGTTGTCTAATATCACAATATCAAAACACTACCAAACAAAACTATGGTCATGGAACAATGGAACAAACGAAAAATAGGTATGTACACCTGACAATATACCTATCTATAAATCATAACAAATACAACTTTTTTGAAATCAGTACATAGTTTTAAGTACAAAGTGAAGACTTTGTAGCTTGCCGCCAGAGATGGGCAAAGTACTCATTTAAACTACTTCAAGTATCAAGTACTTGAAGAAGTTTAATAGGCAAAGATTCATTTAAACTACTTTAAGTATCAAGTACTTTAAATGAGTACTTTGCCCATCTCTGCATGCCGCTTGGCGTGTCGTGTCTACTTCAAAAGTGGAAGCAGTTGTGGTATACGTACAGATTTTAGTAGAGTAGATCAGTAGAAACATTATTTCTATTTAAAAATCATTGCTAGTTCTACTTTTTCTAGTAAATGAATTTATGTATAATAAATTAATATTAAAAATAAGGATTACATGTCATATAAGGGAAGCTGTGCTTATCTAGCTTCCATGGAAAACACGCCACTGATAAAATAAAATATTTACTCGGTTGCCAATCGCTTAATAATAATTGTGTTATTTTCGCGACAGTGCAAAATTCAAATTATATATTTGTATGTGATGGTTAGGTAGATTTTGCCAACCGCGTTTGGAACCAACTGTCCAAACTTTGAAGGGGAGGCTCCCCTACCCCCCTCCCTTGAGCCCGGCCCTGAAGAATACACGCACATAACATCTACCAAGACTTTATGAATCAGAATAAGTATATGGAAATACTTTCCAGCATTTATTACTTTGAATATGTTTGTTTAAGTAATTCAGTTCTTAATGTGGTGAGGCTCATAAATGAAATCAGGACTATTTTACTACTTATTTGAATATGAGTTCTCAAAAGAGATATGATCTGGAGAATTTAATCATCAATCGTCGGTCAGTTCAAAAGATATTTGAAAAACGCAATTCGCTTCAGTCACTTTTGGGCACCCTGTATCTCAAAAAGGGTTAAATTGTCAAGATCTACCCCTAAAAGAATGGCCCATATTATTGGGAGACTTAAGACTCCTCGTAAATAAGTTTTGAGTAATTATAGCCACACCCCCGTAACACTTTCAGAGGATTTTATACGTTTACAGAGTACACCTATGTACTTATAATCGAATGAATTGTTGAATGAAAAGAAGTACTGATTAGTTCGTAGAGTTGTTATGGAATGACAATAGCTCGACGCGAAGTTGAATGAAATTGATTTATGAAGATGTGGCAGCATTAACCAATCACCTGTCTCGATTTCTGATTTCGTTCATGGCGCAGATTTTGACCGATGCTGTTCTCGGTCCACAGCACCCTATTGTTTGCAACGCATATAAGAGAACTGAGAATATTGATGTTTTATATTCGCAGATTAATGATTAATTATGTATACATTAATGACGTCATAAGTACGTCAGATGAAGAAAAGAAGTTTTCGGCCACCCCCGTAATAAAAATCCCCCCAAATACGCATGTTGGTAATGGTAGTCGGACGCAGTCAGTCTAGGTTGGCAGTCGCTAGTCACTGCTGTCAAATCGTTCCATTCTAAAAATGTCATCCCGAATAAAGACCTAATATAATATGAAAATAAAGTGTTTTTAGTAAAATGGCAACACAAAAGCCTGGAGAATGGGCTAATACTTTAATTGTACGGTTTGAGGAACAGGTTAGTTTAATCTAATAGCGATTTTTTCATGAATATTGCCAAGTCTAATACTGCCCACCTTCTAATCAATATTTACATGATAGCCAATCATTCATTACAAGGAATTTAAAATCAACTATTTTGCTTTTTATTCTAGTTGCCTTGCCGAATTGGTCCCCAAACAACTCATTCGAGTATTAATGAGGAACAAAATAAAAACTGTATTATACAAATATCTCGATATCGGTTTGCTCTTGTCCTGGATGGATTTGTTAAAGTCCTAAAACGAATACATGAACTTGTGAGTACCCCCAATTTTATAAATTGCCTTAAATGTAGCTTGTTAGGAGTAACAAATACTTCCTTAATGTGTACAGTAATCAAAAAATGCTTTTAATTTACTTTCCATGCGACTATGGGTTATTTTCATTTTAGGAATGTGATATCAATAAAATAAATGTTACCTAGTCTTTGCCCTTTAACATAGTGTTTTTGTGTGTTTCTCATGGTTTGTATTCATTCTGGTAATCTTGCAGGCAATTTTCCTAACTCAAAAGTATGCAATATAATTGGTAAATTCAGCAGTGAATAGATAATTCTGCATTTTAGAGGCATTGGAATTTTCGCGAAATTTTTTCAGGATACACTAATTTGGATTAGTAGAACACGAATCTGAATTGGTGCAAAAGACTGTCATTGTAAACACTAAAAACACCTTGAATTTTGACCGATGGAATCTCTTGTTCATAATGTAGTGACTTGCTACTTGCTGCTCGGAAATGCCTTGATACTTCCATTTTTGAGTAAAAGCAAATCCTTTTAACTATGCATAGAATAAGTCAAAATAAGTAGATTTTTGAACAGACCCACCTCGAGAAATCATGCCGGCCCCCCCTGCCAATATATGTATTTTTTTCTCAAAATTAGTAGGAGATAGAGAAATGATCTTGACACCATTCGATAGAAAATAAAATTCTGCATATGACACTAATGTTTTTTACTATTGTCTCTTACGTAAGGCCCTACAGTGAAAAAAGTGGGGTGAGCATGCCAGTAATAACGCGTGGCTATGACTTAGAATGTCATGAAACGTTGAGATTTTAAGTTTGAGCAAAAAAAATTCTGTCTCTCGGTCTGTCTGTAACTGATAATGATTTGAAAGGAGAAGGGCCTATAAGGCCGGTTTTCAGCCCTTTTAGTTTTGGTCCAAAAATTTCAAACAAATTTTTTTTCATATACCGGGTGCCACAGGCTACTGGCTCCCCCCTATATTTCCTTTATTTTTAACTTATTCATTTGAAATTTGCATAAACCTGTAAAAATGGATTTTTAGACATAAAAACGGTATGAGACCATTTCCGGTTTACCCGGAAATGACCGCAACTTTCGATTTTTAACTGGAACACCCTGTATATGTTTACATATTTAGATTCAAGGTAACATTCTGAGACGAGACTTTCGCGAATTTTTGAGTCGTTAGGTTTTTTTAAGCATTTTAAGACATTCGTCTAGAGTGCTTTGGAATACCAAAATTTGTTCTACGGCAGGTAAAGTCCAAGAGAGACATATAATTTTTCGTTTAATTTCATTGATAACTATTTACGAAGCCTCCAAAATTGAACAAATCACTTTTTTATCGAAAACTTTTTTTTTCAAATGGGAAGGTGGTGGCTCTTAGTGTTCAATAAATTATAGATTTTTGTCTGAATTCATTGATATCCATTTCAGATCTATGTTGTTGTCTATGTTTTTCTATTTTATTATATTTATTTAAAAATAAAAAATCACTTTCAAAATAATTTCTATTGATCCTTATACTTTGCACTAGTCGGTACTTATACCTATTAAGAAACAAAAGAAAGAACCAAAAGGCTATTATTTACAAAAAAGTAGTTATTCACATTTTATTATTAGATATATGATTTTTGCAAAGGCAACTACGTTAAAAGTTCAAGAAAAATTATATTGAGAGTGATTTTTTTTAATTTTTAAATAAATTCAATAAAATAGAAAAAACAAATAGCATAGATTTAAAATGGATATCAATGAATTCAGAAAGAAAATCTATAGTTTATTGAACACTAGGAACCACCACCTTCCCATTTGAAAAAAAAAGTTTTCGATAAAAAGTGATTTGTTCAATTTTGGAGGCTTTGTAAATAGTTATTAATGAAATTAAACGAAAAATTATATTTTTCCCTTGGACTTTACTTGCCGTAGAACAAATTTTGGTATTCCAAAGCACTCTAGACGAATGTCTTAAAATGCTTAAAAAAAACAACATCGACTCAAAAATTCGCGAAAATCTCATGGTATACTCAGAATGTTGTCTTGAATCCAAATATGTAAAAATATACAGGGTGTTCTATTTAACATATTCAGCGCCAAGCTCTCAGGGCGAATTTTCGTTATTTTTAATTTAATATAATAATCACACGTTTTAATTTGAACTTTTACAGAATTTATGTGAAAACTTTCATCCAACCTAGACCCCAGTTTGAGAGGAAATTCTAGTAGGCCAAAGCTTATAATTCCCCATATAAAATATACATAAAGTGTGTGCGTTAACGATACACACGGCCAAAACAGAATATTAGTCGGTGTATCTTTTTAGATACACAATGTTTTAGCAATGTGTATCGAAAAAGATACACTGGCACTGAACGTGTTAAAAATCGAAAGTTGCGGTCATTTCCGGGCAAACCGGAAATGGTCTCATCTCTCATACCATTTTTTATGTCTAAAAATCCATTTTAACAGGTAGTTTATGCGCCCCAAATTTCAAATGAATAAGTTAAAAAATAAAGGAAATATATGGGGGAGCCACTAACCTGTGGCACCCGGAATATTCAATCTATTCCACCCCAAACAGAACTTCCCCTAACCCGCCTGACTCTATGTATCCCCCTTATATTATTAAAGAACCAGTTTACATTAGTACACATGCTTAGATGTTTTTGAAAATCATATTTCCTTTGAACAAAGTGCAACCTAAGCAACCCCTACTACTACACCCCCAAAGGATCTACGTCAATTGGACGCGTTTTTAAAAAAAATCATGTATACACACTCTAACCTAACCTAACCCAACCTAAAGAATAATAATAATTACAAATACAATATAGAAACAGACTCACCATGAAAAATAGGTTACATTAATAATATGGTTGACATAAGAGAATAATCACCTAAAAAAATTATCAAAATATAATAACATAGAAATTATAAAATATAATTTATTTACACTTGCAGTTGGGCAATTCCTCACAAGTAGTCCAAAATGCTTCTGTTCGGAAAGTGTTGGTTTTGATATTGCATAGTTTCAGTGACTTAACCGACCTCCCACAATAAAGGCGCCTACCAGTACTCTAGCAGAGGCAAAGAGTGACACGCCCCATAAAGAGAATCATGTACATCATTGCTTGCTTCGCTCTCGCTTGCTCTTATTGCCATACCAGAACCAACACTTTCCGATTCTGTATAAGAGAAGCTAAAGTTTCAAAAAAAATTTTGGCATTAGGTGACAGCCAAAAATAGCTGAAACGCCTCCACAATATTTTTTGCTAAAGGGTTTTACACAAGAAAAAATAGTAAAACAAAATACGTGAAATAATTTTCAAAGGGTACAGTCAATATTTTAGCAGTGAGATCCTAGCGCAATTACTTGTGCAATTTCTTCTTGATTATACCACTGGCGGTTTTATTTAAATAAATAACATATATAAACTATATACCAATCGATAGAAAAAATAACAATCTATATTTTTCATATCGTGTAAAATTTTGATTTTTGAGTTATAGCCAAACATGCATTATGGCTGGCAGGCTCATCCCACTTTTTTCGCTGTAGGGCCTTACATAAGAGAAAATAGTAAGAAACAAAATTAGTGTCATATGCAGAATTTTCGCTCTATCGAATGACGTCAAGATCATTTCTCTATCTCCTACCGTTGTTGAGAAAAAATATATAGATAAATAGATAGATAGATTATCTGTATTAATTCTTGAAAACATGCCCTTAAGGTGTAGAACATGTCAAACGGTTAAGTATAAATAGTGGAATGATAAAAAGCTATGCACATATTTTCTTAGTTGACTGTACCTCGGTTCACAATGATGAATGCAATTTTTTTCAGATAGGTGCCTGAATAATTTTAATATCAAAATGTTTGTAGCTGGCTTAAGCTTAATAGATTGGTCATTTCCATAAAGCAATACAAATTTAGATACTAATTTTAGTTGTTTTTTGAGTTATTTACTTCAAGTATTACTAAAAAGAGGAGAAAAAAATAAAAATAATCCTTGGTTCACCAAAAAACTGGAAAATGAAAAATGCATTCTAAAAAATTATCACTGGTTAGCTATAAATTTGGGTACCACAGAAAGTAGAAATTTGTATATAAACAAAAAACGTCAATATAAACAGAATATCAGAAAAGCTTAAATTAAGTATTATAATAATAAAATAAACACTTTTAAAAACTAATATAAGGAAACATGGAAAATAGTAAATAATAAGCTAGGGAGAACAACTAAACCTGCAAATATTGAACTGGTTGAGAATGGTGAAAAAATTAATAATGCACAAATGAGTAATTGCAAATAAATTTTTATCCCATTTCAGTACAATTTCCCAAAACAAGTTAAAAGAGACTTTTGGTGAAAACTTATCGTTACCCTGTACCACTACTACGAATAATGTTAAACATCCTTTTTGCATGAGTGAGGTCAATGAAAATGATGTCATTAAAGCGCTACATAATCTGAAATCCTCAATTCATCTGGTATTCATGGATTTACGAAAAAATTATTGACTGCCAGTATTCATGTGATTATAGCGCCATTAACATACTTAATAAATAAATGTATAAAAGAGAGTATATTTTCCCAGGTCCTGAAAATGGCTAGTGTTTTACCTCTTTATAAAAAAGACAACCGCAATAATATTGAAAATTATCGATAAATATCTCTACTCAGTAACTTTTCAAAATTAACTGAACGATCGTAATGATAGCTTTATCTCTTTCTTTGATTCACATAATATTATTACTGCAAACCAACATGGGTTTAGAGCAAACAGATCAAATGAAACAGCCTTGTATAATCTACTGCAGTTTGTTTACATTCATCTAGATGAGGGGAAATATGTAGCATAACTTATGTTTGATCTAACCCAAGCATTTGATACTATAGATGTAAATTTACTATCAGAAAAACTCTATAAAATTGGAATAAGAGGTAATTATTTAGATTGGATTAAATTCTATATGAGTAACAGAAAAATTATAGTAAAAGTTAATCATGAACAGTCAAAAGAAAGAGTGTTTAGCTGGGCGTTCCCCAGGGGTCAGTGCTTGGTCCGCTGCTGTTTGTGTTATATTAATGATTTACCTGAGCATATTATGAAAGGCACAGTAACAATGCTTGCTGGTGACACCACAGTTTGTGTAACTGGTACTACTTCTGAGGAGCTACTAGCCAATATAAAAATAGTCTATGATGACTTAGATATATGGCGTCAAAGAAATAGACTAATTTTAAATAAAAATATTACAGTTTTATTACGATGTATAATAAGTTGCCTAATGATATTAAAAATATTAATAATTTTAATAAATTCAAACATGAAACTAAAAAAATATTTAATCCATCCTACATTTTACAGTATTAATGAGTACCTTCTGTCATGAGTTTTATTATTTACATGTCTCTATGAGTTTTCTGTTGACAAGGTGTGTGTATAGGTATACATATATTGTTTTTATGTTTGCTCTAATAATTTTATATTATTATATTGTCTATGTTTTATACTTCACGTGTTTTTATGTTTTATTTTACTATTGACTTACCATAATGTACACTATTTTATTCTTAAATGGTTAATAAAATATCTATCTATTTATCCATAACCAAAATGACGGTTTAGTGATATACGTAAAGGAAATATTTAATCCTGTTTTCAGGACCACTACATACACAGAAAATACTTTTACAAATTTACAGTTTATAAAAAATAATATTTCAATTAACTTAATAGCAGTATATCGACTACCCTCAACAAATTCACACATTTTTTTAGAAGAATTACAGTACATTTTAGAACAAAGTAAAGATAATGAAAGTGTACATTGTCTGATAGGTGACATTAATATTAACATTGAGAAACAAGATGAGACATGTAATGAATATTTAAACATTATGGCAGAGCATGGTTTCTGTTCATATATAAATACATCAACAAGAGTTGAAAAAAATAGTCAAACCTGTTTAGACCATTGTTTTTTAAAAATTCCTGCTAATAAAAATAATAAATTTAACATAATACCAATAATATTAACCAATGACATAACAGACCATTTTCCCGTTTTAATAAATATTTCTCATAAAAATAAACTACTAAATAACAAACCAACACTTCCAGACTTAAATATAAAGTACAATATAAAATATGAACAACTCCAACACTTATTAAAAAATGAAACATGGCAAAATGTATATCAAACACAGGATGTCAATGTGGCTTACGACAATTTTATTAACAATCTCTCTGAAAAAATTCAATATACAACAACCATTCATCATGTAAAATCAACTGAAAGGAAACTTAAACCTTGGATAACTTCAGGCGCAATCATTTCAATAAGAGAAAGAGACAGGTTAAAATTTGAACTAAATAAAAACAAAAATAATGAACAACTATCACAGAAATACAAAACATATAGAAATAAAACTAATAATTTGATAAAGATATTAAAAAAAGAATATTATATTAATAAAATTAACGAAAATAAAAATAATGTAAAGAAAATTTGGAAAGTAATAAGAGAAAGTTTAAATGAGGATATTCATACAAATAATAAGATAAATATAACATATAACAACGTTAATTTAACTGATGATAAGGAAATATCTGAAATTTTTAATGATTATTTTATTAATATAGGAAGGAAAATGACTGAAAAGGTCCAATGTGATGAAATACTTGAGAAAAGGAATATTAATTCTAAAAGTTTATTTCTTAAACCCATAACAGAAGAGGAAGTAATAAAAAATATAGACAAACTAAAAAACAATTCGTCTCCTGGTATAGACAATATCTCAACTAAATCGTTAAAAATTATTAAACAATATATAGCCAAGCCGTTATGTTACATTTTTAATTTAAGTTTAGAATCCGGAGTATTTCCTGACCAATTAAAAACATCTGTAGTAACGCCCTTTTACAAAAATGGAGGGAAATCCGAAATAAGTAATTACAGACCAATATCGGTAATAAACAACATAGCGAAACTTTTAGAATACAGCATAAAGTCTAGATTGGTTGAACATCTAATCCATAATAAAATCTTATCTGATAGACAGTTCGGTTTTGTGGAAGGTAAGAGTACAGAAGATGCAATATTTGAAGTAATAAAAACTATACATAACTCCTTTGAAAGTAATAAGAAATTAATTGCTATCTTTTTGGACTTGGCCAAAGCATTTGACACTGTGTCACATAGTAAACTAATAAGCAGATTACAACAATATGGGATAAGGGGCATAGCTAACAGTTTATTTACAAGTTACCTTACCGAGAGGAAACAGTGCATAAAAGTTAACAAAACACTAAGTAAATTTGACTTGGTCACATGTGGAATACCTCAAGGAACTGTATTAGGACCTATTCTATTTAACATCTATCTAAATGAGTTATTGCATATGAATACTTCTGCAAAGGTCGTAGCATATGCCGATGATACGGTTCTATTGGTAGACGGTGCTTCTTGGGAACTAGCTGTCAATAAAAGTCAGATTGAATTTTCAAAAATTGTCCAATGGCTCTCCGAAAACTCACTATCAGTAAACACTACTAAAACAAAATTCATATGTTTCAGTATATATGACAGAGATCTGCCTAACATACAAACTTTAAAAATCCACAACTTTATCTGTTTATCCCAAAATAAAATTAACTGTAACTGCAATACCGAACTTAACAATGTAAATAATATGAAGTATCTAGGTGTATGTATAGATCAAAATTTAAAATGGACAAAACACGTAGAATTACTAAATAATAATATTCGCAAACTGATTTGGAAATTCTATCAACTCAGAAGTTTCATGCCATTCAATATTCTAAAAACACTGTATTATGCTTTGGCTGAGTCAATTATGAGATACGGAATATCTATTTGGGGTAGTGCATATCCTACAAATTTAAAAAATATTTGCATTTCGCAAAAATATCTATTAAAAGTAATTGCATCCAAAGATAAGCAGTACCCCACAGAAAGCCTATTCAAAGAAGTTGATGTTTTGGATATAAACTTATTGTATATAAAATCTGTACTTGTATTTATTCACAAGCGTAAATCACTCTTAGATTTTAATATCAGACATATTTATAATACTAGACATAAAGCTAATTTAAATATCCAGATTCCATGTCACACCCTAACAACAACCCAGCGATTCATTACTTATTATGGATCGAAATTTTATAATCTTCTACCTGCTCATATGAAAGAATATAATAACATAAATTTGTTCACAAAAAAAGTCTCTGTGTATATAAAGGAAAATAGGTTAGTTTTTATTAATATTTTGTCACATCATTAGCCATGTGGATAATTTTATTTATTATATGTAGGTATATACATTTATATTGTAATTAATTTCAAATAAGGAATATATTCATTGGTTTTGATTTTTTTTTTTCATTTAAATTTGATATGCAGCTATCTTATTTATATATGCAAATATAGTTAATATTAATTATCTTATTATAGGATTGTAAATTGCACACACACAGGTTTTACTTAGGTGTGCATTTGAATTTATTGTAACGTTAACCTTAAAAATATATCTAATTAGATATTACATATATTAAATGAAACTGATGGAAAACTAAGGTCTCTTTAAATTGATTTGCTATATTTTATGTAATACCTAAAAAATTTTTTGAATAAATTTGATTTGATTTGATTTGATTTGATTTGATATACAGGGTGTCCCAGAATTGAGTTCCCGGACGGGAACCTGTGATTCCTGAGTTCATATTGGGCCTATTTATCCCAACTTACCTTAGTTCAAAAATGCATCCCTGAGGAAGTACATCCTCTTAAAGTGAGACAGAAAAAAAAAGTTTTTTCCAATAACTTCCGTTGTATGGAAGATAAAATTTTCAAATTTTGATGAGAGCTGTAGCTCTATAAGTACTCTATGTAAACTTGATAACAACCAAATATCTTTTGTTTCTCAATTTTTTTTCATAATAATTAATATTTGACTGGCTGTAATTTTTTAATCACCCTGTAAAATTACGTATTACTTGAACATTTTTACACAGCATTAAAAGGGCTGCAAAAAAGGTACTCTTAAAAATTTTTGTAATATCAATCAAAACACAAGAAATTATTGTTTTTTCCTCTATCTGTATTTAACATTTATTTACAATTCTAGTATAAAATTTTATAATAATGGAAAAGCAGTTTACTTAAAAAAAAATTACATTCATAAAAAATGCTCCACATGACATGCACCTGTTTCAGTAGGTACACAAATCAATTCTCTTCATCAATGACGAGCGAATTCGTTGGAAAATATGCAAAATTTCTCTAAATTCATGCCAAAGTTGCCCCCTAGTGTCAGTTGGAACAGAGTATACAGTGGTTTTTAAATAACCAAATACAAAAATCGCAAATATTCCGTGTCTTGTGAATGTTGCTTCATCGTTGCTGGTAGATTACCGAAATTAATCTTATACTTGCTATTTTTTGACGTTACGAATTAATTAAGTTTTGTCATGAGACCGCGACAGGTTTTCTGTTTCACGAGCACTTATGACCTACAAAGAAAAAACGATAATTCTTGATTTTTGGTTGATATTACAAAAAATTTTAAAGTATTGATTTGTGTACTGAAACAGGTGGACGTCACGTGGAGCATTTGTTATGAATGTAGTTTTTAAAATAAACAGTACTTTTCTGCTATACAAAATTCTGTTCTAGAACTGTAAATAAATGTTAAATACAAATAGAAGAAAAAACGATAATTTCTTGTATTTTGATTGATATTACAAAAATTTTTAAGAGTACCTTTTTTGCAGCCCTTTCAATGCTGTGTAAAAATGTTCAAGTATTCCGTAATTTTACAGGGTGATTAAAAAGTTACAACCAGTCAAATATTAATTATTATGAAAAAAAATTGAGAAACAAAAGATATTTGGTTGTTATCAAGTTTACATAGAGTACTTATAGAGATACAGCTCCCATCCAAATTTGAAAATTTTATCTTCCATATAACGGAAGTTATTGGAAAAAACGTTTTTTTTCTGTCTCACTTTAAGAGAATGTACTTCCTCAGGAATGCATTTTTGGACTAAGGTAAGTTGGGTTAAATAGGCCCAATATGAACCCAGAAATCACAGGTTCCCGTCCGGGAACTCAATTCTGGGACACCCTGTATAAGACAAATTCCATATAGGTATGTAAAACAAACAAACACATTAAAATTAAAATCATAGTAATATTAAATAACATTGCAATGATTACTTAATTGGAGCAAAAGTGAGGGTCATTATAAAATTCTACTATGCTGTAGTAGGTCTTCTGTATCAGGATGTTATAGAGTATTTTTTTAATCTTTTTTTCTGGATTATCTCTGATTAAATTTGGTAATTTATTATAAATTTTTATTATGAAATATTTCACAATTTTTTGAAGGTAACTAAAATTCATTTTATCATTAATTAGATTAGATCTATTTCTGCTGGCATACCTATGCTGCCTATCACAGTTCTCAAAGAGGTCCCTATTATTACAAACAAATATTACAGATTCGTAAATATAAATGCATTCATGACAGATAGATAGATATTTCTTACAAATCTTTTTTGTAATATAAAGATACGGAATATATCTGGAGAATTGGCACAGAAGATAATTCCGTATCTTATTCTGGATTGTAGGCAATAAGGACCTATTTGGCGTTAACCATGCTCGAAATGATTTTCAAGGCAGAACAATAACGTGCTAAGCAGCTTGCAAGTATTTCAACATGGCATCTCCAACCTTTTTTTTTTTTTGCGGGGGGGGGGGGAGAAGGGGAAATCCATCATGGACACCCAGCTCCTTGGATCTATCACGCTGGGTAGTGCTGGACTCTAACCAGCTAAAACCCCTCCGGAGCCCCCTCCCTGTCTTCAGTGTCTCCTCATATCCTGGAACCGCTCTCGCTTACCGTCAGAATATCAGGTCAATCTTAGTGTTAGGTGTTCGAAATAATCTGCCTCCGCAGAGATGTCCTCTTATTACTACATCCTTGAAACACTTAGAGGTTCAAGTTTCTTTCGTCTACTTCCTTGATTTTCTCATCATCTCCAACCTAGGCGAGAATCAATTTGAATCCCTAAGAATTTCACACCGTTTACAGTAGTGATCTGGTTACTTTCATTAGGAACTAATAACTCATTGTTTTGTAGACTATAATCAAATTTTATTGAGTTTTATATTGGCAGATGCATGTAACCAATTTGAGGGGGGCAGGGGGAACAAGCATAATTTCTTGAGGTGGGTCTGTTCGAAAATCTACTTATTTTAACTTGCTCTATGCATGGTTAAAAGGATTTGCTTTTACTCAAAAATGGAAGTGGGCATGTCCACAAAAAAAATAATATACGTTAATATTAGTTAAAACCATACATTAGAGCCCTTAGTACCAAAATCAGATTTTTTTTATTTATAAATATTTTTATTTTGCAGTTATTCGTAATAGAAATCACCTCAACGCAGCAATACTAAGAAACATCCTCAAGGTGGACATAACGTCACCTCCTTGCAGGCACATTGGCCTGTGTGTGTGATGCGGGCCTGTTATTTTCTATTGAAAGACTAATGTAATACTATTGATCAACATGCTTTAGAACTCCTATATCCAAAATTTAAAGACATTTTGATTTATTGTTTTCAAATTACGGCCCCCTAAAATTATATTTTTCAAATATTAAATAATTAATAACTTTTAAACGAATTGTATTTTGAAAAAAGCCATTTTTCATTTTCTTCTTAAATTCACTTTTTCTACAACTCGGTGTCATCTATACTTTCAAATTTCATAGGCCAAGAATTTTCATTGAAAAAAAACCGCTGCCCAAGGAATCACTACTTCCACATCCAGATTTTCTATCCAAGTCACTCACAACGAAAAAATTTTGTATGTGTGGAAATAATTGTTTATGGAACTTTAATAATATATTTGAAATCCTCTACCCCAAAAACGCATAAAACGATACCCCACAACGATAGTGGTGTGGTAATAGGGGGTGGTAGGGGGGTGGATGAAGTAAAAAAATATTTTGAGGTTTCTGGTTCTTGTACACACACTAATTTTTTTTTTCATCCCCTTTAATAATGGGGGTGGTAATGGGGGTGGCTAATGCCAAAATTTTTTTTGAGACCTTAGCTTCTCTTGTATATACTAAATACCGATGTTATGGACTCTTACCTGCTTGATTTACCTATTTACCCCAAATTTACCCCAATTTACCCCCCAACCCTTCGACGGATCAAGATGAAAATATAATCTAGTTCTAGATCTCGTTAAAGTACATATGTGTACCAAATTTCAAGTCAATATCTCAAACGGTTCCAGAGTAAACGTGCGCACAAAAAAAAGTCACAGACAGACAGACAGAAATTTTTTTTCGCTCAAATTTAAAATCTCGACGTTTCATGACATTCTAAGTATATTTGAACAATAAAAACAATTTAAAATTTTTTTTGTCGTTACTATACTTCCACTGGATGTGGAAGTAATTACCAAAAATTTTGAAGCACCGGCCCTGTAAATTATTCGTGCATTAGGAATTGCTGAATTTGAAAGTATGGATGACAGTGGGTGGTAGGAAAAGTGATTTTAAATAGAAAATGAAGAATGACTTTTTTCGAAAAAAAATTTGTTTCCAAAATTATAAATTGTTTGATATTTAATATTTAATATTTTTGGTAATTTTTCAATGAAAATTCTTGGCCTAGGAAACTTGAAAGTATAGGTAGTATGGGTTGTAGAAAAAATGAATTTAAATAGAAAATGAAGAATGGGCCTGCAAGGAGGTGACGTCATATGACTAGCCTCTGCCTGGAAACGTTTCTTAGCCTCACTGCATTGGGGTCATTTCTATTACAAAATAACTGGCAAAATAAAAATATATATATTTTTTTATTGTTACATTAGTTTATAATACTGATAAATCATTTCCAATTGGAATTAAAATTTTGTGGACATGTCTATTAGATAACCACATATATGGTTATTTTGATTGGACATCTCGGACACCCTGTATATTAAGAGAGGATCCTATTCGCCTTGATAAACAGCCTTTATGTGAACATTTTTACTTACCAAAATATGCATCAGAAAATGTTATTTTGGATGGTAATATTTGCTGTTTGTTTCAGTATCAGACAGGTACATGCAGTGCATCACGCCAACACGGACCAGAACTCGAAAAAAATTACTACGACAGTTTACTAATCGTTTTAGAAACGTTAGAAAAATGTTTTAGTATACAACCTAAAGACTCAATAACACTAACGATGGAAGAAAATCAAAATCTAAAATGCCTACTGAAAGAAATTTGTGCTTTTTTAGGTGGTAAAGGTAAGGAATGCATATTGTACTGTTGGATTTCATATTGCCGAAAGGCGTTCATTAAAAAAATTTGTTGACATTTTAATATTTTTGTACAGCTGATCTCACCACGTTCGGTTTTTTAGCTAAAAATTGCGAAATCACAAAAAAAGTTTTATAAAATTTACTATTTCTTAAACATACATCGCTGCAACTCCAAGATTATTAAAGATAAGGATTTGATATTTTTCTGGATACTATTTGGGTCTCTAACAGTGTAATAAAATGAATAAGACATGAACCCTTATGGAAAAAAAATGCATTTTGAAGAAAATAGTCAAAAAACGCTAAAATGACATTCTTAAGGGTTGAACTGTAACTCTACTATTTAAATCGTTTGTGAAAAAATTTTACAAAAAGGTTTCAGTCTACTTGACTCTTTGCTAACATTTTTTTTGCATCTAGAGTGCAGTGAATACACTCAAATCGATCTAATGGACCAAAACGGTAAGAGAAAAATGTAAAAGTCAGTTTTTTCGAGTTTCAGGTTTCAGAAATCACTAATTTGTAGTTAAATCAACTATTTCAAATGGCAACATCTTTTAGACACCCAGTAGTTAAATATTTATTATCACGACAAATTCATTGATAACTTTAAATCGAAAATCATTTGATATTAACCCAAATAACTATACAAGTTCTTTAGTAATAATAATTAAAAAACCGAAAAAATGCCCTTATCGAGTAGGTATTCTGTGTAAATTGAGTAAAACTAGATGCAAAACATTCATTTTGCCAACAAAACATTAATTTTGTCAACAAAACACTGCAAATAAAAAGTGTGCTGTGGAAACACAAAGAACTTTGTAACCCAAATAACTACACAAGTCCTTTGGTGAGTAATAGTTAAAAAGTCAAGAAAATGCCCTTATCAAGTATTCTGTGAAAATTGAATAAAACTAGATCCAAAACATTCATTTTGTCAACAAAACACTGCAATTAAAAAGCATGCTGTGAAAACAAAGAAGTTTGACAAACAATAGGACTTGTGTATTGTTAACTGAATAAAAGTGCTTAGAGTTTGCTCTTCTCCTTATTTTGTTTGCTGTTTTTTTAGCTGTTGAATTGTTATTGTTTAAAATGTATACTAGGGGTGAAAAAGTGGACATTCGAGAATTTCCGCAGAATTGTATGCCCAAAGCTATCCGAACAGACATCATCCGTGTATTCAATACTTTCCAGTTGTGAAGAAACAAATCAGAATAATGCAGTTGATAACAATTGTGAAACTTTTATCCATAGTGAAGTGACAGAAATCAACATTTTGGTGTTTGTAGAAATGAATCCTACTGTCTTCTACTGGAGAATAGTTTTTTATACACCTCCTCAACCACTTGAAATTTTACAAAATCCTATTGTATCTCCGAGAATTGTTCTCCCTTGCTATATTGTGAAATGTCATGCGAAACACCACTGACTGAGGCAAAAAATATCAAGAAGGCGAGATGCACTTAGAACATTAAATTTGGATTTATATTTTTTTATTATTAAAATAAATCATTGTAGATAGAACACTTTTATTATTTGCAGTGTTGTTTTGTTGATAAAGTGAATACTTTGAATCTAGTTTTATTTAATTTCCACAGCATACTTGATAAGGGTATTTTCTCTATTATCTATATTATTATACATCAAAGAACTTGTGTATTAATAAAGCATATAAAAATGTAAAATTTACGATTTCTTGAATGTTAATCTTGTTAATACACCGAGAGAAAAAATAGTTTCTTTGGTGAAGAATTTGGTTTTAAAATGCAGCTATTTGGCGCAGCATGTTCTTTTTTACTATTTTTCGCCGATATCTCCGAAACGGTAAGAGCTGGCTAGAAATAAAAATACTGTAAAATGAGTTCGTTTTGTTACGAATCTTTTGGTTCCATCAGAATTTTTATGTTTTTTCGTTTTGGAGATATTTACTGAAATGTCGGCGATGTATGACAAAAAATTGGACATTTTTTGCTTAAAACCTAGGTAGCTCCTTAACCTTGACTACTAGGCCAAGAAACTACTCTAACAAATTTACATAGAATTAAATTTGCTGAAACTCTTTTTTTTGTTTTGTCTTACGCCAAAAATGAGGGAACTAGAAGGGAAGCTTTTTATTTTCGCTAAAATTTTGCCATTTTGTCACCGTAATTAATCGGTAATTAACTGAAATTGATCTCAAATATGATGTCCACTTAATATCATGTTTTACCTAGACAAAGACACTCTTTTAATCTTGGCCCTTCAAAACGAACCTTTCTGAAAAAAATGGTTTTCAAAATCAAAAAATGTAAAAATATACAGGGTGTTTCTTTTAAAGTTCCAAAGTTGGGACCATTTCCTAGAAAACTGGAAGTGATGAAAAAGTGTGAAATAATGAAAAATTAGCCATTTTGACATACTGGGTGTAAACGAATAGTGGGCCACCCCTGTACCTTCCTTGTTTTTAAAGATATCGGGATGAAATTTTGTACGTGCCATCGGCCGTTTCAAATATGTTACGAATTCGAAATCAAATATTAAGGTTAATATTAACGCTAGCTGCCTAATTTTTTCATTATATACTTGAAGGGTTAAAGACGGAAAATACAAAAATAAATTATAAAGTAAATACCACTAACTAAGCGCATTCAACTATGACTTCGCGATTTGTTAGCTAAAAAAGTGAACGTAGCTAGATGAGCATACAATAATCCATAAACCTTGAGGAGATTGTTTAAATTTGTCAACACATGTTTTTCAACAAATGCTCTTTAATCATCTGACCCCACTATATTGATGTTTCAAAACCGTCTTGTTTCAGATATGCCGAATGACAACCCAAACGTTCACGCAATAAGGTTATTAGCAAGCAAAGTGTTATTTGCTTTAAGTGTTAATTTCTTTAATGCAGTTTTTAACCGGATTTCCTCAAAATTACAAGAACTAGCCTCATGCCCAGACGAAAACCCCGATTTCAGTGACATTGAACTAATACAGCATATTAACGTCGACGTGGGAAGACTAACTAGGCTTTTTCTAGAAGCTATATCGAAATTTAGGTTATTGAAAAAGTCGGCGCACTTGGTTTTGGTGAACTCCTTAGAAAAAGCTATCTGGAACTGGATGGATACCTATCCGTATGAATTTGCCGAATTACAGAAGAATCCCAACGAAGAAATGTCCAAATGTGCTGAACAGCTGTTTGATATTCTAGATGCTTTCGGAGATAACAAAAAGGGGAGGTCTGCTGTTTGGTCTTTGCAGATGATGCTTCTCATACTGGCACCTGTAAGAATTTTTTTTCTATTTTTTTTACATTGAAAAAAGTACTTGTGTAATTTTACATGCTTCTTCATGTAGTTCTGCGACCAGTGATAATGACTAGAATTTCACAGACTGGATGTAAAATTTCACCACTGTTGTAAAAATACATGTGCAATGTGATGTGATTTCACGTATACTCTTATAATTCTTCGGCGTAATTGCACACGAAGGCCGTAATTATACAGTATGATTTTACACGAATTTCTGAATTTTGTTGGCATAGTTACACGGATGCCATAACTTTACAACGTGATTTTATGCGAATTCCGGACAATTTTTGTTGTAAATTTACAGGGTACATGTGATTTTCAGTGAACGTGAATGGCTTAAATGTATTGTTTTTAAGTATAATTTAGATAAATTATAAAATAGAGACACTTGTTTTGGTATTTAACTGTTTCAGAGGTGATTAAATACAAAAAACCTGTTTACATTTTTTTAACATTTCAAAACTACCTCAATTATACTTAAATACAATAAATTTGACACATATATACAATATGCAATTGTAGATAAAAGTAAGTACATACTTTCCCTGATGTAGCACAAACAGAAAAAAATTAAATGTATGTAATAAAAACCACATGTTAAGAGAATATTGTTTTTACTATATAAAACATATATACCTACACAAAATAATACACTAAACTTCAAGGCTAGGATTATGCAGAGTGAGAGGGAAATATGCGTTTATTTTCGATTTATTGTAAATATTTAAAAAACTACACATAGTATAATCTTCAAACTGCTTTAGATACTTGCTATTGATCTAACGAATACAACTATATATATTTTTTATTATAAATTTCTGTTATATTTGAATATCGTAGTTTGTCGATGAAAATAGGAACTTAGGTCCGCTATTGTTTCTCATATTTATAGATAACCTAGCTCAGATAGTAAACATTCCAAAACTTTTCTATGCGGATGATTTGAAGATTTTTAATACAATATCCACGCATCAAGACTGCCTAGTTATACAAAATTGTATCAATAAGATATCCCAGTGGTGCAATAGAAATAACTTGCACTTAAACATATCTAAATGCTCCATAACATCATTCACTAAAAAAATCGAACGTATTGATTATCAATACCAAATTAACGATATTGTCATCACCAGATCCCTTGAAATCAAAGATCTCGGCATATTCTTCAATCGAAAGTTCAATTTCATTACACATGTAAATAATATAGTGTCAACGGCTAATAGAATGTTAGGATTTGTTATAAAAAACTGCAGACATTTTCATAATCCTCTGTCATTAAAGCTAGTGTTTTTTGCCTATGTCAGGTCCAGATTAGAATATGGCGCACTGATATGGTATCCATTATATCAATGCCATATCGATGCAATAGAATCAGTACAGAGAAAATTTTTAAAATATTTATCTTACAAGATCAGTGGTACTTATCCGGAAATGGGAATTGAATACTCATTACTACTTAACCAGCATCAACTTATATCTCTAAAATCAAGGAGAATCTTGATCTCTATATCATTCTTATATAATCTGTTGCATAATAATATTTATTGCATTAATCTACTAAACAGAGTCAATTTTTTTATACCTAGACTAGCGGCTCGATATTTTCCAACTTTCTATAGCGATAATGCTAGGACAAACGTTTTATGTAGATTGCCACTATCTCTAATGTCCAATAATTCTAATGCTATTTCAGAGGTATGCGATATTAATACCAACTCCTTGACTTATATTCGACAGGTTCTGATCGACAACAATTCCTAAAAGAATGACATGTTTTTTAGTAAGTTCTACTGGTCTTGTAAATTAGCCTCTCTTTTTTCTATTTTTGTTTTTTGTTATTCTCTCATACTGTGCTATCTTATGTTATTAGTTTATTTACTATGTCAGTCAGTTACTGTGCTACAGTTTGTCTTATACATTAATTTATCATAGTTGATGTTACCATGTGTTTCCTGTAAATGGGTGTAACCTGTTGGAAATAAAGATCTAAATAAATAAATAAAATAGTGCGTAATTTCATTATTAAAGTATGGCATTTGCCTATATACAAAATTAATGATAAAAACTATATATGGTAGTATTCCTTAGAGCAATGGGAAGTATCTGAATTTTTTTAAAGATTATATCATTTATGATTTTTTAAATATTTATAATAAACCGAAAATGAACGCATATTTCCATCTCACTCTGCAAAATCCTAGCCTTAATAAAACCTCATTCCCAGGCACTATGGTATAAAATATAAATACACAAAATAATAAACAGAACTTAAGTAAAACATACATCGTAGTAATAAAACATCATGCTGAGGCACAATAAAATAAAAAAATAAATACACAAAATAGTAAACTAAATTAAACATACATCACAGTAAATAACTTAAAATAAAACTTCATCAGGAGTATAAACATACACGGTGTCCAAAAAGTCTGGAAACGGTCAAATATCTCGAAAAATACACATTGGATCCAAAAAAGAAAAAAAACGTTGTAATTTTAAAAGGGCTATCCAATGATACCAAACTCGACCCCCTTGGAGTGGGGCGGGGGGCAACTTTAAAATCTTATTTTTTTATTGCAGAATCGGATTCTACGGCAAAAATTACGTCAAGTTTGTCTGAAACGTTTTTTTCGATTCGTGACAGATGGCGCTGTAATCGCAAAAATATTTCTTTTCGTAATTTCTAAAAAATTCTATGTAAGAATGAAAAATAATAGAGTACGAGTTCATTTTCTTGAAAAAGCCATTCAATGGTGTTAAATTTAACAATGATTTATTTTCATCTTAGATTAACTCCGCGAGTTGGATCCCATTTTAACTGAAATTTGGTAAAAATCCATTTTAAGTCAAGCAGACCGAGACTGCAGAAAATGAAAGCGGTACTAATTTTTTTTGGTATTATACACCTATCGCAAACACAATCCGGGGACACACTGTACTTACTTGTGTTTTGTAGATTTATAATATACTTGAAATATAACGAATTAATCACCTCCAGAAATGATAAACGCACAATGGCGACAAGTTTTATGATTTACTTCAAGTTGTAGTTTGTAGTCTTCGTCGGGTGATAAAATTGTACCATTAACTGTCTATTATTTATCCATATTGTATGTTCATAAAAAAAGAATAAGAATCGTCATCTCTATTTTCAGAATGTCCTTGAAGAGATAGTAGGTGCGGAATCTGGAGGGGCGCCTTGCTCACCGCGCCATAGTAAAAAGAAGATTTTTCTGGACAACATCAAGAGATGCCTCGGTCCGCATGGGAACAGTAAACAACTTACCGAGGCTGCCGCTGTTACCTGTGTTAAATTGTGCAAAGCATCTACGTATATCAACATAATAGACTCCAAAAATATAGCCTTTGTATTAGTACAAAGCATTATGAACGACTTAAAGGTAAGAATAACTATAGTCTTTTTCCTAGCTTGAAAATAACGCCCGGACCCAAAATTTGACCTGTTGTCTTTGTTAAGTATCATTTTAAGATGTCAAAACCGAGAGGTGGACGCTCCAGGTCAGGGATGTTAGTCCGCCATGTTCAAAATAAATGCAAACTGCAAACATGCAAATTTATTAATTAAATTAAAAAATTTTACTATCCAAATTTTGCCCTCCAATTTATTTAAATGTCTGAAAATGTTTTAAACTATAACTCAACAGTTGGTAATGAAACAAATAACAAATTGCCATCAGGACATTCACTTGTTTTGTTGAGGCTATTCCTGAGCTAATAGCAAATTTAAAATATCATAATGCAAGTACAGACCACAACAAATCCATTCAAATAATCATATTAAAGCAACCATAAGTAATTAGCGGTAAAAAACATTGGAAGAAGTAGCCCAACAGCTTTCTCAATTATGACAAAATGTAAGGAATTGGTTTTGTAATCTTTAAACTGATTATTTTTCTACAAAATAATACTCACTTCCGTCCTGTCAGTTTTGATATCTTTTTATTTCCAATTTTTGGCCTTGGATTTTGATATCTTAAAATGATACATAATGTCCATAGGTGAAATTTTTGGTACATTTTAGGACATGATTTTTGAGCTAGTGGAAGTACAATCAGTATTTAGGAATACCTACTCATCTTTGCACTTTTCAGAATTTATTATTTAACCCCACCAAACCGTTTTCAAGAGGACAAAACTATTTATACCACGACATGGATTTGATGATCGACTGTTTCGTTTCTGTGTTCCGAATAAAACCTCACAACAACGAAGCACTTAAAATTTGTTTGAGCTTAAACTCCCCCTCCAGCTATCATTTCGTCCTGGTAAGATCTCTTTACAAAATTGTTACGCAGCCACGGTTGCACTGGTGGCCGCAAATCGACCTGGTCTACAGTAAATCTTCAGAACTGCGTGCCATGTTCACGGACACTTTGAACAAGGTTTCGCAGGGTTGCATAACTCATACCCCTTTGCGGATGATTCAGATCACGCTAAAAGGCAAGGACTGCCAGGGAAAGTTTAAGGAGCGTGCGGAAGAAGTACCTGGCTATCGTAATCTCTTACTCTACATGGTGAGGTTAGTCCACGCAGACCCGATGCTTATGCTAAACAACCAAGGAAAGGCAGGCCACGAAATACAGAGCTCCACGTTGGAGCTTATAAATGGATTAGTCTCCCTTGTGCACCAACCAACAATGCCGGAAGTGGCTCAAGAAGCTATGGAAGCGCTACTAGTGTTGCACCACCCAGAGAAAATTGAGGTTTGGAACCCGGAGGCGCCTATCAATACGTTTTGGGACGTTAGTTCGCAAGTAATGTTCTCTATCTCACAGAAACTTATACAACACCAAATAATGAACTACACTGACATCCTGAAATGGCTCCGGGAAATCTTAATTTGCAGAAATGCTTTTTTGTCGCGGCATAAGGAGTACGCTAACTTGGGCAGCTCGATAGCTATTTGCAAACAGGCGCATATAAAACTGGAAGTAAGTGGTTGGTGTTGCTTTAGCGTCTGACGATTAACGTGAAATATTTCAGGTTGTGTTTTTTATGTACCTGTGGAGCATCGATATGGATGCGGTGCTGGTAGCTATGAGTTGCTTCGCACTTCTGTGCCAAGAAGCTGAGATTAGGTGTGGATCTGATGAGCTTACTGTCACATATTTGGTTCCGAACTACCATGTGTATCAAGAATTAGCTCAGGCCTCGACCGTGCTGACAACAGGTGATTATATTTTTAACTATTAGTTCAGATTCTGGAGATGTTATCTTTCGGTCCTAAGTACATGTCATACATAGAGCTGGAAAGTGTCATATTCTATGTGAAATTTTCTGCTCAATCCGAATCCGGAGGGTGCATCAAAATTGGGGACTTCCTTCAACTCTTTATCCGCGAATTTCCCATTATTTTGGGAATTGTAATAAACTGAATTTTTAAAATATAATTTTTGCATTTTTAAATTGTAGCTCAGTATATGCAATGTAATAGTTTGGTCAAAACTGTTGGTTTCCCTAGTGTAATAAATAAAACAAAATGAATCGACACTTTGTTTATTGAATGTTTTAGGCAGTTGCCCTGACTTTAATATTTCTATATATTGTTTATATAACTTTTCTATGAAGTACAAAATGCTGATCTAAGTATTTATTAAATATAGCAGGAGTCTGTGGTACTTTGTAAAATATAAAATAGTTAGTTAAGAAATTGATTTAAAACAATTCAGTTCTATTCAATTGCAGTTTAAATAAATCGGTCTTGTTACACAGAAAAAGGGTTTTTCTGTTTACCCATTCCGACAAAAACACATCTAATGTTTATAAAAATTTAAGAAAAAAGTATCACGTGAACCGGTACACCGTCGGCGCATAAAAAAATGTAGCCTGCGAGAATTTTTTTCATTTTGAGAAATTCACCAATGAAATTATATGAAATACATGCGGGTATTTGTTTTTATTTCTGATAGGAAATATGCCAAAAAGTGCTATGGCGTTAAAGCTTGATCATATCTCCTTTCAAATATCTGACATTGCTTTAAATTTCTGTCCTCATCTCCAAAAATATAAGAAACGGCACTCAATTTTTTCCATTCCTCAACTACAATTGACAAACTGGCACCTTTCTACTGAATCCTGTGAAGTGTAGCATGCACATGGCTACTTTATAAGTTTCTTGATATTTATTTCATACATTGCTGTATCGGCACAGTTTCAAATATTTATTTCCTTTAAATTCCATTGAATCTAACTGAGATTGGTACAAAACCAAATTTGCATACGTACATATTTAGAGTTGCAACCTAGAAGGCGGGATACTCTGGTCTTAGCATGTCAACTGCTTTCCAAACTTATCTATATTCAATGGACTTAAGAGAACAATTTGTTGCAAAAATGGCTCTGGCTACCTGTTTGTCTAATTCTTTCTTTTTGTCTTGACATGTTCTTACAACAAAGGAGCTTAAACTAATGCTACTGCAACTAGTACCATTCAAATTTCCGCTTGCTGTTCGTTGGGAATTTTCACTTTGGTTTCTACTGGCTTGGCACTCGATAGTTTTTTTCACCTTCGCTTGACTGATTTTTACAAGTTTCCCAGTGGTTTTTAAGCCTGTCGACGAGCCCCTGAATTTACCTTATTACATTTTTTACATACAGAGTGGCCCATTTAAAAGCGGAACACCTCCTAAAATTTTTATTTAATGTGCGATTTGAATCAAATTTTACTCAAGTATAGAACAAATTAGGGTCCAATTATGACTAGAAAAACATTCGCCTCCTACAAATGCAAAGCCACCTGCGGTACCGAAATATGCGGAAAAAATCAAAAAATCACATTAGGCATTTTTTTATCGGAAGAGGACAAGGGTAGATAAGCTATATATTTTCGCCAACTAATTTTATAAAAATAAAAAGTTCTCCTTAAAATCATTAAACATTATTTATTTATAGTTGAACATATGAGCTTTATGTTTGTATACGTTTTACATTTGAAAAACAACAGTAAGTCGTAATAATAGCATTTCAAAGTAAGCAGTTTATTTGTAATTTTTGACATTTTTCCAAACTTTTAATGTATATTTCAGTTTGATGCACTCGATGAACCAAGAAAATCTATACCTCCCTTCATTGTTAAGTATTTAAGCTTTTAAATAATGGTCAATTTATATTGGTTCATCAAGCGCTTCAATGTATAAAAAATAAAATCGTTTCCGCGGGAGTTGTAAGTGGTGTCGACGCTGCGAATTTAAACGTGTCAGCGCTCAAAACCACATATTGTCATGTGTATTGAATAAATTTTTTTTTCTTCTGAAATCGGTCAGGAATGTCTACTTTTTCAGCCTAATATCAGAACGTGAAATACGCTATTCTAGTATTTTAGTCCGTTGCTAAGCAACTATCAGAAAACGGTCCGGGAAAGTTACTTTCTTTGCTTAGGGAGTAAATAATAAGCACTAAATCTCTGACTTTCTTTTTTTTATGCATTTAAAAAATTTCTTAATTTATAATAATATTATTTTATTTATTATTACATACATACAAGGCAGGCAGCCTAGGGCTGTTTATGCCTAAAGCAAGAACAAGTGCATGTGTATAAAACTATAACTAGTGACACAGACAAGTAAATATATTACATAGATAAATGTAGAAAAACGAGATAAAATACACATACATATATATAACAAAATGAATTTGAGTAAAAAATTATATTATTGTACATTATTAGTGTTCAGGTATAAGTCAAGTCTATTTTTAAATTGGTTCAAACTACTTGATTCGATAACTTCATTGGGTAGTCTATTCCAGTGATCCACAACGCGATTGCTGATGAAATGTTTATAAGGGTTGGTTGAGAAGTGGCTTTTAGTGAGTTTCATTTGATGTCCTCGAAGATGTGTATTCGCACTTAATGCAAATATATTACCTATACATGGGCAGCTGTATATGTTGTTTAATATTTTGTATGTCTATAAGGTCACCTCGTATTCTTCGTTGATGCAGTGTTGGTAACTTCAACTTTCTCAGTCGTTCTTCATATGATATGTTATAAAATCTGTGAGGGAGGATTTTGGTTGCTCTGCATTGCGTTTTTTTCAAGGAGATCAATATCTTTTTGAAAATAGGGTGACCATATTTGGAAACCAAACTCAAGAATAGGGCGAATGAATGACTTGTAGATCTTTATAAATAATTCTGGCGGTATATGGTGAAAGGATTTCCTAACTAGATATATCATGGAGTTCGCTTTTTTGGTAATGTTGATGATGTGGCTGTCTCATTTAAGATTGTGTTTTATTGTGATGCCGAGGTCAATTTGGGATTCTGTGGGTGTTATGGAGCTGTTATTCAGTTGGTATTCCAATTGAGGATTACGTTTACCAATATGTAGCACAGAGCATTTATTGCTGTTCAAGTTTATTAACCATTTTTTTGTCCAGTCGTATATTTTATTTAGGTCATTTTGTATTTCTTCACTCGCTTCAAGAGGGTTGCTAAATATTTTCGTGTCATCTGCATATAAACTTATGTGGGATGTAATTGTTGAAGGCAGATCAGCAGTAAATAAGGTAAATAAGACTGGTTCTAAGACAGAGCCCTGAGGCACACCACTCAGAACAATGTTAGACTCAGAATTGTTGTCTCCAATCCTCACATGAAACTCCCTACCATTCAGAAAGGAAGTGATCCATGACAGAACATTTCCTCGAATACCAATGTGTTCCAATTTAGCTGTCAATCGTTGAAAAGGTACTCGGTCAAATGCCTTTTCAAAATCTAGATAGAGAACATCAATGGGGGGGAGTTGTAAGTCAAATTCATTTGTCCAGGTATGTAGGTTAACTAGGATATTGGTTACAACAGATCTTCCTGGTATGAAACCGTGTTGTTCTTCTGGTAGTGCATTTTCTGCTGTGAGAAATGCCAACAGTTCATTGGTGATAATTCGTTCCATACATTTGCAAGGGATAGATGTGAGGCTGATTGCACGGTAATTGGCAGGCAACTTTTTATCACCTTTTTTATAGATGGGTGTAACTGAGGCTGATTTCTAGTCCTTTGGAAGTGTACCTGACTCTAGGGATGTTTGCATTATTTCTGCCAGAGGTTGGGACAAGACACTGGCAGTGTTTTTCAGGAAATAAGAATTTATTTGGTCAGGTCCAGGAGCCGAATCATTTTTTAGGTTCATAAGTACTTTTTGCACTTTCTTTTTTGTGATGTTTATGGTTGTGAATGAATTTTGCACTCTTTGTAAACCTTGTATTTCTGGAATATCATTATCAGGTTCGGTAATGTACTGTTGAGTGAATTGCCTGGCAAAGATATTGGCTATTTCTGTTGTGTTCTGTGTTAATATGCCACCATAATCTATGGAGCTTGGTACTGATGGTTTTGAGCATATTTGTTTTTGAATATGACTATAGGATGTTTTGTTACTTCCATTGGCAATGTTAGCTTCATAATGTTGTCTAGAAAATCGAATTTTTTCTGTTATTAAGTTATTTACAGTGCGATAATGTGAATAAGTTTCTTCAGCTTGGTAGTTGTCCCAAAGTTTGCGTTTAGTTTTTATGAGGTCGATAATTTCATTTGTTATCCATGGTTTCCTAATTTACTTTTATTTTTTGTTAGTGGAACAAATTTTTCAATGGCAGTGTTTATCATATTTTTGAAAATGGTCCATTTTCCTTCTATAGTGGTTTCCTGTGAAAAGTCCGTCATGTCAAAGTTTTCAATGTATCTTTTAATTCCATTATAGTTAGCTTTCCAAAAATTTTTTCGAGGTTGATAGTGTTTCTGCTCGGAGTGCACGTAGAGTTGTAAGTTTATTTGTAATGTCAGGTGATTACTTTTACCAATAGGTTGATTGTACTTGATTTCACTTACTAAGTTTTCGTCATTGCTTAGTACTAGGTCCAGTAAAGATGGGTTGTTGGAAGCTCGGTATCTTGTGGGCTCTTCTACAAATTGCGTTAGGTTGCTTTCTAGGTACATATCTACACATAAATCATTTGCGGCATTCCTATAATCCTTGTGATTGGCCAGTTAATATGTGGTAGATTGAAATCACCGATGATTAGTATGTTTTCTATAAAGGAAGCTTCTTTGATTTTTTCAAATATTAATATATCATTCTGTATGGTGGAATGGGGTGGTCTGTAGACGGCAAACAATAGTAATTTGATGGTATGTAATTGAATGTCAATCCAGAGTGTTTCGCTTGTATCGTTGTTGTATGTGACATTTGATGTTGATGTTATATTTATATCACAGTATTCATTTGATACGTATACCGCAACTCCTCCATATCCTAAAGTACCCAGATCTCGATCCTTTCTATATAGTGTAAAGTTCGGAATATTAATAACCGAGTTGGGTATTTTTGGTTGTAGCCAGGTTTCAGTTATTACTACAATTGCAGGGTTAGTGTTTTCTATTTCTATCAGTAGTAAGTCAAATTTTGCCATGAGGGAAGCTAGATTTGCATATAATATGGGGATATCTACTAAGGCTTTTTCACCAGACTTATTATTGGTTAAATTATTTTTAAGGCACTGTACGTTTGAATGTAATATGTTTAGTTCACTTTTAGATAATTCACATATGTTGTTAGGTTTTTTTGTGTTTTGATTTATTTTGTTGGGGATAAAAAATTTTCACTTTGACTAAATTGATTTCCCTTTTGTGTATTGTCTAAAAATTGTTGTCCTTTACGGAAGTTGAAACGATCAAAAGCTACCACTCGAGGCCAGAATTTTTCATCATACACAACATGTATGAGGTTAGGATCAACTCCAACTAGAAAGCAATTATTATCTTTTACTTGATAGTAAGTTTCGATTTGTTTTACTGATACGGTATTTTCTTCAGTATTCGATTTTCTTGACACATATTTTTTTACCAGATCTTCCGTTAGATTGTCTTTAACTTTGGATATAAATAACCATATCTTTTTGTTTTTTACGGATTCTTGTCTCCCTTCAAAGCCATTGTTCAAGTTTACATCTGTTTGTGTTTCTGCAGTTCCGATTTGCTTTTTCCTCTTGGGTCTTTTTCTTACAACTGTTTGAAATTCTTCTGTCGATACATCTTTTGTTGGTTTTTGAGTACTAGGTTGTTCCGAGAATTTTGATTCATTATTTCTGGTATTGGTTTTGGTTTCCATGTGTAAGTCCAAAGTGTTGTTGGTAGGTTTATTTTTGCGGTTATGTTGTTGATTGCTCGAGATATTTTCTGTCCACTGGTTGTTTATTTTGTTCTGTTCACGACTTTGTTGTTTAACTACATTTTTGAACAGAGGAGTAGGTTTTGTGACTATATTTGAAGGGGCTTCAGAAAATAGTTTTACTAAGTCCTTGTTACTTTCCCTAAGATTATAAATTTCCTCTTTTACTTGGTTGATTTCTTTTGTTATCAGTTTTTGGATAGTTTCTATGAGAGCTCCTTGCATTTCTGCATGCAACTTGTTTATCATACTTTCCTCGTTTCCTGTTTATTTCCTCGTAATAATATTGATTGTGAATTCAGAAAAAAATAGTATGTATACCTCGTAATAAAAGCACATTAACGGACTTCAAAGCTTGTTATCCTCTGCTTAACGTCTTGGCCAACAATTTACAGTGTCGCACAGTGGCCCCAAATGACCTTTTTTTCAAATCAATGCAGGTCTTAATTAATACTTAAGAAATAGGAAAGTTTTTTTTTCAAATCTTCGTTTTTTAATTGCCTATCGATCTGTCAAGCCGGATTTTTGTTCCCAATTTTTCAAAATTTTCCAAAGAAGTTTGAACTTTCATCAAAAATTTTGAAAAATCAGGGACAAAAACTAAAATCTGACTTGACAGATTGGTAGGCAATTAAAAAACAAAGATTTAAAAAAACCTTTTCGATTATTGAAGTATTAAGACCTGCAGTCTGATGATAAAGTGACGAAGTGATTTTTTTTTCAAATTATTTACGGGTCTTACTACTTAAGCAATCGGAAAGTTTTTTTTTAATCTTCGTTTTTTAATTTCCTATCGATCTGTCAAACCAGATTTTCGATTTATGTCCCTGATTTTTTGAAATTTTTGATGAAAATTCAAACTTTGGAAAATGTTGAAAAATCGAAAATCTGCCTTGATAGATCGAGAAGCAATTGAAAAACGAAGATTTAAAAAAAAATTATTCTGATTGCTTAATTATTAAGATCTGCAGACTGATTTGAAAAACAAAAAGTCACTTTGAGGCCACTGTGCGTCGTCTGGGAATGAATTGCTTTTACTACTAGATACACAATGTACTATTCCAAGGAACTGTTTTTCATTACTTGTTAAGACATATACTACTCGGAAAATATAATGACATATTAAATGTCCGATTGGCGAAAAAAGGCCCTTATCTACCCTTGTCCTTTTGTTGATGAAACTTGTTCGGAATTGTCCAACAACCTTAAGTCCAAAATTTAATCAAAATAAAAAATATTGAAATTTTGATTAAATAATAATAATAGTAATAATAATACTTTATTTCCTTCAGATGAAAGACATTACAGAAATGTTTCATATAGGATACGTCAGTTGCGGTTCCGCTAATATTTTTGTATTATAATAATATACCTAATTTAAGAGAAGAGAATACGATATATCTAATACTGCCTACAAATTTAAAATATGTCCAAGCCGGAAAATATCATTTTAATGGGTTTTTTTATTTAGAAAAGTGTACTATGACAATTTTGTTTGAAATTAAAGCCAAGCTGCCAGGTAATTGTCAAGTCATTTGCATTTTTTTTTTAATAATTGTTTTTAACATTTTTAAAATTTCGATTTTTCAATTTTTTAGTTATTATTAATTTTTGGACAATTCTGAACAGGTTTCATTAACAAAATTTTCTTGATAAAAAAATGCCTAATATGATTTATTGATTTTTTCCGCATATTTTGGTACCGCAGGTGGCTTTGCATTTGTAGAAGGCGAATGTTTTTCTGGTGGTGTTCCTCTTTTAAGTGGATCACTCTGTATATCCAAGTTTGCCCATAACTTTTTTTTTTTTTTGACAAAATGTTGCCAAACACTACCTTCTTTCCTGCCTCGACTAGACATTTATTTTTAATATTCGTTGCACGTCATCGTTCAGTCAGTACTAAATAATATATAAAGTTGAAAACCCTCTCCTTTTCCTATATAGTCAACCGGGATTTGCAAGTTTCAACGAGTTCCAACAAGCTTGCAAGCGGCTGCTTGACTTACGGAGCCAAGTCGAAGCAGTTTTTAAGCCAGTTTTTGGTTTGAACATAATTATGCATAGAGATGTTAAGAAAATACATTACGGAAAGTTAAGAAGTCAAGTAAAAAATCGTAATTTTTTTATATATATTTTTTTAAATCATGATTTTTATCAACACTGATTTGAATATTTAAGTCCTTCTAAAGAACGAAAAATAAATTCATGACTTTGGGACAAATGATTGGTAAATTCACGTTAAGAAATCAAGAGGGGAAAATTTTGGAAACTTCATTTCATTTAGTATTAAAATACAAAAGATAATGTTTAATTGCTTTAACTTTACTAGTTTTCATAATTAAATTAATTCTGAATTCAGTTGATTCGTTTATTAGAATAAAGATACCAAATGTAGTATTCAACCTTGAGGGTTGAAGGCAGTCCCAGATTTTTATGCGCCCTCCGGATTCGGATTGAGCAGAATATTGTACACCGAATACCGACACTTGCCAGCTGCACGTCTGACAGGCACTTAGGTTTCAAAAACTAAGCCTTAAATTGTGGCTTAAATTCCCGACTATATGTCTTCCTTTTTTCTTTTAAACGCAGCTTCTGGGGAAACAAGGTTGTGTTTCCCAGACCATCTTAACGGTGAGTTGTGAATTACAAAATTCCACCTGAATATTGGGTTTCCAAATAAAAACGTGTTTTACTTTCGGCGTAGTGTTTTTAAATAAAATGTTGATTTGCCTAGGTCGAGCCGCCCTCCAGAAGCGTATTATGGCACTTCTTAGAAAAATCGAGCATTGTGTGAATGGTGTACAACCTGCGTGGGAGGAAACTTATATGAACTACTGGCATGGGATGTGCAAGAATTTATCGTCATACCCCAAGGCTAAAACGGAAGATGGGCAAATGGAGCCTTTTCATCGATCCATGGGGAAAAGAAGAGCTTCTCACCAAAATTCCGAACATGAGTTAGAGGTACATATTCTTATTATCTTTTGAGGTAGGTTATAAACCTTTTATGATCTTTTTACATTTGAGTTGACGAATTCACACGCTTTACATCCCAATAAGCAAAATTTAAACGTTATACAACTATTTGGTTTTATTGCAATTTTATAAATGTAATAAAATAGAAATAAAACAGAATTGTTGTAGAAATGACAGTTATAAAACAAATTTGTTTATTGGTATGTTTAATTCAACTCCCAGATAAAATGATGAGAACGAATAAAAGCACACTCTATAAGTTTAGTGTGACGAATATATGAATTGTGTGTTTTTATATTTTGGCAAGCAGGAGCAGATAAACGAATGGGCCAATATGACGGGATTCTTATGTGCACTTGGAGGGGTGTGTTTGCAGAAAAAATCTCCATCAAGACCCCCGCTATCTGCTAGTTCACATTCCAGTTTATCCTCTATGACGATCAGTTCCATCGGCACTGGAAGTTTAGCGCCAGAACCAAGTACTAGTAGTGGGAAAAAATCCAATACCCTGCAAACTCAACAAAACCCACTGGACCAAAGACAGTATTGCCCAGTCACTTCGTAAGTTATGAATATACATATATATATTAGCTTTTCTGCTCATGTGTATCCATCATCTATTTCCCATTTTCTCTACCACTACCCAATAAACAATTTGAAAGTCATTTTGTCTTCAGGAGGTTTTAAGAAAGTTTTGTCGGGGTTATAAAATAGGGTTTAGGGTTCAAGTATATTTGCTCTTATAAGGTAAGTTTTAAGGTGTTCTATAAAACCTAATTATAAAGCTAGTTTGCTGCTAGGATTATTTGTATTTGTAATGGGTTTTCCAAAGAACAATTTTGGTTCCATAAATATATACAAGGGTGCTATAAAACTATTTATAAAATGCCTTGAAAAATGTATTTTGCTGTAACAATACCTTTAATACCATCATAAAGCGACTTGTAGACTAAAAGGGCCCACCCTTATGAAGGTTCCATCATAAAACTCCTTAGTGAGGCATAGTGCCGCTCTTGAAAACCTTGTTCGGGCTGTTCTAAAACCTTTCTTAAAACCTATTTTAAAGCTGTCGGAAGTTTTTTTATTAGCTTCCTGCATTTCTAGAAAACACCTAGAAGGCTACCTTAAAACTAGTTTTTAAAAATCGTATAAGTCCATATTAAAACTGAGAAGCTATAAGAATGTCCACAAAGGAATCCAAATAATTTTATTATCGCATTTATTTTTTCTAAACTGATTTAAGCAAACACACCATCAGACTTATTGAAGATGAAATGGAATTTGAAATTTATAAAGCTTAGAGAGGCACTGTAACCTCTCTAAGGCTGATTTAAAAGGTAATAAAAAGACATCAGGTATGACAAAAAAATTAAAACCAACGGCAGTTTATCGTTAAAACTACAAAAGAAAGGCCCAAAAAACAAGGGCGCCTCAGAAATAATAATAATTTTAATATCCATACAAAATTTGCTAAATTTAAAAAAATAGGCTGCTTCTTGGTTCCCACGGTAATTTTCAGTCGTTTCTTGTAATTCTACCTTAATTTGCTAAAGAAAAAGTGATAATTATTAATAATTATAATTGTGAGATTGACCTTGAATATTTTTATATAACAAGAAAAATATGGCCGGCCAACTAAAAACCTAATTGTAATTAAACTATATATTCTAATAATGGTAATGACCTAAACATTTAAATGAAGTCCTTTTAGTCTTTTTGTATACTATCACAAATAATCCTTTCCTTACATAAATGCAAATGCACTTGGCGAAGATCACATGGACTTGATAAAAGCTGTAATAAAAGGTTTGGGATTTAAAAGAACCACCTCCAAGACGAACTGCGTTGACATTTGATACAAAACACTTAAAACTTAACCTCAAAATAATTTGACAGTATGACGCGCTCGTATGTGTTCTAAATATACGTGTACACACATGCATCAACGACATTTCAGGCAGACATCCCAAGGAACAATTTAAAAGTCATTTGGACTTGAGGAGGTTTTAAGAAAGGTTTGTCAGGGTTAGGAAATAGTCATGTGCTTTATTGATGTTGTAGTTAAGGCCTTTTAGGCTTCAAGTATACTTGCTCTTAATAGTAAGTTTTAAAGCATTCTGTAAGACCTAATTATAAAGCTAATTTGCTTCTAGGATAATATGTATTTGTAATGGATTTATCATAACCTACATAAAACTCTCCATAAAGCTAATTAGTTTTATGAACGTCTTAAATTCCATTTAGATTTAAAGAGGCTTTAAATTATTCTTTATGGTTTCAACATATTTGCAATAAATGCATTTTAAATCCTTTTTAAAACTAGACATTTTCAATGCCTATTAGTACTTATTAAAGGCCATTACAAAACTAGACTATTAAAACATCCTTGATAAATGTTGTGATGAAACCGTTATGAAGAAAAAAAGGCCTCTATAAATCTAAAAGGCATATTTCAATTCAATAAAACACTTTCCAAAACCTCAATAAAACATTTATTATAAAAATAATAAACAATATGTCTACCTGAAGTGTCGTTGATGCATGTGTGTGTGTTAATTAAAAGCATTTCACGACTTACTGATGTGTAATTAAGTCTTTTTTGGAAAGGTGGAAGAAAATAAAAAAGAGTGGCCATTTTAAAAGGACTGTTAAAACACACACACATACAAATTATTTTGAGGTTAAGTTTTAAGTTTTTTGTATCAAATGTCAACGTCCCAAACGTTTTATTACAGCTTTTATCAAGTCCATGTGATCTTCGCCAAGTGCATTTACATTTTTGTAAGGAAGGGATTATTTGTGATAGTATACAAAAAAACTAAAAGGGCTTCATTTAGAGTAAGTAGTATGTTCTAGGTCATTACCATTATTAGAATATATAGTTTAATGAGAGGACCAGTGTTGCCAGATCAAAATTTTAAAAGTTATCAGACGACGCTTTAAAAAGTTACTAAATCTTACTAAAATTTTACTAGATTTGAAATTAAAGCTCTCATCTTTAATTTTCAAAAGTTGCAGTGTCTGTAGGACACGTAATTTTCTTGAGCTCTCTGAGCATAGCATAGCTTTGAGCGTCCTCTATCTGATTATTTCGTTGCCAGACTTCGTACTCTGTATTGTATTAAATGGTTTGTAACTAGAAAGTACTGTTTGTCTATGAGATGCTAGAGGGCAACGAGCCCAGGCTATTCGATTGTAGCGATTCACGGTCAATAAACTATACGCTTACCTCAATTAGCAGCTTTTAGACGAGAGAGACGCACGGAGCGGGGAATCGAATGAAAGATATTCTGTTAGGGTCTACAGCTACGTCAGCTGTAGACACTACAGGCATCTTTGTCTGTGTCTTTTGCACGTAAAATCACATATGTCTGTCTATTTCATTCGATTCCCCGCTCCGCGCGTCTCTCTCGTCTAAGAGCTGCTGATCGAGGTAACCGTAGAGTTTACTGACTGTGGTAGCGATTAACGTGAACAGTTCTGTATTAAATGGATCGCAACTCGAATTTAATGTTTGTCTACCTACCAGTAGAGGGCAATAAATTGGATGATTCAAAAATCATTAAAAATGGGCATTTTCATAAAAGTTTTCACTAAATCACTAGATTTTAAAAAAATCACCAGATCTAGTGAAATTTCACTAGACCTGGCAACACTGGAGAGGACTGTAAAATGACAATTAGGTTTTTAGTTGGCCGGTCATGTTTTTCTTGTTATATAAAAATATTCAAGGTCAATCTCACAATTATAATTATCAATAATTACCACTTTTTCGTTAGCAAATTAAGATAGAATTACAAGAAACGACTGAAAATGACCGTGGGAACCGAGAAGCAGCCCACTTTTTTAAATTTGCTGATTACGTGTGTCTATGCAAATTTTGTATGGATATTAAAATCATTATTTCTGAAGGGCTCTTATTTTTTGGGCCTTTCTTATGTAGTTTTTATTACCTTTTAAATCGGCCTTAGAGAGGGTATAGTGCTTTATATTTATACGCTTTATACATTTCAAATTCCATTTTATCTTCAATAAGTCTGATGGTGTGTTTGCTTAAATCAGTTTAGAAAAAATAAATGCAATAATAAAATTATTTGGATTCCTTTGTGGACATTCTTATAGCTTCTCAGTTCTAATATGGTTTTAAAAACCAGTTTTAAGGTAGCCTTCCAGATGTTTCCTAGAAATGCAGGAAGCTAATAGAAAAGCTTCCGACAGCTTTTAAATAGGTTTTAAGAAAGGTTTTAAAACGGCCCGAACAAGGTTTTCAAGAGCAGCACTATGCCTCGCTAAGGAGTTTTATGATGGAATTTAAAAAGGTCTTAACAACCTTCATAAGGGTGGGCCCTTTTAGTCTACAAGTCTCTTTATGATGGTATTAAGGATATTGTTACAGCAAAATAGATTTTTCAAGGCATTTTATAAATAGTTTTATAGCACCCTTGTATACATTTAAGAAACTAAAATTGTTCCTTGGGATATTGTTTATTATTTTTATAATAAATGTTTTATTGAGGTTTTAGAAAGTGTTTTATGGAATTAAAATTTGCCTTTTAGATTTATAGAGGCCTTTTTTTTCTTCATAACGGTTTCATCACAACATTTGTCAAGGATGTTTTAAGAATCTTTTGTAATGGCTTTTAATAAGTACTAATAGGCATTTAAAATGCATTTATTGCAAATGTGTTAAAACCATAAAGAATAATTTAAAGCCTCTTTAAATCTAAATGGAATTTAAGACATTAATAAAACTAATTAGCTTTATGGATAGTTTTATGTAGGTATGATAAACCCAGTACAAATACATATCCTAGAAGCAAATTAGTTTTATAATTAGGTGTTACAGAATGCTTTAAAACTTACCATATAAGAGCAAGTATACTTGAAGCCTAAAAGGCCTTAACTACAACATCAATAAAGCACAAGACTACTTCCTAACCCTGACAAACCTTTCTTAAAACCCCCTCAAGACTCATAAATTGTTCCTTGGGAAAATAAACTTATATTTTCTGTTTATTTCAGATTTGTTGATTTTCTGCTACATCTGCTAGTATGCAACAACGAAAAATTTGGTGCCCAAATTCAGAAACACGTGAAAGAACTAGTGGGTCACGAAATGTCGTCAGCTTTATACCCGATACTGTTCGAGCAAATTAAGTCAATCGTGGATAAGTTTTTTGATCAGCAAGGACAGGTGGTAGTCAACGAAGTCAACACGCAGTTTATCGAACATATAATTTTTATCATGAAAAATATTCTCGATTGTACGAAAAACGACCAACCCTCGGAACATTTAGGTGTAACTAGCATCGAAGGAATGATGTTGGCGATAGTAAGGTATGTCCGACACTTAGATATGACAGTCCATGCAATCCACATCAAGACCAAATTATGCCAGCTTGTCGAGGCCATGATGAACCGCAGAGACGACTTAGCTTTCCGGCAAGAAATGAAGTTCAGAAACAAACTGGTAGAGTACTTAACCGATTGGGTGATGGGAACTTCACATCAAATCGCCCCACCCAGCTCGGGTGATGTCACGATGATTACAAGGGACTTAGATCAGGCTTGTATGGAGGCTGTTGCGGCTCTACTTCGAGGCTTGCCGTTGCAGCCGGAAGAATCAGACAGAGGGGATTTGATGGAAGCCAAGAGTCAATTGTTTCTCAAATATTTTACGCTGTTTATGAATTTATTGAATGATTGCTCGGATGCTACGGAAGTTGAGAAGGATATTAGCAAGCAGAAGGTGTATGCGGGAAAACTTAGCACTTTGAGGAACGCCACCATACAAGCGATGTCCAATTTGCTGTCTGCCAATATCGATAGTGGGCTTATGCATTCTATTGGTAAGAGCTGTTAAAAATACTAATAATTCTGTTCCTTGTTTGTTCTATTTTCGTAACCTACAATATTTTTAAGTACTTTTTCATCATATCTTCTACTGTTTTGTGTATTTGCTCTATATTTTTCCCCATTTTCAGATTTTGTACAGAGTGTTAGAGTCATAATTCTAACAGGTGATATGATGGGCCAAAAGAAACAGAAAAATCTTAATAATTTTTTTTTCAATCTTTTATCATTACCAAGTGATTAAATAAATACGCGGTGGGTCCAAAATTATCTCCCGATAAAAATAAAGGTACTCTTTTATATAAAATTATTTCCGAAAATGGATCATAAGGGAGTTCTACCCCTTTAATGTGGGATAAGAAAGGTCAGTTTTTCTACAATATCTTCTGATCTCCTTGAAATATAAAAAATTCATATTTTAAATTTAGGTATAGCTCATCTGGGCACCAGTTAACATAGTGTCAGTGAAATCCTCTCATCTGCTTAAGGGGTAGTTTTGGAATGTGGTTGTCAATATTTTTCCCCTAACTTTTTATTTTTCACATATTTCTAAAAAATTCTTAAAAAAAGTAATTTTCTGATAATTGAAAATAAAAAAGGTATTCTTCTAGCATTTCAATAAACCAGGCCGTTCTCAAGTTTACAAATCGATGTGTATTTATAACATTTCCTTTTACACAAAGAATGCTTGACATCTTTACTAACATAGTAAATGATATAATCAAACATATACCACAGTCAAATTGTTCTCACATGGACTACCTGAAAAATGTGTCTCGAAAGAATTATTTTATCAATCTTCTTGTACCCCGTTTTACAGTCGGTAGAGAATGTTATAAAATCCTTAAAACAATCCAAGTTCACCGACGTGTATAATCAATCAGTAAACATATACAAAGAACATATTTTGTTGCTCTCCGTATCTATTACTTATCTTGTAAATCTTATATTACAGACAGGAATATTTCCCAATAAATTAAAAATAGCCAAGGTCATTCCACTTTTTAAATCAGGAGATATTAATGATGAATCAAATTATCGACCTATTGCATTACTACCATTTTAACAAAAATTGCTGAAAAAATAATTGCTCTAAGAGTTATAAATTATTTCGAATCAAATAACCTTTTCACAAAAAAACAGTTTGGATTTAGAAAAGGTAGAAACACATCAAATGCTGTGCTTAATCTTGTTAATTTTACTGTGTTTCTAATGATATCTTATTGGATGAACTAGAGTATTATAGTTTCAGAGGGGTGGCTCTAAAGTTATTATCATCCTATCTAACGGATAGTCAACAGTGTGTGTTCTACAATGGTGTTATCAGTAGTTTGTTGCCTGTATCGAGGGGTGTCCCGCAGGGTAGCGTCCTAGGACCACTATTGTTTTTGATCTATCTCTGTCGATGACCTGCCACATCTTATGCCGTTATTTTCAGTCCTGTTTGCCAACGACACTATGTTTGTTGAGTGACTAGACGATATAGGAGACAAAAATATTGATAAAACGAAAACAAACATTATAGATCGATCACTAGATTGGTTTAATGCAAACAAACTTTGTTTAAATATGAAAAAACCGAACACACTAAGGTTCTCTACCCAGAAAACCACCTCTGATATAGTGAAATCACTAGGTAAAATTCTAGACTCTAAATTAACATGGCAGACACATATTAACAATCTACGTACCAATTTGTCAAAAAAAAGTTTATGCGATTAGACAAATAAGAATTAGAATTAATACAGATGCTGCAATCATGACATGCCATGCCCTATTTCATAGTGCAACGACTTGGTCATCTACCTACATTCAGAAAGTTTTTATTGTTCAAAAGAGTGCAATCAGAGCAATAGTAGATGTAAACCAAATGGTTAGTTGTAAGCCTTGGTTCAGAGAACTTAACATTCTAACGTTACCATCGGCAATAATTTACTGTAACTTGATACACATAAAGGAGCCCATTAATAACTTTACAAAAAATGGTAATACAAATGATTATAATACTCGCGCAAGGAACGATTCCAATTTAAATTTGTTCTGAGGGCCTTTTTTAAAAGTCATATTAAAACCAATTGGTTTTATTCTAAACAGCCTTTATAACATTCTGAAGACCTTGATTAAACTATTCATAAAACCAACAATAAATCCTAAAAGCATAATTTTGGCCTTAAGGGACTTTCTACAAACTGTTGTTTAAACTATTATAAAACCACTTCATAAAGTCATGATAAAACTAAAATGCTTTAGAACTGCACTTAAATAAGCTATTTGCTCTTTTAGTATGGTTATTTTTAATAAAAAGGTTTTATGCTTGCCATCATATTAAAACTAAGTTGACAATGTTGGCAAATTAGTCACGTCTTAGTAATGGATATTATAAGCATTTGCTGTTGTTCAGCTTTCAGCTGGTCTCTCTATACTGGTTAAAATTATCTAGTTCAGTAGGTACTGACCGTGAGTGAAAATTTAGCTGCGCATTAAATTGTACTGATGATATCACAACTAGCTCGAAATATACGAAAGCCCTTGAAAAATATTGAAAATTTTGGAAATTTTAAAAAAATTTTAAAATTCATTTTTAAAAAAACGGTTTATTTTTTGTTGACATCAACTTAAATTGCACATTAGTAATAATAACACAGCCCCACAAAAAAAAAAGTTCAAAGCAGCGAACCAGACCTATCTATCCCCATGTATTTTCGGTCGCTGGATCCGAATCTGGCGTCAAAAAAAATTGTACACCCCCAAAATCATTAGCTAGAGCCAAAAAACACCCCTGGAATGAGATAAAAAGAAGATTAAGCTACGAGAATAGTTGTTACTTCTTAATCGATCGAATTATACATATTAAGGTTAAACAGCAGCGTACATACAATAGATATGAAACACACCCCCCAGGGAGGGGTGAAAACTAGCCCCCATATATAAAAAAAATCGATCCAAAACAGCAATGACAGCTGAAAAAGCTCGAAATGCCTAAGTTTTGTTAAAGTGTTAAGAAACTACATCAGGTCCGACATAATCTTCATAAACTGCCCCTATAGGGTTGAGAACAACCACCCTCAAGTTCAAAGGACACGAGATTTCTATTTTAATGGATGCTATGATAGGCTAAAATTGCGTAGTACTCTAAAATAGAACCAGAAACTTACGTACCATCAACATCCTACACTGTCAACCCTCAGAGGGTGTGAAAACTACCCCCTATGTAAGATTTAACTATAAAAAGTTACAGTGACTTCTATAAAAATTCGAAACACCTGCGTTGTGTGGAAGAGAGAAGAAACTAGACTATGTTCGACGATGTGCTTGAAAACCACCCCCACAGGGTTGCAAGATACTACCTCTATATCTGTAGAACGCTGGAAAAACAGAGAGAAACTAACCAGATTTACATTTTTATGGATGCTATGATTGGCAAAAATCGTGTTGCACACTTAGAGTTTGAAACTCATGTCCTATAAATGTTATTAAGTAACACCCCCAGAAAGGATGTAAACTACCGTAATTCAAGATGTAATGAAAAAGCTATACTGTTGGTTATTCGTTTCATTTCCATAGTTTTTTCTTTAGGGGTGGCGTCTCTCAACCCCGTGGGGGTGGTTTTCAAGCACAGCGTCGAACATAGTCTAGTTTCTTCTCTCTTCCACACAACGCAGCTGTTTCGAATTTTTATAGAAGTCACTGTAACTTTTTATAGTCAAACCTTACATAGGGGGTAGTTTTCACACCCTCTGAGGGTTGACACTGTAGAATGTTAATGGTACGTAAGTTTCTAGTTTTATTTTAGAGTACTACGCAATTTCAGCCAATCATAGCATACATGAAAATGGAAATCCTGTTGCATTTTATGTTTTTTCTTGTTTTTCTCGTGTCCTTTAAACTTGGGGGTGGTTGTTCTCAACTCTATAGGGGGCAGTTTATGAAGATTACGTCGGACCTGATGCAGTTTCTTATCACTTTAACAAAACTTAGACATTTTGAGCTTTTTCAGCAGTCATTGCTGTTTTGGATCGATTTTTTTATATATGGGGGCTAGTTTTCGCCCCTCCCTGGGGGTGTGTTTCATATCTATTGTATGTACGCTGCTGTTTAACCTCAATTTGTATAATTCAATTGATTAAGATGTAACAACTATTCTCGTAGCTTTATATTCTTTTTACGCCATTTCAGGGGTGTTTTTTGGCTCTAGCTAATGATTTCGGGGGTGTACGATTTTTTTTGACCCCGGATTCGGATTCAGCGACCGAAAATACATAGGAATACATGGATCTGGTTCGCTGCTTTGAACTTTTTTTTTTGTGGGGCTGTGTTATTAATAAATCAATTTATTTTAAATTTGGATCAATTTTCAGGTAAATTAGGGATCGTTTTATAAGAAAAATATTGCCACCGTTTTATAGATCATCCTTTAAAACCCCATCGTGCCAAATTTTGTTAAAATATCTCGAATGGGTTTAGAGTTATAAACAGGAAAATATGACGTTTTATCAAGGATTAATGCTAATGGCCTTTAACTCGGTTCGAAGTGAAGTTAGAAACAAAGTTATTTTACATTCTTGCTACAAATTTGAAGTAATAATCAAAAATATCATGGTACTTGCCAAAAAGTTCTGTCCTTTTACAGGGGCCCTTCCCAGTTTATTTGTTTTAAATCTAATCACTGTAAACAAAATTTTTAACTAGACAGCAATGAAAGCTTAAGTCTTTGTAGTTTCCTTCTATCGTTATTTGTTGTTTAAATAATTATTCAGTTTTTCTTAAATATTTTGTTATTTCAACAAAAGGACAAGGGTAGATAAGCTATATAATTTTCGCCCACTAATTTCATAAAAAGAAAAGTTCTCCTTAAAGCCATTAAGCGGTAATAATAGTAATATCATTTCGAAGTGGGCATGTTTGCAGTTTTTTTAGTAATTTTTGACCTTTAGCCGAAGTTTTAATGTATATTTCAGTTAGATGCGCTCGATGAAACAAGATAAACTATACCTCATTTCATTGTTGAGCATTTAAGCTTTTAAGTAATAGTTAATTTATATTGTTTCATCAAGCGCTTCAATGTATAAAAAAACAAAATTGTTTCCGCGGGAGTTGTAGTAGTGTCGACGTTGCGTGCGAATTTAAACGTGTCAGCTCTCAAAACCACATATTGTGGTATGTATTGAATAAGAATATGATTATCCACGACCATCGTATAATCATTGCATTCTACATTTAACAATTGTCAAATAATGATAGTCATTATTCCAACTAAATGTATAATGAACATAATCTGATTCTAACACATATTTAACCAACCAGGAACTAGTTGTTTTCATTCTAACGCACCTTTGACCAATCAGGAACTAGCAATTTTCATAAGGAAACGGCGAATCCATTTTTCCATGTTTTCATGCATATTTTCGTGTTTGACGTTTAACACGTCAACGTTTTACTGTAAATGAACTTTATTTTTTCAGTTTTAAACGATTAAAACAGTTAAAATTTGCGATAGTCGTGGATAAATTATAGTATTCAGTTCGCGTATAATGGCTATTACACACTCGGATGATTTACGACACGCCTTCGTCTAGTGCCGTAAACATCACCTCAGCGAGTAATAGCCATCTACTATTCCAAAGAACAGTTTTTTATTACTCGTCAAGACATATACTACTAGGAAAATATAATGACATACAACATGGCCGATGGGCGGAAAAAGGCCCTTATCTATCCTTGTCCTTTGGCACAATGGGGTTTTAAAGGATGATCATGTGGTAATATTTTTTTTATAAAAAGTCTCTGAGACGATTCATCTGAAAATTGCCCCCGTTTTCACGTTTTTAGCCCCCCCCCCCCCAAATTAACACGTCTATGGTATGAATTAAATAGATATATGCAATTTTAGTGATGAAAATTAGGACACCTGTATAGAAACAAAGTTGTATAAAAATATTCTTAATAAAATATTTAATTTCAATAATACTTATGATGTATTTTCCGGACCTGGCAAGAAATCTGTTCTGATTTACTAATTTTTTCCTATGTGAACTTGGCTTGTAAATTTACCAATCAAAGACAAGGATTCAGGTTTCTTATCTTTACGTACACTGCATTCTTATTTGAGATAGAGTATAAGTAATTGTTCATTTGAATAATTCCAACATCGTGCGGTAGCTCAGTCGGTTAAGGCGTATTGAGTGGCGAATATGCTGATCGACTGTCTACCACGCTCTGGCTTCGACCCCCAGCCCCGGTATTGACAACACCGGTGGATGTGGATGTAGGTCTGCGTTTTTCCAAATGTGTAACCCCCTTCTACACAGCCTTGGCTATGAATTTGGGGGTTGTCTACTATCTGTGGTGTTTTTTTTTTTTTGTTTACAAAGATATTTTTGTAGAAAAATGGCGATTTTTTATTAAAATCTGTTGGTTGCCGGCAATACCACAGTATTTGATCCTAAGATTGTCACAATGCTCTCGTACAAGAGCATTTGCTACTAATTACAACCAATTTAAGTCTTCTTACATTTATGTAAGTCCATTTGGTATTGCCTATTGATCTTGTCTAACACCATTTGCCCTATATTAAGATTTGTTGGATTTATTCACAACCATAAGAAAACATATTGCCCAAAGATATTTGACTTTTTTGGCGTTTATTTACATATAACCTCACACTTGTTAATTACTCTTTCCTTACCTTAGCTGTGCTGTGACTGCTCTGAAAGGATATATGCCCTTATACCCAGATGCAGTGAACTGCACTGGAATGTGAATAAAAAAGCAAAAAGATATAAATAAGAAGATAACCTCTCACATTTATTTGATTATTTTGATTAGTCAAATGTGTGGTAGTGCACTAATTGTTTAAAGTATCAGGTTAAAAATGTGGTATTCAGAATACAGTTAACAAAAAAATCCTTGTTAGAAAGTAAAAACAGACACTTGATGTTGACAAAAACCAGTGTCATCATCATCAATAACCTACCTAAATCGCGCGATTACTTATAAATAACTCTCTGTCAAATGCAACAAAATTATTCCATAATAAAATATATTTCCAAATTTAATTTCTTGAGGTACTTCACACAAAAGTAATTAAAAATTAACCTAAAATAAGTCAAATATATTTATTCACCTGTCAAACTGCAACTTTTGCGGTTTTATGAAGGAATTTGTCCAGACTAAATGCTTCTTATGCTACATTTGGCATTATGCAACCCAATACAGCTTTATAGCAGTTTTATGATTAGTGTATTCAGGTTCCCCTTTAAAACTCTTAGGCATACTGGTTTTATGAACATTGTCTCTGAGGTAAATTGGTTTCCTAGGCCAAATGATTTTGTCATGGTAGTGCTGACCACCACCATAAAACCTTTACAAGTGCCAATAGACTCAATTTAAAACGAATGCTAAATGGTACTGATACTCAGCCTCGAGGAGGTTGTTACAACTTTTAATAAAAGTTGTTAGCCTGCTATACTACCGCTATAAAGCCATTTAGCAAACTTACATCCTCAATGAAGCTATTACAAAACTTATTCAAGTCCACATAGCATTTAAATTGTTACTCGGGGATATTCGAATACCCAATCAAAGGCTGGAATTAACTAAAAGAAATAATTTGGGAATAACACTGTTCAACACCCTCCCAAATTCTCTGAAATAATTTGCCTCGTAAAACATTTCAAAACCAAATTTAAAAAATCACCTGTTAGCCAGTGCCAGCCTATGATATTTCGGATTTTAATTATTTGTAGAATTATCGATATATCATAATATATTGTGTCTATGTTGTTGTTTTTAAATTGAACGATATTAGGACTAGATTAATAATTATATCTCTATCTATGTTGTTTTTTTTTTAATGAATATTTTGTAACTGACTTATCAAACACTAAGGTGTGTAAAATTGATCAATAAAGTGATTCTATTCTGTTCTATTCTGTTATCCATTTTCGGAAATAATTTTATTTTAAAAAGTACCTTTATTTTTGAATAGATAGATAGATAGATAATACGTTTATTTAGCCCTTGGCTATACATTAAAAATACATAGTTTACAATGCTCTTTCAACCACAGAAATATCGGGAGACAGTTTTGGTGTATAATGTCATAGTCCGTCTTACATATCAATATTTATTCTAGATTTGGGTTACAACAAAGACCTGCAGACGAGAGCAGCCTTCATGGAAGTTTTAACGAAAATATTACAGCAGGGAACTGAATTCGACACCTTAGCTGAAACAGTACTAGCTGATCGATTCGAACAACTGGTACAACTCGTTACTATGATCAGTGACAAAGGAGAGTTGCCGATAGCGGTTGCGCTAGCCAACGTGGTAACCACATCTCAAATGGATGAACTAGCCAGGGTTTTCGTAACTTTATTCGACGCCAAGCATTTATTGTCGCCACTCCTCTGGAACATGTTTTACAGAGAAGTCGAAGTTTCTGACTGTATGCAGACTCTTTTTCGTGGCAACTCATTGGGGAGCAAGATAATGGCATTTTGCTTTAAAATATATGGAGCTAGTTATCTTCAGACGCTTTTGGAACCGTTGATTCGACCGCTGCTTGACGATCCGTGCTGCAGCTTCGAAGTGGATCCGGCTAGATTGGAGCTAAATGAGGATATAGAAGAAAACAGACAAAACTTGATAGCCTTGACTCAAAAAGTTTTCGACGCCATTGTAAGCTCGGCGGATAAATTTCCCCCTCAGTTGAGGTCGATGTGTCATTGTCTGTACCAAGTTTTGAGCAAACGTTTCCCTCAGTTTCCGCAAAACAACATCGGGGCTGTCGGAACAGTGATATTTTTACGCTTTATTAACCCTGCCATCGTATCACCTCAGGAAATGGGTATTGTATGCAAACAGGTACCTACATCGATTAAACGTGGGTTAATGTTAATGTCTAAGATATTACAAAATATTGCTAATCATGTTGAATTTAGCAAGGAACAACATATGCTGCCTTTCAATGATTTTCTACGTGCACATTTCGAGATAGGCAGGAGGTTTTTTATTCAAATTGCGTCGGACTGCGAGACCGTCGATCAGACCTCGCATTCGATGTCTTTTATTTCGGACGCTAACGTTTTAGCGCTTCATCGGCTGCTGTGGAATCATCAAGAGAAGATTGGTGATTACCTGTCGAGTAGTCGAGATCACAAGGCTGTGGGTAGGAGGCCATTTGACAAAATGGCCACTTTATTGGCGTATCTAGGTCCACCAGAGCATAAACCAGTTGATTCACAGTAAGTAAAAACACGTTAATTGCACAGTTACAATAAGAATTTTTAGTTATACTGGGTGGGGAGAGTTCTATGATAAAAAAAATTAAGTAACCTAGATAAAAAAGTCTAACAGGAAATTATTTTCTAATATCCAGAATCAAGTGCCTTTTTTTAAATGGAATGCTTTGTATATCAGTACATTTTTTTTAGCCTCTTTCTAGACTCCTTTCACTTCTATATTATTATTGATTTTCCCCCAACCACTTGGATGTAATGAATTTTTTTGTTGAAATAATGCCATCTGCAGATACATATTGAAAAAAGTCGCCAAAGTCATATTTATGCGATTTAAGAAAAACTTATGTGAATACTAGTTAGGAGACATCTAATTAATGTTTTTAAATCATTTTCACTTCCTAAAGATATAGAGTGGCCAAAATTGATTTTTCAATTTAGAACTTTTTAATTGAATTTTCTCAATTTTTTCAAATGGAACACCCTGTATATTTTTCGACGATGTGATGTAGAAATGAAAAACAAACGTTTTTTTTTGCATTTACATCCCTAAAGCTATTTGAAACCATTTTCGATTTGTTAAGCAGTAAGTACAAAATTCAAGAATAAACTTAAAAAAATAAAGGTTTCTTCAAATAATTCGACAAAAAAACTTGTAATAAGTGCTCCACATGTTGCCCATTTTTATTGATTTGGTGTGGTTTTTTTGGTCCTCATTTTTTGCAAGGTAATTTGAATACCGAAAATTTTATTAACATTCTACAACAAGAAATAGAGCCCTTTGTAGACAATATGCCTGTAAGACAATTTCAAAGATTAATTTACCAAAACGATGGCGCCCCAGGTCATATGCCAAATGAAACACGAAATTATTTAAATGCGCAATTTGGTGAGGATTGGATAGGTATCTATATATCACTCAGGACTAGTTTATCAATATCTAGTTAGCTATGTTAACTAAATTGACAATTAATTTAGCTAACTGGACATTAATAAACAATAAAGTAGTTTAGATATTGTTTAATTTTTAGGAAATAAGGGTCCTATTTTGTGGCCAGCAAGATCTCCCTATATAACCCCTGCCAACTTTTGGCTTTGGAGTTATTTAAAAAATATTATATACAGGGTGTCTCACCAGGAACTACATCGATCATTATAGGGAAAATTTAGGGAACTAGTAATGGCAGTATGGCCAATCCAACTAAAATAATTACAAGCATCTGGCACTTCTAAACCCTGCCTTTTCAGAGATATTTGACATTTTGAAAAAAATTTGACAGGTGTAATGGTTTACAATAATCTTTATAACTTTCTTCGTGTAAAAGATACTCACTTGATTTTTGGCATGTAGAAAGAACATAAGGAGAACTGCATTCTTCAATTGAATTACATTCAATAATAGTATACCAAGTGTTCCATTTTTGACGTTACATTTTGAAAACTTCAAACCGCGAAAACTTGTTTGGGTTAAATGGAACACCGTATATTTTTTTACATCAAGTTATGTAAAATTAAATTCCTTTTTTTTCTGATATAAGCAAGTTACAACGTTTTGAAATATTTGCGATTTTCTTAGAAATTCAAGAAATGTTAGTAAAACTTATCAAATTAGCCATGATTAGAAACAATCAGTAATGTCATCATTCTCTTATGTCAAAAAATGCCACCGCGTTTAAATTACACACACGAAAACTTTTTGAATTTGTTTATTGTTTATGGAGAACGTGATAAAGTAATATCAAGAACTTGTAGTACATTTGTTACTAGATATCCACAAAAACGAAAAATAACACTAAACACTGTAACGTGACTATTAATTGGATTGAAAACACTTCGCATAAACTAAAATAGCTAAGATGAAATCAACTAAAAACATGATTCCATTTTAATTTAAAAATTGTTCAAAATTCCGCCTTCGAACCTCCACACATTTTTCGCACCTTCGGATTAATTCTTCATGGGTACCCAATGAACAATTTTTGTTTTGTAAAGGTATTCTCCATATCACCATCACCAAATTATAAAACCTTTAGTAAAGTGGATTGATGATGACCACTTTTCAATTACCACTTTATATTACTTATAGAGCTTAAATGGCACACCCTATAAGGGTTACCGTTACTGTTGTTTAGTAACCTCTAAGCCTTATAGCAAAAAGTAATAGAAATATAACTTACTCCTATATAACTTCCTTATGTACTTTTCAAAACCTTCATAAAGTAATGGAAATATTTTCGCAACCATTGTAAACAATCTTTACAATAGTAACAATGAAGTTTAGGAGACCTTAATACTTTATTGGACTTCTCGCTTGTTCTTTCATTCAGCACAAATCTTTTTTCTCTTTTAAGTGATGGCGTTGACTTTATTATATCTTCTCTTCTTACAGTATGGAAGCTTTTCTTTTGCATATGTAGTAAATATGATCATCAATTAAACATATGTATGTGTAGTGACAAATTTATCTGTTGAAATTTTACTGCCACGGTCTCTGGACTGTAAAATTGACATTTGTACTTTGAGAAAATAGACACGCCACCGAAATAACAGATATTAAACATTTTTAACTAATAATAATAACATTTAGTTCTTTATAAAAAACATTGCACTTTTTAATTTGTATTACATATTTATATTTACCTATTTTTAAAAAGGTATTATTTGCTGGGCATATTGAATTTTAGACTGGTTTTTCATTAGTTCGCTCAAGAATCTTAATATATCAATATGGCGTCTAATGAAGGCATAAAAATATGGCGTCCTAATTGAAAACACTAAAAGGCTTTATACAACTGATAGAAACTCCTGGTAGTTTAGTTTAAGGTTGAAATCTCACGGACATTCCAGGGTTGGGTTTCACATACTATTGCTTTTAAATTAAATTAAATTAAATTTTGAAGGAAATTTAATGATGAATATAAAGTGTAAGGGTACGAACATGTCGAAGAATCTTAATAGTTAAATGAGTTGTTCACTACTACAGCCGCCGTCAATTTGTAAAACAAACCTGTACATTTAAATGGGATAGCGCATGCCAAAGATACTTGCAGCAGTTCATCCTAGCAGTTCACACAGGAATCACCGCGGTCATTGCACTTCACTGGCCATTCATAATTGTATACATTTGGTGTGAGGTACGCAGATCCTCGCATCCTCGCATCTAGAAGTTCCGGCCACAATTTGAGTCCGTGTATCGAATTCATCAACAAACCTGTACATTTAAATGTGACCGCACATGTCGAGGATGTTACCAGAGCTGTTTATATCCGAAGTCAACTAGCATGTTCACGTCGAAACAAAATAGTTTGTTTTTACATGGTGGTAGAGAGGTAGACTACGCGGGTCGCGAATATTTATCATATTTTGAATAAATATTTCTATGGATATTTGTTTTAAGTTATAGCTAACAACCTTAATTATTGCTTTATAATTAATATATATACAAGCTCGTATCTTAAAATTATTTTTATATGTTTATTTTATATGTTACCTACATGATTTTAGTAAACATTTCTATGAATAATTTTTTTGCCTATGGCTATATATCTACACCAGAAGTAGGGACAGTGGGCAGGACCGTCGACAGGGGGAGGCAGGGGGCCCGGGACTACGGCTATATTACGTCATATAGGCTAGGCCATTCAGTTGTGCACATTTGGCGATTCTCAAAAAAATTATATAAATCAGTGACGTAGCCAGGGGAGGGGTCCAGGGGGTCCGGACCCCCCCCCGAAATTAATTGACATTTAAATAATTGGCAGGCATGTTATTTAAAATTAACAAATTAATTTCATTTTCGGTTTTTATTGAAAATTTTTCTGGCTGATTTCAAATTTCTATTCCAGCCAACCCCGTTGTAAATCGTGGTTTCTTGCAATTTTATTGCAGCCATATGGATAGGGCAGATAAGCCAACAGTGTGAGGATTTGAAGCCACACAATCTAGCGCAATCTGAATCTGATTTAATCTCAAGTAACCTGCTGCATATAAGTATGACGGATGTGATGTGATTGTATAAACCTAATTCCTTTTCATAATGAAGCGTTCCAGAGATTCCTCAATTATATCTTTTTCAAAATAATAAATAAAATAACAAGGTATATAAAGTAAAGAAAATTGTTTCTTCCTACATGCTTAGTCGCCTAAGTGTGGAATCAAAATTAGCGCCCCTCTCAATAAAAAACAACGCTTTTCTCTTTTCAATATGTGACATTATTATAGATATATCTTTATACAGTTGTACATGGCTCCATGTTGCTAGTTTATTAATTAGAAACTAATAGTTTGCTATAGTTCGTTCTTCTGCAGTTAAAATGAGCCTTCTCATATCAGATGCACTCTTCAAAATGTTTGCCATCTACTGCATAGCTAGTTAGATCACAACTTTTACCATCTAGTATGACATTATTGAGTTAATTCACGTACATGATGAACAGCAAAGGTCTCACTATGCTACCTTGTGGTACACCTATATTAGTTGTTACTTTCCCCAGATTTTCTCTCAATATTTTGACCACTTCGATTGCTGTGATTCGATTCGATTATTATTATATTTGAAATAATTTCGGCTTTCAACAGAACTTAAAAAAAAAAAGGTTTTTTTACTTAAAAAAATGGAGATATTTTAATTATGTAAAAAGGGGCTTATAGATGGAGCAATTAGCATTTTTTCAAAGTGATAGAATTTCAACGTCTTCAACTAACTAGTCGTCGCGACACCTAGAAAATTTAAATCAACTGCAGGGACTTTGAAAGTGCGAAGGGACTCCTGTTTAAAATTGTTTTTTTTTGTCATATACATTTTACTTTTCATAAAAATACAGCAACACGTTCTGAAGTTTATGAAAATATTTTCATTACTAACTGAGATACAACGAATTGAAATTTTGTGATTTGTTAAATTGTAAATCACATAATCGAATTTTGAAAAAAAATTTCGCAAACTGCTTTTTCAAAATTTTTTAGGGGTCGTTAGAGAAGTGCTTCTCGAGATGTTATTTCCCATATTTCGTCCGGGTCCCATGCGCCACAGACGAGAAAAAAATTATTGATATTTCTAGATCCGCGCTTGACTCAATTACTCTATTCGTATCTGAGTAATACCTTCAAAACGTTCGGACCCCCCCCCCCCCCCCCGAATAAAAATCCTGGCTACGTCACTGTATAAATATTTCAATTCAATAAAAATCTGTAACAATTAAATACTGTGGTAGTTTTTTAATAAATTAAAAACAGAAAAATAAAACGACAAAACCTTGAAAGAGGGAAGGGGCCCTCAATAATAAGCAGCCCCGGGGCTCGGTAAAGCTGTCGACAGCCCTGACAGTGGGGTATTTAGCAACTATAATTATTGGTATATAATTAATATAGCTATTAAATTAAAAAAGTAGCAATACAAATATAGTACGGCTTTTTCAGCATTGAATACGTGCCGTGTGCCGTATTTTAATTTCAACGACAATTCCCCCCAGTGTTTCTATTCATGGTACACATGCGGATTCATTTTGAAGAACTGTGGTTGAGGGGTTGAGGTTTCGCCAGTACACACTACGTTTGTCTAGATTCGCCGTACAGTGTATAACCATCACGCAGGAATGTGTGTACGATATATATTGAATATCTTTTTATTTTTATTTTGTGAAAAAGTGAAAATGAATAAAAAGGACGAATCAATCAATGCTCCAGCGTTGTGGGACAAACGCCATAAACAGCACCACAACCGGCATGTTTTGAGTATAGGGAGTGGAAAAACCGCTGCCCAAGGAATCCTTACTTCCACATACAGATTTTCCATCCAAGTCTCTCACAACGAACACATTTTGTATGTGGAAATAAACGCATATTTCCCTCTCACTCTGCAAAATCTTATCCTTAAAATGGAGCAGTATCCGACTGTTACCTATAAAACTGAGTTTTATATCCGTCGGCAAACGTATAAAAACCGTAGCATTATTTTTCTGGGTACTATACTGGTACAGTTGGGGATAATACAATATTTATATTGATTTTTTTTTATCTGTAATGATTTTTAGTGAACACCATTAACGAGTACGCAGAAAGAATTATATAATGTCAATGCAACAGACGCACACTACTCGTATTATCCGACGGAAAGAGCCACGGGACGGTGCTAGGCCCTAGCCGTAATTTTCAATAATGGGTTTAATTTTTAGTCATGTTTTGAATGTTCGAATTAACTATTTATGGAGTAGGGTTTTGTTCGTAAGCAGTCAGAAAATTAATCCGGTCACAATGCAACTTATTTTGCTACAAAAATAGCTTATAGCTATTTTATAAGTACTAAAATCTGTGTTTAATTTTAATAATAAGAATAATAATAATATTTGATAAAAAAAATGCACACTCCACATTTTCACATGTATTTTTCTTGAAAACTACTAATAGTAAAAAAGAAAATTCAAATAACAAGTTTCTTCCATCCTGTATTTTCATTTATTTTTGATATACTTGGTATCTATTTCGAAAGATAACAATTTTCTCGATTGCTAATATAATTGCTAATTATTGTAAAGAAACATAAGATCATATTTTATTTCTCATTATTTCAACTAATTCATCAATTAATTTTGTTCAGTAATGTACAGTGTTCTAATGCATTTTAAAAAATACAATAAAAATTCAACAAAAAATAGAATAGACAGATAGTGGGGTGCCAGTACTTTTTAATCGGATAGTAGGTACACGTATATTATATCATACCAACTAATTAAATTTTATATTTATCTAATAGTACACCTATTCAGTGATTGCGCATATCCCCATTTAAATAATTTGTATTTAAAATGTCCCATAAGAAGAGTATATCTCTGTATAACAATACGCACTCAAATGGATTTGTTCCAAATTTCGTGAAAAAAATACCTATTTTTGGATTGTTTCCGAAGGAAATAAAAATTCTGAAATTGCCAATGAAAATTCACTGTAATTGTCAATTTGTACTAAGTTTTAATTATTTTAATTTCTGATTGCAATAATAATTATTGCCATGCGCCATGCAACTTTCATTACATTTCATAATTTTCCACCCACAATAACAAACGCAATAGATCACCTTTTACGTTTTATAAAATTTAATGTATCACAAGATTGCACTTTTCAGAGATCTACGTTAAAAAAAGTTTTAAATCGGACCTAAAATACATGCTTTATGATGGTGATTCCAAACAAACGGCGACACACTGCAGAAATAGAAATTATTTACATGAGATACAATAAAACCAGGTCAATCACCCGAAAAACGGAACGGATTGATAAACTTCTCCGACGTGTACGCCCAGCATCGTGGCCACTAATTGACTAAAAATCTGAGATGCACGGCTAGAGTCGTTACTTCTTTGGCATGTCCGTACCCTAAGGATGGAATATTATATGCATATAACATAAATAAATAATATCTAAAATAAATAGGTACAGAAATGTAAATAAGAAACCTCTGCAGTATGAACACATCTGATGGCATACTTCAAGTTTCTTGATTTTCTCCACCATATACAACTTAAAACTTCCGGGGCTATATTTTCGACAACTAAAAGATATTTACATTCTGTAAAAAGTGTATTCACTAGAATATACAGGGTGTCCAAGAAGTCTGGAATCAAATCTCGAGAAATACACATTGGATCCAAAAATGAAAAAACTCATTCTTAATAATTTTAAAAGAGCTATCCAATGATACCAAATGCGATCCCCCACCCCTTGGAGTGGGGCGGGGGGGCAACTTTAAAATATTAAATTTTATTGCAGAATCGGATTCTACGGCAAAAATTACGTTGAGTTTGTCTAAACGTTTTTTTCGATTCGTGACAGATGGCGCTGTAATCGCAAAAATATTTCTTATTAATTTCTAAAAAATTCTATGGAAGAATGAAAAATAATAAAGTACGAGTTCATTTTCTTGAAAAAGCCACCACCACCATGAGGTGGGAAGTGGTGGGCAACTTTAAAATCTTAAACAGAACCCCATATTTTTTATTGGCGGATGTAGAGTCTGGTGAACAAACAATTCAATTTCATTAAAAAAAAAAAAAAATTCGTTTTGGCGAAAAAAAATATTTCTTAAAAATTAAAACTTTTTCACGAATAATAAAAAATGAGGGTTTCCATTTAGCATTTGAAAATTGCTCTCCACTTTTCCTCCCCCATGGTTGTGGGGGGGTATTAAATTTAACACCATTGAATAACTTTTTCAAGAAAATGAATGAACTCGTACTTTATTATTATACCCTTCCCAAAAACGAAGAGTATATTGTATTTGATCGGCACATTTCTAAATCAGTAAATATCGCTCGTAGAGAAAAAAATTTTATATCGTTATGTTAGTGAACAACTTTCAAAATGTCCGTCTGTCCGTCCGTCACGTTTCTTGTAAGCACGATAACTCAAGAAAGAAAAATCCGATTGTATTGAAATTTGGAGAGTAACTTAGTGTTAGCTAGAGGAAGAACCCTATTTTTTAACAAAATAGATTGGTAAATAAAAAAGTTATTAGTAATTTAAAATTTAAAAAAATATTTTTTACATTTTTTTATGGTTTGTAATAAATAGAAACCTTGCGAAATGTTATTTCCTATCACTATTTTTTTTTTTAATACATTTTACTAATGTGTGTTTCCTAATAATCACAATAAATTTTCTAATGGTATATATTACATTCATTAACAATTTTAGCAATAAGAAATGGTGGTGTAGCGGCAAGAGTTTCGTCTCGCAATCCAAGGGTCCCAGGTTCGATCCCTCACATCGTGATTTTTTTTTCACAACAAAGTTGGTATCACAAAATTTAGAATGTCCAAAAACTAACATTATTTACAGAAAAATGCGAAGAGTATCCTATAGAATGTGTAACAATTATATAAAAAGCTCAGTAAATCGGCGAAGAGTATAATGCTTCCACTAGTTTTTCATTATTCTGTAGAATTTTTTAGAAATTACAGAAAAAAATATTTTTGGGATTACAGCGCCATCTGTCACAAATCGAAAAAAACATTTCAGACAAACTTGACGTAATTTTTACCGTAGAATCCGATTCTGCAATAAAGAATGGGGGTTCCCATTTAAGATCTTAAGGTTGCCCGCCGCCCCACCCCAAGGGGTGGGGGTGGGGGGTCGCGTTTGGTATCATTGGATAGCGCTTTTAAAATTATTAAAGACATGTTTTTTCTTTTTTGGATACAATGTGTATTTCTCAAGACATTTGACCGTTTCCAGACTTTTTGGACATCCTGTATAAAAATAACTTCAGTTGTGAGTAAAAGCGATTTCTCCACGAATTGAGACATAAATGGCATTGTGACGCAAAGAAATGTTTCATTGCAGGAGCTTTGAAAAGTGATGCATATGTTGTGGTATTACATATAATAATATATTTACTATACAAGAAATTTTCAAAATATCATTAGTACGAGAAAATGGCCCCGGGAGAATTAAGTGGAACACCCTGCATATATATTTTTGAACATCTGTGGAAATCTTGAATTATCTGCTTTATATACGCACTTTTTAGTTATTAGTTGTTTTCTAATCATAGTACGTTCAAAGCACTTTGATTGTCTTCTCCATATACAGATTTTCGATTACCTGTGTCCTAGTTTTAAAAACAAAGGCTGCCAAAGTTGATTATTTTTTGTAGAAATTTCGATATATTTTATTAAGTAATAATAAAGAAGACAATTCGAACATTTATTGTAGTTTAATTTTTCCTGTTTTTGGCAAAATTATTTTATATTGTAAGAAGAGTTGTTGGTAATAGTTTTCCATGGTCTCCTCACAAATGTATTAAATTTTTCGAAAATTAACCACTTTTTCTAGAGATAAATATGCCATATGATAATCGTTGGATAGCTAATTTAAGTTGTGATCAAATAATGAAATAATTTACTGGGTATTCCATTTAAACAAACATAATTTGTCTATACCCCGAAAACTGAGGCATGCATAATTTTAATCTTATCAGCAACGGATTCTACTCAAAAAAGTGCCTTAAGAATGTGTTACTCGATTTTCGATTCGGCACTTGGTAATTGAGATATAGAGGTCATCCAAAAATGCCAATTTTCCAAAAACACTCTGTAGCTCGGTAGTCAAAAAAGATAGACGATCGCGGTTTGCGCCACTGTTTGTTTCTCAAAAATTGAGCTCAGGACACCTATATTGGTTTTTGTCTATCTGCCATAGTTTTAGAGAAAACTCCAAACCCCATCTAATTTGGTCCACCCTGTACATAGCATTCCATTTAAAAAAGACACTTGATCCTGTAGAATCATCTTGGCACGCTCTGTATATTCGAAAATAATTTCCGATTGTAGACTTTTTTATCTAGTTTACTCGTATTTTTTTTTTTAAATGTCTAGCTATCATAGAATTCGAGCTATTGAAGTTCGACACACTATTGCCCCACCCTGTATACCTGTAACTTAGCAATTTTATAAAACCGTAGTAAACCTTGGTGGCTATTGGTGCCCACTGAAGCATTTCGTATATATACCTTTGTTACCTTTATATATATATAGTAATAATAATAATAATAATAATAATAATGATTTATTGGTGCTAATACATATAAATGTTTACACATGTCACATAGAAGTACCCCGCAGGGGCATACTAAAGAAATTATCTATAGGTAGTAACTAAAAACATTTTTTTATTAAGAAAAAAATCTAGATAAAGTTTAAAATTGGCAATTAAAAGTTAAATGCAATTAAAATACAACAGTTACAATAGTAAAACACTTTAAAACTACAATAAAAGTATATCTGAGAAGTCATTTTGGAGGTATTCATTTCAATTATAGAGAGCCTTTTCTTTTCAAGTATTTTTTTATTAACACTTTGACTGCATTCAAATGTAAGGCTTTCATCTGGTTAGGTAGTATATTGAAAACTTTGACACCATAGTAGCCCGTGGCATCTCTAGACCTTGTTAGACGGAGAAAGGATTGTTTTACATTGTTTCTATATCTAGTGAGATACTCATGTTCGATATTCTTTATAAAACTAGGTGTTACCATTAGTACCTTGAAATGTTTATTGGGATGTAGCCTATTATTGAAGCCTATTTTTTCAGCATGTTATTTTCATCATATGCGAGGTGGAGTTCGATAGATATGTCGTCTACCAATTTTGAGGAGATTATGGTGAAACACAACATGCACGAAAAGGAGGAATTCAAGTCGATCAAGTCCTTAAATATCTTCTACCAAGCGGGTACAAGTAAAACGGGCTTCCCGGTATTTTACTACATCGCCAGGAGATACAAGTAACGTTAATAAAAATATCATAATTTTTGTAGTTTGTAACGCTTGCTTGTTTTAGGATTGGTGAGACGAACGGAGATTTACTTATTTACCACGTTATATTAACGTTAAAGCCGTTCTGCCATTCACCTTTTGAACTGGTCGTGGACTTCACACATACTTGCTCTGACAATAGATTTAGAACGGAATTTCTTCAGAAGTGGTTTTACGTTTTACCAGAAGTTGCTTATGACAATATCCACGCTGCTTACGTGTACAACTGCAATAGCTGGGTCCGAGAGTATACCAAATTCCATGACAGAATTTTAGCACCGTTAAAGGTTTGTGGACATAACTTTGTAAAAAAAGTTATAATTTTTATACTGCGTGTAACAGGACATAGTACGCCGTTTTTTCCTTTAGTTTGAATTGAAATTTGGAACTTCCTATACACTTAACATATAAATGATTTTTTTTTCCACTACCGGTTTCACTGGAAGTGACACTAACTTTTGATTTTCAAATGGAATTTATTTTAATTTAATTTTAACTTTTCCATTACTTGTAGCTCCAGGTTTTCACGGGTTATAACAGCGGTTGCCTAGACAATATTTTTTAAATTACCCCAAACAAAAAATCTAGGGGAGTCAAATCAGGTGACCTTGGAGGCCACCTGACAGGACCATTCGTCGAAATGATGTTTTGTCCAAATCCCTGTTGAAGGTAATCAGTTACTATTTTTGAATCATGGGAAGGAGAACTATCTTGTTGGAAATACATTTCCTGTTCTAAATCTAAAGGTAATTCATCTAAAATGTCCTCAATCTCATTTTGCAGGAATCCCAAGTATCAAGCCAAACGTTGAAACCGAAAAGCTGTTGAAAATTATCCTCCCTTAATAAATTTTGATTTTCTTGCGACCAATATCTCGTGTTTGGTCGGTTAAATAACCCCAAATTTGTGCACCTAAACTCGTCCAAAAAAAAATCCCTCTCAAGAAATCATAGCTTGGCAAGTCTTTTAAAAATTCAAAATTGCTAGCATCTTTTATAGCTTGTGGGAGATTTAATTCCACTTTTTTATTTGCTCTAATCTATGAGAGGGTACAAAGATGTTATTTGTAGAGCAACTGTTGTATTTATTAATATCACCACATTTTAAGTGATTGTTAATATTTTTTTCACAGAACATACAGACTGCAAATGTATATACAATAAATAGGGAGCGATTTTTTGATATTTTCCTTATGATTCTTTTTCATTATACAGAATCGGAAAGTGTTGGTTTTGGTATTGCATAGTTTCAACGACTTAACCAACTGCCCACAATAAAGGCGTCTACCAATACTCTAACAGAGGCAAAGAGTGACACACCCCATCTTAAGAGAATCATTGCTTGCTTTGCTCTCGCTTGCTCTTTATTGCCATACCAAAACCAACACCAACACTTTCCGATTCTGTATTATACTTTGACTTAAGATCAGGATTATTATTAGATAGTTTGATTTGTTTATGAAGGCCTCTAATAAATATACCTTCCTCAATAATATTACTGGCAATCCACGGTTTCTTTTTGGTTATTTTAGAGTTTCTTTTTAATTTCAATCAAAAAGCTATATTAAATAAACTAAAAAATGTATCATGAAAGGAGGATGTTAAAAAGTGGCTGATTTTGGCCTAAGCTGAACAACGGAAAATGAACACGGTTTTTGATAGTATTTTTCCCGTAGAATGCGATGATGTATTCGGTTTTACGGAAAAACGGCGGGAAAATGTGGAAAAGTTAAGAAAATACTTGAGAATTTACAAAGTCCTGTCTGAGATATTCACAAGTTAAACTTTTAAGATCTATAATCTAGATTATGGTGGTTTATTTTAGTATTTTTCTTATAGAATATATGATGCTCTATACTTCACTTTGCCGAAAAATGTCGAGAAAATGCGAAAATATTAAGAAAATGCTTAATAATTCACAAATTCGAGCCTGTAATATTCAAAATGTAAACTTTTTAAGATTCAGAGCTTATTACGCGAAATTAATAATAATAATAATAATCTTTTTATTTAGCATATAAGCTATTAAAACATACAAAGGTTGAGTATAAATTTAGTAAATTAAATAATACAACTTACATTTTACATTACTAGATAATTTTCTTACAAATGATAAATATATGAAAGATACATATTACATAATAAGATATATTTAGTCGAATTGTGTTAGACAATAAAGTATTGAGCAGTTTTAATTATGTCCATTTTCAAAAATATTTGCAGTTAATAGTTTTTTAAATTTTAAGTAATTATTACATTGTTTGATATTGTTTGGAAGTACATTAAATATAGAAAAACCTTTATAAAATAACGTTTTGGCTAATCTATTTGACTGAGGAGTGTCTATGAAAAAGTCATTTACATTTCTAGTATTATAAGAGTGTACATCTCTCACAAATTTAATTTTATTACTTAAATAATCTGGAGTCAATTTGTTTTTTATTTTGAAAATCATATCTATTGTTCTGAAAAGAATTCGCTGTTTAACATTTATAAAATGAAGTACTTCAAGCATTGTACTTATCGGTGTGTATTTATTACATTTCAGAATTATTCTCATAGCTTTGTTCTGTATCAGTTGGGGTTTGTGTATTTCATTTTGGTTTAAGTTAAATAATAATGTGGAACAAAATTCAATATGTGGACCAATTAAGCTTTTATAAAGTAAAATTTTTGTAGACATGTTTAAACAGCTGCTGATTCTTCTCAGAAAATATGCTTTTTTTGACATTTTATTCATTATATAATTAAAATGATTTTTGAAATTAAGATGTTCATCAATAATTATTCCTAAATATTTGATTTCATTTACTTTATCTAGTTTGTTTCCCCTAATTTCAATAGTTAAATTTGGATATGAGAGATTGTAATGAGATAATTTAAATTTGTTACCTATTAACATATATTTAGACTTACTTACATTTAAACTTAAACTATTATCGCATAGCCGTTTACTTATTAGAGATAAATCATAATTCATCGAATTATACATTGCTGGTATGTCATTACCCATAATATATATCATTGTATCGTCCACAAACATAGATATGTTACAATATTTCACATATTTTTCAATATCGTTAATGTATAAATTAAAAAGGATTGGTCCAAGAACTGTTCCTTGCGGAACACCATGCTTGGTTTGTAATTTATCTGATAAACTATTTCTAAATTTTACACTTTGTGTTCTAGATTTAAGATATGATTTAAACCAATTTAGTACATCACCTGTAAGGCCAATTTTATCCAATTTACACACTAACAATTCTCTGTTTATAGTTTCAAATGCCCGTCGGAAATCTAAAAATACTGCTAATATTACATGATTGTTTTCTAAAGACTTGTACCACTCATCACATATATTTAAAATCACGGATTCACAAGAATGAAGTTTTCGGAAGACTGATTGGTTGGACACTAAAACACGGTTTTCATCACAGAATTTCAATAATTGATCTTTAACTTCAATTTCTAAAATTTTCTCGTACACTCGAACTATTTATAGGTCTAGTTTCTTCACACAATATTGAGTTTGTAACTTTAGGCACTGGTATGATGCGTAATGTTTTCCACCCTTCTGGAAATTCACCGTATTGTAATGATGAATTTATAACATCGAGAAATTGATTTCCTATTACCTTGAAAGCATCTTGTACTATCTTGGTTGTTAACATATCCTCACAGTCTACTGTATTCTTTAAATTCATAACTATTTCACGTAGTTTCGCTATAGTTATTGCTTGAAATGAGTGGAAGAAGAATTTGTTCATAATTATTGCCAAAGTTAATATTGGCAATAATTTCATCTATACTTGTGAGAAAGAATGTATTAAATTTATCAGCAATTATCTCCTCATTTGTCTCTTGTATATTCGAAAATCGAATACTTTCACTAGCAGCCGAACTTTTATCTGGTAATGGTTTCTTTAACTGTTTCCATAGTTCTCGTCCATTATGAGAGTTTGCGATAATTACATTGTTATAATATTTTTCTTTACCTGTTCTTATCATTTTACTAACTACATTTCTTTTTTGTCGATATGCTTCCCAATCTTCATGTTCATCTGTGAACGCTGCTTTTTTATACTTAAGTCCGTTTCCCTCAAGTTTTCTATAATTTCTTCATTAATCCATTTATTATCAAAATGTTTAGCTTGTATACTAGTTTCCTTTATTGGGCATATTTCATCTAACGATTTGATTATGTTGCTTAGTAGTGTAGAAGCTACTGTGTTAGTGTCTGATATATTATTGTTCCATGGTTTGTCTAGTAATAAATTTTGAAATAAATCCAAATCATAATTCTTTAATAATCGTTTTTTTATTACTACATATTGGTATTTATTTTTTGTTTGTGTTTCATTTGTATCTACCGTTATTATATTATGATCACTAATTTTTGGAGTTAAGTGCACTTCGTGCGAAATGTCTTTTCTATTCGTTATCACATAATCAATTATTGTTGAACTATACTGGGTTATTCTTGTCCGTGTTCTAATAACTTGATACAGTCCATTTTGGTATAATATACTTTTTATTTTCTTGCTATAGTGTGTTTCTCTTTGTAGATCAAAGTTGAAGTCCCCGTTTATAATTAAGTTTCCATTAAATTCAATATTTTCAATCAGGTTTTCAAAGTATTCTATAAATAAATTGTCTTTCGTTTGTGGTGGGTGGTATATTGTTATTATTTGAAAATTTTCTGTTCCTATTTTAATTTCTATACCTAAAATCCAGATAAAGTTTTCAACTAATTGATTCAATATTGTTTTGTATGTATATTCCTTACTAATATATATCAGCACTCCTCCAGTTCTTCTCTTTCCTGTAACACAGTTTTCCATTTTGTAGTTTTCTATGTGTAGTTCTTTCATATTCACACTGTCATCTACATGGGTTTCTGACATACATAATACTATTGGTTTCCAGTTTTTTGCTAAAAGGCAGATTTCGTCTTTATTATTTAAAAAATTCAGATGGTTTCTTGTAGTATTTTTCTCGTGGGATACGAGGGTCTACTCTCTTTTGCAGAAAAATATTAGGAAAATGCGAAAAAAATTAAGAAAAGTCTGAGTCTCTGAATCATTCCCAAGTGAAATCTACTAAGAACCAACATTATTAGCTTGAGATTATAGTGGTTTCATCTAACTTGAAATTAAGTTAAATACTCTGGATCTTAATGGGTTTAACTTGTAAGTTATTATGCACTTTTTTAATCTTTCCGAATTTTCCCGGGGTTTTCCCGCATAGCCGTGTTAACCTTCTCTTTTCATTGAATAAGTACGAGAAACCGCTATAATCTCAAGTTATTAACGTTGATTCCTAATATATTGCATTTAGGAATGACGCAGACTAGATATGTTGAGTCATCGGACATTTTCTTGATTTTCTACATTTTTTCGGCATTTTAAACCAAATCAGAGTAGACCATGGCATTCCAAAGAAAAAATACTATGAAAAACCACCTCAATCTTTAGTTAAATACTCTACATCTTAAAAGATTAAAATTATGATTGTCTTAGGGTAGATTTTGTGAGTTTTCAAGCATCTTTTTAATTTTTACTCTTTTTTCCAACATTTTCCCGCAAAAAAAAGTTGACTCTCATATCCTACGGAAAAAATACTATAAGAAACCACCTGAATAGCGCATAGTAAGCTATGGATCTTAAGAAGTTTAAATTTTGAATATCACAGATTCGAATTTGTAAATTTTTGGACATTCTTTAAATTTTTCCGTATTTTCCTGACATTTTTCGGTGAGGCGAAATAGAGAATCATATTCTACAAGAAAAATACTAAAAGAAACCACCATAATCTAAAGTAAAATATAATGGATCTTAAAAGTTTAATTTGTGGATATCTCAGACAGGACTTTGTAAATTCTCAAGCATTTTCTTAACTTTTCCACATTTTCCCGCAATTTGTTCGCAAAACCAAATACGTCACCGTATTCTACAGGAAGAGGTGACATTTATTATGTATATAGGATTTTCCAAATTTCAATTGTTTATCTTTAAAACTAAAGGAAGAATCCTGTTACATGCAGTATAGTAAAAAAAGAATTGGTCCTAGTATGGATCCCTGAGGTACACCCTGTGTAATCTTTGTCAGTTCGTAGTAATAATGTGAACCTTGTAGAGTCTGCAAGTGTCCAGACAATTTTGACTTGATAAGATCAAGGCAAATTCCTCGGATTGATAATTAATAGTAGTCATTAAACCTGTGTATTAGGTATAAATTTCATTTTAGGGTAACCGCAAATTGATATTTATTGACATGCCAAACAAGCTGAACGATTACATCGACCCGGAGCAGCAGAAATTGCCAGGAGCCACATTGAGTCTAGACGAGGACTTAAAAGTGTTTAGCAACGCTTTGAAACTATCCCACAAAGATACCAAAGTTGCTATAAAAGTAGGTCCAACTGCCATCCAGATAACCTCGTCGGAAAAAACCAAAGTGTTGTCTCATTCCGTATTACTGAATGACGTCTACTACGCGTCAGAAATTGAAGAAGTTTGTCTAGTGGATGATAATCAGTTTACATTAACCATTGCGAACGAAAGTGGACCTCTTAGCTTTATACATAATGACTGTGATAGTATCGTGCAGGCGATTATCCACATCAGGAACCGTTGGGAACTGAGCCAACCGGTAATTATTCATTACACATCGTAATCATTTTCATTGCTAACTTTTTTTTCAGGACTCGGTAACGGTTCACCAAAAGATCAGACCAAAGGATGTCCCCGGCACGCTATTAAATATGGCGTTGTTAAATCTAGGCTCCTCGGATCCTAATTTGAGAACCGCAGCTTACAATCAACTTTGCGCTCTGACTGCCACGTTTGACTTGAAAATCGAAGGGCAGTTGTTGGAAACCCAAGGACTTTGTATTCCCTCCAATAACACCATATTTATTAAGTCTGTCTCAGAGAAATTAGCAACGAATGAACCCCATTTAACATTAGAATTCTTAGAAGAGTGCATACAAGGTTTCCGGGTGTCGAGTATCGAATTGAAACACCTATGCTTAGAGTATATGACGCCGTGGCTGCCAAACCTAGTCAGGTAATCAAATAACGCAGATTGTACAGGGTCGGCAAAAATAACGATAATCATTGTAGATTGCCAAGAGATAAGATATAGCTTGTTAACAAAAATCTATTATTAATCTTTTTAGAAAAAAGTCTTACTGGTAATTATTGCAATGATTATTTTTTATTTTTGTGCAATCCTGTATAGACGTAATTTTAGCTATTTGTATTTGTGTTTACAGGTTTTGCAAGCCGACGGAAGAGAGTAAACGGCAGAAACAAGTTGCTGGGATCATAGAAAAATTGATACTCTTAACTATAGAGGAGGTGGAAATGTATCCTTCGATACAAGCGAAAATCTGGGGTTCGATCGGCCAAGTTCCCGAACTAATCGACATGGTGTTAGATAATTTTATACATAGATCCGTTAATTCTGGACTTGGATCACCAATGGTCGAAATAATGGCCGATACAGCTGTAGCGTTAGCTTCCGCTAATGTACCATTGGTGGCCAAAAAAATTATTGGCCGGTTGTGCAGGGTAATTAAAAAAGTACGAGTTTATAAAGGATATTTAACATTAGCATTAACAAGAACATTCACAGAACGGATAAGTCGTATTCAATTATTCCTGGAGGGGGGGCTGGAAAATTATTTCCACAAACACTTGAATATTATACTCGACGTGCATTTCGCCTACCATGTTGGCATCTGAACACGATTAAAACTTTTTTAGTTTTAATCCTTTAATTAAAACTTTTTTAGTTTTAATCGTTCCCTGGTGATGCCAAAATGGTTGGTGAAACGCGATTAAAACTTTTTTTTTTAGTTTCAATTGTCTCCAGATGATGCCAACATGGTTGGCGAAACCAGCGTCAAGTAATAGTGTTCAAGTGTTTTGTTGTTTATGAGACCCACTTCAGAGTCAATTCAATTATCTGTGCAATTGTCACAAAACGAATTCACTATTTATGTTTTATAGTAGAGTGCTTGGAGCTCAAATATGTGCATAAAAATAAGTTCTGTGCGGTTTTCATTGTTACAAGCTGAATTTGATATAAATTGAATGATTATACAGGGTGATTTACGACATGCGAAAAATAAAATGGCGTTCTAGTCTTATATGTGGAAAAGTCCATGCAAAATTTTAGAGTGATCCTAGGTAATTTAGTAATTTTTGTTGCATTAAAACTTGCAAAGATACTCTTATTTGTCTGTAGTCAGTAATAGGGCAAGGAACTTAGTTGGGAAAGAGTATATGAGATGTTTACATTTCCTTAGTTGGCATAAGAAGTTAAGCTGGCGCGTCCTCAAAGTGCCGCATTTTTTGCTTTCTTTCGAACGCCGTAGCAGGTACAAAGTACGGTCGAAGTTTTGTGTTTTTTGTTATCGATGGGTTTAAGTAAATATCCTACTTGTTGTAGAGTTCACTGGCATAGGGTCAATGTGTCGGAAAGATATTGACCTTATTAAAATTAAATTTTAAATTGTATTCGTAGGTTGATGTTCAATACTCCATTCGGTGCTTAGAACAGTGCATTTAATGTAACATTTTCTTTGACTTTCCATTACTTTTAAGTTTTTTGTTGTGCTGTATTCTACAAAAATTATTTTAAGTTTTGCTATTTTTGTAGTGTGATTAAAACCAAAAAGTCATTTCTACCCTCTTCAGCTTTGCTGTCAGTCCCAAGTCTGATAAGGGGGAGGGGAAGTGATATGGTTGTAGATTGTTGGACCGCGTTACGTCAGATTAGTTTCCTTTCGGTGGGGACAAACCTACTGATAAATTTTTCGCATGTCGTGGTAAATATCCCTGTATACTGATGTTTCAAATTTCCGAGTCCGTCAAAAAACGTTAAGTACAAAGGGCATTCAAGTTGAAATACGAGTTAAATGTGAAAGAAGAGATAAATAGCGATTTTTTAATAAATTTTTCATAAAACGTTTTGTACAAGAAATATTTCTTTAAGGTTTTCAAATATAGTATACATTGGACCTTATGGAAGAACAAAACTTATAACTACAATATGCCGGTTTGAAATGCCTCAAAATTTAATTCGCTTTAGATAGCTTTTTTTGCGTTTCCATTGTACTATCTTTGAAATAAAAGCACACATTAAAATTTTGTTGTCTGGATTTGGAGTATTAAGGTTTTTATTTCTTTTATGTGTCTGGGCAGGCGGTTATACCATTCCAGACATTTATATAACAGCCCTTTTCAAACAAAGCACTCTTGTGGACTGGATAACAATAATTATCTTTTTGCCTTGTGTTGTGTTGGTGGTCTATAAGAGCATCTTTAAGAATTTCTCTATTATTGTAAACAAAATGGAGACTTTCATATACAGTGTGTCCCACTTGTCATGGATCCGTCCTCATATCTCGCTCATCTGATACCTGAATATTTTGAAATTTTAGCTATAAAATGAGTCTTTAGACGTAACCACATTTGATTTTAGGCAGATTCTAGGAGAGAATCTAAAAAAAATATATTGATTTTTTTTAGAAAAAAACTAGTAAGCTATTCCTAATCAGCACCTTTAGAAACTGCTTTGTACAGGATTACATCGTAGTGGGTTTAAAGGTGTTTGAGATTTTTTCAACTAAACATAATTTGTATCTGTGAAACGGATTCTCAAATGAAAAAAAAAATGTATTCATCATTTTTTGTTCAGAATAATGTAATGTACTAGTTTGAATTGATTTTACAACAAAATAATTATTTATTTAATAAGGCAAAAATTCTAATTCTTACATATCTACCATTTTTCTAACAAATAATCTTCAATAAAGACCTAAGTAAGCCATGGAAACAAAAGCTATTGCAAGTGTCAATTTAATTGTATACTTTTTTGCGTTTCTATGTAACCACCATCATTCCAAATACATTCAATCCTTTTTCTTATATAGCGTATAACTTTTCTAATATCAGCCAGAGTGATTTCAACACATGCCTGTCTAATTCTGATCACTAATTCTTCTTGGCTACGTGATCTGCTCCTATACACTATATTTTTTAAACGACCCCACAAATAGAAATCAAGTGGTGTCAGGTCCGGAGACCTAGGTGGAAACCTCTGCACTCGACTTAGACCTATCTATCTACCTGGAAAATTGTCTTCTTGTTGAGAATATACAAATGTTCTACTAGTGCACTACTACTTATATAAAGCTCTCTAGTTAGATTAGTTTTTGATAATTCACTTAATGTCAGTTTAGTTCATGTCACATATGTAAATGTTTACTATAATAAAGAGTTTCCTCAGATAGTTCACGTCCAGTGAGTATGAAATCTCATTACTTCTAGCCAACCCCTTGCAACGTTATGAGAAAGGGTTGAATTTCATTTTGCAACAAATTGGAATACTCTTCCCCATTCAATCTCAGAATGAAAAAAGGTCCAATAGTCTGGTCTTTCCATAAACCACACCAAACGTTAACTTTTGACACAACAGCAATTCTGGGAGGAGACTATTCCATTGGTGGTATTTTTTTTTTGACGGTCCCTATCTCAACCCACTACGATTTAATCTTGTACAAAGGGGTTTCTAAAGGTGCTGATTAAGAATATCTTACTCTTTTTTTCTAAAACCTTTTCCATCCTAGAATTGGATGCCCTTGACTAAAATCAAATGTGGTTATGTCTCAAGACTCACTTTATAGCAGGAAAAGTCAGGGAATGTTAGTAATTTTGTAAGTTTCATAAAAGATATAATAATTTTTCACCCCCCTCCCCGCTCATAAAAAGAAGAGTTTTGTACGTTCTAGTTTCGTGCCGATTATTTAGTGACACCGCTCCCCACAACCAAATAAAAAACTTCCAATAGTCCTAGAAAAGTCGGAAGAATTTAAATTCAAAATATTCGGATATCGGATGAGCGAGATATGAGGGTAGCTCCATGAAAAGTGGGACACTTTTTCATAAAATATTTTGTAATAATGCCCTTTTGCACATGCCGATTTTTGTCGGTCTCGGGATTTTGAAACATCAGTATACAGGGTGCGCCATTTAAAACTCCCCAGGCTTATAACTGACTTATTTTTTAAGTGAAAGTTGGGCACATCAAATTGTAGATATTTTTAAGGCATTTAAACGTGTATAGAATGATTTAAAAAAAAAAATTGAAAAAATTGTTAAGAAAGAAAACTTAATTTCCTTGAAAATTTTTTTATTTCACCCTGTACATGAACCGCGTTAATGTTTTCTTATAAATATTTTAATTAGCTTGAATTTATGTTATTACGTCATATTCGAAATTCTTTTTGGTTTTAGAGAAAGGAATTAAAAACACTCTCCGATTCCAAACTGATTTTTTTTTCAAATAACTTTGAAAAGAATGTAAATAATAATTATGCTTTATTTGTAAAAGACATATCACAAACAATATTCAACTTAACAAAGCAGCAACAAGAAACAAAAGAAATCAATATTTTTAAAAACAAACTTATATTAAAATGTACTAAATAGAAAATTGCAAAATTTTTATTTTTTAAAATTTTTTATTTTAATAACATAAATTGAAGCTAATTAAAACCTTTATAAGAAAACATTAACACAGTTCATGTACAGGGTGAGGTAAAAAAATATTCAAAGAAATTAAGTTTCCTTTCTTACAATTTTTTCAAATTTTTTTTAATCACTCTGCATTCATGTTTAAATGCTTTAAAAATGTCTACAATTTGATGTGCCCAACATGGTCATCGCTTTAAAAATAAAAAAGTTACAAGTCTGGGGAGTTTTAAGTGGCGCACCCTATATAATTATTCATTTTATATAGAATTCAGCTTGCAACAACGAAACCCCCATGGAAGTTACAAAAAGCATACACTCTACTATCACTTAAAACGTTCTGCAAGTGTTATTGCTCATGTTAAAACATGCTATCTAAACCCGTGATTTCAAAGTGTTGTTTATTCTGGGTGAAGTTAAAAATGACTAGTTGTTTCTGAATCAGAGGAGGGGTTGATTTTAATTTACCCTGTTTGTCTTAAATAAAGAATGAATAACAAATCTTAAAGAAATTAGTTTTAGATCAGTCCTGTATTCTGGCAATATGTGTCCCAAATACCTAAAAACTTTCCTTTCATTTGCAGGTTGTTGATAAAACTTGTCAGTCACCTACACCGCTATTAGAACAACACATGATGTGGGACGACATAGCGATTTTAGCGAGATATCTCCTTATGTTGTCATTTAATAACAGCCTAGATGTAGTACGGCATCTGCCTTATTTATTTCATACCGTTACATTCCTAGTTTGCTCCGGCTCGCTGAGTATGAGAGCCTCGACTCACGGTTTGGTTATCAATATAATTCACTCTTTATGCACTTGCACGAAACCCTCTTTTTCTGAGGAAACCCAGAGATTGTTACGATTATCCTTGGACGAGTTTTCTCTTCCGAAATTTTACTTGCTCTTCGGTATAAGCAAAGTTAAATCGGCTGCCGTTACAGCATTTAGGTCGAGCTACAGACATCCGAACGAACGGTGGTTTGGAAATGAAAGAAGTTTCTCGGGAGCTACGAGTCAGGACAGGGAAAGACTCTCTCTCACTTCTTTGGAGGTTATAACGGATGCCTTGTTGGAAATTATGGAAGCTTGTATGAGAGATATCCCAGACTGCGATTGGTTGACGAGTTGGACGTCGCTGGCGAAAAGTTTTGCGTTTTGTTTCAATCCTGCTTTGCAACCGAGAGCTCTTATCGTTTTCGGTTGCATAAGCAAAAGCATAACGGACCACGATATGAAGCAGTTGCTGAGGATTTTGGTCAAGGCTTTGGAGAGTTTTAATGATATAGTTCTGATCGAAGCACTTGTTATGTGCCTCACAAGGTTGCAGCCGCTACTGAGGTCCGAATCTCCCATTCATAAAGCCTTGTTCTGGGTTGCTGCTTCTGTTTTGCAGCTGGATGAGACGTCACTGTATGCTTCCGGTCTGGCTCTGTTGGAACAGAATTTACACACTCTTGATTCCCAGGGAATGTTCGAAGAACGGGTAAGTAGTCTTTTAAACTTATTTCTCTATTACGAAAATGAACCATGATATGGATCCATGTCCAAAGGTTTCTTAAGAGTAACCATGATTACTAACTTGAAAATTAATGCAACATACAGGGTGGACCAAATTAGATAGGATTTGCGGTTTTCTCTAAAACTATGGCAGATAGACAAAAACCAATTTAGGTATCCTGAGCTCGTTTTTTGAGAAACAAACAATGGCGCAAACTGCGATCGTCTACCTTTTTCGACTACCGAGCTACAGAGTGTTTTTGGAAAATTGACATTTTTGGATGACCTCTATATCTCAATTGCCACATTCTTAAGGCACTTTTTTGAGTAGAACCCATTGCTGATAAGAAGAAAATTGTGCTTGCCTCATTATAAGATGTAGACATAACTTGTGTTTTTTTAAATGGAACACCTTGAAAATTATTTCATTATTCGATCACAACTTAAAGTAGCTATCCAACGATATATCATATGTCATGTTTATCTTTAGAAAAAGTGGTTAATTTTTAAAAAAATTAATACATTTGTGAGGAGGCCATGGAAAACTATTAACATTATAATATAAAATAATTTTGCCAAAAATAGGAAAAACTAAACTACAATAAATGTTCGAATTGTCTTCCATTGACATCTATGCATTTTTGACACTTATTAAAGTAGGTCATTCTCAACAAAGAATCCAACCCAAATTAGATAATAAAGGCTTCCTTATAGGAGAAACTGATAATACTTTTAGGGCCTGCAAACGTCATTTTTGACATGAAAATTGAAATATGTCAAAAACGGAGAGACAGGTAAGATGCATGATACACAAAATCGGCCCAGAATTTTGGGTAGAATTCAAAAATGTATAATATATAGGGTGTCTCATTTAAAATAAGCAAGTTGACATCCACTTCCGGTATAACCGGAAGTGCCATTACCTTGAGAATATTTTAGCCCTCATCGGCATTAGTTTACTACTAAATTTTCAAAATTTTACAATGTCTACTTTTCGAGATATCAATCGCCGCAGTTCGTCGTGGGACAATATTTTTTAAATAACCCCAAAGCCAAATGTCGACAGGGGCTATATCGTGAGATTAGCTGGCCACAAAATAGGACCATTATTTCCTAAAAATTAAACAATAGCTAAACTACTTTGTTGTTTATTAATGTCCAGTTAGCTAAATTAATCGTTACAAAATTTAACAAACAATGAAAATGAGGCAGAAGGTTTTCATTTAAAAATACTGAAAAGACTTAAACGGAATAATGATGGGAAGTTCACGCTTATCTTAGAAACAGATCCAAAGACACATAAAAATTTATTAAACCGAAATAAGATATTTATAGGGTGGTCAAGAGGTAAAGCTTATGACCATGTGTATGTAATAAGATGCCATAAATGTTTAGGGTTTAATCACTTAGCCAAGGACTGTCAAAAAAATAAGGTTTGTCATAAATGTTCATTACAGCATGAAGAAGAATGCAAAGCAAGACATAACAAATGTATAAACTGCAGTTATGCAATCGAAAAATATAAGGTAAAGATAAAAGATAACCACGATGCACTGGATCCAAATTGTCCTTGCTATATAAGAGTTTTAAATATGAATGTGAAAAGGAGAGTTGATTACTTAGATAACCAATAGAGAGTTTACAGTGCAAAATCACCAAAGCAAGATAACTGTCACATATTAAGCCTGAATGCACAAGGCTTTCTTCATAATAAAGATGAAATAACATTATTAGTAAATAAGTTAAAACCTACACTAGTTTGTTTAACGGAAACACATATAACAAATGATATAAATTCATCGGAACTTGTAATAGATGGTTATACCACTGAAATTTGCTACACAAATAGTAGACATACTGGAGGAGTCATATTTTATATTAAATAGGAAATTTTATTCAGACTTTTAAAAAACTTTACAATTGAAAAAAATTTGTGGTGTGTTGTATTGGAAGTTAAAATTAAAATAAGAAAATACTTCTTGATAGGATTATATCATTCTCCAAGCGCAAGTACTGCTGATTTTTTAAACAATTTTGAAAGGTTAGTAGAAGAATATTGTTCTAATAACATAGACACCATTATATTAGGTGATTTTAACATAGACATGTCACAAGATACATTTTACTCAAATAAATTATCAAGAATTCTTGCAGAAAATGGACTTACACAATTAATAAATGAAGCAACCAGAATAACAAATAACTCGGCAACAGTAATTGATTTATTAATAACCAACTCGGATATGATATCATATACAGTAAATCATAAGCCTAAAATATCAGATCATGCATATATAATAACAAGCCTTCAAATACCAAACTATTCATTAGACAACATAAAGAGATTATCAAGAATCTATACAAATTATGATGAAGGTATATTTCAAAATTTATTAATGCAAACTGAATGGAATAATAGTATAACAAACCCCAACATTCTAGCAGAGAATCTTATAAATAATGTTAAAACATGCTTAGATGCACTTTGCCCTATAAAAGAAGTTATAATACCCATTAAATATGCAGATAAAAAATGGATTACAGAAGAAATTGTGCAAGCAATGAACCAACGAGACAACAAATATATGGCAGCGAGTATTACGAATAATGAAGAAGATTGGAAAATATACAAAGAAAATAGAAACAAGGTAACATCAATGATAAGGAAACAAAAACAAAAATATTATGAACAAAAAATAGATGGTTGTAAGAAGGACTCTAAAATGATGTGGAAAACACTAAAACAATTTACCAGTACTAAAAATTTAAACGTGTCTAAATCTATCAAATTCAATATAGACGAAATTTGCAATGAGTTAGAAATAGCAGAAAAATTTAATGTTTACTTTATAGACAGTATCTCAAATATTATTCAAGATATACCAAAGTATAATGTCGGCCAAATAAATCATGATAGAGCTTTTGTAGTCCATGAATTTAGTGAATTTAAACAAATAGAAATAAGTCGCTTACGAGAAATTGTTACTGCTTTGCCGAATAAATCGGGCAGTGATGGATTACATGCACATGTTATTAAAACATCATTCCAAGTCATTGGAGATAGGTTTTTAAACTTAATAAATAGCTCATTGCAGACAGGAGTCTTTCCAGACAAGTGGAAGAATTCACTTATAATGCCAATCCCAAAAGTAAATAATACTATACTTAGTGAAGAACACCGACCCATCAACACATTACCTATTTGTGAAAAAATACTAGAACTGACCGTGAAGGAACAACTAATATGCCATTGTGAAGAAAATAAGATATTAATATCAGAACAGTCTGGATTTAGAGCAGCACATTCCTGTGAAAGTGCCCTTCAGTACATTTTAGAAGATTGGGTAAAAGAAATTGATATTGGCAAGGTTATTGTTGTAGTATTCCTAGATTTTAAAAGAGCCTTTGAAACAGTAGATTGAAATCTACTTCTCATAAAATTAGAGTCAATTGGTGTTTGCGGTACAGTGTTAAACTGGTTTAAATCATACCTATGTGGAAGAAGTCAAAGAACCAAGTTTGGTGAAAGTGTGTCAAGTGAAAAAGCAACACGGTATGGAGTACCACAAGGATCCGTCCTCGGTCCATTATTGTTTATTATTTTTATTAATGATATTGTCAAATCAATAAACAACTGTAAAATACATCTCTTTGCAGATGACACTATGTTATATATGTCAGGTGAAAATGTCAATGAGATTATAAATACTGTAAACACTGACTTAAATGAATTATATATGTGGCTCTGTAGTAACAGTCTCAAAGTAAACATTGATAAATGTAAGTGGATGGTTCTGGGAAGAAAACATATGTTGAATAAAATAGTATATAACGAAACTATTAAACTGAATAATCAGATGCTAGAGAAAGTAGATGAAATCAAATATCTAGGTATAATCTTAGATGAACAGTTAAGTTTTAAACAAAATGTTGATTATATTGTAAAAAAAGTTTCAAAAAAAATCAATTTCTTAAGGAGAATATCAAAGAATGTATCAATGTTTACTAGGTTAACGATTTATAAAACCATAATTGCACCTCATTTTGAATATTGTGCAACTCTGTTAATTTATCTGAATAATAACGAAGTGCAAATTTTGCAAAAAATGCAAAATAAGGCAATGAGGATTATATTACAATGCAATAGGTATACTCCAATAATCAGTATGTTACAGGTCCTACATTTTATGACTGTAAAGCAAAGAATATTATTAAAGACATTACAATTTGTTTATAAAATAAGGAACAATATGTTGCCAAATTACTTATCCAACAAGATAACATATGTTAGAGATAGACATGATCATGATACACGTAAAAAAAAATGATTTGTATATTGAACAATATAATTCAGTAATTACCGCAAAATCGTTGTTCTGCAAAGGTTTTAAAGAATATAATAATCTGCCAAATATAATAAAAGCTTGCAACACTTTTAGACAATTTACAAACTTGTGCGTTGAATATATAAAATCTCAGCCTGTATAATCTTTAAATATTTACTTTTATTTTTGTGTTATATTTAGTCTCATATATTTTTAGTGTAAATTATCTTTTATTCTTTATGTGAATAACTGTTTATTGTGTTTTATGTATAGCTTTTTGCTAAATAAATCTCTATTATTATTATTATATATTATATTATCAGTTTAGCTAACTAGACATTGATAAACTAGTCCTGAGTGATATATAGATACCTATCTAATCCTCCCCAAATTGAGCATTTAAATAATTTCATGTTTCATTTGACGTTTGAGTTGAGCCGCCATCGTGTTGGTAAATTAATCTTTGAATTTGTCTTAACGATTAACTGTAGCGGTTACGTACGGATTTTTATGAGCCCAATGGTGGTTATTATGCCGATTAAAAATTCCAGCACAGCTTATATGGGCCTTATCTGTCCATATAATTGTTCCTTCAAATCCTGGCACTTTATTGCACTGACGCAAAAACCTCAGGCATAAGTCGAGAGGCCTTTAAAAGTCGTTTGGGTATAGATGGTGACTAATCCTAATTTTGTAGGGTTTGAATTTATTTTTTTTAAGCAACGCAGCGCAGTTTTTGGGATTCCTAAATTTTTCTCTATTTCACGAGACGATATATTAGGATTTTCTCTTATAATTTCTAAAACAATATTTTCTACAGCTTCTCTATCTGCTTTATTATATATTTTTGCTCGAGGTTTTACAAATGATCCAAACCCTTTTAAATTTTGTTGTAGCCTTTTGAATATTTTTATGTCTGGCTGTCTCTGTTCTGCATATCTGAAAATATTGTTCAAGCGGCACTTTTGGCACAAAGTTTTGCTGTCTATAACTTAGCTGTTAAAATAATGCTCGGAAGCTAAATTTGAATCTTCTCCACATTCTATTAAACACTTAATCATATCATGTTTTTCACAATTACTAAATTGAACCATTTTTAACAATACTCACTCACAATTAACTCACAAATTAGTGTTTGACATTTACGATTATTTCGATTTTCTTTTTTTTTTACCATGGCTTTCTCAATAAATATAAGAAATGCTACAAATATGCATAGATGTCAATGGACGACAATTCGAATATTTATTGTTGTTCAGTTTTTTCCTATTTTTGGCAAAATTATTTTATATTATAAGAAGTGTTGTTGTTAATAGTTTTCCATGGCCTCCTCACAAATATATTAAATTTTTCAAAAATTAACCTCTTTTTCTAGAGATAAATATGGCATATGATATATTGTTGGATAGCTAATTTAAGTTGTGTTCGAATAATAATAAGTTATGTCTATATCTTGAAAACTGAGGCATGCATAATTTTCTTCTTATCAGCAACAAATTCTACTCAAAAAAGTGCCTCAAGAATGTGTTACTCGATTTTCGATTTAACACTTGGTCACTGAGATAAAGAGGTAATCCAAAAATGCCAATTTTCCAAAAACGCTCTGTAGCTTGGTAGTCAAAAAAGATAGACGATCGTGGTTTGTGCCATTGTTTGTTTCTCGAAAATCGAGCTCAGGACGCCTATATTGGTTTTTGTCTATCTGCCATAGTTTTAGAGAAAACCCCAAATCGCATCTAATTTGTAAAACACAAATTTATAAAACAATTGAAGACTGATAATTTTTTTAATAAATCTCGAATTGCGCCAATTTATCATTAAATATTTTAGCACCCGTAATTGATAGACTCATGGTACCTTATATCAGTGGGCTTTCAAAGGGCTTTCATAGCATTCAGGGTGTTTCGTTTGAAATAAATGAGAAAAGTATATTTCGGGTTTCCTGACTCACCCGGAATAAATTTTTTGATAATTTTTCGCTCACAAAGTTGACGTGTTTTTGGTACAAATTCATCCATATTGAGAATTGCCATCAAATGGTATATTTTTTTAATGATGTTTAAAAGGACAATTTAGATATGTAATAATATACCGTGTGTTCCATTTAAAAAAACATAAGTTTGTGGCGCCACATGTAAATGGATCGTCCTGTATATTTCATAATATTTTTAAACTATACACCTTTGTGTGCCGTACCAGCCGTTTTTGAAACTTTTTATCTCTCATAGGAGAGCCAGGATATTTGGACAACGCGAGGCTGTATAAAATATTTTGTTTACTGATGGCAATATTTTTTGTAGTCGCTGGAATCTGTAATGATGCAAACGAGAGAACCCTTAGAATGGCATTTTAAGCAATTAGATCATGCCGTTGGATTGAGTTTCAAGGCAAATTTTCACTTTGCACTAGTAGGTCATTTGCTCAAGGGATATCGTCATCCCACCCCCACCACAGTTTCCAGAACTGTCCGAATTCTAACCATGTTGCTTACTATTGTTGCAAAACCCCATAAACGGGATAAATTCGAAGTGACGCCAGACAGTGTTGCCTATCTTACAGGTACTTGTTGGTTCCTTGTTTGAGGAAAATGACCCTACCGAGTTTTCTTTCCAGCATTGGTCGGATTTTCTGAGGAAGTCAGAAGTAGGTGCCATATAAAGCACTCGTTGCCACGATACATGGCCGACTCGATATCTCAAGAAAATTTCATCATCGAGAACGCAGGGAATTCAAACGCACCGCAACATGGAAGTGCTTCCACCAGTAGCTCATCTAGTAATGTAAATAGACGACAAAAATCTTGGGATCTGCTCGACCAATCGGCTCTTGCTCAGGCCCGACATAAGCAACCAGCCACAGCACAGCACCAGGTGAGCTTTTCGAACATCTTGTGTTGTTTTGCGTAGTTAGACATTGTTACTAAATAACAAAAATACTAATTGTTACAGTAATAGTACTATTTCCATTGTCACTTTTATTTTGTTTTTTAGTAGTAGATTGTAAAGAAATGCACGCGCGTCATTTCTATCATAATTATTTTGGTCATTGCTATTTGTGAGATCATTTCTATAACTGTCAGTTTTTTCACATAGAAAAGTATATAAACGCTTAAATATCTCTATCCAACCTGTTTTATGATCAGTGAGAAATTTTGTTAACAGTAGGAGAATCAAATTAAGATATAATTCTAACAGCAAGTTTTTATTTCTTGATTTATAAACTTTGACTTGCACAGTATACAGCAGATAGACTTCTCTCTTACCATATTCTACACTATATTTGGGACAATCTGTTTCCACTTTTTCCTTACCTCCAAATATATGAACCAATTTAAATAAATAGTGGAATTTTTAGGAAACTCTTAAAAAAAATGGAAAGGTATTCACACAGTACTTTTTCTTTCTATTTTTATTGGGAATTGCCATCTTATATACTTTTTACTAAAATTATATCACATATTATTTTCCACCGTCGCGCGTCTTCTTTTATCATGGTATAGTATACAACAACCAGAGATGAGCATTAGTCGACTAAATTTTTAGTCATGATTGAAATTGACCGACTAAATTAGTCATGACTAATTTAATTACTAATCATGAGTCATAAATTAGTCTTAGTCGCTAACAGGGACAGTCCCCCCCCAAAGTTGTATTTTTGTTTAACACTCCTTGTTCCGTCTTGGTTAGAGCACCCTGTACATTGTACATAGTAACTTGAATTTGAATTCGATTTAATTTTTTTAGTTAGTAGCTTTTCCCATAAAAAGTTGTTATTTTATTGAAATGGTGCAATGTAAAGGTATGAGTTGTTTTTTTTTTTCATCTTCTCCCCCCCAAAGTAGTAGGCTTCGGTATGGCCCTGGTCGCTAAATTTTTAGTCATGACTAATGAATAATGACTAAATTCATGACTAATTAATTGCCTCAGAGCAACAGAAGATAAAAAAAAACTTATTGTAAATTAATTGCAGATCTAGTAAGTAAGTAAAATTAGAACTGAAATAGGTGTGTAAATTTTTTTTTAAGTTAAAAATACGATTTTGGCGATTTTACTTCCACATCCACGTAGTGGACAGTAAAATTTTAAGTAATTAGTGTTCGCTCAAGGAAGAACCCTATTGTTCTTAAACAAAATTAATCAATAAATAAGAAAGTTAAAAATAATTTATTATTTAAAAAAAGTTGCGAAGTTCATTATTATCATTATTTATTTCCATAAAATACAAATAAATAGATAATAAATAAATATAAAACCATAAAAATAAGAATTACATATATACAGATATGACAGACATTGGCATCAATTTTACTTTAACCTCTCGTCCATCATACGTTACTGCAAGGCTTGAATGTTTGTCATATATATTATTCGAATTTCATATTTCAACGATTAGATATACCTATTATTATAAAATGTATCTTACTAAAATGTTAAAAAAAAATAATGATAGGAAATAACATTGTACAAAATTACCATTTTAGTAGAAGCGATAAAAATGAAGACATTTTTTGTTTTAATTTTAAATGATTAATAACTTTTTTTATTTACTGATCTTTTTGCTCAAAAACAAAAGGTTTCTTCCTCTAGCTAATACTAATTTACTGTCCAAATTTCAGTACAATCGGACTTTTCTTTCTTAAGTTATCGTGTATACAAGGAACGTGAATGAAATGCAAGACCTCCTTCTTCTTCTATGTTCCTGTTCCCACTGGTCAAATAGGCAAGCATTATTTTTAATAATTATGAGCTTTTATTACTACAGGTATAGTAAGTCGGCGGGTAATCGAAGTGGAACAGTAACGATTACTATAATGAGCTGGCTGATGCCAAAAAAACTTGAGGCCTTTAGTTCTTTCTCATACACACATAAAATCTCAATTTTATTTTTTCACCATTTTTAATAATGGAGTTGTGGGGGGTGGTAGAAGGGGTGGCCGATGCCAACATTTTTTTTTAAGCAGTTGGTGCTTGTACACACACTAAATCTCAATTTTATATCTTTACTTCCTTTTATATTGGGGTGGAGGTGGTAGTGGGGGTGGCTGACGTCAAAATGTTTTTAAGATCTTAGCTTCTAGTACACACACTGAATCTCAATTTTATGAACTCTCACTTGCTTTAGGCAACGGAATGAGATCAAAATATAATTTAGTTTTGCAACTCATTATGATACATATGAATACCAAATTTCAAGTCAACCGCTCCAGAGTAAACAAATGTACAAAAAAAAGTTAGACAGACGTGCAAGACAGACAGACAGACGGATTTTTTTTCTCTGTGCAAACTTCAAATATCAACGTTTCATGACATTTTAAGCCTATTTGAGTAAAAAAATCGTTTTTTTTTACTGTTACTATAGTTCCACTCCACCACGAGAATGTGGAAGTAAAATCAACCTTTTTCTTGCGAATAATTGCCGAGATATTTTCCTAGTTAAAACTATATGGATACGAATGTAGTCGTTAATATATTAGTCATGACTAATGAATAAATCAATCTTTAGTCTGACTAATGACTAATCAATCGTCAATCGAAACATCCACAACTAATGACTAACCAATAGGGAACTTGCCCAAAAAATAAAATTGAATTAAAATACTCAAAATCGTAAACTAACATCATTAAAAACCCCATAGACAACAAAAAATAAAAAAAAAAAAATTCCTCCAGAAATATAAGCGATTAAAATCTGCCGGATTTTACCCACTCCTGAAACGTGACGTCAGAGGGTGAAAGCGGATGACGGCGTCAAGCGACACCGATTCTGCTTTCGCATGCTCATTTGTCAGAAATAACTAGCAGTGGACACAACCTAACCTAAAATTCGTTGGAAAAACGTCTTCAATATTCTGAAATGTCACAATATGCTACTTTTGATTCGTTCGTGCCGAGTCGAATTTTCGAATTTCGCCGTGCAATTTACGATCAGGTTTATCTGGAAGACTTCCTCTTTACGTCGCGACATTGTACGGCCGTCCCAATGGTGTTTTTCGAAAAATATGAACGTGTCTAGATTGCATGTTTTTGCAATTTTTTCGGCTCCGAAATGTAAGCTGTTTTTTGCTATTTTTCGCAGATATCTCCAAAACGGTGCGAGTTAGCTCGAAATAAAAAATAAGGTCAAACGAGTATTTTCCACTACGAATCTTTTGCTATCACCAGACTTTTGATTTTTTTTTTCGTTTCGGAGATAACTACAGAAATGTCGGCCACGTACGGCAAAAAATCGCAAATTTTGAGCTTCTACAGTTGGCAACTTTTTAATCTTTGCTCCTACGCCAAAACACTACTCTAGCTAATTTAAATATAATTAAATTTGCTAAAACTCGTTTTTTTATTTTTTGAATTCCGACAAAAATTAAGGAATTAGAGGGGGCAGGATTTGGGACTTTTTTTTTTTTCGGTAAAATTTTTCCATTTTGTCACCGTAATTAATCGGTAATTAACTGAAATCGATCTCATTTACGATGTTCACTTAATATCATGTACTATTTTGACACTCCGTTAATCTCGGCCCTTCAAAACAAAGGTTTCTGAGAAAAATTATTTTTTTAAGATTTACATACACTCTATAGGAAAACGTGTAATTTCCTACATTTCCTCCAATATCTCGATAATTATTGTTTTTTCGAAAAATTTGTAGATAGTATATAAGCTATCTACAAATTTTTCGAAAAAACAATAATTATCAAGATATTGGAGGAAATGTAGGAAAAAAGAATTAATCGAGCTTTCCGACACTTTTTTTATTTTTTCTCTAACATAAAAAACAAAAGACTTATGACCGATATGCGGACGTCTCAAAGCTAACCGCTGCCCAGTCTATTAATTAGGGTGAATGGCTAAAGTACGACATCTGTGGACACCACGCGAAACTAGTTTTCACCCGGTGACGTCACAATGCTTTTCGTGAGGAGTGGCGAGGATTTCAACTTTAATTATTTATTGCAAAGTAAGTACTGCGATTTAAGAGCTGATATTCGGTGTGGCGTGTTTTTATACATAAATATACACTTTAATGAAATAAAAAAAAAATGGGCAAGTTCCCCATTAGTCATTAGTCATGACTAATACATGGACGATTAGTCATTAGTCATCACTAATATATGGTTGATTATTCATTAGTCATGACTAATTAGTCGGCTAAAAAATGCTCATCTTTGATAGTAGTTAATATACAGGGTGTAACCCACCTTTAAATAAGAAGTCGACTTCTTAAAAAAAAATTAATTAAGTCCATCACAGAAAAAAATACACATTGTTAAAGTTACAAATTGATGAAAATGGTAATTTATTGAACGCTATGTAATTGAAGGACAATTGTATTAAAAGAAAACCTAAAAAAAATTAAAAAAAATTTAAATTAAAAATTTAAATTTTAAACAGTAGGCTATTTTAACATTTCCATTAATTTGTAACTTCGACAATGTGTATCTTTTTCTGTGTTAGACTTTTATTACATTTTTTTTAAGTAGTCGACTTCTTATTTAAAGGTGCATGTATGGTTAAAATTTTTCAGGTAAGTTGCATTACACCCTGTAGAAAACTGATTTTAAAATACTATTAAAATTTAAAACATTAGATTTTTTCAATTTTACTGCCTCTACCGATCCACGTATTGGGAAAAACTTGATTGAAATAGGCTCTTACCTCCAATGCAAATTGTGTTGTAGCTTCGTCCTGCTGATACGAAAGTTTCTGTCAATTTCATTAAGGTTGCCATCATCTGGGAAAAGTCTTCTTAACTCTGGAAATAAGAAATTGCACAAAAAATCCAAGTGTCAGTTGTTTATATAATGGAATTTCTATATTAAAGACATATTGTCTGAAAATTTGAACGTTCTCTTTATTAAGATATTATTAAGTATTGGCTTCCATCATCCAATGTGGATTTCCTGTATTCCAATATCTACAGTTTGTTGACTGTTCCATTTAAGACAAACATGATCTATTTGTCATGGCCATCGTCGTTAAGTTCTTGAACCAAATGAATTTTATACGGATGGTATTTTTCTCTTTTTAGAAAATGCAATATGGACGTTTTACAAATATGATTATCAGCGACAACTTGTCTTGTAGGTTTATGTGAATTATCTTAAATATCTACCAATTTCTTTGCATCGTCCAAAATGGGTTTCCCACCAGATTTAAAAATATCTGTGACATTTCCAAATTGACGAAAATTTTGTTCTAGTTTACCAGCCGTAAACTAAGAAATGCAACAGTTAAGATACTTATTATTGAAGATATCGCATACCGGCTTCTGCAGTCTTAATTGACATGTTTCAGAATTTCCCTTAAAAACCGTAAATTACGTTAATTATGAACTTCTCTGTATAAAAAAATTGCCTAGCTGATCGAATAAACATTGTGGAAATTCAGATAATTTAAGGCCAGATGAAAGGGCATTTACCAAAGTCCCTTTGCATCTCTGAGTGTCCCTTTTATTGTGGTAACCTTAGTGTGTGGGCACTTTAAGACAAGTTTATAATGAAATCAAGAAATAAATTGTGCTAGTGTGAGATCAATTTTTTGTTGTTGATTTTCGTTATTTGAAAATAACAGAGATACTTTTGCGACCATTTGTAATAACATTACAGAAAGGTTTAACACTTTTTCCCTGAAAGGACTCCGCACAAATTTTATGGAAAATGGGTCCCAGCGGATTTACGTGATACCAATGAAAAGTTATAAAATATTATTTTGGGTATTCAGCAGATAACTTTCTAAGAAATCATTCGTTCCTTTCATATATTATTGATCTAAATCTGACCAAGCTAGAATATCAACAGAGTCCCCTTATGAACAAACTTGTCAATTTCTTTATACATTTACTATATCTAACATTCAATATGATAAAAATGAAGAAAATAACCATTCTTTCTATATATTGAAGATCTAAGTCTGATCATGCTAATATATTATCAGAAATCCATCCTTACGAGGAAATCTTTCAAGCATCTCTAGCCCTACCTAGAGGATACTCCATCACAAACAAACATTTGTTACATTTCAAAGCCAAGAACTACTAAAAAGCACAATGAAATATAGTTATAAAATTTCACTCACGTCTTAGTAAATAATATATTTGAATCAATGTTTACTGACCAAATCTCTGTAAAAATTCATTCTCTTTAGAACTCATCAGCAGAGATATATGTTCAATTCAAAAACATATATCTCTGCTGATGAGTTCTAAAGAGAATGAAAAAGGTTGCGCAATTTTTACAGAGATTTGGTCAGTAAACATTGATTGAAATATATTATTTACTAAGACATGTGAGTGAAATTTTATATCTATATTTCATTGTGCTTTTTAGTAATTCTTGACTTTGAAATGTAACAAATGTTTGTTTGTGATGGAGTATCCTCTAGGTAGGGCTAGAGATGCTTGAAAGATTTTCTCGTAAAATAATATTTTATAACAATGATGTAAGCAGAAATACAAGATATTTATTTTTTTTTTAAATGAAAAGTTCTCGTTACCCAACTTGATTCGTGAACCGTTTAGGCACCAGAGACTGTTGAAGGTCAGGAATTAGTCAGTTTTTGTATAAATCTTGTAGACGAAAAGCTATTAATCCTTCTCTAATTTTTAAACTTGTCTATCCCTTTGCTATCGTCCCCATGTTAAATTTTTAACAATTTACGGTTTGATTACTTTATTTTAAAGAATTAGTAAAAAATACATTCTGTCGCCTAGGCATAAATTTTCTTAGAAGAAACATTAGCTATATTTTTACAATCATTCTAACATTGCATAAATTCAGATCCTTTTGCGTTGTAAGTGTTCAGCCATTTGATCTGCCGTCCAACCAAACATTTGCTTTTATACTCACTGCACTGCACTGCAGTCTTCTTTACTCAAGCAACGTTTCTACAAATACCTGAAATACGCAAACCACTACTACACAGGCAAAGAGTCTCGCTGGTTAAGTATGTGGACATAATTATCCCGTGTAAAAATTACTGCAAGGTCAGATTTGTGGAAGGTGCTTAAAAAATATATAAACCTAGGTAATTAACAATAACACAGGACCTCTGAATTTCTACTCATTTGGTTGCTAATAATCAAAAAAATATACTACTACTTTTAGCTTGGCTCTCATTTTTTTTTTTTGCTTAAGAAGTATTGAAAATTCAAAAGTTACTCCCATCAGGGTAGGGGGGAGAAAAAAATGTTTGGTACAAAAGTTATCCAATTTCTTCCGTAGAATTAGAATACACGATGAAAAATATAGGGTGCCATTAAAAATTTAAAAGTTAGCCCCACCCCCCGTTCATCGGGGGAGGGCGTGGAAAACTGTTCTGTCCAAAAGATGTCTCCCTCTGAACGAACCAACTTTTGTCCGAAATATTTTTCACTAGTGTCCCTTCCTGAGGGGATATTACTGTGGATTGATTAAAATGGTCTATCCATATTGTCTAATAAAATCAATACATAGAAAAATTATTGAGAGCCAAGCTAAAAGTAGTAGTATATTTTTTCGATTATTAGCTTCCAAATGAGTAGGAATTAAGTGGTCTAGGTCTTGGCACTTAATTTTTTTTTGTGTGCCTGTGTTCATTACCTAGGTTTACATTTTTAAGCATCTTCCACCAATCTGACCTTGAAGTAATTTTTACACACGATAATTATGTTAGTGTTAAATAATATAGATTTATTTGGTAAGGTGTCACTCAAGGGGTTGATGTAAAAACAGCACCCTCAAAAATTAAATTATTTTATACTAAACGACGTAATAGGAATGTAAAAAATGTAAAATATAAAGCTGTTTTGTATCAATGTCCCCTGTTAATTTCATTTAATTAACTTCAATAGTTTTGAAAAAAATTAATATTAAAGTTGAGGGTTTTTACTCCATAACTCTGGTAATATCGGGGATAGAGGTTTATTACATATTTTATTGAGCATTCCTAGTCATAAGCAACATTCATGTGCCGCTCTGCCCAATTTTACATACTTAACCGGCGAGACTCTTTATATTATCAAATGTCAATCAATGTTCTAATTAACGTCGTCTAATTAATAATTCGTTTTAAGTTTATTTATTATGAGAACGTGAAACTGTAATATACTTTCTTAAACTCAAACCCTCGTTTTGAAATAGACTGTTTTAAATCTTTCCAGCCCTACAAACTTTAATATACAGGATGTCATAAGTGACAAAAAGTGGGTGATCGGTGCAGTGTTCTAGGAAGTGTCTCAAACCATAGGGAAAGGTACGTCTTCACCCACTCGTTTATACAAAAACTGACTCACTGAATCGAGTTAAGACATTGAGAACTTTTGATCGTCATCACGTAAACTGAAATTCCCAGAGTTTCAGCAAATCCGCCGGGACCCATTTCCCAAGATTTGTGCGGGGTCCTTTGTTTACAAAAGTTAGTAATTATGGTAACATAACTAACACAGGTAGGGAGCACAAATTCGGCAGCTAGTAAGGGCTGGCGAAGTTTAGATTTAACCCAGAGCCCGGGCGTTCAGGGCAATGGCGTCTTGACCCGGCCTCTGTTTCGAACCCAGAGATCTAGTTCGGTGCCTGTGCAACAGAATCCCACACCGAATGCATTAAATAGCGAAAATCAAAGCCCTGCCGTGGCTGCCACAAAAGTAAGACAGAATCATTTTTGATCTGCTCATAGTTTGACCTCTCTAATCTTCATCTCATGTTTTTTGAGAAAGGCTGACGAGCTTTCAGTTTTTTTTATAACTGCTGGCACTGTACTTTTCTCTTGAACAATCAAAGTGTATTCCAAAGGCTTAATATCCGGAAATTACTATTACTGTGTTTTTTTATATGCAATAAAGTGGTCCTTATTTTATAACCTTGATATTTGTTATGGTGTTCTCTCCAGAATCGTCCCATTTTATGAAAACATTGTACTTCTCGGAGATCCACTCAATTGGATAATGAGAAAGTGTCCCGAAGGGCCCCTAAATACCCGAAATTAAAAAATTACTGTATACAGTGTGTCGTGATACCGTGAAAAGTGTTTTTCGAAAAGTCATATTAGGCATTTTTTCTACTGAAAAACGAATGCAATATTATTGATCAGCGTGCTTTAAAACTCCTATATCCAAAATTTAACGAGAATTTAATCTATGGTTTTCGAATTACTGCGCCCTCAAAATTACAGTTTTCAAATATTAAATAGTTTGGAACTTGGAAACGAATTATTTTTCAGAAAAAAGTTGTTAATCATTTTCTATATCCACTACTTGGATGTGGAAATAAAATATTCTGCAATATTTTTTCAAAATTCAAATATTTGTGGACTTTTTGGCACCAGTTATTGAGTTGATCTTTGAGAAGAATATTTTTTTCTTAAAATATAACAACTTTGGGAAGAGTACCAAACTAAATATATTTTTTTCTTTTTTTTTTTATCTTAATATGCAACTAATAAGCGATAGTCATATTAAATAGAATTTTGAATTGAATTATTCAATTGGTTTCTATTAAAAAACGGCATCAACTCAAACAAAGAGGATATAACCTCAAAAGTGCTTGCTTACTCTGCCATTTTGAAGAAAGTACCGAAAAGAAAATTAGGGTTCAGACAGTCTAAAAGCTCTCATTGAATTTCTTTGCAATTTTTATCAACTTTATAGAATTTTAAAATATTTTGTACCCCCCTAAGAATTTTCAACATTTTTCTTAGATATTTACGAAGTACACAAAATTTGCAACAAAGAAGCTCTTATAAAATTCTGATACTAGCAACCAAAAATCTGTAACGCTACACAGACACATGGCATAAAACTTTTATTTTCATTTTGCCTTTTTTTAGATTTCTAACAATGATTTGAGGCAGGGTGTATACTTTCTGGAAAACAGGGAAAACCTGGAAAAGTCAGGGAATTTTAATTGGGTCAGGGAAAAGTCAGGGAATTTATAAATTTGTAAAAAAAGTCAGGGAAAATTTATTAAAACTACTTATATCCAAAGTTGTTGCCATCTTGCGGGCCCCCGCATTTTCTCCCTCCCGCTCATCAATTTTCATTTTTGAGGAGAAAAATTTTCTCAAATTTGTATTGAAAAGTCCTGGAAATCCTGGAAAAGTCAGAGAATTTCAAAATTGTGAATTGGTATACACCCTGTTTGAGGAAACTTCGTAAAATTTCCACCATAGGTATTTTTCAACGTTGGGTAACTTTTAAAGGATTTTAGTAAAGGAGGGGTATCGATAAACTAAGAAAATTGACCCTAATATGACATAAAAATTTGACTCTATATTTTTTTTTATATTAAAAGTAAAAATGACTTCGTTTTCTTCACGAGAAAAATCGACAAACTGAGGTCAAAATGGCTTTTTTTTTTGTAAAATTGTACCCTTTTTTTACTATATCGAGTTTTTTTAGACATGAGCGCATTTTTTTAGCAGTTTAATTTTTGTATTTTTACATTTGTTGATGTCTAAATAACATTTAAAAAAATCACCATGAAAAAAAATGCGCTCATGTCTAAAAAAACTCTATATAGTAAAGAAAGCGTACAATTTTACAAAAAAAGCCATTTTGACCGCAGTTTGTCGATTTTTCCCGTGAAGAAAACGTAGTCATTTTTACTTTCAATTTATTGTAGCGTTAAGTTAGTGTCCTGTATTTTACTAAAATAATGAGAAATATATAAAAAAAATATAGTTAAATTTTTGTCATATATTGGGGTCAATTTTCTTAGCTTATCGATACCCCTCCTTTTATTTACAAAAATGTAATAAGGTTATTATAAAAATTTCACTTTTAAAATTTTGGGGTAAATATAAAATTCTACTTTTTATTTCTCTATAAAGTACAAATATTTTGATGTGCAAATGAACTCACAAGCTTAAAGGGCTACCAAGTTATAGTGATTTGAATATTAGACCATCACTCAGTAAAAAAAAAAACATGAAAATAAGCCTGGCCACTAACATATTTATTAAAATTTTTGTCTCATTTTTGTGCCGCGAATACACTTCTGGAACGATATTCCTTATTTTGAGAAGACCCTGTGTAATAATCTGTACAAATCTGGCAGAGAAAAGCAAGTTTCCCAGCTGAATTATTTAATGGGACTAGCTACAATTGGAAATAAAGACACAGCAGAAAAAACTGTCCCTTTGCATTATAAACTCTTAGACTCTTAGTTTTCCAAGCGACTGAGTTGTATTAATTATATACTTGTTTGGTTTATTAGTGAATGAGAAAGGACATTTTTTGCCGAAAAAATACACACACCACAATACACTTTGTTCTGTACTCGTATCCAAATAAATAAAAACAGTTTGCTTAGACCAAGCCTATTTTATTGGCACATGTACCAAGTTACTAAGTACTTGTGCAAGCATCATGCATACTAATTCTTGCTGCTTATCTTGCCTGTTTGCCTACTTGGGGGGTGGCCATCAAATTCAGACTGCACGAGCCCTCTTCAAAACGCAACGTTCATTTTCCGTGCCAACTGCAAAAGAACAAAAACCTCTCGATGATGAGGACTCCAAGGTAAAAGTACATTTTTGTCACATTTGTATGCAATGTGATTATTGTATGTTTTATTTTACTACCAAATGAAAAAGTGTGAGTTTATTTGTAACATGTTCAAGAAAGCAGCACTCAGTTATCCTATTATAATAATAATAATAATATCTTTATTGGTGCATTATACAGAGTATTTACACATGTCAAAAAAGTGATACAATTTTCTACATAATGTAGTGTATAAAGTAAAAGAGAGAAAAACAAAAACAAATGGTGTTTGAAGGTAAAAATAACACCGTAAAAACAAATAAATTAAAAACCTTATTTATTAGACATAGTGGAAAAGTCAGCATCTAAGAATTCTTTAAAATTATAAAAGGCATGGTCTATTAAAAATTTTTTTATCACAGATTTAAAACGTCTACAGTCCAGTTCCTTGATGGGATGGGGTAAAGCATTGAAAAACTTTATTGCGTGATACCTTATTCCATCGCGAGTTTTAGAGAGTCGTAAAAAGTCATGATTCAAATGATCTTTATTACGGGTAGAGTATGAGTGGATCTGATCACGTGGTGTATACATTGTTTCATTTTCTTTGATGTAAAGGAGACACTGCAATATATATGTACTAATCAGGGTTAGGATATTTAGTTTTTTAAAAGAATCTCTGCAATCATCTCTGTATCCTAACCCGGCAATTATTCTAACTGCTTTTCTTTGCATAGCAAAAACAGCAGCAGAATGGGAAGAGTGACCCCAGGCCAAAATTGCATAGCTGATTGCAGAGTGGATTAGTCCATGGTATGCTGCTAATAATGTTGCCTGGGACACGCAGTTCACTAGGTGTCTTAAAAGAAATAAATTTTTAGCCATCTTATCACACAGAAAATTGGCATGTTTTTCCCAAGTTAACTTGTTGTCCACGTGAACTCCTAAGAATTTAATACAATCCATGGATACTATATTTATGTCATCTATTATGTACTGTCTTAAACTGAAAATCATTGTTTGTGTCTTTTTCTCGTTTAACACTAATTTATTTGATAGACACCAGTCCTGAATAGTTGACCGAGTTTCGCGCACATTGGACAGCAATGCATTGATATCCTGGTTTGTGTTTAATAAAGTGGTGTCATCAGCAAATAAAACAGATTTTGCCGAAACAGTATTGTTGGGTAAGTCATTTATGAAGATGAGAAAAAGAGTTGGACCCAATACGGAGCCTTGAGGTACTCCAAATTTAATATTTATGAAACCAGAATTCATATTTTGGTAATTCACATACTGACATCTTTTTTCAAGGTACGATGCGAGTAGCTTTTGACTGTCAGCAGAGAATTTATAAAATTGAAGTTTTTTCAATAATATATCATGGGATACACAGTCAAATGCTTTGCTTAGATCCAAAAATTGGGCGTATAATATTTCGTTTTGTTCAAAGCCTCTGTTGATTGAGTCTGTCAAAGAGTTAATAGCATGGGTAGTCGACAATTTACTTCTAAAACCAAACTGACAGTTATTGAACAAGTTGAACTTCTCAAAGTAATTTGTTATTTGCAATTTTAAGATCCCTTCAAAAATTTTTGCAAATAAGGGTATGATAGAAATCGGTCTGTAATTAGCAGGATCTTCCACATCTCCCTGTTTATGAATGGGTATAACTTTTGATACTTTAAGAATTTTGGGGAAAATATTACTTTTAATACATTGATTTATAAGTTTAGTTAGTGGAATAAAAATTTGGTGTTTGATTGAATTTAGAATTTGTAAGTTTATGTTGTATGCATCTTTACTATTTGTGTTTTTTAGGTTATTAATTATGTCTAAAATTTGTAAGTAAGATACTTCCGAAAAATTAAAATTAAAAGTACTGTCTAGCCCCATTAGGTCAGTGTTGCTTAAATAAAGTTCAAAATTGTTGTTGGATGGAGGTAATGAATTAATTGTACGACCAGCAACCGTACCAAAGTAATTATTAAAATCATTTGAAGTAATATCAGAAGCTATGTGTGGATTACGAGACTGTTTTTCATTATTAATGATGTTCCACATTGCTTTATTCGGATTCTTGCTTTGTGAAATATATTTATCATGTGCAATCTTTTTTGCTTTTTTCAATTCTGATTTGTAGATGGATTTTTTATCAGTTATTAAAGATTTTAAGTGAGGCGTAGGATTTGCTTTATACATGTCTTGTAACAGGTTTAAAGTATCTCGCATCTGGCGCAAGTTATCAGTGAACCATTTAATTTTGCTTCTTTTATTAGATGAAAGAAGTTTTGACTTTTCAGGAAATACAGATTCCACTGTAGAAGTAATAATATTTAAGAATGTTTCAAATTTGTACTCAACTGTTAAAGTGGCATCATTAACAAAACTCCAGTCTGTATTTTTTAGGCGGTCATTTAATTCGAATAAACCTGCGTCAGTGATTGGTCTAAAATTAACTCTTTTGTAGGAATTTTTTTGTTTACAATTTTGTATCATTAAACTTAAACCTAGATGATCTGACAATCTAGGGTTCATAATACTAATTTTACAATACTCCTGGGGAAAATTTACATATATGTTATCAAGACAACTAGAGTTACGGGTGGGAGATTTGTTCAATGCAAAAAGTCCGAATGATGTTAATAAATTAGTCAATGAGATAGTATTTTTATCTGGATTGTGATAGGGTACGTTGAAGTCACCAGTTACAATGATTTTTTTATTTTTATGTGATAAAATGTCCAATGCAACAGACAGCTTTTCCAAAAATATATTAAAATCGCCATTAGGTGATCTGTAGCACGTTAATATTTGAAAATTGTCGTCACAGACAACAGCAGCTAATTCACAATGAATTTCGACCGACAGATTATTGATTTGTGAAATGGACGAACATTTGTACTTTTTTAGACAGTATATTGCGGTGCCTCCATGAATAGCAATAGTCCTAGAAAACCAAGAAACTAGATTATAGTCGTTGATATTTACATATTTTATCTCATCATTTAGAAGCCAATGTTCATTTATACATAGAATGTCAAAATTATTTCCTGATAAAAAAACGTTAAATTCGTTAATTATGTTTCTCAGACACTGTATATTAAAATGAAAAATATTAAAACTATTATGTACACGCTTGCCGTACAAATCTCTTGGACACGTATCCACCAATTTGGGGCTGTCAACGTCTGGGACTCCGTTTAATCCGGGAGTATCACTTGCGATAGGCGCGGGTACAAAAAAGATGACGATGCTGCATTTTGATCCTCAATCATGAGCTCAGAAGTTGGTACCGAAACCTGGGTACTTGGAGATTGCGTATTGTTGTTGGCTTGTTGACTATTGTTATCAGATGCTTGGTTGGGGTTTGCTTCATGAACAGTGTGCAAATCCAAATTAATGAATTTTAAGGTCTTTACTGGCTTTGAAGTCTTTATTATATTGGAAAGAGATCGAGAAACATTTTTCTTTAGATCGTATACATTTTTATTATTTATCTCCACATATCCTGTATATCCTTGCGTATAATTATTAAATTTGCCCAGGAAGTCGTATAATTTCACATTATATTTGTATACATGACGTTGATTCTTGTTCGGAAAATATGGTACTGAGGTGAATAAAACATTAGTATGAGGGCATTGCTTGAGTTTGTTACATATAAAACGAAAAGAAGGAGTTTTTCTTGCGCATATATCATTCATACCTGCAATTATTATAATATGATCATTCATAGTATAACTGTCAGCTAAAAATTCGATTCTGTCCATAACGTCCCTTAATTGTGCTCCAGGTTTAATAATAGAATTTATTTCGTACATACTTGGATCCAAAAACTTACTAATCTTACCATTTATATATTTGGCATTATCATCACCTAATATTAGTATCCGCTTCCTTAATTGGCATTTCCTATTTACATTAGTATCACCAATATTATTATTGGTTTCGTTGTGGTTCTCACTATATAACATATTATTGGTAGGCTGCTTGCAAGTGACTAAATTTATTTCCTCTTGTAGAGTAATGTTATTACCTGTACTTTTTATTGTATCATTCAAATTTATAACTTCATAACTTTCCTCATTATTTAAGTCCTGTTGTTTATTTGGACACCCTATAAGTTCTAGCTGAGTATTTTCAGAATCAGTTGGAATCGTATTTGTAGATACACTTTTTTTAAACTTGTCTTGTTTTGTTTGTGTTGCCACAGTTTTTGTTTCTTTATCACCTAGATTCTTTATAAATACTTCCAACTTTTCTATATAGTTTTTTAATTCCATAATTTTTTTGTCCTGAGATTTAATTATTTCGTCCATTTCTATCTCGCAAAAAGATGCATCTTCCACAAACTCACTATTGTTCTTTTTTAATGTTTCAATGTACTTATCTTTACACCTACTATCTTTTTTTAATTCCTCTATTATTTTTTTGAAGCTCTCAATGTCTTCAAAGTCATTTTTCTGATTATTATCTACAAGATCGTTTCTGCAGCAAATAATTTGGTTTTCTTTCACCATTTCAAATTCATTTTTACAACGCAGTATACAAGATTTGTGATAAATACCAAAACATTGAATACACACAAAATGTACAAAATTTTTGGTTTTACAGCACTTAAAATTAGTAAAATTCGACGACTGTACACTACACACAACCTTACTGCTTGCCATACTTGCCACTTTGTGACTGTACAATACAGGGTGGGGAAATAGTGCATCGGACTTCGATGTCTCGAGTTCTATGATAGCTAGAAATTTAAAAAAAAATACAAGGAAACTAGATAAAAAAGTCTATAACCGGAAATTATTTTCGAATATACAGGCCGAGCCAAGAGGAAATTACAGGATCAAGTGCCTTTTTTTTAAATGGAATGCTATGAATATTAGTACATTTTTTGAAGCCTCTTCCTAGACTCTATTCATTCCTATATTATTATTGACTATCTCCCAACCACTTGGATGTAATTAATTTTTTTGTTGAAATAATGCCATCTGCAGATGCATATTGAAAAAATCACCAAAGTCACAATTATGGGTTTTAAGAAAAATTTATGTGAATGCTAGTTATGAGACATCTAATTAATATTTTTGAATAATTCTTACTTCCTAAAAATGTACAGGGCGATCAAAAATTATTTTTCAATTAAGAACTTTTTTAATTGAATTTTCTCAATTTTTTCAAATGGAACACCCTGTATATTTTTCGACGATGTGATGAAGATATGAAAAACGAACATTTTTTGTAAATACATCCCTATGAATAATAGGGAAGATGCATGAAATTTTAAAATGCTTGAAAAAGTGATTTGCTCTTAATTTCCATTACGCAGAAAATGATTATAACAAAAGAAATTCAAAATAAAATTTATTTTCTATAAAATTAATATTTAGATTATGCTGTAATTTGTAAACAAAACCACGTGACTGCAAACGGTTTCTTATTGGGCGTGAAGTCAATGACGACATCCATTGTCCAAAGTAGACGCAGTGTCCTAACCTCTCGCTGACGTCTGTCTACGAACTAATTTTGGAGAATCTTGAATGTAAAATTACCATATTTGTTGTGATACTCTTAGTTTTACATTTAGGCACAATGCAATATTTGTAATTCATAAGTCATAATAATGTTGTTCATTAGCTCATTAACCAAATAATAACACAATAACACCACAGACAAGAACTTGGTAAACTGACTGTAAACAATAAACAGTAAACTGACATTTGACAAACCCATCGAAATTGCTTTAGATATACGAAACTACAGAAGCATGTTTCTACGGAAAAAGAAACTTCCGTTCACTATTCCGTCCTTGTCTGGCAAGATCTGATTGGTTGAAGAAAACGTCCGATTGGCTTAACTGTCTGTACACAGACCGAGAAAAAGGATGGAATATAGTGCACGCAAGTTTCTCTCTCTGAGTCACTTTCTCTAGTCAAGTGCACCTTCCAGTTTGTTATTAATTTTAATGGACAAATCATAACGGGAAACGTCACAGTGAATGGCGCCAAATAACTGCCGTTTTGAAATACCCAAATTTCTCACCGATGAAATTATTTATTTTCTCGCTGTATTAATATTCAAAAAATCGTAAATTTTACATTTTTATAACTTTTTTTTGATGCTGTATCGATTTTCATTATAAAAAAAATCATGCAACTTCTCTATTGTAACTATTTTCGTTTTATTGAGCAATAAGTACTAAATTCGAAAATAAACTTAAAAAATAAAATTCTTTCAAATAATTCATTAGAAAATATTATAAGTGCTCCACATGTTGCCCGCTCTTGAAATGAGGAATCTACTGTTCCTAAAATTGCCGGTGTGATAGATCTAAAAGCAGATATTATCCTTTCCTTCATATTTTGTACTATTGTTGGTGTGTCTTTATAAACAATTTCCTGCATGTATCCCCATAAAAAGAAATCCATTTTTGTAAGATCTGGGGATCTAGCAGGCCATTTAGTGGGTCCATTTCTTCCAATCTATTGAAGTGGGTAGGTATTATCTAAGTGGTCTCTAACTGCATTTAAATAATGTGGTGGAGCACCATCTTGCTGAAACCACATCCTATTTCGAATCCTTTCAGGAAGATTCACCAATAATTGTGTCAGATAGTTTTCCAGAAAATGAAGATAAATAGCTCCAGTCAATATACCGTCAAAAAAATGGGCCCTATTACAAGTTTTCCAATAATTCCTCCTCGAACATTTCTAGACCATCTGCGCTGGTTATCTACTTGCATAAAAAAGTGAGGATTTTCCGAAGCATAATAATGGAAATTGTATCTATTAACAAATCCATTTTTATGAAAAGTTGCCTCATCAGTGAATAAAACATTATAAAAGAAGGTGACATTGCATTTTATCTCTGGCCCACTTACAAAACTGTAGACGCCTTTGAAAATCGTCATCAGATAATTCCTGGTGCATTTGAATATGATATGCATGAAACTTATTTGTTTTTAAGATTCGACCAACAGACCGTCTATTTATTCCTACTAACGAGCTCACTTTTCTCTTACAAATATGGGGATTTTCAACCGTTGCCAGCACCACATTTTCATTTTCTTCATTTACAACATGTTTTATTTTTTCGACATTTCTGTTTCCACAAATCTATCGAAAAAGTTTTGGAAGCTGCTAACATCAGGAATTCTTCTTTCAGGATACCTTTGCTTATAAATTCTAGTGGCAACGAACAATTTCTGTTGGACTCGCCCAAAATAAAAGTCAAGTTCCGCTTTGTTAAAATTCATTTTGTAAATCTCGAACTATTTTAAATTTAATACAAATGATAACTGACGATCGATAAGTGCGATAAATGTTCATTTGTACAAGACAATTTATACCAAACTGAGGTTTTATTGCTTTTCGAAAAACAAAAACAGCAAAAATTTTACAAAAAAAGTATTACAGTAAGGGAGCAGTGAAATACCATTTACCCACTTCAGTGGATTGGAAGAAATGGTCCCACTAAATGGCCTCATTTCAAAATTGCATAAAGGCGTCTCTCAATCAAAATGTGCAACAGGTGGAGCACTTATTATAATTTTTTCTAATGAATTATTTGAAGAAACCTTTATTTTTAAAGTTTATTCTTGAATTTTGTACATCATCGAAAAAAATGAGATAATTCAATTTAAAAATTTCTTAATTTAAAAATAATTTTTTGCTACCCTGTACATTTTTAGGAAGTAAAAATGATTCAAGAACATTAATTAGATGTCTCGTAACTAGTATTCACAGAAATTTTTCTTAAAACCCATAATTGTGACTTTGGTGATTTTTTCAATATGCATTAGAGATGGGCACGTGACGTGAATTTCACCGTGTCACGGCGTGAGCGTGTACATTTAAGGTACCAAATCACGGAAGATTTCACGCCGTGACACGACGCCCCATCTTTGCTTTAAAACTTCAACCTGTTGTGTCGTGACAAGAATAAGAAGCGAAGCGATAGACGGAAGACGGAACACGAGCGCGAAAAGGGAGGGAAAAGGATAGGATGAATGACGCAACATTCAAATCAAACAGCCAGGCCAGGGCACAGCGCAGCAGGGCACCACGTACCGTGTGACTGCCGGGAGCGCATGAATGAATCATGGGATAAAGTTAACTAGCTTCGTGCGTGAGCGAGCGTGCGGGCGTGCTTGAGCGTGAGTGTGCATGCGTGAGCGAACGTGCGTGAGTAAACTATCAGAAAGCGTGAGTTTGCCTTAACATATATCAGCCGTGCGTGAGTGTGCGTGAGTGTGCGTGAGCTAAAGGTTTAAAGTCGTGAGCGTGCGTGAGCGTGAGTCAAAATTGACTCACGTGCCCATATCTAATATGCATCTGCAGATGGCATTATTTCAACAAAAAAATTCATTACTTCCATGTGGTTGGGAGATAGTCAATAATAATATAGGAATGAATAGAGTCTAGAAAGAGGCCTAAAAAAATGTACTAATATGCATAGCATTCCATTTTAAAAAAATGCACTTGATCCTGTAATTTCGTCTTGGCTCGCCCTGTATATTCAAAAATAATTTCCGGTTCTAGACTTTTTAATCTAGTTTGCTTGTATTTTTTTTTTTAATTTCTAGCTATCGTAGAATTCGAGATATCGAAGTCCGACGCACTATTGCCCCACACTGTATTTCACCTGCTACAGCAGGTCAAATAACAAAGACGACCCTGGTTCTAATTAATTGTTAAGTAGATGCATATTGTTGTATTTATTATGTTTATAAATTTCTATTTCTTTTGAGAGGTATGCAGGCTATGGTAACTTAATGCAAAATATTTTATGAGTCTTTGGTTCATACTATGACTCCAAGCGGCACTGGTGACACTCTGATTTAATGTGTGGCCCGACTATAGACTAGTAGAAGTCACTATGGGCTCGACAGATAAAATATGTCATCACATGTGTCAAACTTCAAATTGTAAATGTGCCGATGACTTGTTCCCTAGCTATAAATGCGGTGTTTTCATGTATTTAAGTGTTATTATGGTTATGTTAATAACGTTTGCTTTTAAACTGTGTTTGCTGCATTTGTTGTTGGTGCCGACAGGAACAAGGAACCATTATATGATGTTTGTTTGTTGCGTGCCTAATTGCCAGCCGTCAATAGCATATTTTATATACACGCATGCTTTAGGATGAAATGTCAGGCTTATATTTTAAAATATACTTCGCAATTGGATATTTCTTATTTTATTTACACAATGTACGTATGTTTATTTGATCATATTTTGTGACAAATTTTTTTTCAAAAATATTTTTTGTCTATTTACTACTGTTATCACCAGTTTCTACCAATTACATTCTAACGCAATTGATAACGATGGGTCAAAACACCTCATTGATATTTATTTAAAGATAAAAGATAGTTTTCAACAAGAAATTGGATCACAAAATGTGATCGTCTAAATCTGTCTTTACCCAAATCTCAAAGATGAATTTAAATCTTCCCCCCCCGAGCCTAGAGCGCGTAAATTTAACGCTACTAGCGTCGCAGGTGCTCATAGTACGAACCCAAACAGGTATTGGTCGATGGAGAGGGAGTTGCCCACCTATATCGTATATAAATCTCTAATCTATGGAGGTATGTAATATTTTGATTGAGGATTTGCAAAGTTAGAGTTTGTTTTGTTATGCTGACACGATGATATATGTTCCTTAAATCTCCAGGAACTAAATGATGATTTTCAAAGGCGTTTTGTAATTGTGCCAGAGGTAAAATGCAACAAGATGTCACCTTCTTCAATAATGTTTTATTTACTGATGAGGCAACTTTTCATAATAATGGATTTGTTAACAGGCACAATTTCCATTATAATATGCTTCGGAAAATCTTCACTTTTTTAGGCAAGTTGATAATCAGCACAGATGGTCTATAAACATTTGGGGAGGAATTATTGGAAAACATGTAATAGGGCCACGTTTCTTTGACGGTACCTTGACTGGAGCAATTTATCTTCATTTTCTGGAGAACTATCTGCCACAATAATTATTGATGAATCTTCCTGAAAGGATTCGAAATAGAATGTGGCTTCAGCAAGATGGTGCTCCACCACATTATTTAAATGCAGTAAGGGACCGCCTAAAAAATGGATTGGAAGGAATGGTCCCACTAAATGGCTTGTTAGATCCCCAGATCTTTCAAAAATAGATTTCTAATTATGGGGGATACGTAAAGGAAAATGTTTATAAAAACACGCCAACAACAATCCAACATATGAAGGAAAGGATAATAACTGCTTTCAGGTCTATCCCATCGGCAATTTTAGGAACAGTAGAAACCTCATTGCGCATAGAGATGTGTGTCAATCAAAATGGACAACATATGGAGTACTTTTTATAATTTTTTTTCTGTCGAATTATGTTCAGTATTCCCTGATTTTTCTTGTTAATTGTAAGCTGTAATTTAGTTAATGATTTACATTTTTTTCTTTAGGCGCATTATTTAATATAAGTTAAAAATAAATCCATTTTTCCCTATGCCATAAAATTGGTTTAAATTAATTTTTTTGTTTATTTGCTCGCTTGAATTACGCGCTTTTACAAAAACCTACTGCTCAGCTTTGCAAAAAGGATATCGAAGTATCGAACGCCAGTTCCAATTTTAATGCGAACGAGCTACTGCTGTTCTCAAAATCTTTATATAATTGTGTGTGATTGCACCCTAATGTTTAACAATTGTTCTACTTGTGCGATGAAACATAAGTTTATTCTTGGATTTTGTACTTGTTGCTCAATAAATCGAAAATGGTTTCAAAAAGCTATAGGGATGTACATACAAAATATGTTCATTTTTCATTTCTACATCACATCGTCATCACATCCATTTGAAAAAAATGAAAAAATTCAATTCAAAAAGTTGTAAATTGAAAAATCATTTTTGGCCACCTGTATATTTTTAGGAAGTGAAAATGAGCCAAAAACATTAATTAGATGTCTCATAAGTAGTATTCACAAATTTTGTTCTTAAAAACCCATAATTGTGACTAGTGATTTTTTCAACATGCATTTGGAAGTAGAAAAAAATAATTTATATGTAAAAAAGTGACATATATCAAGTACAGGCGTTGTAGGTGTACCAAGTTTCAATAATTTATCTGCAAAAATAAAGAAAAACTGGGGATGGGGCATACCATGTTCAATCCGCGTGGACATAACAGAAATTTTTACTGCAAAAATTTCTGTTGATTATTTAGTTTTTAATTCTAAATATAGAATTAAGTTTCATTGTGTTGGTAATTGAGTTTTGCTTTCTAGTACAAATAGTAGGGAATAAAAAAAAGCTCACAAGGGCATTTTATCACTTATATTCAAAAAGGAATGTTTGTTTGGTATAAAATAAAATGTTTGCATCTGGATCACTTGTTATTTTGCTAGATATCTATCTGTATACAAAATCAACCCTGTCTTGGTAAAACTATCCTGTGTAATTTTCAAAAATCTATGCTTTAACGTCCCTCAGCTGATAATATGCACTTTACCTTAATCTGTTGAGAAAAATTTGTAAAAAAAAAAAATCATCGGCAATAGTTACCGAAAAAGGTATAATTCTAGTTTTACAAAACATTAACATCTTTTTATTGGAGCACTGCATGTTAGTATTTTTCTAACTTTACAGCTTTAAGCATTTCACATAATTTTTAGTGTTTTTATAAGTGAACCAAGAACAAATAAATATTTGGTTTTTACTGGGTCACTGACTGGTGTTACTTAAAAATAGTAGACGATAATTTTTATATTTTTTAGAATCGTAGTACCAGGGTTTCGGTCAGCAACGAAAACAACGTCTTATTGGATCCAGAAGTATTAACAGATTTTTCGACGCAAGCTTTGGTTTTAACCACTTTGGCAACTTTAGTTAAATACAGCACTGATGAAACGGAAACGAGAACACTATACCAATATTTAGCCGAAGGAGCTGTGGTTTTTCCCAGAGTTTTTCCCGTAATGTAAGTGTAATAGCTTTAGTAACTTAAGTGTTTAATACTTCCACTTTTGAATAAAAACAAATCCTTTTAGCTATGCTTAGAACAAGATAAAATAAGTAGATTTCCGGATAGGCCCACCTCAAGATATCGGAAATTATAACACCAGGGTAACACTGAACACTAATTTATTAACTTACGTACTAATTACAAATAATTACTCCACTAATATAACACTAAGTAGTATAATTCAATCACTTTATCACTTTACTTCTTCTTGATCTGTTCTCAATCTCTATCTCAACTGAACCGTCCTTAGTCGGCTTCTCTATTCCATTATATGTGAAGTTCTAGAATATTCACAAACATTCTGTAATTTTCTAGTAGGCTAAGAACAGCAGCGCCATCTCTCGGATTATTGACGAACAACCAATTTATTCACTTACTTATTTGAGCAAGTTTCTACCGAAGGAGGGTATATTACAGATCTCTGTAAAAGGGGATATAAATATGTATCAAGTTTGAATGTTATAAAGAAAAAATACAAACTTTATAAAAAATAAATATAGTAGAGTGCCATGGAGCCTTAAATATGCTTAAAAATGAATTCAGTGGGGATCGCGGGGTTACAAGTTGAATTGAGGATAAAACTTTATACATTAGTGAATCAGAATCCGGAAGTAATAAAAAAAATAACGCGCGCAGAAGGGCAGTAAATCAAAAAACGAGTTATGACCATGGGTGGATAGTGCAGCACATAGGCCAATTCCACATAAAAATTAATTTATATTTTGTACAGAATGTAGTTTTTGAAAGTTGCTCACAACGTTGACTCTTACGGAAGAATCAATTTTGAAACTTGAATTTCTCGGTTTGAACATAACGAAAATATTACTACAATTCAAAATTTTTTAAGTTTACACACCATTTACTCGAAAACGACAACCTTACTCTCACAAAAAGTTTCTATCATGAATTTGGAAGGCAACAGCTTTGATTCAAAATTCTTGCTTCAAATAGTAAAGAAGATAGAAAAATAGAAAATAAGTAATTTTTCTATCGGCCGCTGGACCACTGTCTGTGTGGCGCCCCCACTTCGCCATGGTCGCATCTGTTTCACAAATCTCCGTAGCTCCATCTCGTACTGTTTCAATATGCACATGAGTGGTGGTGATATCGCTACTAAATAGAAGCGTAGTACTAGATAGAAAAACATACAAAATTATTAAAAAAAAGTAATGTATTACTCCTACATACAAACATCTATAAGACGTATTTCATTAATCATTAGGAACGTGATAACTCATTATTCATCCAAGTCACTTTCGCCATGTAACGTGATCTTAGTCAATTTATTTTTGCAGGCTTTCTGAGCCATGCATTTACAGGACCAAATACAACTCATATTATTCTTCTTGCAAGTGCACACCTTGCTTGTACAATCTACAGAAAATTTTAATTTTATTACTGATTATTTCCTTCATAAATTATAGACCAATGACATTTCGTGAATTTTTAAATTTCAAACAATGAGAATAGTTTTACACTGAATAAATGCTAGCTTTTTTAAAAAATAACAGCGAATGCAGCTTTTAAATGCACATAATTGATTTAATTTACTCTCAATTGGACTAAAAACAAAATAAAACATTACAAATTCAAGAATTATTATTGTTTTTGTTTATAATTACTATGCACCAGAGGTGTATTTATGCAATTTTATTTTTTATATCAAACTGACACAAACTGTCAATTTACAATCACGATCGTGTAACAAAAGTCAAATGAGCATCTAGCGAGTCCATTTCCATGGCTACGAAACAAAATACATTTATAGAATGCGTCGCTGTCAATTAATTAATAAGGAAGTATGTTTTCCAAATAAAACATGGATCGTTTTGGGAAGATAGAATTTGTTAAATTAATAAAGAAAAAAGTACGTAAGGAATTTGTTCATTTGGGAGATAAACTTGACATCGAGCTCTAAATCTTATCACACAAACTGCAGGCAGCTTCATTTTTTGTAAAATTTTGCTTTTAAGCAAATGTTCTCGATTTAATTATTTACACAAAAAGGCCTCCCCTACCCTCGACTTTCGGTCTCGGGCTTTTAAGGTGGTAAGTCATTTAGTCTAGAACATTTTCCAAGCATAATTTTACAAAAAAAGCTGTCCGATAAAATTCAGAGCTCTCGGGATATAACGTATGAAAAAAATTGTTGCTACCTATGCCTTACCTTTTTAAAGGAAGTTTTATCGATTGATTCGATTGTAGTACCTCCAATTTTTTTTACATATACATTGTTGCTGTTTTTGCTTTTTAATAATAATAAATAAATTCTACAAGTGAGCCCATTTCGCTCTCAGAACTACTAGTTTCAGTTGTAGAACTTTTCATTTCGTGCATAACACTAACTACTATTTAAGTTTTTTAAAAAGGAAAAATTAAGTTTAATAAGTATATTAGGTACAAACAATACAAATAATATAAGAAAACCACGAGTACGATGCACGCACTTAAATTTCCGGAGATCAGATATATGATAACGTAACAATACGAGATGGAGCTATGGGGATTTGTGAGACAGATGCGGCTGTGGCAGTGGTCTGGCAGCCGGTTGAAAATGACTTATTTTATATTTTTATTCATATCTTGTTTAAAATTCAAGTAAAAATTTTGAATTAAATGCTGTTGTCTTGTAAATTGATGATAGAAACTGTTTGCAAGAGTAAGTTTTTTTCATTAAGGTCTTCGTTTTCGAATAAATGGAATGTAATTTCAAAAATTAATAAATAATAAATTCCGTACAAAATATGCATTTATTTTTATGTGGCATTGTAGCCTATGTGCTGCACTATCCGCCCATGGTAATAACTTGTTTTTTGATTTTACTGCCCTTCTGCCCGCATAATTTTTTTATTACCTCCGGATTCAATTTTATACACAATTCAGCTTGTAACCCTGCGATGCCCAGAGAAGCAAAAATAAATTAAAGCTAGCACTTTACTAATACACAAAATAATAAACTGAATTAAACAAACATCACGGTAAATAACTTAAAATAAAACTTCGTTGGGAGGCACTATGGAGTATAAACATATATAAATATAATTAAAAAAATAATGTTTACATAATGAGAAGTAGCAATGTGGTGTCTAAAACGAAAATATGTTTTAGATATGAATTTGTAAGCTGGCTATACACATTTAAATGTAATTCCAGGAGCATTTTGGTGGTAATTTTGGTGGCATTCATGCTTATACCGTGATTAGTGTGACAATTTTTACATTTAAGTACCATATTTTGCTTCATCTAGTTTTATGATTTACTTCAAGTTGTAATTTGTAGTCTTCATCACGTAATAAAATTTACCAATGCTATTGGTTACACTGCCACAGTATTCTTGTAATTTTACAGTAGTAATGATTTCACATATTTGTTGTAACATTACAAAAAGGTCTGTAAATTTACACGAGGGCTAGTAAATTTGCACTCAGTGTGGATAATAGGCTCGTTTAACAATTTTTTATTATTACATATTCTGAAAGAGCTTGGTGAGTATATGCCAAAAATTAGAATTTACTGACGCCGCCTTCATGTATAAAAAAAATTATTAAAGTCAGCGCGCTTAAAAACGCTCGGGATAACCATGTAGTCGAGTTGTAACGTCAGATGGCTGAACCGCCCAGTGAACACGGCTGTGAATGCAAGTTAGTAGAGTAAAATCTGGAAGTAAAGTCGCTTAGTTTTCGAGAAAAAAAAACCGGCGTAGAACCAAACCGGACTTAGTGGGATTCTTTAGTAAGATAATCGTGTACACAAAATAATTTTTTACGACATTTTTTGGTGGTAGAGAACTTTTTTATTTCGGAAAAACTCAAAAAATAGATTTTTTAATGAAATATGTTTTTTAATATCTAGGAAACTCAAACTTGTTATTTTCAGTAGCGTAATTTTAGACAATCGAGAAAAAAAGTTATTTATGAAAATTTGTATATACATCCTGCGTACAAATTGAAGCCAATAGTTGAAAAAAGTTTTTAGGATAAAAATTTTTCATGTTCCGTTCATAGTATTGAGTCAGCGATTTTTTTTAACGGGAAAAAGTCATATTCTTGCGCGCAAGCCTGCCGACTGCAACGATCTGACGGTCCCGGTCGGGGTGTACGTAGTAGTTTAACTTATATCAATAGCAGTAGTGATCAAAAGCATCTAGGGGATCAATATTATTGTTCAATATTTCATATATTGTACAGTAGTATTGATCATATGTTGTTAATATTAAGAAATTGTACAATAAATATAAAATAGTCTCCTTTTAATAATAAGACAGGTAGGTAGATATAAATAGCTAATCTATAAATATCAATCAGTGTTACTAACTACCCACCTAATTAGTAAGTTTATTAGACATTTTTAAATGAATGAAAGTAAAAACGTACGCATAAAATGAGTTTTATTGTTGAAATAAATTTTCTATTTGGATAGATAAATATGTAGTATGTAGTTTATGTAGGCCCTACATTAATAGCATTCTAATTCGTTCATATCTGCCTCGAAATCTTTAATAATGTTGTTACAGGAACGACATTTGCACTCGTTGCAACATTTTAGGCCTTCCTTAAAACAAGCACATTTTCGATTGTCACAATTTTTATCCGAAAAATGAATACCTAATGATTTTCGACAAGCGCCACTTCTATGCGACTAATCTGACCAACCCTGCATGCGAGGTGTATTAATTGCGGCCCAATGTCGCATTTAGCGCTGATAAAAAAAATCGTTGTTGCCACACGATACATTTTAGGAAAAAATATATTGTTTCAAAAACTTTTGTGATTATTAGGCTTTATTTTCTTCGCTGCATGTATGTAAATATTTTCAAAAATAAAAAAGTTTTTCGATTGGTGAAGATTTCAATACATAAAATATATATTTTTAGTTTATCTGATTTTTAGCGAAATGAAAGTGCGAATTGTGCCCAAACCGTTTATATTGGTAAAAGCGCTACAGTGTGTGCTTTAATTTGACACAAAACAAATTTCGGTACCTTTAATAGTTTTAAAGATTTGGCGGTGGAAACAAAAAAAAAACAATTTTATTTAAAAATACATTTTTTTCACTTTTTATTGATTTAAAAAGTTCGAGACCACAAAAAAATGTCGCAAAATATGATTTCATATGCCCGGTGACATACTCAAAGGAACCTAACATGTTTGACCTGGTTCTACGCCAAAAAAAAAAAAAAATACGATAGACTTACGAAATCGCTGCTCTAATATAGGTATCGGCGCACGCTAAGTGACATCACTCTACGGACTGTTGGCAGGCCTTGCGTGTTTCTATTCAAATGCGAATATCTCTGTAGCTGTTGATTCAATTGAGCTGAAATTTTTTTCTGAGGCTATTGGTTTGTTATACTTTAAAATGAGGAAGAAAAAGTAGGAAACTGCCATATCACTAAATGACCCTATTACATTGTAATTTAAAAGACAGTTGACTTAAAATCACATTAGGATAGGAATAAATTCGAAAGTTATGTATATTTCCATATACATATTTTTACATGTATTTGTCTGTAGCGATTTCTTATTAACAGTAAAATTCCATGAATTATAATGTAATGAGGCTGTAATTTTACATGCACTTTTTCCGGTGTATGTCTGATTTCAAGTTACTAAATATGCATGATTTAAAAAAATGGTAAGTGACTTAGATAACAATAATCATCAACTATATTAAGTAGTAAACTCAGAAAGTTCTTTCAAGATTATCAGTCATGCCTAATTATATTTCGTATATTTTTTTGTTAATGCATTTGAATAAAAAATAGTGAAAATGTTGTTTTTCTTTACTCTATAGAATGGTGTCAAGATAATTTCTCTATCTCCTACCGTTTCAAAGAAAAAAATATATACATAGACAGATACAAGTAACCTCTTTGAGGGGGGCAGGGGCAGCAGACGTGATTTCTCGAGGTGGGTCTGTTCGAAAATCTACTTATTTTAACTTGTTTTATGCATTGTTAAAAGGATTTGCTTTTACCCAAAGCGGACGTATCGAGGCATTTTGAGCAGCAAGTCGCTATACTATAATCGGAATTGTTAAAGTACCAAATCATTATTTTGTCTTGTTTTCAGTTACAATTTATTGGACATGAAAATAAACAACGTATTGACTTCGTGCCACGACCAAGAAATATTAAGCGCTGTGAGGAACATTATACAAAACATGATAGCCTGTGAGGATACTAGTCAGCAACAACTCCATTATTTGCAAAGCTGTGGATTTGGGGGTTTGTGGAGATTTGCCGGACCATTCAATAAGGTAACGTGTGTCCTGTATGTAGGCGCTTGATTCGTTTGTTTAACCTCAGTCATAAAACTTCTTAGCACGATATAATGTCAGTTTTGAAAGCCATGTCCATTTCCATTTTACGTATTAATCACAAATGCCATTTAAAGAAGATTAAGTGAAATTTTTTCCATTTTGTGTTCTTCGTCTAAACGCAAATATGTTTTATTTTGAAACTCCACAGGTTGCCTGTTTTACTCTCATCACCATACCCTGGCTCCGAGGTAGTTATGACGTAAAAATCAGAATCGGCTTTAGGTGATATGAACTATATAAAAATTTTCATGCACAATAATACAATATATCTTACCTTATAATTGTATCTATTATTTTTAATTATATTGACTCTCACAAATCCTTATGTATTAGGAGATCCTGATAACTTTATCTAGTGAATTCCGTAACATTTAAAGGTAAATGGCTCCAAAAGGGTTCTGGTGCACTTATTGTTGGATGCACAAACACAAACACTTGGTAATTATGCCTTATTAGAATAATAAAAATATATTATTTGCATTTTTTCTAAATGGTCTGAAGTTAAACTCCGACGCCTGTCACTAAATATCCACTTGTATTGTGAAAAGAATCGTTCAATGTCTACCGATGTAATCGGCGCATATTTAAAATAAGTATAATTTCTTATAGATGGCAGATTTATGTCCGGCATTGAACAGTCCACTTCTTTGCCACTTAATAGGTCCACCACACACCAAAATGTTGAAAAATTGGGGTTGTTTCTTAACACCGTATCCAATTTGTTTTCCACTGTCTCAGCAACCTCCTCTGATACTCTAAAAATATATTGACGTAGATCAAATATAATGTTCATTCAAGGTCGCGTATGGCTAGACATGAGAAGTATCCTTGCTAAATTTTGTTTAATAAATGGATCACTAAACATTTCTTGAGCAAGTAAAATGGCAATTGATTCATTTGGATAGAAGTGTTGCACTTCTGATTTAACGGCGTCAAAATTACAATAATTCAATTTAATTCAATTTATTCAACTTAAAATTTACTTTATTACAGTTACAGATTTCTTAATGTACAAGACTTTCATTAATTTTTAGGAATTATTTCTTATACAGCACCTAGCTGATTAAACAGCTGTATGTGCTCAAAGTAAAAAAACCAAGTAAAATGTCAAACTATATACATATACAGTGCGTCCCAGGGTAGATGTAACAAGAGGTGTAATGGACCAAAAATTTTGGAATTTTGGAATGGTATTTGGGGATTGAGTCCTGCTTGTTGTAAAACTAAAGTATACCAAAAATAACTTTATTTGGTGTTCTTCAGGGTGTTTTATAAGCAAAGTTGTAAAAATCACCACTAATAAAGCACCTTTATTTCTCAAAATATGAAAAAATTCCACTAAGAAAAGTTATTTAGAATGCAATTTTATACCTCTGTACCAAATTTCAGGAATATAAAATTATTTTTTTGAAACTTCCCATTTTCTGCGAATTAAGAGTTGAATTCATATTTAAAGTTGTGTAGGAGCAAATGTTAATCATCTCCAAAAGTAGGCTATTGGTAAATAAAAAATTGAATATACGAGATGTAAGAAGGTATAATGTTAATCGAACTAATTGTAAAACAAGAAACAATTACTAACAGAAGATTAATGAGGTTTAAAAATTATAACAAGTAATAAATGTCAAAAAACATAACAGATTCACAAACAAATTAATTATTGACCAATACAAAACAATGTTTACAATTTTTTTTATTATTCGACGTAGCAACCACCCACATCCACACACATTTCAATCCTTCGCCTGAAGTCCTTAAAACTGTTTCGAATATGATCTAACGGTATGGAGTTTACGGCATTTGTAATTATCTGCTTCAATACTGCTACATCGTTAGGAAGTGGTTCAGCGTAAACCAACTGCTTGAGGCGACCTCATAAAAAGAAATCCAATATTGATAGGTCTGGGGATCTCGCCGGCCACTTGATCGGTCCATTTCTGGCAATTAAATTTTCTCCAAAATTTAAATTCAACCAACGATTGACCATTTCTATGGAGTGGCCAGGGCAACCATCATGTTAAAAATGGACTAAAGGTATATCTCTTAAAATATTTAAATGTTCTTCAGAAAATCTTTCAAGAAGCTGTAAATAAGTGTGCCTCAATGAAATAAGGTCCAATAACTCCAACGTGATAAGAAACGGCACACCACACATTCACTTTTTTATAATATTGTCTTCTACAATGAATTCTAAAATTTGGATTTTCAGAAGCCCAAAACCGACAATTCTGAGATGAAACAACACCATTGGTTGTGAATGTGGATTCATTTGAGAAAATTATGAAGTGATGAAAAAATCTCTCTTCCATGATTTTTTCTCCAATGGTCAAACAAAAATCCAACCTACGGCCGTCATCTCCCTCTTCAAGCGTATGTTTATAATTTGCTTTATATGCCCTAATTTTCTTTGCCTTGTAAATTCTTTGGAGTTCAGACTTGCTAATATTAATAAGAGCTGATCTCTCTCTTAGTGGCATCCTAGGATTTTCTATAACAGAGGCATGAGCTATAATAGCCCCAACATTGTCTTCATCATATGCTTTTATTTTTCTTTTCATGTTAAGAACACTACCAGTAGCCAGAAACTTTTTAATTATTCTCATAGCCTGAGTACGTGACAAAGCAGTGTTTGGAAATTTCAAATTAAATTGGCTTACCACTTCTCTTAGCGAGTTTTCACCACCAATTCCGTAGCATTGCACAATATAAATTTTTTCACGCACTGTGAGTGCCATTTTCACTTAATTTTTTATGCTTGGTTCGTTAATTTGAAACAGAAATTAAGGACAATATTGACTACGTTTGACAGATATGTCAATAATAAATGATAAATGTGTATCCACTGCTTTTCTCATAGCCTATTTTTAGCTTCTACATAACTTTAAATGTTAATTCACAAAAAATAATTTCTACGCAGTTTTAATTGAATGGTTCAAAATAAAATACTAATTTATTGAAAAAAAATGGGAAGTTTCAAAAAAATAATTTTATATTTCTGAAATTTGGTATAGAGGTATAAAATTGCATTCTAAATAACTTTTCTTAGTGGAATTTTTTCATATTTTAAAAAATAAAGGTACTTTATTAGTGGTGATTTTTACAACTTTGCTTATAAAACACCCCGTAGAACACCAAATCAAGTCATTTTTGGTATACTTTAGTTTTACAACAAGCAGGACTCAATCCCCAAATACCATTCCAAAATTTTTGGTCCATTACACCTCTTGTTACATCTATGCTGGGACACACTGTATATATATTGTAATATGTTGCAACCCCTTAAAAATTAAGGTTATGTTGGTTACTAAAAAGTAGTAGTATTTGCACCTACTCGAGAAACCTACCAGAAGTTAGTTCTGGTGACATCTGGAATTATCTAGAGAATGGTGGCGTCATCACGGAAAAATCGAGATCTGTCATTTTTAGGTATAAAAGACCGACCGCATTCTCAGCGAGTAGTTCAGAAAGTTCAAAAAGTATAGAAAGTGAGGTTAAGACTTCAAGGATAAACAAAGTGATAAACATTGTGATTTTAGTCAGTAAAGTGTATTTAAATTAATAATAGTATTGTGAAGTATCCAGTAAATATTTAATAAAGTGTGTTAGTGGACATCTCTTGTTATAATTTTTGGAACCCACGGAATTTGCAAGGGGTAGTTTCCTAAGGGTGGAAACACGTCACAATATATATTTTTTTAAACAACGAACAGTTATTTATTAACATATAACTGGGTGATCAGTATACCCCAACTAACTAAATAACCTAAAACTAAAAATGAGACTAGAGCTGGTTAATTATTTCGTATAATTAGATTTATAGAGTATTTATGAAGTCATTGTATCTCTCAGTAGAGAGGTTCTACATTTTAATAATATGATGCCGCCTCTAGCCATGTCCCCCACCACGTTACAACAGGCTCTGGAGGTAGTGGCGTCTTTGGAAACATTTCATGAAATACCTTAATCCGACTTGGTGCTTTTAGAAACACTTTTGTAACACTGGATATCAGTTTCAGGCAACTCTATGCAGCCTGTGAGCTAAGCACGTAATGTGGTACATTTCTTTTAAAATTTTTCCAGCTGCCTTCATGTCATTAACCGCGTCTGTAATAAACAATAAAAATTTATGTAAATTTTGCTCATACTGTTCACCCCATATTTTCAAAGTTGATTGCACTAATTCTGCTACAGTTGCTGAATTGGTAACATCCAGCACTTCATACAATCAAGTGTTTCTTCCATTCCACCGATTATCACATTTGCTATCTTCATACCACAGGCATTTGTTGAAAACCAGATATTTTTTCATTTAGCTCTGTGAATATTTTTTTTTTCACAGTCTCACAAGCCGGAGTCAAATATCTTTTTCTCCCTGTAGATTCTGCTGGCACTTGAACATTCTTATATTCCCCATTAACATACTTTTGCAGAAACTGTCTAAATAGAGGATTGTCTAGTTTTTTCTGTGATATGTCACATACCATTACTTCTACCAAATCTAAAGTTAAATTTTCGTTGACTATCACTAATAATAATAGTTTATTGGTGTCACCACAAAAAAAATGTTTACACAGGTCAGAAGTAACAGTTTTTATGATGTTCAGATGAAACATGTTTTAAAATGTTCGACTTGCGTGTCCACGAAAGTCTTTTTTCATAGCTGGTACAGAAAAGTTCTACACCGTTAAACCGCAGTTCTGGAAAATCTTGATTCTACGAAAGTACTGTATCATTTAATGGAAAGCCACTTGACGCCATAATAATTCATGACACATTTACTTCTATCAAAAGCTGAAAATGTTCTGACACTTAATCTGTATTGTTGACTCCATAATGTGTATGAAACAGTCTCACATGCCATTGGTTGTTGTGTAATAAAATAATAATAATTGTTGGACCTTTTTTATTTCAAGTACTTTCTGTATGTTTAGAGTCTTATCCTCTTTGCTGTCATAAAAAAGTACAAAAAGAGCGACAAGAGTGTCTTTGTGGTGTCGAAAATTCTCCTTATATTTTTTAAAATTCCTTACCTTATATTATATAGATAAAAATAATATTTTAAATTAAGAATTGTTAGTTCGGAAGAAACCTATAGGAGGTGTTTACATTTCCTTAATTGGTACAAAAAGCTGAAGTTGCGTATGGCGGTCAAAGTGTTAGTTTTTTGTTTTCGGTGGAATAATCAGACCGACGGTGCAGGTATAATGTGCAGCCGAAGTCTGGTGTTTTTATCCATCAGTTTCAGTAAACATCTTTTTCATCTACTTGCCCAAATAAATAATTTCTCCAAGTTTCTAATAACAAATTATTTATTTATTACTTTATGACTTTTATGTCGTACATTTTATTTCTTGCCGCAAAAGTATTTGTTTTCTATAAATAATGTATTTATTTGCTTATATGAATCATAAGATTCTTGATTCAAACCATTATATTTATCTGTGTGTGAGGACCGTCTCTGACATAACTACTTTTGAGCCGGGGTTTGCTCATCACAAAGAACTACGCGTTCAGAAAAACTTTACATTTTATTTTATTTTTTTTTCTTATAGGCAGATGTGTTAAAATGGCAGCTCTGTTTTTTGACTGTCCTTTTAACCACTCTTTTAATTTTTGTCCACCTTTTCAGAAAAGACATAAATGCAAATCGTCAAATGCTTCTACCACATCTGTCATAATGAATCGAGTGTTTAGAAAGTGTTCTGTGAAATTGCCTTTTAGATTTATAGATGCCTTTTTTTCTTTATAACGATTCCAAATCTATCAAGGATGTTTTAAGAGACTAGTTTTGTAATGGTTTTTAATAAGCACTAATAGGCATTAAAAATGTCTAAAAAAAAAATGTACCTGCGAGAGGTCAATTTAAAAAATTTCCAAATTCATGATTTTTTTTCATACATTTTATATTGATACTTTTTAATAGCCTTTTGTAATAATTTGCACTAAAAAGATTTGTTGTTTTAATAAAAATGGCATAGAAAAAAAATAAAGTGTCGAATCGAAAATCGAGTAACACATTGTTGAAGCACTTTTTTGAGTAGAATCCACTGCTGATAAAAAGAAAATTATGCATGCCTCAGTTTTCGAGAACTTGTGTTTTTTTAAATGGAACGCTCAATAAATTATTTCTTAAACTTAAAGTAGCTGTCCAACGATATATCATGTCATATTTGTCTCTAGAAAAAGTGATTAATTTTCGATAAATTTAATATATTTGTGAGGAGGCCATGGAAAACTATTAACAACAACAGCACCTCTTATAATATAAAATAATTTTGCCAAAAATAGGAAAAACGAAACTACAATAAATGTTCGAATTATCTTCCATTGACATCTAACATATTTATCGCATTTCTAATATTTATTGAGGCCATGATAAAAAAAAAAGAAAATCGAAATAATCATAAATGTCAAAAACTAATTTGTGAGTTAATTGTGAGTAAGTATTGTTAAAAATGGTTCAATTTAGTAATGGTGAAAAATATGATATGATTGAGTGTTTTATATAATGCGGAGAAGATTCATATTTAGCTTCCGAGCTTTATTTTAATAGGTAAGTTATAGACAGCAAAACTTTGTGCCAAAAGTGCCGCCTAAACAATATTTTTAGATATCCAAAAAAGAGTTTGGATCATTTCGAGCAAAAATATATAATAAAGCAGGTAGAGAAGCTGTAGAAAATATTGTTTTAGAAACTGTAAGAGAAAATCGTAATATATTGTCTCGCGAAATATAGGAAAATTTAGTTGCATTGCTTAAAAAAAAAATAATTCAAACCCTACAAAATTAGGATTAGTCACTATCTATACCCAAACAACTTTCAAAGGCATCTAGATTTTTGCCAGTGGTTTTTGCGTCAGTGCAATGGAGTGCCAGAATTTGAAGGAACAATTATATGGACAGGTGAGACCCATATAAGGAGTGCTGGAATTTTTAATCATCATAATAACCACCATTGGACTCATGAAAATCCGCACGTAACTGCTACAGTAATCGTCTAGGATGATTTGGATTTGGTGTGGATTTTATTGGATACCAAATAATTCATTTTTTTCACGGTAATTTGAATACCGAAAATTTTATTAACATTCTACGACAAGAAATTGAGCCCTTTGTAGACATTATGCCTATACGTCAAATGGAACACGAAATTATTTAAATGCTCAATTTGGGAAGAATTGGATAGGTATCTATATATTACTCAGGACTAGTTTATCAATGTCTAGTTAGCTAAGTTAACTAAATTGATAACTAACACTCAAGTAACAATTTAAGTTTTATCACAATCTACAAGAGGTTAAGTCTATATAATAAAACTGATCGTAAAACTGTTTATACTAGATAACCTCTTAAAAGCTACAATAAACACGGCATAAAACCAAAAAAGACCTTTTATAAAGGTTATAAATATCTTCCTTAAAACTATCAATAAAACCAACAGTACTTTAGAACCCAAATCTGCAAGATGTTTTCAAGTCTACCATAAAACCTTTTATAAAATCTTAAAACCATACTCTACTTGAAGTCAAATTTTAAGCATATGCTAACGTTTTAAAATTTGATATTAATAAACAACCTAGTATCAAAAAATTGTCAACGCAGACCACTTTAATAAGTATATCAAAGAATTTTTAAAAAATCACGTGCCTTTCATTTGTCAGCTTATTAATTATTATTTACAATTAATAAAAGAAAATAGTAACCCTAGTTTTAGCTTACTCAGTATGATTTTGGGCTTTTTAGGGGTTTATATGACATATTAACACATTTTAGATAGTTGCAGGCTAAATGTAAACAGTAAGAATAATAAAAATGTAAAACACTATTGCTCCAACTTTGTTCAGACATGTCTGCCATAGTTAACAGAAAAAACATGGCTGAAAAATTAATAAAACCGTTTATTTTAATAGAATGCCCTATTAAGAGTTTGTGGCTTTAGGAAATATTTTTATAAAACAAAAGGTTTTGTTAAATTCCAATTGCTCCACTTTATTACTATTTTAAAGCCTGTAAGTCTTTACCCAGCCTTACTACTCTTCTTTAAAACTCTTAAGATTTATCTCTGACAATCTTTAATAGCTTAGATAACATAACCTAAAAAAATCATTAATATCTCATTATTTCTATGATTATAGCGTTAATTGAGCAAGAATGACCACTTTTCTTAATCCTCAAGTATTTATCTAAAATATTTAACAATTTACTAAGTACCTAGGTACCTAAAATGCTTTTTTGCGTCGCACTGCACTGTTTAAACTAGAATCAGCAGTCACAAAATGGCGTTTACTATGCGTTATATGCCTCTCTCTCGCAAAGTTTAATGGCGTAAGTGGAGGAACTAAAAGATTTATAAGTGCTTTATAAAAACCAAAAAGTTTTAACGTAGCTTAATAAAGCTACCAAAGAACTATTAGATTTTAAGGAACCTTTACCAATTATCGTTAAAAGCAAATAGTATTTATGATAACATATATTAAGGGTAAGACTACTGAAGAGTTATTAGTTTTATTGCTTGATCATAAGGAGTACTTAAAGACCATATTTAAAAACTCCCATAAAACCTACAGATTTATAGAAGTCTACCACAAAACTTAAAATATTTAAAATCCACTATAAAACTTAATGAGTTTACTGTGGTTTTGAATAATGCAGCAATTAAGTGGCTATAAAACCAATTGGTCTTAAAGAGCAACGAGGTTTAACAAATTGCCTTAAAGATAACTTGAAGGCCTTTTTTTAAGTACATATTATCTGCAGATAATTTGGTATGCACAAAAGAAATAATAAAATCCAGTTCAGTTTATTTACCTTCTTAAATCTGTGATAAAACCCGATAAATACTTGTTGGCATTTAAATTGTTACTTGGGCAATTAATTTAGCTAGCTGGACATCAATAAACAACAAAGTAGTTTAGATATTGTTTAATTTTTAGGAAATATTGATCCTATTTTGTGGCCACCTAGATCTCCCGATATAACCCTTGCCGACTTTTGGCTTTGGGGTTATTTAAAAAATATTATATATAGAGAACGTTCTAATAATGTAGAAGAATTGGAAAATAAAACATTAGCTGCGTTTCGGACAATAACTCCTATTATGATTAGAAATGCAAAAAATGCTGTAAAGAGAAGGTGTCAAAAATGCATAGATATCAATTACTAATTGTCACCTGGCCTATTTTTGTAATCTATACTTACAAAAATAAACTGATTTTATTATTATTATTATTATAAGACAATTCGAACATATATTGTACTTTCGTTTTTCCTATTTTTGACAAAATTATTTTATATTATAACAAGTAAATCAATCAATTAATCAATCAAGAAGTGTTGTTAATAGTTTTTCATGGCCTTCTCACAAATATATTAAATTTTTTGAAAATTAATCACATTTTCTAGAGGTAAATATGACACATAATATATCGTTGGATAGCTAATTTAAGTTGTGATCGAATAATGAAATAATTTACAGTGTCTCATTTAAAAAAACACAAGTTATGTCTATATCTCGAAAACTGAAGCATGCATAATTTTCTTATCAGCAACGGATTCTACTAAAAAAAGTGCCTTAAGAATGTGTTACTCGATTTTCGATTCGACACTTGGTCATCCAAAAATGCCAATTTTCCAAAAACGCTCTGTAGCTCGGTAATCGAAAAAGATAGACGATCGCGGTTTGCACCATTGTTTGTTTCTCAAAAATCGAGCTCAGGACACCCATATTGGTTTTTGTCTATCTGCCATAGTTTTAGAGAAAACCTCAAATCCCATCTAATTTGGTCCACCCTGTACAACTCAGAATTAAGAAAACAATTAGTTTGTTTATCCATATTAACAGTTCTGTTGTCTTTTTTAGTACAACAATATGGCAGAGAGTAGTGAACTGTTCGTAAATTGTCTGGAGGCAATGGTAGAAACTTGTCTTCCGATTGAAGAAACTGAAGGGGAAAATGGAGAACTGACTCAGTATCCATCAATGTTAAGTGTAAGTTCAAACATGAATCTTTCATCTAGTCTCTCGAGTCTAACACTAGGCTCGCCAACGGAAAAAGAAATAACTCGTGATGCCGAGGGGGGAAGCACGACATCACTAGGCGGCAGATCTTCATTTAGCAAACAGCGTAGCATCAAAAACAAAACGCACATCCATTCAGAAAACTCATCCATTCATAAATAAAAGAAGAATGGTTAGAAGAAATGTTGTCATTTTTGTTTGTAGACCATTCGATTGTGCTCGCCAAAGTAGGAAAATTTTTGGAAAGTTCCTCAGTCGTATGTTTTTAAATTGCCTCAAAAAATAATAAAATCGTTTATTGTTTTATTACATTTTTAAACATTATTGCAGATTAAACTTTCATTAACACACAGTTACAGTTATTTCTTATTTTTTTACAAGAATTATACAAATATAAAAATAATTGTAACTTCGAAGGAAAGATTGATGTGAGTGAGATTTGATCTCGTCGAAAAATAGATTTCCAACAAAAATTTTCTGATGCACAATTGTATGTTCTATCAAGAGTTGTGTTCGATTCGTTTATTAATAAATTTTAATAATTTAATTTCTTCTTAAGACTGCTATTTTTTATTTATTATTATATTTAAGGGGCGGGAATTATTAACGAAACCAAATAAAAATGATGCATATATTTCTTCTAACTGTCTGTTATTATATTCTAAACTGAAGGATATGTGAAACCAAATGTACAAAATATTATATTGTCATTATTAATCTCATTAGTTTGGCGCACCAAAATTATTTTATTTTTAGGTTTAAGTACATCTCAGTATTCTTAAGAATGTTCTGTTCTAAAACGAGTGGTCCAAAAAAACAAAAATACTCTTGCTTGTAAACTTTTTAAAACTTACATTACTAAACATAAACAGGGTCTTAAGATATACAAGGTTATGACTCGTCACGAAAAATAACTTTATTGGAATCCAATAAAGCGTATCAAAAATTCTTGATACGATTTTAGTCGAAGCATAATTTACTAAGGAGTAAACAGTTTCAAGCAACAGCAAAATTGAGTTTTTGCCATTCGGTGCCTAATTTTATTTGCTCATCTCCATCTCGGACGACGTTTACAAACTTAATCAAACAAGCAGGTATTTATCTGCCTCATGTATTGAATTTGTTCCGTCATAGACTTCCAGAGGAATGGGCGGATAAAATTGGCACGATATGCGTACATACATACATACATACAAATATATATGTATATGGTTCATTCTGAGATATAAGAAATACCAAAACTCAAGAATAGGGGAGAGTAGATAAAATGTGGCTTAGTGGAAGTCAAAATCAATCGAAAATAGACACAAACTTGCATATATTCAGATTTGTTCATTTTCATTTACCCCACTCACTCTCAACACATCTAATTGTGCAAATGTTCTAGCACATACAGAAAAATACAAATAAACTACCCGTTGTTGATGAATTCATATTTCTTATATCTCTGAAGTTGGCTAAAATATACACCATTTTTTTATTATACGATATGTTTTAGCCAGGTCTCTATTTGTGACTTAAATGTGAGGGTAGTTCCTATAGGTTAAATATGAAGGTCTCAAAAGGTGAGGATATCATTACATTTTAAATATTGGATCGGTAAATCTCTAATATGCAGTGGCGTAGCCAATTTTTTGGTTCAGAGGGGGCAGTCGTCTAAAAAACAGATAAAATACTTTGGTAAAAAAAAATAATACAATACTCGTTCTGAACTTTATACTAACAACTGTGAAAAGTGCCAAGCGGTCTCAACAACTTTTCTCATTTATGATTTTATTAATAACTGTTTCCAACCTTGCAAAAGCAGATTTGCTGAAATAGAATAATTTTTGTGTCTTTGTTTTAAATTGTTTCGATTAAACTACTTATAAAATAATTGTCTTAAGATGTAAAGATGTATTTCCCAACAAGTAAAATTTAAATGTTATACAACTATATTGTTCTATTGCTATTTTATAAATGTATTAAAATAGAAATAAAACAAAATTGTAGAAATGACAATTATAAAACAAATTTGCTTATTGGGTTGCATTTTGAAGTCAAAGATATACTAAAAATGTTATCTCAAATGAGGCCTGGCTAAATTAAGAGTATTTATTTTTTGTATGTGTATGTATGCATGTGTGTACGGAAACGAGGGAAGCGTTTATGTTTATTAAGTTCCTACATATTGCATTTCTTTGGTTAAATGGGGATAAAAACAGGACGATCTTTATCATGTTTTTTAAATAACGCATTTCACATATCCCATTTTTTCCATATATATTGTCTTAATGTACAAATTTGTAGTTGCTAATTGGTATTGCGGCCAGGATTTGCTAAGTCACACCCGAATCATGTTCAAATTTACAACAATACAACGCTTAAAGATTAAGAAAATGTAGTTTCTAGAGACAATTGACTGATGAAATACCAACGTTGGGAAATGTGAACAAGTTATACTGAATGCCTTATATCAATGTTTATTTATATTTAAATGTTTTTTGTGAGTTATCCCTGAGATTTGATTCTGCAATAGCAACTGAACCCACACTGCCACTCCATGTAACTTTGCAATATTAGCAAAATACTCGCCATTTGAGGTCAAGTCCACGAAAAAATTCATTCAAGTATCGCACGAATAAGAAAATCTGTCGCAGAATATGCCGATTCTTTAAGATAAATGCATTTAAGAGTTAATCTCTGTCACAACCGGAATATAAAGATTCAAATATTTTGAAGATGGATTTTCTTTTGAAAAAGACAATTGTAAAATAGACCTTAAATTAGAACAGTGTGAAAGAAATAAAATTTCATCCTCAAAATTAGCGTAACAATTTGAAATTTTATTTTCTAACATAGTTGTTTAATAGTTATAGCAACATTTGTTTCGATGCTGATTAGGGTGGTCCTTAGCTATCCTTAAAGAAAAAAAAATTCGAGATACCTTCAGGATATCCCTCCAATTTGTATCGTTGATCGAGGAAATAATTTGAGCAAAAGGTTCTTTCAGTCAGACCAAGTGAAAACACACAAGCTTTAAAATTGGAAGAACTATCAAAATGATGGTTCAGTATCATTTGATACTTAATGATGGAAATATATTTTATAGGTAATAGTTTAAGAGCTACAGCCCGTCAATAGTTTTTTCAAAATATCTCGTTAACTATAAACTAATACAATAAATATTGGGGGATGTCGCGGAAACGATCTGGAAATCGAAAATAAAGGCCACCCTAATGCTGATGTTTTATTAAACTTTATTTTGTATAAGGATTTACTGTTGACAGCTTATACAACATGCCACATATCCAAAACTAATTTTGAATGTCTGTAAAAGGTACTAAGATCACTCTTTATTCTAAATACAGAGCCTTAAAAAAATTGGTGTTATTGTTGTCGTCTATGTTAAATATATGAATGAACGATATACTTCGCAAAGTTATGTGCTGTGGTACTAGCCCAACCGTTACCCAACCACCACCAATTATATACACGGGCAGACAATAACAGCTATACAAAATGCACACGTAATTTTTTGAAAATACACCGTTTGTTTTTAGTGTGTAAAAAATGTCATTTTAACGTTTTGTTTACATCATTAAACTGCCCAAAATGATTTAAAGTTCTTTTTACCAAGTGATACAGTTCGAAGGCTGTGATTAACAACTACATTGGATTTTGCATTAATGTTAAACTTTAAATTACCTTAAATGTTGCGTTTGAAACCGATACTTCATTTTAAAAATCAATACGAAAAATGAGGTGACTATGTATAATTTTGAAAAGGAAAAAGGGAACAAGCCTCTTCAACTTTAATGTAAATCAGAAGAATAGCCTTCTGGTTTTTTTATTCCGCCCAATAGTTGTATTAACTAGACGACCTTGATTTTATATATAGTAACCTTGGACACATGTAGATATCGCTGGAAACATTCCCTGACGAACACGTGTGTATGTCAGGCAAGTTATAGCTTTAAATGATTAATGGCTGGTCAAACTTTTTGCTCTATTGGGTCAAGTCATGCCTGGAACGTACGAGAAATTACATACAACGTTATGAAATTCTAACACATAGAAATGGAAAATGTTTCACTTGGGTGCATGGTGAAGAAGTGTGCTATATTACGCTATCATTCTACTGCAAAATTTAATGGGATACTTTCTCTTTAGTATCGCTACTAGTCAGTCAATATTAGAATAACGTAGATACCATTGAAAAGAGTGGAACAAGCAGACGAAAATTTAAACTAGAGCAAAAGCCTGATTTCTAAATTTTGGGAAGAACAACAGGTTTTTATCATCATTTTCATACTAAATATGTTAAGCTTACCAACTTCACTGCTTATTAACAATTTCATTAAAGCGTTCCCAAATACCGTTTTTTCTTGGAATATTGTAAAACGATTTTTTTTTTATTTAAAAAAGAGAAAATTTCACACCCAGATGAATAATAATGAGTTTACCGGGACTGAGATTAAAAGATATAGAATGGACAGCAAATTAAAAATAAAATTAGTTTTAATAAATTTTTTTATTAATTTATTTGTTTTAACTCTTCCTGGGAAAATTCTCATGGGGAAGAACTTTTTTGCCCACAATGACATAGTTGGATAAGTTAGTTTTTATATTTTGTATTTTTTTCCGAGAAAACGGATTTTTACCGTTTTTGTTTCAGAGATTTTATTTTATAATTAAATGGAATAGGCCTCTTACAAAAAATATAATTTTAGTATTTTTAGAATCTTTACTTAATACAAAACACAGTGTGTAAAGGATTTTTTCTTATTTTTTCTTTTACAAACGGTATTCAAAATTAAAGTAAATAGACCCGTTAGGCGCGCAAACAACGCGTGATAGCATACATTTTAAATTAATTATATTTATGGATGTTGCCGTTGTAATAGCTTGATAGTGGAGTCAAATAGACCAAAAAAGTTTCTCCGTTCTCGAGAAAAAAAAATCAGTGTAGAACCAGACCAGACCGTATAGTTTTTATAAAGTGAACAATTCTACATAAGATATGGCTATTTACGATATTTTTTTGTGGCACAGACATTTTTTATTTCGAAAAAACTTGAGAAATTGATTGATTATAAAAATCGTGTTTTTTAACTTTTACACCGCCATATCTTCAAATCTAATCAAGCTATTAGCCTGATTTTTTTTTAAATTGAAGTACACAGACAAGCACTTTTGTTTCTATCGATTATTGTTTATTATTTTATTTAAATAACAATGAACTTATTACTTCGCTAAAAGTGTACTCATATTTTGACTAAGTGACAAACTTTTTTATTTTTGCAAATTTTCATATACATGTAGGGAAGCAATTGAAGATACAGGAGGAGTTTTTGAAAAAAAAATTGTTCATCTAGTTTTGTATTTATGAATATTTTTGTGACGTAATAGCATTATCCGATTGACCTTTGAAATAACCTTTTTCAGTAATGTTTAAAACAATTTAAACCCTGCACGAATTATATGTCCGAATCAATGTACTCGCAGAGATATACTTTTAGATGACGTCACGTCCAATATGAGTGTGTTCATAGACACGCCCCTGCTCCCGGATGTTAGTCGGTGATTTAAATATTTTCCAGTTAGAAATTATGAAAACAGATTTGATAATTGCTAATGTTTAGTAAGACTAAATTAATATATATATAAATTAATTTAAAAATATGGCACTGCAGGGGCCTGTTGGTCATGAAAAGGCCTTCATTTTCATACCAAATATGCTTTTTACCAATTCTACTACTGTTTATTAAGCATCCAATTCTAATAATTTTCCTTGGCCTATTTTAAAAATGAGACATTTTACATCCACGTCAAATAGTAAGACGAATTTTGGAGGATTGGGATTAAAAATTATGGTAGTGCTGGCAAATTTGAAAAAGAGGAAAAACCAATTTTTTTCCTTTTCCAAGAAAAACCCATTTTAGGTTAATTTCCACTGAAGGAAAAAGTAAAAGTAAAATTAGCATATCTGCATCTCAAATAGTTGACCGACATTTCTTAAATGGTGGTGAGTGAGAAGTAGCCAAACCCAAACTGAACGTTTTTCAGACATGTATAAAATAAACTCAGAAACGGGAGACGATCTTCGGTTATTATGTAACGGGGTTTGACTGGCTGTTACTGATTTTTGTCTGCCCGGTATACATTTGAGTGTAGGTTTTTAAATATAGAACATTACTAAATTAACTCAAGAGTACAAAAAACAAGTTGGTGATCATTGTGAGTGGCATTGGCATGAAAAATACAAATACGCTTATAACAAACAACAAAATATCAATGTTTTAGCTTTAGTGTTACGTGTATTCAAATAGGGATTGAGTAAATTAGTGGGGGTATAAAAATTAGCGAGTTTTCAATAAACAACTTCCAAGGTTCACGAAATAAATCGGTTAAAACTTTCCATTTCTACAGCCCGTTTCACATACCAAAGATTATTATTTTGTAAATCGTTATGCTCAAGACATGTCTACCTCATATTGGTAGTAATACAACATTGGTAATATTAGGACTTTACGTAAGCTTAGTTTTAAATTACACATTTAACGAAAACAGCTTTTATCATCGTCATTTTTTAGTTGTCGAGGTAGATACCTACAGGGTATGCATTTTAACAGCTGTATAATGTTGTGCTAAATGAACTCGGAAAAATATGGTCATATACAGCTTCTCCTTCGAATTTAGTGGCCTTAGAATAAGCAATCGTGTGGGGAAATGCAAATACTCTTGAAAGTAAGCTTCTGGGAACCATTTTCCCTTCTTTTGAAGGTGTTGGAAAAACCCATTGAATGTTAAAAAATGTTTGCGTGAACGAAGTATATATTGGCCTCTTAGCAAAATCGACACATTTGGATGTACTGCAAATTCAGGGCCGGATCTTGAATCCTGCGAACTACGTGGTCGCAGAAGGCGCCAACTGAAAGAGGCGCCAAACACTGAACGAACACTCCTTCCGCACTAAAATTGTAATAATTATTTGCAGAATTTTTCTCCATTACAAGTTTCTACAGTTTTATTGTCATTGAGATGGGGGCGCCAAAATATCGTCCACTTACACTTGAAAAATATCTAGAACCGACAGTTGCAAGTTTAAATGTCACATATGCTTCAGTGGCATGGTGGACTAAAACAACAGATAAAGTGGCACAAAGCTGTTAAGAAAACTTTGTTCTTTTTATAACTGGTACTGATTGTTACATATTTTGTATTTTGTCTGTTTCAATGTGGTAATCCGTTCTTGTATTTCTTGCAGTAACTATCTAACGTGTTTTTCAATTTCAGATACTAGTGAAAATAGTGGTAGACCACATTTTTCAAATTTAATTGGCACAAAATTAACAGCGAATATAGAAAATTTTAAATATTTTTTACACCATAAAAAAAGTATTACCAGTCTTTTAAATGGGGAAAAGTGTGAAGCACCTGAAGTTTTAATATTCATTCCTTTTGAATTGTGTGCCTCGGTGCTGGTTAAAAAAAAGATTTGAGAGTGTGTTTATAGATAGAGATATGGGAAGTTGAGGTCTAATTAACCCACTAATTTAACCATACCTTATCTGAATTTCAGGTTCATAGTCTTAAGTATAACGCTTTGACTGGAAGCTTATATTAAATGTTTTTTTCCATTCTAAGTGTCATAAATGTGCATATTGATACACTTTAAAAAACTGTGTGATATATGTTGTGACCAAACAGTCAAAGTGTTAAAATTTTACCAATTCTTATTCTAAAATAGATTAATATGTGTAAAGCTCATACAATTTTTGCGTAAACGGCTTTATTCCAAATTAGCTTCATGAATTTGTCGGGTAAGATTTTCACTGCTTTTTCAGTGGCACTTTGAAGATTGGTTTGGAATCAAGCTTTTTAACTATTTCTTGGCAGAAAAATGTAGTTACTAAGGCAATTAAACTTTGTAGTTCATCTAAAACAACGCGTTAACATTTAAGAGTTCATATTTTAAAAGATACTAGGGATTGGTAGTTGCCGTTGCGAAGAGAAGTTCAAGCGTTTCAAGGCGATAATTAGTACTAATTGTTTGTGCAATCATATAAACTTGTGACTGTGTCAAATGCAATTCCCAGTCCCTAGTAACTGTATGATTTTTTTTAACAAAAAAATCTCGAGTTTTAGAGTTTTGTAGGAAGTCAACTTTTAAAAGGTTTTTTGAATTTTGTGGCAAGTATCCTCGTATGGTCGATAATTATTATTATATAGTACAAAATTATAGCCCGACGGAAATTGTTTTTCCCATGTAATTTAGTTTAAAAAAATCATACAGCCCCACATTTTCGCTAATAAGTATTTATTAAATAAATTTAATACCACTTTTATTTACGAGATGATTTTATAGACCAGTTCTTAGGGAAAAATAGAAAATGTTTCTAAACCGCTATTTAACTACATCATGTCGTTAAGTCTATATTTTTAATTGGAAAGAAAGAAAATATCTATTGCCCCTGATGATAAATTTTATACCCAACTTCACGACTATCTCCAGTTCTATTCATCTCAACGGCCTCTTCCTGGTTCCATTTTCTTCGTTATATAACATAGTTTTGTGAATCCTATAACAATTTTTCATATCCGTAAAGTTTGATGAGACAAAATGTAAAATGAGGCATTTTTTGTCAATTTTCACAATTTCAAATCGTAATATTTCTGTAAGTATTTACCGTAGAGAGGTCAGACAGGAATCATTTTATCTGTAAAAACCCATAGAAAAAGAAGTATTTTGGGCTTTTTACGATATTTTGGATAGTTTAGCATCACCATTGATCAATTTTTCACACCTTTGTGTTTGATAAAATATATATAAATAAAAAAAACGATATAGATATAATTATTAATCTAGTGCTAATATCATCCAATTTAAAAACAACATAGACACAATATGTTATGATTAATTCTAATTCTTATTTGTCTAATCGCATAAACTTTTTTTGACAAATTGGTACGCAGATTGTCAATATGTGCCTCCCATGTTAATTTAGAGTCCAGAATTATATCTAGTGATTTCACTACTTCAGGGGTGGTTTTCTCGGTAGACATTCTCTGCCTCCAACTGTAAAGCGGGGTACAAGAAGATTGATAAGTCATTCTTTTGAGACATATTTTTCAGGTAGTCCATGTGAGAACAATTTGACTTTGGTATCTGTTTGATTATATCATTTACTATATTAGTAAAGAAATTACTGTATTTTCCAGAAGAGATTGAGCTAGCTTTTTTGTGCCTCTGTGTAACAACACACATTTTTATTTACAATGTTCCAGATAGTTTTTTGTTTGTTGTCAGATTCCATTATTTCTATATTTGCTTGATTTTTCTTTAGTTCAATGATTTGTTGCTCCTATTTACATTTACATTTTTTAAATTCTTCTTTTATTGATTAATGGTTGGATAGGTTAAGTTTTAACAGTTTTAACGTTTTCGAAGTACAGCGAGACAAATGAAAAAATGTACTTCTTTTGCTTATTCTCAACTTCACGACTGCATACCTTCAGTTCCATTCATCGCAGCGAGTTCTTTCAAGTCCCATTTTCATCATTATATAACATAGTTACGTGAATACTACATCAATGTTTGATATCCTGATCACACAAAGTCAGACGAGACAAGATGAGGCATTTTGGTAAATTTTCGCAATTTTTTACCCTTACTTCAAACCAGAATGTCGCCGAAAGTGCTTATCTTATAGAAATCAGACAGACATTTTCTTCATGAAAATACATAGAAAAAAGTATTTTGTAGTTTTTACGATACATACACCCGCAACCCAAAAAATAGAGGGTTAGAAACATTTCTATCTAAATAATAGTGTCTCTTTTTGACAAAAGCAGGTAATATTTTTTTGACAACCTCAATTTTCTACAAGTTGCTTTTACTTCATTTGTTTAAGGAATACCAAATTAGCGGAACTTTACACCATTTTTTAAGTTTTCCATTATTGGTAGTTTTTAGTATGTCTTGTACGCAATGGGAAAAAATAACTGGGAGCTTTATATTTTGAATTGGAACAGCACTTTTTATTTTTTGCCATCGTGTATGAGGACTTTAATGCTCTCTCTTGGCAGAAATTTAAATTACGCTTTTTAAAGTAAGATAGACTGTGATATATATAAGTAAATATATATATATTATATATTATATATAGTTGTAATTCAATAAAATTCTAAGTTCAAGCTATGTACCAAAAAGTGCTTCTAAAAATGTTTACAGATTAATTTTTTTCACCAGTTTTGGATTAATAAGGACTTCCGATTATAAGATACACCAATTAGTCTCCCTCACTTAGATTAGTTCCATCATCTGGTACACAATATCTCATTGTATAGGGGTGCCTGATGATTATTTTTAGAGAAATATTTTATACATAAAAAAACTGATGACCCTAAATTGTTTAAAAAAATAGACAGGGAATTCATCGGAGAATATTGTGGGAAAAACCCAAAATAAAACGTGAAAAAATTGCTCGTGAGGTTCTCGCTAGGTGTATACGTATATAGTCTCCAAGCAAAAAGTGTGCACGAAACTTACAATGCAAAACAATACACCTGTGCATTTAAACTGTCGATTACCTTCAGATGTTTTCTTCGCACTAGTCTAGGAGCAAGTTGTCACAAAATAACCGCCATTCGCATACTTTTTGGCAGCGACTATATTCATGCAACAGCAGTTCCCCTTATCGTTAAATGCTGCAAGTTATTTGGCACAAGTACTTTTAAGCTATTTATGGTAGACGGTTCTATCAGAACTAGATCTGCCACATTTGCGAATCGAATTTTGCTCACTAGTCGTAAGTCGGGTTTAAATGTGAAAATGTGGTTTTTGATGACTTTTGGCTTATTTTTTAAACAATTTATTAACGACCAGTATACGTTTAGTATACGGGTTGCCCACATAACTACCCTCGTCAGTAGTAATTCCTTTATTTGAAGAATCACGTCCAAGCAATACTCTACTTTAAACTTGGCATTAAATGATAAACAGTGTGTGCTATAAAGTCTGCAGTAAGCGGGTTGTTATTAGCTTTCAGAAAATTTTTACTTTTGATAAAAACTTCTATCAAGAAAAAAACTTTCCAAATCAATAACGCCATATGGGCATACTTTACAAAGGACACTGTGCTTTCGAAGGCGGTAATGTAAAATGGATGTTTGCCTTATTGCAACATTCTAACTTTGTGTTATACCAGTGTAAATATTTTATACCCTTGTACCCATTAAAATTTCGCCCTTACGCTTCTTCAAATAGAGGGATTACAAGTGGTGGAGGTGGTCAAGTGCTCCTTGTACAGATCATCAGACAGGCAGATTATTATCTCACATTGACGAGGGTATATTTATTCTCCTTGAGAGATTCAACAGAAAGTGCATGAGCGTTGAATATCTAGGCAGCAGACGATAAATTTTTGCTTTGTGTCGAAACAAATATTTCGTGACCGGATAAGGATATTTGAAAATTAGATATATACCCAACTAACATTTTAAGTCCACATAACGTATTACCTTTAAACGTTGAAATTTCAATGTAAAATATTGAATCGACAACTACGATATTTTAAAAACGTTTATTAAACGTACGTGTGCCCATTGGGCATCTGTTTGGTGAAACTAACTTTTGAAAGTGCCTGCCACTATTCAGTCATTCTGATCACTTTTAATATTTACCATAAGTAGTAAAAACAGGTTTTACATTAAATATTACTGAAACGTTTTGGAACCTATAAAGTTTTGTAGATGTTCCTAAGACCTCCTAATATGAGTACAAATTTGTGCTAACTTTTAGGTAACGTTTTAGTAATATAGAATCATCGTTGCTACTTTAAAATTTCAAAAACTTTAAAGCCGTTCTCCTTAGTAACTATATGGATTCAGTTACTTTGACGTTTAAAATCTATGACTACTTATCAGCGGTGAAAACTACATGACTACTACTATTAATTAATGCATGTAGTAGTAACGTATTTTAAATGTCTTATTTAAATGTTGAAATTTCAATGTAAAACATTTAATCAATGACTACAACATTTTAAAAATGTTTATTAGTGTGTGTGCCCACTGGGCATCTGTTTGGTACAAGTACCTGCCACTATTCAATCATTCTGATCTTTTACGGGGGTAGTGAATATCACTTTTAGTATCTACCATAAGTAGTAAAAACATAGGTTTTCCATTAAATATTACTGAACCGTTTTAGAACCTATAAAGTTTTGTAAATATTCCGAAGACCTTCTAATATGAGTATAAATTTGTGCTAACTTTTAGTTAACGTTTTAGTAATATAGAATCATCGTTGCTACTTTAAAATTCCAAAAACTTTAAGGCTGTTCTCCTTAGTAACCATATGGATTCAGTTACTTTGACGTTTAAAATCTATGCAGTACTTATCAGCGGTGAAAACTACATGACTACTACTATTAATTAATGCATGTAGTAGATATGTATTTTAAATGGTTGAAATTTTAATGTAAAACGTTTAATGAACGACTACGATATTTTAAAAACGTTTATTAAACGTATTTGTGCCCATTAGGCATCTGTTTGGTGAAAGTAACTTTTGAAAGTGCCTGCCACTATTCAATCATTCTGATCTTTTACGGGTAGTGAAAGTCACTTTTAGTATCTACCGTAAGCAGTAAAAACATAGGTTTTACATTAGGTATTACTAAAACGTTTTGAAACCTATAAAGTTTTGTAGATGTTCCGAAGACCTCCTAATATGATTATAAAGTACTAACTTTTAGGTAACGTTTTAGTAATCTAGAATCATCGTTGCTACTTTAAAATTCCAAAAACTTTAAGGCTGTTCTCCTTAGTAACTATATGGATTTAGTTACTTTGAAGTTTAAAATCTATGCACTACTTATCAGTGGTGAAAACTACATGACTACTACTATCAACTAATGCATATAGTAGTAACATATTTTAAATGTCTTATTTAAATGTTGAAATTTCAATATAAAACGTTTAATCAACGACTACGATATTTTAAAAAATGTTTATTATACGTATTTGTGCCCATTAGGCATCTGTTTGGTGAAAGTAACTTTTAAAAGTGCCTGCCACTATTCAATCATTCTGATCTTTCACGGGTAGTGAAAATCACTTAATATTTACCATAACTACAGAGCCTTCATTAATAACCGAAAGACACGTGACCAAAAATATAGACAACCAGTCGTACAAAAAATTAAAACAATTGGTAACAATGGCAAATAGAAATCCTTAGATTTAATAGACATTTAAGCGTTAAGACGCACTTATAATATACGGCACAAGATATTCCGCGGATAAAACCTTGGACTTGAATCAGATGGGCGTGTTCAATTTCGGAGCCAATGAAATGAGCGTTAGGCCGAAACGAACTGTCGGTAAAGATATTTAAAAACGCGATTGAAAAGGGAGGGCTAAGATCCACATCTCCTAGAATTCCAAGTTTAAAACATGGCAAAACTAAATAATGAACTAACAGATCACGTGTCTTTTGGTTATTAATGAAGGCTCAGTAGTAAAAACATAGGTTTTACATTAAATATTACTGAAACGTTTTGGAACGTATAAGTTTTGTAGATGTTCCGAAGACCTTCTAATATGAGTATTGTGCTGACTTTTAGGTAACGTTTTAGTAATATAGAATCATTGTTGCTACTTTAAAATTCCGAAAACTTTAAGGCAGTTCTCCTTAGTAACTATATGGATTCAGTTATTTTGAAGTTTAAAATCTACTCAGTACTTATTAGCGGTGAAAACTAACATGACCACTACTATTAAATTTTAAATAGAAGTAATTCAGTCGAATTCCGTTTTCAGTTACCATGACTAATGCTAGTTGGGTACATTTACTAATGTGTTAGATGTTTGGATAATCTACGCCTAGGCTGTTTGGATATTCAGCGATTAGATAATGAGATGCCTGTAACCTTGTATCTTGTATTTCGTTTAGTAGGGAATAAATGTGGGTAACAACGTCGTTTTGAAATACAATGAAATATTTTGTATTGTTTTAAAACGCTTAGATTGGGAGACCAAGTTGTTCCTGGATTAAGTGCAAATATTTTTTGCCTGCAGCAATAACAGGTTTTTCCACCTACTCTGATACAAGTATATTTGTTGTTAATTTTATTGTACGACATGAGTACAATTTAACTTGTATCGAGAGTACTTCCAAAAACAACAAAAACAAATTTAGATATAGTATTTGATGTCCTTAGGTAGGCTTAGCAAATCACGGCTGTAGTATATAAAATCTATCTTTGTTACAGTAATGTTTTTAAAATCTCTTGACGTTTTTAACAAAATCTATTTGTTTCTGCCAAGGATAGGCATATGTGAGAGGGTAAGGGCCACGTTAAGGATAATTACGCTTAATGGAACTCTTAGCATTTTAAGAATTTCTCTCTTGGGTCCACCAGGGCTCAGTGGGCCGTAGAGACGAATTCGGCGTGCCATTTCGGTTAACAATAAGGACTAATAAATTTTTTAAGAACTACGATCCTTCGTTTCTCTAGCGAGAAGTGTTATTTTCTATTTTGGGTAGATGCAGGTCTAGATTATCTACTCAAGATGGCTCTGTGTGATAAAAATCTGTGGTGTTATCTTATTTTAGTGAAAACATGGCTTCTTTTGCTTGGTTAACGAGGGTTCCACTAAGCGTCAACTGTGTTCCTCCATTACCTGAAAAAAGCCTCCGATTCCCGGAACATGGCCTTTACTAGTTTTTGTGTATAAAAAGGGGGCGGGAGGTGACAAAATGCCGTTCATTAAGGGTTAGCTGTTGCCTCCTTGTTAAATGGTCTCATATTTCCAAAGGATAAATGTGTAAATAGGTATATTTAAAGTGAGATTCGTGCGATATTTTTGTATTGTAGTTGTGCACAAGAGATTTTGTACAGAAAGAGATTTATCGTAAGCTATAGAAATTTAAGCACTGCAAAATAAAAGTATTGTACATTTAGAGCGCACACGTATGTCTATCCAAAGAGCATTCTTGTTAAATGTTTTTCCAATTTATTGATAAAATTAGTTTATAATTATAATTGTATTTAAGCTCACTTTTATTATTTATCTATATGTAAATTCTATTTGTGATAGATTTATTCATGTATAAATGACAAAAATGTATGTTTCGTAAGAATATGACGTTTGTATCTATGATATTACAAATATATACAATTCAAAAACTGCAAAACTTTGTTATCACTTTCCAAACCCAGAAATTCCTTGTTTTCACAAGTTTTAATATCTCTGTAACTGTGAAAGCACTACTTAGTTATTGTTAAAAACACTTGAATTGACGATATAAAATAGCTTTATATTTTACATCTTTTTTTACATTCCGATTAAGTCATTTAGTAGGTATATAAAAAAAAACAATTTAATTTTTGAGGGTGCTGTTATATCAACTCCTTGAGTGACGCCTACCAAAAAAAATCTATTCATTTAACACTGACAATTATCGTGTGAAAATTACTGCAAGATCAGATTGGTGGAAGGTGCATAAAAATATCTAAACCTAGGTAATGAACAATAACACAAGCACAAAAAAAAAAATTTAAGTGCGAAGACCTAGATCACTTAATTCCTACTCATCTGGAAGCTAATAATCGGAAAAATATACTACTACTTTTAGCTTGGCTCTCAATTATTTTTTTTTTTTGCTTAAGAAGTATTGATTTTATTAGACAATATGGTTAGGTTATTTTAATTAATCCACAGTAATATCTCCTCAGGAAGGGACACTAACGAAAAATGTTTCAGACAAAAGTTGTTCCGTTCAGAGGGAGACATCTTTTGGGCAGAAGTTTTCCACACCCCTGATGAGTGGGGGGGTGGGGCTAAACTTTTGAATTTTTAATGACATCCTATATTTTTTATCGTGTATTCTGATTCTACGGAGGAAATTAGATAACTTATACCAAAGATTTTTTCTCCCCCTGTCCTGATGAGCGGAGATGGGGGGTAGATTAGATTGAAGGGAGGAGCTGGCCGCTTGGCCTTGGCCACCTTTGGATCTATTGTGGCGCTCCTAATCTAATTCATTTAGAGTTCCTTATCCAGCTTTATCCTTTGTACCAGACTCCATAGCCTTGATAGGGGCTCCTTAATATAGCTATCTGCCCTTGGTTTTTCCTCACCAAGTAGTTGGAATCTTAGTCTGGCTAGGCCTTCGCAGTGGCACAGCACATGTACTGAGGTTTCCTCTTCCTCTTGACAGAATCTGCATGTTGCATCATCTGCCAGGTCCATTAGACTCATATGCCTATAATGTCCATTTAGAAGACCCACTATTATCCTAATGGCCTTTCTATTTTGGCATAGTAGATCTTCCGTGAATTTGGCCGATCGTTCTTTAATGAACTCTTTAGCCTGTCTGTTTCGTGGGAAACTCTTTCACCATTCTAGAGATTTGTCCTGTACCCATTTATTAATAGATGATCGTTTGCGTGGCTTAGCCACGCCACAAAAGGGTTTGGGGCCTACCAGGGCATTAGATGCGCCTGTCCCAGCCAGTTCATCAGCCTTTTCATTTCCCCTGTGTCCCTCATATCCTGCCATGGTCACTTTATTCTGACTTCCTAAGTCCGTAAGGGAGTTAATACAATCCCATACTAGTCTTGAATCGACCTGCATGGAATCGATTGCCTTTAGCGCTGCTTGGTTGTCGGAGAAAATGACAATTGACTGTTTGACTTCCTTGCCTCATTATTTCCTTTGCACACTACTGTATAGCGGCCGTTTCAGCCTGAAATACTGTGGCATGTATTCCTAGACCCCATAATAAGGATTTCCGTTTTCGACCTTACCCCGTAAATTCCAGCTCCTACTCCATGTTCTGTCTTGCCGTCCGTATACCAAACTGTTTGTGCTGATATCGGAGGGCCATTCTTCCAGTCCTCTCTGTCTGGTATTTTGGTTTGAAAATTTTAATAGAAGTTATACTTTGGGACCATACTGTCCGTGGGCATTTCCAGAAGGGGGTCTGCCTTCAGCTCTGAGTATAGCTTTTGGTGCTCTGTTCTGTGTTGCTGCCTTATGGGCGTTGTGCCTTGCATTAGCCTGTGCAACACTGAACGAGCTTCTCCCTGGATAAAAATGTGTAGTGGTGGCAAATCTAAATGAACCTCCAATGCAGCCAATGGAGCAGTTTTTATGGCCCCCGTGGCAGACGGACAAGCAAACCCTTGTACGCCATTTAATATCAGTTGCAGTGTCTTGGTCCACCATACCACCGATCCATAGGTTATCATGGGTCTAAAGACCCTAGTATATAACCATCTCAGGGTTTAACCCCCAGTTTTTTCCACACATCTGCCTGCACCTTCCCAGAGCAATCGTTGCTTTTTGTGTGACTTTTTGGATGTAGGTATTCCATATGTCAGTTTTTGGTCAAAAATGACTCCTAGGCAAATGGGATTTCCACTCCATTGAGCCTCAGGGGTTTTAGGCCTCCCAAGGATCTTTTTTGTGTGAAGGTGGCAACTGTAGTTTTGTGAGGATTTATGGAAAGTCCTTCACTACACCACCTGTCGACAATGTTTATGGCTCTTTGCGAACGCTCTGATACGGTGTTCGCAAATCGCCCTTTGGCTACTATCTCTAGATCATAAGCATATCCTAGGCAATAAAAGCCTTCGTTAACAAGGGTTGCCCACAGCAATGGAGATAATACTCCTCCTTGAGGGCAACCCGTACTCACCTTTGCCTCGATGGTAGCCTCGCCTAGATTGAATACTATTATCCTCTTGTCTAGGCTGGCTTTAATCCATTGGAGAAGTACTGTTGGGACTCCTCTATTTGACAAAGCATTTGTTAATGATTGCGTTGTCATGTTGTTGAATAACGCTCCTTCTATGTCTAGAAAAGTTGCCACTGCCATTTCTTCGTCATCTAATGACTTTGCCAGTAGCCCGTTCAGATCATCCAGCGCGAGGTCCGTTGACTTTCCCGGCTGGTATGCATATTGACGTTCACTAAGGGGATGTTCTCTTAGTACTTCGTCTCTAATATACCTGCCCAATAGTCTTTCCAGCATTTTAAGTAGGAAAGAGGACAGGCTTATGCTGCCCTGTTAAGCATAAAAGTCGTAACTGACAAAATCGTCATTTTGAGATATTACCTAGTTTAGATAATTTGATATGCCATCGAACTTGATATTTTTAGTAATACTTAAATTTAATATATTATGATATGTTGTACATCAGATTCTAATACTTTAAGTCTTAACAAGGAAATAGATATACTTATTATCAAGTTGTAGATGTCATAAGCTGAAAATATTGAAAAATGTAGATACGACTTCTATGCTTAACAAGGCAGTATGGGTCTATATGACTTGGGCGTTTGGTCTGATATCCTGCCTATTTTTGGTAGGTAGGTGACCTTCACCTTCCGCCATATGTGTGGTATGTATCTCCAGGCCAGACAGGCTCTGAATATATTACCCAAATGCAGTATTATTATATCCTGTCCTCTTTGGAGAAGAATTGGGTAGATTCCATCCATCCCAGGAGATTTGAATGGTTGGAACTTGTTGAGTGCCCATCTGATTTTGTTGGGTTTCACTACCTCGTTGGCTAGCCTCCAATCTGCAGGTCTGGGTTGCTCCGGCCTTTGATCTGGGAGTTGCACGGCCTCTGAACCCTTCAATATCAGTGAGCCCGGAAAGCGTGCCTCCATGAGCAATTCAATAATTTCCCTCAATATTTCTGTGTAGGTTTCGTCCTCTTTTTTGAGAAAGCCTACTTCATTTGCAGTATAACCATCCTTGGCTAAGACCCTATGGATTCTAGAGGCTGCAGGGCCATCATTGACCTCTTCACAAAACCTCCTCCATGAGTCTCTTTTGGCCTTGCGGATTTCCATGTTGTACTGCGTGAGTGGGATGTGGTAAGATGTTCCCCTGCAGGTGAATTTTCAAAAACCTGCAGGGGAACATCTCTGAACTAGGGCACTTTTAAGAAAAATGTTTCAAACAAAAGTTGTTTAGTTTAGAGAGGGACACCTTGAGTCTCGAGTGAGAGAGTTATAGATTTTTGTTAAAATGTATTTTAGGTTATTAAACCCCTATGCTAATAGGCAGCACAAATCACTTACCTATTAGTGTTTAGCTAGTAAATCATTTATTTTGTAATTTTTTTCTTCAGTAAAAAAAGGAAACAAAAATACAGTGCTGATAAGATAGTCATATATTACATGTTCAATATAGAAAGTACCGGCACGGTGGGATGGACAAAATTTTATTTTTGGAATAAGTAAAACATTTGGTGAGTTTTTAGCATTTATTTTACGTCTTTGATATTTACAATTTAGAGTCTAATTTAATAATGAAATTTTAGCTGTTCACCAAACAAGTACCTTTTAAAAGAATGGCCAGGCACAAGTAAGCTAAATACTAAAAAAATATTTTATTACGCAGGACCTAAAAGGTTCACTTTAATGTCTTATTAATTAATTATGTGATTATGCTAAGAAAATTACCTCTTTTAGGTGAAAAGCATCATGGAATGTCTGTCCTAATTAGCAAAAAGCTATATTCTTATTTCTCAACATAGAAAAATAATAGTAAAAAGAATTACAAAAAGTTATGTGATTAATTTCAAAGAGCCAAAAGGGGTTAGTTCATTAGGCAACTTTGAATACTTCAACCTTGCATAGATAGTTGCCTACAGCATTCAAGTAACTGAAACACTATTTAGGCAGGGCCGGCCTTAGTTATTCAGGCGCCCTCGTGGCGAAATTTTAATAGGCGCCCCTTTTTCTTGTCAGAAAAAAAATTTTTTTACCTCCTCATCTCAAAATTGATGAGCGCGGGGGGGGGGGTAAAATCCAAAACAATATTTCTTCGTCCTCATAAATTTTATTGAAGTAGTTTTAATCTGCATCAAATCATTTCAGACTCCTAGTACTTTTGAGTTAGGTATTTTCAGTAGGACTACAAGATTGTCGACTCTGGCAAAAGTAGCCAAACTCAAAAGAAGTGGTTGATGCTCATTTGTATTAAAGACGGAGTGACAGTTACGGTGTTTATATGTTAATACTTTCAAATAGACACCAACCTGCTCACACTCCTGTTGCTCGATAGCAAGACATTTTGAGAGTGCGATGAAATTTTTAATTTCAGAACTGCATTAAAAACTAGATTTTACCAAAAAAAATGTTCGATTAGAAAGTATCCTCGAAACTGATTTTTGACACAAAAAATTATATTTTTGAAAAGGATGGTTTGTAACATTATTAAGAGTTATTCTCATCAAGCGACCAAGAGCTTTGGACAGATTAATATTCCATTATCGAGATGACTGGGGATGTTATAAAAGAGATCTTCTGAATCTAGAATGGTACCCATGGATGCAAACCAAGGGCTCATATATATCGGTGCCACTTGGCAAGTACCCTAGTGTATTTCATGGTTGATACTGAATATCAGATAATTCATTGGTTGATAGATAGGTAGATATATTTATTTTCAACAAATATACACATACATTATAAAAATAGTATACATACATATTTGAGGAAATGCATCGATCAAATAGAAAGCGCAAAATAATGGATAATACAAATATTATTAAAATAGATGTTACAAATAACATACTAAGTAGAAAAAAACCGCTGCCAAAAGAATCACTACTTCCACATCCAGATTTTATATCCAAGTCTCTTACAACGAAAAAAAATTCATAAAAACAAAATTTTTAAGAATTTTATGAATATTAGTGTGGGGTTTAGCCCACAAGACCAAGTGAATGTTGAATTAGAAATATTACATGTAAACATGTTTACCCTTTCACAGTATGACATCAAATATTAATTAGTAGTAGGCCATCCATATTTATCCATATTTTAATTTTGTTTTAGCCCCCACCTCGTTCCATCTTGTCATCCCCTGTCCCACCTTCCATTAACTATATCTAATTACCCTTACCACCAATTACCTCTGCTAATTACCCCCCTAGGCCACTCCCTATTCCGGCGAACTAAAAAAAAATTCTCGTACTTTCTAGAATGGTAGATGAAGTAAAAAAAAATTGTTGAAGCTTTTCTTGTACATACGCTAAATCACAATTTTATTTTTTTCACCCCTTTAATAATGGGATGAGGGTGGTATTGGAGGTGGCTAATGCCAAAAAATTTTTTGAAACCTTAGCTTCTCTTATATATACTAAATACCAATTTTATGGAGTCATACTTGCTTGATTTACCTATTTACCTCAATTTACCAGACCGAATGACACACAGAAATTTTTTCTTTGCTCAAACCTAAAATCTCAATGTTTTATAACATTTTAAGCCTATTTGAGCAATAAAAATTTTCAATTTCTTTTTGCGTTACCACACTTCCACTGGATGTGGAAGTAAAATTCATTCAACATATAGCAGGTTTTTTTCTAACAGTAGTTTGGCGATTCTTTTATTTCTTGAGGTAGCAATTTAAATAATTTGCAGCCATTATATTGGAATGAGTGTTAGGTTGAAGATCCGATTTATGGTGAGTGTTACGATCGAGTAAGACTGCATTTTGTGAAAATATAGATCTATTTTTAAAAACAAAGGAACATAAATATTAGTGCAAACAACTGTTAGTATTTGAAGACGGTGAAAAGCACCTCAGCAAGAGTCATGAAACCCTAATCTGCTAATATTCTTATGGCAACTTTCTGCAAAATGAATATATGCTGGGTTTGCGAGCTGATGCTTCCACTGTTTATAATGCCGTTTCTTAAATGAGAGTGAAATGAGGAAAAGTACAAGGTTTTGAGGATGTGAATACTACAAACATTTTTTAGAAAACCTAATGCATAACAAAATTTACATAATTTCCACATGGAGTTTGAATGTGTAAACTCTACTGCAAATGACAATCTAAAGTGATACCTAACATCTTTTTTTATTATTAGAAAACGTGAGCAGATCCAAAGATCCGCAGTACTCATGCCTATCGGCTCGTTGTACATTCGTGACATTTAGGATGCCCTAGAAAAGACCAGTGCTCTCCACGAAGGAGAGCAACCCTTTCCAAGGTATATCCCGTAATTCCTCCAGCTGTAGAAACTGCCTTCCGAAAGGCCTATACCTTAACACTCCTATTGGTGCACAATGGCATAGGATATGAGTGATAGTTTCATCCTGTACTCCACACGCATCCTACAAGTAGGATCACCTTTCAACTGCATTGTATGCAGGTGCTTGTTCGGAGGACAGTGTCCTGTTATCAGGCCTACCATCCCTCTCAATCGTTCTCTATCGAGCCCAATCAGCCACTTCACAATGGAGACAGCCGAGGGCCCCTTTATATGGAGCTCGACTGTCTCATTCTGGGGGCCTGAGCCCAAAAGTTGTTAAACTGTGCCGTAGCTCAATCCTGCAGTTCGGATTCTATCAGACCGAAGGCTGGCTCGGGTTCAGGGAAAGGAGTTTTTGCTCCTTCACCTGCCAAATGGTCTGCTTCTTCGTTGCCCTCCATGCCACTGTGTCTGGGCTCCCATATAAGTTTAACTGAGTTGCGTTCACACAACTCAGTCAGAATGTTACAGTTCAGCACCAGCTTCGAGGTCACCTTGTTTGATGCAAGAGCCCTCAAAGGTGCCTGACTGTCGCTACGTATATAAATATGCTTATTGACGAAACCTCTTTTGAGGTTTTCGCTTGTACACAGTAAAATGGCATATATCTTATCCTGAAATACACTAGGATACTTACCAAGTGGCCCCAATATACGAGCCCTTGGCTTGCATCTGTGTACACCAGCACCAGTCTCCTCCTGAGTCTTCGATCCGTTTGTGTACCATTCCAGACCTTCAGGACTCAGAAGATTAATTTTATCGCATTCCCAGTCGTTTCGACTAGGGAACATGACTGTGTATGGAATAGTGAACTCATCCTCTGACTGTGCAACGACCTGGTCCTTTATATTTAGAGCTAAAGTCTTTGTGTGCCCAGCCCTTGTCTCAGACAGAGTTTAATTAGTATTAGTATTAGTAGTACACTGGATTAATTAGTAATTTAAAATAAAATCTTATATTTAATTAATCTCTCCGCCAATAGGTAATGCTAGGTGCAGTATCTGATCGGTATTAAAATTGTTCTTCTTTTGATGCAAAGCTTTTTGTTTAGTTGGCTTTTTTGGTAGTTCTTTTTTATGTTAAGTGAAACATAAAATAGATAGAATAGAAAATAGATAGATGTCGCGTATTGCTGGTTGCATATAGACCAGTCCTTAAAATTAGAATCTATTACTTAAATTTCTTGGCACTAGACGGCGTACTTCGCGCCACTTTTTGTTAAGAAGAAAAAACTCATATTCTGTTGATTTCAATTGAAAGGCTTAATCACGGCAAATATTGTTAATTTTAGGTTATTATTCGCATCGCAGTACTCGTTTATATTATTTTTAAATGTTTTGAAATAATTTGTATCAACACGAGTGTGTGAACGATTATTGGCACCGCTGCAATATAAGAATAATAAATTTTATTTCTTTCATTTAAATGTATAAAATACAAGAGAAAAAGCCAGAAAAGCAAGTAAATATATAACAAAAATAAATATGTGCGCACAAAACACACATACACATATATACAAGTATATACAATTAAAAAGAACAAAATACAAAACTTCAATGAGTAGTCTCTGAAGTTATAATGGATTTGAATTTAAAAAATTCTTGTGGGGTATAACAATTTTATACTAGAGTATACTGAGATCGAAAGGAGTCGGGGTGGTCCAACAAAAATACCTCTTCATCCAGCAACCCTCATCGAGACCCAGGAGCCTTATACGAAGGGTAAGTCGTTTAGTGCCTCCTTTTGTTCAGATATTTTATGCCAGTAATTGATCAGATGAAATTCGCATCATTAAACTTTTATAGTATCATTTTACGGTAAATAAAAATATAGTCTACTTTTTCTCTACCACATTTAGAGCTAGCGTACGCAACAATAAGTTTTAGACGCCATACATATAATTTATAGTAACCACGCTTATATTCAGACTCACTTGAAATTGCATAAATTTGAAAATTGATAATTAATAGCTATATTGTTAGGTCTAAATTAGCATTCCTTTTTATAATAAGAATAATAATAACTTTATTGCCTTATCATCTTATAAAGTTATTGACGTCATTAATTAGGTATAAAAAATAGAATAGCAATAATTAATAGACAAGCATGACAATAAGAAACACTAAATGTAAAATCTTATGAATTAAATGATTAAAATAAATAAATAAAACAAAGAGGTAAAGTATTCAAGGTACGCAGCTAAAAATGTAAAAACATAATGCAATAATGCAGTTTAAATTACTTATTGGAGTATTCTTGAATAGAGTAAAAACAGTTGTCGAGAAGGTAGCCCCTTATATAGTTTTTAAATTTGCTTACCGAATCAATGCGTTTAAAAGAGTTAGGTAGGTGATTGTATACATCACTATAAAGTAATAAGGACTTTTTCTACACATAGACAAATTAATATTTGAAACATAAATGTTAGTATTTGACCTAGTACCATGGTGATGTACCGAGTTATTTTGTGGAAACTTTCCTTCGTTCATTTTTACAAAAATTAGCGCTTGATAATTGACTATACAAGGGAGTGGCAAAATATGGTGCAAGGATTCAAGTGGACCAATAGAAAAAAATCTTGCTTATTATTCTTTTTGTATCACAAAAATGCGATTAAGTTTAGTTGTCGGGCCTCAGTAGAGTATCATATATAGTTTAATGGCGAATAAGCCAAGGCATAATAGACATTCATTAGGTTTTTAATATCTAAGATGTTTTTAAGATTAACAATAGCAAAGTAGACACTATTTAATTTACTGACCACAAAGCCAACATGTTCATCCCAAGTTAATTGATAGTCGATGTGGAGACCCAAGAATTTGCAATTGTCCACTTTATTTAGCAAAGTGTCATTGAGTTTGGAATTTTACGTCTTTTAGAGAAAATCATATAATGTGTTTTTGATGGATTAAGAATAAGCTTGTTTTTGTTGCACCGGGTTGCAAATCCATAAAGCAATATTTGTGCATCGTTAGCGAGTTCATTTTCTGACGAGGCTGATAATGCAATTGTGGTGTCATCTGCATACAAAACCAATTGCATATTAACTGTATTGCCTATATATTTTTCCAGATCATTGATAGATAGCGTAAATAGCAGTGGAGATAGAACGCTGTCCTGAAGTACTAGTCAACCATCCTAGATTGGCAAGTAGCCGTGCAGAGAAAGAAGAAATATCGTCACTGTTGGGCAGAGACAAACAAGCTTGTTAAGCTAGCTAGCTAGCTAGCTTAAGAATCTTGTATATATATATCTATAATTTGTTACAAAAATAATAACTTTAACATTAGAAAATTGATGTTAATTTAGATGGTACACAAATTGTTAATTTTTTTGAAAGTTTTAACTCGTAACTCGTTTATGTATTGAGCTATTCGAATGTTTTTTTTTCACCAAAGACTACCAAATTTCATAGACTTCATTTTGTCTCAATTCATGCTGGGTCTAGCTCTGTAAATAAAAGCGGTACAGCCCTTTAAACACAACGAAGCGTGCTACGGAGACGGAGTCGCGAGGCTTCTCCACTCGTTCCCGGTACATCCCGCGTTCGCCATAAAGCACGCATTGCTACAACCAGCGGTCGTAACAAAACCTTTAGAATAATCTTCTTTTATGGTAAGATGATAAAACTAACAAATCAAATTGAATAATATAATATTAGTTGTAATAATCCGGTATATATGGTGTCGTACAGCATTAATAAATGGAAAATAATAACAGACAGAGATAACTGATTTTCAGATATACCATTGTTAAACTCATGCCAGCTGGTTTTTACTTTGCTTCGTATATGTTAATATTTTCCATAAAGTGTTAGAGGTAACCGCATAATCAAAACAATTATTTGCCATGCTTTCACTAACTCTGAACGGTTATGATTTTTGTACATAACTATATTTTTTGTTTTCATGTAAACTGGAAGGGTGAAAATCAGTTAAAATTGGATAGATGATCTAAATATGCTTGTGTAAATAGGCCCTTCTTTTTTTTAAGTAACGCCATTCCAAGCAGTAAGTGGGATTTTTACCATCTTCGTCTTGATCAAAATCTTCGTCTTCGTTTTGATCAAAATTGTACTGTAATTGTTTTCTACAGCACTTACTGGAGGAACTCCAAGCTAGCTAGCTTAAGAAGCTTAAAAAGCTTGTTTGTCTCTGTCCAACAGTGACGATATTTCTTCTTTCTCTGCACGGCTACTTGCCAATGGTTGACCAGTACACTATATTTCTATCCCTTCTTATTGCCCATAGGGTAGCGGGTGGGAGACCTCTTAAGCGCCAACTTGAGAGAAATCCTGCTTCAGGGAAATGAGCGGTCCCTGCCCACGTGAGCTCAAGGTTCTCCCAGGCTCAGAGAGGGGGGTCCCTTTACCAGGGTTACGGTAAATGGTCATGGGCAGCAGTGCTAGCATTATCTAATCAAGGCTACTAAAGAACGACATCTTTAAAGGCTCGGTGCCAAATACCTAATTTCAACGCTCTTGTGTCTGCGAATTAATAGTAGCGTCTGACATAAAGTGGGCGGCTATAAACAGCATCTAACCCAGAGTGGGCGGCTGTCACTAAAAGCGCAGAAAGCAAGGAGAAACTACTGCACTCAATTTTTTCCCAAGAGCATTCATGAAAATGAATGATAGCGAGGCCTCGGACAGGCTTTGCACTCCAGCTGGCAACAGCCCTGTCCTCTTCCCAGGGAGGAGAGTGTGAAATTGAGCAATGCCATAATTAAGGTGTGAATGAATAAGCGCAAAATAAACAAAAAGCAGTGTCTCCTTACTTAAAAGATCTTCCCTAACTGCTTAAGTCATAGTAAACGTATATACATTAACATATACCGGGTCCTTTATTTTTTAACTTATCCATTTGAAATTTGGCGTGCATAAACTACCTGTAAAAATGGACTTTTGGACATAAACCATGGTATGAGGTCATTTCCGGTTTACCCGGAAATGACCGCAACTTTCGATTTTTAAATGGAACACCCTGTATATTTTTACATATTTGGATTCAAGACAACATTCTGAGCATACCATGAAATTTTCGCGAGTTTTTGAGTCGGTGTTCAGTTTTTTTAAGAATTGTAAGACATTCGTCTAGAGTGCTGTGGAATACCAAAATGTGTTCTACGGCAGGTAAAGTCTAAAGTAAAAATATCATTTTTCATTTAATTTCATTAATAACTATTTACGAAGCCTCCAAAATTGAACAAATTACTTTTTTATCGAAGACTTTTTTTTCAAATGCTTTAAAAAACTGAACATCGACTCAAAAACTCGCGAAAATCTCACGGTATATTCAGAACGTTGTCTTGAATCCAAATATGTAAAAATATACAGGATGTTCCATCTAAAAATCTAAAGTTGCGGTCATTTCCAGGTAAACCGGAAATGGTCTCATTTCGTTTTTATGTCCAAAAATCCATTTTTACAGGTAGTTTATGCACCCCAAATTTCAAATGGATAAGTTAACACCTTGACTGCGAGGCCATATTTGAATGGCTTTTTGAATGTGCGGTACATACCTTACGAGGCATGTGATGATTTTTACTTCTGTGTGTCACATGCCGTTAGGGGCATGTCAGCGGAACTGTATATAAATGCCATCTACACATCAAGTACAGAACTTTGATACAAAAGTATTTTGTCGAATACTTGTATAGATAGGTATCTTTCTTAGATTATACTCGCACATGCCTAGGTAGGCATGTACCGTACACACACCAACAAGAAAAAGGATCATTTTATAGATACTGAAAAAATGCTCTATTACAAAAAATTTTGTATTCGAACAAAAACTAAAGATGTAGATAATCAAAATTAAATATTAGTATTATGTATAAACAGTACTGAAACATTCTAAACAGTAACCTGGTTTTCGTGGACAGTCGTCAAGGAATGTAACTACTCTACAGACTTTTTTATAGGCATCTCTGGGTGAGAAACTTTCTCTAAATATTTCTCTACATTTCTCTTTTTTCTTTCCTTCTTCTGGTTTTCGTAAAAAATGTGTCTACCACTGGTAGTTTGTCCATCCATTTTCTTGTTTTAATATTTTTTTTGTTTATTTATTCCTATAATTTGCTCCTTCTTCATCCGCTTTGAATTTTTTAAAATAGGAGGTATTCCTTTTATTTTTAGATTGAATGATCCATAGATATTTTCTACTCCAATCACTTTGTCACAAGAGATATTTCCGAGTAGAAGTTGTCAGCATACAATATTTTACATTCTTTATCGTGTATGTTTGCTAATAATTTGAAAACAACATCGTGTAAGTGGTTTACTTCCGGTTTTTCTCCTTTTCCTGTATAAACAATCACTTCAAAAGTACCTTTGGTGAGCAAAGTTTGTAGAGTTTAACTTCATATTTGTGACTCTTTTTAGTCAAGTACTGACGAAATAGAAGCCTTCCGCGGAGTGGTGCCATTGGCTCATCAACCAAGTTTGATTGTTGACTGAAGTTTGCTACTATTTTTTTCAGTATTCTTTCTATTTTGCATAGGTGATTATTATGGTTACAGATTTCATTATTTTTAAAATGAAGTAATTTGAGCAGTTGGGTTGGTTGGCTATTATTTACGATGACCGCAGTTAGAACAATTCTTGTCTAAGCATGCCCATACATGCCACTAAAGGCATGTGTCCGCACACAAGTAAAATATTATTAGTCATGTGCGTCACATGCCTTTAGAGGCATGTGGTACCAAAATGTGTTAGTTACGTCTTACAATCACTTACAACTCTAGCTATTTGTTTCAGCAAGATCCGTTGAAAATTAACGGATTTATTCATTCCGCAAGTTACAGAAGGACTGGTGATTTTCCACTCGCACAGAAAAAACGGCCACATGCCGAAAAAGGCATGTATCGCAGTCAAGGTGTTAAATAATAAAGGAAATATAGGGGTGAGCCACTATTCTGTGGCACCCGGTATATTAAGTTTGATACTTTCATAACTAAAGTCCATATTATTAACAGGCACATACTGAAATCTATTTGACAGAGAAGACCTAAGTAATGCCTCTTATTCCATAGAATTCAAGCTTATGCTCCAGTATCTAATGCGACACACAGTCGAAAGCCTTGCTAAGATCGCATAAGGTAATAGTAGTAAGCATACCTCAAGTAATTAGCTTTGAATCCAAATTGTTCAGCATTTAATAAGGGGTTCTACTAAAGGTAATTAGAAAGTCTGGATTTTAATAGGATTTCTAGAATTTTACCAAAAATGTGTATGATGGATATAGAGCGACAGTTATTAATATCATTTGTGCCTCCTTTTTTAAAAACCGGTATAACTTTAGCTGTTTTCAACACATCAGGTAATAAGGCACGGCTAAAACAGGCGTTAAAAATATTACACAGACAAAGACATCCAGAGAAGAATCTTTTAAAGATAAGACTGCAAATTATTAAGAAAATCAACTGCGTCCCTACCTGGATTTTTAATTCTATTGATGATATTCTTATCTGCAGTTGCAAAAAAGTTATTAAAGTCGTTACAGTTTATATTAGATGCCATGGATGATTTAGTGACATTTCTCTCAAACATTCCAGCTAGCTTTGACTTTATTGCCGGATTTCGCAATAAACTGATTAAAGGATGCTTTTTTGGCATGGGTAATAGCTTTTTTTGTAATCTTTGCGTGCGCTGTTGAAGGCAATTTTATCCAAAGTATCATTAGTGACATTACTGAACATTTTTAGGCTAGACCGGGAAAACTAACAATCACATAGAAGAAAATTTCAAATAAAAAGATTTCTTTGAACTTTAAACCCTACCTTACTTCGATGCATCACCCTTCTAACATTAATTATAAAAAAAGCTTCTCAAATGTTGTATTTTACGATGCCCTTTACAAACTTTTTTACATGTTCGTTTTTTTATATTTTTTGTAAAATATATATCGTGCGAAAAGAACTTTTTGTTTAACTGTAGCTAAGGAAAATGTTGAAAGAATATCTAGTTAAAATTTTAGTTCGATATCTCTAATAATATAATAATAATAAAAACATTTATTAGCAATCTGCTATTTTTTGCTTTTACAATAGTAAGCAGGATTTTGAGTGAGATATAATAAAATAATTCCTTTTTTTTTTTGTAATTTCTGAAAATAAATGCATTTCTTTACAATTTTCCAAATCCGAATTAACTAGCAAAAAAACTACCAATTTTTTCAAAATCAAATTAGAACAAGTAAACTTTAAAAGCAATTTTATCGGGAACAAAACAGGGAACAAAACAATTAACAAAACGTTAAAAAACATTCAGGTACAATATTAACAAATATCAACATATAAATACAGGGTTATAAGGAAATTCCATTGTCCATACTTTGACAGGTACAACAAAAAAAAAGTGCCTATGAACACAGGTACGCAAATGCTTGCTAGAGGGCGCTAGAGCCCTTTGAACTTGGCACCTATAAATTAGGTTTTATTTAATTTTTTCAGATTCACTTTGAGTCCAGGTATGCATTTTGGTATGTAAAATACCACTATTAGAGGCTATCTTAAGCAACCATCGGCAACCTACTTTGATGTCCAGGGACGTACCAACATGCAGGTCACTGAATTTATTTATCCATATTTTTCTTATTATGCCATTCTCTGATACTTTGCATTGATATTATGATTCTTTGATAGTTTTAACGTAAAAAAGACGTTCTTGCAAAAAGTTCTTTACACTTGCAGGTCGATGTACACATTAAATTTTCTCGAAGACATGGACATTTTCGGCAGGAAATATTTAACATAACTCTCATTTACACGCATTTATGCTTTTGTGATGAGAACCGGTCGGATACCTTCTTCATGTGATTCCTCAATATTATGTTTATGACTGCTGCACCATATTTTGCTTGGTAATAAACACATGAAAATCAAAATATTCATTTATTATAAAATAAATAAAAATAAAATTGAACCAACCTGAACACATGCTGCCTGAAAGCATCTTCTGTTGGAGGAAGTTCTGCTGACTATTTTAACGACTGTAATGTTATTAGTTTTCTGAGATCTTTTGAAAATATTGTATTCAGTCAGATGATACTCATGTTCTCGTTATAGTTTTGTACTATGTTGCAGTATTCTCTGAATTATTTCGAGATAAACATTTTTATTCAAACGGGTCATTCCAATCAGATGATATATTGATATAACTTCTATATTATCGAAACTGGCATTAAATGTATGTTCTTGTTTGCTAGCTATACATTTATTAACTGGTTGTGATACAACTAGTGCATTTTTCAAATTGGCAAAAAAGATGTTCTGCGAATGTCAAAATTTCGTTACGAAATTGTATAAACACGACAACTTTGAGAATCTGGTTGATCTCAGAAAACTAATAACATTATAGTCGCTAAAATGGTCAGTAGAGAACATCCCCCAACAGAAGATGCTTTTAAGCAGCATGTGCTCAGGTTGGTGCAATTTTAATTTTAATTTATTTTATATTAAATGAATATTTCGATTTTCATGTGTTTATTACCGAGCAAAATATGGTGCAGCAGTCATAAACTTAATGTTGAGGGGTTTGATATTTTTCCATTTGGATAGGAATCGCATTAAGAAGGTATCCGACCAGTACTCTCCACAATAACACCAATACCTGACGAAATGACAGATATGTTAAATATTTCCTGCCGAGATAAAAATTGCATTTCGGTAAAATGTCCATGTTTTCGAGAAAATTCAAAATGACACAATTGCAAATAATGCCGTAATGCTGCGACTCAAAATGAACCAATTAATGAAGAACTTAATTTTTGAACATTTTTATTTAATTTTTTATAATCAAAATTAACGATATATAATATTTTAAAACAATTCATTCAGTGATAATTAAAATTTATTTTCTTTAACTGTGTTTTATTTCATAACATCAAGTAGGCACCATAATAATAATACTCCATAGTATTATTGTATTATGTCAGTCCCTCCTTTTACTTGCAATGCGCTACTTGACTAATGCGACACCCGCGTTCTAATATCTCTATAGCCTTTATTTGTGAAACACAACAATATGTTATATGACAGAAAATGTTCCTTAAACATCAGGCAAGATCGGTATCGGTATAAAAAAATTTGAAATCGATATTGTGAAATAAAAAGTTATGCCTGTGTGAAAGCAATACTTTAACATTTTTATCAATTATTGCAAAACATATATTGTTTTTTCAAAATGTAATAGGTCGAATTACTACACTTTTCTAATATAGAATTATTATATGGAATAAACTCACCTAAATGCAGTAGTTTCCGAGTAATATGTTGTTTTACTTGCAGGCGTGCGGTATAAGAAACATTGTGATCTCTGAAATTAAATGCTCACAAACTTTGTCTTGACCGAGGGAAAGGCTCGTCAATTGGGAATATAATAGATTATTTATTTCTTTATCAGATGTCTCCCACATCTTTCTACTCCGAAAAATTTTTTTTAAATTCCGCTCCACTATTAGGAAGCATTTGTTCATGTTCATAGGAACTTTTTAAATATTTTTTTGGGCCCAGTTGCAAAGTTAAAGTATGGCAACGGAATTTCCCGCTATAATTACAAATATTTATAACAAATTAATTATTAAACATTTAACATTTTTTTTAAATAACCATATTTCTTAGCTAGATGGATAGATATCTCTCTTAAATAAGATCAAGTCTTGAAAATCGTCAGGCATCTTAATTTCCCTGATGACAGTCATCATCTGGCAAACGCTGCGAATCTCATACATGTCACACAGTTCTCTTCGATAGTTGTCCCTAGCTAACTGCAGTAGAGAAGGAAATGTTGGTGTGTTTTCCAGTAACAGACTACAGGAATTGAATAAGGCATCGTTATTGTCATCTATTGCCGCTAAAATTTGGTCTTTCATCTCTGTGGTGAAGGCGAATATTCTTGTCAGTTTCGTAAGTGATTCCAAAAGAATGTCGTGTGATATACGAAATAGATAATTTTCCAGTTTTGGCTTGACAGTGTATTTAAAATACATAAAACTGCCAGGCGTACGACTGGTATGCCTTAACGGTATGTGATTTATTATATGCTCCAAGAGTGGCGTGTAGGACTTCACACTGTTATAAATCTGGTCCACATCCGTTGTATAGACAATTACCCCTTGTGCCAGTAAGAGAAATACTTGATTGCGCAGGGTCTCTTCATCGACCCCCAAGCCCTTCATCCTTAAATAAAACTTTGCAACTATAAAATGTGGGCATCTATCAAAAGTATTTTCATACTCCATATCGAGTCTCAACTTCGTTGGATTATTCAAAGCAATATTTATGTAGCTCATATATTTCTCAGTGTCTGCCATTTCAGTTTCAAGAATAAACGATAGGGCAGATTCCGGCTGATCCAGTGTCCATAGGTTGTAATCAAACACCTCCCAAATTTTCTCTATAATATTAGGTTCAACCTGTAAATGTACTGCTAGCAGAACAACGTCAGAACCATAGACGTCGGAAATTTGCTCTATGATGTCCAATAGAATTGGACTGCCATACAAGAGACCTTGATGTAAGTAATTTTGAGTCCAACGGCCGAGAAAAGGGTCATGAGGGTCAGAAGCCGTGTAATTTATTAATAAGGACTGTATCTCTTTACTGCTAAAACATATAATAGACCACATGAACGCTGTGAGACCTCCTGGTAAGTTGCTGGTATCGGCTCCATAACACAGCAACACGCTTACTAACTCACAGTCATCTGCCTTTATAGCCAGGAGCAACGGGGACCTAGCTACACCGGTATATTGATTAGCACTTATTGAGCGTGTAGAAGTGATTGCATTTTCTATGTGGCATGTAAAAGCTAATAGACCAGGACATTGCTGTGCGGTGGGTAAACGTTCATTAAGTTGCAGGATTTTCAGAATATAAAAGGCAGTAGTACGATTAATGCTTGCTCTGAAGCATTCCTCATAAAACGCCCCACCTGGTTCATTATAAACTAATTCGATTCTGTGAAGAATTAAATTAAAAAAGTCTTTTTTCTCTTGGTGAATACTAACCAGCAACAGTTTCTTCAACAGCTCTATATCTAAATCTAACACAAGTTCTTGAAAACCGTAAAGTTTATCTTGTTTTATTAGATTTGATAAAAATTCAAAAGGATCTGCAGCCGCATTCATCATGTAGTTTTTATATCTACAAAAATTACATCTTTAGCGGGAATTTTTAACGAAAAATTTAAATATTTTTACCTTCAAATTCGTAAAATCTCGCGCGTATTCCGTATACGCAAACGCAAAATGGCAGTATTTTCAATTGACAAATTTGCAATGCTTTTTCGTTTCTCATTTTTTTTTTTTTGTTCACAGTGCACTAGTTTATGCAGAAAAAATAACGAAACAAATCAATCAGCGGCGTAGAATCATTTTTATGTGAGGTTGACTGGAGGATATATTTAAATAAATGGTTTAAATTTTGTCTTTTGATCCAATATTTATTAAGTAAAGTAAAATGTAAGGTAAAATAGGTACAATCAGTTATTCAATTAACTCTGTTTATAGCTTGGTCAGTTTTGGAGCTTATCTCTGTTGATTCACTAAAAAGAATCTAAATTGCATGTTTTCGGCGACCTATATGCTTTATTGTAGAATTTAATCTGGTCAATCAAGAATCTTTTGACAGTACCGATATACGTCGTGTTTTCGGTCTAATACATTAATCTGTGCTAATACGTATTTTCTTCAAGGTTTCATTTTGTAATAGAGGCGTACAGAGATAAACAAACAACAAACATCAGCAAATGGAAGTTGACTTGAATTGCTAATAAGAGCTTGAAATCAGCGCCCTATCCTCAAAAAAATAATTCTGGGGAATTTCCTCTCAAGATTGAGATGTAGGAGGAGTGAGATTGTTCATTCAACCGCAGGTGAAAGTGTTTTTTTGAGCAAGGACTCCACAATTACACAAAATGGCGAGCTTAATCTGTGCATATATTGAGGACAGATAAGTGAGAATGCTTGCTGAAATCTTCAGTTGGCTTTTTATCAAGTGTCACAATGAGGCTTTTTGCTTGCTCAAAGGGCAAAATGTGTTTAAACCAGGGCACAATATATAATCCGCACTTTTCTAAATTCACCGGTGGACGCACCCGGTGGACAAAATACGAAGCTGATTGGCTATCTTTTTCAAAATAGCCAATCAAATAATGTTATTGCTTACCGGTGCGATCTACCGGTGAATTTAGAAACCTGCCCAATATATGGTGAATGTGCACTGTGTTGATGTTATAAAACATCCCAGAATCGAGTCAAAATAAGGCTAAACAAAAATTTCGACTTGGGTAAAAATTCATTTAAAGACATTTTAGAGCGTAACATACAAGATTGAAATGCATATTAGCGTCAAAAACTGGCATATAAAAGAACCTATATACGTTCGCAGAGTCGTAAGGCACTACTAGGTGAGAATTCGAAGAAACACCGAATTTTCACTTAGGAAAACATGTTTATGTCCAGGCCGTAAGAGTCAAAGTATATTAGGGTCTTGGGAAGGTATACTGGAAATAAAAGTATAATTTTGGTCAAAGACAAAAATACATTATACTTTTTCAAAAGTGCGCCAAAGTTGGACTAAAAATATTTTTATGGACAAGGAAAAATAAATAATATACCTTTTAAGAAGTACGCTAAATGAAAATATTTATGAATATTTTTAACTTTTTAATCGCTTCACGAAACACAATGAAAGTGAAGATACAGTCATTGTGAATATCATTTAAAAGAATGAATATAAAATTTTAACGATGCGACGTGCTGAAAGGGCGAAACCGACAAAGGCATGTTAGCGTCTATAGGCAATTACGTGACAAAAATTAGTAAAAATGAAACGAATAAAACAAATTTGGATTCATCCAGCGGCTTGTCAATTGGACGAGTGCGTTGGATAATCAGTAGAAAACGATAGTAGGCAAACCAAATGCAGGTCTTTCCAAATGACAAAGTTATAGAGAAAACCGCCTTGTGCATAAATAAGACAAAAAGCCATTTTGCCAAAGTCGCTTGAAGGCGGAGACATGTCACATCCCCTATATTGAACCTATATGAGGATCAGTACGTCTTGAGACCGACAGAAAGTTGTAAACTCATATTCTTGTGAATGATGATATAATCACAAGAACTTTAAACCTAATCACAAGCGACCCAACATTTTGAAAGTAAAATATTTTAATATCATTTAAAGTCAGTCACAAAAACCAAAAAAATGGTTTCATCAATTTCTAGGGAAGTTGTGTGAATCTTTTCCACCAAATTGATTGCTAGTGCACGCTCTCCATTGTATTGTAGCATTAAAAGGTCTCTAGAAGAGGTGGACGACCTTGAATAGGAACAAGTTGAATGTCTTTTATTATAATCTCTATGCTTGCTATCAGTTTATGGGCACTAACCACTTAGATGAAAGGCAAAGGCGCCTCCCACAGAGTGGTGCCCCTAGGCCCGGGCCTATGAGGCCTAGTCAGAAAACCGGCCCTGCTTACAACGTGAAAAGATCTAAATTTATGCAATGTTAGAATGATTGTAAAAATGTAGCTAATGTTTTTTCTAAGAGAATGTATGCACAGAACGACAGAATGAATTTTTTATTAAATGTTGAAAATAAAATTAAATTGATTTTTAATCGTTAGAAATAGGTACTCTGACATACCGACCTTGTTGACATGACACATTAAAATAAATGCTTAGAGAGGAGTGGAGAGCTAAACGCGAAATCCCCTGGTGGTGGAATTCTCCTCTAGAGGAGATAGAAAATACTCCCAGAGCTGCTAGACTCTAGAAAAACTTGAAGAGACAAACAGGGAAAGATGGGATCACTGTAAAGACAGCAAGGGGACTACACAAACACTGAAAAGGAGACTCTAGATATACTTCTAGGGTCACATTTTCCAGGCAGTGTACCATCCCACAAGGCAGAAGCGGTCCACCCGAAGGCATTACCGATGAGAAGAGCGTCAAAGGAGGACTGGAAGATTGCAAACAGCATTGTTAACAAGACTTTTATGGGCAATTAATTCATTTGAACCATGCAAGTCCCTAAGATAAGTACAAAACGAAGATGAAAGTGAGGTGAGGTACGGTACCCGTTTCAGTGACTGGACCTCGATCGGCGAAGTTAAGTATGCCGGGCGAGTCCGTCACTTGGATTGGTTCTTATCACCTTTTCTTTGGTGCCAGCAACGTTGACAATTTTGGAAAACATACGCATAGTAGGTCGCATTACAGTAATATATTGAAAAAAATTAGAAATATTTTAGGCAAATATTGGCACATTTTAGAAACAGTTTTGGACTCATATTGGAATCAAGTTAGAACACATTAGAACTGCTTTGAGCACATGTCCTATACAGTGTGGACTCGGTATCAGAACTATCCCCTCAAAATGTGTCTTTCAATGCTCCTCGGGAAACCACAGGCCAGTAATGTGGTTCTGTAAGTACTGTTATGATTAATTATGCTTCGGTTGTTTGGTGGTATATGCTGTACCTAACCTATATATTTAATGGAAGCTAGCACATCTTCAGGGACTTACTTATTTGGGAGTTACAGAAGCTATACGCACAACTCCTACAGCAGCTCTAGAGGTTCTTCTGGACCTTGTGCCTGTTCACCTCTGGTAACTGAGGTCGAGGCTTGAAAGACTGCTTACAGCTTGAGATGTGGTAAAATATATCGTTATTAGCTTTGCTAAATAATACAAAATAATAAGTAAATATAATATAAAATATATATAGTAAAAAATATAAGATAGAAAGTATAGTTGATGCAATCGCATTTGTGAGCGATTTTGAGAGGCAAAGGGTGCAGAACGCAGAGCCGGATTTAACTATATTGTAAATAGATATAAAATAATAATAATTTATAATATTACACTTACAATACCCCCCAAAGCACTGCTATGAATTGGTAACAAAACTTACTAAAATTATTTTCAAAAACACATTACCAAATAAAGAAATATAAAGTAATTATCGAATTATATCTTCACCCCGACAGTATAAGCTCGACTGCGATGTCATAACTGTGGTCCTGGGTTAAGCAACACACTCATAAACAACACACTCTCTATGAGTGTGTTGTTTACAACACACTCATAAGTTTACGCCCACAATATGAACAAACTTAAATAACTAATACACATTTAAAAGTTTATTCCACATATTTTATGTGCTGAGGAAACTGAGTAGTAGTTATTTCATCAGTACATACAAAGTACATTACCTAACAATGATGTAGATCCATTACAGCATTATTTACCTTTGTATTATTAAATTAGTATTCTCTTGTCGAATTGCAAACATTAGTAAAACGCCGTATATTGGTGAATCTTTATAATTCTCTTTTACACTGCAGTTTCTTTAGAGAAAAACAGACTTATAGAAGCACAAATGTCCGAAGTACATGAACAGCTCATTTAAAAATACGAGTTGCGCAACAACTTAAGTCAGTCGTGTCTTCAGGATGTCTGTTCTCTAAAGATATTTTATTATAAATTTGTGTTGGTAAGTTCAACATAGCCGGTTGGCCGGTATGAACATATACTGTCCACGAATGCCTCCTGATAATGCTTGAAATGGAGGCAGTGCCCGCCCAACGTTGCTGGTATTAGTAATTATGTTGATGTTCTGGCGCAGTCTGTTGGGTAACACAGCTGTGGTATGCGTCAATAAATATATGGAGTGCTGTAACACGTGTAATGTAGCCTGTGCAGGGTCGCTGGCACTGGCACGGATCATGAATCCCGACTACGTTGGAGTGACTGGTGTTTGGCTGCATCCCTTGTCAGATAAGTGTACTAGTAATGAAATGCCGATGTCTTTCTCTATGCTGATATCAGGCGTTGTTGTCCCCTGACGCCAGTCATTCCTGATCTTGACCTTCTTAGTCCCCCGGGGATAGGATGTCACCATCTTCGTCTCATTTTCTTCTGGTATACTCATCATGGAGAGAGACGACGAGTCATCTTAACAGGAACGCATGCATGAGCAAATTTTTTATATAGTTTGCATTTAGAAAAGCTATCCCTTAACATCGGGCCGATGGATGGATGTCCAGTAGGCTTCACGTAGGGTAAGCTAGTTCAAAATGCGGTTTCTTTAAAATGTCTCCCTCGATGATGCCAAAAATCGAGGCGAAATTGTGGCACGTGGATAACAACGTGGCTTATGCGAGTACTGTATAACCACTCCTAGCTACCACTATTTTTAAGTAAAGATAATTTTTTCCTTACATAATTAGAAATGTTGTATATGTAAATTGATGCAAGTGTTAATATCTTATTGTTTATGAAATATGGTCTACAAGACTCAGTAGTTTTTAAATTATAGATAAGTTTAATGGCTCATTTTGTAGTAATAGGATTCTATTAACAGTGGCTGATCTTTTATACCATAATATGGTATAAGATAGACATAAGATGCGAATATACCATAGCTTAATAAATATTAAGCAGATATTTTTTCATTCCACGTTACTACCTACTTTTAATGATACCCCATCTATACCACAAGAATTGGTTTGCTTAAGATTATTTATAATAGTTATTAAATCACCAGGCAATACAGGTTCGCAGAAAAAAGTATTGGCAACATTTCACTATATGTGGATTCCTGAGACATGTCATCTGAGAAATGCTCATCTAGCTTAGTTGATGCTATTGTAGCAAAGTACGATGCAAGTCTTAGTCATTTGCTTAGTGTCTTGTGATACCATACGGTTTTTTAAGATTTTGATCTCATTTTTATATAAGTTTGTTTTGTCTAATTGTGAATTTGCGATTTTCCAAATTTCCTCTGGTTTGTCATGGGCATTATCTATTTCATTCCTGTAATATTTCTTTTCTGCTATACTGACATCATTTTGAAGGTCATTCTTTTTGTTTTTATGTGAATTGTATAATTCATCACTAAGACAATTATACGATAGAACAGTTATAAAACCACGTTTCCGACACTAGCCTGTTTTAATGAAGGCTTAACAATCATAAACCAAAAAAGACTAAAAGATAATTTAGTTTTAATGTAAATCCTTGAATGTCTTTTTAAAATTCTTTTTAAGACAGAACTATCTTTAAGTACATTTGATATTTAATAATTGTGACATTAATCACTGGTTAATAAGATGGCTATTATAAAACACTAAATAAATCTAAAAGGCATTTAAATTGTTATTTAGGGCGTCCAGCCACGGTATATGTTCTCATATCCTGGAGAGCTGTCAAAGTGTCACAGCACACTTACCAGGTTAGAGACTCATTAGATGAATGAGAGCCATGTTGCCAGAAAGGCTTTTTATTTCATTGATGAACATTTAATGGCATAACATATTGTAGATAATCAGGCCTATGATGGAACGTTTACGTTATTTAACATACACCTGTTATGTTTTTTTTTTTTTTTTTTTTTTTTTCCATCGAATGCATGGCTAGAGCAATGGTAGCTATTAGCACAGTGAATGCCGACATATTTCTGACTGAGAGGTAAGTGATTACAAAAAAAAAAAAAAAAAAATGGTACTTTGTAGACTTAATTTATAATGAAAACTAAACTATATGCAACTAACTATACTTGTACACATTTCTTAAACTTCTACCTATAAAACTTACATGTATACGTATTTTTCCTGCTAAATTAATTAACAGTTGTGGTTTTTTTTTTCCCTTTTTTTTTAATGTTTTTTTTTTAATTTTAATTTTTTTTTTTAATTTTAATTTTTTTTTTTTAATTATTTTTTTTTCATATTCCATGTTCTTGCTTTTTTTTTGTTTTTTTTTATTGTTTTTTTTTGTTGTTTTTTTTTTGTTGTTTTTTTTTCTTTTTGTATTATTATTTTTTTTATTTCTTTATTTTTTCAGATTGAGAATGGGGATAGACTGGGATTACTGAGCGACTAGGGGTTCATCTAGTCTCAAACACAAACTGACTGAACCTCGGAGAGAATGGTTGCATACATTGGGAGAAAACATTGGGACTACTTAAAAACTAATTAACATTCCTGTTTATTCTTCTCTTTTTACAAAAGTTATATTTTTATATTTAAATTTTTTATATGGTTATCAATTAACATATATATATCTATATTATTTGATTGTAGAAGTTGTGGTAAATTTGGTGGCTTTACTATATTCATGTGATATATAATATTTAAGAAATCATTAATTTTTTCTCTTTTTAAAGGACAATTTAACAGAATATGTTCAGTATCACCAAATTCGCCACAATCACAATTGGGATTGTCCTTAATATTGATCTTATGTAAGTGACTAGGAGCTAGAGTGTGATTAAATCTAAGCCTACAAATATTTTTTATTGTGTTTTTTTTTTAATTTTTGTTGATTGAACCATGGCTTGTGAGGTGGGCTTGGTTGAAGGTTTTTATAGTATTGGCCTTTTTGTTCTTGTGTAAAGACATTTTTCCAATTATTAATAATTTGGTGTTTAATTTCAGGAACACCTGTTATGTTGAGCGCTGACCAAAAAATATATGACAGTGAGAGAGACATGGGTGTTATGAATAATGTAAACGTTCCATCATGGGGCTGAATTTTTTGCTTATTGTTGTAAAGCTTATACAAATATCATATATTTATTTTATTTATAATTATGTATTTCTTGACATCTTAAAGGCATTATTAGTTATTAAACATATTAAACATGATTATTTTATTCAAGTGATCGCGCAGAAATCTTAGGTAAATTGGCTCTCGGTCAAATTGTCTGAAATTGAGATATGTTATAGTTTATGAGGTCCTGATCAAAAGTTCTCATGGGCCCAATAGAAGGTATTGACTAGATTTTGACTCAGAGACGAGATAAGGTTCACTGATTCGCGATTTTCATATAACTTAATAAATATTCTTTAAATACATATATGAATATTTTATGAGTTATATACTATCATACATTTTCTAAAGCATATTTGGTAAGCCTCTGAGTATGTCAAAAACATGCCATGGCACATCTGTGTAAAGTTTGTTAACCATTTTTAAAGTAAATAAAACATCAAACTTAATTATTAAGAGTATAATTTATTAATAGCACTCTACGTATATGCATTGCTAGCATAATACTAATCGGTGAAGTATAGGTACAAGAGGCCCTACAATTATGTCTTAAGAATAAAATCCTGATAAAAAAGTTAAATCACAAAGAAAAACTACAAATATTAAAAAACATCTACGTCTTGTGTAATCCCCAAGACAGGCATTACAGATTTTGCGGGGCTATCAAACGTGTTAGGATGATGAAGCTTGTTTGTCCCAAATATAATTATTCAATTCAAAGGTTGATTGCGCTAAAAATAAGAAGTATTTGTAACCATGATCACCAATTATTTTATTGTTATATGTTTATGTGTACATCTAATTATTAAGAATTCGTTTGCATCATAGCTCATAGCCCTGTACAGATGAAATATCTGCACAGATGTACACATTATATAATGGAGAACCAAATATGAGGAAGGCTATAGCATATGTTGATCGTACCTATCTAAAAGTTGAAAAGAGCAGAAACTTTAGAGTGTTAAGACAATCCTTTTGTACATTTAAAAGGTACCATTTAGTGAAACCAATCATAATAGTGGCACCTGATGGCAAAATTCTTGACATTCAAGGACCTTATTTTTCCGATAGTCGCAATAATGATGCAGTACTATTGCGAGCTGAGTTTGACCGAGATATTAATGGGATGAGGGAATGGTTCCAGGCTGGAGATATTCTTTTTGTAGACCGTGGATATCTCGATGCTACAGAATTACTCGATCACTTAGATATAAGATACCACATGCCACACTTTCTACAAAGAGGACAGCGTCAATTATCGACCAGAGAAGCCAATATCTCCAGGTTAGTAACAAAAACTAGATGGATTGTAGAAAGTCAAAATGGTCATATTAAAAGTATTTTCAACTTTTTTTCACAAGTAATAAGACTGGCACACACAGCTCATATTGGCGATTTTTACCCTATAGCTGGTGCATTAATTAATCGATTTCAAGGTCCTGTACTGATGGAAGGGGCAAATGCAGAGCTAGCATTGACTTTATTACAGAGATCTGAAGAGGTAAATATTGTTCAGGCATGCGTGGAGGCAGAAAATTTATTACGTCGAAGGGGAGCTGAGTGGATTCATCTTAAACATAATCAACTTCCAGGCTTTCCTGAACTCTCTCTTGAATACTTGGAAGATCTAATTATTGGTGCATATCAATTATATTTGGCACCATCATATATTCAAAATAATTTAAACAGGGAAGACGACATTTTTCAGGTAGATGTACATGCACTGGTGCAGGGTTTTGTAAGATTTAGACTGCATTCACGTTTTAGAAATGAGACCGTTTATCAACAATGGATTGCTTATAATTCAGAACGAGAACACAATTACGACGAAGATAATCCAATTGCATATCAGGAGCAAGGACATTAGGTACATGTTCTCATATTGCCAGTATTTTATGGTATATTGGTTTTGCTCGGCACCAACAAAATATCAGATATACACCAACTTCTCTTCTATACCAAATATCAGACGCTGCTGAAAGAGCTTTACTACTAAACAACGATGATTTAAATGATGTAGATATTCGATAGACACAAATATTAATTGTAAATGGAAAAGGGACACATTAACCATGCGTGACATTTTATTTCATTTACGTTCTATATTCCAAACATGATCAGACACATTACAGACACGCTCAAACACGTTTGATAGCCCAACAAAATCTGCAATGCCTGTCTTGGGGATTACACAAGACGTAGGTATTTTTTAATATTTGTAATTTTTATTTGTGATTTAACTTATCAGGATTTTATTCTTAAGATATAATTGTAGGGCATCTTGAACCTATACTTCACCGATTAGTATTATGCTAGCAATGCATATATAATATTGGAAATTGTACGTATTGGGTTGGCAATAAGAGCAAGCGAGAGCGCGGCAAGCGAGAGCGAAGCATGCAATCGTGTACATACATGCCTCTTGATGGGTGTGTCCACTCTTTACTGCTAGAGTACTGGTAGACGTCTTTATTGTGGGCGGTCGGTTACTACCGCAATTCCAAACGAAGAATTTTCTGAATCTGTATGTAGAGTGATATTAATAAATTGTACTCTTAATAATTAAGTTTGATGTTTTATTCACTTTACAAATGGTTAACAAACTTTACACAGAAATGCCATGGCATGTTTCTGACATACTCAGAGGTTTACCAAACATGCTTTAGAAAATATTCATATATGTATTTAAAGAATATTTATAAGTTATATGAAAATCGCGAATCAGAATGTAATAAACAATAACATATCTCAATTTCAGACAATTTGACTGAGAGCCAATTTACTTAGGATTTCTGTGGGGTCCTTTCTCAATTTTTTCGACGATGTGATGAACAAATGAAAAACGAACATTTTTTTGTGGCTAATTGCAACCATTTTCGTTTTATTGAGCAATAAGTACAAAATTCAAGAATAAAATAGAGGTTTCTTTAAATAATTCATTAGAAAAAATTATATGCTCCACATATTTCTCATTTTGATTGAGACAACTTTATGCAATTTTGAAATGAGGCCATCTAGTGGGACCATTTATTCCAATCCATTAAAGTGGGTAAATAGTATTTTACTGGTCCCTTATTGTAATAGTTTTTGTAATTTTTCTTGCTGTTTTCGTTTTTCGACAAGCAATAAAACCTAAGTTTGGTATAAATTGTCTTGTACAAATGAACATTTATCGCACTTATTGATCGTCAGTTATCATTTGTATTAAATTTAAAATATTTCGAGTTTTACAAAATGAATTTTAATAAAGCGAAACTTGTAGACATGACTTTTGTTTTGGGCGAGTCGGACAGAAATTGTTTTCTTGCTACTAGAATTTATAAGCAAAGGTATCCCGAAAGAAGGGTTCCTGATGTTAGCAGCTTCCAAAACCTTCTCGATAGATTTGTGGAAACTGGAAATGTCGAATATAAAAAAAGTGAAAGAATAAAACGTGTTGTGAATGAAGAAAATGAGTTTTCTGTGGTGCTGGCAACGGTTGAGAATCGTCATATTAGTCAGAGAGAAGTGAGCTCGTTAGTAGAAATAAGTAGACCGTCGAATCTTAAAAACAAGTAAGTTTCATGCATATTATATTCAAATGCACCAGAAATTATCTGATGACGATTGTCAAAGGTGTCTACAGTTTTGTAATTGGGCCAGAGATAAAATGCTTCGTCTTTCATAATGTTTTATTCACTGATGAGGCAACTTTTCATAAAAATGAATTTGTTAACAGAAAAAATTTCCATTATTATGCTTCGGAAAATCCTCACTTTTTTAGGCAAGCTGATAACCAGCGCAGATGGTCTAGAAATGTTTGGGGAGGAATTATTGGCGAACATGTAATAGGGCCACATTTTTTTGACGGTACATTGACTGGAGCTATTTATCTTTATTTTCTGGAGAACTATCTGCCACAATTATTGGTGAATCTTCCTGAAAGGATTCGAAATCAAATGTGGCTTCAGCAAGATGGTGCTCCACCACATTATTTAAATGCAGTAAGGGACTGCCTAAATAATATCTACCCGCTTCAATGGATTCGAAGAAATGGTCCCTCTAAAGGGCTTGCTAGATCCCCAGATCTTACAAAAATGGATTTATTTTTATGGGGATACGTGAAGTAAATTGTTTAAAGACCCACCAACAACAGTACAAAATATGAAGGAAAGGATAATAACTGCTTTTAGATCTATCACACCGACAATTTTAGGAACATTTCAAAAGCACATAGAGATGTGTGTCCATCAAAATGGGCAACATGTGGAGCACTTATTATAATATTTTTTAATAAATTGTTTGAAGAAACCTCAATTTCATAAGTTTATTCAATTTAGTACTTATTGCTCAATAAAACGAAAATGGTTGCAATTAGCTATAGGGAAGTATTCACAAAAAGTGTTCGCTTTTCATTTCTTCATCACATCGCCGAAAAATATACAGGGTGTTCCATTTGAAAAAATTGAGAAAATTCAATTTAAAAAGTTCTTAATTGAAAAATAATTTCTGACCACCCTGTACATTTTTAGAAAGTAAAAATGATTCAAAAACATTCATTAGATGTCTCGTATCTAGCATTCACATAAGTTTTTCTTAAAACCTGTACTTGTGACTTTGGTGATTTTTTCAATATGCAGCTGCAGATGGCATTATTTCAACAAAAAAATTAATTACATCCAAGTGGTTGGGAGATAGTCAATAATAATATAGGAATGAATAGAGTTTAGGAAGAGGCTTCAAAAAATGTACTAATATTCATAGCATTCCATTTAAAAAAAAGGCACTTGATCCTGTAATTTCGTCTTGGCTCGCCCTGTATATTCGAAAATAATTTCCGGTTATAGACTTTTTTATCTAGTTTACTTGTATTTTTTTTTAATTTCTAGCTATCGTAGAACTCGACATATGGAAGTCCGACGCACTATTGCCCCACCCTGTATAACATTAAGATAAATATTTTACACCACAGTGAAAATTGGAGTTCTCTAAGAGGACTAGAACATTTTTTAAATTTGATTCATTACTCCCTTGGATGTACTTAGAAAGACATATTTTCGAAAAAGTGCAATCCATTGAAACAGAATTGCTCGAAAAGATCCAGCTATGAGAAGTCACAGCTTGCGAACTATTGATGTTAAAGGGTAGTTTTTCCTTTAATTGATAAAAAATTAAGTGTATATAATTTAATTTTGATCCACTTTTATGTATGATCATCTACTACATTTAATGTAGGGCGATTTTGATTTTCGAATCTTGTTAAAAAAAAAATTGGTTTCCAATCGACTTGGAATTCATAAACTCATAGTCCTTTGTTGCTACACAGAGATAGTTTAAATAAAAAAATTCCGGCCTGAGTTATTTTTCAACAAAACTATCTGATGACGAGCATGAAAAAATTTTCCTTATTCTTTGATGAGGATATATCTCGTGTCATGAAATGCAATTAGTTATGACTTAATCTAATATAAGCATAAACATAATATAGTTTAATTGTTTCGTACCTTGAGGGCTGGAGGGTTTGGTTCATGAACCTACTTGTTAGTAATGCAATGCCAAAACCTCCAAGAATTAATGTACTATTCGACTCACTGAGACTACAGTACAAGAAATACATCATTTACTTTAATTAGTACAAAAATAGCAAACTGTAGTGGTCAAAAACTGAGATATACCTGTATTTTTATGAATAATTAGGTTAAGTGGCAACTTTTCTAATCTCTCTATAAATGTAACGAATGCAGTGCTTCGACCTTGCTCACTTGACGGCTCTCAATCAACACATCAGATGGGCAGTCAAAGTCATGCTTGATTGGCATTGAGTCAGTGGGTTTGGTCATGGATTCGAATTGGATTAGCTCCAGAATCCTTAAGTGACCAACCAGGTCGCCTGGTCTGAATTTAAGTGCCTGATGCAGCCCTAGGGCACTAAGTGCTGCCTCCTTCCTCACAGACAGATGCAGAGGAAGTAGGTTCACCACTGCCTCCATAGCTGCTCTGGAACAGAATCACATTGCTCCTGTAGTCCCTAGACAGGCAAGGCGTTGCAATTTCTGCAACTCTCCTTGTGCTACTTTTTCTTCTGTTTTTGGCCACCATACACATGATGCATAGGTCACCATGGGTCTGACAACCGAAAGGTAGGACCAAGTCTTATCAAACAGCCTATGGCACATCCAGATAGCCATAGTTGCTTTCGTAAGTGTCCTTTCCAAATACGAGTTCCACGCAAGTTTTTGATCCTGGATTACTCCTAGATACTTGACTTTACTGGAGAGTTTCATTACTGTTCCATTTAACATAAGGTGACACTAAGGCCCTCTGACGTGTGCCATTTAAATATTATGTTTAAGGCAATTTGCATAAAGTTTGAGATCCTGCCTCTCACAGTAACTACCAGGTCATCAGCATAGCCCTGAACATTGAAGCCAGAATTACTCAACTTATGGAGTTCATTGACCACCACTGACCACAGCAAGGACGATAATCACAAGATGGTAACCTTAGCCATCAATAATAATTATTGATCAGGAGATAATTATATTATTTGAAAAACATTTCTATCTTTACTGGAACTTAAAAAAGCTTAATAGAATGTTTCAATTTGCTAAATATATTCCTCAGATTCTCCTGCTAGAAATACAGAAACCTACATTATCACCTATACACAAATATGGATAAAATCCTTTTTAATGTAGAAGCAGCAATATATCTACATTCAGTTAATAAAAACTTATCACTGGAATGTTTTAAACATTATCTTACTAAGGAAGCAAGGATATAATAGAGTAGATTAAAATAAATCTGAACTCCATCGGTTTACATTGATGACTTATTATTGTTTTAAACATATTGAACATGAGTATTTTATTAAAATAATGAAATTTAAGGATAGAAATTAAGGTAAATATTTTACACTAAATCTGTGAACTCTACACCACAATGATTATTTATAATTACTATTCACTATTATAATATTCTATGGTATTTCATAGTAACAACAACTGTCAAAATAATCAACAAAAATTAACCACCATATTTCAAAATTGTTTAATATTTGTGTACCTCTTATTCTGGCTATTATTATTCAACAGGAAACCCATCAGTTTACAAGAATGCCTCTGCCTAATATTTTCGAGTTTAATCTGTCCCTGTTTATCTTATCTAAAATTTGTGAGTATATTTTTCATATGGACGAACGCTATAAGATCAGAAATTAAACAATTTTTTTTCATTATACTACAATACTTAACGTATTAATTTTATTTTCAGTACTCTTCAGAGTATACATTGATCCACCATCATCTGCGGCAGAAGAACAACAGAAAAAATTTTACTGCAAGCTGTACTTGTTCCTGGTGGGATGTTACCTACTGTTCTATTTAGGAAAAAAGCTGATGAATCGTAGCAATAGAAATGGCAGCAATTTTGGCAACCATTAATAAAATGCAGAATTCATACGATAACTTACTCACCGATTCGATATTAACGTGATCTCTCTTGGTGTACCTGATGCATTATTTATTACTAAATTAAAATGTGTATAAATACCTGTTATATGTAAAATTTATGTTATGTACTTGTATATCACAAATAAATAAAATGACTTAACCCCAACACTGATTTTAATACATTATTTGCCTATAAATAATAGAGGTAGGTACGTAAAAACGGCCAATCTGCGACCTACTTGTCAGGCGTCAGCCTCTCCCATACCACTGCTACTACCAGCAAATATCCAAAAGCAATGTTATTAATAATAGGTAGATGATTGCTTATTTAAAATAGGTTAGTCTTGATAAAACAAAAAGTTTACTTTTCAGGAACACGTAAATTCAAAGGCAATTTTTTATTCAAATATTAATAAAAGAGATAATTCCTATTCTTGTATGGCTACTAAATATCAACAACTAAACCAAGAGTCTAATTTACTGTCCAATTTACTCCAAATTTACTATACCTAAAACTAACAAGGAATAATCTTAATTTTTATATTATTAGTGTTTTTCACATTGCTAGTCAAATACTCATAGAACATGTTGAACACAGTAGGTAGGTATTTAGTTTGAATCAAACGATTCTACTGGAACTGTAACTAGCTATATTTTTGAACAAATAAGCCGCATTAAGCATTTAAAGGTTCATAATCATAACCCCAAAGGTGAAAGTTATGTACCACTCAAACTCATTTTGTTTGCAAGTGTATAGAATATTTAAAAATACACATTTATCTACTTATTCTACAAATCTACATCACTTTGCACACTTATTTAATTAATTAAAATCATAGAATCCACATCAAACATGAAACTAAAATTGCTCCCACAGATTGCTCCTCATTGCCAGGAGTTTGCGCATAATCTTTAATCCATGGTTTGCGCTTTACTACCTTGGAATTTTAATGAAAACACCATGAAAATATAAAGAAAATACAGCTTTGAATAGCCCCAGTAAACATAAGCATTAAAAAAGCTTATAAATATCAGTATTTATTGGCCATGAACGGGATTAAATAAGGAAACATTTCATTAGCAATATCAACTCAACCTTTGATTTTTTAAATATATTTAATCTGCATTTCAACATATAGATGACGCCACGTATCAACATACTTATTGGTAGCGTTCATCACGCGATGGCGCTCACTGATCACTTTATATGAGTTGTATTTATCATTTATAGGTATGTTCCACGGTCAATAAACGGTACGGTTACCTCAATCAGCAGCTTTAGGACGAGAGAGACGCGGGGGGCGGGAAATCGAATGAAAGAGACAGACATATCTGATTTCCGTGCAAAAGACAGAGACAAAGATGCCTGTAGTGTCTACAGGTGACGTAGGCTGTAGACCCTACCGGAATCTTTGTCTCTGTCTATTGCACGGAAATCAGATATGTCTGTCTCTTTCATTCGATTTCCCGCCCCCCGCGTCTCACTCGTCCTAAAGCTGCTGATTGAGGTAACCGTACCGTTTATTGACCGTGGGTATGTTCCAGCCACGGTCAATAAACGATACGGTTGCATCAATCAGCAGCTTTAGGACGAGAGTGACGCGGGGGGCAGGAAATCGAATGAAAGAGATAGACATATCTGATTTCCGTGCAAAAGACAGAGACAAAGATGCTTGTAGTGTCTACAGGTGATGTAGGCTGTAGACCCTACCGGAATCTTTGTCTCTGTCTTCTGCACGGAAATCAGATATGTCTGTCTCTTTCATTCGAATTCCCGCCCCCCGCGTCTCTCTCGTCCTAAAGCTGCTGATTGATGCAACCGTATCGTTTATTGACCGTGTGTTCCAGCAACAACCACGGACTAGTCAGACGTAATACGATTGGTTCAAAACAGTTCGTGATTGGTCACCTGACGACATTAGACAGAGCTTATTGGCCCTGACTAGTTTGTGATTTCTTGCTGGAACAAACCTTATATCTAATTTTTTCAAATTCAAATCGATCAGTGATCACAGATCAATGTATCATACAATTATTTTGTTACATAAAATGGCTGTAGATCACCTGTTATCAGTCGAACAAATGTCGTTCATGTAAAATGATCAGTGATGAACGCAACCACCGACTATAAAACAGCATAGAAACAGCGCCCAATGCAATAAAAGCTGAAGCCACTGAGTATTGTACCTACGAAGGAACCATCCTGCATTTAATAGTGATGAGTAAAAGCTGTCATTCTTTAATAACAGATTTAAACTGCTACTGCTATTTTGAAATAACAGTTTAAAAATAACAGATCGCTTATCTGGCATTCGCATACCGCAGCACGCAGTTTGCAAATGTCATTTCAGAGACGTTATCTTATACATAATGCTGCTGCCGCTTATGCAATGACAATATTTAAACACATAAGTCTACGCAGTTGCGGCTGTTTTCTGAATAACAGTTTAACAGCAGTCAGCAAGATCATTTTTACTACGTCGTATTTCTTATCTGTTATTTTCTCACCTATTATTTTCGAACAGTAATAACAGTCTGTTAATGCTATTTACAAATAACAGTTATAAAATAACAGGTTGTTAAATAGCAACTGATCTTTAATAGTGAAGGATAAAAGCTATTATTCTTTAATAACTGGTTTAAACTGCTACTGCTAATTTGAAATAACAGTTAAAAAATAACAGATCGCTGAGAAGTACTGACATTCGCATACCGCAGCGCGCAGTTTGCAAATGTTACTTCAGAGAAGTTATTTTATACATCATGCTGCTGTCACTTATGCAATGACAATATTTAAACACATAAATCTACGCGGTTGCGTTGCGATTTCATTATCTGCTGCTGCTGTTTTCTGAATAACAGTTTAACAGCAGTCAACAAGAACGTTTTTACTACTTCGTATTCCTTATCTGTTATTTTCGAACAGAAATAACAGTCTGTTAATGCTATTTACAAATTACAGTTGTGAAATAACAGGCAAGCGCGGATCCAGAAAGGTTACTGGGGGGGGGGGGGGGGCACTGCGGCCGTCTACCGCCAATAATCAATAATTTTATCGACATTTTCAATATTCAATAATAAATAATATTAGATCCTATTCTTTTCGGGGCCCTCGAGGGGGGGGGGGCAATTGCCCCTGGTGCCCCCCTGGATCCGCCCTTGATAACAGGTTGTTAAACAGCAACTCGTATCTAACAGTAATGGGTAAAAGATGTTATTCTTTAATACCAGGTTTAAACTGCTACTGCTATTTTGGAATAACAGTTTAAAAATAACAGATCGCTGAGAAGTACTGGCATTCGCATACCGCAGCGCGTAGTTTGCAAATGTTATTTCAGAGACGTTATTTTATACCACGGTCAATAAACGATACGGTTACCTCGATCAGCAGCTTTAAGACGAGAGAGACGCGCGGGGGGCGGGAAATCGAATGAAAGAGACAGACATTTCTAATTTCCGTGCAAAAGACAGAGACAAAGATTCCGGTAGGGTCTACAGCCTACGTCACCTGTGGACACTACAGGCATCTTTGTCTCTGTCTTTTGCACGGAAATCAGATATGTCTGTCTCTTTCATACTATTTCCCGCCCCCCACGTCTCTCTCGTCATAAAGCTGATGATCGAGATAACCGTATCGTTTATTGACCGTGATTTTATACATCATGCTGCTGCCGCTTATGCAATGACAATATTTAAACAGATAAGTCTACACGGTTGCGTTGCGATTTCATTAACTGCTGCTGCTATTTTCTGAATAACAGTTTAACAGCAGTCAGCAAGAACATTTTTACTACGTCGTATTCCTTATCTGTTATTTTCAAACAGAAATAACAGTCTGTTAATGCTATTTACAAATAACAGTTATAAAATAACAGGTTGTTAAATAGCAACTCATTTCTAATAGTGATGAGTAAAAGCTGTTATTCTTTAATATCAGGTTTAAACTGCTACCGATATTTTGAAATAACAGTTTAAAAATAACAGATCGCTAAGAAGTACTGACATTCGCGTTTGCAAATGTTATTTCAGATACGTTATTTTATACATCATGCTGCTGTCGCTTATGCACATTAACTGCTGCTGCTATTTTCTGAATAACAGTTTAAAAGCAGTCAGCAAGAACCTTTTTACTACGTCGTATTCCTTATCTGTTATTTTCAAACAGAAATAACAGTCTGTTAATGCTATTTACAAATAACAATTATAAAATAACAGGTTGTTAAATAGCAACTCATCTCTAATAGTGATGGTAAAAGCTGTTATTCTTTAATAACAGGTTTAAATTGCTACCGATATTTTGAAATAACAGTTTAAAAATAACAGTTCGCTAAGAAGTACTGGCATTCGCGTTTGCAAATGTTATTTCAGATACGTTATTTTATACATCATGCTGCTGTCGCTTATGCACATTAACTGCTGCTGCTATTTTCTGAATAACAGTTTAAAAGCAGTCAGCAAGAACCTTTTTACTACGTCGTATTCCTTATCTGTTATTTTCAAACAGAAATAACAGTCTGTTAATGCTATTTACAAATAACAGTTATAAAATAACAGGTTGTTAAATAGCAACTCATCTCTAATAGTGATGGTAAAAGCTGTTATTCTTTAATAACAGGTTTAAATTGCTACCGATATTTTGAAATAACAGTTTAAAAATAACAGATCGCTGAGAAGTACTAGCATTCGCATACCACATCGCGCAGTTTGGAAATGTTATTTCAGAGACGTTATTTTATACATCATGCTGCTGGCGTTTATGCAATGACAATATTTAAACACATATTCCTTATCTGTTATTTTCGAACAGAAATAACAGTCTGTTAATGCTATTTACAAACAGCAGTTATAAAATAACGTTGTTAAATAGCAACTCATTTCTAATAGTGATGAGTAAAAGCTGTTATTCTTTAATAACAGATTTAAACTGCTACCGATATTTTGAAATAACAGTTTAAAAATAACAGATCGCTCAGAAGTACTGGTATTCGCATACCACAACGCGCAGTTTGCAAATGTTATTTTATACATCGTGCTGCTGCCGCTTATGCACATTTACTGCTGCTGCTATTTTCTGAATAACACTTTAAAAGCAGTCAGCAAGAACCTTTTTACTACGTCGTATTCCTTATCTGTTATTTTCAAACAGAAATAACAGTCTGTTGATGCTATTTACAAATAACAGTTATAAAATAACAGGTTGTTAAATAGCAACTCATCTCTAACAGTGATGGTAAAAGCTGTTATTCTTTAATAACAGGTTTAAACTGCTACCGATATTTTGAAATAACAGTTTAAAAATACAGATCGCTGAGAAGTACTGTTATTCTTTAATAACAGGTTTAAACTGCTACCGATATTTTGAAATAACAGTATAAAAATAACAAATCGCTGAGAAGTACTGGCATTCGCATACCACAGCGCGCAGTTTGCAAATGTTATTTCAGATACGTTATTTTATACATCATGCTGCTGCCGCTTATGCACATTAACTGCTGCTGCTATTTTCTGAATAACAGTTTAAAAGCAGTCAACAAGAACCTTTTTACTACGTCGTATTCCTTATCTGTTATTTTCAAACAGAAATAACAGTCTGTTAATGCTATTTACAAATAACAGTTATAAAATAACAGGTTGTTAAATAGCAACTCATCTCTAATAGTGATGGTAAAAGCTATTATTCTTTAATAACAGGTTTAAATTGCTACCGATATTTTGAAATAACAGTTTAAAAATAACAGATGGCTGAGAAGTACTGGCATTCGCATGCCACAGCGCGCAGTTTGCAAATGTTATTTCAGAGACGTTATTTTATACATCATGCTGCTGTCGCTTATGCACATTAACTGCTGCTGCTATTTTCTGAATAACAGTTTAAAAGCAGTCAGCAAGAACCTTTTTACTACGTCGTATTCCTTATCTGTTATTTTTAAACAGAAATAACAGTCTGTTAATGCTATTTACAAATAACAGTTATAAAATAACAGGTTGTTAAATAGCAACTCATCTCTAATAGTGATGGTAAAAGCTGTTATTCTTTAATAACAGGTTTAAATTGCTACCGATATTTTGAAATAACAGTCTAAAAATAACAGATCGCTGAGAAGTACTGGCATTCGCATACCACATCGCGCAGTTTGGAAATGTTATTTCAGAGACGTTATTTTATACATCATGCTGCTGGCGTTTATGCAATGACAATATTTAAACACATAAGTCTACGCGGTTGCGTTGCGATTTCATTAACTGCTGCTGCTATTTTCTGAATAGCAGTTTAACAGCAGTCAGAAAGAACATTTTTACTACGTCGTATTCCTTATCTGTTATTTTCGAACAGAAATAACAGTCTGTTAATGCTATTTACAAACAACAGTTATAAAATAACGTTGTTAAATAGCAACTTATCTCTAATAGTGATGGGTAAAAGCTGTTATTCTTTAATAACAGGTTTAAACTGCTACCGATATTTTGAAATAACAGTTTAAAAATAACAGATCGCTGTGAAGTACTGGCATTCGCATATCACAGCGCGCAGTTTGCGAATGTTATTTCAAAGACGTTATTTTATGCATCATGCTGCTGCCGCTTATGCACATTAACTGCTGCTGCTGTTTTCTGAATAACAGTTTAACAGCAGTCAGCAAGAACATCTTTACTGCGTCGTATTCCTTATTTGTTATTTTTGAACAGATATAACAGTTTGGTAATGCTATGTACAAATAACAGTTATAAAATAACAGGTTGTTAAATAGCAACTCGTCTCTAATTGTGATGGGTAAAAGCTTTTAATAACAGGTTTAAACTGCTACCGATATTTTGAAATAACAGTTTAAAAATAACAGATCGCTGAGAAGTTCTGGCATACGCATATCGCAGCGCGCAGTTTGCAAATGTTATTTCAAAGACGTTATTTTATACGTCATGCTGCTGCCGCTTATGCAATCACAATATTTAAACACATAAATCTATGCGGTTGCGTTGCGATTTCATTATCTGCTGCTGCTGTTTTCTGAATAACAGTTTAAAAGCAGTCAGCAAGAACATTTTTACTACGTCACATTAGAAAACATCCCCTACGGGACACATCGTTATTTTGCACCAGCCAAGAGAATCGGGGATTAATAATTTGCTTGTTTACAGTTGTGAGTCCAACAAACAAGCAGCTGTTTGGCGACCTCTATTTTCCCCTATATGCTCGAAGGCTTGTACAAAAACATTAAGTTGCATTATACAAAACTGTATTCACTATTAGAAGAACTGTTTGAGACTGCTATTAACCGGTAGATGGCGCGTTCGCGTTATGGTTTAAGCTAAGAGTATTAAAGTAAGAAGATACCTACTTTACGTTTATACCTGATGTTGCTTTTGAATTTAAAGAAAACCTTAATTTTATACCACCCAGCATGTAAAAATTAACGGGAAAAATTCAGGTTTGGGAACAAATAAAAAATAGAAAAAAAAAAGAGAACCTGAACGATTTTCACATATTTTAAATAAAGCTAGAAATTCAATTTCACATAATAAAACCTTATTATTAATAATATCATTAAATTATATTCTGAAACTCGCACAGTGCAGATTCAGTACTTTTGTTTTTAGTAAAACCATGCTGAGACATAGAAAGGAAATTGTTTTGATAAAAAACGTAGTTAATTGTTCTTTTATTCATAAACTTTAGAATATTTGCAAAGGAGACTTATTGCTCTGATGTAATTGGCATAATCATTTGCATGCCATTTTTAAATTTTTAATTTTAATATTTAACTTTCTTCATAATACTCCCTACAATTACGTTTGTGGTTCATTTCATCTCTATTAGATTCAGATAAAAAAAAGTCTAAAAAACATCTTAAAATACATACTCTTCAACGTTACACGTTACAGTAATGTTATGAGATAGGAGAGAAAAAACTATATATAATAGTTTAAATGGATAACGTTTGTCATATTCGGTCCTAGACTCTTTAAGCTTTAATAAAGTTTTCACTTAAACAGTCTTGAATAAGTAGGTCTACAATTTTTAGTGTTAGATTTCAGCACATCCTCCTGTGGGCCGGATTTCACAAGATCGTAACTTTAGCCATCAATAATAATTATTGGTCAAGTAATTATATTATGTGTAAGCTTAAAATGCTCAAAAGAATATTTCAATTTGCCTTTTATATCATATTTGCTAAACATATCCTCAGATTCTCCGGTTTGAAATATAAAAATAATGTAGATTTCTAACAGAAGTACAGATGAAACCCTTTTTTAAAAGTAGTAAAATAGATACAGCAATATCTACATTCAGTTAATAAAAACTTATCATTGGAATGTTGAACATGAATATTTTAATAAAATAATGAAGTTTAAGGATAAAAATAATGTGAGGGTAAATATTTTACACCATGGTGAAATTCTATACTACACTGATTATTTATAAACTACCATTCCCTATTATAATATTCTATGGCATTTCGTAGTAACAACAACTGTCAATATAATCAACAAATGTCAACCGCCATATTTCAAATTTTTTAAACATTTATTACCATTTATTCTGGTTAATATTAATATTATTAATCAACAAGAAACCACCAGTATACAAGAATGCCTTTTCTTAACATTTTCCAGTTTAATGTGCCCATAATCACCTTGCACAAAATCTGTGAGTATATTTCATATCGATGAACACTATGCCACCGGAAATCAAACAAATGTTCTCTTCATGATATTCGCTCAATACTTAACATATTGATTTTATTTTCAGTGCTCTTCAGAATATATACTGATCCACCATCAACCTCATACGCACATCAACAGAGAAAATTTTACCTGAAGCTGTACTTGTTCCTGGTTGGATGTTACCTATCGTTCTATTTCGGAAGAAAGCTGTTGAGTCGCAACAACAATAGAAATGGCAGCAATCGTGGCAACAATTAATAAAATGCAGTATTCATACGATAACTTACTCACCGATCCGATATTAACGTGATCTCTCTTGGTGTAACTGATACTGTTATTTATTACTAAATTGAAATGTGTATAAATATCTATTATATGTAAAATTTATGTTGTGTACTTGTATATCATGAAAAAATAAAATAACTTAACCCCAAAATTGGTTTAAATACATGATTTGGTTATAAATAATAGAGGTAAGTAAAAGGGCCCGTTTGCGACGTACTTGTCGTGAGTCAGCTTCTCCCAAACTTCTAGTACTGCCAGTAAATAATCAAAAGCAATGTTATTAATAATGATATAGGTGATTACCTATTTAAAATAGAGCTTAAAGTCTTGATAAAATACTAAAAGTGTACTCTTCAGGAACACGTAGATTCAAAGGCAATCTTGTATTCAAATATTAATGAGGCAGATATTTTTGCTATTGCTGCATAGTCACTAAATATCAACATTTAAACCAAGAGTCCAATTTTCTGTAAAACAAATAACGAATAACCTTACTTCTTGAGGTTGTTTTTCATATAACCGGTTAAACATTTACTGAACGAAGAACATATTGTAATTTTAAAGAAACTATTCTATTGGAACTTTAACTAGAAACGTTTAGTTTTAAACAAATATAACCTGCAAACCCCATTATTAAGAATTAATTACAGGTTCATAACACCAAATGCTAACCTTGTCCAAAGCTCATTTTGTTTATTATATGTGTAGATTAAATACTTACTTAATAATGTACATTTCCCTACTTATTCTATAAATCCACCTTTACTACTTTCTACACTTATATTTAAACAAAATAGCGTATAGAAACAAAGATTATTTATTTTTTATTTACATTTATAAACGTATATATTCTTTGGTTTTGGTGGAATCAATAGGTCAATTCTTTTCGTCTGTACTATCTGCACCAGTGCAAATGTATCTCTTTTCAACTTATATATAATCTCTCCCTATCTCCTTCTATTACTGAACTGGTGCAGATAGTGCAAACGAAAAGAATTCACCTAATAGGTTTGTTCAAAAATTTTACTTTTTGCACCAGTACAGATAATAGGAGATAGAGTGAGTCTATACATAAGTTGAAGAGAGATATTTTGCACTAGTGCAGAGAGCGCAGGATTCTTGAACATAGCTCATAATCAATAGGTTTGAGACCTATACCAGAGGCTACACACTGTTGTTCTTTCATTGATAAATAGTAGCGACCTTCGGCCATCTTTTTGGTGGTATTTTAAAGGGGAAATTTAAAACAGCATGTCTTGTTTTTCTGCTTGAACAATCACAAACAACCTACCTGGTTCACCTTTTGTACCCATAACATGTACAGAGCTACAATAATTGTTAATTATTTTATCTCCCCCGTTCCTCAATTATTAGACAAAAAAAAAATCCATTATGTCCCGCATTATTATTAGAAATCCGCAGCACTCAGGCCTGTCGGTCCATTGTACATTTATGACGTGTAGGATCCTTTAGAAGAGACCAGTGCTCTCCACAAAAGAAAGCAATTTGTTCCAAGGGATATCCCGTAGTACCTCTGGATGCAAGAATTGCCTCTCGAGGTGTCTATGGCTTGATGCTCCTAGTGGAGTGCAGCTACATAGGATATGAGTGATGGTTTCGTCCTCCACTCCACACTTTCGACAAATAGGATCATCTGTCAACCTCATTGTATGTAGATGTTTGTTCAGAGGACAGTGTCCTGTTATTAGGCCCACCATCCATTTCATTTTTACTCTAGCTAGCCCAAGCAACCACTTTACGGTAGAGGCAGCCAAGGGCCCCTTTATGTGGAGCCTCGACTGTCTCGCAGTTCTGAGTGAATCAGACTCCTTGGCAGACCGAAGGCTGGCTCAGGGCCAGGGAAGGGAATTTTCGCTCCTTCTCCCGCCAGGCGATCTGCTTCTTCATTGCCCTCCACATTACCGTGTCCGGGCACCCATATGAGTTTAACCGAGTTGCGTTCACAGAGCTCGATCAAAATATTTCAACAGTTAAGCACCACCTTGTTTGATGCAAAGGACCTCAGAGACGCCTGGCTGTCGCTGCATATGTAAATATGTGTATCTCTGCTGAGATTTTCGCTTGAGCACTGTAGTATGGCATACGCATACGCTTCTGCTAGGGTACCTGCCAAGTGGCACCGATATACGAGCCCTTGGTTTGCATCCATGTATGCCTGCGCCTGTTCCCTCCTGAGACTCGGATCCGTCTGTATACCATTCCAGACCACCAGGACTCAGGAGATGCGTTTTGTCCCATTCCCAGATGTCTCGATTGGGAAACACTACGGTATATGAGATTGTGAAACAGTAGGCGGGGAGACACCGGTCATCACCTGATTGAATCATAACCTTGTCCCTTGCCGGTAGAGCCAGACCCTTTGTGTGCCCTAGCCCTTGGCCCGTCATGTTCCACATTTCAATTTTGAACAGTCTGTTTGCTGCTTTCCTAGCTTCAACCTCCACTTCAACGTGCAGGGGAGTGAATCCAAGAATGGCCTCCATCGCAATCGTTGGAGTGGTCCTAATTGCACCTGTTATACCTGGGTATGCTAGTCTTTGAACTTGGCATAGTTGGGCACTGATTGTGGAGCGTTCTAGAGAGTGCCACCACACCAGTACGGCATATGTAATGAGGGGCTTTATTATAACAGTGTAAGCCCAGAGAGTAGTCTTTGGACTTATACCCCACTTAGACCGAAGATGCGTTTGCACATCTATAGAGATGGACACACTTTCCTCGTTTGGGCTTCCACGTGGTTCTTCCATGACAGTTTGGAGTCCAGGGTTACCCCTAGATATCTCACTGTACGGGAAAGTCACAAACATGTGCCCATAAGAGAAGGAAGCGGGAAATCGCTTATTTTTCTCCTTTTAGTGAACACCACTAGCTCTGTTCTGCCAGGGTTGTTACACCACTCCTGAACTATATTAAGAGCCCTTTGCATGAGCCCTGCAATAGTCTTTTCAAATCGGCCTCTTATCATGATAGCCAGGTCATCTGCATATGCTTGTGCATAGAAACATGCTTCGTTCAATTCGGCCAGTAGCCCGTCGAGCAGAAGGTTCCACAGTAGTGGGGACAATACCTCTCCCTGCGGACACCCCCGCCCCACCTTGGCCCTAACCATTTCATTACGAAGCGTAATTTCAATGTCGTGAATCCTCAGCATGGACAATATCCACCTATCTATGGTATGGTCCACGCCATGGACCGCAACTGCTTGACAGAGAGAATTGAAGGTAGGATTATTGAATGCTCCTTCGATATCCAGAAACACTACCAAGGCTAGTTCTTTCTGCCCTAGCGCCTTCTTAGCTCTTACAATGATCTGATGAAGGGCCGTCTTTGCAGACTTCCCAGCTTGGTATGCGTGTTGGTTGGGGTGAATTGATGATCACACCAATACCTCATCCTTTATATACCTTTCTATTAGCCTTTCTAATGGTACCACATAAGGCATTCCAGCGCTCTCTTTTCTGCTTGTTAATCAAGCTTTTATACCTTCGCTGGGTTGACTTATAAGTTTTCCAGTCGGCTGGTTCTTTTGAATGCATTGCTTTATTGAGCAACTTGCGTGTTTCTTCGCGTAGCCCACTTAGTTCTTTGTCCCGCATTAGCAACATTTAAATATGGTCACTTTAAGGTAATACAATATTATTAATTAGCATGCTCTATAATCATAAAAGGATCCCGCTCAGATCTTATGGGAAGTGGCCCCCGGTGAAATTGGCTGAATTATGTTGTAGATTTCGACTTTCTGATCATAAGCTCTCATAGGCCCAACTCGATCCTATGACTAGTTTCCAAGATACTTCTTCTTCTTCTTCTTCTTCTTTTAGCGGGGCGACGAAGGGTCGCCGCACTCAGGCCTTGTGGCCCATTGTGCAACCGCTACGAATTTATTGAATTCCCCCATTCAGGCCGGATTCTAACCCAAAGGCCAGAATCCTTCCTATAGGGGCATTCCTTATTTCCTCCAGCACCGGAAAACCAATGCCGAAGTGTTTGTTCCTCAAGTTCATAAGACTTGGGCAGGAAGTAAGGACGTGGATGGAAGTCTCCTCCTCGTCCCCGCAGAACCTGCAGTCGGGGTTGTCAACCACCCCTATAGTGTGCAGGTGTTTCTTGAAAGAGCCGTGTCCAGTCAAAAGACTTACCACGATTCTGACCTGTTTCCTGCTTAGTCGCAGGATTTGTTCTGCTCGCTTCGGCAAGGGCCCTGAGATCAGGAGCTTCACTTGCCGGAGTCCTGGGTAGGAGGCCCAGAAGTCAAAGAACTGGGACCGTGTCCAGTTCTCTACTGACTTCTTGGCACTTGATCTAGGGTAGCCGAGAGCAGGCTCCGGACCCAGTAGAGGTCTCTGAGAGCCGGCCAGAGCGTCCGCCCGCTCGTTACCCTCGATGTTACTGTGTCCAGGCACCCAGAGAAGCTTGAGCCAGTTAGATGAGCCAAGTTCACAGAGCGCCTGTTTGCAGTTTTGAATCAGTATTGACTTGGTCCGGACTGATGCAAGGGCCTTGAGGGCCGCTTGACTATCGCTACATATATATATGTGCTTGTTGGAATATTTTCTTCGGATATTCTCCTGTGCGCAGACCAAGATAGCAAAGATCTCGGTCTGGAATACCGTGGCAAATTTGCCCAGGGCATAAGAAAGTTCAGCTCTGGGCTTTTCACCGTATATCCCCGCTCCAGCACTTTCCTCAAACCTTGATCCGTCTGTAAACCAGACGATATCAGCAGGCCTGAGTATGTCCTCGAGTGGGTTCCAGTCTTCCCTTTTGGGGATGACAACCTCGAAGGGTTCCGAGAAGGAGAAGGAAGGCACCATATCATCACTCCTGGCCTCCAGAAGCGAGTGAGTCTCTATCACGTCGGAAAGGACCCTCGAGTGCCCTAATTGTTCTCCTCCGGTTTTCCACTGACCACCGCACCTCAGCCTGTAAGCCGCTTTCCGAGCCTCGGCCTCAATCACCAAGTGAAGGGGCACGAGATCCAGAAGGACCTCCAGAGCTGCTGTGGTTACGGCAGGCCACCACACAACAGAAGCGTACGTGATCATTGGTCTAACTATCACAGTATAGTACCACATTGTTACCCTGGGGTTTAACCCCCATGTTTTACCAAAGGTCCTTCTACATACCCAGAGGGTTGTAGTGGCCCTTTGTATTTGTCTGTCTATGTGATCTTTCCAGGTCAGCTTAGAGTCCAGGATGACACCCAGATACTTCACTGTCCTGGAGATTCTTAGAGTCGTATCATAAAGTACAGGTTCGATGAAACCGTCTAGCCTGCGCCTCCTAGTGAAAATTACCAGTTCTGCCTTAGAGGGGTTGACTCTAAGGCCCTGGTTGTTACACCATCTCTGTACGATCTGCAGGGCCCTTTGCAGGAGCCCGCTAACCGTATTTGGGAATTTTCCCGAGATGATTATTGCCAGGTCATCTGCGTAACCTTGAGCAAAAAGATCCTCATTCTCGAGTTCCTGGAGTAGACCATCGAGAACGAGGTTCCATAGCAGAGGGGAGAGGACGCCTCCTTGTGGGCATCCTCTCCTCACTGAGACTTTTACTGCCGTTTCTTCATTGGCAGCTATAATTTGCCTTCCCGCCAACATGGCCCTCAACCATCTAATGATGGTGTCATCGATGCCATGATAGGCAGCCGCGGCGCAGATTGAGTCGAAGGAGGTATTATCAAATGCTCCTTCGATGTCAAGAAAAGCACCGGCCGCAAGTTCTTTGTGGTGTAGCACCTTCTCGATCCTGGAAACGATCGGGTGAAGGGCTGTCTCCACTGACTTCCCGGCCTGGTAAGCGTGTTGCGACGGATGCAGAGGCACTAAGATCAGTGCCCCGTCTTTAACAAACCTTTCAACCAACCTCTCTAATGTTTTGAGCAGGAAGGATGTAAGGCTAATTGCTCTGTACGATTTGGCAGTATCGTAAGATGTGCGTCCTGCTTTTGGTATGAAAACCACTTTGACGGCTCTCCAGGGTACGGGAATATACCCCGTGGCCAGACAGGTTCTCAGCAGGTGATAAACAGGACGTATGAGGGTCTCCGATCCTTCTTGAAGAAGTGCCGGGAACACCCCATCCGGTCCTGGACTTTTGTATGGATCAAAGGTGGAAATAGCCCACTTGACTCTTTCCACTGTCACCACCTTTGAGGCCGTCCTCCAATCCGCTGCCGTAACAGCAGCCCGGGGAGACCGATGGGTTGGCATTTCCTCCGTCTCCACTACGGATTCGGGGAAATGAGTTGCTAGTAGATGCTTGAGGCACTCCTCAGTGGTAGTTGTTAGTCCACCAGAGGGAAACCTCAAGTTCTCTAGTCGTGACGGACTGTCTTTTTTGAGGTCTTTGCAAAGCCTTGCGGCTTCTGGAAGATCTTCTATACTTTCGCAGAAGTCCCTCCAGGCCGCCCTCTTGTTGCTACGAATATGGCTTTTGTAGAGGCGTTGGGACCGTTTGTGGCTGTCCCAGTCCTCTGGTAGCTGAGTCCGCATTGCCCTATTGAAGAGCCTGCGTGTCTCTTTGCGTAAATTTTGGAGCTTCCTATTCCACCAGGGAACTTTGTTCCCTACCTTTCTTCTTTTAAGAGGACAACTGCTCTCGTATGAGGCAGTTATCGCTCCATTGAGAAGCTTAGCGGAGGATTCTATTTCCTCTGTATTCCTGGGTATAATAACCCTTGTTAATTTTCTCGAGAGGGCACGCCTAGATACCAAGATACAACTTTAAATTCTTCTAAAATTCTGTATCTTGTCGAACTATTAATGGTCAAAGGAGCAATTTCTGAAAGTTTTTCAATTAAAGTTTTTTGATCATGAAGAGCATACTTTATGTAAAATGTTTTAGTCAATTTGTCAATATTTTTTAAACTTTAATTTTTTTCTACACTATTTTTATTAAAACAACAAATGTTTTTAGTGCAAGATATTATAAAGGGCTATTAGAACGTATCACAATATAAAATGTATGAAAAAAATCATGAATTCGATTTTTTTTTTATTTTATAAGAGGTCATTCTTGTACATTTCTTGACCTGTATCTCGGAAACTAGTCATAGGATCGAGTTGGGCCTCATGACAGCTTTTGATCAGAAAGTCGAAATCTACAACATATTAAAAATTTAGCCAGTTTCACGGGGGCCACTTCCTATAAGATCTGAGCTCGGTCCTTTTATATTTTACAGCTAAGATTCTGATTCCCAGTAACCGATTATTATTCAAATTCACAAGAGTATCCGATTCCAGGGATTCCATCTTTACATAAGTTGAATGTATAATCTTATTCTGTCTTCTGCTATTAAACCCTACATGAACCTACAACTACCCATAGCCAGGCCCCCACATCAAATTATGGGCCCCCGTACCAAAGTCACTGGCGGGCCCCGGGCCTAATAATTGATGAGCGGGAAAAACTTTTTTGTCAAATGCCCCCGCGCTTAATAATTGATAAGCTGGGTGGAGAAATTTGAAAAAAAAATTTGTTAAGATCTCTGGCGGGCCTCCTCTACGGGCCCCTAAAATCACCAATAGACCCCCATAGCGCCACAAGTTTGTGCTTTACAAATTTAGAATTTGGTTGAAACTTGGAAATATAAAAAAACAGCTCATACGCATTAAAAACTTATAAATATCAATATTTATTAGCCATGAACAGGATTAAATAAAGAAACATTTCATTTTTCATTAGCAATCCTTTTATTTTTTTCACATCTTTAATCAACATAGATGGCGCACCACTTGAGGTAGGGTGGTAGGGGTTCGGTTTCCACAACAAGCGGCGGTGGTGTGGTAACGTGGACGGAGATACAGGGTGTTCCTTAATGACGTGCTAATATTTCAGAGTGTGATTTCTTAGGTCATTTTATGAAGAAAAGTTCATATGAACATATGTCTGCAACGGCTTAAATTTTTTGCTACAGGTTGTTGAATTTTTTTTTAAATCATTATTTTCAAATATCTCAAAGCTTATACTTTAGATATTATTTTCAATTTTGATATGTGTTAATAGGATATAAAACCACATATTTTAGTTAGAAAAGTTATTTTATCGCTCCACTAGTAGCGTCCCAACAAACACATTTACATTGGGCCGCTGTCGGGGGAATAACCCCTTGCCGGAAAACGAAACGTTGGTACGAAGCTGGCTTCCAATGCATCTCCAGAATCAAAATGCGCCGGCAGCCACTATTTTTACGACTTAAGCGGCCCGACGTTAAATTCCGACTTAAACCCATCAAACTTAATGGTCCCCTTCCGGCAAGATGCAGTTGTTATGTACTTTTCGAAGAAGTAACGATTGACTACCAATGCTGGACTTACGTACTACCACATAATGTTTAAATAAGGTTCGCCTCCAGTGAAATGTCGTTGGTCACACAAATGATGTACAATTGGCATTACATCGGTCTATGTTTAAATAACTGAATCGTCCAGATTACTTTTGAAAGTCAGACCTGCATTGCACCATGGACCACCTAGGAAGCTCCTATAGCAGTTTATCCCTGGAGCAGGGGACATGGTTGCTTAAACAATGTTTCGACAGAATTACATATGCCATCTTTAGGTTCTCACTGATATATCAGTGAGAACCTAAAGATGGCATATGTAAAAACGTTGTTTAAGCAACCATGTCCCCTGCTCCAGGGGTAAACAGCCATATAGGAGCTTCCTAGGTAGTGCATGGTGCAATGCAGGTTTGACTTTCCAAAGTAATCTGGACGATTCAGTTATTTAAGTATAGACCGATGTAATGCCAATGTACATCAATTGCGTAACCAAAGACATTTAGCTGTTTACTCTACTGAGGTTTCTCTTTATTTGAACTGACTTAGTTCAGTAATTCTCAGTTCATGTAACGATGGTCCGTAGTAAGCAGCTACCAGCGAGAACCTACAGATGACCGATGATTCTGTCGAAATGTTGTTCAAGCAACCATGGCTCCTCTAGAAGCCTATTAGAGTCGCGAGACTAGATCCTCCATAGACAGAGACACACACACACACGTATGTATATTTATACATAACACAAATCAGCTAAAGTTAGAAATTAACTAATATTTAAAATGAAATGCCTCGTATATTTTCAAATATTTCGGAAGATTAAAATCGGAACAAAAATAAGGTGTTCATTTTGACACACTGAAAATTATATTTCTAAATTTAAAAAACTGTCATAATGTTTCTATTGTTCGGATTATTATACTCTTTTTGTTCAGTATTTAAAACAATTTTTTTTGGAAATATCTGAAAACATAGAGGGTGACCCATGCAAAAGAAATATGCTACATTTAAATTTTTTGTTTTCAACATTATAATCTGCAAACCAATCTACAATACTTGTGAATCAACCAATGCAACTAAAAATAACAAGTTAATAATAGTGCACATACAGAGGACGACATTAAAACCTTACTCATTTTTAAAATTTTTATTTTTCATCATAGCAATGTTTTCGAGACATGGAAGTTATAGGACTATAAAATTTTTGACCAGTAAATACAAAAAAAGCATTTGTCATCCGTGGTCAAATGGTTCGTTTTTTGTCATTTATTTCCACGATGAAGTTTTTTTTAATTTATTTACTGTTCATAAATTAAATAGGCCTGTAACTTCGAAACGAATTAAAATCTCACTACCACTTTTGTTTTTTAATCTTACAATTAAGTCTATGCTCCCAAAATTTGAACATAACGATATGAGACACCTGCAACTTAATTAGGCCATAAGTAACGACTCATTACCTTCAAGATAGAATTTTTCTGTTTAAAATTTTTTTGCTAGTTTAAAAATTAAGTTACCACCATATGCATATTTATATTCAAAACTTGTTTTACATATTACCCATGTACGTTAATAACCACATACATCACATAACACATACTGCTTGATTAGAATTGTCAACTGACATATTTGGGAACGTCTAAATGAAATTTTGATTAAATAAATATAACGTGGTTTTTAAATTTGCCCCTTCTAAAAAAATGAAAACCAGTACATTCCTATGAAGTCTTGACACATTATTTCTTAAGAACTGAGTCCATTAGTCCAAATTACTAAGAAAAAATTAAAATTTATTCAATACGTTAACATTCAAAATCATCAAAACGTAGTTCTCTGAACATAATAAAATACATTTCATATTCCTTCTCCTGGTCTTATTTCTGTTCTCCTTTGCTTTTAATTATCTTCTTCCTCTTCTCGATTAGCAAAAGATCGTACCAAACCTATTATGGTAGTTCCTATTTCCCATTGGATTTCCTCGTATTACAGCTGAAACAAGTTTTCTTATATAATATTTCCGGATTTATTTATTTTTTGACCTGATAGAAAACAAACCACATTTTTATTCTTCAGGACTTAAATTCTTAAAATTTAAAAAACGTGAACATGTTGTGAACATTTAAACCTAATAGGTAGTCTATATTACAGGTTCAAAGCAGTACGATTCAGAATATTTGTTTTAATGTTATGCAACAAAATTTCAGACAATTAGGAATTGTTTAATATGCATATTGTGATTTTAATATATTTTGTACCTTATACATACATTCGTACTGTCCGTGTTGTACCTTTTTATAATATTTACAATTTATATGACCTATACTTATAATATGTTACCCACATTTACTACTTTTGTATTAGTTTTGACTTACCAAATATGCATGTAATGTATAACACAATGGGTAATAAAGAATTTAATTTAATATACAATACACAAGTGTAGATCCGGCCATTGTAAAAACCGAAATAAAAAAAAACACCTCAAAAACAACACTTGGAGGGTCTAAATTAAAGTACCTTCTTGTATATTCGTGCATATTATACCCTCATTTTGGAATTTTGGTAACCAACATCTCAAAAAAATATAGGGTAATGGTCATTAATTTTCAATGGCATGATAAAAGAGTAATGTTTGAAAATTTTTCACGTGTGTTTTGTAAACATAATAAAAATTATTAATCAAATGTGGGAAAGCTACAGCAAGTAATTCTAATGTTATGTAATATATATACTCACTTGTCCATAATAAAAATAGATGTTTGTTGACTTCAGTTTTCTTTTTAATTTGAAAAACTATCTCATCTGTCTGCTGAAAATTCCAACAAATCAATCACCACTATCAACGTATAGATATAACCTGCCAAACCTAGAAAAACAGTATAATCAACACCATCTGTAGGATATATATTCCCGATGGATATTATTTGGCTTCGACATATACTGAACACAATTTGAAAACTGACTAGGTACCGCACATGATAGAAAGAAAATTAACTAAAAAGAAGTTAAGTATTAATTAGTATAGCAAACCTTCTATCAAACGGGGGGTGACGTAATGGAGCCGTGAGTCTTTTCCCTTCCTGTGTACACACGCTTGTCTCAATTTCAATTTTATCCTGCCGAAAGTGTAATTGACAGACCTTAAAATAAAAATAAATAGAAAATCATACCTAATTTCGTTTTGAAAATAAAATATAAAATTAAAATACTTATTATTAAATTAATCGAAAAATTGTAAACATAACCTTCAAGCAAATCATGGCACAATTATAATTTATTCATAAACTGAACATAACATATATTTTATAAAGCCATCAATTACTTACCTCTTCATGATAATAAAGACTATTCAATAAATAAACAAGTAAAACTTCAAAACTCGAAAAAAATAACCAATAACGCCTTGTCCACGAACTTTGTCGTTGTATTGATGACTCATTAATAGCGACAGTTGCCCGGCAATAAATGCATTGGCCCGGCACTTTGCCGGATTTGCTATGTTTACTGGGATCATGTTTGATCTTTCCCATACCCACAGAACATGGACTAGCCAATGACATCAAATAATGCGCATCAAATCCCAAAAAATATGCGATTAATTCTAGACGTTTGATTTCGATGCCAATCTGCCGTTCAAGTGCCGATTTCGGGCCAACGTTTACCATAAACGTGACTTTTTGCCACCGTTAGAAAAACGTTGTTACTTAATTGGCATTTGATGCCACCGATTCCCCATCATTTCCATCATTAAACCGCATTTCGGCCGATGCTTGTGTGTTTGCTGGGGTCCCTCATGTCCTCTTATATTTTTTACCAAAAAAGTGCTACACCACTGACATTTTTCCATGTGGATATTTTTTATGATTAGCCTGCGGTCAATTCTACATGAAGACGGTCTCTTGCATTCTTCTCGTCAGATGCACAGTTCTCGATTAAAACAATTAAATTCAAATTGAAACTAATTATTATTAATATTTATAGTGATAAATTTTGTTTTATAAAAATTATTGGAAATGGCCACCTTCACTTAATAGGCACAAAAAAAAATCCAAACTACTGAGATCGGGGATCTTGCTGGCCACTGCTGAGGTCCTACGAGACTTAATCCAATGATTAGGATAAACCATATATACAATACAATTTTACATGTAAAATTACATTTAGTAAAGTAGGTATATCACATAGTACATTTAACACAAAGAGGGAAAGGGAAAGAGCAAAGTAAATCCTATATAGGGCTCAAATTAAACTTTGAGAAATTTTAAGGTGAGCATATTTTTTACTTTTTTGAAAAAATGCAAAAATCTCCCTTATTTAAGGGTAGAAAATACTTAAAAAAGGCAGTACATAATGAATATTTTAAAAATTAAAACAACTGTTATTACTCAGATTTTAATGCGAGTCGACTAGTCATAACAATAATTCTAGCGAAAATCTTATATCGATTTTCGGGGGTGGTTTTCTATTACAAGGGGTAGGAGGGTGGTAGCTCAATTTCCCTGTAGATATGGGTTCGACTAGTCAGAACAATAATTCTAGTAAAGTCCCATGGCGATTGTATCATGTGGGTAGGACTTATGAATTTTTTCGCTTTCTGGGGTTGGTATTTTAATTATTACAAGGGGTTGGAAGGTTGTAGGACAATTGTCTAAACTCTTCCAAATACTCTAAAGAATAATATATAATCCGTAAATAATTCATACAATAAAAAATCTGAGTAATAAGTCGGTTTATTTTTTAAAATATTCATTATACACTGCCTTTTTAAAATATTTTCTACCCTTGATTTTTGCGTTTTTTCAAAAACGTAAAAGATATGCTCATCTTAAATTTTCTCAAAGTTTAATTTGAGTCCTATGGGATTTATTTTGCTCTTTCCCTTGGTCCGCTATCTACTATGCAAAAACAGGCGAATTTTGCGGTCACTCTTTTAAATTCTATTATTAAAATATTCGCCAGTAGAATAGTAGGCATTGTTGGTGAAACACAACTTTAACTCTTTTTTAAACTTTATTTCATTTTGAATGGTATGCAGATATGTAGGAAGGTTGTTATATGTTTTTATTGCCATATAGTGAGGCCCTTTTACAAATAGGATAGATCGGTGATTAGGCACACTCATACGATTGAAATATCTTGTTCTTGTGTTGACATTTAACATTCCATTGGTTAAAAAATAATGGTTATTTCTTTTACAAAGAGTGCAAGATTGTGTAAGTACAGAGAGTATACTGTCATTATTCCCAGCTTTTTGAATAGTGGTGAACAATGATCTAGATAATAGGTGTTAGATATTAATCTTATTATTATTTTTTGAAGGATGAGTAATCTGTTTGTTTCACTCGAGGAATCCCATACAATTATGGCATAATTTAAATAACTGTGTACACTTGCATAGTAGAAAAGAAGAATAGAGTGTAAGTTTAACAAGTTCTTCAACATGGATATTGCATAGTGAGCACTCTTAAGTTTACCTGCTACATTGTTTATGTGATGGTTTCAGGTAACATGGTTATCAATCTCCACACCAAGATATCTTGTATACTCGGCAACACCAGTACTCCTATTTTGCAATCTAACTAAGGGACTTGATGGATCTGTCCTACTATGCATATCTGTAACAGTTTTTGAGGGATTTAATAGTAGTCCATTTTGCACACACCAGTCATTTGCTACCTTGTTGGGCAGAGTCGCTAAGGTATTTTCATTGCCGGCTTTGACAATAAAGGAAGTATCATCAGCAAATTGACATACATCAACTCCTGTGTTATAGATTGGAAATTGTTATTGAGGTCATTAGTAAATAAAAGGAAAAGAAGAGGTGAGAGTATGCCTCCCTGTGGTACTCCATGTTTGTTTTCTAGGACATCAGATTTAACTTTGCTCTTATACACATTTCCTGCTTTACCTTTAACCCTTTCACTGCGCACGGCCTAAATGCCGTGGCTGTTGCTGTGCGCAATTATTTTGCTGCTAGCGAGTATAGTCGTCTGGAGCAGTATGGTTTGAAGTATGTTTTTTATTTCTTTTTTTCAGTTAAAAAAAAAATTTTTGTCACAATAAAGCATGTAATTTTGAAAAAAATCATAAATCATAACGTATACAAACTAAAAGAATAATTTTGATATGGTACTATGGTTAAAAAAAAAAAAATTTGCAGCACGATTGCAATCGACCGATTCCCACCCATAAACCTGAACAACGGGAGAAAATCCGGCTAGAGCTGTCAGATCCTATTTAATTTTGAACCGCGAGTTATCTCGTCTGGAGCAGTTAACCCGTTGGCGAGTATACTCGTCTTGAGCAGTGAAAGGGTTAAGTTGAATGAACTGATAACGACCTGTTAGATATGATTCTATCCACTGAAGTGCTACATCTCTGATCCCATAGTTCAGAAGTTTTTTTAGCAGAACATCGTGACTTATAATATCAAAGGCTTTAGATAGGTCGAAGTAAATGCCAATGGTCTGTAATTGTTTATCAATAGCATTCATTACTGAAGATAATGAATCAAAAAGTGCAGAGGTGGTAGATTTTCCCTGTCTAAAACCATGCTGTGTGTTGGAAATAAGTTTAAACTTGTTGACATAGGAAGTTAGTCTACTGAACATAGCCCTTCCAAATATTTTAGCAAACAGATACTGAAGACATAGGGGGCGATAATTGTTTAAATTGTCTTTTTTATGCAATGGAACACATTTTCCCTCTTTTAGTTTATCTGGAAACACACCTTCCACAAATGACTGGTCAATGATGTGTGCAAGTGGTTCAGCTATTAAATCGGTACCGTAGCCTATTACTGTATACGGTATTCCGAATGTTGACATAATTCATCCCTATGCATGGCAAGGTAAGGGATTGTGCTGGCAACTCAAAAATTTGGGTGATATTTTTTTAAACAATGGGCTGGTGGGAGAACCAAATTAAAAATATATATTTTGACTAAGGACCACCCTAATATGCACAAAATATATAATTAAAACACTTGTTTAGAAGAGATATAAAAATACATATTTTTCAGAAAAATGCAAGTAACATACACGACAACCATATAATAATGTTAGTCGAGTATACGACATATAAGAGTATAAAAAATCCATAGTGATAATCCTAATATTAAAAACTCACAGCACATTCTTATCACAACCTAAGTATTTAATTCTCTGTCATTTACTTTGGCTCTGCGATTACCTGTGGAAAATGAAAAATTATTTACAAGACATTAATCTTCAGTAAATAATATAAAGGTAAAAGTGAAATTTTCTGTTTAGTAAACTTTGAGCAATTTGAGTACTTCAAGACACTATCTAACCGTACACAACAAATATGATAGCATAATTCCTATTTTTCTTATCGGTTACCACAAACACATGAAGTTACAAATTTAAATTGTTCATATAACCCTCATTAGAAAAATATATAATAGTATAAATAATATACTCTAGACATAGAAAAGTTTCGTAATGAATATCAATTTTACTTGTATAAATAGAAAAAAAAGAAACGTTTGAATTCAGTTGTATAGTTATAGCTTTTTGAAGCACTTAAATTGATGAATGAGTGTAGCAGGACAAGAATGGCCTATCGCTCCCAGCACACATGATGTTCATCAAGGGGGGATTTAGCTTTCTGTCATGGGGGGAGGGGGGTAAATTCCCGGATGAGTACGATTTTTTAATAAATGCAGCATTAAAATTAAGCAATAAATAATTTTTTTATATCATTGTAATCCGCTCTTGATGTTCATTTTTCTCAACTTGATTGCCATGTAGCAATTTCTTAATAAGTGTGCCCAAAGTTTTATACTGTTTTTAAAATTGTTAGTATTCCTTATTGCACCTAAGCAGTTAGATATCAAAGGCTAAAATTTGATAAGATTGATAGCAATCAAAATTAAAAAAATAAACATCATCTGCGCTGGAGCCGATTGGCAATTTTTATCCTGTTTAGACTCTTTCAAAACGTACCTATATATTTATCAGTGCACCAGTTTTGTGAGGGCAAGAAGATTCATGTTTTTCAATATCTGGTAATTTACCAGTGAAGGAACACCCTCGTTCCTCATAGGCACAAAATAATTGAATGGTAGTGCAAAGTTTCTAGACAAAATTTTTACGTAGAACGTTGTGTTCTTCCAGAAGTTCCTTATCTTCTTTTATAATATTAATGGTGTGTATTATTTCATTGTTAAATGAGTTTAAATTTATCAAGAGTGCTTATCGCTTATACAACGTGATCTACCATGACATGCGAAAAATTTAACAGTAGGTTGTCCCCACCCAAAAGAGTTAATAATAATAATAATAAATGTTCTTTTTTAAGTATTAAGCACATACAATACATACCAACACTCAATAGGCCATCGACCGAGGTCCTTCAGCCTGTTTCTTAAAATTAATATAATAATTATTAACAGTTATGTTTCAATTAACATATAAATAAACGTAAAAAAAAAAAATAATAATTATTTAATTTGGGAGTTTCATTGATCAATCCTTTCCCACAGTGTTTGTACCGGGTGTGTGTAGCGGTTTCTAATTGGTCTGTTTCTTCTTATGCAGAAAGGGGAAAGTAGATCTTTGTTTGTCTGGGATTGACTAAAGTTGGCCGTTTGTTTGGACAGTCGTTCTTCTATGGGTTGTACTTGGGTCAGCTGATATAACAATGCATTTGGCGGATTGTGAAGTTGGTTATTAGGGTGTCGGATTTTTGTGATTTTTCTGATAGCTGTGGTTTCTGCAACTTTGAGGTTTTTCTTCGCAGGGTTCTTCATATTTAAAGAAAGGATACTTCCATATTCTATTATGGGTCTGCAGATCAGCTTGTAAATTTGTATTTTTGTTCTGGTATTAATACCAGTTTCACTTTTAGAGAGGCTTGTGAAATGTCGTGCTCTTGCAATTGTTAGTTTTTTAACATTTTTAATGTGCAGGTTATAATTAATTTTATTGTCGATTGTTATTCCTAGGTACTTAACATTGTTCTTGGCTTGAAGGGTGTGATTATCTATGTTAATAGTGGGGGTAGTTGGTATAGGGTTATGGAAGAAAATTATTAAATGGGATTTTCTAGGATTAGCCTTTAGTCTCCATTTTTTAAACCACAACACCACTAAATTCGTCAGCTCCTGTAACTTTTCTATTGTTGCTCTGATATTCTTTCCATGTGCAATTAGTGTGGTGTCGTCTGCGTATTGCAAAATATATTTATCCAGGGCAAAGTGTTGTGGGTCTTCGTGGTATATATCCGAGCAGTAGATATTGTAGAGGATTGGCGAAAGAGGTGACCCCTGTGGGATTCCTTGCTGTGGTGAAAATTCATTTGACATTTTGTGTTGTACTTTCACTTTGAGCGTTCTTTCTGTAAGCAGGTTTATAATTATATGAATTAAATATTTAGGGCAGTCGAGTCTATCCAGTTTATATATGAGCCCTAACAACCATACGCTGTCAAAAGCTTTGTTTATGTCCAGGAATATTGCTGCGGTGTTGTTTCCATTTAATCTGGATGTTTCTACATTATTTGATAATACAGCTAGTGGGTGTGTTGTTGATCGGTGATCTCTAAAACCAAATTGGTATCCAGGTATTTTATTTCCTATTGTATTTTCTAGTCTATTCTTGATGATTTTCTCTAAGTTTTTTCCAAGGACTGGTAGTAACGTTATGGGTCTATGATTGCTGGCTAATGAATGATCCAGGTTTGGTTTAGGGATGGTAATAATAATACCTGTCTTCCATTCTTTTGGAAAGAAGCTGTACTTTAAGCAGAATTCATAAATTTTGATTATGTGTTTGTGTATTTTGTCATCCAGTTGTTTTAATAAAGCTCTTTTTATGTAGTCGTGTCCAGGTGCAGAATTTTTTCCCTGGTTTAATATGTTATAATATTCTTCTTCCTCTATTATATACTCGTTTGGGTAATGTATAATTTGATTGTTTTCCTCAAAGTGTGTATTAAACCATGTTTCAATGTCTTCCTGGTGGATGTTGTCGAAATCGTCATCCTGGCTCGCTTTATACAAGTTTTCAAAATGTTCAGCAAATTTTTGAGCTTTCTCTTCGGCTGTATCAAAAGTGTGTCCATTCATTATTAAAGGTGTAGTATTTTGATTTTTGCTTTTGTACTTAGAAAGTTTTTTAATGTCATTCCAATAGTGTTTTCCTCTTTTCCGATTAATGTCTTCACATGTGGAGATCCATTTATGCTCTCTGTATTGTTGTATAAGCTGTTGTATATTTTTATTGTATTTATTAATTTCTTTTTTAAGCTCCGCGCTCCCATTATTCTTATAGTCTCTATATATTTTTCTTTTATTTTTGATCAACCTCAAAATAAAAGGTGGCAATTCCTGAGTGAAATAGCGAACTTCTTGTTTTGGAGTATTTTCTATGATGACCTTACTTAATTTATTGTTAAATTCAGAGATGTTGTCTCGACTAATATCGTGATCATTTATGCTTTCAACATATCTTGACATTATGTTGTTGACTTTACTTATGTTTGTTTTGTTAAAGTTGTATCTTTCTATTTTGGAGCTGGTGGCTGGGGTCTGCATGTCAATATCTATTTTGAAGCCGAGGTGGTCTGAGGCTAGATCTGTTATGTTTTCTACTTTATGTATGTTTCCTGTCATATTTAAGGTATGGAGTATTACATCTGGTGTGGAGTCCATAAAGAATGTGGGTGGAGTATCGTATCTCGCAAAGTTCGTGTTCCTTAAGAAGTCGTTCATCTGTTTCTTTTTTGTTTTTGTGGTGACATTAAGATCCCCCACTATGATGGCATATTTGTGTAAAGTGGCCATAGTAAAAATGTTTTCTTCAATTCTGGAATTTGGATGGATGTATGTTAGAAAAATATGCAATTTGTCATCTAAGAGTTAAAAAACTAAACAATTTAAAAAAATTACCTTATTTTTTTGTAGAAAGGCGCCGTCAATGAATTTAACCAATCTGACATAATGCGGTACAACCATATCACTATATCAGACTTGAGATTTGACACTATTGACAGCAAAGTTGGAGCGGGTAGAAGTGACTTTTTGGTGTTAATCAAATCACACTACAAAAATAGCAAAATAAATCGAAATAAATTGAAAAGACATTGACCCTATGCTAGTCAACTCTGCAAAAACAAGTAGATAGATATTTACTTAAACCCGTTAATAGTACGCCGGTGTCCTGATTGTTCAACCGAAAGCAAAAAACCTCACAACCTCACTCGCCGGCTTCAGTTTTTATGCCAATTAAGGAAATGTAAACATCTCCAATACGTTCTTTCACAAGTAAGTTCGTCGACCTATTACTGACCTAGTCAGTAACAGTAGTGTATCTGCGCAAATTTACTAATAATTTAATATACTAAATTACATCGGAATACTCTAAAATTTTGCAGGCGCTTTCCCACATTGAAAACTAGTACACCATTTTATTTTCCGCATATCACGTTGTATGCCTAGCAACCGGTAAACAAGTCAAACGTATTTATGTGGTGGTTATAACGAGAATAACAAACTTGTGAAAGATTGAAATTATTGCCTTTGCAATTGAAACTCACACATTATTCGTTTTTCATAATTTGATTAGTTTTCAAGTGTGTTAGTATAATGCATACTACACCGCAAAAAGCCGCCCAAGCAATTGCTTTAATCGAAAATGGACTTAGCTAGCGAGCTGTTGCTCGAGAACTGGAGTGTGCCAACGTTATGAGGAAACTGGATCCTTCCACAGGCGACCTGGAACAGGCAGAAAGCGGTTTACAATGCCTCGTGATGACCATTTTATTGTGTCAACAACATTAAGAAATCATCACCTTAATGCAGTTCAAGTGCAACAACAGCTCCGTGAAGTAGGAGAGGTGGCTATTAGTCAGTAGACAGTAAGACAAATACTGCAGGAAAGTAACCACTAAAACTCCTAAGATTGGTCCAAAACTTACCCCAGCTCATCTTCAAGCACGCCTGCATTTTGCACGTATCATCTGAATTGGACATTGGAACAGTGGGGGTCTGTTCTGTTCTCAGATGAGACCAGAATAGGCCTCTATGGTAGCAACCGGAGAAGAAAAGTGTACCGGACACCAAGAAAGCGATTTGCAGAATGCTGCATTGAAGAGCGGATTCCTTATGGAGGTGGTTTCAGCATGATCTGGGGTGCAACTTCTATGGGAGTATGAAACAACCCTGCTTTCATCCGTAGGAGCGATCGTGGTTACGGGAGAGGAGGTTTAACGGGTGCTAGGTACATCGAGGAGATTTTAGCAGTTCATGTGGTACCTTATGTCGACTACATTGGAGACGAACTTATTTTTATGGAGTGGCCAGCATACAGTTCCGATCTAAACTCGATGGAACATTTATGGGATGAGCTAAATCGGAGAATTCGAGCTAGACTTCGTGCCCCATCCCAGAGCTTATTGTTGCAGTGGAAGAAGAATGGCCTAATATCTCATAAAAAACAATAGCCAACTTGATTAGATCTATGATTAATCGTGTGAGAGATGTTATTAAGGGAACCATACTTCTTGTAGTAATAAAAAAGTTAATTTGTTTCATGCTTTTAATTTCACTATGTTAAGTCTAAGAAGCCAAAATAAATTTTAATAAACTTAAATTCATATTTTAAACCATATTAAATTGTCTCTCAAAGTAAATATATATATTTTTTGATCTGATGAATAGTTTCTAAAAAAAATATAGTTAAAAACGAAAGTTTACCGTGGGCCGATTTCTATGCAAGTGTAGTATCAAATTTTTTTTCGTTGTAAGAGAGATAGGAAATCTGGATGTAGAAGTGCCTCCTGCAGAAAAAAAGACTATGGCGGTAGTGCCATTTATGTCACAACAAACTTTTGATATCCAATGAATTAGTGGTTAACGAACAGTTCAATTTAGAAAAAGTGTTTGAATGTTCGGGGGTAAAATTAAATATTAATAAAATAGACCATCACATTATATGTATATATCGTTCTCCAAACTCTGATGTTAGGGACTTTCTAGCTTTATTAAATGAATGTCTCAGTCTCATGCACAACAAATACAAATTTAAACAACTTATAGTGTGCGGTGATTTTAATATAGGCTATTTAAGTAACTCAAAAGACCGTAATGAACTAGTTGATATATTAAATTCTCTCTAACCAACTACAACTTATCACGAACTTACAAGAATAACATCCATTTCGGAAACAGCTATAGACTATATGTGTACTAACATAGAGGGTCATCCCCAGCACTAGTACAGGGAACTGTGGACTGAATCCGAGAGCACTTCCGGACCACGCAGAGCACTCTCATCATATTTCCAATACTAAGCAAAGTGTCTTAAATATTAGTAAATCATTACCATTGCATATTCATTCTTAATAAATAGAAACTTATTTAATTAGGATATTTTTATCTTTTCCAAATTTACTTAAACACATGCAAACCTTAATTACATTACCAAAAGTAATAGCTAGAAATTTTGCTGGTGGCAGAAATTTTTATATGATCTTATTGTGTACCTGAAGTTGAAAAGTGTAAAGATATAATAAAAAGCTGGAAAAACCATTTCAGTCATTACGGCGCTGCTGATTTTTTAATTAACAGCTAATTAAAACTGCAATAAAAAAAATGCTCCTATATGATTTTATTGTGTCAGCCACTTGTTTTAAACATTGCTTGTCAATATGACATTGATATAAATGCAGTTGGCTGAAATCTACGTGTCTGCGTTTTTTTGTAATTTAATTTTTTTTATTAATTTATGATATACTAAAATATAAATGATTTTATTGCCGTTTATTTTATATCAAAAGTTTCACAAAGCGATAAGAAACTATAAAACAAATTTCAGTCACCTGGTGTGCTGCTGAGTTTAAAGGGGGTGAATTTTCAAAAATGGGGTATTGTTTTACTGTGTCAGCTACTTTGCAGGAAGTTTTGTTTGTTTGTAAAGAACATAAAAAAATAGTGGCTGAAATCTGCTATGCTGATTTTTATTGGCTGACGTTTTTTAATAATTACACACGTTATCCCATGTTTTTTGACATGCTGACAGGCCTCCCACATCAAATCCTCTTCTCCGGTACCAAATTCACTGGCGGCCCCCCGCGCTTAATAATTCATGAGCGGTGGGGGGAGAAATTTTTGTCAAGATCTTTGGCGAGCCTCCGCTACAGGCCCTCGGAAACCAACATCTCTTTCGGGCCCCAGCGCTTCATAATTGATGAGCGAGGGGGAGAAATATGAAAAAAAATTTCTGGCGGACCCCCACTACGGGCCCCTCGGAAGCCCGGGCCACTAAACTCAGTATCCAATAGCCCCCCCCCCCCCCCCCCCTAATACGGAGGCCCTGCATGCTAAAACCGATTCTGATCTTAAAAAAAATCTACTGCATCACTTTTTGTCTACCACTTCTTTTATCCCCTAGAAAGAGCAAAAAATGATCTTGTTCTAAGGTTCAGATCTAACTTTTCTGAAGTATTTTGAGGAGCTCAAGTTAATTTTGGACAAAAAAATGTTCTATCGTGCCAATTACTCTCTACAACCTCCTTTTATCTCCTCCTGGCAGATGGAAACTGATATGATAGAATTTTTTCTTGCCCAAAATCAGGTGGCGGCTCGCGCCTCCCCAATTTTTTATCAAGGCCTTGACTTAAACAACGTATATCAAAATCATCACTACTCCACCTTTTGCAGAACAAAATCCCCCACTGATTGGACTATTTTCTTGCTTGCTGAACAATTTTATAGCAATGACTGAAACAATAAAATAATATAGGAGCGTTTTTTTTTTTTTTTGCAAATTTGAAATTCATTTATTTAAAAAATCGGCAGCAACCAAGCTCGGTTATATCCATTACTTATTAACTATATAATTAACATTTAAATTACATAAAACAGGAACTCCGATATATTTGTATGAATTGTTGACTAAATGCTCAGACATTCACAACGTCAATATACGAAACAATAAATATAACATTCCACAACACTATACAAATAAGTTCGAGGGCAAATTCATATACGTGGCTGCTATAGTACTTAACGAAAACTTTCAGCATCTCAGTTTAAGTGAATTCCAGTTTAAAAGTAAAATAAAAGAGGTTTTGTTTAATACGCAATTAGGAAGTTTCCATTTTTCTCATTTTCTCATAATAAATAGTAAAAATCTAAAAAATATCTGTAATTTTTTAAAAATTATCTCTATAAATAAAAAAGTTATGGTCCTTCCAAGTTTAAAATGCCGCGATCATCTGGGCTGAGGCTCGATTACGGCACAGTACATGATTCCGTCAACAGCGAGCGGGTGCGGGCGCGGGCGCGGGCACCTTTATACTCGCTGGCAGACACCGGCAGTTTATAGCCAGGGTAGCGACAGTTTTCGTGAAATCATTTGCATAAAGCTAGATTTTTCCCATGATAGCTTAGACAGTATCAATGATGAAGGTGCAATTCTACCAATCTATAAGTACCGCAAAAATGAGTAAAAAATTAAATAACATGTTGCAAAAAGAGATATCGATTTTCTGAAATGTCACAAAATGAATGTCACTTTTGATTCGTTCGTGCCGAGCCGAATTTTCAAATTTTGCCGTGCAATTTACGATCAGGTTTATTTGGAAGACTTCCTCTTTACGTCGCAACATCATACGGACGTCCCAATGGTGTTTTTCGAAAAATGCCAAGACTGCATGTTTTAGCAATTTTTTTGGGTCCCAAATGCAAGCTGTTTTAAGAGGGGGCGGGATTTTTTTTTCGGTAAATTTTCTCCTTTTTGTCACCGTAATTAATTGGTAAATAACTGAAATCGATCGCATATATGATGTTCACTTAATATCATGTACTACTTTGACGCTCCGTTAATCTTGGCCCTTTGAAACAAAGGTTTCTGAGAAAAATTAATTTTTTAAAATTTACATACACTCTATAAGAAAACGTGTAATTTCCTACATTTCCTCGAATATCTCGATAATTATCGTTTTTTTCGAAAAATTTGTAGACAGCTTATGTAAAGAGAATTGATTGACCTTTCCGATATTATTTTTTCTCTAACATAAAAAGTATTAACGATGAAAGTGCAAGTCTAACGAAACATTTAGTGCTGAAAAAATGAGTAGAAAATTAAACGTGTTATAAAAAGTTGTATAAACGTATATGTAAATATATATCTACAAGATTGAAATTTTACACACTCACAGATGACATAAAAACATACCGGAAAATAATATTCTACCGCGTCGGAAGCGTTGTCATGTCAGGTCTACCACTCACGCAAAGTATGGAAAAACAAACAGTTTTACTTATATCTACAAAGCTGAAATTTTTTTGTGGAAAACAGACAGACAGACAGACAGACACTTTATTCATGTGAGACCAAATACAATGTATACACTTGTCAAAAAACAATAAAACAATAGTATTACAAATATTGAGGAAATATAAAATTTTAAATACCTATTAAAAAATACAAAATACATTATATACAAAAAACATTAATTTTAAAATAAAAATATCTACAGACTTGGCCAGTTTTAAGTGGTATGCAGAAAATAGTCAATAAATTCTTGGACTTTGTAAAAAACCTGCACTTTCAGAAAACTTTTAATTTTATTAATAAATTGTTTATGATTCAAATTCCTCCATTCGTATGGTAGAAGATTATATAATTGTACAGATTTATACCTGTAACTATTAATATTTTTCGATAAACGGAAATATGGAGCCATTATAGGTTTGCGTCTGGTGTTATAACTAGTTTGAGTATGGTATTCACTAAGATGGTTTTGTGCATAGATAATACATTCAAATATGTACTGGTTGGTGGAAGTAAGTATACCTAAATTTTTGAATAAGGGTCTACAGTAGGGTGGGCTGAAAAACACGAAAATTTGAATTTACAGATGGCCCACTTACTAACTTATTACTATGTATCTAAAACTAATTCGGGTAGGGTTTTATACAGAAAACCTTATTTTCGTCGAATTCTACGTTTTAGTGACAAATTTCTAATTTCCCTGGAACTGAAAAATATTTTATTCGAAAAACTTTTGCTACACGCATTTAGGCATTAATAAAGAGTCAAACAAAATTTCAAATGTCAATTTAAAAAATGTTAAAAATCGAAAAATTGGCCCTTTCTTTCATTTTCAAGGCCCTGGTGGGCCAGCTAGATATTCACCGATTTGGCTAAAAATCTACCCGAATTAGTTTTAGATACATAGTTATAAGTTAGTAAGTGGGCCATCTGTAAATCCAAATTTTCGTATTTTTCAGCCCACCCTAGTCTACAGGTATCATTATATTTAGAATTTGTGATGATTCTTACTGCTCGTTTTTGTAATTTTAGTATTTTAGAGGCATGTGAAGATCCTCCCCAAAGTAAGATACCATAGCACATTATGCTATGAAAAAGAGCATGATATGCCATTAAGATTACACTTTGATCAACCAAATTGTTAAGATTTTTTAATAGGAAGATGCAACTTGACAGTTTTTTGGACAGGCAATCTATATGAGCCTCCCAGGTTAGCTTACTATCAAAAATGAGATCAAGGCGTTTTACTGGATTATTACTTTCGATGCAAATATGAGAGTTTAAGTTAAAAATGAGTGTTTGAGTTTTATCTTCATTTAATTTTAATTTAATATTGTTAAAATAACCTTTAGCTTGTAATTGCATTTCTTCTGATACACTAATAAGATGTTTTAAATTTCTATCTACTGAGAGTAAGGTGGTATCATCAGCATATTCAACATTTTTGCAACAAAGATTTGTCGATATGTCATTTATATATATTATGAACAAGACTGGTCCTACGATGGATCCCTGGGGAACTCCATGCTTCAGAGGCTTTAGCGAGGACTTAGTAGTACTATACCTGACACACTGGTACCTGTTCATAATATAACTTTTAATAAAAGTTAGAGGAGGCCCTCTGATACCATAACTTTCTAATTTTATTAATAGTATTTCAGCAGAAACGCAGTCAAAGGCCTTGGATAGATCCAAATATGACATCATGATCATATTTCCATTTTCAAACTCATCTGTAATAAAAGTTATAATGTCCGTTAAGGCTTTAATAGTAGACTTTCCTCCTCTATAACCATAGTGATTACAATTTAGCAAATTATTACTTTCTAAATAATGTATCAATCTAACTTTATATGCCATCTCTAACAATTTCGATAGGATAGGAACTGTTGAGATTGGCCTGTAGTTGTTTTCAAGATTTTTTTATCTCCATTTTTAAATATGGGAGTTACCTTAGAATTTTTAAGACAATCAGGAAATAATCCTTTTTCAAAACACATGTTAATTAGATGGGTAATCTGTGGTATGAGTTCCTCTTTAGCTATTTTAATCATGTCACTATTAGATTACTAACTTCCAGTTCAGAAACTGGCTCCAGGTAAAAAGAAAATAAAACTTTACTGTTTCTTAAGTTGTTAAGGTAATCTATATTGTTATCGTCAAGAGTATTTAAAATTTCACTAGAAATATTAACAAAGAAACTATTTAGATCTTCAACAGATATTTCAAGACAAGTTTCTTTCCTTTTATTTTGATTTATAATAGACCATGCAACCTTTTGTTTATTGGAAGCATTTGCAATAAGGGTAGTGTTGTGATTTATAGTTTCAGATTTTAGTGCTTTTTTATATTCTCTTTTAAGTTTATTATAAGATTCTTTGAAGCTAGAGTTAAACTTGCTAAAATCATGCAACATTATAAGATTATTTCTCATTGATCTAATTTGTTCACTGTACTTAATTTTATTGTGTTTTATTTTACTCTGTTTGAGAGGAAAAGCAGTATCAAAAGATTGGATAAATAGTTTATTTAATAAGACATCTAAAAAAACCGCTGCCCGGAATCACTTCTTCCACATCCAGATTTTCTATCCAAGTTACTCACAACGAAAAAATTTTGTACGTGGGAATAATTGTTTATGAAACATTAATAATATAATATTTGAAATCGTCTACCCCAAAAACCCATAAAACGATACCCCACATCGGTAGTGGGGTGGTGATAGGGGGTGGTAGTGGGGGTGGATGAAGTAAAAAAATATTTTAAGGTTTCTGGTTCTTGTACACACATTAAAACACCTTTTTTTTCATCACCTTTAATAAATGGGGTGGAGGTGGCTAATGCCAAATTTTTTTTTGAGACCTTAGCTTCTTTAAATACCAATTTTATGGACTCTTACCTGCTTGATTTACCTATTTACCCCAAATTTATCCCCCAACCTCTTTGACGGAACAAGATGAAAATATAATCTAGTTCTAGATCTCGTTAAAGTACATACGTGTACCAAATTTCAAGTCAATATCTCAAACGGTTCTAGAGTAAATGTGCGCACAAAAAAAGTTACAGGCAGACAGAAATTTTTTTCTCTCAAACTTAAAATCTCGACGTTTCATGACATTCTAATCCTACTTGAACAATAAAAATTTAAAAATTTTTTTTTGTAGTTACTATACTTCCACTGGATGTGGAAGTAATACAGTCTACTTATTGTCTCATGTTACTAAAGACTCGGTAGACGTAATGGAATGCAAGCGCGTAACTGCGGCCGTTGCGCTCCGGGTTTTTGGAGTTCACGGAGAAGTTTTGCATATTACGCCGCTGAATATTAATCTAATCTAAAGCTGATTTTTTCTCTACAAGCATTTTGTGCACTATTTCGATTAAAAATCACATTCTACCTCCACTGAAAGGTGGCTAAATCTTTGGTAGACGTTGCCAAAATGGCAATACATAGTCAAATCATGATAATTATATTCTTCATTAATATTAAAGAACAGACAGTTTTCTTATAGATGTGTTAATAATCACTTTTATTTACTTTTTAATATTGCTGGTGGTCGAGCTACAGACGATTTTGTAGTAGCACCAATGACTAATGCAGACAAAAAAAAAATGGTTGCATATGTTACTGAGAAATGATGCACAGTTTGTGATAATCGTTTTTGATACTTATTCCTCTCCTTCGAAAAACTGAAATCCATCGACACGATATTAGGACTAGATTAATAATTATATCTAAGTATGGTTTTTTTTTTATATGTACATCTTGTAACTGACTTATTAAACACTAAGGTGTGTAAAATTGATCAATAAAGTGATTCTATTCCATTAATTGCTATTTAAGCATATTTCTCTAAAGTTCTATGTGTAATTTGGCTAACCCGTAACAAATAAATAAATAAAATACTGTGCACCTAACAGGCAATCGTGACATATGGCGTGATGCTGTCAGACATACAAGCAGTAAATGGAGGCCAACTAAAACTACGCATGGATCATAGAAACTCTGGCAAAACATTGTGAATAAGAAGTACTTTGGATGCGTCTGTTCTAGCATTCCCGTTATTGTAAGATAGTTATATAGATTGAAATTCTATACTTATGACAGATTTCTTCCTCCTTGGTATAATTATTTTGATTTTAATCTTTATTTGGTCCTTTAGCTTTATTTTCTGTTGGTCCTTTTTAAAAGCAATTTTAAAATGAAATGGAACTCCCATTTGTACTGATGAATTATTGTTTCAATCATAACATGATTATTTTATTAAAATAATGAAGTTTAAGGACAAAAATAAATATTTTAAATCAAAAGGTGAACTCCACCCTACACTAATTATTTATATCTACTCTATAATTATTATAATATTCTATGGTACTTCATAGTAACTTCAGTTGTCAATATAATCAACGAAACTTGACTGACATATTTCAAAACTATTTTGCATTGTATACATACAGCTTACTTCGGCTAAAATATTCCTTGACAAGAGACCCATCTGTTACAAGAATGCCTGCGCCTAACGTTTACCAGTTTAATCTACCCCTGATCCTCTTGATTAAATACAGTGAGCATATTTCTTATTAACACGCTATAACACCCAAAATTAAACAAAATTTCAGATTTACCTCATGATATTCACTTTAAAACTAACATATTGATTTTATTTTCAGTATTCTTCAGTGTATATTTTGATTCGCCATCATCTGCGTACGATGAAGAATTGAAAAGTTCTTGGTACAACGTGTACTTGATCCTGGTTGGATTTTACATTGCAGGCTATTACAAAGTAATCGCAATGGATCGCGAGAATGAATAATATGCAGTATTCATACGATAACTTACACACCAATCCGATATTAACGTGATCTCTCTTGGTGTACCTGCTGTTATTTATTTGTTAAACTGAAATGTCTATAAATGTTACATGTGAAATTTATGTTTTGTAGTTGAATATTATAAATAAAATGATTTGACCAACATTTCTTTAAATACCTGCATGATTTACCTAAAAATAATAGAGGTGCGTAAAAAGGGCACTTTGCGGCTCACTTGCCACACGTCAGCCTCATTTAAATTACAAGTACTATCGATAAATAATCAAAGCCGCGTTATTAATAACGTGTAAAAGGTATTAATTACAGATGCTTATTTAAGATAGGTTAAACTCTTGGTAAAATACAAAAAGTTTACTTTTCAAGAATATGTAAATTCAAAAGCAATTTTTTATTCAAATTTTAATAGGGTAGATATTCCTCTAATTGTTGTATAGTTACTAGATATCGATAACTAAATCAAGAGTCTAATTTTCTGTTCAATTCACTATAAAAAACAAATAACGAACAACCTGAATTTTTTAGGTTATGTTGCCTGTTTTGTGTTCCCATAACAAAGGTTAATTGACCTTAACTAGCTGTCTATTTTTTAACAAATAAGCAACATTTAAAATTTAAAAGTCTCTTCTATAAATCTACCTTCACTTTTCACATTTATTTAAATAAAATTGTACAATCCCACTAAAACTAAAACTGGTCCGGTTTGCCATGACTGCTATGCAGGGACGTAATCAGCTTTGGAGGTCCCCGGGCAAAGTAAATCTTCCGGGCCCCCTTATTTTGGAAAGGATTATCGTTTTTATACGATAAATTCAGCTGCTACACATTATAAACTACTGAAAGCATGTTATCGTATCAAAAAACACGATGATTTTGAATGATAAATTGATTGATAAATTTAGTGAAAAACACGATAATTCCGATGAACATAACAATTATTAAAATTTATTACACAAAAAATGAACGTCCTAAAAACAAATAAAAATCCTGACAGGGGCCCTTCAGGATTTTTAATTTTTTTGTAGGCCCGGGCGGGGCCCCTTATAGGGCCGGGCCCCGGACAAATGACCCGAGAAAACCGGTCTGAGTACGGTCCTGCTGCTATGAGTTAATCATGAGTTTGTGCTTTTACTTTGGAAGGAAATGTAAAGACAGACGTAACTATATCAGGGCAAACCGGGGCTGCGGGAGACCAAGGGCCCCAGCGGCGCCTAGGTGAGGCAGGGTACTAGGATTAAGTATGAAAAAAATATAGAATAGTGGGGCCCCCCAACAATTTTTTGCCCTGGGGCCTCACGACGTCTAGTTACGCCACTGAATGTAAAATAACCATATAGACATATAGATTCGGCAAATGTAGTTCTATATTATAAACGAGAGCAAGAAAGAAAACAGATAAATTAGCAAAGGAAAGAACGTACCTATCTATTCCCTCTACACATAGACGGTTAGAAGCGATAGTTACTGATACCCCATGTTGACGCACAAGGTGATAAAAATAAGTCTTCACGAAATGTGAAACCTGCTGAGAGCAGTACATCCGTCTTTCTTTTCCTAATTTCTTTGTTTTCTTTCTTGCTCTCATTTATCACAGGATATACATCTGTTTAAGTTTTAATTGCTTTTTTACTCTTATTATTACTAAGAAAAGGAAACAAAACAAGTAATACAAAAATATTTATTACAGCAAATGACATTTTATTCACCCCACCCACTCACATAACTTTTCAAGGAGCAATGACGACGAGCTGTGACCATTTGTATCCCGATCAGGAGGGAGAGTCCCCCTTTTGATGGAGCTGTGTCCCCCAAAAAAATTCACATTTCTCCTCCTCCCCGCTCATCAATAATGAGAACTGCAATTTTTTTTTTCATTCTACCCCGGCCCAGTTCATCAATTATTAAATCTGAGATTTTTTTTCATATGTCCCCCATTAGCAATTTTCAAATAGGGTCACTTTATCTAAGGTGTGATTATTTTTTAAATAATAATTTACGTCAATGATTCTCTATTTTATTGCGCCAGGCATCTTTGAAGACATTAGGGCCATTGCGTGTGACACAATTCAGTGCCTTAGTTTATTGACAATATATTAACTTACCATATGAGTCCGAAAGGACCTTTTCTAACCCTTATTAGTACCCTGAGAAATCCGTACATAAAATTAGATATTTCACAATTTTAAAGGAAATTTTTGTATCTTACTGTGAATATCTCGTAAAATACTCATTTTAGCGGAAAATGTCAACACACAAAGTAACACCAATCAAATTGAGACTTCTGAATGTCTTAAAACTTGCCAATCTGAACGTTGAAACATGATGGGAATGAATTTTTTTTGTGTTTTCAATTTCACGTTTCTCTTCATCTCTATGTGTGTTCATTTTTCGTGACCCAGGTATGTATCTTGCCTAGATCGAGCGTGATGCTGTCTCATTTACTTAACGACCTTTTATTATCCCAATAAATGATTAAAGATCCTACAGAGTCTCAAATGATTCACACTCCCTATTTGACTTAATTATTGTTAATAATGAGTTATCCATTAAAGAGGCGGGTGTTATCGAGTGTAGCCTTTCAGATCATCTAATTTTTTGTAGCATAAATATGATCAAGAATTCAATTTCTCCAATAGTAAAAACTTTTAGGGACTACAGTAATTCTGATCTAGATAGCTTCAAGCAGGATGCACGACAAATTGACTGGAATTATATTTACATGATCATGATACCGAATATAAACGATAAGGTTCAATTCTTTAACAATTTCTTAGAAAATTTATTTGACTTGCATGCTCCATACATAACAGTAGTGTGCAAAAGCCGTAAACATAATAACCCTTGGTTCACTCCTACCTTGAAAAAAATATCAAACTTAAGAAAAGGCTACATTTAAAAAAAACAAAAAATTCATTACATAGGAGTGTTTATTGTGATCTCAGCAATTATTACAACTTTGCACTTAAGGAAGAAAAGAAGATATTTTACAATACTACTATTAGAAATAATGCGCAGAATCAAAAAAAACTTTGGGTCAACCTAAAAAGCTGGGGAATAGGATGTAAGCCTAGCTATTCAGAAGTACCAAAACACCCGAACGATGCCAATATATTTAATGAGTGTTTTGTTAGCCTAGGTCCCACTGGTCTTATAAGTGATACTAATCACCTTAGAACATATAAATCCTCCCAACTCAAGTTTTCACTTTCAGCCCGTTAGTGTTAAAGATATTCAATCATTATTATATAGACAAAAAAAAAACTGCAGGGGTGTTGATAATATCTCGGCAAAGATGTTACAAATCTCTAATGATGTTTCATCGAAACCAGTCACACATATAATAAATTATTCCTATGAAACAAGTATTGTTCCAGAGCTGTGGAAAACCTCTATAAGTCACCCAGTGCCTAAAGTTGCTTCCCCCAAAGAAGTGAATGATTATAGAAACATTAGTCTACTTTGCATACCACTAAAGTTAGTCGAGGGCAGGGGCAGACAGACAACAGTTTAGCGGCACTGGATCTTAGAACTCGCAGGCCACTTAATTATTACTTTATTAGCCGGTCATCTTGCCAAGCAGCAGGTGCCAGCGGTGCACTATTGGAGTGGGCCACCGGGATTCATCCCGGTGTCCTGGTGGGCCAGTCCGCCCCTGGACGAGGGTGCTCTTTACAAGCAGCTAATAGAGTACTTAGATACATATGAAATACTGCCTCCTCTTCAGTCAGGTCTTCGCAAAAACCTTAGCACTACCACTTCATTATTACAAGTTACAGACGAATTTCTTGGAGCTCGAGATTCTAACCCTAATAGCACACGATGTCCGCCGGACGTCCCTTTTATGTCCATTTAATGTACTGACGTCCATGGACATAAATGGGACGCCTACCGGACGTTTATCATTGGATTTACTTTGAAATTGTACGGAATGGACGTCCTCTGTATGTCTATTTTATGTACGGGAAGTATGTACATTTTATGTCCATATAGGGACAGGAAATGGACGTCCTTTTCGTGTCCGTTGATTTAAATATTATATTTTTGCAATAAATGATAATATCTCCATACCGCTTTCTCTCCAACACGTTTCCGAAATATGTATACCAGCGAATAGCACACTTAACGTCCAACATATGTGCCGCAACGGACGTCCTTCTGCAAGTATGCATATTTTAGGTCCCTATAGGGACAGCAGTAGGACGTCTATTTAATATAAAAACAAAAAAAACGTTAACAAAACTGGTTTTTCAATTTTACAATGTTTTTGTTTACATTTGATCGTTATTTCTGTAAAATTTGTAGTTTATTTTTTATAGTAATTTGTAATTTATCATTAATAATTTAATTTCAATCTTTTTTGTAAATTATTAATGATATTATTTGATACTAAATATTTATTAAACATTCAAATAAGTACCTTCTATATTTTGAAATAAATAGTTATATTAGTCAACTGTACAGTCTTTAAGTAAATACTAATAAGCCAAGTTGGTGGCCGAGTGAGAGAACATCGAGTTACAAGTCACGAGATCGACGGTTCGATCCCTGCTCATTCCGGTTTTTTTTTCTAAATAATTAGAATGTACAAATATTGTCCCAAGTTGTGACATTTGCACGTCCCTCGGCTGCCCGTCGGATGTACTTTGGACCAAAAACGAACGTCCATCGGATGTACTGTATGTCCGTCGAGGACGTCCTTCAGATGTCCACAGGACAATGTTGTGCTATTAGGGAATGAAGTTGCAGTCTTGACACCGTTAGATATGTCTAAGGCATTTGACAGGGTCAATTTTGAGCTTCTCCTTAAAAAAAACCGCTGCCCAAGGAATCACTATTTCCTTTCCTTTCTATCCAAGTCACTCAAAACGAAAAAATTTTGTATGTGTAAATAATTGTTTATGGAACTTTAATAATATAATATTTGAAATCCTCTACCCCAAAAACCCATAAAACGATACCCCACATCGGTAAAGGTAAAGGGGTGGGGGTGGTGATAGGGGATGGTAGTGGGGGTGGATAAAGTAAAGAAATATTTTGACGTTTCTGGTTCTTGTACACACACTAAATCACAATTTTTTTTCATCACCTTTAATAATGGGGGGTGGTAATGGGGTGGCTAATGCCAAAATTTTTTTTGAGACCTTAGTTTCTCTTGTATATACTAAATACTAATTTTATGAACTCTTACCTGCTTGATTTACCTATTTACCCCAATTCACCCCTCAACCCTTCGACGAAACAAGATGAAAATATAATCTAGTTCTAGATCTCGTTAAAGTACATATATGTACCAAATTTCAAGTCAATATCTCAAACGGTTCCTGAGTAAACGTGCGCACAAAAAAAAGTTACAGACCGACAGACAGAAATTTTTTTTTTGCTCAAACTTAAGATCTCGACGTTTCATGACATTCTAAGCCTATTTGAACAATAAAAATTTTTTTTGTCAATACTATACTTCCACTGGATGTGGAAGTAATTAAAGATATATGGGGTTAATGATGTCCTACTTCAGTGGTTCAGAAATTGTCTGTTTCAAAGGTACCAAATAACAAAATCAAGTGATGGTAATCTATCGCAAAGTTTGGAATTACATGCTGGCGTACCACAAGGCTCAGTCTTGGGTCCCCTGCTTTTTAATTTATTCATAGCTGACCTACAATTTACCCCACATCATGCAAAATTACATTTATACGCTGATGATATGCAATTATTCATTACACTTTCCACTAACAACCACATGGCAGCAAGTTGAAAACTTGAATTTAGATCTCAATGGCATCCTCAAATGGTCTCAAAATAATGGTCTTCTTATGAACCCCAATAAAAGTAAGGTTATATTACTAGGCTCGCAAGTCAAAATAAATACTGTAAGATAACTTAATCCAAGGTCTTATCTTGGTGAGTCGCAGCTGGAAATGCAAGATATAGTAAAAAATTTGGGTATCCTATTTGATTCACAATTATCTTTTAGTAGTCAGGTGTCAAGAATATGTAGGGCATCCTACTCGAGGATGAGACATATGTATCAATTTAAGGACCTATTGCCTATATCGACTAAAATAATGCTTATTGAGTCACTAATACTATCATATATAATATTCTTTAATCTATGACTAATACTGTCATTATTTAACTATGGGGACTGTATATACAGACCCTGTCTCAATGCAACTAATAAAAGAAGACTACAAATCATGCAATACTGTTGTGTAAGGTTTGTTTGTAACGTCCCTCTTAGTAATCATATATCTCGACATTATAAAGAGAGTAAAATGCTACGATTAGATGAACGTCGGTTTCTCCATTATGCCTGTCTAATTAAGAAAATAATTTAAACTCACATACCCAGCTACTTGTATGATAAGATAGAATTCCGACAAAAAGCTCACGACAAAACAATAATATCACTATACCCAAGGACAGTACTGCAGCGTTTCAAACATCATTTTCGTATTTAGTATCATACGTGTATAATCAATTAACATCAGCCATGTTTCAGACAAGTTTTACATCGTTTAAAACGAATTTAAAAAATAAATTACTATGTAATGACTTGATCTCCATTACTTTAAACAAATTTTAGCATTGAATTTGTACGTTCTTGTTTGTACTTATGTAATTCTTTTAAATTAGTGACGTTATATGATTTTATATTTTATATAATAGATTATTTACAAAACTACTTCATGTTCTTAGGGTAAGGTTAATATATCAGTTCTCTGTATCTTATCCATTTGTATGTTTGTAGCTTGCTTGTTATATTTCATACAATAAAATATTTATTGTTATTATCTGTTGAAAATAAAGTTATATATCTACAGACTGGTGGAAGAAAAACTTATAGATTGGCCAAGTAATTATTTTTGGTGTTCACATTTTTTGAATTCTCTACCGATATTGAGGAATATGGATTAGGTAAAAAAGGAGGGCCGTGCAAAGCTACCTGGCAGCCAAAAGACAGTTGCATTACTACCCAGGCTCGAAGTTTTTCTTACCTTTGGGTTGTAATTGTATACTCCGGTTCCGCTTCTTTCGGGGGTTTTCGAGCCATCTGTGAACCAACAACTCTTCGCTCTTTGTTGGTTAGCGCTGGTCATGGCAGACATCACATTTGAAAGCATTTCCTGGCTGTTACGACTATCTATGTCATCTGACAGCCTGTTGTGTTCGATGATGCTAACCTGCAGCATATTAATAACTGCTTGTTGAAGTAACAAAACTAAACAACAATTTAATTAACAAAAAGAAATGTTTTGTAAATTGTATGTTGATTACCTGGGCCTCTTTCCAGGTGGATGTGGAGAGGCTGTGGATCCAGAGGGATTTCCAGAGCAGCTGACGGTGTGATACTTATTACACCACTTATTGGATATGCTTGTCTCTGTAAACCAGAGAGTTTTGCTTTGACTTCGAGAAACATGGGCGATATGTTAACGTGCATGTTAAAATGTATGTATCGCATTAGCTAGCTAATTGTAGATTATTTAGATTATGTACAATTTCTGTCAAAGTCAATTTTGTAGTACTTATAGTTTTTGAGCTACAGCCTGTCAAAGGTAAAAAAAAAATAGTATTTTCGAAATATCTCGTTAACTATTGGTCGAATGACAAATAAATAAATGAATCCTTTATTGTCCAAATAGGTAAGTACCCAATTACAGGACAAATACAAAATACATAATATATAATAATAAATAAATAATACATATACATATTCTGTACATGGTATTTCTGCATATATTGATAGTATCGGAAAGTGTTTGTTTTGGTACGGCAATAAGATCAAGCGAGAGCGAAGCAAGTAATGATGTACATAATAATCTTGAAGGGGCGTGTCACTGTTTGCCTCTGCTAGAGTACTGGTAGACATCTTTATTGTGGGCGGCCAGTTACTAGCGCAATGCCAAACACAGGACTTTCTGATTCTGTATATACATTTTCACATGCAGACAAATATACACTATACTATTTTTTAACAAACAGTTAACAAAGATGAATGAGGACACTACTGGGTTTATAATTGGTTTTAAGAGTGTTCCTAAGTACTATTATAAGACTGAAGCAACAAAACTAAACAACAATTTAATTAACAAAAAGAAATGTTTTGTAAATTGAGGAGCCTCAGACTGGCATTATAAGATTCCTAATAGGCTTCTTATAATCTCCTTAAATGTGCTAGTGGAATGGTGGTAAATGTCAGTGGAAGTACAGAATTGGTTGAAACTTTTGCACATCGAGTATATGGGAGATTTCGTCATTATGTTTGTTCTAGGAATGGAGAGATAAAACAAGATTCATTTCTGCTATTGGAGCGAGTGGTGTGAAAGTTTAGCTGTGCTAATAGCTCAGGGCAGTCTGTTAGATGATTAGTAAGCTTAGAAGCGAATAAACACGAGTAGTATGTTCTGCGGTCTTCAAGGGATAAGAGTGCGAATCTTGATAGCAATATATTGTTGCCAATACCTTGTTCTGGATATATTCCATCTAACTTGTATGCAATGTATGTGTATGCTGTGGTTAATGGTGGTCGACGATCTCCTCCATAAGCTGAGTAATTATGGCTTCAAGGTTCAGGGCTACGCTGATGACCTGGTCATTACTGTTAGAGGCAGGCATGAAGTTTCATAACTTCATGCCTGTTTGAGATCATTCTCAAACCACATGCAAATTGCCTTAAACATAATATCTAAATGGTGCTCGTCAGAGGGCCTTAGTGTCAATCCGAGCAAAACAGTTATTGTTCCATTCACCAAAAGGAGAAAACTAAATCTGAGAGCTTCTATGTTAAATTGAACAGTACTGAATTTTTCCAGTGAAGTCAAGTATCTAGGAGTAATCCTGGACCAAAAACTTACCTGGGAACTCACACTTAGAAAGGACACATCAAAGCAACGACGGCTATTTGGACGTGGTTTCGTAGGCTGTTTGGTAAGACTTGGGGTCTGAAGCCAACAATGATACATTGGTGCTACCTTTCGGTTGTCAGACCCATGGATACCTACACATCATGTGTACGGTGGCCAAAAACAGCAGAGAAAGTTGCAGAAATTGCAACACCTTGCCTGTCTAGGGACTACACGAGCAATGCGCTCGTGTTCCACAGCAGCTATAGAGGCAATGCTGGACTTGCTTCGTCTGCACTTGCATGTAAGGAAGGAGGCAGCACTTAGTGCCTTAAGGCTGCATTAGGCACTTAAATTCAGACCAGGCGACCTGGTTGGTGTCACTTAAGGATTCTGGAGCTAATCCAATTCGAATCCATGATCACTGACACAATGCCAGTCAAGCATGACACTGACTGCCCGTTTGATGTGCTGATTGAAAGCCGTCAGGCAGGATCGAAGTACTGCGGTTGGAAAAAGAGCCACACATCTAGTACACAGATGGATCCAAGATGGACGAAGGGGTTGGTCTGAGCATAGCAGGGCCTTGGTAACAACCCAACTATCTTCCAGGCAGAAACCTATGCTATAGATCAATGTGCCCAGGAATGCTTAAATAGAGGCACTCGAAGGGCAAAGATCTATATACTTTCAGATAGCCAGGCAGCATTAAAGGCTCTCGGGTCCTATACCTTCAGAGTTAAAAATTACCTGGGAATGCAGACAATCCCTTAAGCAACTGGCAAAAAAGAACAAGGTTACTTTGATGTGGTACCGGGGCATGTGGGCACTAATTGGTTGATAGCCTCGCAAGAAAAGGGGCTGAAGACCCATTTTTTGGACCCGAACCTTTCTGTGCTTATCTAAGGGACACATAACGGAGGAGGTCCTAAAATGGGAAAAGGAACAAAAGGAGTCCTATTGGAGGAATACTCCAGGCCAAAGACAAGTGAAAAGGTTTATAACCTATTCAACAAAGAATGCCACAAGGCTTCTCGAACTTGAAAAGTCCAACCTAAGGCTGATCACAGGCCTTCTAACTGGCCATCACGATATTATCTCAAGAACATGGGCATGGCAGAAGATGACAAATGCAGATACTGTGAAGCTGCAACTGAAACTGCAGAACAGATACTTTGTGAATGTAAGGTACTAATCTGCATTAGGCTAAAGTACCTAGAACAGGCGGAATTAACGCCTGAAGACATAAGGAAATTAGCTCCCAGGAATATTGCAAGCTTTGCAAAAAGTCTTGGAATCCTGGGCAACAACTAGTTGCAGGGTGATTCACAAAAGACCTTTTAGGTCGAGGTGAAGAAAGGCCAACCCAGGGCCAAGCGACCCCTTAAACCAGCGGTTTTCAACCTTTTTCGACCCCCAACCTCGATCTCTATTAATAAAATCTAAAATCAATCAGATTTTAAAATTTGTTGTTATAGTTTTTTGTATGATTTCTCACTAAAAATTGGTTTCATTAAAATTGTATGTGTAATATTTAGATTTTAGAATAAATGATTTAACTTTATTGGTTTTTTTCTCAATAGCTCGGGACCCCCTTGGAATTGCTTCGCGACCCCCCAGGGGGTCGCGACCCACAGGTTGAAAACCGCTGCCTTAAACAATCTACAGTCTGTATGCAATGTACTTCATGAATACACGTTGAACTGATTCTAGCTGTTGAATATGTATGTTATAAGAAGGTGACCATATTAATGAAATCGAACATAGATCATGTATAAATTTATATAGCAATCTTCGTTTTTAAAGTCTTTACAATTCCTAAATATGAGACCAAGCATTCTTTTAGCAGACAATGTTATTTTATTTATGTGAGGCGAGAAACTGAATTTTTGATCGAATTCGATGGAGATGTTTTTTTATTTGAAGGTTATATAATATTTTTTAATGTTTCAAGGTAATTTATTAGATAGGCACTACTGGTGGATAGTATCGATATATTTGGAGGAGTCGACAATCATTCAAAGTTTTGATTGTTTTAAATAATTTTAAATCATCTGCAAACAAAATTATATTGGTCTCTATATGGTCACCTATGTTATTGACAAAAATGGAGAACAAAAGTTGAGCTAGGTTGCTTCTTTGAGGTGCACCGCTGGTAGCTATAAATTCATATGATTTATGACCTCTATATTCTACATATACTTTCATATATAATGATAATTTTTTACTAAATGTATTAACCAATCAAAACTTTGCATTTCATGCCATGTCTCAAAATTCATCCAATCAGTAAAAGATTACAGCGATAACACGCATACATGTGGTGTTATCAGGCAAGGCACACATGATATGTTCAAATGTCAGATTAAAATTCAACAAATGTCATTGAAAATCAATTTATAAAAATGTTTGGTAAACGATTCAATTAATCAAACTGTATTAGAAACTACACCCAAAACACCATTAAAAGTAAAAGGATACGTGGAAAATGTTTTTAGAATTTTGTTCAATCAAAAAATACGAACTGAATGGAGAGTAAAAAATTATCTTACCGAATACACCTCGAGCATTGATAAATACTCAAAATTTTGTCATAGAGAATGCTTCAAGCGTGTTGCTTAAAGGTAATATTACCAAGCAACACACTTTCAGCAGTCTCTATGACAAAATTATCTCGGTATTATCAATGCTCTAGGTGTATTATAGGTGATCATTTTTCTTTATAGGTTATTATTGTAGTAAAAGATATCGTCTTCAGTTTCTATATGGACCAGATACTTGCTCTTATCCTCAAGGGGTGAAAACCATCCTTAAATTTAAATATTTAATATTTGAAAAAGTATTGGTAATTTATTTTTGAAACGTAGGATAGTAATGGTTTTGAGGTCCCTGATTACAAATCTGAAGTCAGAATGAAAAAATTCAAAATTGCGGCTCTAATATGGCGGGTGGAAATTTTTTTCTAAAACAAGTGTTTTAAACAGACAAAAAATATTAAGCATCTAGGTGATGCTATATATGAACAAAAAACAGCATTTTTGAAGAAAAAATTAATTACTGAGTAGTTACAACAAAATGGCGACAAGTTGTTAAAAAAAAATGTGAAAACGCACTTTGAATCGGTCATAACTTCTTTATTTTTTGTGACATAGAAACAGACAAAAATCGTTTTAGAGGTTGATTAATTATCTTTAATTTTGTCCCTTACAATTTTTGATGGAAGTGTCACAGTTTCTGGGATATTCAACATTTTAAACTAAATAGTTCATCCTAAAAACGGTCAAATGTCATCTATAAAATTAAATATCTTCTAAACTGTCAACCCTATACAAAAAAAAAAAACAAATTCATTCTCAGTTTATAAGCTTCATTCAGAAATGTGTAGGCATCAGATGTCCACTATATTTCCTCTAAAACTTACATTTATTGAGATACTTACAGAGAAACAAGAATGTTACGTTTTTTTCTAAAATTCCTTTACAGTTTAAAATGCATTTTTTTTTAAAGCAAGCGTTGAAAGCAGATGAAAAAATTTTAGCATCTAGGTCATATATATTAACGAAAAACATTATATGGGGATATATTTTTTTAATTACTGACTACTTACATTAACAAAATGGCGACGTTTTTATTAAAAAGAAATGAAAAAGTACATTGTTTCTGTCATAACTTCTTTGTTTGTTAGGCTATACTGCCCAAAAAAGGCAAAAGGCGGTAAGTGACAAAACATCGAATCTGAATAAATCCAATTTTAATGAAATTAATGACCCTTCCGTAAAAATAGCGCAATGAAGTAAAATTAGGGTCTAAAATAAATACAAAAATCACCATTTTTTTCTTTAATATTAATGGAATGTTGCATTCTTTAATTTAAGAAAAAAAATCACATGCTGCCTTCTGCCTCAGCATTTCTATAATAGGTTGATTGAATAAGTCAGCAGTAAGAAATGAAATTTCAAGTGTTGGTCTAGTATGACTCAATGGTCACATTCTTCGTTCCTCAGTTTCGTACAGCTGATTTTTAATGCTAGATAATTAATTCTGAACATTTTGAAGTGGAACGAAAAATCTTTCATGTGCGAAAGTTCATACACATAGTGCCATTTGGCCAAGTACATTTTGAAATGTCATATTAAGGTAAATCGCAGTAATTGCTGTTCAGGCACATACTGCCTTATACCTCTCAATTTTTTAAAATAATGCTACATAAAGCTGTTTGTCATTTCATTTTATTTGGTTATACGTAGAAATTTTTAAAACAGGATTAATTCAGAAGCTGCGTCACTTACTGCTCTTTCATAATCAATAAAAATGTGATTTTTCAACATTTTTCACTTACTGCCCTTTACCTTTTTTGGGCAGTATAGCAATAGACAAAAAATCATTTGAAAACCTAATTAATACTCTTTAATTTTGGTTGTTAGCGCTTTTGTGTTATAGTTTCTGAGATATTTAACAAACTAAATACTTCGTCTTATGAACGTTCAGACGCCACATTTATACTTCCAAATCTCCGAAACTGTAACTCTACAGAAATTAGAAAAAAACAAAATTCATCAGTTTGGTAGCTTTCTTATTTGTCTCTAGCATGTTTTCGCTCAGAAATCAGAAATCAGAAATCAGAAATCTTTATTCATCACAAAATTGATACAATGTACAGCATCAATTATCGGACTAGTCAAACAAAAGCTTAAAACTAAAAGACAAATCACTAACAGAATATACATTAAATTTAAAATTGAAATTCAAGACATACAAGATAAAAGATATGGTAAAATACATAAGATGTGAATAAAATACATAAAAACGTGAATAAATAAATTACATACAAAAATATATTATTTTTCTTTAGAAAAATTTTGTTTAAGGAATTCATCCACAGAATAGAATGACTCATTTACTAGAAAAGCGTGTAATTCTTTTTTAAATAAATTTACATTATCAAAGTCTAAGATACTTTTTATCCTGTTGTAACATATAACCCCTATATAAGTTGGATTACATTGGCTTATTGAGAGTCTAGAATATGGCTGATGTATATTTTCCATATTTCGAGTACAATATGAGTGCGTGTCACTATTCTTTAAGAAGGATGTTTCGTTCTCCTTCACATACATTATCAACTGATAAAGGTAGAGACTTGGTAACGTGAGAATATTATATGATTTAAATATTGGCTTACAATGAGAAAGTGGGTGAGCATTATTCATACATCTTAAGATTTTCTTTTGTACTATGAATATCTTATTGAGGTAAGGGGAAGAGCCCCAGAATATCAGTCCATATTGTAACACAGACTGTACAAGACCGTAATAAAGCAGTTTTAATGTGTCAATTGTGACCGTATCTCTCAGCATTCTTATTATATAACATATGCTACTTAATTTTGAACAGATTGTGTTTATATGATCTTCCCAGGTGAGTTTTTGGTCTATTGTTATTCCCAAAAATTTGATACTTTCAGTGGATTCTATTGTTTTTCCATCTATCATAATAAGAGGATCAAAATTTGGTTTTATATTTTTCGGTAAAAATCTCATATAGAGCGTTTTTTTAGCATTTAGATGAAGGCCATTCTGAATACACCAGTTACTGAATTCATTTGAAGCTATATTACTGTTTTGAATCAGATCACTTATATTCTTATTGGACATAATAATATTTGTATCGTCTGCATAGAGGATAATTTTGTTAGATGTAATACAAGTAGTTGGCAAGTCATTCATAAATATTATAAAAAAGAGAGGACCCAAGATAGAACCCTGGGGCACCCCTGATGTAATTCTTTGTAAATCTGATTTAAAATTGTCTAAGACTACAGTCTGTGTACGTTTTGTTAAGTATGAGGTAGCCCATTGGAGTGCCACACCTCGAACCCCTATATTTTCCAATTTCAGTAAGAGTAATTCATGGTTTATTGTGTCGAAAGCACGTTTTAAATCATAAAATAAACCTAGGGTGTGATTTTTGTCATTTAGAGCATTGTATACAAATTCCAGGCATTCAAAAATAGCATTATAGGTGGATTTCCCTTTCCTAAATCCATTTTGAATATTAGACAATAATTCATGAAATTCCAGAAATTTACATAACCTAATGTTATAAGCCAGTTCAAAAAGTTTGCCTAATTGGCTCTGCATACATATAGATCGATAATTGGTGATGTCATCTCTTGAGCCTTTATTTTTAAATATAGGTACACATTTTGATTCTTTTAGCAGATCAGGGAACTGCCCCGAGGTAAATGATTCATTTATTAGGTAGGATAATGGTTCAGCAATCAGATGACTGACTGACTTTAACATGTTACCATTTATGTCATCTATTCCAGCCGCTGGTTTGGAACAGGTTTTTTTTAACAGATCCATGATTTCATTTGGTGTTGTAGGAGTCAGGAAAAGAGTTGGAATATTATGACTGCTCTTATTATTGAAGTTAAGGTTTGGTGTTGTGTAAGAGGAAGAATTTGTGAAGTAGCTGTTAAAATGATCAGCCAAGACTTTTAAATCAGTAATTAATTGACCATCTGTATCACATATCTTAATGGAGGTATGGTTGTCTTTATATTTTTTATTACTATTTATGATTTTCCAGCTTTCTTGCATAATATTTGTAGCATTATTAATTCGTTTATCATTAGTTATTTTCTTTAAGGATTTTACATTTTGTTTATATAACTGTTTAAATTGGTTATATCTTAAGGTATATTCCGGATTGTTTAATTCTTTTTTGAGTTTTTCCATTTGACAAAGTTGGTCATGCATGTCTTTGATTTGAGGTGTAAACCATTTTTTGACTTTAAGTTCAAATTTAGTTTTAGTTATTGGAAAGGAACAGTTATACCAGTAGATAAGTGTATTATAAAATGCACGGAATTTATTATTAAAACTGTTGGCTTCATACATTTCGGCCCAAGTTTCCCTGGCAATATTATTTTGAAAAATTTGTTTATTATTGTCGTTGTAGTTCCTTATGTATTTAAACACAGGATTTTGCTTTAGTTGAAATGTATCGAAAGAACATATCTGATATGTGTGATCTGAAACAAATGAGTGACATACTCTCATATTGCTCACCTCGATATTTGAAAACATGTTATCTATACACGTAGAGCTGTGAGTGGTTATCCGGGTAGCGATATTGATGTGATGTTTAATACTGTATTCAGAAAGTGTGTTTATCAAAATTTCCTTGTTTGGAGAGTTATTTAAGAAATTAATATTTATGTCACCAACAGTGTAATACCTTTTGAGTTATTTGATGAAAACTTATTTAAAATACCTCGTTTCAAGCAATAATCCCAATTTTCAAGTCGTTATAGCTTAAAGACTATCGTTGCCACCCCCTGAAAAGGGGTGGCATATGACATTATTCCGAAGTTAAAACCTCTAGTTACTGTACTATACACCATTATCAGTAAATAAAGGTAGATCAACATCAACAAAAACAGTTACATTTATTAAAAAAACACAAAAATGAACACAACCATATATTTTAAAGTACTCGGTACTCGTAAAGGTACGCATTGCTTGGAGCGGCTGTTGCGATGATCGCAGGACGATAAGCCCTAGCACTGATTGACGTTAGCGGCTCTAATGATGGCACATATAACATATTTAGTAGTGCTCCGCGATGATCGTTGTGCGACTATCGCTCCACGACCATCGCAACAGCCGCTCCAAGCAATGCGTACCTTTACTCATCAGTTATGTCTGCCAAAAGTACTCGAGTACCTAATAATGTAAAGTACTTGAAAATTTCGAGTACCAGAGTCCCATCCAAATAAAAGTACTCACGAGTACTTGTTACTGAGTATTTGGGGTATTTTGGGTACTACTACTACTATACAATTACGAGTACAATTTACTTAAGCCACAAAGATGACATCATTATATTTTGACACATGACGACATGACAGAGACGACGCATGCGCATACACACAATATAATCTGAAAAATGTGAGATAAATTACATTTGTACTAAAATGCTCCGAAATGGACAACCATTGGATATCAATTTTTAGATATCCAGCGGATAAGCATAAAAATGTTTCCAATGGATGTCCTTTAAATGTTCATGTACACCCGGACCTCAAATGTACAAGATCTGGACATCCAATGGACATGTGTGTGTTATTAGGGGTGCTTTAATTAATTATCAGAAATGTTTCAAGCACTAGGGAGATTACTAGTGAAAATTTTAATAAAATGAGAAAGGGTGTTAAAATGAAAACTTAATACGCAATTTAACGGTAATAGTTACAATAAATTAAGACATTTGTGAAAAAAAATGTTATATTTTTCATTTAAGATACGCACAGTGGGCTAGAACCACCTTTAAATGAAATATGCATGCACTCTCTCAATTCTTACGGGAAATGGTAGCTTTATCTGTCCCGAAACAATTCCCGTAAAATCTGAAATCATTCCCTTGGCCGTTTTCTAGAAAATTCACTTTTATTTTTTTTTTTAAACTGATTTTTTGCATGGATAAAAACAAGAATCTACTACTTTTTTGAAGTCTCTGAATACCCGGACATATTTCAAACAACCTATCAGTTAAATATCAGTTATCTTCTTCAATTCCCGATTCTTACGTTTATACAATAGACAAAGACAGTATCTATTTTCATCGTGCATGATTGCTGTGATTTTAATCATGGTCACAGAAAATTTTCACTCTTGGGTTCTTGGATTGTTTGCCTAGTGAATTCTAAAGAGTAACTGACCGAGCGACGCCAATATTCTTTGGCAATGATGGTCTCAGATATCTAAGGTCGAGCAGGACTACTGCTCTTTACCCTAGTACATCGCTGTAGGCCTGGATCGGCCTTGTGCGGGGTGGGCGAGCTTACTTTACATTAACCCTACTCACAAATGTGAGCGGTGTGGATGATTTCGGCCCACCTTCTCGGGTCCTGGCTTGATGGACCTTGCTGGCTAAGTTTATCTTCTGGCGCTCTTCTGTCTTGATGATCTTTCTTCGCCAGCTTGTCACCCCCGGGGTAGTCATCTGTTTGTTCGGAAATTTTGGGGTATTTTTGACTGGGATTGACTGCCGGTACGCAGAATTGACATCCTGCCATCCAGATCATCGGGTGAGGGTTGAGCTATGTAGCTCGAGGAAGTGCAGACCTAAGTGCTTTGGTAGCACTTTCGGTCTGCACGGAGCTAGGTGACTACGGGTATGGACGGAACAGATTTTACGGGAATTGTTTCAGGACAGATATAGCTACCATTTCCCGTAGGAATTGAGAAAGTGCATGCACATTTCATTTAAAGGTGGTTCTAGCCTACTGTGTACGGCCCTATCACAAGACCGTCACTTCTAAGACACATTATTTTATAGATGTTTTGTAAGAATCGCCTAGAGTTTAATTATCTTAAAATGCTTGTATTTAACACAAAAGTATTTTATAGAAGGAAGCCATTTCATGAGACCAGCGTTCGAGGTGCTGCCCAGCTCTGTCCACAAGTTTGGGTTTGAGTTTTTAAGGCATTGACGACTTCTAATTCGCTTAATGATTTTATGCTTTGAAAAAAAAATCAGCAATATTTGTAGAGCTCCAAGTTCTCTACAATTTCGGTCGTTGGTGTCATTTTGTAAGATTTATAATTTTTTGAGTTACAGCCCATCAAAGGTAAAAAATAGTTTTTTCAAAATATCTCATGAATTATTATTGGTGAGATTTAGAAATATGGTATGGCAAGTTTGTGGAGCTCTAAAATTTTAGTCAGACGCAATTTTGTAAGACTTATAGTTATTAAACTACAGCCTGTCAAAGGTAAAAAAAAATAGTTTTTCAAAGTATCTCACAACTATTAGTCGGATTTAAAAATGTTATGACAATGTAATAAAGTCATTAGGGTAGCAGTAGGAAATCATACCCTACCGTTCGTCACCTCGTGAGGTGAAGTATGGTAGCAATTTCAGTGGCGAGACTTCAATCGGCGAAGTTAAGGCATGCCGTTTGTGTCCGGCACTTAGATGGACATAGTGACCGTATCTCATCTCATCCTGGTTAAATGGTGGATTAACATTAGCTAAACTTCGCCAAGACGTTAATATAAATAAGGCAATTAAAAAAAATTAAATAAAATGCAAATCTGTCATCTGTCGGACCATAACACTGGTGCTTACCTTATTGATAAACATTAGAGCGTGTAATAAAATGGGAAGGATGTTTTTGGCAGGGAGTTTTATTAATATGTGGTGATTGAAAGTCAAAGTATTAAAAGAACGTTTTATTAAAATTTTAGCTCATTATAAAATATACTCTTCATAAATAGACAGTAACACTACTCTTGACTATGCTAGAATCACAAGAACCACCAAAAATATAACTATTACAAAAATGTTGTAAATAAGTATCAATACTGTTATATAACGTCATATTGTGTAAATGCAGCTGGTTTTAGTATGAATACTGTATATAGTTAAATCATTAGATACTTATAAGTGACGGTGGTTATAAAAACATACAATACAATATTGCAATTCTAAAACTAATTATAAAAAAAGGCTTAGCCCTGGTGAACTCATCAGAACCAAAAACAACAATGAAATACCACTTCGTGGTGTTTCAAAGTAGAGCTCACATCACAAACATTAGAATATAAAGTTATTATTAAAGAGGAACACTACAGCACCTTTATATTGCGGAGTAACGATTAACGTAAAGTAAACAAAAAGTTGCTCTTTTCACAGCAGCAAAAAACAAATCACCTAATAGTCCAATCAATAGGTTAATAAAAAGAGCGTGAGAACCAATTTTTCTTTTTTAAAGTGTTTGGGCGTGTCTCCTGAGTATTTTTCCAAGTTGGCGGAGTCAGCAGTGGTTGCGAAAAGTTTAAACGAAAATATCTCGCAATGCTACGACAAAAATGACAACGACATTTTTTATTCAGCACAAAATTCTCTACAAATCCATTCAGACACTCATATTCATAGAACTAAACAAAAAGTAGTTTTTGTGGATTATTATACAACTGTTAGTCCCATATTAAAATGTCAAATGGAAATCATGAAGAGCTCTAACATCTCTACCATTTGTCAGACATCATTTTGTAGAACTAATAGCTTACGAGCTACAGGCCGTCAAAAGTTATAAGAAAGTAGTGTTTTAAAAATATCTCGTTAACTATTGGTCGGATTTAAAAATAACGTCACCCCCTTCAACTTGACAAAATATGAGACACCCCCAAACACTTTAAAAAAGAAAAATGACTTATGCTATTTTTGCAGGAAAATGTACCTTTTAATTGTACTATAAAGAACTCTCACACTTGCAGGCCTCACAAATTAAAAGATGTACATTTCCATAATTGGTATTTGTTCGACTGCAAATGTGAAAGCCGTAATAATAATCATGATATCCATAATACTGACAAACATCTTACAAAGAACTGCATTATAGCTACCATAATGATTAATGTCAATTAACAACGGCAAACAAAACATTATTTGGAGCTTTTCAGAGCTACCACATAACACAACATACCCCAGAGAATTTCTAGCCAATAAATGTGCAAATATAAATTAGTGAACGAATAGAACTATTCGCGGTGTTTAATTCAAAACTATATTCATAATAAGTAGCAAGTAAAATTGGATGGATATGGGAAGGTGAGGTAGAAGACATTAGTTGATCTCAGCGGGAATAGTTTTTATAAAATCCATAGTTCCTAAGGTAACCAAAAAAAAAAAGACTAAAATCTAGATGGTGCAAATTTTTTCCGAATTTCCTCCACTAGGAGGGAGCGATTGGGTCTTTTGGCATGTTAAAAAGGACGTTATTGTCCAAATATTCCCAATAAGATCAGTTTGTTGCTAATATTTACCTACACCCCCCTAAATTGACTGGCCTCAATGGCTGAGCACGTATGAAATGCAAGAAAGCCTATTAGCCAATAGCCTATTTAATCTGTTTGTTTCGATTCAATACATATTATTATTGTTTGATTCGTTGAAATCCACGTAGGCTGGGTTAAATAAATGGTGGCTACAAAAAGCTCCGAAGAAATCAACTTTCTTCCACTGCAGATGCAAACAGAACATAGTTGTAAAATTAATAACTAGTAAAATATAACTTAATAAAAAGTAGATATAACATTGGGTCGTTCCACGTCAAAACAACATTTTTATCGAACTATTTTTACGAAGTCACGAAAAGTTACGTTTCATTGTGTACAATATAAGCATAATTTGAATTAATGTTTTAAAAAATGGAGAACATGCTATGATAAAACATCCCGGTTAACACAGTAAGTTAACAGATATTTTAAAAAATAAGTAACTAGTTAAAAAAAAATTATTTATAAACAAAGAAAAAACCAATATAACCGTTTTAAGAATACTTTATAGGTCGAAAAATTGACATATAACCGTTGAATGAGGATAGAATATCATATCAACATTAGATTTTTGGATAAATACTTGAGACCTTGGTTTCTCGTACATACATTTGCTTGTTTTACATACTTACGCCTCAAAGTTTCAATAGAATAAGATCAAAATATAATCTAGTTCCAGATCTCGTTATAATATAGGTACAGATAAAAGTCTATAACCGGAAATTACTTTCGAATATATGGAGTGTGTCAAGACAATTGTACAGTATCAAGTGTCTTTTTTTAAATGGAATGGCTATGTGTATTCAATTTTTTAACAAAGCGGAACTTGTGGACATGACTTTTGTTTTCGGTAGTCAGACAAATTGTCTATTTGCCAATAGAACTTATAAGCAACGGTATGCTGAAAGATGTTAGCAGTTTCCAAAACCTCCTCGACAGATTTGTGAAAATTGAAAATATAGAATAATTGAAAGAATAAAACATGTTGTGAAGCAAGAAAATGAGTTTTCTGTGGTGCTGGCAATAATTGAAAATATCCATATTAGTCAGAAAGAAATGAGCTCATTGTAGGAATAAGTAGATAGTTGATCGAATCTTAAAAAAAGAATAAGTTTCATGCATATCACATTCAAATGCACCACAAACTAAGTGATAATGATTTTCAAAGGCATCTACACTTTTGTAATTGGGCAAGTTGATAACAAGCACTGATGGTCTATAAACGTTTGGGGAGAAATTATTGGAGAGTAGGTAATAGGGCCACATTTCTTTGATGATACATTGACTGGAGCTATTTATTAAGTTATTTATCGTCATTTTCTGGAGAACTATCTACCACAATTATTTGTGAATCTTTCTGAAAGGATTCGAAATAGGATGTGGTTTCAGCAAGATGATGCTCCACCACATTATTTAAATGCAGTAAGGGACCGCCTAAATAAAATCTATCCACTTCAATTTATTCCCAGATCTTACAAAAATGGATTTCTATTTATGGGAATACGTGAAGGAAATTGTTTATAAAGACACACCTATAACAATCTAAAATAAGAAGGAAAGGATAACAATTGCTTTTAGACCTATTCCACCGGCAATTTTAGCAACAGCAGAAATTTCATGTCAAATGCACATAGAGATGTCAATCAAAATGGGTAACATGTGGAGCACTTATTATAATTTTTCTGTCGAATTATTCGAAGAAACATTTATTTTTTTCAAGTTTATTCTTGAATTTTGTACTTATTGCACAATAAATCGAAAATGGTTTCAAATAACTATAGGGCTGTACATACAAAAAATGTTTGTTTTTCATTACTACATGACATCGTCGAAAAATATACAGAATGTTCCATTTGAAAACATTGAGAAAATTCAATTAAGAAAGTTCTAAATGGAATATTTTTGGCCACCCTGTACATTTTTAAGAAGCAAAAATGGTTCTCGTAACTAGTATTGACAATATTTTTTTCTTAAAACCCATAATTGTGACTGTAGTGATTTTTTCAATATGTATCTGCACCAGATGGTATTATTGCAACAAAAAAATTCATTACATTCAAGTGGTTGGGAGATACTCAATAATATAGGAGTGAATGGAGTCTTGAAAGAGGCTCCAAAAAATGTACTGATATACATACATACATTCCATTTAAAAAAAAAGGCACTTGATCTTGTAGAATCGCCTTGGCTCGCCCAGTGTGTTCGAAAATAATTTCTGGTTATAGACTTTGTTATTTAGTTAGTTTATGTATCGCAGAACTTGAGCTACTGAAGTCCGACGCACTATTGCCCTACCTTGTATAACTAATTAAAGAACAAACCAAAAACTTTTGAAAATGTTATTAAATTTTCAATATCATTTAACATTCAATTTGAGAACACATCGATAAAATAAATTAACAAAACAAAGGATATTTTGATGCCCACCGTCCACTGATGCATACAAACCAATTAAAAGATTAGAAAAAAATAAGTCTCAAAATAAGTAATACACATATAAGTCCAAATAAAGCTTTGTAATGTGTACTAAAGCACTTTGCAACACGTTTTCTATAATCCTCTACCAACAAGTGCTAATAGTACTTAGGCATCGTAAGGACGAGGTACTGCATGGAGCAGATGGAAGATGGAAGACAAGCCTTCATAACCAAGGAGGATGGTAGCCGATATGTCATCGGCATAAAATGGAAATATCTACGAGAAAATTTCTACCGATCTCTTGCAAAGCTTAAATTTTTCTTAAATTAAACCCCCATGTATAAAACATACTGCTTCCATTAACCGAAAAGCATTTGTAGCTATTTTTAATAAAGTGTACTTTTAATTTGCTTTTTCAATAAGACATACAAGATTTAAAAATTATTTCCAAAAACTCAATAATTAATTCTTTATCGGCAAGTTAAAAAAAATCATATAAAACGTTTTGAACTGCAAACACTTACCGGATATCCATTTTATCAGGGCTGATAAAAGTAGCAACTTGATAAAATGGGCAGCTACAAAATATAAAAAGGCAAAAAAATAGACCCGACTTTCCATGTAAAAAGAAAACTCTTCTATATTGAACAGCTACACAATTACTTAAAGAACAAAGAATTAAAAAGTTATTGAAAACCTTAATAAAGTTTCCATAAAATGAATTAATAAAAATATAATAAATTTTGCAATAAATTTTAGGAACTGCGTTGTTTCCATTTACACGTTTCAATTAACTAAAAATTATCAAGATCGATGAAAACCGGTACTCCCTTTAAAGTGGAATATTAATAACACATACACAAGGTTCAAAAATTATTTCTTACAACTCAAAAACTTAATATCAATTCTTCATCGGCGAGTTAAAAAAATCATATAAAACGTTACGAACCCATAACATATCGGCTGTCCATTTTATCAGGAACTGTATTTGTTCATATTTTCTATAATTATTGTTTTATATTTACTTCTTTTTACTGTTTCATCCTATAAACCCAATTATGTATTTTGTTTCCTTATTGACGCTCACATCTGTATTACAACAGTTTAAGTGATTTTACCGCGTGTAACAGGATCATAGTATACCATTTTTTTCTTTTTCAGTTTTAAAGATAAACAATTGAAATTTTTCTAACATCCTATATACTTAATAATAAACGTCACTTTTTGACTAATAAATGATTTTCTCCACTTCCGGTTACACCGAAAGTAACACTAACTTTTGATTTTCAAATGAAACGCCCTGTATATTATTCCATTTTTGAATTCTGCATAATTTTCAGAATCTAATGACGTTTGTTAAGTGTAGAGGATGTTCCAAATTTCAATTGTTTATCTTTAAAACCAAAGGAAAAAGGGGGGTGTACCATGATTCTGTTAAACGTGGTACAAATAAATAAATATAAAGATAGCAGCAGTGATAAAATGGGCAGCCACAGAATATAAAAAGACAAGAAAGTAAATCAACTTGACATTCCATGTAAAAGGAAAACTTATATTGTACCGCAACACAATTACTTAAAAACAAAGAATCAAAATGTTAATAAAGTTTCAATGAAACTAATTAATAATAAAAATAAAGTAAGTTTTGCAATAAACAGAACTGACCTTTCCTTGTATACATTTCAATTAATCAAAAATCCCGAGATCAATGAAAACTGGTGCTCATTTTGACGTGTAATATTAATAACACACACGCAAGGTTAAATTTTTTATTTTAAACAAAAAATTAATATTGATAACTTCTGAAAATGTTAATTAATCTTCAATATTAACCATATCAGTATTTATAGTGGAGGACCGTTACAATTTTATTTGGGCACTGGGAATTTTAATGTTTTTTTTTTTAAATGTTGGAAACCCAAAATGGTAAAACTACAATAAAAAAATAGCCGCTTTTTATAATTTTTTTAAATTGCAATTTTTTTTATGAATATTCTTCATTCTGAAACTGATACTAAAAAAAAAACTATAAGGAACTTTTTTTTGACAAATAATGAATAAGAACAAAAATATAAAAATAACGAATTTTGCTGACGTTTCGGAAACCAAATCTGTTTCCTTTCTCAAGGTGTATTATAAGTGTTTGTGTGCTGTGTATATTAGATACACAGTTTTACATTTAGACAATATTTAGATATATATAATATGCATATAAGAGATTCAAATATTTTAAGAAATCAAGTTCTTCGCATTTTAATTTTTTTTGTATTTAATGGATTTTTCCCAATTTTCCTACAAATAATGCACTTTTTTCCCGTAACGGTCCTACCGATTAGATACTAGAACACAACAAGATAAATTAATAAAAATATAATAAAACAAAATTTTGATTTACACCATCCATTTGCATACAGATCAATTAGATGATTAGAAAAAATCAGTCTCAAAGCAGGTAATACACATTTCAAACTCCCAGTTTTAAATTAAGTTAAAAGTTAAAAAAGGGGATGCGGAGTGTTAAAGTGTACTTTAATTTTGCTTTTTCGGTAAAACAGATAAATACAAGTTCAAAAATCGTTTCTTAAAACCCAAAAAATTAATAAAAATTCTTTATCGGTGAGTTAAGAAAACCATATATAAAACGTTTTGAATCCATAACATTTACAGGCTAACCATTTCATCAGGGCTGATAAAGACAGCCACCGTGATAAAATGGACACCCACAGAATATAAAGACAATAAAGTAGATAGACCCGACTTGTAAAAAGAAAACTCTTCTATATTGATCCGCTAGACAATTAGTTAAAAAACAAAGCATTAAAAAGCTTTTGAAAAAGATAATAAATTAAATTAATAAAAGAAATAAAGTAAGTTTCACGATAAACTTTAAGAATTGCCGTGTTTCCATATATACGTTTCAATTAACTAAAAATATTCAAGATTAATGAAAACCGGTACTCGTTTTGACGTGGAATATTAGTAACACATACACAAGATTCAAAAATTTTTTCTTAAAACTCAAAAATTTAATATCAATGAGATAAGAAAATGCTTTGAACCCATAACATGTATGGCTGTCCGTGTTATCAGGACAATAGTCTCAGCTCCCATGGCACAACTCGAACAACTCAATTTAAAAGGTGAAAATGGTTGGAAAACATGCTATGCCCGCCAGGCATCCGGTTTTAGCCGGACATGTTTGACTTTCTACGGTTTCGTCCGGCTAAAAATTAACATGTCCGGCTTTTTACCTAAGGCTCTAATTTTGTGTTTTAGTTATTTTTTTATGGTGAATGGATGCTGTTCGGCTTTTTGTACCATATGTGCGGCCAAATTTATAAGTAAAGTCCGGCTTTTCGAATTTTAGGCCTGGCAAGCCTACCGCCAGACTAGTAAAAATTGGTTAATTGCCATTTTTAATAAATTTTTGAAACTAGCTTAAAAACTAAACACTACTTGTACGTGCACAAAAAATGTCAATTGTCAATATGTATAAAGTCGCGTCCCTGTAAATCAAAAGGTTTCTGAAATATAAAATAATAATCAGTTTTTGGGTGTCATTTTCAAAGGGCCGTAGCTCAAGGTATTCGCGGACATATTTTTGCATGTAGAATCTGCACCAGAAGTTTGTCATCGATATTTTCGGAAAATTCTGTATAAACTGGCAGATACATACACACAAACGCACGCATGTACACAAACACGGTGGAAGCCATTCATAAACACGTACATAGATTATCCGTTACCTCGTTGTTAGGACCTTCAAGCACTCCTGGAGCGAAAACCACTCGTAGGATCAACTCAGTGCAATAGGAATTTTTGATGAGCATGACTTTAACTATAAAATAGCAAAGTTTCAGCCAATTTCACCGAAGCATGAAGAAAAAGGATATATACAGTGACCCATTTAAAAGCTGAACACCTCTCTAAAATTTTTGTTTATTGTGCGATTTTAATCAAATTTTACTCAAGTATAGAACAAAATAGCAACTAATTATGGCTAGAAAAACATTCGCCTCCTTCAAATGCAAAGCCACCTGCGGTACCAAAGTATGCGGAAAAAAACAAAAAATCATATTAGGCACTTTTTTGTCGGAAAATTTTGTTAATGAAACTTGTTCAGAATTGCCCAAAAACCTCCAAAATTTAATCAAAATAAAAAAATATTGAAATTTTGATTAAAATAATGTCCCAAGTCCGAAAATATAATTTTAATGGGTTTTTTTTAGAGTTGTCAATTTTCCCAAAAATGGGTTTTTTCCCGGGAGAGTTAAAACCCATTTTTTAATTTTCCGCCAATTCTAACATACTTTTTAGTCTCAGTCCTCAAAATTTCGTTATTTCATCATTTGGCGTGGGTGTGAATTTTCTCCAAATACCTAATAGTGCTAATAAAGCTAATTTTAATGAATAGTAATTAAAAAATACTGAAAGGAATTGTTGTTAGTTTGATTAGAATTGGCGGCAAATTCAAAAATGGGTTTTAACCCTCCTGGGAAAAAACCCATTTTTGGGAAAATTGCCAACTCTAGGTTTTTTATTTAGAAAACTGTACTATGACAATTTTGTTTGAAATTAAACTCAAGTTGCCAGGTAGTTGACAAGTAATTTGCAGTTTTTTTTTAAATATTTATTTTAAAAATTTTTTAAATTTCAATTTTGATTAAATTTTGGACTTTAGGTTTTTGGACAATTCTGAACAAGTTTCATTAACAAAATTTTATGATAAAAAAACGTCTAATATGATTTTTTGTTTTTTTCCGCATATTTTGGTACTGCATTTGTAGGAGGCGAATGTTTTTCTGGTCATAATTAGATCCTAATTTGTTCTAAATTTGATTCAAATCGCACAATAAATAAAAATTTTAGAGGTGTTCAGCTTTTAAATGGGTATATATTTTACTTAACCTAAGAGTTGATAAAAAATTCTGAAAAAAAATTCTTGAGCTTTATTGGACTTGAACAAAAATATTTTGAACCTTGCAATTCTTTTGCTGAGTTAATAGTTTTAGAGTAAAAAATTCTTGAATGTCTAAAATGAAGCAAATTACCTAAGTTTGACAAGCTGTGCCTTGAAAACTGTTCATATGATCGGCTCGATGTGATAAGAACTTTTAATCAGCATGACTTGAACTACAAAACAGCAAAGTTTCAGCCAATTCCACCGAAACACCATTTTCATCGGTTTTGTACCGGGGTCCTTTCAAGCAGGTGTTTTGAAAAGAAATTCATTTTTTAAGCTAATTTCAAAAATTCATTAAAAATAGCAATCAACAAATTTTACTAGTCTAGTGGGCGCAACATGTTTTCTAACCATGTTCACTTTTTAAGGGGGGTACCTTTTGTGGCATGGGAGCTGAGGCTGTAATAAAGATATCAGCCATGGTAAATCGGACAGCCACAGAACAGAAAAAAATGTAAGAAAGTAGATTTCCAAAGTTTCCCTGTAAAAGGGAAGCTCTTCTATCAAACTGCTATGCAACTAGTTAAAGAACAAAGAACAAACAAAACTTTTGAAAACATTATAAATTTTCGACATCAACCGTATCAGTATTTTAACAACATTAGATTCGAGAACACATCAAGAAAATAAATTAATAAAAAAAAAACAAAACAAAGAATATATATATAAAAACAGTCTTTCTTGTCATAGTGTAGTGATCAAGTGATAAGTAGTTAATTATTTATCACGCTGATCCGAGATCAAGACGAAAGACTTTCAAACAATCCTTGATTCAATCGAAGGTTAATTTAGTCTTAGGCAATCTACGACTTAACTTGCTCCTTATATTAGGAGTCGATGAAATAATGCTGTCTTCTGACATTCCATCGGTGCTTCCACTATTACAACTACTTTCCTTTTCCTCCGAGTCCAAGTCCATGTCAAAAATATCCCCAGTCAGATTAGTATCGTTCAAATCGGCTGCCAACATGCTGCTGTCCATTTCAAAGGAACTATTCGCTGACTTTGTAGCAAAGGAAGCCTCCAGCAACTCGTTCATTTCTAATAAGGTCATTGTGTGCTTACGACTTTCCGGTGAATCCTGGTCGTCTAAAAGATGGAACAGTGCTTTACGCCCAGACAAATGGTTGACGTTTTCCTGATCCCTAGAAAAAGAAACCAAGTCGGTAGGCGAAAACAATCAGTCTCAATAAATAGCTCTCAAGTTCTATGATATTTTTCAAACGAATATAAGTAAAGTTGGATATTATTTTCAAATATACAGGGCGAGCCACGATGATTATACAGGATCAAGTGCCTTTTTTTAAATGGAATGCTATGTACAGGGAGGACCAAATTAGATGGGATTTGGTGTTTTCTCTAAAACTATGGCAGATTGACCAAAACCAATATAGGTGTCCTGAGCTTGATTAGAACAATGCTACACTACCGAGCTACAGAGCGTTTTTGGAAAATTGGCATTTTTGACCTCTACTCAATTACCAAGTGTTGAATAGAAAATCAAGTAACACATTTTTAAGGCACTTTTTTGACTTTGAGATATAGACATAACTTGTGTTTTTTTAAATGGAACACCCTGTAAATTATTTCATTATTCGATCACAACTTAAATAGCTATCCAACGATATATCACATATCATATTTATCTCTAGAAAGTGTTTTTTTTTTTGAAAAATTTAATATATTCGTGAGGAGGCCATGGAAAACTATTAACAACAACAGTTCTTATAATATAAAATAAAATAATTTTGTCAAAAATAGGAAAAACTAAACCGCAATAAATGTTCGAATTGTCTTCCTAATGCATATTTATCGCATTTCTAATATTTGTTGAGGCCATCATAAAAAAAAAAGAAAATCTAAATAATCTTAAATGTCAAAAACTAATTTGTGAGTTAATTGTGAGTGAGCTATGTTAAAAATGGTTCAATTTAGTAATGGTGAAAAATATGATATAATTTAGTGATAGAATGCGGAGAAGATTCAAATTTAGCTTCCAAGTTTTATTTTCATAGGTGAGTTATAGACAGCAAAACTTTGGGCCAACAGTACCGCCTAAACAATATTTTTACATATCCAGAAAAGAGACAGCCAGACATAAAAATATTCAAAAGGCTACAACAAAATTTAAAAGAGTTTGGATCCTTTGTAAAACCTCGAGCAAAAATATATAATAAAGCATGTAGAGAAGCTGTAGAAAATATTATTTTAGAAACTGTAAGAGAAAATCCTAATATATCGTCTCGCAAAATACAGGAAAATTTAGGAATCCCCAAAATAACTGAGTTGCATTGCTTAAAAAAAAAATAAATTCAAACCCTACAAAATTAGGATTAGTCACCATCTAAATCCAAACGACTTTCAAAGGCTTCTCAATTTTTGCCAGTGGTTTTTGCGTCAGTGCAATGAAGTACCAAGATTTGAAGGAACAATTACATGGACAGACGAGGCCCATATAAGCAGAGCCGGAATTTTTAATCGGCATAATAACCACCATTGGGCTCATGAATATCCGCACGTAAGAGCCACAGTTAATCGTCAAGGACAATTTGGATTTGGTCTATGGTGTGGTTTTATTGGATACCAAATAATAGGTCCTCATTTTTTTCACAGCAATTTGAATAGCGAAAATTTTATTAACATTCTACGAGAAATAGAGCCCTTTGTAGACAATATGCCTGTAAGACAATTTCAAAGATTAATTTACCAACGCGATGGCGCCTCAGGTCATATGTCAAATAAACATAAACATAATTGAAACACGAAATTGTTTAAATGCTCAATTTGGGGAGGATTGGATATATATCACTCAGGACTAGTTTATCAATGTCTAGTTAGCTAAGTTAACTAAATTGATAACTAACAATTAATTTAGCTAACTGGACATTGATAAACAACCAAGTAGTTTAGATATTGTTTAACTTTTAGGAAATAATGGTCCTATTTTGTGGCCAGCTAGATCTCCCGATATAACCCCCGCCGACTTTTGTCTTTGGGGTTATTTAAAAAATATTATATGTGAGTCGGAAAGCAAAAAGGGACCTCTTGTCGGCGATGTTAACTTTTCAGTACAGTTGAAATTAGTGGTTTGGGTCAAAATGATCGATTTTCGGATTTTGTCCTTTACAAGTTGTAATCGATTACAAAACCGATTTAATAGGATGAAACACTTAAAATAATCGATAAAGCAGTCAATGTTCATCCCTGGAAAAGGTACCTGTCGCTTATGGAGAAATAACATGGGACCGACAAGAGGACCCTTTTCATAAACGCACTAGTAACTTGAACAAAAAAAATCATAGACATGATTTTTGCACCAAATTGATCAGAATTAGAGCTTAATTCATTTAATATCAATAACTAAAAATCGGAAATTGCCGACAAGAGGTCCCTTTTTGCTTTCCGCCTCACATATATAGAGAACGTTCTAATAACATAGAAGAATTGGAACACAAAACATTACCTGCATTTCAGACAATAACTCCTGTCATGATTGGAAATGCAACAAATAATGCTGTAAGAAGGTGTCAAAAATGCATAGATGTCAAAGGAAGACAATTCGAACATTTATTGTAGTTCAGTTTTTCCTATTTTTGGCAAAATCTAATATATAAAAATCTCGTGTCACAGTGTTTGTTATCGAACTCCTCCGAAACGGCTTGACCGGTTTTTATGAAATTTTTGGTGTATATTTGGTAGGTCTGAGAATAGGTCGTAGGCTGAAAAGAAATTTTCTTTTTATTTTTTTGGACAAAAATTTATAAATTATATGGCAAAACCACGTTTGTTGGGTCAGCTAGTTATATTATATTATTAATATTATAAGAAGTGTTGTTGTTAATAGTTTTCCATGGCCTCCTCACAAATATATTAAATTTTTGGAAAATTAACCACTTTTTCTAGAGATAAATATGATATATCACTTGATAGCTAATTTAAGTTGTGGTCGAATAATGAAATAATTTACAGGGTATTCCATTAAAAAAAAAACACAAGTTATGTCTATATCTCGAAAACTGAGGCATGTATCATTTTCTTCTTATCAGCAACGGATTCTACTAAAAAAAGTGCCTCAAGAATGTGTTACTCAATTTTCGATTCGACACTTGGTAATTGAGATATAGAGGTCATCCAAAAATGCCAATTTTCCAAAAACGCTCTGTAGCTCGGTAGTCGAAAAAGATAGACGATCGCAGTTTGCGTCATTGTTTTTTTCTCGTAAATCGAGCTCAGGACACCTATATTAGTTTTTGTCTATCTGCCATAGTTCTAGAGAAAACCCCAAATTCCATCTAATTTGGTCCACCCTGTACATAGCATTCCATTTTTAAAAAAGACACTTGATCCCATAGAATCGTCGTGGCACGCCCTGTATATTCGAAAATAATTTCTGGTTATAGACTTTTGTATCCAGTTTACTTGTAATTTTTTTTTAATTCCCAGCTATCATAGAATTCGAACTATCAAAGTCAGACGTCCGATGCCCCACCCAAGTAACAATTTAAGTGCCAACAAGTATTTAACGGGTTTTATGATTTCTTTTGTGCATACCAATTTATCTGCAGATAATATGTACCTAAAAAAAGGCCTTCAAGTTATCTTTAAAGCGATTTGTTAAACCTCTTTGCTCTTTAAGACCTATTGGTTTTATAGCCACTTAATTGCTGCATTATTCAAAACCACAATAAACTCATTAAGTTTTATAGTGGATTTTAAATATTTTAAGTTTTGTGGTAGACATCTATCAATCTTTAGGTTTTATGGGAGTTTTAAAATAAGGTCTTTAAGTACTCCTAATGATCAAGCAATAAAACTAATAACTCTTAAGTAGTCGTGCCCTTAATATATGTTATCATAAATACTATTTGCTTTCAAAGATAACTGGTAAAGGTTTTTTAAAACCTAATAGTTTTTTGGTAGCTTTATTAAGCTACGTTAAAACTTTTTGGTTTTTATAAAGCACTTATAAATCCTTTGGTTCCCCCACTTACGCCTTTAAACTTTGAGAGAGGGGGCATATAACGCATAGTAAATGCCATTTTGTGATTGCTGATTCTAGTTTAAACAGTGCAGTGCGGCGCAAAAAGCATTTTAGGTACCTAGGACTCAGTAAAATGTCAAATATTTTAGATAAATACTTGAGGATTAAGAAAAGTGGTCATTTTAAAAAAGCTAAGTACATTTGGATTAAAGATTGTCAGAGACAAATCTTAAAGAAGAGTAGTAAGGCTGGGTAAAGTCTTACAGGCTTTAAAATAGTAATAAAGTGGAGCAATTGGAATTTAACAAAACCTTTTGTTTTACAAAAATATTTCCTAGAGCCACAAACTCTTACTAGGGTATTCTATTAAAATAAACAGTTTTATTAATTTTTCAGTCATGTTTTTTTTCTGTTAACTATGGCAGACATGTTTGAATAAAGTTGAGGCAACAGTGTTTAGTTATATTTTTCTTATCTTACTGTTTACATTTAGCCTGCAACTATCTAAAATGTGTTAACATGTCATATACACCTCTAAAAAGCCCAAAATCATACTGAGTAAGCTAAAGGTTACTATTTTTTTAATTAATTGTAAATAATGATTAATGAGCTGACAAACGAAAGGCGCGTGATTTTTTAAAAAGCTTTTTTATATACTTTATCAATAAAGTGGTCTGCGTTAATAATTTTTTCATACTATGTTGTTTATTAATATTAAATTTTAAAACGTTAGCACATGCAGATATTTCAATCGAGACAGACATATTTTATTATTTGGCGACATTTTCTGATTTAGACAGTTTAAGTGCAACAAGTTTTCGACAAAGAATTATTAAAGACACAATTATTTATGATGTTCTCAAAGCAGGCTTAAAATTTGATGGCAAGTACTAACGGTTTTAAGAAGATTTTATAAAAGGGTTTATGGTAGACTTGAAAACATCTTGCAGATTTGGGTTCTAAAGTACTGCTGGTTTTATTGATAGTTTTAAGGAAGATATTTATAACCTTTATAAAAGGTCTTTTTTGGTTTTATGCCGTGTTTATTGTAGCTTTTAAGAGGTTATCTAATATAAACAGTTTTAAGATCAGTTTTGTTATATAGACTTAATAACCTCTTGTAGATTGTGATAAAACTTAAATTATTACTTGGGCACCCTGTATAAAACCTGTTAAAAAAACAACTTCGTGTAGGAAATAAACGTATACATTTCGTACAGAAATTTAATAAACTTACATATACAGTTTGTCCCACAATTTCGTTTACAAGCTATATATTCGTTATTTGAAAAGATGAGCTAAAAAAGATTGTAAAACATCCAAGAGTCCTTCAAATTACCTCCTCAAAACTTGTTTCTTACAACAGTTATGAAACCACCCCAATTTTTTCTTCAAATTGCACCCCCTACAATTTTACACCGCAATGGAATCCCGGATTCATGGTGAACACTGTGATTTCAGTATCACAATCGCATAATAGCTATGAATAAGACATATTACAAAGTAACACAAAAATTCCCATTTTATTGTGATTACTGTCATAAGCTATTGTAATATGTTGCAACCCCTAGAATGTAGGCACAGAATTCAATTAGTTCGGATGTCTTTCTGTAGATTTGCACCTACTAGAGAAAGAACCTACTAGAAGCTCTAGAAGTAGTAAAGAATTTGTTGGATGTATCTGGATAATGGTGACGTCATCACAGAAACATCGAGATCTGTCATATTTAGGTATATAAGGCATGGAGTAAAACCAGACGGAACAGTTTAAGTTTGGATAGCAAGTCAGTAAGATCCGAAGAGAGTAAAATTGGTGAATTGTAGTACACAGAGTAATACAAGTAAAGTAAATTATTGGTTGTAATTAGTAAGTTAGTGTTTAGTGTTACCCTGGTGTTATAATTCCCGAACCCACGATACAGGGTGTTTACAGAAAGGGTGTAAGCATGTAACACTATTTATAATACATTAAGTGTGGCATAATTGCAGCATCAGCCTTTTAGTAGTGCCAGCTTTAATTTATTTTTGCTTCTGTGGGTGTAGCAGGGTTACAAGCTGAATTGTGTATAAAATTGAAGCTTATACCTTAGTGAATCGGAATCTGGTAATAAAAAAATAACGCGGGCAGAAGGGCAGTAAAACCAAAAAACGACCTATTACCATGGGCAGATAGCGCAGCACATAAAAATCAATGCATATTTTGTACAGAATGTATTGTTTATTAATTTTTGAAATGTGCTCACAGTATTGAGTCTTATGGGAGAATACATTTTGAAACTCGAATATCTCGGTTCGAACACATCGAAAATCTGACTGAAATTCAACAATTTTTATGTTGACACTCCATTTATTCGAAAACGAAGACCTTAATGAAAAAACTTACTCTTGCAAACAGTTTCTATCATCAATTTAGAAGACAATAGCATTTAATTCAAAATTTTTACTTGAATTGTAAACAAGACATGAATAAAAAATACGAAATAAATCATTTTTAACCGGCTTGACTACCTGTCTCACAAATCCTCATAGCTCCATCTCGTACTGTTACGTTTCTATATCTCTGATCTCCAGATATTTAAGTGTGTGCATTGTACTCGTGGTTTTCTTATATTATTTATATTATATATACCTAATATTTATTAAACTTAATTTTTCCTTTTTAAAAAACTTAAATAGTAGTTAGTGTTATGCACGAACTGAAAAGTTCTACAACCGATAACAGTAGTTCTGAGAGTGACATAAGCTCACTTGTAAAATTTAAAACGCAAAAACAGCAAAATGTATAATACCTATGTAAAAAAAATTAGAGGTACTATAATCGAATCTATCGATGAAACTTTCTTTAAAAAGGTAAGGCATAGGTAGCAACAAATTTTTTCATAAGTTATATCCCGAGAGCTCTGAATTTTATCGGATAAACTGCGGGTAGCTTTTTTTTGTAAAATTTTGCTTAGAAAATGTAAATAATTTTAATAATTTACCTTAAAAGCAAGAGACCGAAGGTCGGGGGCTTTTTGTGTAAATTATTGAGTCGAGAACATTTGCTTAAAAGCAAAATTGTACAAAAAATAAAGGTACCCGAAATTTTTCTGATAAGATTTGGAGCTCAAGGGGTATGTCAAGATTATTTCCCAAATGAACAAATTCCTTACGTACTCTTTTTCTTTGTTAATTTTAACAAATTCTATCTTCCCAAAACGATTCATTTTTGATTTGGAAAACATACTTCCTCATTAATTGACGGCGACATGTTCTATAAACGACTTTTGTTTCGTAGCCATGGAAATGGATGTGCTAGATGCTTATTTGAGTTTTGTTACGAGATCGTAATTGTAAATCTGACAGTTTGTGTCAGTTTGATATTAAAAATATTTTTGTAAAATTGCATAAATACACCGTTGGTGCATAATTATAAACAAAAATAATAATTCTTGAATTTGTAATATGTTTTATTTTGTTTTTAGTCCAATTGAGAGTAAATTAAATCAATTACGTGCATTTAAAAGCTAGACGCAATTTTTTCGCTGTTATTTTTTACAAAAGCTAGCTTGCGTTTATTCAGTGTACAACTGTTCTCATTGGTTGAAATTTAAAAATTCATGAAATGTCATTCTATAATTTTTGAGGGAATCAGAAATAAATTTTCTGTAGATTGTGGAAGCAAGGTCTGCACTTGCAAGAATAATATGGGTTCTATTTGGTCAAGAACCGAATTTTAGACTTCTTGCATCGAAATAAGATACTTTGTGCAGTTTCGTTTCCATGCTGCAAGAAACACAAATGATGCTATATTTGCTTTCTTAGAGAAACTATATCTACAGCTTAATGATGGAAAGCTGGCCGCAGCAGTATTCTGTGATTTGACTAAGGCATTTGATTGCGTGAACCACGGAATACTGTTGAGGAAACTAGAAACATGTGGGTTTAGAGGTAAAATGCTGGATTGGTTCAAGTCATATTTATCTGGTTGTAATCAAAAAGTTATTTTTAATGGTAATGTTTCAAAACAAATGGAAGTGAATATTGGTGTGCCACAAGGTTCCGTCCCTGGACCACTACTATTTCTAATATATTTCAATGATCTGGTATCTGTTAAAATTAAAGGAAATTTTTTTGCTGACGACACCATGTCTGGCATGACAAATTCATTGACGAACTCCATAAGATTGTAAGCACTGATTTAGAAATTATTAAAGAGTTGTGCGACGCTAATTTGTTATCCTTTAATGTGCCTAAAACTAACATTATTACATTTAAGTGCAACCTAAATGAGGTATACTTGGAAGACCAAATTGTTAAAAATCAAACTGAAAGTAGATTTCTGGGCTTGCATGTTGATAACAAATTAAAATTCGCAAACCATGTCTCAATATTAAATAAAAAATTAGCTGCGAATTGCAATTAGAGTGGTGTCAAATAAATTAAAATTAGGCTCAGCCAGAAATGCATATTTTGCAATTATAGATTCGCATTTGCGTTATGGCATTTGTTTCTGGGGTTGTTGTTCACAATATTTATTTAATAAAATCTTTGTTCCGCAAAAAAGGTCTATAAAATATATGAGTAAGGCTAATGTAAGGGACCGGTGTAAACTGCTGTTTTTGAAACATGGAATTATGACACTTGCATGTATTTTTATTTTTGAGACTGCATGCCTCATGCATAAAAAATTTAGGCATGAGATAAACGCTAACCCAGTTCACTACACACGTACTCATAACATCCTTCCTCCCATTCCATTATCAGCTCAGACAAAGAATTCTATCTTATATAACAGCAAAAAAATATTCAATCATCTTCCTATAAATTTGAGGCAAATTATAAACAAAATTAAATTTAGAAAAGAAGTAAAGAAATTGTTACTTAGTAAAGCTTACTATTCAGTCGATGAATTCTTTCAGGTCACATTTGATTGACCTTATTAGATTTTATTGTTTGTTGTCATTATGTTTGTATTTTATACTAGGATGTTTTTATTTATAGATTAAGGTCTGGCTTTGTCAATAAAAATCTTTTGTATTTTTTCGACAATGAAGCATATTTGATTTGATTTGATTTGAAATGCATGGTTCAGAAAGCCTGCAAAAATAAATTGACCAAGATCTTGGATTCGCGGACGCGAAACAGTTAGCGCCGGCGGCCGATAGAAAAATTACTTATGTTCTATTTTTATCTATTATCATCTTTACTATTTGAAGCAAAAATTTTGAATTAAAGCTGTTGCCTTCCAAATTCATGAAGAAAACTTTTTGTGAGAGTAAGTAAGATTAATGTCTTCGTTTTCGAGTAAATGGCGTGCAAACTTAAAAAATGTTGAATTTTAGTAATATTTTCGGTGTTCGAACAGAGATATTCAAGTTACAAAAAATACATTCTGTACAAAATATAAATTACTTTTTATGTGGAATTGTAGCCTAGGTGCTGCACTATCTGCCCGTGATAATAACCCATTTTTTGATTTTACTGTCCTGCCCACGTTATTTTTTTATTACTTCCGGATTCTGATTTACTAATGTATAACCTTCAGTTATCGCCCTTACTGTGGTCTATAGTGGTCGACGACGTCCTCCATAAGCTGAGTAATTATGGCTTCAACGTTCAGGGCTCTGCTAATAACCTGGTCCTTACTGTCAGAGGCAGGCATGAGGTTATGATCCCAAACCACATGCAAATTGCCTTAAACATAACATCTAAATGGTGCTCGTTAGAGGGTCTTAGTGTCAATCCGAGCAAAACAGTTATTGTTCCATTCACCAAAAGGACAAAACTTAATTTGAGAGCTTCTATGTTGAATGGAACAGTACTGAATTTTTCCAGTGAAGTCAAGTATCTAGGAGTAATCCTGGACCAAAAACTTACCTGGAACTCACACTTAGAAAGGACACTTACCAAAGCAACGACGGCTATTTGGACGTGCCGTAGGCTGTTTGGTAAGACTTGGGGTCTGAAACCGAAAATGATACACTGGTCCTACCTTTCGGTTATCTACGCGTCATGTGTATGATGGCCAAAAACAGAAGAGAAAATAGTACAAGGAAAGTTGCAGAAATTGCAACTCCTTGCCTGTCTAGGGGCTACAGGAGCAATGCGCTCGCGTCCCACAGCAGCTATGGAGGCAATGCTGGACTTACTTCCTCTGCATTTACATGTAAGGAAGGAGGCAGCACTTAGTGCCTTAAGGCTGCATCAGGCACTTAAATTCAGACCAGGCGACCTGGTTGGTCACTTAAGGATTCTGGAGCTAATCCAATTCGAATCCATGACCAAACCCACTGACTCAATGCCAATCAAGCATGATTTTGACTGCCCATTTGATATACTGATTGAAAGCCGTCAGGCGAGCAGGGTCGAGGTACTGTGGTTGGAGAAAGAGTCACAGATCTGGTACATAGATGGATCCAAGATGGACGAAGGGGTTGGTGTGGGCGTAGCAGGGCCTAAATACAGGCTATCAAAAGCCCTTGGTAACACCTCAACCATCTTCCAGGCAGAAATCTATGCTATAGATCAATGTGCCCAGGAATGCATAAACAGAGGCACTCAAAGGGCAAAGATCTATATACTTTCAGATAGTCAGGCAGCATTAAAAGCTCTCAGGTCCTATACCCTTTAGTCAAAACTTGCCTGGGAATGCAGACAATCCTTGAAGCAACTGGCAAAAAACAACAAGGTTACCTTGATGTGGGTGCCAGGGCATGAGGGAAGAGAAGGCAATGAATTGGCTGTTAGCCTCGCAAGAAAAGGAGCTGAAGCTCTATTTTTTTGGACCTGAACCGTTCTGTGGCTTATCTAATAGACACACAACGGAGGAGGTCCTAAAATGGGAAAAGGAACAAAAGATGTCCTACTGGAGGAATACTCCAGGTCAAAGACAAGCGAAAAGGTTTATAACCCATTCAACAAAGAATGCCACAAGGCTTCTCGAACTTGAAAAATCCAACCTAAGGCCGATCACAGGCCTTCTAACTGGCCATTGCCCCTTCAGAAGATGATAAATGCAGATACTGTGAAGCTGCAACTGAAACTGCGGACATATACTTTGTGAATGCAAGGTACTAATCCGCATTAGGCTAAAGTACCTAGAACAGGCGGAATTAACGGCTGAAGACATAGGGAAATTAGCTCCCAGGAAAATCGCAAGTTTTGCAAAAGTCTTGGAATCCTGGGCAACAACTAGTTGTAGGGTAATTCACAAAAGACCTTTTAGGTCGAGGTGAAGAAAGGCCAACCCAGGGCCAAGTGACCCCTTTAACAATTTTCAAACTTCAGTTTTGTCCACAATTCGGCTTGTAACCCCGCGACGCCCACATAATTTATTTTTAAGCATATTTAATGCTCCATGGCACTCTACTATTTGTTGGTAGCTTCTATCGGTTTAGGCTGCTTTATTGCCATGACACGACTCTGCTCGACTACCTGTGAAGCTACTATAATAATAGTAATAATTTATTTATCACGTGTTCTGTTACATAAGAACAGATGCGACAGTCAACAAAATGTAAAATAAACATATATTAATATATAATAATAATATAAATATATAACATATACGTATAATAATAATATAAAACGTCTAATAATCTAATTTAGAATTCAGTTTAGTGCATCTGTACGGAACACTTGTCAAATTGTTAAAAAGATGCCGTTTATGTTCAGCATTAACGAGTATGCTGATATGCTGCTTTTTATCGGGAATATCGGACAAATTTTCATGCAGCAGCCACATTGTATCAACGACGTTTCCCAGACCATCATCCAAGATCACATACGGAATTTCCCAATGTAGGAAAGAAGGCAGACACTGGATTCTTCCCGAATTCAAGACATGTCGAACATCCAGCTCCTGGAAATGAAGAAAATGCGGTTATTATTCTGGCATACACTGGTATAAATCCACGTTTCTATTTGTATCCTAGTCCAGAAAATTGAATTTTCCAAGAGCACCATTCATAGAATCATAAAAGAGCATAGGTACCACCATTTAAAGTCCATTTAGTTCAAGGTTGTGACCCACCAAATTTGAACGCACAGTACACTTTATTGCTGTACTGCAAGTTTTGATCCGTGACAATCCTACTTTCCTAAATAAAATTTGTTGGACTGATGAGAGCCGATTTCATAATAATGGTGTAGTCAATACGCCAACGCCCAATATTGGTCCACTGGATGAAGGGGACTCGTTTTCAAACAGTGTGGGATATAAATGTCTGCTTGTGGTGCATTTAATAGAAATTTGATTGGGCCATACTTTTACGAAGGCATTTTAAGGACGATGTCATTTAGTTTTCCTCCAGAACACGTTATCCGAACTTCTGGAAGATACTTCTGTCGCAGAGCAGGATGTAATGGTGTGGCAACAAAGCAGTGCTCCTCCCCATAATGCGCACATTGTCACTTATTCCCTAATGGATGGATTGGCAACACGGGTCCCATTAATTTGCCAGACTTGACACCATTAGATTCTTTTGTGTATGGTTATCTAAAGAATATCCTGTACCAAAGACAATCTATGCATTTGGATGTCCCCAAAAATCGAATTTGCAAGGTCTGCTGCACCTATGATAACAGCTGCTTGCACAAGGGGGTTATTATGATGGTGTGAAGCTTGTGCAGAGTCCAGGACTTTAATTATTTGCTGTCCATTTGATAATGTTTTAAAATGCCCTAAAAAATCAAAAAATACCCTTGACAGCATTTTTCGTGGTCAAGTCTGGCGTCCAGGTCCAACTTCCGGAAATTTCGAAAAACAGCTCCCGGTGCCACGATGGAACTTGGCGATTGTTTTTCAAAAATCGAGGTATTGCCTAAACGTGGTTTTCATGAAGCTAAGATATTATTGACAGCATTTTTGTGTGACAAAAAATATGCAAAAATGGGTTTTTCCAGGTCGTCCAAAGGAAGCTGTTGTTTGCAGAGGATGTAATATCAGAACCAATGATCTAAAAAAGGTTTTTTTAACATGCTTTTATTAGGTCAACCTGTAACTAACTATTTATCTGTCCTATGTACCGGGTATCCAAAAGTCTGGAAACGGTCAAATATCTCGAGAAATACACATTGTATCCAAAAAAGAAAAAAAAAAAACACATCCTTAATAATTTTAAAAGGGCTATTCAATGATACCAAACGCGACCCCCTATTTTTTATTGCAGAATCGGATTCTACGGCAAAAATTATGAAATTTAATTGTTTGTCCGCCAATAAAAAATATGGGGTTCCGTTTGAGATTTTAAGGTTGCCCACCACTTCCCTCCTCATAGTGGAGGTGGAGCGGGGTTATTAAATTTAACACCATTGAATGGCTTTTTCAAGAAAATTAACTCGTACTTTATTATTTTTCATTCTTCGATAGAATTTTTCAGAAATTACGAAAAGAAATATTTTTGCGATTACAGCGCCGTCACAAATCAAAAAAAACGTTTCGGACAAACTTGACGTAATTTTTGCCGTAGAATCCGATTCTGCAATAAAAAATATGGGTACCCATTTAAGATTTTAAAGTTGCCCCCGCCCCACTCCAAGGGCAAGGGGTGGGGAGTCGCATTTGGTATCACTGGATAGCCCTTTTAAAATTATTAAGGACATGTTTTTTTTTTTGGATCCAATGTGTATTTCTCGAGATATTTGACCGTTTCCAGACTTTTTGGACTATGTATGTATGTATCTAAGGAACTGAATTTCACCCACTTCTAATTGTTGTATCACCATGATATTTGTCAATTTTGTGTAGCTCTGATGACAACACAATATAGTATACTCAATATTATAATATGTTCAAAATGGCCGCCTCCCCAAGATGGCGGATTTTCATTTTCTTTACAACCCCCTTGATGGGTATCAAAAGAAAGAGCTTGATAAGTAGAAAACAAATATGTGATCAAAACTAAAAATTCAAAATGGCGGCGTCAACATGGCGGATAGGTTTTATCAATTATCGTCGGATTCGACTGAAAATCGGTGGGTGGTTGCAGATTACAATTATCCGGTCCAAATTTAAAAATTCAAAATGGTGGCGTCAAAATGGCGGATAAGTTTTGCAATTTATGGTCTGATTCATATGAAAATCGATATCTGGAGATTTTCAAGGTGGTAGATTATAAATATTTAGTCGAATTCTTTATACAAATGTCGAAAGTGCCAAAATTCTTTTCTTAAATATAAGACTAAAAGGTAAAAAAATAGGTAAATTAATAGTTTTCTAATGATGTTCTCAGCATTTTAATTATCGAACCTGTTCGAAATAGCGTTCGAAAAATGCCCCATGCTTTTATACTCAAATATTATTCTTAATTACAAACAGGGATTACACTAAGGCCCTTACAGGGTAGACAGAGACAATAGGTTCGATGATTATTTTTTGCTTTTTAGTGCAGTATTTATAAAAGCGTGTTCTTTTAGTTTTTGAACTAAAAATGTTTGTATGTCGGATGTTAACTAAAAATTGTTAAGCTTGACAGCATTTTTCTATGTAGTGGTTTTACGTAATTATATTCACCACGTGCTTTATAACAAATTTTTTGGAAATAACCAAATTCATGACTGCAATTTGTTTAAATCATAAAAAACTTTATATTAGATTTGTATAACAGATGCACATTTTTTATTACTTTACAATATGTCTTATTTATAGCGATTATGCAACTGTAAAATATTAGAAATTGCATATTACAGTATTCACTATGAATTGGGAATTGTGGTGTAACATTTTAAGAGGTGCAATTTGAAAACAAAATAGTTGGGGTTGGTTTCTTAAGGATTGTAAGAAGCAAGACAGTTTTAAGGGGGTAATTTGAAGGACTCTTGGATGTCTCTCACAACCTTTGTTTAGTTCATCTTTCTATCTTCACAAATACCGGAGATATGGCTAGTAAAAGTTTCAGCTAAATACTTTTTTATACGTTTATACTGTTTTAAGTGCTCAGGAAGTTTGTTTAGAGAGTGGGAGCATAATAGTTTGTAGAAAATTTACTTTTATCTACCCCATGGTAACTGATTGCTAGATTCATGTTGTGTCTAGTGAATTGTTCATGTATCTCAATATGAGGCTGAAAGAGGTTTAGATTTTCTTTAACACACAGCAGACATCTTAAAACTGTACAATGATGTTAAGATCAATATCCTCAGTTCTATGAATTCTAGTGCTACGAAAACATATACTATATGCGATTGGAAAACCTCAATCCCATCTAATTTGGTCCACTCTGTACTTGGACCCATACTGTTTATCATGTATTTAAACGATCTTGCAAAGTGATGATAATGCCACTTTTATATTATCCCTTGGTGCTTCACTTTGATAATATAATTATTGTATTAGATTTAAGCATTTTTACATGATCAATTTTGATCCATTTTAACATTTTTCTATTATCTTAGATTCTTTTGGATTTGTGTAAACATTTCAGTGTTAAAACCAGCCACTGTCTAATTCTTTTAGCGCAGAGGTTTCTTTCATCAACAATTTTAAATATTTTTAAAGGAAGTGGCAAAATATCCAATAAACAGTAAGAAATCATGAATATGCAACAAGTAATTAATTAAATACAATACATTTTAGTGTACAGGGGGACCAAATTAGATGGGATTTGGGGTTTTCTCTAAAACTATGGCAGATAGACAAAACCCAATATAGGTGTCCTGAGCTTGATTTCCGAGAAACAAACAATGGCGCAAACCACGATCGTCTATCTTTTTCGACTACCGAGCTACAGAACGTTTTTGGAAAAATGGCATTTTTGGATGACCTCTATACCTCAATTACCATGAAGGGTCGAATCAAAAATCGAGTAATACATTCTTAAGGCACTTTTTTGAGTAGAATCTGCTGTTAATAAGAAGAAAATTATACATGCCTCAGTTTTCGAGATATAAACATAACTTGCGTTTTTTCGAATGGAACACTCTAAATTATGTCATTATTCGATCACACCTTAAATTAGCTATCCAACGATATATCATATGTCATATTTATCTCTAGAAAAAGTGGTTAATTTTAGAAAAATTTAATATATTTGTGGGGCCATGGAAAACTATTAACAACAACACTTATGATATAAAATAATTTTGCCAAAAATAGGAAAAACTAAACAACCATAAATGTTCGAATTGTCTTCCATTGACATCTATGCATTTTTATCGCATTTCTAATATTTATTGAGAAGGCCATGGTAAAAAAAAAGAAAATCGAAATAATCGTAAATGTCAAAAACTAACCTGTGAGTTGTGAGTTAGCGTTGCTAAAAATGGTTCAATTTAGTAATGGTGAAAAATATGATATGATTAAGTGTTTTATAAAATGCAGAGAAGATTCAAATTTAGCTTCCGAGCTTTATTTTAATAGGTAAGTTATAGACAGCAAAATTTTGTGCCAAAAGTACTGCCTAAACAATATTTTTAGACATCCAGAAAAGAGACAGCCCGACATAAAAATATTCAAAAGGCTATAACAAAATTTAAAAGAGTTTGGACCGTTTGTAAAACCTCGAGCAAAAATGGATAATAAAGCAGGTAGAGACGCTTTTGAAAATCTTGTTTTAGAAACTGTAAGAGAAAATCCTGATATATCGTCTCGCAAAATACAGGAAAATTTAGGAAATCCAAAAACAACTGCGTTGCGTTGCTTAAAAAAAATAAATTCAAAGCTTACAAAATTAGGATTAGTCACCATCTATACCCAAACGACCTTCAAAGCCGTCTCGATTTTTGCCAGTGGTTCTTGGCATAATAACCACCATTGGGCTCATGAAAATCCACACGTAACCACTACAGTTAATCATCAAGGACGATTTGGATTTTGTGTATGGTGTGGTTTTATTGGATACCAAATAATAGGTCGTTTTTTTCATGGTAATTTGAATACCAAAAATTTTATTAACATTCTACGACAAGAAATAGAGCCCTTTGTAGACAATACGCCTGTAAGACAATTTCAAAGATTAATTTAGGCCGTATGACAAACGAAACACGAAATTATTTAAATACTCAATTTGGTTTAGTTTATCAATGTCTAGTTAGCTAAGTTAACTAAATTGATAACTAACAATTAATTTAGCTAACTGGACATTAATAAACAACAAAGTAGTTTAGATAATGTTTAATTTTTAGGACATAATGGTCCTATTTTGTGGCCAGCAGATCTCCCGATATAATCCCTGCCAACTTTTGGCTTTGGGGTTATTTAAAAAATATTATATATAGAGAATATTCTAATAGGTCCAGGCACTTAAATTCAGACCAGGCGACCTGGTTGGTCACTTAAGGATTCTGGAGTTAATCCAATTCGAATCCATGACCAAACCCACTGACTCAATGCCAATCAAATATGACTTTGACTGCCTGTTTGATGTGCTGATTGAAAGCCGTCAGGCGGGCAGGGCCGGAGCATTGCGGTTGGAGAAAGAGTCACACATCTGGTACACAGACGGATCCAAGATGGATGAAGGGGTTGGTGTGGGCGTAGCAGGGCCAAAATGCATCTAAAGCCCTTGGTAACACCCCAACCATCTTCCAAGCAGAAATTTATGCTATAGATCTATGCGCCCAGTAATGCCTAAATAAAGGCACTCGAAGGGCAAAGATCTATATACTTTCAGATAGTCAGGCAGCATTAAAGGCTCTCAGGTTATATACCTTTGAGTCAAAAATTGCCTGGGAATGCAGACAATCCCTGAAGCAACTGGCAAAAAACAACAAGGTTACCTTGATGTGGGTGCCAGGGCATGAGGGGATAGAAGGCAACGAATTAGCTGATAGCCTCGCAAGAAAAGGGGCTGAAGCCCCGTGTTTTGGACCCGAACCGTTCTGTGGCCTATCCAGGGGACACATAACGGAGGAGGTCCTAAAATGGGAAAAGGAACAAAAAGAATCCTACTGGAGGAACACTCCAGGACAAAGACAAGCAAAAAGGTTTATAACCTATTCTACAAAGAATGCCACAAGGCTTCTCGAACTGGAAAAGTCCGATTTAAGGCTGATCACAGGCCTTCTAAATGGCCATTGCCCCTTGAGATACCATCTCAAGAACATGGGCATGGCAGAAGATGACAAATGCAGATACTGTGAAGCTGCAACCGAAACTGCGGAACATATACTTTGTGAATGCAAGGTGTTAATCCGCATTAGGCTAAAGTACCTAGAACAGGCGGAATTAACGCCTGAAGACATAGGGAAATTAGCCCCCAGGAAAATCGCAAGATTTGCAAAAAGTCTTGGAATCCTGGGTAACAACTAGATGCAGGGTAATTCACAAAAGACCTTTTAGGTCGAGGTGAAGAAAGGCCAACCCAGGGCCAAGCGACCCCTTAAACAATCTACAATCTACAATATTCTAATAACATAGAAGAATTGGAAAACAAAACATTAGCTGCATTTCGGACAATGACTCCTGTCATGATTGGAAATGCAACAAATGCTGTAAGGAGAAGGTGTCAAAAATGCATAGATGTCAATGGAAGACAATTCGAACATTTATATAGTTTAATTTCTAAATATACCATATTATGAGGGTAAAGTACTCAAAAATGGACTATCGGATCACTTTGGGCTGGAACTACATTTTCCTGAGAGCTTCATACAAAGAAATTTAAACTACCAAACAGAACACAGGATTATTGCTAATGAAGAGTTACCACAATTTAAAGAAAAGATAAAAAATATAAAATGGGATGATATTTTAATAAACGAAAACCCAGATTTAAGTACTCTTAAATTTATTAAAATATTTCAAGAGGTACTTGATGATGTATTTCCCAAAAAAATGTATAAGAGAAATATACATGAAAAGGCTATTTGGATAAACGAAGATTTGAGAACACGAAGCAAAATTAAAAGACAGCTGTATGAAGAAATGTTACAGGGGAAAGTATCAAAGGAAATATATAAAGAATACTGTAAAAACTTCAAAAATAAAATAGAAGAAACCAAAAGGAACTCACATTCTAACTATATCCTAAATTCAAATAACAAAACCAAAGCAACATGGGACGTGGTGAAAAACATCACAGGAAAAGACAACTACGATCGATTTCAACTAGAAAATATATGTAAATGTGATGACCAAAACAGTAAAAAGGAAATATTAAACGAAATAAATAACTACTTTGTAAAAATGAGTGAGGATGTTAGTGGAGATTGCAGAAAAAATTTGAGTTATGTTTATAAAAATAATAACACCATGGTTTTGTATGAAACGACTCCATTAGAAATTTACAATATCATTAATTCCCTAAAAGATACTGCAGCTGTGGGTGTTGACGAGATTCCAACAAAATTGTTAAAATATTGTGCTGAAGAAATATGTAAACCCCTGTCAGACATAATTAATATGTGTTTTAGTTTAGGAATATTCCCGGATGATCTGAAGAAAACAATTATCAAACCAGTTTTTAAAAAAGGTAATAAGAATGACATTGGAAACTATAGACCTATTGCTCTGATCTCTATAATCGCAAAAATATTTGAAAAAGCCTTGCTCAATAGGATAGTGGACTTCACAGAAAAGTATAACATAATAACGGAAATGCAAAGTGCTTATATAAAAGGAAGATCAACAGTCAGGGCAGTATATTTGGGAATATGTGAAATATTGGATGCAATTAGCAATAAAGAAAGAGTGGTCGAACTCTTCCTGGATCTGTCAAAGGCCTTTGACAGTGTTGATCATACGATACTTCTGGAAAAAATTGAAATAATGGGCTTCCGAGGAAATGCATACAATATCATAAAATCATACTTGGAAAATAGAAAACAGTGCGTTATAGTCATGGATTCTGATGAATACCTAAGTTCAGAATGGGAATTAGTCAAGAAGGGAGTGCCTCAAGGATCAATTTTGGGACCAATTTTATTCCTGCTTTATATAAATGATCTACCAAACATCAGTAAACATCTAATAAATTTATTTGCAGATGACAATTCTCTAGTAATAAGAGCTAAAACAAATGAAGAATTAATAACCGAAGTTTCAGCCTCGATTGACATTTTAAATGAATGGTATACCTGGAATAACCTAAAACTAAATATTGATAAAACTCACTTACTAAAATTCAGTTTAAAGAAGGAGTTACCGCTACTCATTAATTATAACGATCAAACATTAACAACAATGGATCACACAAAATTTCTTGGCATCGTAATTGATCCACAGTTAAATTGGAAGCATCATGTGCAATACCTTGCTACAAAAATTAGTTCGTTTGCGTATGCATTACGTACCATAAGTAACTCCATAAATGAGGCAGCAGCTCTAGCCTCTTATTACGCCTATGTCAACTCCAGAATAAAATATGGAATTATCTTTTGGGGCAACTCAGTAGAATCAAACAGAATATTCAGGCTGCAAAAAACTTGTATTAGAAGTATTTACCATCTGAAACGAACTGACACATGCAGCATATTGTTTAAACAAAAATATATACTTACTCTTCCGGGTCTTTATATATATGAATGTGCATGTTTTGTGAAGAATAACTATGAAGAACTATTCAGCAGATATGAAGCAGACCATCTATATAATACACGTGATTGTATGAATGCAATACTCCGCTTACCACAGACACCATACAGTCAAGTACAACGAAATGTTGTGACACAACTTATGAAAATCTATAATCACTTACCTAATGATTACAAAAACTTACCTTTTAATGTATTCAAAAAAAAAATAAATAGTTTTTTAATCGATAAGGCTTTCTACACTTTATCTGACTTTTTTAATTATAAATTTTAAGTTTTAATATGTTATGGTATTGTCTAATTTTAATGAAATGAGTTATACTTATGTATTTACTATATCTTTATTATTTTTAATTATTTGTGTTATACACTACTTTGTAACCTCTGACTTGTTCCACACCTGTCTGGTATTAAGGAATAAAGTGATTATTATTATTATTATTATTATTATTATTAATACTTCCTATTTTTGGCAAAATTATTTTATATTATAAGAAGTGTTGTTGTTAATAGTTTTCCATGGCCTCCTCATAAACATAAATTTTTCGAAAATTAACCACTTTTTCTAGAGATACACTGAAAAAAAAAATGTTTTGATTCAAGAATATATTATTGGTTTATATATACGCAAATAAATAAATTCTTCATATAAAACAAATACATTTGTTTCAAGAATAATTAATTAATTTATTACCAGCTTTTGATTACTTACCACAAATGTATTTGTTTTATATTAAGAATATATTGATTTGCGTATATATAAACCAATATATTCTTGAATCAAACCATTTTTTTTTCAGTGTAAATGTGAAATATGATATATCGTTGCAGCTAATTTAAGTTGTGATCGAATAATGAAATAATTTACAAAGTGTTCCATTTAAAACACAAGTTATGTGTCTATATCTCTATGTCTATACTGAGGCATGCATAATTTTCTTCTTATCACCAACGGATTCTACTCAAAAAAGTGCCTTAAGAATGCGTTACTCGATTTTCGATTCGACACTTGGTAAATGAGATATAGAGGTCGTCCAAAAACACTCCGTAGCTCAGTAATCGAAAAAGATAGACGATCGCGGTTTGCGCCATTGTTTGTTTCTCGAAAATCGACTCAGGACACCTATATTGGTTTTTGTCTATCTGCCATAGTTTTAGAGAAAACCCCAAATCCCATCTAATTTGGTCCACCCTGTACTGACACCAATAAATGATTATTATTATCATCACATGCAGCTATTACAGTAAAAAAAACATACCTGCAGTTGCCACCTTCCAGATTTGCATCTCCAGGAATACAATGAGGAGTGTCTATAATATTATTATTGTTGTTTAAAATAATTGGCAGGGAATGTAGCGGTAAATTGTCAGATTCGTTATCATTTACATAAGAAACCTGCAAAAATATTTTACATTATAAAAGTATAACTATAAAATTTTTTGAAAATTTGCTCAATAAATCGAAAATGGTTACAAATAGTGTAGGGGGATGTACTTACAATAAATGTTCGTTTTTCATTTCTACACCACATCGTCGAAAAATATACAGTGTTCCATTTGAAATGTTTAAGAAAATTTAATTCAAAAAGTTGCAAATTGAAAAATCATTTTTGGCCACCCCGTATATTTTTAGAAAGTGAAAATGATTCAAAAACATTAACTAAATGTTTTGTAACTAGTTTTCATATATGTGAGGCGGAAAGCAAAAAGGGACCTCTTGTCGGCGATGTTATTTTTTCAGTACAGTTGAAATTAGTGGTTTGGGTCAATATGATCGATTTTCGGATTTTGTCCTTTACAAGTTGTAATCGATTACAAAACCGATATAATTGAATGAAACACTTAAAATAATCGATAAAGCAGTCAATGTTCAGTATTGTTCAGCCCTGGAAAAGGTACCTATGGAGAAATAACATGGGACCGACAAGAGGTCCCTCTTCATAAACGCACTAGTAACTTAAACAAAAAAAAATCATAGAGACATGATTTTTGCACCAAATCGTTCAGAATTAGAGCTTAATTCATTTAATAACAATAACTAAAAATCGGAAATTGCCGACAAGAGGTCCCTTTTTGCTTTCCGCCTCACATATTTTCTCTAAAACCTATAATTGTGACCGTAGTGATTTTTTTCAAAAAAATTAATTCCATCCAAGTGGTTGGGAGATGTCAATAATAATATAGAAGTGAAAGGAATCTAGAAAGAGGCTTGAAAAAATGTACTGATATACATTCTAATAAAAAATAATAATAATTTCCTGTTACAGGCTTTTTATCTAGTTTACTTGTATTTTTTTTTTAATTTCTAGCTATCGTAGAACTCGAGCTATTGAAGTCCGACGCACTATTGTCCCGCCCTGCATAATAACGAAACTTTTCACTCTTTTTTAAATTGAGAACATTTTGATGTCTGAATGAATTTGATAGTTCAAAAGGTCACCCAGTTAATAAGATTTGAATAGTCGAGTGGGTGAAAAAACATGTAGCTGCATTGACCAAGAAGTGGCTTACTGCTATATATCAGACCTGTTGGAGCCAAATTAGGATTTTAATGTGAATTGTTTGGTCAGGGCAGTTTTTCTGTTTTAACGTGTTCATAGGGTCAACTTAAGTTCACAGCTCAGTTTTGCAGTTTCTGCGAGGTCGGCGTATTGTTTATTTAAACAATTTAATTTTTTAGACCGTGTTTTCCATCGGATTTCTTTTAATATCCCGAAATCTGTAAGTCCTATGGAAAACAATAAAAAGAAGGAAATCATTCATTTTGACAATAAAAGTACATCAACTATAATTCACTCCAAATGTTATTATTATTTTAAAAAAATGAACAATGCAAAATTATGCGTTTTTAAACAAATCTCTGTTCTTTCAAAAATAATGCATAATATTCAATGAAATTTTGGAAAAATATAGCTCTTATAAAGTACAATCCCCATTTAAAATTTCAAATCGAAATGATTACTAAAACAGCTCAAATATACAATGGGCTCATTCAATGAATTTTATTTAGTAGTTGTTACTTCTTGTGGATAAAGTATTATTTAAAATTAGGCAATATTGAAAATTTCAGATGAATCCGACATGTGGTTCTCGAAATATACGACTTCTAAAGAGGGAATTAGAAGCGCCGTGCGACCAACATCGTGACGTCAGAGGATAGCAAACGAAACGGTCGCGCAACATATCAAAGCTCGTGCATTCCACTTGAGATCGTCGAGTTTTTCTCTGTGTGACTAGCTTGTTCGTATCAAGTGACGTCACGGTCGAGATTCGACAATGGTCCATGTTTATAATTTTTTTTAGACGATTTACAGGTATCACAATATTCTAGTTTTTTGTACAGGGTCTTAGAATTTTACGATCTTTCCGATAATCGAATAAAAAAAAAAAAGTGCTAAATGAGCCCATTGTTGCTAAAACTTTGCACTCTTGTGAAATCCTGCCATCATGATCAAGAAATGTGTACGATGGCTCAAATTGTAGCATTCTATAAATACTTTAAGATCACGGAGAAAAACATTTTTTTTTTCAAAATTTTAGTTGAACTCTCTGGTTCTTTTATGAAATCTAAAACGGTAAACGAGTAATGAAAGTATATTAAAGAAGTCAACTTATGAAAAAAAAAAATTAATGCTCTACTTGCATTTGGAGCTAGGATACGTTAGTTTTTACATTTAGGTCACTTATAAATAAACAAATCGATATTCTTTCTTGAAATTTGGGCTAATTATTCCTCAATTCTTGTTATTTTGTTTCTGTTATTTGAAGATAATCCAAAGCCACAATTGTTAAAATAACATCTAATAAAGCGACTTTGAGAACATAATGTACATTTTCATTTTTTTTTACAACTTTTTAATTTCTGTCACGAAAATGGTAAACCAACCTAACTTAAACAACTACCTTTATGTTTATGCATACAGCTTTGTAAAACTTTTAATATTACTGATACAATAAAAAAAATATATTTCGCGAGCAAGATTTGAACCAGAGACGACCGCATCCTGAATAAAAAGTACTAGTCGCCTTACCCACTTGGGCTATCTAGCAACTAATGTTCTGTTTGTAAAAACATCATATAATATTTAGACATATTTGGTGAGTTTCGGATCTCTAACAAAATCGCTAAAGACCCCACTTTCTGGCCTCTATACAGTATCTTTTAACAATTGTAGCTTTGGATTATTGTCAAGTAGCAGAGGCAAATTAATAGACATTGGAGAACTACCAGTCCAAATTTCAATAAGAAATATCGATTTGTTTATTTATAAGTGACCCAAACGTAAAAACTAAAGTATCTCAGCTCCAAATGCAAGTAGAGCATTCATTTTTTTTAAAGTTGGCTTTTTAATCTACTTTCATCACTCCTTTACCATTTTTGATTTCATAAAAAAAATAGAGAGTTATTTGAATTTGATTATAACTACAATTTTGAAAATTGTAAATAACTGCAATAAAAAGGGTTTAAATTTTGAAAAAAAAAAAAAAAACTCTCTCTCCGTAAGTACTTATAAAACACTACAATTTGAGCCATCATTCACATTTCTTGATTTTGTTGCAAAGTTTTAACAACAATTGTATATTTGAACCGTTTTAATAATCATTTTGATTTGAAATTTTAAGTGGTGATGGTACTTTATAAGAGCTACATTTCACCAAAATTGTGATTTGTTTAGAAACGCATAATTTTGAAATATTCAATTTTTTTTAAATAATAATAACAATTGGAATGAATTATAGTCTATGTACTTTTATTGTACAGGTCATAACGAAAATTTTCCTTCTTTTTGTTGTTTTCCACGGGACTTATAGATTTCGAGATATTCAAAGAAAACAGATGGGAAACATGGTCTAAAAAAAATTAAATGGTTTAAATAAACAATATGCCGACCTCGCAGAAACTGCAAAACTGAACTGTGAACTTAAGTTGATCCCATGTACACGTTGCCAATTTTTTTAGTCCTAATTTTACTCCATTAACCCTCTAAGAGACAAAATAAATATCTTGCTATCATCACTGTAACCCCGTGATCCTTGTATTTTGAATATAAGCCTCACGACTAATTCTTATATTTGAGAACTTCCACACGTCCACGTGTTTGTTATGAAAAACCCCATATGTCCAAAATACGGACAATTCGTTTTTAAAAATGGTATTTTACAAATCGTTTTTTCAAAAGTAATAGCTTGCCACGGTCAAAACTTACCGAATAATCCACTCGAGGTGACTTCATATCTCTCTTTGTTATGGCCTTCATAGGAGTATACTTCAAAATTTTTTCAGCCGGCGGCCTCTCCTCATATTCTGGGTTTAACATTCTCTCAATAATTACTTTGAAACCCAATGATACTCCTACAAAAACACTTCATTAGTTCGGTTCCACAATACATTATTTAGAAAGTACAGGTTTTCTACGTACTATCATAAAATGTTTGAGGTAAGACATCATGTCGCAACTGTTGCCACAAGGGACCGTAGCTTGGCAATTCTAAGTCTGCTGCCAGTTCCAAAAGACTAATTCCCAATCCAAATATATCGCAGCTTGGCTGGTAAATACCTTCAAGTACTTCTAGAGCCAAATATTTTGAATCCCCATCCGACAAAGTGGATTTGCAAACCATGGGAGCCTAATAAATACATCAGTAGCATGATAGAATATAATCTTTATTGAGACAGGAAATTCCTAATATAAATACATCTATTTTACATATAAATTAAATAAATAATAATTCAGTAGACTAGTATTACTATGAGAAGATGCCAGGGCGGAGCCAAAATGCGCGAATATTTTTACCAGTGGCATAGCTTTATCTGGGGTATAGGGATGTGTAATTGCAATAAAAGTTTCGCGGCCAAGGAACTGTGAAAATGGAGTAGATTAAAACTTGCCAACTGTTACGAGTAATCTTTGTTCAGGAGAAGTGTAAGAATAGTAAGTTCTACTAAACTTTGCCTAATAAAGTTGTTTTATTATTATTATTACCGTCACCGCCGCTCTACTGCAGGGCACCGCCGCCACTGGTGTTGACATTGAATGTCATGTAATTCTTTCTCATTGGCTTAGAATGATGGAGCGCGCAAACTCGTTCCTGCGCATATTTTTTGCTGGCATCTTCTCATAGTAATACTACTTTAAAAACAGACATTCAACCTCGGAAAAATTATCACATTGATGCAAACATCATTACAAATGAAATATTAAAAGTCTGCTAAATTTAATCACAGTCAAAGGTCAAAGAAATCAGTTTTTCGCAAATATCTGTTAAATGGTAATTGTTATCGTAAAAATAGTTATTACAAAGATTGTAGATCATGCGATCCATACTTTTTTTCCTACGAATGATTTTTCGTGAGATACCACGAATTCAAAAATTGCAAATACTAATTGGCATTTTTGGATGACATCTATATCTCAATTACCAAGTGTCGAATCGAAAATCGAGTAAAATATTCTTGAGGCACTTTTTTGAGCAGAATCCGTTGCTGATAAGAAGAAAATGATGCATACCTCAGTTTTAGAGATATAGACATAACTTGTGTTTTTTAAATGGAACACCCTGTAAATTATTTCATTATTCGATCAGAAAAATTTAATATACTTGTGAGGAGGCCATGGAAAACTATTAACAACATTTCTCATAATATAAAATAATTTTGCCAAAAATAGGAAAATTAAACTACAATAAATGTTCGAATTGTCTTCTATTGACATCTATGCATATTTATCGCATTTCAATATTTATTGAGAAGGCCATGGAAAATCGAAATAATTGTTAATGTCAAAAACTAATTTGTGAGTTTATTGTGAGTGAGCATTGTTAGAAATGGTTCAATTTAGTAATGGTGAAATATATGATATGATTAAGTGTTTTATAGAATGCGGAGAAGATTCAAATTTAGCTTCTGAACTTTATTTTAATAGGTAAGTTATAGACAGCAAAATTTTGTGCCAAAAGTGACGCCTAAACAATATTTTTAGATATCCAGAAAAGAGACAGCCAGACATAAAAATATTCAAAAGGCTACAACAACTTTTGAAAGAGTTTGTAAAACCTTGAGCAAAAATATATAATAAAGTAGGTAGAGAAGCTACAGAAAATATTGTTTTAGAAACTGTAAGAGAAAATTCTAATATAAGTATCGTCTCGCGAAATACAGGAAAATTTAGGGATCTCAAAAACAACTGCGTTGCGTTGCTTAAAAAGAAATAAATTCAAACCCTACAAAATTAGGATTAGTCACCATCTATACCCAAACGACTTTCAAAGGAGTCTCGATTTTTGCCAGTGGTTTTTGAGTCAGTGCAATGAAGTGCCAGTATCTGAAGGAACAATTATATGAACAGACGAGGCCGATATATGCAGTGCTGGAATTTTTAATCGGCAAAATAACCACCATCGGGCGCATATAACCGCTGCAGTTAATCGTCAAGGACGATTTGGAATTAGTGTATGGTGTAGTTTTATTGAATACCAAATAATAGGTCCTCATTTTTTTTACGGTAATTTGAACAGAGAAAATTTTATTAACATTCTAACAAGAAATAGAGCCCTTTATAAATAATATGCCTGTAAGACAATTTCAAAGATTAATTTACTAACACGATGGGCTCCAGAGCCAATCTTCATGCCTAGCCTGTCCAATCTCATGCGAAGGTGGCTCTGTCCGAGAGAAACCTTTTCTAATACGGTGAAATAGAACGGTCCAATATCATTGAAGGGAGGAAGGTGATTTATCATGTTTGAATAGTTTCGACATTTTCAAATCAATAAGTAATAATTGTGCCAAAAATGATGAATTTGGTTAGTGAAGATGAAATAATATGTACACCACCAGAATGAAGACAACTAGCTAATGATACAATACATAATTTATTACCCGAAAAATCGCAGAACAAATATTAAATTTTACAGTTAATTTTATTAATAAACAAACTGAGTAATTTAAACAAAATTTTCTCAATCTAATATTCATTGTTATAATCATAGATAAAGTATAGTATTCAACTTGCGGTAATGGTAATAACTCACTTGATGAATTACAGCACTCGCCTGTGGCTCGTGCTGTAAACTTCATCTGCATGAGTTATTACCTACATTACCGCTAGTTGAATAATACACTATTATTATAAGAAGTGTTGTTAATAGTTTTCCATGGCCTCCTCACAAATATATTAATTTTTTTGAAAATTAACCACTTTTTCTAGAGAAAAATATGACATGTGACATATCATTAGATAGATAATTTAAGTTTTGATTGAATAACGAAATAATTTACAGGGTGTTTCATTTAAAAAACACAAGTTATGCCTATATCTTGAAAATTGAGGCATGCATAATTTTCTTCTCATCAGCAACGGATTCTATACAAAATATGTTACTCGATTTTCTATTCGACACTTGGTAATTGAGATATAGAGGTAATTCAAAAATGCCAATTTTCCAAAAACGCTCTGTAGCTTGGTAGTCGAAAAAGACAGACCATCGCAGTTTGCGCCATTGTTTGTTTCTCGAAGATCGAGTTCAGGACACCTATATTGGTGTACATATAAAAAAAACATCTTGCCATTTTTAATCATCTATTTCCCACGAAACTCCATTATTTAATTAAATTACTGAAATTGATTGAATAACGCTAACTTTATATCATCATTTATATGGTTTATTCAAATTCATAAATCTGAAATTCTTTTATGATCAATCATGAGCCTGATTAACTCTTGACGTAATAAAATTGCAACATTGTTATTGAAAATCAGAAATTCATTGTCGATTATTCTGAGTCATACTTTAATCAGAAAATAATTCTAATAAGAATCATTTAATGGCTTTAACATAACAATAGTTCTTATATGTGTTTCCGGAAGATAATATTAACAAAAATTAAAATAAATTGCAGAACAAAAGGAATTTGCCGATTAGAATGAAGTGAAGATTAGATTACATTGTGGAATTACTTCCCTTTATATTAAAACATGTAACTCTTGATTAATAATGACTTGTACCAACAAGACTTATCTCAAATTTTAAGAAACGTTTTTCACGGGAATTTTAAAAAATAAATATTAATAAATAATTAATAAACCTATTCCTGGTACACAGAGATGGGCATTAGTCGACTAAATTTTTATTCATGATTGCACAGCCTGCTACTGTGATGATTGAAATTGACCGACTAAAGTTGTCATGACTAATTTAATCATTAATTATGAGTCATAAATTAGTCGCTGAATCAAAAGCGGTATTAGTCGACTAAATTTTTAGTCTTGACTAACGATTAATGAATAAACTCATGACTAATTACCTCAGAGCAACAGAAAATGAAGAAAAAACTTATTGTAAATTAACTGCAGATCTAGTAAGTATTGTGATACCTTCAAATCGAAAACCGGTTTGATATTAACCCAGTAAGTTCTTTGGTGGATAATAATTAAAATATCGAGAAAATACGCTTATCAAGTAAGTATGCCGTGGAAATTGAATAAAACTAGATTCCAAACTTTCATTTTGTCAACGTTTTCCGTTATGATTTGTCCATCGAAATTAATAACAAACTGGAAGGTGCACTCAACTAGAGAAAGTGACACAGAGAAACTTGCGTGCACTATTCCATCCTTTTTCTCGGTCTGTGTACAGATCTTGTCAGACAAGGACGGAATAGTGAACGGAAGTTTCTTTTTCCGCATAAACATGCCCCAGTAGTTTCGTATATCTAAAGTAATTTCGATGGGTTTGTCAAATGTGAGTTTACTGTTTATTGTTTACAGTCAGTTTACTAACTTCTTGTTTGTGGTGTTATTGTGTTGTTATTTGGTTAATGAGCTAGTGAACAACATTATTATGACAAATATTGCATTGTGCCTAAATGTAAAACTAAGAGTATCACTACAAATATGGTAATTTTACATTCAAGATTCTCCAAAATTAGTTCGTAGAGAGACGTCAGCAAGAGGTTAGGACACTGCGTCTACTTTGGACAAATTATCCGACTAACGGATGTCGTCATTGATTTCACGCCAATAAGAAACCGTTTGCAGTCACGTGGTTTTGTTTACAAATTACGGCATAATCTAAATATTAATTTTACGGAAAATAAATTTTATTTTGAATTTCTTTTGTTATAATCGTTTTTTGCGTAATGGAAATTAAGAGCAAATCACTTTTTCAAGCATTTCAAAATTTCATGCATCTTCCCTATTAGTGATTTCGGAAATTTTGGTTTGCCATAGCTACTAAACCAATTCGAAAAAATCTCACGTTTACATTTCTCTCATTGTTTTGGTCCATTTGATTGATTCGAGTGCATTCACTGTAGACGCAAAAATTAAAATAGCCCTAAAAAATTTTTGAAACTACGCAGTCGTACTTAAAATCATCTCCAGAATCCAAAAATGTAAAAACATACAATTTAAAATTTTAAAGTTGGGGTCGAGGTTGGGGTCATTTCCGGGAAACCGAAAGTGACAGAATAGTGCCAAATTATGGAAAATTTGCCGTTTTTGGTATATATTACCAATGCCAAATTTAAGACTTATATCTTGAAAACTCCGGAAACTATGGCTTGTCTAATGATTCCGTTGACATCCGGTATAAAACTACATTTTCTAAATCTGTATAGGAATTATTTTAGAATGTTTCAATACAACAGGAAATAAATTAGATTCAAAGGTCAAATTAAATAAAAATGTGAGAGGAATTGTAAATACCCTAGCACAATTACGTAATATAAAGGTCAGAATATAATCTTTCTTAGACATTTTAAATAAAAAAAGAAAATAGCTGCCGAAATCAGTGCTTATACAAAACAATTAAGCAGTAACAGATATTTGATTTTTAATTTAATCAACATATTACCTAACGCTAAGAAAAATGTCTAAAATGTTTATATTATCTAGCTAAAATGTATCTTCAAACCAGTATCGTGTGCCTCTTTTTATTAGGTTATTCTTTAATATCATGTAAAAAAAAGGTTTTACTCCACGATCTAATATAGCTTTGAAAAAAATGCTGTGAAAATCTAGGTATATTTTACGTAGATATAAAGAATTATCACTATTCTGCCCTGCTAAGCATAGCAAGCTCAACTTAATAATATGTATATCTATTTCCTTGTTAAAACTCAAAGTATTAGAATCTGATGTACAACATATCATAATATATTAAATTTAATTATTACTAAAAATATCAAGTTCGATGGCATATCAAATTATCTAAACTAGGTAATATCTCAAAATGACGATTTTGTCAGTTACGACTTCTATGCTTAACAGGGCAGTATTGTTAAGCACAAAATTACTTCCGTGTATATTAAATACGTATTAGATATGTAAACGTTGCTTATCATAAAAACCGATAATTTTTAAAAAATACTTACCAATTTTAGATCAACTAATATCCCAAAATCTGCCAACTTATAAACGCCGTTCTTCATCATGATATTTCCAGGTTTGACATCTAAATGTAACAAATCTCTCCTGTGTAGGAAATTCAAAGCTCTGCACATATCATACAGAACGTTCCACAACAGATCCTCAGGAATATCGTTGTTCAAAACGGAGTAATCGGCAAGACTCATATCGCAAAATTCCAGCATCATATACACTTCCGAGCCTTCTTCCCAAGCCATAAAAAATTGAACACAATTGGGATGAACTCCTACCTTTTCATTATTGCGCACTTCTGCATAACGATCCTTAAAACTAATCACGGACTTCAATCTTTTAATAGCGTAGAGTTTCTTATCCTCACGATTACGGACACGGTAAACTCTACCGAAGCTGCCTTCTCCAATAAGGCCGTGCTTACTGAACACTTGGTCAAAATACGATGCATTCAATGCAGAATTGTATACAGGACTCAGTTCCACTACAAATTAAAAAGCATTAGAAACAATGACGACCTACTTATAGGTTATGTCCAACACTTCGTAAGTGAAGATATTTGATGGAAGAATGTAAAACTAAAATTTAACAATAATTTTATAGCTAATACTACCTTACCAGAATGACTGAAGCACACAGGTTTTGGTTTTTCGTAAACACCATTGGATGTCAAAATGCTTCTTCTTATTTTATTTGGGACAGGAGGACATGGAGGTAGACTTTTTCGTTGTGCGAGTTCCTTCAAAAATAAATCCAAGAATTAAATTACACGACAACGTACAGTGAGCGAATTATTTTAAAAACTATATATATATACATATATATATATATATATCTAACAATGGCTTCTCATAACAATACATTTTACAAGCATGTATCAACAAGTTTTACTTACTTTTTTTGTTGAAAGACGTTCAGTCGTCCTCAACTCTTCTGGCAGAGAGAAAGTACCACGTTTACGATTAGCCATTGAAAAACAAATTAATAAAATAAACTAATAAATAAATTAAAATAATTTCGTTACACTTTTTACATGACGCTTCCACTTCGCTGAACGTACACTAAATGACTCGAACTCGAAATATTCCAAATAAGTCCGAATAGAGTCAAGCAGCGTCCCGAAACTGCGTAGGAGCGAATGTAAACGGTGTTCATTGGTGGATTTAAATTGCGAGATGCAAATACCACCAACCGCACGAGGAGGCTACAATTCGGACATGTTCGGAAATTCACCAAGAAGCAAAACCAAATCAACAGGCTGTCGCGTGGAAGGGGAACAATATTAGAAAACACGTTTGTCGCGTGGTATTAAATTTTGGGTCCCTCATTTAAAATGCAAGGTGTACGGTGTACCGTAAAACATAATTTGCATAAGCATAATGCGTAAATCTCTTTAACTAATTGATGTTTAGGGCCAATACTCTTGAAACATTATTTATTTGCAAAATCGTGTGTGCCTTTATTATCAGTAATTACTTTCGGCTATTAAACGTTCAAAACTCAGCAATGTGGGTTCAATAAACCATCAAAATATTGTTTTGGAAATGCAATCTCAACTGGATACAGTGTCGGAACTATGTTAAATTCACTTTGGCACTATAATCTAGACAATAAAGTGGCTAAATGTGCAAGAGTAGCATAGTCTGGTATCCTAGGTTGAATAAAAGATACAAAAATAAAACTAGGAAAATATATATTTATAAACTATATAACTAATACACATAACATTTAAACAGATCCGTGTTTAACAACAGTCAAAAGAGAACTAATTTGCGTGGAGGGTGCAAAAAGATATAATTGTTTGTTTAATTCTAGAGGAATTAAGTTTCTTAAACCTTCCAATTCTCCACTTGATTCTAACTTCCAGCCCTCTATGAATCGGAATGAGTAGATGAAGAAGTTTTCATTTCCGCTTACTATGCATAAGTAGGCATCGCTAATGCCAAATCCTGAAAATATCAATTTTTTTAACATCCTAAGTCCACATATACAAGATAGTAAAGTATGAGGCTGTACCAGTAAGGTGTCTACATTTTACATATAGCTGGATCAACATGGATTTTGACGAGACACGGTTTCCGTTTCCCTATACCCTGCGCACACGCGTGACTTCTCACTTTAACGCAGCTTCTCCCTTACGTCACATCCTTGTTAACGTATTTTGAGTTTGGTGGATTCGTGATAATATGTGATATGTATGAAAGCTCTCCGCTAAGAGAGCTTTCTGTGACGTCACGTTATTTGAGGGATTTCAGGGGAACCAGCAGACCATGTATGTTCGAATCATGGTGAGTATTGTCCTCAACGATTCTTTACAGTAGTGAAAGAGATGATTTGATTCCTATTTATCGCCAGCGCAGAAAGCACAATGCGTGAAACAGAGGCGAACATCGATCAGGAAGTCTAGTGGCGTGCACGCCAAGATCCATATTGATCCAATACTTTGTCCCTCACAGATTTGTTGTATTTCTATTTACCTCCCGTGTAAAAGACGGACATTCCTAGGATAGGCGCCTCCAGCTCTATGCTTTGATAAAAGTAGTAATTATTGTAAAAATGGTCGTATTTGAGTACTTGCAGGGGTGCACTTCTGTGGGCTAGTACTATTAAACTATCAGCTCCCAATACCACACCAGTAGCCAGGGAACAACCATAGGATGGTACAGTTCTTAAAATATCAAACTGAAACAAAAACGTATTTATTTTTAAACTTGCCAGGTAAGCAAAATAGTCATTCTGAACGCAACCCTATTTTTAGCCGAAATGGAATTTAAATATATTTTTGAAATGGCTACCTGTTGCTTAACTTCGTTAAATGTGAATATCATGGTTTCTTCATCTTCATGATCGTGATGCATGTGATTGTGAGTACTCCTTATATTTCCAATAATTAATGTAACTCCTTGTGCAGCATGGAACAAATATACTGATGAAGCTCCCTTTGTTGGAATTTTTTGAATCTCTATTGCTTTACTCTAGAAGTACAAAGTGTTAGTGTTAGTTTATATAAATATATTTATTGTGTTAAATGAGTAAAATAAAAGCATGAGTGGTACATAAAAAGCAGTAATAATGACTTTGGGATAAACAAAGTATTTATACTCGTTATTGAGCTTTTAAATGTTATATTTGAATGGCAGAGATGAGAATAGTAATAAATTTAAAACATATTAAACATTTTTAAATTTCTAGTTTTCTCGCAAAAATTTAACCTAGTCTCACATCTATACATTTTATAGCTCTGTGTATCTATCAAGCAACAATTAAAATAAATGCAAGAAGGCTGTGACAAATGCCTATCGGCTTTATTTCTTCTAATTTCTGTGTAGTGTCAAAATTAGTGACGCCGACACCACATTTTTGTCTCATTTTTAACTAAAAAAATAATACTTATTTAAATAAATTACTTTTATTGTGCTAATGTGTGGACCTTCTTGGCATTCTTTGAGGCGGTGAGAGTGGTGAGTAGGTACCTACCTAAACTAAAGTATTTTGTTTCCCTGCCCTGGTACAGACGCGGTGGTTATTGTATGGAGCAGAATTATTAATTTGTTCTTTTCTCTTTGTTATATTACTCACATATGATCAGTTTATTGCAAAATATTCAAGTTAAGGAATTAAATATTGAATAGTAATGGCAAGAAACTCGGTATTATTGGAATTACAGCAGTTCAAAATTAAGTATGAAATTGCACTGAAACGTTTTCAGGAGCTATAGCCAGGCCCCTCGTATGGGGGGGGGGTCTATTGGGTACTGAGTTTAGGGGCCCGGGCTTCCGAGGGGCCCGTAACGGGGGCCCGCCAGTGATCTTAACAATTTTTTTTTCAAATTTCTCCTCCCCGCTCATCAATTATTAAGCGCGTGGGCCTGTTGGCTTCCTGGGGGCCCGTAGCGGGTTCCCGTCAGAGATTTTGGCAAACATCGGGGGCCCGCCAGTGAATTTGGTACCGGGACCGGGGCCCGTGATTTGATGCGGGGGGCCTGGCTCGATTTTGATGTATTATAAGTGTTGTTAGGTAATAATAATTGTAATGTGTTAAGATAAATAATACCACTAAAACTGTTGTCACAAAACAGTGTGTTTCTAAAAGTGAATACTTCATAACTAGCGCACGTACCGTTTTTTTACTCACGACCAATAAGTGTGATATAGACAAGCACAGGCTTTTGTTGTAAATTACCTTATCTTCAGTGAATTTGATAACGATGCAGTTCAAATCGTGTGTGTCTGTTGAAGGATCGTAGTATCTTCCTATGATGGCATACGATTGTCCATTTAGTGAGAAAAATTCTGCTCCACTTATGTATCCTGTGATATATTTGTCATACTGGTAAAATCTTCCAGTAGTATTTGATGTTGATAACGTGGTCCAACTCATCATGGAGACTTCGTTTAAAACTCGAGCATTCTCAGTTCTAAAAAGTAATAGAAAATAGATGAGACATTGATTAAATTATCACTCGACTTTTTGACAATCATGTATTTCCAAAAAGAGTAAATTTCAAAATGCGGACCTTTCTCAGGCCTTTGCAATTGCTGTTTTTAACTAAGTGAAATCAATTTTTTTTATTTTTGGGACGAACGTGAGAGGGGAATATATAATATGGTGTTAAAATATGGTATATTACCTTTCTCAAGAAAACGCAAACAGTAAGAAACGTTTGGTAATTGAGGTTTTTGTGCATTTTTGGGTACATTTTTCGACGTGTCTAGATTTGTAGAAACCATTCGAGGTTGATATAAATGGCAAAGGTGATTTTTTTCACCTTTTGTGTTGTAACTCGGAAACAATGTAATATTTCGTAAAAAGTGTAAAACACTGGTTTTTCTGTTTTATAACGAAAAAAACAAGGACCCGTTGAATTGTGTGCGACTAGGGTTGCCCAATAAAATTTATAATAAACTTTTATCCCCTATATTACCAGAGCTATGGGGGTAAAAACCCCAACTTTAAAATAATTTTTTTTTCAAAACTATTGAAGATAATTAAATGAAATTAATAGGAGATGTTGATATAAAATAGCTTTATATTTTACATTTTTTTTACAGTCCTATTACGTCATTTAGTATATAAAAAAAATAATTTAATTTTTGAGGGTGCTGTTTTTATATTAACCCCTCGATCAACCTCTTGAGTAAGTAACACCTACCAAAAAAATCTATATTATTTAACACTGACATAATTATCGTGTGTAAAAATTACTGCAAATTCAGATTGGTGGAAGGTGCTTAAAAAAATATAAACCTAGGTAATCAATAATAATACAGGCACACAAAAAAAACCGCTGCCCAAGTAATCACTACTTCCACATCTAGATTTTCTATCCAAGTCTCTCACAACGAAAAAATTTTGTATGTGGAAATAATTGCTTATGGAACTTTAATAATATAATATTTCAAATCGTCTGCCCCAAAAACCCATAATACGATATCCCACTTCGGTACTGGGTTGAGGGTGGTGATAGGGGGTGGTAGTGGGGTGGATGAGGTAAAAAAATATTTTGAGGTTTTTGGTTCTTGTACACACACTAAATCACAATTTTTTTTCATACCCTTAAATAATGGTGTGGAGGTGGTAATGGGGTGGCTAATGCCAAAACATTTTTTTGAGGCCTTAGCTTCTCTTGTATATACTAAATGCCAATTTTATGGACTCTTGATTTAACTATTTACCCCCATTTACCCCAATTTACGCCCCACCCTTCGACGGAATAAGATGAAAATATAATCTAGTTCCAGATCCCGTTAAAGTATATACGTGTAGTAAAATTTCAAGTGAATATCTTAAACGGTTCCAGAATAATCGTGCGCACAAAAAGGTTACAGACTAGCCGACAGACATTTTTTTTTTCTCCCAAACTTAAAATCTCGACGTTCCATGACATTCTAAGTCTATTTGAACAATAAAAATTTTCAAATGTTTTTTTGTCGTTACTATACTTCCACTGGATGTGGAAATAAAATTAAGTGCGAAGACCTAGACCACTGAAAGCCTACTCATTTGGATGCTAATAATCAAAAAAATATACTACTACTTTTAGCTCAATTTTTTTTCCTCGCTTAACAAGTATTGATTTAATTAGACAATATGGTTAGGCCATTTTAATCAATCCACAGTAATATCTCCTCACGAAGGGACACTAGCGAAAAATGTTTCAGACAAAAGTTGTTCCGTTTAGAGGGAGACATCTTTTGGGCAGAACAGTTTTCCACACCCCACCCCTGATGAGCGGGGAGTGGGGCTAACTTTCGAATTTTTAATGGCACCCTATATTTTTTACCTCGTATTCTGATCCTACGGAAGAAATTAGATACCTAACTTTTAAACCAAACATTTTTTTCTCGCCCCTACTCTGATTAGTGGCGGCTGGTGAAATTTCAATATTTTTTTTCTCGTCTGTGGCGCACAGGACCCATACGAAAATTTTGAAAAAGCAGTTTGCGAAAAAATTTTTTAAAATTCGGTTGCCCTCCCTGGCCCTAGGGACTCCTGTTTAATTTATTTTTTTTTGTCACATACATTTGACTTTTCATAAAAATAAACAATAGGTTTTGAAGTTTATGAAAATATTTTCATTATTAACTGAGATCCAACGATTTGAAATGTAATTTTTTAAATTGTAAATTACAAAATTTCAGTTCATTGTATTTCAGTTATTAATGAAAATAGTTTCATAAACTCCAAAATCTATTGATGTATTTTTATGAAAAGTCAAATGTATATGACAAAATAAAAATAAATTAAACAGGAGTACCTAGGGTCAGGGAGGGCAACCGAATTTTAAAAAAATTTTTCGCAAACTGCTTTTTCAAAATTTTTGAGAGAAGTGCTTCTCTAGATGTTATTTCCCATATTTCGTATGGGTCCCATGCGCCAAAGACGAGAAAAAAAATATTGAAATTTCACCAGCCGCCACTGACCCTGATGAGCGGGAATGGGGGTAACTTTTGAATTTTCAAAAACGTGCATTTTCAAAACGTGCATTTTTCTTAAAAATTCCCTCTGAACTAGGGCATTTTTAGGAAAAATGTTTCAAACAAAAGTTGTTTAGTTCAGAGAGGGACATCTTCTGTTTGAAATATTTTTCCTAAAAATGCCCAAGTTTAGAGATGTTCGCCTGCAGGTTTTTGAAAATTTAAAAGTTACACCCCCATCCCCGCTCATCAGGGTGGGTAGGAGAAAAAAATGTTCGGTCAAAAAGTTATGTAATTTTTTTCTTAGAATCAGAATACGCGATCAAAAATGGAGAGTGCCATTAAAAATTCAAAAGTTAGCCCCACCCCCCGCTCATTAGGGATGGGGGATGGAAAATTGTTCTGCCTAAAAGGTATCCCCCCTCTGAACGGAATAACTTTTGTCTGAAACATTTTTCGCTAGTGTCCCTTCCTGAGGAGATATTTCTGTGGATTAATTAAAATGGCCAGACCATATTGCCTAATAAAATCAATATTTCTTATGTAAAAAAAAAAAAAAAATTGGGAGCCAAGCTAGAAGTAGTAGTATATTTTTTCGATTATTGGCTTCCAAATGACTAGGAATTAAGTGGTCTAGGTCTTCGCGCTTAATTTTTTTTTGGGTGCCTGTGTTCATTACCTAGCTTTATACTTTTAAGCATCTTTCACCAATCTGATCTTGAAGTAATTTTTACACACGACAATTATGTTAGTGTTAAATTATATAGATTTATTTGGTAGGTGTTACTCAAAGGGTTGTTATAAATACAGCACCCTCAAAAATTAAATTATTATTTTTTATAGACTAAATGGAATGTAAAATATAAAGCTATTTTATATCAACATCTATTAATTTCGTTTAATTATCTTCAATGGTTTTGAAAAAAATTAATTTTAAAGTTGAGGGTTTTTTTACCCCCATAACTCTAGTAATATAGGGAATATAGTTTATTATATATTTTATTGCGCATTCCTAGTCAGTCATAAGCAACATTCACGTGCAGGGGCGTAGAGATGGGGTTACGTTACCCCCCAACTTTGTCAGACTTGACAAAAGTTGGAAATTTGAGACGCAAGTTGGCAATTTTTATTGAAAAAAATTTTTTTAGATTTTCTCCCCCTCACTCATCAACTTTTGTTTCGGTGGAACTTGGCAAAAGTTGGGTAAAAGTTAGAAATTTGAGATGTAAGTTGGCAATAATTATTATTTGATTATTTACAGAGTTGGCTTTTTAAGTCTTATGAAGTTGGCAAATTTGAAAAATAATCTCCAAAAAAGTTGGCTCGCTACGTCCCTGTTCATGTGAATGAATAGCCCAATAAGCCGCTGGGCCCAATTCCACATACTTAATCGACGAGACTCTTTTAAGTGACAGTTTTTCATATTGTTAAAATTGTACGTAGTTTACTCTTACACAATTTTCACATTTTTTAAATTTTCTGAACACCCTGTACATGACATGTTAACTTACTCCATGGCAATCATATTTTTAACAAAAGCAAATTTCTTTATAAAGAATAAATTTTTCAGCGTAAAAAGTGAAATAAAAAAGTTTACCCTCTTATCCACTCTAGCTGTGGACATACCGTATTGACGACTTCTTTAAAAAATTTTAAAAGACTTCGAAATTTGACATATTAAATTACCATTTCATTTTTTTTCCTATAAACGTGTTTTTTATTTTTTCTAGCCAACAGAAACTTTTTTCTGAAAGTTTATATATTTCGGGTGAAGAGAAGAATTCAGAATATGAAAAGTTAAACTTAGTGCGTAATAATTAATTAAATTATAAGAAATGGAGATTTTGTAAAAAGTAAAAATCGGCATTATAAAAAAAGTAACATGTTTCATACAGGTATGTTGGGTCATATAGATACCAAATGACCCCCTGTACCCCCATGTTCAGGGTCGGCATCGCTCTACCAAACACCCTGTATATTTGAATTAATATAATTACTTATGTTATATTTTTCTTTTTCAGTTCCCAAGTTCGAAATAAGCAGATGTCTAGCGACCTCTTGTCAACATAAAAATTCGCTTACGAAGTCTAAAATACGTCGGTATCGGTAGCTAAAATTTAACAAGTCTAGACAGACCCGGGTTAAAAATAAAGTGTGCTGGAAGTTAACAGTAAGTGGATAACCCTGTGGGCTACTGGAGTAGGCAGATTGAGGCCAGTAGTGGGTTAGAGTCACTGAAATTAGCGAAAGGCAAGGCGCGGAAAGACAGTTTAATCTCTTGTAGATTTAACAATCGGCCGTCCAATCAGAGTTGATCACTAGACAAGTATCTTCCAATATCTCGGTTTAGAAATCTTCCGGGGTATTGTAAGTGATAAGGCTAGAAATTGTTCGGATTCCCTGGAGGTCTAGGCCTCCAGAGAAGCAATTTGTAGACTCTTGATTTTCGCGGGCGAACGAATGAACGAAAACCCACACCTTCATCCTCTTATGGAATTTTATGGGCCTCAAACTACAGACCTAAGTGGTAAGTCATTCTTTTTCTCCTAGTTAGTTCATATAGACATAGTTCATTAGATATTGTTATAAATGCAAAATGTACAGGGTTAATCAGACTGTTCAAGACACAACAGTGTTTCTTAAATTATTTAGAGTTTGAAACAGCGCTATTTTTGTCCTGGTTTAATACGCAAATCGTTTCCCTAATTTTGGTATTAATCATTTGAACACTCTCATTCATAAAATTATTATTACCTTTGAAATAAAGAAATGAGGTGATTTTTAACTTTGCGAAAATAAAATTTGCTTTGTATTTTTAGCTAGGGAGCTGGTGGCAATACGGGTATATGATTTTATTGTAATTAACAATAATATAGAATGAAGGTATTGATCTAACAGATCGATTGGAGCAGCTACCGTGCATGGTCGCTGCTGATTTTTTAAATAAATGAATTTCAAATTTTCAAAAGAAAAACGCTCTTATATTATTTATTGTTTCAGCCATTGTTATAAAATTGTTTATGTATAAAAAATATAAATTAAAAAATGTTTGTCTGAAATCCATGACTGATTTTTTTATAAAACTATTGTTAATTTGTAAAAAACCGCGCTGTTAAGTCATTTCATTGTACTTCGCATTGGTTTTAATTTGTTAGTTTTTATATCCGTAAGTAGAAAAAAACATTGGCTGACGTGTACGTTACTGATTTTCAGAATTATTCCCAATTTACTCAAAAAAATGTCAAAGTAAGAAAATAGTCCAATCAGTCGGAGATATTGCCCTGCAAAAGGTGAAGTAATAATGATTTTGATATATGTTGTTTAAGTCAAGGCCCTGATAACAAATACAAGTTTTCGGCCTGGGGAGGGGGGCGAGCCGCCATCTTGAAGTAAAGGTGCAAAAAACTGTGTTTTTTTTCAAAATAATTCGGTAACGCTCGATCCTACGAGAAAAATGTTCCAGACAAAACTGAAGAGGACAAAATCTCCTACATTTTCTGTATATACATTTTAATTATAAGTCTAATGTGTAAATGTTTAAAGAGATACAGCGTCAGAAAGATGGATTTAAGAAGAAAATCCCAACATGGCTACTCAAAATATTGAAGGTCAAAGTTTTTCGCAAATATCTCACGTCCCATGCATCGAATGCCCATGGGGTCAATGTAAAAGTTGTAGAGAAGTAAATTGTCAAGTGTACAAGTTGTCTTTTTTATTTTTTACCAATGATGGCCTATTTTATGGTAAAATCTGATTCGCGATGATGCAAGCTTCACTTTGATACCAAATAAGTGCATACAATTATATTATTTATATGATTTTTACAGACTTATCAAATATCGAAAGCTTTCTTGACCCATCTCTGCTTTACACTTTTCAAATTCAGTCAACAATAAGAACATATAAAAATTTCTGCCACCAGCTGCCTAGCTATTAGAAGTTGAAGTGCTTTTGAAATACCACTTTAACGTCTTCCATTTTTGTATAGCGGACGGCAAAAATAGGTAAAGTTGACCGAAGGTTTAACAGGCACTCAAAAAATGTCGACGCCTTTGACTCATCAAACACGCTACATCGCAAAGCTAAAGATGCAGACATTTTTTGAGTGCCTGTTAAATCTGCGGTTTACAATAAGCGATTTTAATGGTCGTGCAAAGAGAATTTGGTTTCATTATTAAGAAATTGAATGGCTTAATTATTTTTGCAGCCCCTGTATTCTTCGCCCTAGCTATTTGTCGTAGTTTATATAAAATAGTTTTTACGTTTTTTTTTCATTGCAGGTCAATTTTAAATACGACAGAGAAAAGCTGACTTTAAGAATAGGATTTTGCAGAGTGAGGGGAAATATCCGTTTATTTTCGGTTTATTATAAATGTTAAAAAAATCATAAATGGTATAATCTTTAAAATAGTTTCAGATACTTCCCATTGCTCTAAGGAATACAACCATATACAGTTTTTGCCATAAATTTTGTATATAGTTAAATGCCATACTCTAATAATGAAATTAGGAACTATTTTCATTGACAAACTGTGATATTCAAGTACAACAGAAATTTACAATAAAAAATATATAGTTGTATTCGTTAGAACAATAACAATTATTTAAAACAGTTTTAAACATTATGCTATGTTTGGTTTTGTAAATATTTATAATAAATCGAAAATAAACGCATATTTCCCTCTCACTTTGCAAAATCCTATCCTCAACTACTTCATCTGACTGACGAGTAGCAAAAGGGAAAGGAGTTAAAGGTAAGTTCAGCAATGAATTATGTAACATGTTGAGGTGAGGTATGTGATCTCAAGCAAGGTTTATCCTTTGGCTAAAAAATGGCATACCTACAGTGTGTCACATCTTGATATTTCGGGGATTATTCGACAGATCGATCTCAAATTTTCCTCAGCTATGATACTTTTCAAGGCGCTTATTTTCATGATGTTCAATATATTTTCAAATTGTCACACCAACAAACTACGTCCACTGAAAAATGAGATTTTTCTATATTTGTTGTTTCTGTGTGTTCACTGAGACGGGACACACTGTATATCAAATCAAAATGTTATCTCATTCAGTACAATTTTTTTTCATTTGCCGTAAAATACAGGCTCGCTGATATGTATAGAAACGGTCGATTATCTCCTAAAGTAAGAAAAATTAAGTATACAGGATCAGTCAAAAAGTCATGACGAAACAAAGTTGCTTTTTCTTTAATTTAACACCCTGTATATTATTCCATATTTCAGTTCTTCTCGAAATCCAAACAAAATTCATATAGCACCTAACCATTTTCGAGATATCGAATTTTGAAAATTATTTTCTTATAAATTATACAAAAATATTTTAGTCCATTAAGTTTATAGTCCATCAAGTTACCTTTGAAAGTTTCTAGCTCCATAATAACGCCGCGTCGTTTTTTTGTCTACCAGTGATGATTTTTACAACACATGTCAAAAATACATTTAGTGTGAATAATTTTCGCGCAAAAATGGCACGTTTAAGTGAAACCGAGCGTATTGAAATTTTAATGATCATAGGATATGGTGATAGAAGACGAAGTTGTGACCAAGTAGTGAATATTTTTAATGAATTGCATCCCGATCGGGAACCTCTTTCTAAATCAACCGTTTCAAAAATATTGCAGCGTTTTCATGAAAAAAAAAAAAGGTGTCAATGATCGACCAAAAAGTGGAAGACTGGTAGATGTTACAAGAAGAAAATTCTTTGAAGTTCATGTTAGATGTGATGGAAATTCCAGTAAATTCGACATAACACAGGGCTTTAAATCATAACATGAGTCGATATTCCATACAAAAAATTTGCAAATGCGAAAAATTCTATTCATATATAATTCATTTGTTACAAGAATTGAGTGAAGACGATTTTGATTCGTAAAATCGAATTCTGCGAAGTTATTATGAATAAATTAAACGAAAATGTGAACTTTGTCAACCACATATTGTTTTCTGACGAATCTACATTTTGTTTAAACGGGCACGTAAACCGCACACTTATTGGTCAGACCAAAATCCACATTGGATGGAGGAAGTTCATACCCAACGACAACAAAAAGTAAATGTTTGGTGTGGCATTATTGATGGACACGTCACAGAACCCTATTTTATAAACGGAAATTTGATCTCTGAACGATATTTATTACTTTTGCAAGAGTATATTATTCCAGAGCTTAGAAGGTTATTCCCGAATAATAGCAATCCCAATTTACCGGCAGAACAAATATGGTTTCAGCAAGCTGGGGCTCTTCCACATTTTGGACTTGTGGTACGGGCATATCTAGAGGCAATTGAATGGCCAGCTAGGTCTCCCGATATGACGCCGCTTGACTTTTTTCTGTGGGGTCACAAAAAAAATGTAGTCTACAAAGATAGGCCGCAAAATATCGAAGAGTTGCAAGAAAGGATAAGGCATGAAATTTCCATTATTCCTCCCAACATCCTTTTAGATTCATTACAAAATTTTGTTCAGCGAATTCATTACTGTCAGGAGGTAAATGGTGAACACTTTGAGCACCTTATAAAATAGAATTCCAAAGAAAATTATTTTTGTTTATTAAAACTTGTTTTCTCCTTTTTTTCTGGCATAACTATTGTTTTCATAAAATTTAAAATATTCAGGACATTCATTAACAAATAATTTTTTTCGTTTCATGCATTTTTATCATATCTGAACAATTATGCTTTTTTATTTTCTGTAAAAAAGTAATATTAAAATTTAATCATATCCATATCCTCCACCTTGTGTAATTTTCATAATGAATATAATTTCGGGCTTTTTCTTTAATAAATCTGAGAACAGTTATTTTCAAAATTCGATATCTCGAAAACTGTTTAGTTTAGGTATGTGATGTGCTATATGAATTTTGTTTAGAATTTTGAGAAGAATTGAAATTAATATACACGGTGTTCCATTGAAGAAAAAACAATTTTGTTTCGTCTGAATTTTTGACTGATCCTGTATACTTAATTTTTCTTTACTGTAATAGATTTTGAAAAACCCTAAAACTTTTGTGTCTTTTAATATTTTTCGTTAGCTATCTTACTTTAGGAGATAATCGACCGTTTCCATACATATCAGCGACCCTGTATAAGAATTTTACTCACATACTGTTTTATATTTCAGGTAGGTTCCGAACGAGAAGGGACATGGTGAAGACATCGATAAAGGTAGGATTTTTAGATTCCTAATTCTAGTTTTAAAAAATATGCTTACATACAGATTCGGCAAACATTTTTTTGATATATCCTCAGATAAACGAGTGCAGAGAAATTAGGAAAAGAAATACGGATATACTGCTCCCAGCACACTTCACACTTCGTGAAATCTTATTTTTATCACCTTGTCCTGTATCAACGCAGGGCATCGCTTCTAAGCGCGAGCGCATTATAGTGGGATGATATCCGTCTTTCTTTTTCTAATTTCTTTGTTTTCTTTCTTACACTCATTGAACTCAAGATGCATATATAAAACTACATTTGCCGAATCTGTATAGTAACCATTACACTTCAATTAACAAACGCTTTAAAGTCTGTCTTCCCTGTTACAGGTTTTAAGAGAAGCATTGGATCCCACACAACTGTCTCACTCAAGACAATAGCGAAAGCCTTAGATACAGACAGAAAAACTTTTTATTTACATTCAGTCGGTTATTTATAAACAATACTTATATATTTTTTGATTTTAGTTGGATACCTGATAAAAAAGTACTATCTTTGAAGTCGAATAGTTAGAAGATCAGTTTGATGTTTAGACTTCCTTGCAGAGGACAAAAAAAAGGGTAAATATAACAATGTTAATTAGCAAACGCTAAGGTTTGGGTCCCGGGACGTCTCGTGTCTCGAAATTTAATTGTCTCGTGTCCCGGGACTTTCGGGTCAAGACTCGAGACACGCTTGTAATAATTTTATTAACAAAAGATCATAATAAGCTTTATTAGTTCAGGCTTCCCGCACTCTGTCACTGAGAGCGCCATCTGTTAGATTAACGAGTAATTACTTGATACTCGTACGTACGTAACTTACTATACACAATAAAACTGATATCTATTGAAAACAAGAGAGTGTTCTCTTTTCGGAGGCATTATTACAAAAATTAGAAACGGATTGTCGTACAAAGTTGTTAATGCACTATTTTTTTAAAAAGAATATTTTATTAAATTAGGAAAAAAGACTAATTGATAGGGCTAGTGCGACGATCGCGACGAACCGCGGCCGCCTAGTAAAATCATATTGTTTTGAGCCTTTCCACTCTCGGAACTCTAAGAGATATTGTTGCCACCTTCGACTAGAAAGGATACGGTCTTAGAGGCGTTCAAGCATAATCCCACGGATCGCAGGTTCCACCGCCCGCTCGAGCGAGTGCATGAACCAAATGTCCGAACCTACGGTTCCTCTCGTACTAAGCAGAATTATTATCGCAATGACGAATCATTAGTAGGGTAACACTAACCTGTCTCACGACGGTATAAACCCAGCTCACGTTCTCTATTATTTATTTATATGATTAATGGCTAGAGACTAAATGATGAATATTAATGATTAATATCATTACTTTTACTAAGTCTGTTTTATGTTTTATAATTATAAGATTTTATTTCCAAAAAATGAATCTGTGTATGAGAATTAAACATACCAATTTAGTAGAGTAAAATCTGGAAGTAAAGTCGCTTAGTTTTCGAGAAAAAAAAAAACGGCGTAGAACCAAACCAGACTTAGTGGGATTCTTTAGTAAGATAATCGTGTACACGAAATCGTTTTTTACGACATTTTTCGGTGGTCGAGAACTTTTTTATTTCGGAAAAACTCAAAAAAATAGATTTTGTATGAAATATGTTTTTTAACGTCTCCACCGCTATATCTCTAAAAATATTTGTGCTATCAAGCTATTTTTTTTTTAGATTAAAGTAGACACAATAACGCTTCGAACAACGTCCCACGTGAACCCGATTTATTTTTTTTTTAATTGGTAAAATAATAGGAAACTCAAACTTGTTATTTTCAGTAGCGTAATTTTAGGCAATCGAGAAAAAAGTTTATTTATGAAAATTTGTATATACATGCTGCGTACAAATTGAAGCCAATAGTTGAAAAAAGTTTTTAGGATAAAAATTTTTCATGTGCCGTTCATAGTATTGAGTCAGCGATTTTTTTTAACGGGCAAAGTCATATTCTTGCACGCTCGGCTGTAGCAAGCCTGCCGATCTGACGATCCCGGTCGGGGTGTATAGTAGTTTAACTTATATCAACAGGTACAAAACCAGTAGTGATCAAAAGCTTCTAGGGGATCAATATTATTGTTCAATATTTCATATATTGTACAGTAGTATTAATCATATGTTGTTAATATTAAGAAATTGTATTAGAAATATTAAATAGTCTCCTTTTAATAATAAAAAGACAGGTGGTAGTAGTACAGTACCTAGAGGTAAAAAATATGCAAAACTTCGAAGTAATGTCATATTGAACGGATTTCGTTCATTTTTGGCAGTATAATAGTAAATGTTTCACAGAAAAGTTTCTATATTGAGCGGGGCCCCTTTGAGAGGGTGGCACTTAAAAAATATATATGAAGTACAATCATATTTTAAGAAGAAAAGGTTCTATGCAATTTTTCACATAAATTAATAGTTTTTAAGTTACAACGACTTCAAAATTGCGATTTTAGCTTAAAAAAGGGTATTTCTAAACGGCTTTCGTAAAGTATTACTTTATCGAAAAAATGTTATAGACCAATTACAGAAAGTACAAACTGGGAATTAATTATATTTTTTGTTTATTGATGTAGGATTAATAATTTCGGAGATATTTAAGTTTACATTTGGCATCCAAGTGTTTGTAAGATAACTATTTAGAGTGAGAGTTAAATATCTCAGAAACTGTGACACCTACGCCAAGGATACCAATAGATACAATAATAGGTTATTAATTAAGCTCTTAACTATTTTTTTATTTGTTTATGTAGCATAAAAAACAAAGAAGTTATGACCGAAGCAATGTCCGTCTACACATTATTTTAATAACAACGTCGCCATTTTGTTACTGTAATTAGCCAGTAATTAAAAAAAAATTTAATTTCAAACACGGTTTCTCATTAATATACAGCATGACGTAGATGCTCAAATTTTTTGGTTCGTATGCAGCACTTGCTTTAGAAAAAATACAGTTTAAACTATAAAGGTATTTTCGATAAAACGTATTTTTTTTTCCTATTCCAAATATCTCAATAAATATTAGTTTCGTTCAAAAATGTGTAGAGACGAAAAATAAGCTCATAAACTAATAATGAATTTCGCTTGTTTATTTATTTACATAGATTCAATAGTTTCGGAGATATGAGTTTACAAATGGCATCCGAACGTTCATAAGACGAAAAATGCAGTTTAAATGTTAAATATCTCAGAAATTGTGACGCATGCTAAGAAAGGAAATTAAAGACAATTAATTGCGCTTTCAAATTATTTTTTACTCGTTTTGTTACTCTAATTAGCCAAAAAATTATCTCAAATACAGTTTTTCGTTAAAATGTAGCATTACCTAAATACTCAAATTCTTTTTTGCTCATTTAAAGCACTTGCTTTAGAAAAAAATGCATTTTAAACTTTAAAGGTAATTTCGAAACCCTTGGATACCAAATACAAACTTAAATATTTCCGAAATTATTAATCCTACATCAATAAACAAAAAATATAATTAATTCCCAGTTTGTAAGGTGCTTTCTGTAATTGGTCTATAACATTTTTTCGATAAAGTAATACTTTTCGAGATACTTGACGAAAGCCGTTTGAAAATACCTTTTTTAAAAGCTTTTATTTTAAGCTAAAATCGCAATCGAAGTTATAACTTAAAAACTATCAATTTATGTGAAAAATTGCATGGAACCTTTTCTTCTTAAAATTTGATTCTATTTCAGCTCCAATAAATATATATATTTTTTAAGTGCCACCCCCTGAGAGGGGGTGGCACATTTTTTATGAATGATATCTAATTTTTTAGATGACAGTAAGCAACTCCACCCCAACCTAGAATGCAATATATTAATCTAGATTCAACTAACGCTACTTCTACGCGACTAAACTGACCAACCCTGCATGCGAGGTGTATTAATTGCGTCCCAATGTCGCGTTTAGCGCTGATAAAAAAAATCGCTGTTGCCAAACGGTACACTTTAGGAAAAAACATATTGTTTCAAAAACTTTTGTGATTATTAGGCTTTATTTTCTTCGCTGCATGTATGCAAATATTTTCAAAAATAAAAAAGTTTATCGATTGGTGAAGATTTCAATACACAAAATATGTATTTTTAGTTTATTTGATTTTTAGAGAAACGAAAGTTCGAATTGTGCCCAAACCGTTTATATTGGTAAAAGCGCTACAGTGTGTGCTTTAATTTGACACAAAACAAATTTCGGTACCTTTAATAGTTTTAAAGATATGGCGGTGGAAACAAAAAAAAACAATTTTCTTTAAAAATACATTTTTTTCACTTTTTATTGATTTAAAAAGTTCGAGACCACAAAAAAATGTCGTAAAATATGATTTCATATGCCCGGTGACATACTCAAAGGAACCTAATATGTTTGACCTGGTTCTACGCCAAAAAAAAAAACGACACGATAGACTTACGAAATCGCTGCTCTAATTGTTTAGACTTTAACTAACGTTAGAAATGTTAGAATTAGATTTTATGTTCAATAAATGTTGATTTTTACTAAAATGGCGATTTTATTGATACATCTCGCCAAAAATGAACTCGATTCTAATTTTAAAGTCTCGAAGTCCCGGGACGTCCCGGGGCGTTGCGATGTCTCGTGTTCCGGGACTTAGAAAATGTCGAGACTTCCCAATCCCTAGCAAACGCTTTAAATTTATTTGCCTTGTTGCAGGTTTTATGAGAAGCATTTGGACACCTTCTATTTGATAATATGCTTAACCTGGACATGTTGCTTTCCACGAAGCGTTGGATGAAACTCACTCAATTGTCTCACTCAAGATAAGTGCAAAAGCTTTTACATATTGACAGAAACACCTTTTATTATTATTATATTTATTATTATTTGTTCTATAATGATGAATATTTGTAACAATTTCCTGATACGTTTTTTTATTTTAGTTGAATTCCTGATAACAAAGCACACCTTTGAAGTTGAACAGTTAGATGTCTGATACTAATTTCCTTAGAGAACAAAAATGAAGCATTGGATGGGACCCTCTCAACTGTCTCACTCAAGATAAGAGCGAAATAATTTACATACAGACAGAAATATTTTATTTACATTTAGTCGTTATTTATAATAATTTACTAATATATTTTTTTATTTTAGTTTGATTCCTGACAACAAAATACAAAAACACCTTTGAAGTCAAACAGTTAGAAGATGAGTTTGACATTCACACATCCTTGTAGATATCAAAAAAATGGTGAGTAGGAACATTTGTGTTTGTTACAATTTTTATCATTTGAATTTGGTGTGTATTTTTTTTACTTGTACTGTTCAAATAGTTATTCGAAATCGGCAACGCCTAACTGCAACTTTCACTGTCTAAATGTGTATTTGTACAGGGTGGACAAAATTAGATGGGATTTGAGTTTTTCTCTAAAACTATGGCAGATAGACAAAAACCAATATAGGTGCCCTGAGCTCGATTTTCGAGAAACCGAGAACCGAGCTACAGAGCGTTTTTGGAAAATTGGCATTTGACCTCTATATCTCAATTTTTTTTTTTTTGGCGAGGGAAACCCACACGGGCTGCCTATCCCACCTAGGAATAGGTCTGAGTGTCAGCCTCCAACTGACTAAAATCCCGCCTCTCGTCTGTATAGAATACTCCGAGGGCACTGCAGCCTCCTGGGCTTATTGTGCTCCTATATCTCAATTATCAAGTGTCGAATCGAAAATCGAGTAACACATTCTTGAGACACTTTTTTTAACAGAATCCGTTGCTGATAAGAAGAAAATTATGCATGCCTCAGTTTTCGAGATATAGACATAACTTGTGTTTTTTTAAATGGAACACCCTGTAAATTATTTCATTACTCGATCACAACTTATATCCAACGATATATATATGATATTTATCTCTAGAAAATGTAGTTAATTTTCGAAAAATTTAATATATTTGTGAGGAGGCCATGGAAAACTATTAACAACGACACTTCGAATAATATAAAATAATTTTGCCAAAAATAGGAAAACTAAACTGCAATAAATGTTCGAATTGACTTCCATTGACATCTAAGCATTTTTGACACCTTCTCCTTACAGCATTTGTTGCATTTCCAAACATGGGTTATTGTCCGAAACGCAGCTAATGTTCTGTTTTCCAATTCTTCAATGTTATTACAACTTTCTCTATAAATAATATTTTTTAAATAACCCCAAAGCCAAAAGTTGGCAGGGGTTATATCGGGAGATCTAGCTGACCACAAAATAGGACCATTATTTCCTAAAAATTAAACATATTTTGGTCTACTCTGTATATATGTAATACGGAGTTGAAATAGTAATTGGTTACAGACGTTTATAAATGGAGGTAAATGTATTATTGGTAATGTACAAAGGAAAATTTGAGCATTTTCTTTTAATGAAACGAACAGTTGGAAAATAAATAAATTTGTAGGTTTTCCAAGTGATCGTACTTGTATTTAATTTGCGTCAAAGGTCATTTACCTAAATAAATTTTATTTGGCTTTAGTCGAAGAAGCAATTAAAGAAGTGGATTTTATTTCTTTTTAATAGAATTCCATTTCTGTTACAGCCTTGGCGTGACCACGATGTATGTCTAAAATCTATATGTTCCATGAACTTCCAATGTCATAATTTTTTTTTCAATGAACGCCTTCTGAACCCCAACAATTTCCTGTCACTCCTGTATGTCCCTTGTTAAGCTGACGACATTTCTGCTAACACCGTAAATGCCTAGGATATAAAATATCTATACAGGTAGATGAAATGGAATTCTTTGTTATCTCAAGCTCTTAGTATCCGGAATTTAAATATCTTTTAAGGGGATTGTAAATTACATAACCGAGTTCGTCTAGACACTTGGCGCGTGCCAATATCTACTTGCTTACTTTTAATACTACGATAATGGATGTATTGTTCTACGATAATAGTTTATGGTTCCCACATATAACAGAGAGAGAGCGAGAGAGAGGGAGAAGTTCGACGCGGAAATGTTTATTATTCTTGGTCATTATACAGGGCGTTAACATAACTCTGGCCAAACTTTATAGGGTTATTCTAGTATCCAAAATAATGAAAAAAGTCTATATACAGGGTGGACCAAATTAGATGGGATTAACATAACAAAAATATTCAAAAGGTTACAACAAAATTTAAAAGAGTTTGGATCATTTGTGAAATCTCGAGCAAAAATATATAATAAAGCACGTAGAAAAGCTGTAGAAAATACTGTTTTAAAAATTGTAACCGCTACAGTTAATCGTCAAGGAGGATTTGGATTTGATGTATGGTGTGGTTTTATTGGATACCAAATAATAGGTCCTTATATTTTTCACGTGAATACCGAAAATTTTATTAACATTCTACGACAAGAAATAGAGCCTTTTGTAGAAAATATGCCTGTAAAACAATTTCAAAGATTAATTTACCAACACGATGGCGCCCCAGGTCATACGTCAAATGAAACACGAAATTATTTAAATGCCCAATTTGGGGAGGATTGGATAGGTATCTATGTTAGATCACTGTTTGCGTGATTGACTTTTTAAAAACTTTTTATTTAGTTACATGAGGAATCAACGTTGATTCTTGAATAAAAGATACAATTTATGTATGATACATTTAATATGAAGTGAGTATGATAACTGAAGGTACAAATGCTCGTTAGTCTTATTTATAAGTTTTCAAATGATGTGTCAGCCAAAGTTGAACAAAGGAAATGCAAGCTAGCTAATCAGCATAATATTGTGAGAAGTTAAAATGAAACTTAATATCTACGTAAGCAATTCTCAAAGGAAGCTGTTATCTAATACTGTAATATGATGCTATCTGTAATGTCGCTTTATATCTTGATGACATGGCGTATAATTTAATATAACAACTTCCCCCTTAATAAAAAAGTTGATGTTATGCAGCAACTTTTGAAAATTGTTAAAAACGTTAAATGAATATAATGCAAAATAAATTGAAACAATGTTGAATGAATACAAAGCAAAATAATAAAATACATAAAAGTTAAAATTGGTAGATGATAATAATAATAAGCGAGTAGTACATTACATAAATGTAATAAGAATAAAATACAATGGTCTAAATTAATAGACAAGGGTAAAACTCCACATATGAAAGTCTATGTTAACTCGATGTCCTCTTCTTCTTGAGGTTTAATACCGGGTCGCTTTCTTGGAGGGATCAGTCTAGGAAATTTGGTAAAAACTCTGCTTCGCTCTGAAGGAGGTGAAGGAGGGTTGTCCGTTGAGGGTTGGATTCGCAATGCTCCACATCTTCTTCTGCATTTACAGGTTATGTAAAGTAGAACTAATAGAATGATGAGAGTGATTATGAAATATGTGAACCAAGATATGTGTTTGGTCACAAAAGGTTCGTTTATGAGGTCATCCAGGTCTTTGGAATATTGGTCCAATTTGTTTTTAGCAATATCTAGGTCTTCTACGTCGAGATTGTTTAATTTGAGAGGTTTTAATTTTGGAATTTTGATTTTGTCGGGCATGTGATTACAGCATTCAAAAGGAATTTGGATAGGATGTGAATTGTCCTTAATTTCGGAAAAGTCTTTAGCACTGGCTTGTATTCGGGTGATGCCTGCGTAGGCGTAACATCCTGGTTGTAGTTTGATGATGGAATTTTTGTTGATTAGCTCTGTTGTGGATTCTCTCTTTGGACAGTTGATGGTAATGTGAAGTGGTTCGGAATTAATTATTAGCCATGAGTTGTCTTCAAGTTCTTGGACATTGTACCCTTGGCTGATGATGAAGGAGGTCTGGCAGTTTTCTGGGAGTCTAGCTAGTGGTTTGAGGATTCTGGCTTCGCATATGGCATTTTGATCGATGGGATAAGCGTATAGGTTTGAGCATAGTTTGGTTCCAAAATAAAGAGGTTTGCATTCTTTCAAATTTTGTATGGGTATGTACATTAAAGAATCATCGTCTCTCGCGATAAACTTTTGTGAAATAGATAAAATGTGATGTAGACCAGTTCTGTTATCAAGTATCGGGATAGGATATAGGCGATAGGTGTTATAATTTTGGGGTTCAACAAGTGGTATTGTTAAAACAAATACTAAGTTAGAATCCATTTGAAACGCTTGTAATTCAATAATATCCAAATACTTAGCAACTGCCGATAATTTAATGGGGAGAGGCAAATTGTTCCTTCGTAAGCTCTGTGAAACTTCTTGTAGTGCTGTCACTAAGTGATTAGGGGTTATGATTGACGTGTGAATGATTCCTAGTCTGGCAAATGTTATTGAATTTAGAATGTCGTTTAAATTATCTTCGATATACAAATAGCTCGCCATTAGTTGTTCGGAAATGTATAAGAATTTTAGTTTTATATGAGCAGCCTCAATAGCTTGAGTCATGGTTTGAATTGTGCGTTCGATTTTTTCGAGATCTTTGTTAAACGTTTCCTCGTCAATTTGTAATTTTTGTATAGTCGAGTTGAAGTTTTTAATAACGGAAGTCGTAACTGAAATTTGATTTTTTATTAAGTTTTCCAATTGATGTTCGTCGTTATTTAGTTTATTTATACAATTAGTATAGTACTGGCCATCTTCAGCATCTAGGTTTCCAGTTATGGATTTGAATATTGTACCGATACCGTTAAGTATTCCTCGTTTATATCTTTTTGTATCTGAAAAGATTTCGTCAAATTTCATTTTTATAGAGTTGTATATTTGTGTTAAAAGGTTAAAGTCTGTTTTAATTTCACTCGTAAAAATAATTGACTTATGATCACCATTATGGAGAGTGTACAAGATTCTGTCTAAGATATTTTGATTTTTGTCAAAAGCTAGTTTGAGGGATGAAATGTTTTTATGCACTAGTAGAGTCCATTTGTCATTTGTCACCACGATGTCCGTGTCTTGGTGGTAGTATACACCAACGGTGTTATTGATTGGGGTAATTTTGTATTGACAGAGTGCTGATCCGAACAGCAGGAGAAACCTGAAAATAAATTTAATTTTCAGTATATGGTTTCATTCTGTCAAAATTTACTTTGGTTTCTTGTTTCGTTTCGAGATTTAATAAGGTAGCAGAATTTTGGAAAATTTCTTTTATTTTAAAGGGACCATTAAATTTGTTTTGCAATTTGTTTTTGATTTGTGATTCTTTTACGTAAACTAAGTCACCTATTTTGTATTCGGGTCGTTTTTGGGGAGCATTTCTATCAAAGCGAACTTTCGCTTTCTCCTTTTGAGCTTGCGTTCGACTACGGGCTATTTTATAGTAGTGGGATATTCTGTTGTTTAAATCCCTAACGTATTTGGTTATTAACTCTTTTTGGTTATACAAAGTTTCAGGTGGTCTGTTGGATGTATGTCCAAATACAAATTCGTATGGGGTGAAACCGTGTGTTTTATTTACTGAATTGTTATAGCATATTACTGCATATGGTAAGATTGTGAAAGGATGTTCGTTCGGATTTTCAGTTTTATGAATTCTTATCATTTCAGCTAGAGTAGCATGAAATCTTTCTATGGATCCGTTCGATTGGGGATGTCCTACGCTTGAATAAGTCAATTTTATGTCGTAGAGGGTGCAGAGATCTTTGAGCAAGCGGTTGTCAAATTCGCCACCGTAATCGCAATGGATTCTTAGCGGGGTACCGTAATGTTGAAAGTATAACAACAAGGTATTTACGACGGATTTTGCGGATTTGTCCGGGACTGCATAGCCTTGCGTGAATTTAGTTAACTCATCGCGAATAGTTAACGCGTAATTTCGAGTTGGGAATTCAAACAAATCGATGTTAATTCTTTCGAATGGTGTTCTTGGGGTTTCTGTGACTACTAGAGGGTTATTAAGGTTTTTCCGACATACTTTAGTCTTTTGGCAAGTTTCGCAATTTTTTATAAAATTTTCAACGTCTTTAGTTAGACCTTGCCAAGTGTATTTTTCTCTAATTCTTCTAATCGTTTCATTTATTCCGCGATGTAGATTATTTTTACCAAAATGATTTTGCTCCAATATAATCGGAATTTCATCTTCATCGGCAGTTCTGACGATATCTTGACAAATTACTACTTTTAAGTCTTTTTTCCGCAAAAATGAATGATAGGATTTCAAGTATGGGGAGGTCTAAATTATTTTCGACAAAGTATGTCTTAGAGAGATCTAGGACATCTTGATTTTTAAATAATACCAAAAATAGATGTTCAATTACAGATTCGATATCAAAAGGTAGAGGGATGATAAAATATCTCCTATGTCTGACTGTTTTGCTCGATACAATATTGATTTTATCGTTATGAAATTCGGGGTTTTCTTCAAATATGTCCTCGATAATTTTGTGATGTAGGTCTTGTAAGTTATTTTGTTGGAAGAAGGTTATAATATCTTTATGTTCTCGGTATAAGAGTTGTTTGTTTGAGGCTTTGATTTTTGAATAGTCTATTAAAGATGTCGTTTTATATAAGTTGGCGAAAGTTTCAAATTCTTGAGAAATTTGTTCGTTAGTGATTTCGTTATTATCGTCTGGGTTTTCGTCGTCGTCTGACTCTTCGTCATTCGTGGCTAGAACCTTTGAATAGAATTTGGAACATTCGGAAAAATGATTAATTTTGATTCTGGAAAGTGCGTCCGCGTTCTTATTGATTTTGCCGGGTTTATAAATTATTTCGTAATCGTACTCTTCTAATTTGAGTCGCCAACGGGCAAGTCTACTTCCTGGATCTTTTATAGAGAATAGCCAGGTGAGTGGTCTGTGGTCAGTGACAAGCTTGAACTTTCTACCATACAGATATGGTCTAAAGTGCTTTACACTCATACTATCGATAAAAGCTCGCGTTCAATCGTTGAATATTTTGTTTCTGCACTGCACAAGGTTCTAGAAGCATAGGCAATGGGTAAATCTTTGCCAATAGGCCCCTGGCTCAGCACCGAGCCGACGGCAAATGCGCTCGCATCAGTGGTTAGAATGAAAGGTTCATCAAAGTTGGGGTAGATTAATATCGGAGTTGTCGTTAATGTTTGTTTCAAATTTTGAAAAGAATTTATACAATCATTGTTGAAGAGAAATGGTACGTCTTTTTGTAGTAGTTTTGTTAAGGGCTTGGTTATCTTGGAGAAATTAGGAATAAAGCGCCTATAATATCCGGCTAAGCCTAGAAATGATTTAATTTCTTTTGGATTTTTCGGTTGAGGAAAATTTAAAATAGCGTCAACTTTCGAAGGGTTTGGTTTTACGCCGTCTTTTGTAATTAGGTGTCCTAAATAAGCGACTTCCTTGCGGAGAAACTCGCATTTGTCTGGTTGAATTTTGAGGTTGGCTTTTTGAAGGCGTTTAAAGACTTCAGTTAGACGGGAAATGTGTTCGTGAATTGTAGGAGAGTAAATAATAATATCGTCCATGTAGACGAGACATCGTTCATTTTGAATACCTAACAGGATGTTATCCATAACTCTTTGAAAAGTTGATGGAGCGTTTTTGAGTCCAAATGGCATTCGCACAAATTCATAATGACCGTTCTCAACTGTGAAAGCAGTCTTTTGAATATCTGCGGGATTAATTTCGATTTGGTGAAAACCAGAAGCCAAGTCTAAGGTTGTGAAATATTGGCATTTGCCAAGTTGGTCTAAAAGATCGGAAATGTTGGGTAGAGGATATTTGTCACCGATTGTAACCTCGTTGAGTTTGCGGTAGTCGACTACAACGCGCCATTTCTGTTTACCAGAAGCGTCCAGTTTTTTGGGAACTACCCAGACAGGAGAGGACCAAGGTGAGATTGAGGGTTGAATAATACCTTGACTTAACATTTTCGATACTTGGGACTTAACTTCTTCTTTATGGACTTGAGGATAGCGATACGATTTCGTAAATATCGGTCGGGAATTGTCGGTGTCAATAGGGTGTTTGATTTCGTTGGTAAAGGTCAAATTGTCTCCTTCTAAATAGAATATATCTTGAAAGTCTAAACAAAGCTGCGTTACTATTTCGGCCTCTTCTTCGTTTAGATGATCCAAGCGCAATTCGTTCCTGATTTCAAAGGATCTGTCTGTCTGTAAGTGTTGGTCAGAATTTTGAGTATTTAAATTAAAAATTGATTTGAATTTTTGTACTGGTTCCAGGTTAAGATTTGAGAAGTTTATGGTTTTTGGGATGGCATTTGCGTTTATTATTGAAGTTAAAAATTCTCCATTGTGATCGATTTTGACAATGGCATTTGGTAAGCGTACTTTCTCGTTTTCCTGGGCTAACAGTATAGCCTCGGTATTTCGCAGGTTACATTTTAATTTACAGATTTTTTCTATGCGAGGTTCGATAGAAATTAAATTTTTGATGTTGCCTAAATTTAAATTTTGGTTTTTGATGTTAGAGTTACTGGTTGGTTGTACAGGTAAATTTACTGTAGTTTCTTCCGTGACTTTACATAGTGGTACGGTTTTAAAATTCGTGACTAGCTGTTTGTTTTTAAAATCTACTTTACATTCGTAATGTTCTAGGAAGTCGGCGCCTAGTAGTCCATCAAAATCTATATCTAGATTATAGATATAAACTTTGTGTGACTCATCTGAAAAGGGAGAACAGATTCGTTGATATAAATTTTTTGATCGGTAATACCCTGTATAATTACGTTTTCAGGAGATCTACGTCTATAATTTTCAGCTGTTTTAGGTTTAAAAATTGATATGCCTGCACCTGTGTCAATTAAGATTTTAAATTTACCAGTTGCGTCTTTCATATAATAGAGATTTTTTGAGTTTACGGTTAGTAAGGTATGCGGAGGTGTATTTAAAAGAACTTCTGTTCTGGGAAGTTCAGGGACGGGTCGAAACTGTCGTTGAGATTCATAGTTTGTACTTGAGTTTCTAGTTCCGTAATTGGTTCGAATTGGTCTGTTTGTTGTGTTGGAGTATCCGTGGGGTACTCCGGGTCTAAACGAAAATCCTGAGGATTAGCAGTATAATCCTCGTACTGTTTGTATTGAGAATTAGCTGTATAATTCTCTTGGAAATTTTGGTTGGTTTCAAAGTTATAATGTTCGTAAGTATCTTCTGCAGTTTGGTAATCAGAAGAATAGTCACTGTATTGATTAAAATCGCATTGGTTTTCATAAGGTTCGTAATTTAAATGATGCGTTTTTTGTTGATTAAAACGGTTGAAGTTTGGGTTTGGTTGAATAGCAGAGGGTCTTTGCTGATTGAAATTCGGGTTCGGTCTTATGGCTGAGGGCCTGTTTTGTTGTGGTTGACTAGATTGATTAGGTTGAGGGAATGTCCTCTGATTAAATTGATTGGTTTGAGAAAAATTTTGAAAATTTGGGTTTCCTTGATAATTTGGTCTCTGGAAGTTTGATGTCGATGGCATAGACTGTTGCTGTTGCCTTGTACGACATTCGTTTATGACGTGTCCATTTCTTTTACAAAATGAGCAGAATTTCTGTTGAAAATTAGAGGTTGGTCGTTTGGGTTGTAAATTGGGATTTTTGACCGGACTATTTTTCGGAAATTTTTGTTGTTCAAAATAGGAGAGTTGCAGTTCTCTCCGAATTCTGCTAACAGCTTTTAGTATGGTTGGAGGGTTACTGGCACGTATGATGCGGCCTAAGTTTGGTTCTAAGCCCGTTAACAAATTATTAAGCGTCATGGTTTCTATAAGGTCTGATTGTGCAGTTCTTTGTGTTCCCGTGAGATTTTGTTTTTGCACTGCAGCGTGCATCTTCGCGTTGTGCGTTTGTAGACGCGATACAAATGTTAATGCGGATTCGCCTGGCAATTGGTGAATGCGCTGCAGGTCCTGAATCAGGGCCGTTAGATCTCTGGAGTCCCCAAAATGGGTTTCCAAGAGTGCTTTGATTTCTGGCCAGGTGCCAGGGTTGCGTGAATTAATTAATTCGGCAGCTTTGCCTTTTAACTTATTTTTGATGTGGATTGTTAGTAAAATTTTCTGGTCATGGATTGCCATACTTTGTGCACACTGACATGAGTTTAAAAATGTTTGTAAATTAATGGCGTTGCCATCAAATTCCGGTATCAATGAAAATACTTCAGAGAGCTTGTAAGGCTCAATTTGCTCTGGTTGTTGTTGTAGTTGCTGTTGTTGTTCGGCTGGTGCCGGTACTATTGGTTGAGCTGTCTCTGGTTGAGCTCTGTCTGGCATTTTGCTTGGTATTTAAATTATTTGGATTGCAAAAAGAAATTGGTTGCGTATCAGCAGTATGATACGAACTTAAATTAAATTAGCTTGTTACGTTGCGTGTGCAAATGGATTGTATATTAGCTGTATAATACACAATGTTTCGTATTAGCAGTATAATACGAAAATAAATAAACTTAAAATTAAATAAACTTGTTTCGTTGCGTTTGTAGAGGAATGGATTTCACTTTGACAATAGAACTGTTCACTTAAATAGGTTATGAATAAAGTAAGCGAGATGATTCTTAAAATGACTTACGTGAATATTTTCTTCATCTGGTTAGTAGGTTCTTCTAATTAAAGGATTGGGATCCACCACCACGGCTAAGAAGTTCTCCTTGTTCTAATGGTTTTTTTCCAATGGTTAGGCACCTTTTGCAGATGGACTCCTTGTTCCGCTGGATACGTTTACCACTAGTTAGGCTCCCGAACACGCGATGTTAGTTAGATCCGTACGACTGCGCCATTTGTTAGATCACTGTTTGCGTGATTGACTTTTTAAAAACTTTTTATTTAGTTACATGAGGAATCAACGTTGATTCCTGAATAAAAGATACAATTTATGTATGATACATTTAATATGAAGTGAGTATGATAACTGAAGGTACAAATGCTCGTTAGTCTTATTTATAAGTTTTCAAATGATGTGTCAGCCAAAGTTGAACAAAGGAAATGCAAGCTAGCTAATCAGCATAATATTGTGAGAAGTTAAAATGAAACTTAATATCTACGTAAGCAATTCTCAAAGGAAGCTGTTATCTAATACTGTAATATGATGCTATCTGTCATGTCGCTTTATATCTTGATGATATGGCGTATAATTTTATATAACATCTATATATCACTCAGGACTAATTTATCAATGTCTAGTTATCTAAGTTAACTAAATTGATAACTAACAATTAATTTAGCTAACTGGATATTAATAAGCAACAAAGTAGTTTAGATATTGTTTAATTTTTAGAAAATAATGGTCCTATTTTGTGGCCAGCTAGATCTCCCGATATAACCCCTGCCGACTTTTGGCTTTGGGGTTATTTAAAAAATATTATTTATAGAGAAAGTTCTAACATAGAAGAATTGGAAAACAAAACATTAGCTGCGTTTCGGACAATATCTCCTGTCATGATTGGAAATGCAACAAATGCTGTAAGGAGAAGGTATTAAAAATGCATAGATGTCAATGGATGGCAATTCGAACATTTATTACTTTAGTTTTCCCTATTTTTGGCAAAATTATTTTATATTGTAAGAAGTGTTGTTGTTAATACTTTTCCATGGCCTCCTCACAAACGTATTAAATTTTTCGAAAATTAACCACTTTTTCTAGAGATAAATATGACATGATATATAGTGGGACAGCTAATTAAAGTTGTGATTGAATAATGAAATAATTTACAGGGTGTTCCATTAAAAAAAAACACAAGTTATGTTTATATCTCGAAAACTGAGGCATGCATAATTTTCTTCTTATCAGCAACGGATTCTACTAAAAAAAGTGCCTTAAGAATGTGTTACTCGATTTTTCATTCGACAGTTGGCAATTGATATATAGAGGTCGTCCAAAAATGCCAATTTTCCAAAAACGCTCTGTAGGTCGGTAGTCGAAAAAGACGATCGCGGTTTGCGCCATTGTTTGTTTCTCGAAAATCGAGCTCAGGACACCTATATTGAGTTTTTGTCTATCTGCCATCGTTTTAGAGAAAACTCCAAATCCCATCTGATTTAGTCCACCCTGTACATATTCAACTATACTTAAATGCATGAGATTTTAAGTCAAAAAAACACAATAAACTCACTTTCAAACAATGTCGGTTGTGACATTTACCAGAAACTTTAACGAAATTCGGTGTTTTCACAAATTTTAAAATCTCATTGACTGTGAAGGTAATGAATGCTTAATTATAACTAAAAACATTTGAATTTCCACAACCAGTTGAGTAATGTCCAAAAAAAGTATTTTTAAATTTGAATTAAAGTTTGACCGCCCAAAACACTAAGCCGTATTGTTGACGTCATCGGTCATATTGATGGTAAACACCTAACCTCAAAAATACATATCTTTTAAAATTTCCGAGTAATATGTCACTATTATGAAAATTTCTGCTTGGTTCTCGTACTTCCAACTAAAATCTTGTTCAATGTAATGTTCATAAAGTTTTAAATATCTTCTCCCTATAAAATATGCTAATTTTGTAGGTTGCCCATTTTTAGTAATCAACAATATTGAGGCATCATTTGCGTCAATTTTTAAATGTTTGCTTGGAGCCATACTGGTTTCAAATGAGAAGTGCGGATACAATACATACATTAAAAATGACAATAAACTTAAAAAACCTAAAAGTTGAGGTTATGTTGGTTATATTAATGCAATAGATGATGTCACATCCCGTTTTCTATAATACGCGTTCAGTTATTGAGTTTTGTTATTTATTTGTTGAAATTTTAAATTGATAGATGAAAGAATGGTGTTTAAATATTGGTGAGTGCTTTAATGTATGGAGTACTTAATTTTAATAACATCAAAAAAGCAAATTTGCATACAGTGAAAACACCTAATTGTCAATTTCATACTCTAATTTTGTATTAAACTTGAGTAAAGGTTAAATTTCGAAGGAATAGAATTTTTTTAGGAAGCACTTTCGGACACACTTGAATATACATTTTTTTCATTATTTTGAATAGTAGATTAAACCTATAAAGTTTGGCCAGAGTTTAGTTAACACCCTGTATACAGGATGTTCGGTAAATTAATACCTTTCATGACTCATTAGCTCGCTGTGCAGAACCGTTGGGATACGCACTTCATTGTAACAAAATGGTTGCACATACCTGCACTTGGTGTCAGTACTGACACTGTTAGTAAGAAAATGAATGGTCATGTTGTCATCGTCATAACTGAATGTCCGTTGAGGGCCCTTATTTGGGAAAACATTCACCGAATGCTCTGGCGAAATTTCCATGGAGAATTGCACAGGGCATTTGCAAGTATCGGGCAAGCCACAATACTTTCCAGACTCTTCCCCTGTTATATGAATCAGTACGTAGCCTTTCGATGTGATAGTGTTGGCGGTCATGGTGTTCGGTACTGATATTTGTAAATTGTCGGATTTTTCAATGTACATGTAGTCATTGGGCATAACTGAAACTAAGAGAGTAGTCATATACAGGGTGTTTTTAAGAACTAAATTTTAAGCAAAATTGTTCTTATTCGAAAAAGTCAGATCTGCAGTAGTTTTTGAGCTATTTTAATTTCATTGTCTAACTTCTCATCTCTTCTAACTTCTTACCTTGGACGTGTGGAACATTTCTTTTTACTGACTCAATGATATGATTCTTCATAGCGTGTATCTTTTGAACCTCAACTTTGGTAGTGCCTTTGCGAAGAATTCCTTTAATATCGTCAACTGGAAAGCCATTTATGAAGTCCGCAGTAATGCTACCGTTGGCAATCGTAGGTCGCAAAAGTGTCTGGAACAAAATATATGTGTTGTCTACAAGAATAGTTATATCTAAAGTTGTTTTCATAAACATTAAAACATTTGAGTACTATTACCCGACGCGCGTTTTGCCAACCATGAAGGCATCATCTGGAGACGATTAATCGATTTAATGGTCTTCAGATAATGCTATGTTTTGGTGTATGTAGAAATTACTTCAGAGGCAGCTTCACACTGAAGATTCCAGGCTCTTCCAGGAGTTAAAACCCAATAAAAAAGTAGGACGTTAATAAATTATAATTAAAATAAAAAACTTTTGAAAAACAAGCTTTTAAAAAATAACTGGTCCGCCATCTTTGGGAGTCCGCCATATTGGATTTAGAATGACGTCACTTAGCTAACCATGCATTGTCATCCAAACTAAACGTGTATGCAAAATTTCAGCTCAGTTGGTTGGGGATAACTGTTTTAACAATTTCATCGTAATATTCAACAAATTACCAGATCAACTAAAAGAAATTAATGGATATAATTAATTGAAAAAACAAACGAAACTCTTTTTTATTGAGAAGGCTTTTTATTCTGTACAGGAATATTTAGACAGTATGTTTTATTTTGTTTTTTTATATTATATTGTCTCGTTGATTATACAGCGTGTTCAGCCGGGAGCTTACACGATCCATATCTCGAAAACTACAGAACAAATTTTTGTAAAATTACGTATATTAATAGTAAAGAGCTTGTGATCTGTTTAACTAAAATATTTTGACAGTTCTATCACTTCCGGTTGTACCGGAAGTAGATGTCAACTTTGTTATTTTAAATGGAACACCCATATTTTTATTAACGGAATTGATAGATTACGATTTTAAGGTCACTTTGTATAACAAACCTTGTACCTAAAATGGATAGTTTTCGAGATATTAATTTTTTTACCAAAAAAATGACACCTGCAAACTCCTAAAGAAATCCTTCCTGTGAATAACCCATACAAGAATCTAAATATCTTTTACTGTGGAAGTAATCAGCATAGTCGTAGATTATCAAAAAAAAAAATTGAAAACATTTAAAGATTGTACAGGGTGAGTACAAAAGTGGTCACAACTTTCCATTCAGAAACATCAAATATCTTCATTTTGTTAAATGGAAACCCCATTTTTTTTTTTATTTTACCAAATTCTACGACTAAAAATATGGATAGTTTACATTTACTTCCCTACTCCTAACTACGACGGTTTTTAAGATATTCACGAAAGTTCAGAAAACAATTATTTTGTAAGAATTCTTTATTTAACTAACTCTAAGAGGGCTATGTAAACAATTGTTGTTAGAATAGCATCAGAGCTGTCAAATTAGTTGTTGGAGCACCACCTCACGGACGAATGATCGTAAATGATTTTTTGACCGAAATTTTTGAAGACCAGTGGATTGCTAACAGAGGTCCATTTCCTTGGTCACCAAGGTCTCCAGACCTAACAAGTGTTTTCAACTGCAATAACTACAAAAGATGAATGCCAAGAACGAGTGCGCACTGCTTTTCAGTCCTTACCACCAGATTCAAAAAGCGGCGAAAAATGTTTAGACGCCAACGGTGGTGTATTTGACCAACTACTGTTGTTAGCTGTTGCAAAATAATTCCCATTGTTATTTGTCTTGAATTGTCTCTTTCTTGTTTAGGTTTAAAACAATAAAATTTTTTGCAATTTTCAGTCAAGCTGTTTAATGTATTACGTGATGATTGGGTTTATCACAATATCTAAAACTAAAAAAAAAACCGCTGCCCAAGGAATCACTACTTCCACATCCGGATTTTCTATCCAAGTCACACAACGAAAAAATTTTGTATCTGGAAATAATTGTTTATGGAACCTTAATAATATAATATTTGAAATCCTCTACCCCAAAAACCCATAAAACGATACCCCACATCGGTAGTGGGGTGGGGGTGGTGACAGGGGGTGGGAGTGGGGGTGGATAAAGTAAAAAAACATTTTGAGGTTTCTGGTTCTTGTACACACACTTAATCACATTTTTTTTCATCCCCTTTCATAATGAGGTGGGGGTGGTAATGGGGGTGGCTAATGCCAACATTTTTTTTGAGACATTAGCTTCTCTTGTCTATACTAAATATCAATTTTATGAACTCTTACCTGCTTGGTTTACCTATTTACTCCAAATTTACCCCAATTTACCCCCCAACCCTTCGACGGAACAAGATGAAAATATAATCTAGTTTTAGATCTCGTTAAAGTACATATGTGTACCAAATTTCAAGTCAATATCTCAAACGGTTCCAGAGTAAACGTACGCACAAAAAAAGTTACAGACCGACAGACAGACCGACAGACAGACCGACAGACAGACAGAAATTTTTTTTCGCTCAAACTTGAAATCTCGTTGTTTCATAACATTCTAAGCCTATTTGAACAATAAAAATTTTTAAAAATTTTTTTGTCGTTACTATACTTCCACTGGATGTGGAAGTAATTAAAATGTTACAAGGTTAAATAAAGAATTCTTACAAAATAATTGGTTTTTCTGAACTTTCGTGAATATCTTAAAAACCGTCGTAGTTAGGTATAGGGAAGTAAATGTAAACTCTACATATTTTTGGTTGTAGAATTTGATAAAAAAAAAATGGGGGTTTCCATTTAAAAACTTAAAGATATTTGATGTTTCTACAATATTTAAATGGTTTCAATTTTTTGTAAATAATCTACGACTATGCTGATTATGTCCACAGTAAAAGATATTTAGATTCTTGTATGGGTTATTCACAGGAAAAATTTCTTTACGGGTGTGCAGGTGTCAATTTTTTGGTAAAAAAATTAATATCTCGAAAACTAAATTTTAGGTACAAGGTTTGTTATATAAAGTGACCTTAAAATTTTGTAATCTATCGGTGTTCCATTTAAAATAACAAAGTTGTCATCTACTTCCGGTATAACCGGAAGTGATAGAACTGTCAAAATATTTTAGTTAGAAAGATCATAAGCTCTTTACTATATATACGTAATTTTACAAAAATTTGTTCAGCAGTTTTCGAGATATGGATCGTGTAAGCTTCCGGCTGGACACGCTGTATATTTACATATTGTAATATGTTGCAACCCCTTAAAAATTTAAGGTTATGTTGGTTACTAAAAAGTAGGCAGATTTCAACAGATCGAATGTCTGAATGAATGTAGTGTATTTGCACCTACTCGAAAGAACCTACCAGAAGATTCCAAAGTGACATCTGGAATTATCGAGAGAATGGTGGCGTCATCACAGAACAATCGAGATCTGTCATTTTTAGGTATAAAAGACCGATCGCATTCTCGGCGAGAAGTTCAGAAAGTTCAGAAAGTTCAGAAAATATAGAAAGTGAGGTTAAGAGTTTAATGATAAACAAAGTAATAAACATTGTGATTTTAGTCAATAAAGTGTATTTAATTTAATAATAGTATTGTGAAGTATCCAGTAAATAAACACACCACAGATAGTAGACCACAGATAGTAGACAACCCCCAAATCCAAAGCCAAGGCTGTCCGGAAGGGGGTTACACATTCGGAAAAACGCAGACATACATCCACACCCCCCGATGTTGTCAATACCGAGGCTGGGGGTCGAACCCAGAGCGCGGTAGCGAGTCGATCAGCGTATTCGCCACTCAATACGCCTTAACCGATTGAGCTACCGTGCCGTATTTAATAAAGTGTGTTAGTGGACATCTCTTGTTATAATTTTTGGAACCCACGGATTTTGCGAGGGTGGTTTCCTAAGGGTGGAAACACGCGACAAATTGGTGTCAGAAAGCGGAATTTTATGACAAGAGGAGCTCTGAAGTTGTGCTGGAGTGTTCGAGAAGTATTCTCGCGGTTTAGTGCTAACACAGGACTAATTTACTGGACATTGTTCAAGGGTTATTTGTGGACAGAAAAATAGTGTTAAGTATTAAACCCTTTAAACTGAGTAGTGATAGAGACACTGAAAAAGACTCATTTTTTGTGTTAGTGCGTGGAAATTACTAGAACTTTTCTATTTGGACATTAGTGGAAATTATTAAATTCTCTGAACTGGATAGTGACAAAAGACTCTGGATAAGACTTTTTCGTGCTGTTTCGAGATTTTTCTGGAAAGTTCCATTACCGATATTGACGTGACAGTTAAATTTATTTTATTTTAATTTCATCGTATGCCCGTAACAACAAGAAGTATGGCATCCGATAAACAAATACAGGACTTATTAGAACAGCTCCAAAAAATGATGGCACAGCAACGGCAGGAAGACAAAGAAGAACAGGAGAAAAAACGTCATGAAGAAAAAGAAGAACAAGAAAGAAGACGCCAGGAAGACAAAGTAGAACAGGAGAAAAAACGTCAAGAGGAGAAAGAAGAACAAGAAAAGCGACGTCAAGTAGAAAAAGAAGAGCAAGAAAGAAGACGTCAAGAAGAAAGGGCCGAATTAAGAGAAATGATGGAGGACCTGAAGATACGACAACAAGAGGAGAAAGAGGAGCAAGAAAGACAACATCAGGAGGAAAAAGACGAACTCAGAAAAATAATGGAAGACTTGGAAGAAAGACGCCAGGAGGAATTAAGGAAAATCCTGAGCGATCAAATAAAAATACAACAGGACGCAATCATTTCTGTCAAGAGTGAAGTCAAAGAAGAGATAAACAAGGTAGAAGAAAAAGTAGGTGAAGTCAAGACCGAAGTCGGTCAAGTAAAAGGAAAAGTAAATCAGTTTGAAGAAAAGATGAGTGAGTTCGAAGAAGAAGTCAAAGGAGAAATAGACCGGCTTAAACGACAGTTGAGAGATAGAGGAAGCCAGCAGGTGGTATCATCAGGACAGCGACTAAAACCTCCTTCTTTTGATGGCCAAAGTTCCTGGACGACGTACAAGAGGCAGTTTGAGGCAGCAGCGTGTGCGAACAATTGGGATAATGAGGAAAAGGCCATGGCATTAGTTCTAGCACTAAGGGGCCAAGCTTCAGAGTTACTCCAAACCATCCCAGTTGAGAAACAAAGGGACTTCAAAGTCTTGGAAGCTGCATTAGATTTGAGGTATGGCGACCAACATCTTGCCCAATTATACCAGGCTCAGCTGAAATCCCGGATGCAAAAAGCTGGGGAAAGTTTACAAGAATTTGAAGCTGCGATAGAGAGACTGGCACACCTGGCGTATCCGAGTGCACCTAAAGAATTCCAGGAACAATTAGCCGTGGGGGCCTTTTTAGATGGTATAAGGGACGAAGAGGTCAGGCGAGTTCTGAGGCTGACGAGACACCAAAGTAGTAGCGAAGCTTTGGTGCGTGCACTCGAAATAGAAGCCGCTTACAGGGATACTCCAAGGTCGAGAGTGAGAGCCGTGACTCTCGAAGAATCGCAACCAGAAATGAACCAGAGCCCCTTGCTGACTGAGATGCAGAAAATATTCACCAAATTATGCGAAAAATTGGATGGCCTCGGAAAGCAGGAAAAACAACAAAATAAAGGAAAGCCGAGCGGAGGTATTAAATGTTTCAACTGCGGCAAGGTGGGACATATGAAACGAGACTGTCGACAGCAGAACTCGGAGAGTCGAGTAAATGCTGTGAATGTTGAAGAGAAGCAGGAAAACTAAAGATAGCCAGCACCAAGGGGGCTGTGCTGGCTAGGGAATGCGGTGCCCCCAGAGAAGTAAAGATTTCCCAGCTCCAAAGAATTCCAAGTAGTCTGTTGTTGCAAGGATATGTGAATGGAAGAAAATGCGTGTTTACTATTGACACCGGTGCTACGTCATCAATAGTGCGGCCAGGGTTTATATCAGGCTTGCAGATTAACAAGAAGCAAAATGGAGTAATCATTCGGACAGCCACGGGGGACAGGGCTGCGGTCCATGGAGAGGTCAACTTGGAACTGCAGGTTGGACGGTTGAGGTTCAATTACAAGGTCATTGTGGCTGACATTATGGATGATTTCATTTTGGGTCTGGACATCATGGGAGAGCAGGGATTTATTGTTGACGTAGGGGAGCGAGTCTTAAAAATTGGAAATGGGGAATTTATTCTGGCAACCGCAGACGACCAATTCCATAAAGCTAGGTTGTTAACAACACAAACAATCAAGATTCCTGCTCATTCAGAACAAATGATTGATGTTGCCTTAGAAGGAAATCCTGGAGGGTACCGTGTTGGCCTAGTTGAAGATGACGAATCGATTAAGTCCCTATCCAATATTATTGTGGCGAGAACTTTAACCCGGACTAAAGACAAAATCCCAATTAGAGTTGTTAATTTAAATTCCCACTCTGTGACAATTAAGAAAGGCAAACCGATTGGCTCCTATGAACCGGTCACATGGGTAGCGAGGTGCGAGGAACAAACAGAGGGAAGAAGTTCATCTATGAAAATAGACCAGGAAGTTTTGACCTTGCTGACTACCCAGTTGGAGCATTTATCTGAGGATGAACGAAGGGAGGCAATCAAGTTCCTAGAAAAGGAAAGTTCAGTATTTGCCAAGAATACAGAGGCCCTTACAAAAACAGACATAGTCCAGCATCGGATAAATACTGGCGACTCACCCGCTATTCGACAACCACCTAGGAGGCTTCCATTAGCAAAACAAGAAGATGCCTCGGCAATGATAGACAAGATGCTACAAGATGGAGTCATTGAGGAGTCGACGAGTCCCTGGTCATCGCCAGTAGTTTTGGTTGGCAAGAAGGACGGAACGTTAAGATTTTGTGTCGATTATCGAAAATTAAACGATGTCACGAAGAAAGACAGTTACCCATTACCACGAATTGATGACACATTAAGCACGTTGGCAGGCTCACGTTGGTTTTCTACGTTAGACCTTAGGAGTGGATACTGGCAAGTGGGGCTTCATCCGGATGATAAGGAAAAGACAGCGTTTTCAGCAGGCAGTGGTCTTTATCAATTTACCGTGATGCCTTTTGGACTTTGCAATGCGCCAGCTACCTTTGAAAGATTGATGGAATTCGTACTGCGAGGGCTAACCTGGAGGACGTGCCTGGTTTACCTTGACGACGTGCTTGTTATGGGACAGGACTTTACAGAACATTTGAAAAATCTTCAGGAAGTATTTGGGCGAGTCAGGAATGCCCATCTGAAGTTGAACCCGAAGAAGTGCCTGCTATTCCAGAAAGAAGTCAAATTTCTTGGTCACGTGGTGTCTTCGGATGGAATACAAACAGACCCCGACAAAATTTCTGCTGTACGAGATTGGCCAAGACCATCTAACGTTCATGAAGTACGGAGCTTCCTTGGCCTCTGCACTTATTATAGGCGCTTCGTGGAAGGGTTTGCAGAAATTGCGAAGCCACTACACCGGCTGACAGAAGAGAAAGTGCAGTACCAGTGGACACCGGAATGTGAAACGGCATGGAGAAAATTGAAGGCAGCTTTATGTACTGGTCCTGTGCTAGCATACCCACAACGGGAAGGACTTTTTATTTTAGATACGGATGCTAGCAATTCTTCGGTCGGTTGTGTACTGTCTCAAATCCAGAATGGGCAGGAAAGAGTGATCGAGTACTTCAGCAAGGTGCTGTCCAAACCGGAAAGAAACTATTGTGTAACCCGGAAAGAGTTACTGGCCATCGTTAAATCAGTGGACCATTTTCATAAATATCTTTATGGACGACATTTCAAGATTCGGACCGATCATGCTGCATTAAAATGGCTGTTGCAGTTGAAAACCCCTGAAGGTCAACTGGCTCGTTGGATAGAACGGCTGCAACAGTATGATTTCAAAATCGAACATCGACCTGGAAGATCTCATAAGAACGCAGACGCTTTATCTAGAAGACCGTGCAAGGAAGATTGTAAGCACTGCCGCCATGTTGAGAAATTGCAGGGTACGGTGGCCGTCAACACAATTAAAATAGAGGTACCGGATGATTGGACAACCGAAGCCTTGAGACAGGAACAATTGAATGACACAGAAATTGGGGCTATATTGAGAGCAAAGGAGAAAGGAATTCGACCAGCGTGGAAGGATGTTTCGGATAAGGCAGTTGGATTGAAGGCTTTGTGGGCCCAATGGGATTCACTTAAAGTCATGAACGGGCTGCTAAAGAGAGCTTGGGAAAGCCCGGATGGCAGGGAAGTTGTTATGCGTCTAGTGATTCCCAGGTGTCGAGTACCGAAAGTACTTCAGGAAGTGCATAATGGAGCATCCGGTGGGCACTTTGGCGTTAATAAGACCCTGAATAAAGTACGAGAACGATTTTATTGGGTAAATAGTCGTCAAGATGTGGAAGCCTGGTGTCGCAATTGCAAAATTTGTGCAGCCAGTAAGGGACCACAGACTAGAAGTAGGGGCGCAATGAAGCAATATAACGTCGGAGCTCCTTTCGAGAGGATCGCGATCGATATAGCCGGCCCATTCCCAGTAACCAAGGATGGGAACAAGTACATACTGGTTGCCATGGACTATTTTAGTAAGTGGCCAGAGGCCTATGCAATTCCAGACCAAGAAGCAGTCACTGTCGCCAAAGTCTTGGTAGATAATTTGATATGTCGGTTTGGTGTACCCCTGGAGCTGCACTCAGATCAAGGGAGGAACTTTGAGTCAGGGGTGTTTCAGCAAATCTGCAAGTTATTGGGGATACACAAAACACGGACAACAGCCCTTCACCCGCAATCAGATGGAATGGTGGAACGACATAACAAGACCATGAAAGAACATCTCTCTAAAGTGGTTCATAAGAATCAACGTGATTGGGATCTCCACATACCGTTCTTCCTCATGGCATACAGAGCTGCTATCCACGAGTCTACGAAACAAACACCAGCCCGTGTAGTATTTGGACATGAGATCAGACTGCCGTGTGATTTGATTTTCGGACCACCAGGCGGAGAACAGCTTCCTGTGAACAGCTACGTGGATGAAATGAGTGAACGGCTAAGAAATGTTCATGAGCTGGTTAGAGACCAAATCACCATAGCCAGTGACCGAATGAAGGCTCGATACGACCGTAAGGGTAGTTCAGAAGGATTCAAGGCAGGAGATCTGGTTTGGCTGTACAACCCACAGCGGAAGAAAGGGAAGTCACCGAAACTTCAACCTCCTTGGGAAGGACCTTATACTGTTATTACCCGAATTAATGATGTCGTCTATCGTATTCAACGAAACGAAAAGTCCAAGATGAAGATCGTACACTTGGATAGACTGGCGAAGTATGTGAAAGAGGCTGAATTGCCTGACCGGGACGTTCAGGCTTAAGGAGGGGGCAGTGTAATATGTTGCAACCCCTTAAAAATTTAAGGTTATGTTGGTTACTAAAAAGTAGTCAGATTTCAACAGATCGAATGTCTGAATGAATGTAGTGTATTTGCACCTACTCGAAAGAACCTACCAGAAGATTCCAAAGTGACATCTGGAATTATCGAGAGAATGGTGGCGTCATCACAGAACAATCGAGATCTGTCATTTTTAGGTATAAAAGACCGATCGCATTCTCGGCGAGAAGTTCAGAAAGTTCAGAAAGTTCAGAAAATATAGAAAGTGAGGTTAAGAGTTTAATGATAAACAAAGTAATAAACATTTTAGTCAATAAAGTGTATTTAAATTAATAATAGTATTGTGAAGTATCCAGTAAATATTTAATAAAGTGTGTTAGTGGACATCTCTTGTTATAATTTTTGGAACCCACGGATTTTGCGAGGGTGGTTTCCTAAGGGTGGAAACACGCGACAATATTATATTTTGTCTTGATTAGGTATACAGTGCGTGTAATTACCGATTAGGCATGTACATTCACGTAGAGCGAGAGATATGACAACACAGCAGAGCAAACTCGCCCGTCGGCGAAGCATCCCAGCTCTCAGTTATTCCATTTCAGCCAGCTGGCACACGCGATGTTGTAATTCTTTCTCCCTATGCCTAGCCCGCCACTAGACACACTGTATATTTTATATTTATAATTATATATATTTTTTTATTCTTGACGTGCCACATGTACATAATTATGTACAAAGCAGGTTAGATAAAAGCTTGTAAAAAGTGGCTAATTTTGGCCTAAGCTGAACAGCGGAAAATGAACACCGTTTTTGATAGCATTTTTCCCGTAGAATGCGATGATGTATTCGGTTTTACGGAAAACCGACGAGAAAATGTGGAAAAGTTAAGAAAATACTTGAGAATTTACAAAGTCCTGTCTGAGAGATCTATAATATTTTATTCTAGATTGTGGTGGTTTCTTTTATTTTTCATAGAATATGATGTTCTACTTTTCTTTGCCGAGAAATGTCGAGAAAATGCGGAAATATTAAGAAAATACAAAAAATTCAAAATGTATAATTTTTAAGATTCAGAGCTTATTACGCGAAATTCAGGTGGTTTCTTGTAGTATTTTTCCCGTGGGGTATGAGGGTCCACTCTCTTTTGCAGGAAAATGTTAGGAAAATGCGAAAAAATTATGAAAATGTTTTAAAACTTTCAAAATCTAGTCTGCGTCATTTCCAAGTGAAATATATTAAGAACCAACATTATTAGCTTATAGTGGTTTTATCTAACTTGAAATTAAGTTAGATACTCAGGATCTTAATGGGTTTAACCTGTGGTTGTTACAGGCTAAATATTGTAAGTTATTATGCACTTTTTCAACTTTTCCGAATTTACCCGGGGTTTTCCCGCATATCCGTGTTAACCTTCTATTTTCACTGAATAAGTACGAGAAACCACTATAATCTTTAGTTATTTTTTTTATTTTTTTTTAATGCCTTATTTAGTTATTAATGTTGATTCCTAATATATTTCATTTGGGAATGACGCAGACTAGATATGTTGAGTCATCGGACATTTTGTTGATTTTTTACATTTTTCCGGCATTTTAACACAAACAGAGTAAACCATGGTTTTCCAAAGAAAAAAATACCATTTCAATTTTTAGTTATATACTCTGCATCTTAAAAGGTTAAAATTATGACTATCTTTGGCTAGCTTTTTCCCAACACTTTCCCGCAAAAAGAGTTGACCCTCGTATCCTACGGAAAAAATACTACATGAAACCACCTGAATCTCGCTATGGATCTTAAAAAGTTTAAATTTTGAATATTACAGACTCCAATTTGTAAATATTTGGGCATTCTCTAAATTTTTCCGCATTTTTCTGAAATTTTTCGACAAGGCGAAGTAGAGAATAATGTTCTACGAGAAAAATACTAATAGAAACCACCATAATCTAAAGTAAAATATAATGGATCTTAAACGTTTAACTTGTGAATATCTCAGACAGGACTTTGTAAATTCTCAAGCATTTTCTTAACTTTTCCACATTTTCCAGCCATATTTTCGCAAAACCGAATACGGCATTGCATTCTACGGGAAAAATGCTATAAAAAACCAAGTTTATTTTGCGTTGTTCAGCTTAGGCCAAAATTAGCCACTTTTTAACATCCTCCTTTGTTTTATAATTGTCATTTTCACAACAGTTTTGTTTTATTGATATTTTATTACATTTATAAAATTGCAATAAAACAAAATAGTTGTATAACATTTAAATTTTGCTAGTTGGCAAGGGGACTTACAATACTTCCTTCTATATTTGCTTCCTCTCCTCTCATCACCGAGTCTTCGTATGCTGCTGTTATGTTGATACTATTGATGTACTCGCTTGTAACATTTCCGAAGATTTCCACTTTCTGCATGAAGTACTTTGGGCTCGTAATATTTTGTTGCTCCGTGTCAAATACAACATCGTCCATTTTGATATCGTTTATGGAAGGTGTGTACATGTCTAGAGAGATATAATGTATAGATTCAGAATAGCTTTATAGTTTTTATGTATATACTGGGTGTTTCCGAATGGGATTACTTGTACCACAACTTAATTTAAACTTTTTGACAAGAACTGACTCTACAGGGTGTTTCACTAATAATTGGCCATACGCTAACTGAAGAATCCTTAGCCCAAAATATGAAGATTTAACCAAAAACACTTAGATAAAATGTGCCTTCTTACACCCTTTTTTCCCCTTATGGGTTGCGGCCCCGAAGCCCCTAGTTGTAGTCCCCAGTTTTTGCCTACCATTCTTCTGCTGGCCCATAAGGCCCGCGTAGCTTTGGTGGTCACTCTGTCTAGATGTGCATTGAAGTTTAATTTGGTATCTAAAATCAGTCCCAAATATTTCACTTCATTGCTCACCTGCAATTCATTTCCCCGGAGATATAATCTTCCCAGGTTGTGTTTCTTCTTTCTTGTGAAGGCGACCACAGTGGTCTTCCTTGGATTCACGGAAAGACCTTCCTAGGTACACCATCTGTCTACCATAACGAGAGCTCGCTGCATCTTTTCTGATGCAGCGCTCTCGTGTTTTCCTGTTAGTAGAGTAAAATCTGGAAGTAAAGTCGCTTAGTTTTCGAGAAAAAAAAAACCGGCGTAGAACCAAACCAGACTTAGTGGGATTCTTTAGTAAGATAATCGTGTACACGAAATCGTTTTTTACGACATTTTTCGGTGGTCGAGAACTTTTTTATTTCGGAAAAACTCAAAAAAATAGATTTTTAATGAAATATGTTTTTTAACGTCTCCACCGCTATATCTCTGAAAATATTTGTGCTATCAAGCTATTTTTTTTTTAGATTAAAGTAGACACAATAGCGCCTCGAACAACGTCCCACGTGAACCCGATTTATTTTTTTTTAAATTGGTAAAATAATAGGAAACTCAAACTTGTTATTTTCAGTAACGTAATTTTAGGCAATCGAGAAAAAAGTTTATTTATGAAAATTTGTATATACATGCTGCGTACAAATTGAAGCCAATAGTTGAAAAAAGTTTTTAGGATAAAAATTTTTCATGTCCCGTTCATAGTATTGAGTCAGCGATTTTTTTTAACGGGCCAAAGTCATATTCTTGCGCGCTCGGTTGTAGCAAGCCTGCCGACTGCAACGATCTGACGATCCCGCTCGGGGTGTATAATATAATAGTTTAACTTATATCAATAGGTACAAAACCAGTAGTGATCAAAAGCATCTAGGGGATCAGTATTATTGTTCAATATTTCATATATTGTACAGTAGTATTGATCATATGTTGTTAATATTAAGAAATTGTATAATAAATATTAAATAGTCTCCTTTTAATAATAAAAAGACAGGTGGTAGTAGTACAGTACCTAGAGGTAAAAAAAACTTCGAAGTAATGTCATATTGAACGGATTTCGTTCATTTTTGGCAGTATAATAGTAAATGTTTCACAGAAAAGTTTCTATATTGAGCGGGGGCTTGTTAATTTATAGGGGGGTGGATGCCACCCCCTTTGAGGGGGCGGCACTTAAAAAATATATGAAGTACAATCATATTTTAAGAAGAAAAGGTTCTATGCAATTTTTCACATAAATTGAAGTTTTTAAGTTATAACGACTTCAAAATTGCGATTTTAGCTTAAAAAAAGGTATTTCTAAACGGCTTTCGTCAAGTATCTCAAACAGTATTACTTTATCGAAAAAACGTTATAGACCAATTACAGAAAGTACAAACTGGGAATTAATTATATTTTTTGCTTATTGATGTAGGATTAATAATTTTGGAGATATTTAAGTTGACATTTGGCATCCAAGTGTTCGTAAGATAACTATTTAGAGTGAGAGTTAAATATCTCAGAAACTGTGACACCTACGCCAAGGATACTAATAGATACAATAGTAGGTTATTAATTAAGCTCTTAACTATTTTTTTATTTGTTTATGTAGCATAAAAAACAAAGAAGTTATGACCGAAGCAATGTCCGTCTACACATTATTTTAATAACAACGTCGCCATTTTGTTACTGTAATTAGCCAGTAATTAAAAAAAAAAATAATTTCAAACACGGTTTCTCATTAATATACAGCATGACGTAGATGCTCAAATTTTTTGGTTCGTATACAGCACTTGCTTTAGAAAAAATACAGTTTAAACTATAAAGGTATTTTCGATAAAACGTATTTTTTTTTCCTATTCCAAATATCTCAATAAATATTAATTTTGTTCAAAAATGTGTAGAGACCAAAAATAAAGCTCATAAACTAATAATAATGAATTTCGCTTGTTTATTTATTTACATAGATTTAATAGTTTCGGAGATATGAGTTTACAAATGGCATCCGAACGTTCATAAGACGAAAAATGCAGTTTAAATGTTAAATACCTCAGAAATTGTGACGCATGCTAGGAAAGGAAATTAAAGACAATTAATTGCGCTTTCAAATTATTTCTTACTCGTTTTGTTACTCTAATTAGCCAATAATCTAAAAAAATTATCTCAAATACAGTTTTTCGTTAAAATGTAGCATTACCTAAATGCTCAAATTCTTTTTTGCTCATTTAAAGCACTTGCTTTAGAAAAAAATGCATTTTAAACTTTAAAGGTAATTTCGAAACCCTTGGATACCAAATATAAACTTAAATATTTCCGAAATTATTAATCCTACATCAATAAACAAAAAATATAATTAATTCCCAGTTTGTAGGGTGCTTTCTGTAATTGGTCTATAACATTTTTTCGATAAAGTAATACTTTTCGAGATACTTGACGAAAGCCGTTTGAAAATACCTTTTTTAAAAGCTTTTATTTTAAGCTAAAATCGCAATTTTGAAGTCGTTATAACTTAAAAACTATCAATTTATGTGAAAAATTGCATGGAACCTTTTTTCTTAAAATTTGAATCTATTTCAGCTCCAATAAATATATATATTTTTTAAGTGCCACCCCCTGAGAGGGGGTGGCACATTTTTCTGAATGATATCTAATTTTTTAGATGACAGTAAGCAACTCCACCCCAACCTAGAATGCCATATATTAATCTAGATTCAACTAACGCTATTTCTACGCGACTAATCTGACCAACCTGCATGCGAGGTGTATTAATTGCGTCCCAATGTCGCGTTTAGCGCTGATAAAAAAAATCGCTGTTGCCAAACGGTACACTTTAGGCAAAAACATATTTTTTCAAAAACTTTTGTGATTATTAGGCTTTATTTTCTTCGCTGCATGTATGCAAATATTTTCAAAAATAAAAAAGTTTATCGATTGGTGAAGATTTCAATACACAAAATATGTATTTTTAGTTTATTTGATTTTTAGAAAAATGAAAGTGCGAATTGTGCCCAAACCGTTTATATTGGTAAAAGCGCTACAGTGTGTGCTTTAATTTGACACAAAACAAATTTCGGTACCTTTAATAGTTTTAAAGATATGGCCGGTGGAAACAAAAAAAAACAATTTTCTTTAAAAATACATTTTTTTTTACTTTTTATTGATTAAAAAAGTTCGAGACCACAAAAAAATGTCGTAAAATATGATTTCATATGCCCGGTGACATACTCAAAGGAACCTAATATGTTTGAACTGGTTCTACGCCAAAAAAAAAAACGACACGATAGACTTAAGAAATCGCTGCTCTATGTTACCAGGATGGCGATATCATCTGCGTAGCCTTGCGCATATATTCCCCGCTGTTCCAGTCGAGATAGGAGCTCGTCCGCGACCAGGCACCACAGGAGAGGAGATACACCGTTACAAGGTGTTGAAATTAAAAATTAGAAAATTATTTTCACATATTATTTCAAAATAACTTAATATTTCTTTACCATATTTGGTAGATAGTGCTAATGGTTCAGGACGCATAATATCAGTGAAATAACTGGTTCCTCACTATTGTACGCCACTGGCCAAATATTTGATTTCTTGGTTATCTTATATTTTTTAATAATTTTTACCCAAAAAAGATACTCTTAATGCATTGCTCTAGAGTGCCTATTTCTCGAGATATTTGAATTCGAAAAAGCGGCTACATTTTAAATTTCAGTGTTACTCATCTCACAAATAAAGGACCCCGCACACAATACATCGGTTTTGCGGCTCCGCTCAAATTTCGTGGAACTCTGGGAAATAATAGTTCTCAGTAAGTAGAAAAAAAGTCTAACTGGGCGCGGAGCTCCAAACCCCATTGGTTCCGAGATAAGACCAGCTGAATTCGGACTAATCGATATGTATATTTTTTTCACAGAAGCCTTTAAAGTAGCAACTTTATGCCCCATGGCGGGTATAAAAAGTTGCTATTTTAAAGGCTACTGTGAAAAAAATAGTATATAACCCTCGGGCGTAAATATACTATTATATGAAACGTAGCATATGCAGACACTTGAACACATGGAGTGTAGGTTATGTATACATTTCTGTTATTATGCGAACGTCCGTAAAATATTTTTATAATATTCCAAAGGGGTTGGGGGTAGGTTGGTTTTTTGATAACAAATGATTGTAAATAACAAGATCAATCGAATTACCTCACTGCCAGGGTGTCCGGAGGGTGGGATCTGACTCCAGATTTATGATCACTATAATTTGAAAACCCTGTGATACGAGCTTCGGCTGTTTCTTAGAGATATCGGAAAATTGATCCATTTCGGGAAATCCTTGATTCATTTTCGGAAACAAATGACCAGTTATGGGTCACCATATCGATAATCTGACCCCAGATTCCTGATCAGCGTCTTCGAAAATTCTTGGTACGAGTATAGGCGGATTTTGAACCATGAAAACGGTATTTGAATATTCGCGATTTTTAGCGAACAGAATATTTGCTGTTCGCAGCGTTCAAGCAGCTCTAGCTCAAAACCAGTATATTTTTGAGCTTGGCGCCCATTCAGACTTTTGTACTACTATTCCGAGAGTCATGTGGATTAGCCTACTGGTGGTTTGGCAGGGGTGGTTTCTAGGGGTTAGGTGGGTTAGAGGGTTGGTGGTTAGGTGGTTTAGCCCGATAGGTGGAATTTAATTCTTTCAAGAAAAATAAGCGATTAAACTCGCTGTTTCCAGGGTTAGGTGGGTTAGCCTTCTTGTGGTTTAGAAGGGGTGGTTTCTAGAGATTAAGTGGGTTAGGGGGTTGGTGGTTAGGTGGGTTATGCCGCTTGTGGTATGAAATTCAATAATTTCAAGAAAAATAAGCGACTAAACTCTCTGTTCCAGGGTTAGGTGGATTAGCTCACTTGTAGTTTGGTACGGGTTGTTTCTAGAGCTTCAGCTGGTCTTATCTTGGAACCAATGGGGTTTGGAGCTTTGCGCCCATTTAGACTGTTTTTCTACTCACTGAGAACTACCATTTCCCAGAGTTTCACGAAATTTTACCGGAGCCGCAAAACCATGTATTGTGTGCGGGATCCTTTCTACACGCAAAAAAAATGTTTTGATTCGAGAATATATTGGTTTATATATACGCAAATAAATAAATTCTTCCCACCCCCCCTTCCGTGGACCCCTGGCAATAGTGAGGAACCAGTTCTTTCACTGATATTATGTGTCTTGGACCACTAACACTATTTACCGAATATGGTAAAGAAATATTAAGTAATTTTAAAATAACATGTGAAAATAATTTATATCGAAGTGTTTTTTTGGTAAATCTTCATATTTTGGGCTAAGGATACTTCAGTTAGCGTATGACCAATTATTAATGAAACACCCTGTATAAAAAATTTTGCTTGTTTAAAAATACGATTTGTGTTGTGAAAATTTAACATTTAACTAAATACATTCGTTTCAGTAAAGTAAGCATTATTCGAATTTAAATTAACAGACAGTAATTATGACAATGACATTAGCACTTCGAAAACTCAGGTCCTTACATACAGTAAGATAAAGAAACTGAGGAATTGAAAAAAAGATCGCTTTAAACAAGAGTTAATTTAAATATTGTATTAAGGCTAAGAAAGTAATTATAAGCAACTTTTTCAAATGAAATTTTCATTAATAATGAAAAATATAGGTAGTTTATTTTTAGGTAAAACTTCTATTTTTGTAATTTTTGGCGCCCTGTATAAAAAATATAAAATTTCCTGACACATATCGTATTTTTTTAACACGTACATTTTTTTATAGAGTGACTTATCAAAATTAAAATTGAGGCACGTGTGGTCTAGGTGCATATCCGGGGATACCCTGTACTTACTTTCTATTTCAACGTCTTCAAAATAATAAATCCCGGTGATGGTTTGTACGTCAGGTCCTTCAGTTAATAATCTGTTCTGTAAAATGCGATTGAAATTGATACGGTTTACGTAACTTATGTTTAAATCATTTTCTACTCCTAGAAAGTCGAATACAGCAGAGGGGATGGGTCGAGGATTTTCTAAACTAACTAGGTTTTCTGGATCAATATTCGATACTTTCTCGCTCTGAAAATAAACGAAGAAACTTAAGATATGGCGTCAAATAATATGCTAAAATGTGTTTTAACAACTTGCCAATGACCACTTCTTGGTGAAAATTTCTATGAAAAATTTTTGGTTGTGTGGGGCTCGAACCCACTTAGATAAGCTCCGTGTGAGCTGCCGACCCCCAAAATACTATTTAATTACGATCTAGATTAATACTTACGTAGAACCTATTGCACTGCAACCCTCCGAAAAATGTCTTTGTTCCTTTAGCAAACACCTTCTTACCATCATCTTTATGAACCATTATCTCAACCAGCGTTGGTATATCTACAGTGTTAACTACAGGTGAATCTGTGTTTTTTAGGACAGTTGCTTGTAAAACGTTTAAAGTAGGAAAATACTTGTGGCCGGTGATAACCTAAAAACCAACGAAAAAAATGGCAAACTTCACTAAAAATAGATAAAAAAATAGTTAGTTTATAAATATTCAACAAACAAACACTAACCGCAAATTATATAAAAGTCTATAAAATTACAAAGTGAGGCATATTGACGATGCATCTTTACTAGCATTATAATATAAATGCAATTAAAATAGCTTCTTAAGCAAAATCAACCTATAGAATAGGGATAATCCAAGTGCTAGAAATATCGAAATCGCGTGGAAAATATTTATGTGATTTATGAGTAAACAAAAATCTTCAAAATGGGTTTTTGGAAGAAGTTCACTTTTTTCAAATAAGACAAATTTATATTTTTGTGGAAGAGATAATAATTCGCATCTACTAGATTGTATGCATATACAGGATACAGGTTTTGTCAGGAAATGATGGACACCATTAAAGTCAATGTTAATCTTACAGCATAATATTTTTCAATGAATCGACATTTTATCTTAATAATTCAGTCATTTTGGCGAAAAGAAAGTCACAGTCAATACTCTCAAAAATTAAATGCATGGGCCCTACCTTGGGTGCCAAATATCAAAACTCCACTCACCTAGGCCTCGTGGGTTCTTTAATATTGTTAAATAACAAAGAAACTCAGTCGTTAGTTGGTTGAAAATAAAAATAGACTCAGTGTAGCTTAAATCTATATATACAATGTGTTTCACTTCTCGTATCTTTTTTATTTGTGGCCGAATTCATTTCAAATTTTTATCAGCCATACAACTCCATAAGACAACTTTATTCAACATATAAATGCCGCCTAGATCTAAAACGCCGGCCAACTGCGATAAAAACAAAATAGCAATTTTCGAGAAATCATAGTAGGCTTAGAGATAGACAAAAATTTTGTTAATAAAAGTTGTTCAGAATCACTTGATATGCCCCCCGGTAAATTTTGTGAAAATCGGAATATTTTCACGAAAAATATGTTTGTTTCACTTCTTGTGAAAACACCCCTGTATCTTTTTTATCTGTGGCCGAATTCAGTTCAAATTTTTATCAGCCATACAACTCCATAGGGCGATTTATCTAACACCTAAAGAGAACTATTTCCAACAAATGAAAGTTGTGAACAAAAATCGGCATTCAATAAAACGCTAAAAGGGGCACTTTTTATTATTACATATTAACTTAAATGTAATATCGTTTTCTTTTTTTCAATGGTTTTATAATACTTGGAAATCTGTATGTATGTATGTATGTATTATGTATGAATGAATCAAAGTTACCCACCTCCCGTTATCCAATCGAGCTGAAATTTTGCATACACGTATAATTAAATAATAAATAATTTCAATAATAGTTGTGTATGACTTTCATTTGCTGTAAAAAGTTCTCTTTATGTGTTAGGTAGAATCGTCTCAGGGAGTTCTATAACTTATGAAAATTTGAAATGAACTCGGTTACAAATAAAAAAGATTTTACGCGGGTTCATATCTAGTGATTCCGAACAACTTTCAGTAACAAAATTTTTGTCATCTCTAAGCCTACTATGATTTCTCAAAAAGAGCGATTTTCTTTGTATCACAGTAGGCCGGCGTTTTAGATCCATTCGGCATTTATGTGTTGAGTAAAGTGATCTTATGGAGTTGTATGGCTGATAAAAATTTGAAATGAATTCGGCCACAAATAAAAAAGAGTGTCTTCACGAGAAGTGAAACAATTTTTTTTTTTAACATTCCGATTTTCTCAAAAGTTTACAGGGGGGGCATATCTAGTGATTCTGAACAACTTTCAGTAACAACATTTTTGTCTATCTCTAAGCCTACTATGATTTCTCGAAAACAGCAGTAGGCTGGCATTTTAGATCTAGGCGGCATTTATGTATTGAGTAAAGTGATCTTACGGAGTTGTATGGCTGATAAAAATTTGAATTGAATTCGGCCACAAATAAAGAATTCGGCCACAAATAAAAAAGATACAAGCAAGGGTGTCTTCACGAGAAGTGAAACAATTTTTTTTTTTTAATATTCCAATTTTCACAAAAGTTTACAAGGGGGCATATGAAGTGATTCTGAACAACTTTTATTAACAAAATTTTTGTCTATCTCTAAGCGTAGAATGATTTCTCGAAAATTGCTATTTTGTTTTTATCGCAGTAGGCCGGCATTTTAGATCTAGGCGACATTTATGTGTTGAATAAAGTCGTCTTATGGAGTTTGTATGGCTGATAAAAATTTGAAATGAATTCTGCCACAAATAAAAAAGATACAGGGGTGTCTTCATGAAAAGTGAAACACACTGTATATTAAATTATATTTGTTCTAAAAGGTAAAGGTGAATACTCACCTGTTCGACTTCAGAGTCCGTGAGCACAGCATCATCTATAATGTCTCTAATGTTTACATCATTGATATCCTTACTGCTTACGACGTTTTTAGCTAAAATGTTATGAGAGAACTTAACCGGCGCATGAATAACGTTTTTAGAATTTTTGGCAACGGCTTGTTCAAACACTCTGTATAAAATATTGTCTGGATCCATAAACGTAACGTTCTTGTATATCTTCATACTGCGCCACTCTTTTGTAGCTGGATCACTAATTCTTTTTAATGCTTCTTCCAGATTACATGGAGACGTGTCATTTGCTCGTAGCGATTTTAATAATCTGACTGTGGAAAATTCTAGTCCATTTGGGGCATATATAGTTTGGGGTAGTTTACTGGACACATCCACTGGGTTCTCTATGGAAATGTCGTTTATTCTAGATGCCACAATGTTGTCTGAAAAATTAAAAATATGCTAAGAGTATGGTAAGTGATAGCCTTTTATATACAGGGTGGACTAAATTAGATGGGATTTCAGGTTTTCTCTAAAACTATGGCAGATAGACAAGAACCAATATAGGTGTCGTGAGCCTGATTTTCGAAAAACAAACAATGGCGTAAACCGCGATCGTCTATCTTTTTCGACTACCGAGCTACAGAGCGTTTTTGGAAAATTGGCATTTTTGGATGACCTCTATATCTCAATTACCAAGTGTCGAGTCGAAAATCGAGTAACACGTTGCTCATAAGAAAAAAATATGCATGCCTCAGTTTTCGAGATATAGACATGACTTGTATTTTTTTTAAATGTAACACCCTGTAAATTATTTCATTATTCGATCACAACTTAAATTAGCTATCCAACGATATATCATATGTCATTTTTATCTCTAGAAAAAGTGGTTAATTTTCGAAACATTTAATATATTTGTGAGGGGGCCATGGAAAACTATTAACAACAACAACAACAACAATGTCAATTGCATCCCATAATTTCGTATCGAAAAAGTTAACTAAACGCTCACCATTTAAGGAGTTATTAAAGAAAACGGACCAATTAAAATTCCTAAAATTCCACACCATACGTTAATTTTCTCTGAATATTCGTCTTTGCAATAAATAACCCCATGAGGATTTTCTGTGGCCCAGTATCTACAGTATTGAGAAGTTACCACCCCATTGGTGGTAAATGTAGTCTTATCAGTAAACAAAATTTTATTTAGAAATTTCCGGTCGTCTAAAAAATTTCCCTGGGCCCAATAGCAATAATCTATTTTCACCACCTTCTTTCAAAGTGTGTAAATATTTTGGTTTGTGAGGCTTGATTTTATGACGTATGAAACATCTTCTAATTGTCTCCTTGTCGATATTCAGTTGAGACGCTAAATTTCGTAGACTCGCTCTTGGATTCGCTTGATTTGCAGCTAAGATTACGTTATCTTCAGGATGCGGATGTATTCGACGGGGTTGATCATTCTGAGGTCTCATAATAACACTGCCAGTTTCATTGAAAAGAGCATTTATGGTGGCTGCAGTTCCATGAGTAATATCGACTCGTAAAGGATGTCTTCGGTTAAATTCGGTGGCTACTTCTCTGCTACTACGAACCCCATCACCAAATAACCTTATTATTTCGATTTTTTTCCCTTAAATGAAGACGCATTTTGCGATTGTAAACTAGAACTTTACACTATAACTCAAAGTTTTGTCAGATTGACATTTAATTTAATCATAGTTTTTGTTTCCATGGCATCCTATTAAATTGAAAACCAAAATTGTAACCGTGTGTGGACTTTGCAGAAAAGTATTGAAAAAACTAAAAATGCGAATTTCGTAATGAAATGGAAGACAATTGTAGTTTAGGTTTTCCTATTTTTGGCAAAATTATTTTACATTATAAGAAGTGTTGTTGTTAATAGTTGTCCTCACGAATATATATTAAATTTCTCGAAAATTAACCACTTTTTCTAGAGATAAATATGACATATGATATATCGTTGGATAGCTAATTTAAGTTGTGATCGAATAATGAAATAATTTACAGGGTGTTTCATTTAAAAAAGTAAAAGTTATGTCTATATCTCGAAAACTGAGACATGCATAATTTTCTTCTTATCAGCAACGGAGTCTACTCAAAAAAGTGCCTTAAGAATGTGTTACTCGATTTTCGATTCGACACTTGGAGGTTATCTAGAGATGCCAATTTTCCAAAAACGCTCTGTAGGTCGGTAGTCGAAAAAGATAGACGATCGCGGTTTCCGCCATTGTTTGTTTCTCGAAAATCGAGCGCGAGACACCCATATTATTTTTTGTCTCTCTGCCATAGTTTTAGAGAATCTTCGAAAGTTTTGCATTATTCAATATGATTATCAAAAAGTAGTAACATTAAAATGTGTAATATAGTATTTCCAAAGTCAGTTGGAACAGCATAAAAATGTCCAATGCATGAATTAACTCTTGGGCGATGAGTTTATCAAAAAATTTCGGATAGATCTGGTTTTCTTCGCAATTTCATTTTGAACAGTTTGTTTTTTTCTGCATTGAGGTACGAGATATCCAACCACAGATATTTAAGAAAAACCTGAATAAAAACACAATTTTGAATATTTTGTACTCCACTATTAGAGTTATTAGACAGTTATTATAGACGAAAAGTATATTTAAACCTTACCTGCTTTGAGGTTAGTAAAGCTGTATGGGGCTGTAATATTTTGGTCAACGTTTCTTAACAAAAATCTTTTAGTTAAAACTGGCAAATCAATATCGTTCATAAATGACGTGACAAGATCCTGAACTTTAACACGGCCTACGAACTGCATGTCACCATGAAATCTCCCAGATTCGCCCACCTTTAATGGCTAAAATTTTGGAAAAATGTTAATTAGAGTTACGACGCAGATATTGACACTTACATTGTTTAGTAGATCCTCAAAGTCAATGTTGTTGATCTTTGATACGTTTTGAGCACTTTCCATTGTAACATTACCATTTATTATTAAATGGTTAATTTTTTCTGAGGAGTAGATTTTGTTCAAGTTTGAAATATACTCATCTAGAGGGTGATTGTTAAGTGTTGTCGCATACAGATCGGAAACTGGAAAAGATATACCAAATCAAATAAAAATCGAGTTGAAATCAGTTCAGTAAGTTTGTTTACAATTATGGGGTGAGTTAAGTTGCCCCCTCCAAGCTCTCTTGCTATCAAAATTAAAAAAAACAAAAATCAATATGGCGGATGGATTTTTTATTCTAAAGCAAGTGTTTTAAACGGACAAAATAAAAATTTTTTGGTTTGTATCCAGCACTTGCTTTAGAAAAAAATACAGTTTAATCTATAAAGGTGTTTATGATAAAACGTATTTTTTTTTCCTTTTCCAAATATCTCAATAAATATTAGTTTTATTGAAAAATGAGTAGAGACCAACAATAAAGCTCATACACTAATAATGAATTTCGCTTGTTTATTTATTTATATAGATTTAATAGTTTCGGAGATATGAAAGTTTACAAATGGCGTCCGAACGTTTATAAGGCGAAAAATGCAGTTTAAATGTTAAATATCTCAGAAATTGTGACACCCACGTCACGCATGCTGAGAAATGAAATTAAAGACAATTAATTGCACTTTCAAATTATTTTTTACTCGTTCCTGTAGCTTAAGAAATAAAGAAGTTATGACGGAAAAATATGCGTATTTATATTTTTTATATAAAAAGGACGCCATTTTGTTACTCTAATTAGCCAGTAGTTTAAAAAAATTATCTCAAATACAGTTTTTCGTTAAGATGTAGCTTTACCTAGATGCTCAAATTTTTTTGCTTATTTAAAGCACTTGCTTTAGAAAAAAATGCATTTTAAACTTTAAAGGTAATTTCGAAACACTTGGATACCGAATATAAACTTAAATATCTCCGAAATTATTAATCCTACATCAGTAAACAAAAAATATAATTAATTCCCAGTTTGTGCTTTCTGTAATTGGTCTGTAACATTTTTTAAGCTAAAATCGCACTTTTGAAGTCGTTATAACTTAAAAACTATCAATTTATGTGAAAAATTGCATAGAACCTTTTCTTCTTAAAATTTGATTTTGTTTCAGCTCCAATAAATATATATATTTTTTAAGTGCCACCCCCTGAGAGGGGGTGGCACCCACCCCCTATAAACTAGCAAGCCCTCGCACAATATATAAACTTTTCTGTGAAGTATTTACTATTATATTGCCAAAAATGAACGAAATCCTTTCAATATGACATTATTCCGAAGTTAAAACCTCTAGTTACTGTACTACATCCCGATTTTCGATCCAAGTCACAACGAAAAAACTTTGTATGTGGAAATAATTATTTATGGAACTTTAATAATATAATTGAAATCATCTACCCCAGAAACCCATAAAACGATACCCCACATCGGTAGTGGAGTGGGGGTAGTGATAGGGGGTTGGTAGTGAAGGTGGATGAAGTAAAAAAATATTTTGAGATTTCTGGTCCTTGTACACACACTAAATCACAATTTTTTTTCATTCCCTTTAATAATGGGGTGGGGGTGGTAATGGGGGTGGCTAATGCCAACAATTTTTTGAAACTTTAGCTTCTCTTGTATATACTAAATACATATACACCTGCTTGATTTTCCTATTTACCTCAAATTTACCCCTATTTACCCCCCAACCCTTCGACGAAACAAGATGAAAATAGACAGATCTCATTAATGTACATATATGTGTACCAAATTTCAAGTCAATGTCTTAAATGGTTCCAGAGTAAACGTGCGCACAAAAAGTTACAGACAGACAGACAGATCGACAGACAGAAATTTTGTTTTCGCTCAAACTTAGAATCTTGACGTTTCATGACATTCTAAGCCCATTTTAACAATAAAATTTAAATTTTTTTTTTTTTTCGTTACTATACTTCCACTGGATATGGAAGTAAAATTGGCCACAGTTTCAAAGTTGATTTTCTCACGAACCGCCAAACTAATTTTGGTATCTTTTTTTATTTTTAGTTTTATTTCTCAGTATCTACACCATTGTAGTAATTATTATTCAAATTAACGTTTTGAGTATATACAGTGATTATAAGTTTTCTCTCCGAAATTTGAAACACCCTGTGGATTGCACCAGCTACAACAGTGGGTGTCTACTACAATCAATCTGTAGCCCCATCTTTCCCGAACAATTTGTTTTTTGATTCACGTCATTATCTCAAATGAAATACATACTTAAAGATTAGAGAACTCCAGTCTCATGTAAAAATTTAAGAATTTAAACATTCAGCAATATTCAATGTCGTTCCATATTTCTCGAAGCATATTTTCTACGTCATCAAGGAAGGCAGGTAAAGGCCGATGATTTCTAAGTCGTCTACTTATATTATCTCACAAATGCTCTATGGGGTTGAGATCTGGGCTATTTGCCGGCCAGACCAGAGTCTCAATCCCACTTCATGTAAGTAATTTTGCACTACATGAACGGCGTGAGGTCTTGTTTTGTCGTGTCGTTGAATAACCCGGGATATTGATGTATGAGAGATTCCCAATCTCTGAGATATGACAAGATAGCTTAATCCTCCCCCGGCCAATGTAATAGTTTTAACACGTTCATCACGATTCAAATTCCTCATCTAAATACTTTGTGCAGACAACCCTTGAGCAAATTAAACGAAAATGATCTTTTTGTGACTTTGACACATCTGTTATTTATTTTGACCTATCTAGGTTTAAGATCTTAAATCTTTACATTAAACTGGAGTTCTTCAATCCTTAACTGTGTATCTCATTTGAAACCAGAGATAATGACGTGAATTAAAAAACGAATTTCACTCATTTGTAGACGACGTAGAAATTTTAAGAATAAGTCATAAATTAATTGCAAACACAATAGAGAAATATCATCAACTCTTACCGGTTATATTTTTAAAATGAAGCTGTTCGAGTTCCTGTGGCTCATCAATATAGATTGCCTTGTTCAATAGTTGCGTGATGTTAATATCGTTGATGAATTCTAAAGATTGTATGTTGGAAGTGAAATTGCCATCAATAATAACATTTTCGAAAATTTTCTTCCCAGTGATGTTGCCAGTCGAATTCGCAGTCAACGCGTCATAAGTGACTATATCATCCAAAACCCTGGTCATCAAGTTTTCTGCCCGCAGGGAGTTCAAGTATTTCTTTTTTCCGTTTATGAAGAAGCTAAAACGTTGAAAAAATTAGTATTATCCCGAAACTTCAGGAATTAAAACTTCATAACACTTTTCATTTTTGACGTCTAAAAACCATAGCATCTAAAATTCAGTTAATATTAAAAAACCGGTGCCCAAGGAATCACTACTTCCACATCCAGATTTTCTATCCAAGTCACTCACAACTAAAAAATTTCGTATGTGGAAATAATTGTTTATGAAACTTTAATAATATAATATTTGAAATCCTCTACCTCAAAAACCCATAAAACGATACCCCACATCGGTAGTGGGGTGGGGGTGGTGATAGGAGGTGGTAGTGGGGGTGGATAAAGTAAAAAAATATTTTGAGGTTTCTGGTTCTTGTACACACACTAAATCACAAATTTTTTTTCACTCCCTTTAATAATGGGGTGGGGGTGGTAATGGGGGTGACTAATGCCAAAATTTTTTCCTTAGGTTCTCTTGTATATACTAAATACCAATTTTATGAACTCTTACCTGCTTGATTTACCCCAAATTTACCCCAATTTACCCCCCAACCCTTCGACGGAACAAGAACACGATGTAAATATAATCTAGTTCTAGATCTCGTTAAAGTACCAAATTTCAAGTCAATATCTCAAACGGTTCCAGAGTAAACGTGCGCACAAAAAAGTTACAGACCGACAGACAGACATTTTTTTTCGCTCAAACTTAAAATCTCGACGTTTCATGACATTCTAAGCCTATTTGAACAATAAAAATTTTTAAAGATTTTTTTGTCGTTACTATACTTCCACTGGATGTGGAAGTAAAAGAATGTTTAATTACAAATGATGGAATTTACTTTTTTATAAAAGTGAACCTTTACAAAGTATTAAAAGTGGAAGAATAAAATAAAGTTTTTTTTCAAAACAGGCCGCAATTTTGGATCTTTTAAGTTTAAATGAAGAATGCTGCGGGTCAAATCATTTATTTGGGTCTTGTATGTTGAATATATACATCGAATGAGATATAACTTTTATACACTTATAGTTAGGGAGCTGGTGGCAATATGATTTCATTATAATTAACAATAATATGGAATGGAGGTATTGATAGAACAGATCGATTAGAGCAGCTACAGAGCATGACTTTTTAAATAAATGAATTTCAAAAGACCCCGCACTAAACCTAAGGGAAAATAGGTCCCAGTCTAATTGGATGAAAATTTGGTATAATGTAGTTTATGATGTCTTGATCAAAAGTCTTTAAGAAGCGAGATAGATAAATGGACATTTTTCCAGTATAGGGGGTCAAACATGCGGAAAACGGGTTCATGGGATTATTGATTTCACAAAGTTAAATATCACAAATATTATATTTATATAGTGCGCAGTTTGAATATTTCACTTGAGGCAGCCACATATCTCGGAAACGATGCATTCTATAACAAAATGTTTTAAATAACAGTTGTTTCGAACCAAGTGGGGCAATAGTGCGTCGGAGTTCGATATCGAGTTCTACGATAGCTAGAAATTAAGAAAAAAAAATACAAATACAGGACGAGCCAAGACGAAATTACAGGATCAAGTGCCTTTTTTTAAAATTAAAACTTATGTGAGTACAAGTTACGAGACATCTATTTAATGTTTTTGAATCATTTTCACAATTAGCCATAGGGAAGTAGTTATAAATAAAAAATTTCGTTTTTTATTTCTACATCACATCGTCGAAAAATGTACAGGGTATTTCATTTTAAAAAATTGAAAAAATTCAATTTAAAAATTTCTTAATTGAAAAATAATTTTTGGCCACCCTATACATTTTCAGGAAGTAAGTATGATTCAAAAACATCAATTGATGTCTCGTAACTAGCATTCACATGTTTTTCTTAAAATCTATAACTGTGACTTGAGGCATTTAACTATGTGTAATCAATAATCCGATGAACTTGTTTTCCGCATGTTTGACCTCCTGTAACTCTAAAACTGTCCGTTTTTCTATCTCGCTTCTTTAAGACTTTTGATCAGGACATCATAAATTGCATTATACCAAATTTTCATCCAATTCGACTGGGACTCATTTTCTCTTAGGTTTAGTGCAGGGTCCTTTGCAAAAAACGCTTCTATATTATTTTATTGTTGCAGCCATTGCTATAAAATTGTTCATGTATCAAAAATATAAATAAAAAAATGGTTGGCTGAAATCCATGACTGATTTTTTATAAAACTAATTGTTAATTTGCAAAAAAAGCGCTATCAAGTGTCATTTCATTGTACTTCACATTGGTTTTAATTTGTTAGTATTTATATCCATAAGTAGAGAAAAACATAGGCTGACGTGTACGTTGCTGATTTTCAGAAATATTCCCAAAAAATGTCAAAGTAAGAAAATAGTCCAATCAGTGGGGGATTTTGCCCTGCAAAATGTGGAATAGTAATGATTTTGATATATGTTGTTTAAGTCAAGGCTTTTGATAAAAATACAAGTCCGGGTGCAGAAAATTGTTTTTTAAAATAATTCGGCAACGCTCGATCTTACGATAAAAATGTTTAAGGCAAAATTGAAGAGGACAAAATTTCCTACATTTTTTGTATACACATTTTCATTGTAAGTTTAATGTTTAAAGAGATACAGCGTCGGAAAGATGGATTTAAGAAGAATTTTTTTTATTATTAAATAATGTACGTTTGCAACACAACATATTACGGGGCAGCCTGTATACACATACAGGCAAACCTACCTAGATATCGATAAAAACTTTGTAAAAATAACACAGACAAAAAAAGGGGCTGTTATTTTGATCAGAACCGTCTTATCCTATGTTTTCTGACATGCTGAAACCGATTCTGATATTACAAAAAATCTACCGCATCAGTATTTGTCTACCACCCTTTTCATCCCAAAAAACGGCCTTGTCCTAAGGTTCTGATCTACCTTTTCTGAAGTATTTTGATGAGCTGAAGCTAATTTTGGGCAAAAAAAATTTCTGTCGTGTCAGTTTCCCTCCACCACCCCTAGTTATATCAGAACCTTAGAACAAGACCTTTCATTTACCTTTTTAGGGGATAAAAGAGTTGGTAGACCAAAACTGATGTGGTAGATTTTTTTTTAATATCAGAATCGGTTTCAGCATGTCAAAAACATGAGATAAGGCGGTTCTGATCAAAAGAACAGCCCCCCTTCTTTTTGTCGGTCTGTGTAATTATTAAAAAACGTCAGCCAATGAAAAATCAGCTTAGCAGATTTCAGCCACCGTTGTTTTTATGTTTTTTACAAACAAACAAAGCTTCCTGCAAAGTGGCTGACACGGTAAAATAATATAGAAGCGTTTTTTCCCCTCATTTTTGATAATTCACCCTCTTTAAACGCAGCAGTACACAGATGACTGAAGTTTGTTTTATTGTTTTTTATCACCTTGCGAAACTTTTGATATAAGGTACACCGACAATAAAATCACTTAATTTTTAGTATATCATAAATTAATAAAAAAATTAAATTGCAAAATAACGCAGACACATAGATTTCAGTCGACTGCATTTATATCAATGTCATATTGACAAGCAACGTTTAAAACAAGTGGCTTACACAATAAAATCATATGGGAGCGTTTTTTTTATTGCATTTTTAATTAATGTTAATGACTGAAATGTTTTGTCCGGCTTTTTATTATGACGTCTTTACGCTTTTCAACTTCAGTCACACAATAACATCGTATAAAAATTTCTGCCACCAGCTCCCTAGCTATTAGATACAATAAGAAAACATAGAAAAGCAACTGTAATTTCGTAATATTCACCTTCCGTTTGTTTTCACAGCCTCCTTGTTAATTTTATTGAAATCAGGCTGGTGCTTGGCAGCACTATTTAGTACAACATCTCCCGCAATTTTGACTTTGGCGAAGACATAACTGGTATCAAGCCTAATCCCATTTTCGTTTCGCATATACTGGCTTATCCTGTTACCATTTAACATGTCTGTCAACAGATGAGGTACTGAAAGGCCGTTTTCAGCTAGAAATCGAACTGGTATGACCTGTAAAAATGGTACATTACTCAGAGATCTTGATAACTCATTTATATAGAGAGGTTTTGGTGTGAGATTTTCCCCTCCTTTTAATTTACATCAATTTTAGAGATTGTATTTTGCTTTAAAGGAACTAACTCACAAATAATAATCTGAATATCATACAAAAATCTGAATTAATTATTGCAATCGGCAATAGCAAGTAACGAACATGCAAAATAAATGGCTATACTTTCCAATACATTATCGTCAAATCTTGAATGGATCTTCAGGTATAAAACGAACAGGTGTTAAATTTTGTAGAAAAGAAAGTAGGCACATGAAATAACATCTGTATTTGCGGGGCGCGCAGAGAGCCACGTCTACGTGCATGTTGCAAACGCGTGTGCGATCGTATTTTTTCAATATCTGCCGAAGGCGCCAGTATCAATATACAGGGTGGTCCGTAAGTAATGACCCATAAAGCAATAGTGGATTTTTGATATTAAAATGATGCGAGTTAGCTAATCTTACCTTAGTCCAAAAGTTAACAGAGATACAGGGTGTTAAAATCAGTATTATATTTTTAATTTTCTCGCGTAAATTTTGAATTTATTCAAAAATTGGTACGAAAATTGGTAAATGGGGTTTTTTAAGATGAGAAACTTAAATCTGCTCCCATTTTTGGTGTAGAAGGCGCTACTTAAGCAATGTTTATGATGTAAATGTACAGGGTGGACCAAATTAGATGGGATTTGGGGTTTTCTCTAGACAAAAACCAATACCTTGAGCTCGATTTTCGAGAAATAAGCAATGGCGCAAACCGCGATCGGCCATCTTTTTCGACTACCGAGCTTCAGAGCGTTTTTGAAAGTTGGCATTTTTGGATGACCTCTATGTCTCAATTATCAAGTGTCGAATCGAAAATCGACACATTCTTTAGGCATTTTTTTGAGTAGAATCCGTTGCTGATTATTAGAAACTTATGCATTATAGGGTGCATTGATTTTCTTTTTTTTTACCTAATCCAAAATGGCGGGCGTCCAAAAGTTGTGTTATAGAGTTGTAAATAATACGTTAAAATTTCAAATTAAAATATTAACCCTTAGGGGTAGCGGGTTGGGGTCAAAGGTAAACATTTTTGATATTCTATATATTCAAAATTGCGGATGCGCAAAAGTTGTGTTTTGGGGTTATAAGCAACAGGTAGAAATTTTAGTCAAAAATATTTAGGTTTAGGGGTAGCGGGTGAGGGTTAAAAGTCCAATTTTTTTATTTTGTGCATATCTAAAATGGCGGGCGCGGAAAAGTTTGGTCTTGAGGTTGAAATTGGCTGGTAAAAATTTTAAACCAAAATATTAAGACTCAAGGGTAGCGGGTTAACATCAAAGACCAAAAAGATAGTATGTACCCTTACAAATATTATCGATACTTATCAATTAGTAATATTTTTAAACTATGTTTAATTACGATATTAAATTTAAATTACTTATTACTATCTACGTATTTGTTATCTAATGTACGCATGCCCATAATACAGCATGTGCTGTGTTCTGCATACATGAAAGCTCGGTGAACAGTGAACACTGTAAGTTTTAGCCGAAAGTTTAGATAGATGTGGTATTTCCGATAGAGCTGGAGCACTGATTGCTTCTTCAAAGACAAGGCCATGAAATTAATAGATAACCGTCGAAAGATAACAACCGAAGAACATATAGTTTTAATTGGAGAGCCCGGATCATCATATTTGGGACATGTCACACCTTCTGCAGGTTCAGCTGTAAACATCATTAACGCCATTATCAGTTATTTTGAAAACTCTCGAATCCCAACTAACACCTTAAAAGTCGTCGGATGTGATGGAACGGCTGCAAATACTGGTCCTAAAGGTGGTGTTATAGACCTACTTGAAAAACATTTTAAGAGACCACTTCAGTGGTTCATTTGCCAACTGCATGCAAATGAACTTCCACTAAAAGGCACTTGATCGAACATATTGACGGAACTGTATTTCAGGATTTTCAGGTATAATAGGAAAGTCGTTAGTCAAATGCGAGCAGATGCCAGTAGCTGCATTTAAAATTATTAAATCCGAAATTCCTATAGTTAAGGTGAAAGATCTTAACACATATCAGTTATATTTTTATGAAATATGCCAAGCAGTAATAACGGGATATGTTTCTATTAATCTTTCAAAACGAGAACCTGGCAAAATAGTCCACTCGCGATGGCTGACGACAGCAAATAGAATACTTCGCTTATATGAAGCATATAGAAGCAGATCCATCAATCCATCATGTCTGCAAGGTGCTTCAAATTTATGGAAGACCATACAATTATCCAGATATTTATCAGAAGAGTTGAAAGGAGTAAGTAGTTGAACCCGTCGTAATACGAAATGGATATTTTGCACACCCTGAGAACATACTACTGGGAATGCTGGGCGATGAAAACCAGTGTATTAGGGAGTTGGCCGTTCGAAGGATATTAAAAGCTAGAAAAGGCAACAATACAGACTTAAGAAAGTTTACACTGGCTTCGTTGAAACTAAATATTACAAATTAGTACGAGATGTTTGATTGGCAAGAATGTGTTAATGAGCCACCATTAACAGTTGATTTATCCGAAGAGGACCTTAATAAAATTATAAATAATCCTGAATTGTCTGATAATTGAAATAAAGAAATTTCCTAATCACACACAAGCTGTGAAAAGGGCAGTAAAGCTTATAACTGAAGCTTCAGCGCTGGATGGATTCATTGGAACAACGATTAGATCCTGTGACAAAATTCCCAAATTCAACACAAAGAAAGATTACTTCAAGCAAGTTTTACCATAATGTTTATAGTATTTTTATTTTTACTTTTTATTCTTTAATATAAAATCAAGTTTATTTTCACATAAGTACCTTTGTTATCAAACTTCCAATAAAGAAATTAAAGTAAAAATAAAGTTTATTGTTTCACACTATGATGATAAATCAAATAATTTCCCTTAAAAAAAAATGGGACCTTTGAGCTTGTAGGGAATAGAAATGGATCCGATGCAGAACAAAGAAAATATCAAGTTGACTTTTAACCCTAACCCGCTACCCTTAAATCTTAATATTTTTGTTTTAAGTTTTTACCTCTTATATATAACTGTAAAGCACAACTTTTTCACACCCGCCATTTTGAATATATAGAATATCAAAAATGTTTACCTTTGACCCCAACCCGCTACCCCTAAGGGTTAATATTTTAATTTGAAATTTTAACGTATTATACAACCCTATAACACAACTTTTGGGCGCCCGCCATTTTGGATTAGGTAAAAAAAAAGAAAATCGATGCACCCTATTATGCATGCCTCAGTTTTCGAGATATAGACATAACTTGTGTTTTTTTAAATGGAACACCCTGTAAATTATTTCATTATTAGATCACAACTTAAATTAGTTATTCAGCGATGTATCATTTGTCATATTTATAATAATAATAATAATGACTTTATTTACCAAAGATTGAAAAAATTAAAGATACATTCTAATATAAACATATTATGGTGCAGGCGAAGTTCACTATTTTATGCAAGCGTAAGGTGCTCTACCACTTAACCTGAAAAATAATAGTTTCATAATACATATTTATATATAAATAACCTAACCGAACGGATGAAACGGGGCGAGCGTAGAGGCGACTTCAATGTGAATATCAGTCGATATTCCGTTGAAGCAACGTCGAGCGCGGTTAGTACTTGGATGGGCTCCCATCTTGGGAAATACAGCGTTCTCGTCCCACCTTCTAGAGGCTTGTATATCAGTGTATACTCGGAAGTTACGTAATTTCAGACGAGGATTACGTAGTGGATATACCATCCTTCGGAAGGGATGTAAAGCAGGCGGTCCCTTGTCTATTAAATGTTAGGCAAGTAAAAGATCCCTACTCTTCTTAAGGGAAGAGGTTCGGCAAAAATTTCCAGGTTGGGGGTAGCTCGTCTTCTGGCGTCGGTGATAGGCCCTGGTAGCGGAAATAGGCCGACGTTTAAACAGTTAAAAAAAAAACGGATGAAACAAGAACGATATACATTCACTAATATGAAATGGAAAAAAAACGTTAAGCATGAAAATAATAGTTATAAAAAAGAGAAAAAGACAAAATATGAGAAAGTCCGAAAAAAAATATAGACTATCAATTAATGATATATTCGATAATAATAGTGATTTTTATGATTTCGTTCAAATATGAACTTATTAAATAATGAAACTTTTTTCAAATATTAATTTTTGCAGTGCTGCTTTAAATTTTTTGTTATTCATATTCTTTAAATTGTTTGGAATTGAATTATACAACTTAGCGATGGTGTAGGAAAATGATCTTTGGTAGAGAGTAGATCTGTGTGGTGGTGGGGTTAACAAAGATTGATTTCTTGTGTTCAGATTATGAACACTACCTCTCGTAACAATTTTATCAAAAAGATATCGGGGAATTTTACTGTTCAGAAAGTTTATTATAAAAGCAGCATGTGTGCAAAACTCGTCTCTGACTCATTGTGAGCTATTTCAATTCTACAATTTTCTCTCTAACAGAGTCATGTCTTTTGACTCCAAAAATGAAACGAACACACGAATTTTGCACCCGCTGAATTCGTGCCTGATCTTGCTTCGTGAGACAGGGATGATAAACTATATCCGCGAAGTTAAAATCACTTAGGACTAACGCATTACACAACATCGCCTTAGTCTTGTTATCTATTAAGGTAGAGGAGCCATACAGTAATTTTAGATTGCAATATGTCTTTTTTACATTTTTAGTGATGTGCTCGCTGAACCTTAGGTTGCAATCCGGGTAAAGTCCAAGGTTTCTAGTCCATTGAGTCCATTTCAATCTTAAAATTTTCTAGACATTGTGTCCTTTGAATTTTACTTTAGAAAAAGTGGTTAATTTTCGAAAAATTGTTTGTGAGGAGGACATGGAGAACTATTAACAACAACAATACTTATAATACAAAATAATTTTGCCAAAAATAGGAATAACTAAGCTACAATAAATATTCGAATTGTCTTCCATTGACATCTATGCATATTTATCGCATTTCTAATATTTATTGAGAAGGTAGAAAGAATGGTAAAAAAAAGAAAATCGAAATAATTGTTAATGTCAAAAACTGATTTGTGAGTTAATTGTGAATGAGCATTGTTAAAAATGGTTTAATATGATATGATTAAGTGTTTTATAAAATGCGGAGAGGATTCAAATTTAGCTTCCGAGCTTTATTTTAATAGGTAAGTTATAGTTGTACCAAAAGTGCCGCCTAGACAATATTTTTAGATATCCGGAAAAGGCAAGACGTAAAAATATTCAAAAGGCTACAACAAAATTTAAAAGAGTTTGGATCATTTGTAAAACCTCGAGCAGAAATATATAATAAAGCAGGTTAGAGAAGCTGTAGAAAATATTGTTTTAGAAACTATAAGAGAAAATCCTAATATATCGTCTCGCGAAATACAGGAAAATTTAGGAATCCGAAAAAAGATTCAAACCCTACAAAATTAGAATGCCCAAATGACTTTCAAAGGTGTCTCGATTTTTGCCAGTGATTTTCAGTGCAATGAAATGCCAGGATTTAAAGGAACAATTATATGGACAGACGAGGCCCATATAAGCAGTGCCGGAATTTTTTATCGGCATAATAACAACCATTGGGCTCATGAAAATCCGCACGTAACCGCTACAGTTAATCGTGAAGGAAGATTTTGATTTGGTGTATGGTGTAGTTTTATTGGATACCAAATAATAGGTCCCCATTTTTTTCACGGTGATTTGAATACCGAAAATTTTATTAACATTCTACGACAAGAAATAGAGCCCTTTGTAGACAATATGCCTGTAAGACAATTTCAAAGATTATTTCACTCATTAACGCGATAGCGGTCGGGATTTAATCAGAAAATAAACTGCCAATTTGCATTCTTTATATTACGCAAGGCTTCCAACAAAGTCATTATTTTATTCGGCAGTCATTTTTAGTCATTTTTTATTTTAAACAGTCATTATTGTTATTATTTTACGTCCTTGACCATCGAAAAATACAGGATATGTCTTAAAAGCATATTATTAAGGTGGGCGAAAAACTTCTGTTTAAGGTAGATCCAGGAGAATTGGGAATGAGTGGTGTCTTCTTAAAAGTGAGCAGGAAATATTTGATTAAATGAAAACTTTTTCGCGCGAACAAAGTGACGTGGAATATTTTTGGCGAAAAGTTTTTAAAGTTCAAAGGAATACAAACCTTAAATATAGTAATATTGCAAAAGTTGTTAAGGCATGCCTCTCACTCAGTCACGGTAGTGCTGAAGTAGAGAGGGACTTCTCCACTTCAAACAATATCCTCACACCTGACAAATCATCATTATCACTGCACACTTTAAATGCAAGGCTTAACATACGTGATGGTCTAGCTAGGTACAACTATCAACCACACCCGTTTTTGTGCCTGCAAGTTTTCATAGATAGGGCCAAAGTTGCCTACAAAAGCTACCAAACTTATGTAGAAAATCAGAGAAAACAAAAAGAAGAAGAAGAAAGGTGAATGAATACTGGAGAAGCAAAATCGTGTAAGAGAGGAAAAAGAGGGATTAAAGAAAGTGACATGTGATAAGCAAACAATCTAGCAGTTAGAGGATAACTTAAAAATAATTTGCAATGATGAGAAAAGTGATGGAAAGGAATTAGATCTAATATTAAAGGAAGGAACTGAAAGATTAAAGAAAGCCATCCCCGAAGGAGATGTTAATGGAGTTGCTCAATGTTTGCTCGACACGTACCAAAAAATGAGATCGTCCAAGGAAGTAAAAGTAAAGGCTGCTGTTGATTGTTGATTTAGAAAGGAAGAATAATCTCATATCTACATATAATGCCAAGAAATGAAAAATGTTATAATATATTTTGTTTGCATTTGTTAATTATTAATTAATTTATAAATAGACATTTCCATCCCAATTCTTAAAAACTCAATACTTTTGAATCGCTACAACAATTATCTAGAATATCATTTGCTAGTCATTTTTCAGTCATTTTTTTGGCCATTGTTTAGTCATTATTTAGTCATTATTTTCGAAATTTTTAGTAATTCAGTCATTTTTTCAACGTAATAATTTGTTGGAAGCCTTGATTACCAGGCAACAACACTTTCGAAAAAATTTTCGATAAAACTTTAAGCACTATTACATACGAATAATTTAAAAACACACGAAAATTATTTTATATTATAAGAAGTTGTTAATAGTTTTCCATGGCCCCTCACAAATATATTAAATTTTTCGAAAATTAACCACTTTTTCTAGAGACAGATATGACAATATGATACATCGTTAGATAGCTAATTTAAGTTGTGATCGCATAGTGAAATAATTTACAGGGTGTTCCATTTAAAAAAAACACAAGTTATGTCTATATCTCGAAAACTGAGGCATGCATATTTTCTTATCAGCAACGGATTTTGCTTAAAAAGTGCCTTAAGAATGTGTTACTCAGTTTTCGATTCGACACTTGGTAAAATGCCAATATTCCAAAAAACGCTCGGAAGTCGGAAAAGATTGCGGTTTGGTCCATTGTTTGTTTCTCGAAAATCGAGCTCAGGACACTTATATTGGTTTTTGTCTATCTGCCATAGTTTTAGAGAAAACCCCGAATCCCATCTAATTTCCAAGACCTCTATATAAAATAGAGTTTATGCTAATAATTTCAGCTATTTCTAACTTATGCGGGGACAAGCGGACACACAGAAAAAATGTATACAATAATTCTATCATACCTGATAAGTACTTTTGGTCCAGTATATACTGCTAAAATTGGTGTTTATTTCTTCTCCGGAAATAAATAATTGTGCTTCTGATTCTAGAGTAATATTGTTAAGATACAAGTTTCCATATATTTTAACTTTGCCTCTATATGTCTGAAACAAATCAGACTCGTTCGTTCCAATGATATGGTCTTCATTTCTCAAGAAAAACGAATAGTCCAGTTTTCCAACTAGCTCCAGATCTTTTTCGACGTTTAATCTGTCAAATTTCACGGGACCTGAAACAACATTTATAAGATTCATTATCTATCAAAAGATAAATTACGTACAGCGGAGTGTACTATATGACTTCAAATAGGTTCCAAGATATATTTATACTAGAGTCGTTTCTCTGACGAGAAACGCTCCGACCACTAAACCCTCAGTACTCAAGAAAGTTTTTTTATTTTTGAGCACTAAACAGTTTTAACAACAAGGCGTTCGCCATTATAGCTAGGGAGCTAGTGGCAATACGGGTATATGATTTTATTGTAATTAACAATAATATGGAATGACGGTATTGATATAACAGATCGATTAAAGCAGGGAGCGAGCTTGGTTGCTGCCGAATTTCAAATTTGCAAAAAAAAAAAAACTACAACGGCGACGCGTTCTATAAACTACTTTTGTCTCATAGTCATGGAAACGGACGTGGTAGATGCTTATTTGACTTTTGTTACGCGATCTTGATTGTAAATCTGACAGCTTGTGTCAGTTTGATATTAAAAGCACTTTTGTAAAATTGCATAAATACACAGTTGGTACATAGTAATTATAAATAAAATAATTATTCTTGAATTTGTAATATGTTTTATTTTATTTTTAGTCCAACTGAGAATATTAAATCAATTATGTGAATTTAAAAGCTAGACGTAATTTATTCGCTGGTAAATTTAAAAAAAAGTTAGCTTGCGAAATAATCCCTCTAAATGTATTTTTGACATGTGTTGTCAAAATCATCACTATTAGACAAAAGAACGACGCGGCATTGTTATGGAGCTAGAAACTTTGAAATATAACTTGATGGACTAAAATATTTTTGTGTAATTTATAAGAAAATAAATAATGAATATTATGAATAATATACAGGGTGTTCCATTAAAGAAAATCTCCGTTTCGTCATGACTTTTTGACTGATCCTGTATACTTTAATCGCATCCTCTATATATTTAATATATTCTATATTTATCTACAGTGTGTCCCAGGATAGATGTAACAAGAGGTGTAATGGACCAAAAATTTTGGAATTTTGGAATCGTATTTGGGGATTGAGTCCTGCTTGTTGTAAAACTAAAGTATACAAAAAATGACTTGATTTGGTGTTCTACAGGGTGTTCCACTAAGGAAAATTATTTAGAATGCAATTTTATACCTCTATACCAAATTTCATAGTTTTTTGAAACTTCCCATTTTTTGCGAATTAAGAGTTGAATTCATATTTAAAGTTATGTAGGAGCAAATGTGAATCATCTCAAAAAGTAGGCTATTGGTAAATAAAAAAATTGAATATACGAGATGTAAGAAGGTATAATGTTAAATCGAACTAATTATAAAACAAGAAACAATTACTAACAGAAGATTAATGAGGTTTAAAAATTATAACAAGTAATAAATGTCAAAAACATAACAGATTCACAAACAAATTAATTATTGACCAATACAAAACAATGTTTACAATTTTTTTATTATTCGACGTAGCTACCACCCACATCCACACACATTTCGATCCTTAAAACTGTTTCGAATATGATCTAACGGTATGGAGTTTACGGCATTTGTAATTCTCTGCTTCAATACTGCTACATCGTTAGGAAGTAGTTCAGCGTAAACCAACTGCTTGAGGCGACGCCATAGAAAGAAATCCAATATTGATAGGTTTGGGGATCTCGCCGGCCACTTGATCGGTCCATTCCTGGCAATCTAATTTTCTCCAAAATTTAAATTCAACCACCGATTAACCATTTCTGTGGAGTGGCCAGGGCAACCATCATGTTGAAAATGAACTAAAGGCATATCTCTTAAAATATTTAAATGTTCTTCAAAAAATCTTTCAAGAAGCTGGAAAAAGTGTGCTGGTTTAACCTTCCCTCAATGAAATAAGGTCCAATAACTCCAACGTGATAAGAAACGGCACACCACACATTCATTTTTTTATAATATTGTCTTCTACAATGAATTCTAAAATTTGGATTTTCAGAAGCCCAAAACCGAAAATTCTGAGATGAAACAACACCATTGGTTGTGAATGTGGATTCATCTGAGAAAATTATGAAATGACGAAAAAATCTCTCTTCCATGATTTTTTCTCCAATGGTCAAACAAAAATTCAATCTACGGCCGTCATCTCCCTCTTCAAGCGTATGTTTACAATTTGCTTTATATGCCCTAATTTTCTTTGCCTTGTAATTTCTTTGGAGTTCAGACTTGCTAATATTAATAAGAGCTGATCTCTCTCTTAGTGGCATCCTAGGATTTTCTATAACAGAGGCATGAGCTATAATAGCCCCAACATTGTCTTCATCATATGCCTTTATTTTTCTTTTCATGTTAAGAACACTACCAGAAGCCAGAAACTTTTTAATTATTCTCATAGCCTGAGTACGTGACAAAGCAGTGTTTGGAAATTTCAAATTAAATTGGCTTACCACTTCTCTTAGCGAGTTTTCACCGCCAATTCCGTAGCATTGCACAATATAAATTTTTTCACGCACTGTAAGACCATTTTCACTTAATTTTTTATGCTTGGTTCGTTAATTTGAAACAGAAATTAAGGATAATATTGACTACGTTTGACAGATATGTCAATAATAAATGATAAATGTGTATCCACTGCTTTTCTCATAGCCTACTTTTAGGTTCTACATAACTTTAAATAATAATTCACAAAAAATAATTTCTATGCAGTTTTAATTGAATGGTTCAAAATAACATACTAATTTATTGAAAAAATGGGAAGTTTCAAAAAAATTATTTTATATTCCTGAAATTTGGTATAGAGGTATAAAATTGCATACTAAATAACTTTTCTTAGTGGAATTTTTTCATATTTTGAAAAATAAAGGTACTTTATTAGTGGTGATTTTTACAACTTTGCTTATAAAACACCCTGTAGAACACCAAATCAAGTTATTTTTGGTATACTTTAGTTTTACAACAAGCAAGACTCAATCCCCAAATACCATTCCAAAATTCCAAAATTTTTGGTCCATTACACCTCTTATTATATCTATCCTGGGACACACTGTATATCTATATATTCTATCTATATCTGTATATATTTAATTTCTTTATTATAATCGATTTTAAAAACTCTAAAAATTTCGTATCTTAACATTTTTCGCTAGCTATCTTACTTTAGGAGATAATCGTTTCTATATATATCAGCGACTCTGTATATCAGGTGATTTGTGTTAAAATACTCCACCACCATAATTAAACCCACTTCTGGCATATTAGAACCTACTTTTAAATAACCGGATTCGCACATAGAAAAAGATGCTACGTCTCCTTAATGATAATACTAACACTGACTTGCGATTGCAGAAGATTATTAAGCAACATAGAGCTTGGGAGAGAGTGACGTTAGCGATTCGAGCGTCTCAGTTTATGAATCATTAGATTTTAAAGCAGTATATTTCTGGAACTATTTATCGGATCGACCTCAAATTTTCAGGGTAATAACTATTTGATGATTACTTCGCACATATGTAATAAAATGGCAATATGAAATTTGACTAAATGAAGATTTGGTACTAGCGCCAATTTTTTTTACCTTCTATGGTGGCGTTATCACCCAGCTGTACTGCAGAATCCACTAATTTGATATTGTTCACAGTATCCGTCGTGATATTTTTTCCGTGAATGTGGTTCAATTCTATATCCGAATCGACAATTTGATCGGTTGAAGTTGTTAGAAAGTCTTCTATTTTCATGCCGTTCAGGGTTTCCAAAGTCAGGTTCTTAGTTCTTATTTCGGTAAAGGTCAGGTTGCCTAAAAATAATTCATTAGTACAAATTCAGTGAGTAGTACACATGTCAGTACTGCACCATTAATTTCAGTCGTTTCTCCAATTCGGAACACAGAGTCCTTAAACGTGTCCCAATGAACGTCGTTTATATATTCCACTGTTAAATTTTCAACCTCCACGTTGTTGTCAAATACAGTATTGGATGCTGTTGATCCGCTGAACACTGACAAGACGTTGTCTAGTGATCGCTGTAATATATCAAGTCAGTTAATTAAAAAACCCAAAATGTTGCTATATTTTAACTGTCTGTAACTTTCAAACAGTCTATAGTAAAGCCAAGAAGTGTAGTCAGCAGAATAATGCTAGTACGGGCTCCTAAATGTGGAACGGCCCGCTCTCAGCAGGCGCACACTGCCATATTATACGTATTCTAAACACGTGCCGCTCCACTTTTAAGAGCCCGTACTAGCATTATTCTACTGACTACACTTGGCTTTACTGTAAACTATTGATTTTTTTTTTTTTTTTGGTTTGATTATATTTTTGATGGAAAGAGCTTGGTCTAAACGTATTTTGGCTTTAACACTTAATAATGTAATTTACAATTTAACAAATTATAAAATTTCAATTCATTGTATTTCAGTTAGTAATGAAAATATTTTCATAAACTCCAAAACCTATTGTTGTACTTTTATGAAAAGTAAAATGTATATGACAAAAAAAAATAATTTTCAAGAGGAGTCCCTAGACCTAGGGGGGTCAATCGAATTTTGAAAAAATTTTTCGCAAATTGCTTTTTCAAAATTTTTTACGGGTCGTTAGAGGAGTGCTTCTCTAGATGTTAGTTCCCATATTTCGTATGGGTCCCATGCGCCAGAGACGAGAAAAAAATTATTGAATTTTCACCAGCCGCCCCTGGAGGTCATCCAAAAATGCCAATTTTCCAAAAAACGCTCTGTAGCTCGGTAGTCGAGAAAGATAGACGATCGCGGTTTGCGCCATTGTTTGTTTCCCGACTCGTGCACTATGTTTCGTAAATAATGGTACATACTTCAGATCTATATTTTAGAAACCAAAATATGAAGAAAATATTGTTAGTTAATAAAGGGTGTTAAAGTTAAAATTATTAAACTTTAGGCAATAATCAGGCTTATTACGGTGATCATTAGTTATTGGTTATTTTCTGTTTATTGAAAAATAAGCAATGACAGACTCATTTTGGTATTATAGTGCATCTTAGTTATTTTCAATAACAGATTATTGTTTAAATTATTGAAATACAACAGATTATTAGAAAATAACTAATAATTGGTATTATGGTGACAAAAATGTAGTCAATAATCATAATTCAATATTGATAATTTTAAGAAGAGGTTTTAGTAGTCTGAATTAGTATTGATTATTGGTTTTGACCCTTTCTCAGATAAAAGAAAATGGCACAACTTTGTTTTATTAATTCGTGCTATACAAAATGAGGAGGAGAGGTAAAAATAATTCTTAATTTGTCACAAAATAGACATACTTGTTTTTATAAATTATTTAAGGCAACAACATAATTTAGTGAAAAGACAATTAAGGGATCATTCAAATCCTTTAACTTTGCCACAAGATATTTTTAAACAACATACTCTTCGCCGATTTACCGAGCTTTTTATATAATTGTTACCCATTCTATAGAATACTTTTCGCAGTTTTCTTGTAAATAATGTTAGTTTTTATTGGACATTCTAAGTTTTGTGATACCAACTTTGTTGTGGAAAAAAAATATGAAAAAAAAATGGAAAAAAACACCCTGTCAGGGATTTGAACAAAAGACCTTTGGATTGCCAGACAACAAAACAACAACAACTACAACAAACATTTGTTAATATTCACATACAATAATGCGCCATTCCGGAGTCCGACCCGGAGCCAGACAGACAACCACGGCGAACATCGCCGAGGTGGGTGTGAGGTTGGGCGGGGAGGGTCCGGTTTGGCGGTGACGAAAATTGTGATTTAAAACTCCTGCCTAATGGGGAAAGGCTTAAATTTAACAGTATCGTGCAACGTGGTACACGAAGGTACTTAAAAATAATTAAAACTGTAAAACTATTGATTTCGCGCACACGCGAACACTTAAAAATTTTGATTGCTGGCAGGATTGCCAGACAAAGCTTTAGCCATTGGATCATCACAGATCATTATAAAAATTGAATGTCTGTTGTATATATCATTCCAGTGTTATATTTCAACGAATTAGATATATTATGAAATATATACCGTGTGTGTAGTGGCGGGCTAGGCATAGAGAGTAAGAATTACAACATCGCGTGTGCCAGCTAGCTGAAATCAAATTATTGAGAGCTGACGGACGAGTTTACTGCGCTGTCTTGTCATATCTCTCGCGCTACGTGAATGTACATGCCTAATTGGCAATTACACGCACGGTATATTAGTAAAATGTATAAACAAAAAAAAAATTATACAGAATAAAATTTCTCAAGATTTCTATTTAAGTACAAATAACAAAAATTAAGAAAACATTTTTTTTTTATTTAAATGATTAATAACTTTTATTTATTGATTGATTTTTTTCAAAAACAATATCTAACGCTAACTTATTTTCCAAATTTCAATATAATCGGACTTTTCTTTCTTAAGTTATCGTGCTTACAAAAAACGTGACGGTCGGACGGACGGACAGACGGACATTTTGAAAGTCGTTCAGAATTCGTTTACTAACACGATATGAAATTTTTTTCTCTAAGAGCGATATTTACTGATTTAGAAATGCGCCGATCAAATACAATATACTCTTCGTTTTTGCGAAGAGTATAACAAGGGAAACTGATCGATAGGGCAGGCTTCTGTTAGTAAGGCAATTGATGCAGTAACAAATATCTTAAATGAACATTTCGGACATATGATTAAATTTCCAACATCAAAACAAGAAAAAACCATTCAGAAACGAACATTTTTGGAAATGCCACATGGTTTTCCTGGAATTATAGGCGCTATCGATTGCACTCACATTAAAATACATTCTCCAAAAATTGTAGGTGTCCTGACCGGCCCATCCCTACATGAGTTTAAGTTCAATGTTAAATCCTTCCATACATTTTTCAATTCATCAGGTCTATCAGGGTGCAATTTTCCTAAAATTATATTTCTATTTTCTTCGGGATTAAGTAGGTATATGCCAAACTGTTTTTTGATGGTCGTTTCTTGGTTGCTGCTGCCATAATTAATTTAGGTAGGTACCAACAATCGCCGAAATTTTAATAAAACATCATTTCATGCCCGAGGACAAGAGACAAGGGTTTGAAAAACTACGGTTACAATTTTGATTTGTCAGTTTATATGACATAAAATGATAAAATTCCTATATTTCCTATCAGTTGGTAGTTCGTACACGTTTATCTTCTCGAATATTCATAAACGGATATCTAAAAGACTTCCAATATCTGTTAGTTCTTCTCAATGTGTGCACCATAATATGAATTTTTTCTATTATTGATATTTTTCAATAACCAATTCCAGATATTGAAAAATAACCAATGGTCCACCGTAATAAGCCTGAATGTGTTAATTGTTGATTTCTACTGTTCTTATTACCCTCTATTAGTACAGGAAAACTTTACTTATCATCGTCATCATCGTCATAATTCGAAAAAAAATTGTGCAGATTTTAAACTTTGGTTATAAGTTCATTATAGGCCAAAGTTCACGAAACAAAACGGCTCCACGGGAACCTATAGGGGGTGAAAAGGGGGTATTTTTAATTAAAAAATCGATTTTTCCCCATTTTCTCGGGAAATATGACATTTACAAAAAAACAGTTCTAATAAAAGTTGTTTCTGACAAAATTATCTTTAATTTGGTATTTTTAAATTTATTTTATAGCAATAATTAACCGGAATACTAGAGGTTTTAACTTCGGAATAATGCCATATGAATTAAATCTCGTTCATTTTTGGCAGCTTAATAGTAAATGCATAAAAAATAAGTTTCTATATTATGCGAGAGCTTGCTAATTTATATGGCACCTAAAAAAAAAAAATACAAAAACATTGGAGCTGAGAGAGAATTAAATTTTAAGTATAATTTTAAGAAAATATCTGGAAAGGTATTACATTGTCCAAAAACATGCTAGAGACAAATAAGAAAGCTACTAAATTAAGGATGAATTTCGTTTTTTTTTTCTGTAATTTTTGTAGAGTTAATAGTTTCGGAGATCTGGAAGTCTAAAGGTGGCGTCTGAACGTTCATAAGATTAAGTTTAAATGTTAAGTATCTTAGAAACTATGGCACTTAGGCCAAAAACGCTAATAACCAAAATGAAAAACTATTAATTAGGCTTTCAAATGATTTTCTTCCTATTTTTATAGCGTAAAAAACAAAGAAGTTGTGACATAAACAATGTACCTCTTCACATTTTTTTTAACGAAAACGTAGCAATTTTGTTAATGTAAGTAGTCAGTAATTAAAAAAAATATATTCCCATATACTGTTTTTCGTTAATATATAGTGTGACCTAGACGCTCAAATTTTTTCATCTGCTTACAGCGCTTGCTTTAGAAAAAAAAGTGCATTTTAAACTGTAAAGGGATTTTAGAAAAACGTAACATTCTTGTTTTTCTGCAAATATCTCAGTAAATATTAGCTTAAGAGAAAATATGGTGGGCATCAAAAATGAAGCTTATAAACTGAGAATAAATGTATTTTGTTTATATATTTGTGTAGGGTTGAATGTTTCGGAGATATTTAATTTTATAGATGGCATTCGACCGTTGAATGAAAATGTTGAATATCTTACAAACTGTGACACTTCCATCAAAAGTTCTAAGAAACGAAATTAAAGATAATTAATCAATCTTTAAAATGATCTTTTGTTTGTTTTTACATCACAAAAAATAAAGAAGTTATGGCCGATTCAATGTGCGTTTTCACATTTTTGTTAACAAAATGTAGGCATTTTGTTATTGTAATTGCTCAGTAATTAATTTTTCCTTCAAAAATGCTGTTTTTCGTTAATATATAGCATCACCTGGATGCTCAATTTATTTTGTCCCTTTAAAACACTTGTTTTAGAAAATAATTCGATCCGCTATTACCCCATCGAAAAATGGCCGTATTTCGGTTAATTATTACAATAAAATTAATTTAAAAATACCAAATTAAAGATAATTTTGCCAGTAACAAATTTTATTTGAACTATTTTTTTGTAAATGTCACATTTCCGGAGAAAATAGAGAAAAATAGATTTTTTTTTATTAAAAATACTCCTTTTTACCCCTTATAGGTTCACGCTTATTCGTAAAACTCCTAATTTTTTTGTTTTGTGAACTTTGGCTTATTTTAAACTTATAATTAAAGTTTAAAGTCTGCACACATTTTTTTGGAGTTACGGTCATTTTTTTCAATTTTTTCTTGTACGATATGAGCAGTCGGACAACAAGTAATATTTAATTATTTCTTGCCCTTAACGTTTTTCCACCAATCTTGAGAATAATGTCTAAAATAGTTTTCATGGTACTGAAGAGGACGTACCGTTGTTTGCAAATACCCTGTATAAGTAAATATTTAATTATTGTTTTAACGTTACCTCATTTAAACGTTTTATTTTAGCTTCATTAGCCTTGAATTTTTTAAAAGTCTTAACACCTGTGATAAGTTCAGGATGTTGTACCAAGTAAATATCTTCTAGGGCTACATCATTGATATTTTGAGCATACATTTCGTTAGTAGTTAAATTCCCTATGGTAATTGTGCCAGATAGTTCCTGATTCCCAGTTCTAAGTAGGAGATCTGAAACGGTTTATAAAAATTATTTTTGCGATTTTGTAATGAGATGCCAAGTTTTTAGATTTTATTATTTATTATTGCCAAAATGATATACTTCCTTTTAGTAGTGAAAGGAAGTACTACCACTAATAACAGAAATGTCATAAAAAATGACATCTACTTAATCATCTCAAAATGACAAAATAGTTTTCTAATTTTATTACATAATTTTAAAAAGTCTTGTATGCAATACAATTGAGTTTTTTTTCATTTAAGACTCTTGAAAAATCACCTACTTTTTACAACTTATGTAAATAATGATAATAATAATTGTGTAATAAATAATAATTTTGAAAAAGACGAAAATAGTGTTATTGTATAAATAATAAATAATTTGTATATGGTTTCAAAGTATATACATTACCATTAAAAAAGGCTAGATGATGTCCCGTTTCTAGATCTTTAGCGACAATATTCGCTATTTTTACAGGACCAGTTATTGTTTGAGGCTCTTGGTACATTAACCACTGTTCCGGTGTCCAGAGTCGCCCGTTTATTTTTTTTAAAGACAGGTTTCTTGCGGATAATTTCTCGGCTTCCACAGAACCTTTTATTATCGTTAGGCCGTTAATAATCTACAAAATAGTATTTATTCAATTTTTTGTTCACAACAAAAGATTCACCTTGCTAATATAAGATAGACGGGTTATAAAATTGTATGTCCTAATTTATTTCAATCAGTTCATACAGTAAACCAATCCTGAGAGGGAAAAAATTGACTCAAGTAGAAAATATTTGCAAATCGCTAATCTTTGGACATCCAAAAGGTGTACCTAGTTTTGCAGAACAGAATTCCTAGTGAAACAGGAAAAAAAAGCAAAGTAGGTACAGGGTGGACCTAATTAGATGGGATTTGGGGTTTTCTCTAAAACTATGGCAGATAGACAAAAACCAATATAGGTGTCTTGAGCTCGATCTCGATATCTTTTTTAACTGCCGAGTTACAGAGCGTTTTTGGAAAATTGGCATTTTGGATGACTTCTTATCTCAATTACCAAGTGTCAAATAGAAAATCGAGTAACACATTCTTAAGGCTCTTTTTTGAGTGGAATGCGTTGCTGACAAGAAGAAAATTATGCATGCCTCAGTTTTCGAGATATAGACATAACTTGTGTTTTTTTAAATGGAACACCCTGTAAATTATTTCATTTTTCGATCACAACTTAAATTATCTATCCAACGATATATCATATGTCATATTTATCTTTAGAAAATGTGGTTAATTTTCGAAAAATTTAATATTTGTGAGGAGGCCATGGAAAACTATTAACAACACTTCTTATAATATAAAATAGTTTTAATTTAGCTAACTGGACATTAATAAACAACAAAGTAGTTTAAATATTGTTTAATTACTTCCACATCCAGTGGAAGTATAGTAACGACAAAAAAATTTTTAAAAATTTTTATTGTTCAAATAGGCTTAGAATATCACGAAACGTCGAGATTTTAAGTTTGAGCGAAAAAAAATTTTCTGTCTGTCGGTCTGAAGGGCTGTGTGTCGGTCTGTCTGTCTGTAACTTTTTTTGTGCGCACGATTACTCTGGAACCGTTTGAGATATTGACTTGAAATTTGGTACACATATGTACTTTAACGAGATCTAGAACTAGATTATATTTTCATCTTGTTCCGTCGAAGGGTTGGGGGTAAATTGGGGTAAATTTGGGGAAAATAGGTAAATCAAGCAGGTAAGAGTCCATAAAATTGGTATTTAGTATATACAAGAGAAGCTGAGGTCTCAAAAAAAAATTTTGGCATTAGCCACCCCCATTACCACCCCCACCCCATTATTAAAGGGGATGAAAAAAATTGTGATTTAGGGTGTGTACAAGAACCTCGAAATGTCTTTTTACTTCATCCATCCCCACTACCACCCCCACTACCACCCCCACTACCACCCCCCTATCACCACCCCCACCCCGCTACCGATGTGGGGTATCATTTTATGGGTTTTTGGGGTAGAGGATTTCAAATATTATATTATTAATGTTCCATAAACAATTATTCCCACATACAAAATTTTTTCGTTGTGAGTGACTTAGATAAAAAATCTGGATGTGGAAGTAGTGATTCCTTGGGCAGCGGTTTTTTAGGAAATAATGGTCCTATTTTGTGGCCAGCTATATCTCGCGATATAATCCCTGCCGGCTTTTGGCATTGGGGTTATTTAAAAAATATTATATACAGGGTGTCCCGGCACTATGGGGCAATACTTCGGGAACGTATAGTTTGGGTCAAAATAACACTAAAAGTACCTATAATTTTTTTTCTTGAGGCGCCCCCCTACAGAGATATTACCCTTTAAAGGTTACATATTCAAGAAGGTTTTTTGCCTATTACTTCCAAACCGTTCTATCGATTTTAATAAAATTTGGACTGTGTACATATTAAATGGCCGGCTCGGTGGCGCAGTGCTTAAGGTGTTAGGCTTGCGACCACGGGGTCCGGGTTCGAATCCTGGCTAGGGTATGGATGTGTAGTGGCGTTTTTCGTGTGTTGCCGAGACGGTAGCAGTGGGCTAGACTGCGATTGTGTGAGAGACAACACAGTCTAGTCCCTCTCCTCTCCTGAGTTCGAGTCTCAGCTGCGGCAGATGGCAATGTCGCAGGGAATGGATGTTGTGATATTGTCTATGTGTGTGTCCGTCCTGGTTGAGTGGTAGAATAGCCATCGGCTAAACTCCGCCAGGACATGAATATAAATAAGACGATTAAAAAAAAAAAAATGAGAATCTTTATTCCAGAAATATGGCGCCCTTCGTATCTTGTCTAGGAAGCTAGGGAACACCCCTAAGCTTTTTACCCCTAAATTTTGACATTAATTAATTTTTGAAAATTAACGCCACATTTTTAAATTCCTTAAACAATTTTCTAAAAAAAGATATTCTTGTTTGACATCGATAAAGCGATCCGTTTTTAAAAAATAATAATAATAATAATAATAATAATAATAATAATAATAATAATAATAATAATAATAATAATAATAATAATAATAATAATAAGTTTATTAACCAATTTAGATACATTTAAGTACATTTGGTAAGTCAGGTAGAATAAATATAAATAGAGTAAATATTTATATATTTACTCTATTTATATTTATTCTACCTGACTTACCAGTAATAAGTAAATAGGCAAATACTAAATTAAATAACGACATTATAATACATTTAACAAATAAAAACAGTAAATACAATAGTATTTACATAGTCTAAACACAGAAAAAAAAATAATAAAAACAGTCTACCTTAAAGAAGACAGAGTTAAGATATGTTTATATACATATTATTGCAATATGAAAATAAAATATAATATATTTAGTTTGAGGTAACCGTTACTGCCTAACAGTTATCCTCCATATATTCTCTCACTGAATAATATGTTTTTGAGATTAAAAACTCCTTTTTAATTTTCCTTTAAACTTCTCTACTGATCCAATATTTTTTATTGCGTCTGGTAATTTATTATATAAGATTATACCAGAATGATTGGGTGAATTTTCATACAAAGTTGTAGAATGAACAGTAGATCTCAAATCATTGCCTTTTCGAGTTGGATAATCATGAAAGTTTCCAATCTGTTGATAAGATTGTAGGTTTGTCTTTATGCAATTTATACATTTTAATATATAAACACAGGATACAGTTAATATCTTATTTTTTTTAAAGTGTGGCCTACACGATTCTCTTTGATCCAGATCAAAAATTAATCTTAGCACTCGTTTTTGCAATATGAGAATACTTTCTGCGCCACTACAGTTTCCCCAAAGTGCTATATTATACTGTATGGCTGAATATATTAATGCATAGTAGACGTTAATTAATTGGTTATTTTGCAGGGAAGACTTAAGCTGCAGTATTGCATAGTAACCGCTATTAATTTGTTTACTTATGGCATTTATGTGTGTCTGCCATCTCATATTTGCGTCAACATGTACACCAAGAAATTTTACACTGTCAACACTGTCGATCAATGCTCCATTTACAATTACTGTATTTGGTGCAGTAATTCTTTTATTATAAAAGTGCATAGATACTGTTTTATTTGCATTTACCAGAAGCTTATTTTTATTGCACCAATTCGTAAATTGGCTGGATATAATATTTAGGTTATCTTGGAGTTCTTCATGAGTATGGGCAGAAACAGCTATTGATGTGTCATCGGCAAAAAGAACGACACAGTCAGAGCTAATTTCAAGTGGTAGGTCATTGATATATAATAAAAATATCAACGGACCTAAGACTGATCCCTGCGGAACTCCGAGGTCAATATCATGAGAATCTGATGCAGTATTATTAATACTAACGTACATTTTTCGACTGTGGAGGTAAGACATTAGCCAGTTTAAGACATTCCCTCTAAGGCCAAAACATTCCAGTTTTTCCTTTGCAAGACTTAAATCTAAACAATCAAAGGCTTTGGATAAATCGAAAAATACTGCACCAACATATTGTCCTTTGTCTAAGTTAAAGTAAATATAATTAACAAATTTGTATGCAGCACTTTCCGTGGATCTACCAATTCTGAATCCATGTTGATTGTCAGATAGCATACTGTATTTATTTAAATAGTCCATGAGTCTATTATACATAATTTTCTCAATGACTTAATGACAATAATTTTACTGATAAGGAACAAAGACTGACATTTTGTCAACACATCACTACCTACTACAACTACAATACACACGTAACTACAATAACTATATAACTAAAATAAATGTTCGATGTGAGCGTCCTGTACAAGAATACATTCTCGTAAGGGTGATAAGTTGGATCGCTGAACCTGAAATAGCATTCCAGGGTTGTTCCGAATGGCTTCACATTGGGTAGTGATTCTTTATATCATCTCTTCCCTTGTTTGTACCGGTGTTTTATACACTAAATTTTTGAGATGACCCCAAAAGACAAAAATCTAATGTGTTAGATCAGGAGAACGGGGAGGCCACGGTACTGGATCTCCTCGGCTAATCCATCGGTGGAGAAATTTTTGGTCTAAATATTCCCTGACTGTGATGCTGAAATGAGGAGGAGCTCCATCATGGATGTACGTCATGTTTCTTATAGTTGCCAATGGCAGATCTTCCAATAAACCATCAGGATTTTCTTGTAGAAACCTTAAGTAATTTTCCTCATTTAACCGATTTTCCAAAACAAATGGCTCTATTAAATAATTTCCAATTATTCCTGCCCAGATGTTAATTTGGAATTGTCGTTGGTGATAAGTTTGAATAATTGCATGAGGATTTTCATCGTTCCAACTATGTAGATTGTGAGAATTTATTACACCATCTCTGCGAAATCCTGCTTCATCCGTGAACAAAACACTACCAATAAACTTGCGGTCTTCTTGTTGCTTTTGCAGGAACCAATTAGCATACTGAACTCGAGCAAGGTAGTCGTCCGGGAACATTGCATGAACTTTCTGGATGTGGAAAGGATGGAGAAGCTGTTTTCAAAATTCTGTAAACCACCGACTTCGAAGTGTTAAATTGCGTTGAGAGCTTCCTAACGCTTATTGATGAGTCTTCGGCAGCAACATCTAATACAGCTTCTTCTAGTACAACTGTACGAATAGTTCTAAGATCACCGTCACCTCCTCGTTTCGGTTCCATGCTCCCTAAAAATTAATAGGATTATTTTTTTAAATAGTTATTTGTTTTTTAATTGTTATTATTTTGTTTTTTTATTGCTAAGATGGATATCTACCTGTTTCTCGTACTCGACGGTTTACCCGTTCAAAAATTTTCCTGTTTGGAATAACTCTGTTAGGAAAGTGTTCCCCATAAAGCCGTCTGGCTTCCGAACGATTACCGGCGGCAAGTCCGTACATAAGTTGCATGTCGGCATATTCACCGGATGAAAAATTTGCCATGTTAATAAACTACTATCACAGAACTACTTACAACTACTTATTACTTGCTACTCAAATTTGACGTTTAAATTTGTTCAATTGTTTTTTCACAGGTATCATGCGGTAGTTTATATTACTAGTATTCCTTAGTCTCTTACCAGTAAAATCATTTTTTCTCAAAAACGGATCGCTTTATCGATGTCAAATAAGAATATTTTTTTTTAGAAAATTGTTTAAGGAATTTAAAAATGTGACCGTAATTTTCAAAAATTAATTTATGTCAAAATTTGGGAGTAAAAAGCATTAGGTGAAAAGCTCTAGACAAGATACGAAGGGCGTCGTATTTCTGGTATAAAGATAGTCATTTAATATGTACACAGTCCAAATTTTATTAAAATCGATAGAACGGTTTGGAAGTAATAGGCAAAAAACCTTCTTGAATATGTAACCTTTAAAGGGTAATATCTCCGTAGGGGGGCGCTCTAAGAAAAAAAATTATAGGTACTTTAGTGTTATATTGACCCAAACTATACGTCCCCGAAGTGTTGCCCCATAGTGCCGGGACACCCTGTATAGAGAACGTTCTAGTAACATAGAAGAATTGGAAAACAAAACATTAGCTGCGTTTAGGACAATGTCATGACTGGAAAAGCAACAAATGCTGTAAGAAGAAGGTGTCAAAAATGCATAGATGTCAATGGAAGACAATTCGAACATTTATTGTAGTTTAGTTTTTCCTATTTTTGGCAAAATTATTTTGTATTATAAGTGTTGTTGTTGTTAATAGACTTCCATGGCCTCCTCACAAATATATATAATTTTTCGAAAATTAACCACTTTTTTTAGAGATAAAAATGACATGTGATGTATCGTTGGATAGCTAATTTAAGTTGTCGAACAATGAAATAATTTACAGGGTGTTCCATTTCAAAAAACACAAGTTATGTCTATATATCGAAAACTGAGGCATGCATAATTCTCTTCTTATCAGCAACGGATTCTACTCAAAAAAGTGTCTCAAGAATGTGTTGCTCGGTTTTGATTCGACCCTTGGTAATTGAGATATAGAGGTCATCCAAAAATACCAATTTTCCAAAAACGCTCTGTAGCTTGGTAGTCGAAAAAGATAGACGATCGCGGTTTGCGCCATTGTTTGTTTCTCGAAAATCGAGCTCAGGACACCTATATTGGTTTTTGTCTATCTGCCATAGTTTTAGAGAAAATCTTAAATCCCATCTAATTTGGTCCACCCTGTACATCTGAAAATGCAGAGAAACCCAGTTACCAAACATTTCCTATTTCATACAATTTTAAACTTTCTAGGACTACCCTCTTAAACAGACAAAGGTAAACATAAAAATAGTGATTTCCAAGTTCTGTAATAAAAAAACAGTTTTGTTTCTTACGATATCATCTTTTTCGGCCTCTTGGTAATCGTTCAAAAATTGATGGATTTTTTCCAATCTTTCTCTAAAAGTATCTATGACAGTTACATTTTCCAGTTCCTAAAAATTTAGAATCCAAGTCATGTTGAACCCACACAAAAGTATTTTTATATAAAAAATGAAAAAACAAACCAAAAGAATGGAATTTTTACCAAATTACTCGACACTTACCTCGTTTATGGCTCCTAGTTTTGCTCTTGAATAATCCACAGTCGAAACTTGGCTTAAAATTTCCTTAGCCCCTTGCAGTGTTCTCCTCTTGTCAGAGACTCTCATTTCTAAATTGTGAAAACATTCATGTAACATATCCTTATCCTTATTTTGATCTTTTTCTGCGAATAAAATAGAACAAGTGGAATAGTTTTACGAGTACAACAGAAGTAAACTTACCCATTTCAGTGAGGTGGACTTTAAAAGACATAACATTGATATTTATTATGTTATCTTCACTTAAACCAACTATAAAAGTTATACTGCTATTTTCCCGTTTGTGAATGTCTAAAATAACTGAATAATTTGATTGGTAGCGTTTTTCTTCTTCCAGTAGCAAGCCTTCCGGAGACGAGCGAAACACTTGTAGTCTATCCTAAAAATTTTATTGGGTTTAAGTCAAAATATTGAATTAAAGAGAAATAAATTAAATTATAGATATACTACGGGTAAAATATCAAAAATATTATTTAGAGTCGATAACTCCAAAGGATGCACAAGGGTTTTTTAGTGGTGTATAGGGGTGAAAAATGCGTTCTTTAAAATTATCTCGGAAAATATTGTTTTTTTAGAAGGAAGCTAGTTGAATCAAATACCTTCAATTTGGTTTTTTACTGATCTCTGTATAGGATGGGCCAAATTAGATGGGATTTGAGGTTTTCTCTAAAACTACGGCAGATAGACAAAAACCAATATAGGTGTCCTGAGCTCGATTTTCGAGAAACAAACAATACTTAGCGCAAACCGCGATCGTCTATCTTTTTCGACTACCGAGTCAAAGAGCGTTTTTGGAAAATTGGCATTTTTGGATGACCTCTTTATGTCAATTACCAAGTGTTGAATCGAAAATCGAGTAACACATTCTTAAGGCACTTTTTTGAATAGAATCCAATCCGTTGCTGATAAGTAGAAAATTATGCATGCCTCAGTTTTCGAGAAAGATATAACTTGTGTTTTTTTAAATAGAGCACCCCATAAATTATTTAATTATTCAATCACAACTTAAATTAGCTATCCAATGATATATCATGTGTCATATTTATCTCTAGAAAAAGTGGTTAAACGAAAAATGTAATATGTTTGTGAGGAGACCATGGAAAACTATTAACAACAACACTTCTTACAATATAAAATAATTTTGACAAAAATAGGAAAAACTAATACACAATAAATGTTGGAATTGTCTTCCATTGACATCTATGCATTTTTGACACCTTCTCTTTGTAGCTTTTGTTGCATTTCCAATCATGATAGGAGGTATTGTCCGAAACGCAGCTAATGTTTTATTTTCCAATTCTTCTATATTATTAGAACCTTCTCTATATAATATTTTTTAAATAAATCCAGAGCCAAAAGTCTGCAGGGGTTATTCGGGAGATCTAGCTGGCCACAAAATAGGACCATTATTTCCTAAAAATTAAACAATATCTAAACTACATTGTTGTTTATTAATGTCCAGTTAGCTAAATTAATTGTTAGTTATCAATGTATTTAACTTAGCTAACTAGACTTTGATAAATAGTCCTGAGTGATATATAATTACTTATCTAATCCTCCCCAAATCGAGCATTTAAATAATTTCGTGTTTCATTTGACGTATGACCTGGGACGCCATCGTGTTGGTAAATTAATCTTTGAAATTGTCTTACAGGCATATTGTTCTTGGTGGTTATTATGCCGATTAAAAATTCCGGTACTGCTTATATGGGCATCGTCTGTCCATACAATTGTTCCTTCAAATCCTGGCACTTCATTGCACTGACGGGTATTTGGGTGACTAATCCTAATTTTGTAGGGTTTGAATTATTTTTTTTTTAAGCAACGCAACATAGTTGTTTTTGGGATTGCTAAATTTTCCTGTATTTCTCGAGAAGATAGGATTAGGATTTTCTCTTACAGTTTCTAAAACAATATTTTCTACAGCTTCTCTACCTGCTTTATTATATATTTTTGCTCGAGGTTTTACGAATGATCCAAACTCTTTTAAATTTTGTTGTAGTCTTTTGAATATTTTTATGTCTGGCTGTCTTTTTTCTGGAGATTTAAAAATATTATTTAGACGACACTTTTGGCACAAAGTTTTGCTGTCTATAAGTTTCCTATTAAAATAAAGCTCGGAAGCTAAATTTAAATATTCTCCGCATTGTATAAAACACTTAATCATATCATATTTTTCACCATTACTAAATGCTCACTTACAATTAACTCATTAACAAATTAGTTTTTGGCATGTACGATTATTTCGATTTTCTTTTTTTTACCATGACCTTCTCAATAAATATTAGAAATGCGATAAATATGCGTATATGTCAATGGAAGACAATTCGCACATTTATTGTATTTTAGTTTTTCCTATTTTTGGCCAAATTATTTTATATTATAAGAATTGTTGTTGTTACTAGTTTACTATGGCCTCCTCACAAATATATTAAATTATTCGAAAATTAACCACTATTTCTAGAGATAAATATGACGTATGATATATCGTTGGATAGCTAATTTAAGTTGTGATCGAATTTACAGGGTGTTTCATTGAAAAAAACACAGGTTATGTCTATTTCTCGAAAACTGAGGCATGCATAATTTCCTTCTTATCAGCTGCAGATTCTACTCAAAAAAGTGGGTTACTCGATTTTCGATTCGACACTTGGTAATTGAGATATATCGAGAAAAATGCCAATTTCCCAAAAACGCTCTGTAGCTCGGTAGTCGAAAAAGATAGACGATCGCCGTTTGCGCATTGTTCGTTTCTCGAAAATCGAGCTCAGGACACCTATATTGGTATTTGTCTCCCTCCCATAATTTTAGAGAGAACCCCAAATCCCATATAATTTGGTCCACCCTGTACACGATAGATAGTGGGACCAAGCGTGTTCGCCACTAACACGCTTTAGCCCAGTGCGCTACTATGCCGGCTCCCGGTTATTTATAATAATAGCAAGCTGTGTTATCAATAACTTTTTTCAAAAGTGGCGAAATATTAAAATCAAACCAAATGTACTTTGGCCTAAGTTTTTTATGAGAAAGATGTCGAATAGAGCCAAGTTGTCGTAAGATGTAATTTTTTTCTTGTTTTTATCTATTTATTTAACGTCGGTCTATTTCCGCTACCAGGGCCTATCACCGACGCCAGGAAATTTTGCCGAACCTCTTCTCGTAAGAAGAGTAGAGATCTTTTACTTGCCTAACATTTAATAGACAAGGGACCGCCTGCTTTACATCCCCTCCGAAGTATGGTATATCCACTACGTAATCCTCGTCTTGAAATTACATAGCTTCCGCGTATACACTGATATACAAGCCGCTAGAAGGTGGGACGAGATCGCTGTGTTTCCCAAGTACTAACCGCGCTTCACGTTGCTTCACTGGGTTATCGAGATACATACACAGTGAAGACGCATCTACGCTCGCCCCATGAGATGCAATAAAAATTGCAAAAGAAACTTACCTTCAGTGGTGCAATGATGATTGACGTTTCGTTCGTTTGTAATATTTCAGTCCTTCTTATTGCAGCGTCCGTTTTAAATTGCGAGAATTTGAGAAGTTTCGAACCTAAAATATAAAAAGAATGTCAATGGTTCTGTATAAAATTTAAAAAGTATAACTATACCATCCCATAAATAAACTGAATTATTTCTAGACTTCTCGAATAGAATAATGTGCATTTTGGTCCCAACAGTGTACGAATTGATGTTTACTGGATCAGTAGTTTTTAAGTGCTGAATTTTTCTAATTTTCTCAAAGTTAAACTCGTATACGTTCGAATATATTTCTCTGTCTGGTAGATGTTGCAGAACTATTATAATTTCAGAACGTTTAGTACCGAAAGAGTGTATCTTGATAGCCCCAGTGGTAAAAGTCGTATCAATTTCGTCGAAATGTGTCCCCAGCCATTTATATATGCTGAAAATCAAAAAAACTATATGCATTTTTTCCTAGAGACTGCAGCAGTTGAGAACTGTCGAAATGAGTCCCCACTTGCTCGAGTAGAATGGTAATGGGGGTTCTGGGAGCTAGGTCCTAGTATTGTGTTAGGGAGGGAGGAGGAGCAAGTGGGCTCATTTCTCATTTCGACCTTAATTAACTACTGACTGCTATGAAGAAAGGGTAAAAATATAATAGTCCAGTCGTTGTAGGTATTTACCTCCAAACACTTGCAAAATGAATATATATTTTTTAATGAATTCGTGAAAATGTATAGAATAATATCCTGAAAAGTTTACATTTCGCTCGAATGCAGAACACACAAAAAAAGTGGAAAAAAAAATTTTTCATCCATTTTTTCAAAATATTGAAATTAAGTCAAAGTAGGAAAAAATAATAAATACAGATGGATACACACGTGTTTATGAACAAAGAATGTCTTAACAAAATTTATCGCTAAAGTCACGGTATTCCTGGAGAAAATAGTCGAGTATAGTTGACCTAAACTTTATGAGACAAGTAAAAAATCTTAAAGCTTTGCCACCAAGCCCCTTAGGATAGAGTGGGGCATGCTTTATTTTTCTACAGCAAAATTTTTTTTTTATGTTCTGCATCCGAGCGGAATGTAAACTTTTCAGGATATTATTCTATACACTTTACGAACTCATTAAAAAAAAATTATTCATTTTGCAAATTTTTGGAGATATTATTATAAAATTTTCTGTCATCTGGGCTATAACATAAATTTAATGAAATCTCTTTGTCATTGTCATTTCAAAATAATATTGGACTTACGACATTTGTGCTAAATTGTCCCCTTTATTGGAAATAATTATTAAATATAAGTGACCATTATTGGTGAAAAATTTGGCATCGGTTGCAAATGGGGTTAGAATTGTTTGTATAGAAGAGATGTCTTTGTTGCCAACCCTATAAATGTGCGTTTCAGATTCCAACGTTGTTAGCAGAATATTCAATTGGTTATATTGTATAGCCTGAAAACAGTTTTATTAGCAGAAAATCTTAAATACAACGTAAAAATATTTTTGCGTTTTAAAAACAATTCTTTAAAAAACATTTATGACGGTGTTTTTTCATTTGTTAAAATATATAAATTTTTATTGTTTCAGAAAAAATACTTATATGCCCTTCCGAAGACTTAACATCAATATTGCGATAAGGATTCGAGGTGAGTATTTGTTGTACTTGTTTAAACAGGTATTTTATAAATATAATAACTTTATATTTTCTTTTTTAAAAATAAATATCTTGTATTTCTACTTATATTATTGTTAAAAAATATTATTTTGGGTATTCAACGGATAGCTTTCAAAGAAACCATTCGTTTCTTTTTCCTTTCATATACCTGACCTAGAAGTTCCCTTACGAACCGACTTGTCAACTTCTTTCATACACTTACTGTATCTAACATTCAATATGAAAAACAAGAAAATAATCATTCTTTCTATATACTGATGATCTAAGTCTGATCATGCCAATATGTTATAAGAAGCCTCCCTTACGAGGCATTCTTTCTAGTATCTCTAGCTCTGCCTAGAGGATATTCCATTATAATCAAACTTTTGCTACATTTTAAAGCTAAGAACTATGAAAAAGCACAATGAAAATAAGTATAAAATTTCACTCACATGTCTTAATGAATAAAACATTTCCTCTAAAAATTATACAACTTTTTCGTTCTTTTTAGAACTCATCAGGAGAGATATATTCAATTCGAAACAAAAATTTCTACTAAAAAATAAAAAGAGAATGTTTTCATGTAAAAAAAATGACAGGAAAGCATTTATTTACTTGACATAAATAAAAAAGAATCACTCTTCTAGAATGGTTTCTTTGAAAGTTATCTGCTGAATACCCAAAATAATATTTCTTAACAATATTGTAAGCATACAAGATATTTATTTTTAAAAAACTAGACGAGCTATGGGGCTCAAAATTTCGTGGAACATAAATTTAAGATCATGAAACTTCCAACAAAATCGAGTACTTCAAATTATTTTTTATGTATTTAATATCATTATAGAAGCGCGAAAATTTTTTGGAAAGTTCACACCACCGGAAAAGCACATCTTTAAAATAACACAGTTAAAGCAGTTTTAAAACAAAAAAACAATGTTGGAGTTCCTCGCGTTTCAGGCGCAATCATAAATATACTGAACAATTTTACGTTTTCCTCAGAGTTTTTCATATTATTTTTATAGTAATGTTTTTTATAGTAGTTTTTCAAGCAAATTAAGTTTCTGAAAAAGAAAATTCAAATTTCAAGTCAAAATTGGAAAACCCAATAAATTTCAGGGTTTCTTTTTACTTGGAAGTGGACGTTTTAAATTCGTCATATATTTTTTTGTATATTCTCAAATTCATGTTCATATTCAGCAATTTAAAAAACATTATATCTGGCAATTTTTTATGAAATCAGAAACGGTAAAGAAGTAATGAGGGTAGATTAAAAAAGCCAACTTTGAAAAAAAATATTGCTCTACTTGCATTTGGAGCTGAGATACGTTAGTTTTTACGTTTAGGCCACTTAATAAATAAATAAATCGATATATATTGTCTCTGCTACTTGAAAATAATCCAAAGCAACTGTTAAAAGATACTTTATAGAGGCCCGAAAGTGGGGTCTTTGGCGAGTTTGTTAGAGATTCGAAAATCACCAAATATGTCTAAATGTTATATTATGTTTTTACAAACCGGACTTCAGTCGATAGATAGCCCAGTAGGTAAGTAAGTAAGTAGGAATTATTTGTTTTCATTGTATCAGTAATATTAAAAGTTTTACAAAGCTGTATACGTGAACATAAAGGTAATTGTTCAAGTTAGGTTGGCTTACTTGTTTCGTGACAAAAATTTATTAAAAAAATAGAAAATGTTCATTATGTTCTCAAAACCGCTTTATTCGATGTTATTTTAACAATTGTAGCTTTGGATCATCTTCAAATGGCAGAAACAAAACAAGCTAAAAACGTAGGTACTCTTCGCCAATTTACTGAGCTTTTTATAATTGTTACACTTTCTATAGGATACTCTTCGCAGTTTTCTTGTAAATAATGTTAGTTTTGGACATCTTAAATTTTGTGATACCATCTTTGTTGTGAAAAAAATTATATGAAAAAAAAAAAATAAAAAATAAATATCCAACCTGTGTGGGATTCGAACACACAATCTTTGGATTGCAAGGCAAAATTTTAGCCACTGCACCATTACATATTGCTACGAAAATTGATTGTTAAGTACAAGCGACAAAAATTAAGAGAATATTTTTTTTAAAATTAAATAATTAATAACTTTTCTATTTATTGATCGATTTTCTGCAAAAACAATAGGGTTCTTCCTCTAGCTAATACTAACTTACTTTCCAAATTTCAATACAATCGGACTTTTCTTTCTTAAGTTATCGTGCTTACAAGAAACGTGACGGACGGACGGACAGACGGACGGACAGACGGACGGACAGACGGACATTTTGAAAGTTGTTCAGAATTCGTTCACTAACACAATGATATGAAATTTTTTTTCTCTAGGAGCGATATTTACGATTTTAAAAATGTGCCGATCAAATACAATATACTCTTCGTTTTTGCGAAGAGTATAATAATAAGCATTGGAGAATAACCAGCCCAAATTTCAAGAAGAAATATCGATTTGTTTATCTATAAGTGGCCTAAACGTAAAAGCTAACGTATCTCAGCTCCAAATGCAAGTAGGGCATTAATTTTTCTTCAAAAGTTGACTTTTTTAATCTACGTTCATTACTCGTTTACCGTTTTTGATTTCATAAAAAAAAAATCAGAGTTACTTAAATTTGTTTAACTAAAATTCCGAAAACTATAAACAACTGCAATAAAACGGGTTTAAATTTTCCAAAAAAAAAATGTTTTTCTCCGTGACCTTAAAGTTCTTATGCTACAATTTGAGCCATGTACACATTTCTTGGTCTTGAAGGCAGGATTTCACAAGAGTGCAAAGTTTTAGCAACAATTGTATATTTGACCCGTTTTAGTAATCATTTTGATTTGAAATTTTAAGATTATACTGCCCTGCTAAGCAAGAAGGTCGTAACTGACATTTTGTTGCTTTTGAGATAATCGCATTTTTTGATTATTTACAATGCCATCCACATTTTCAATGGGAAATTCTTAATTTTTTGAGTGAGAGCTTTTTTTATTAGAACAATTTTTATTGTTTAAGTTTCTATATGAAATATTAAACGTTTTTCAAGAAAATGCAGATACAACATCATTTTTTTAAGAAAAAAAATTGAAAAAATACAATAAATAAAAGTCGTAAGTGAATAAAAAAGTAGATTTCTGAAAAATATTACAACAAAAATTGCTCTGATTAAGTTAAAAGAATGTTATTTATTAAAGAGTCAGTCGTTAAGGAGTTCATTAATTAAGATAAAATACACTTTTTTCAGGACCACACTGAATCGTCAGATGTAAACAATCCCACATAACTGTACATTTTTATTTTGTATTGCCAAGCTAATTTGTCGTATCTACCATATAGATATGACATTTATGCTTGGTAATATCAGATAGGACAATTTCGCTTAGTAAAATCAGTATACTTTGCAGATATGACAAATTTCAAATTGAATTTGTATCGTTTATTATGAAGATATGACCTTGAAAATATACCAGAAGTTGCTTGGGTGGCTGTAGATGCGATAAATGTCAATAACTCAATTTTCATGAAAATGTCAGTTACGACCTCTTGCTTAGCACGGCAGTATATACTTTATAAGAGCTATATTTTTTCAAAATTTCATTGAATATTGTCCATTATTTTTGAAAGAACAGTGATTTGTTTAAAAACGTATAATTTTGCAATGTTCATTTTTTTTTAAATAATAGTAACAATTGGAATGAATTATAGTTTATGTACTTTTATTGTACAGCTCAAAGAGAACATTTTCCTTCTTTTTATTATTTTCCATATTACTTACAAATTTCGAGATATTAAAAGAAATCCGATGGAAAACACGTAAAAAATTTAAATGTTTAAATAAATAATACGCCGACCTCTCAGAAACTGCAAAAGTGAGCTGTGAACTTAAGTTGACCCTCTGAACACGTTAAAACAGAAAACTGCCCTGACCAGACAATTCACATTAAAATCCTAATTTGGCTCCACTATTAGTTCTATTTTAAAATTAGAATTGTAGAAAATGAATAAAGCTATAACTTTTATTGAAACTATTTTTCTCTATTGTTAATATTTTACCATTTACAGCCGTGAGAATGGTAAAAATATGTGCTTCGATGCAGATTTTTGCAATTATCTCTACCTCGTTACTCCTAATTAGTTATTATCAATATTGTAGATCATAAAATCTTCTTTTTTTTGCACTGTCAATTGTTTAAAAATTACAGCAGCCCGAAAGACCATAGCCGTGTAAGCGTAGTAAAAATGCCCTTGACGCAAAACTGCTATTTTTCTTTTATAGTATATATAAGGAATGGTTGTAGTTCTGTAGAATTTTAGCTTTCTAAAACTTATAGTTTTCGAGTAAATAAATAAATAAATTTTCGAAAAAAATGTTTTTTCTCCAAACTGAATGGACCAATTTACTTGTGCTATTCGTATGTACTACATATCTACTTTAGGTGGGTTAGTAATAAAAAAATCAAGTTAATATTCCTCAAAGAAATATGTATTACAATTTTTTTTATTTAAAAAAAAAATATTTTTGGCATTTCAGCATTAGGGACACCCACCATTTTTTTTTTTAATAATTTGTCATTTAGTGCTCTCTAACATATATTTTTACGGAATAGTTTCAATTGGTACAACATATTGAAAAATAACAAACATAACCTATAGCCACGCGTTGGCGGCAAGATTCTCATTTTCCATATCCATGGCCTACAATACCATATGTGTTTTTAACCGCCTTCCATGTCACCTCAATGGCCCTCTTAAGTCTAGTAGATCTAGATTTGTCTGAGAAAAGAAGACGGGGCCCTACAGTTTATAGTGGAATCCGAACCACTTCTTGGGGAAAATTTCCAATGAAAAATTTTTTCGCTATGTGGGGCTGGAACCCACTTCGCTAGGTACGCTCAGAGTGCAAGCTATACGCGCCAACCCACTGAGCTACCGACTCCGAGTAATAGAACACAATATTTAATTTTCCTGGCTTACTACTAATAAACCTAAGTTTTAATGAGATTTAAAACGGCCTCTCAATAATAGTTTCTATTTTGAATAAAAAGATGTACTATAAAAGGGGATCTAGATTAATAAAAATATTGCTATTTTATGTCTCTATTTAATAATTGAAAATTAGTACGAGTAATATTATTCTAAGAGGCAACGAAGCTAATAATTAATATGCTTAATATACGCAAATGTTACTTGTGTGATTGTGTTTTTTTTATTTTTCAATATGTTCTACTAATTGAAACTAAATGGAAAATTATTTTAAAAAAATGGTGAATGCCAGAAATGCCAAAAATATATTTTTTTTAAATAAAAAAAATTGAAATACATATTTATGTGAGGAATATTAGCTTGAATTTTTGATTAATATAATCCACCTAAAGTAGATATGTAGTATATATAAAGCACAAGGAAATTGGTCAATTCAGTTTGGAAAAAAAAAATTTTTTTTCGAAAACATTTATTTTTTTACTAGAAAACTATAAGTTTTAGAAAGCTAAAATTCTGCAGAACTACAACCATTCCTTATATATACTACACAAAAAACCGCTGCCCAAGGAATCACTACTTCCACATCCAGATTTTCTATCCAAGTCACTTACAACGAAAAAATTTCATATGTGGAAATAATTGTTTATGGAACTTTAATAATATAATATTTGAAATCCTCTTCCCCAAAAACCCATAAAACGATACCCCACATCGGTAGTGGGGTGGGGGTGGTGATAGGGGGTGGTAGAGGGGGTGAATGAAGTAAAAAAATATTTTGAGGTTTCTGGTTCTTGTACACACACTAAATCACATTTTTTTTTTCATCCGCTTTAATAATGGGATGGGGGTGGTAATAGGGGTAGCTAATGCCAAATTTTTTTTAAGACCTTCTCTTGTATATACTAAATACCAATTTTATAGACTCTTACCTGCTTGATCTACCTATTTACCCCAAATTTACCCCAATTTACCCCCCAACCCTTCGACGGAACAAGATGAAAATATAATCTAGTTCTAGATCTCGTTAAAGTACATATGTGTACCAAATTTCAAGTCAATATCTCAAACGGTTCCAGAGTAAACGTGCGCACAAAAAAAGTTACAGACAGACCGACAGACAGACAGAAAATTTTTTTTCGCTCAAACTTAAAATCTCGACGTTTCACGACATTCTAAGACTATTTGAACAATAAAAATTTTAAAAAAATTTTTTGTCGTTACTATACTTCCACTGGATGTGGAAGTAAAAATGAGCAGTTTTGCGTCAAGGGCATTTTTACTATGCTTACACGGCTATGGCCTTTGAAAAAGATTCTTGAATTTCGGAAAAATGTCTGCTCCGTTGTTTCGATGTTATTCATACTTATTATTAATTTTCTATAGTCAATCAAATTGACTTAAATGGTATTATTTCTTTAAAAGAATGAGTTTTATTCGATTTTTTCAAGTTTTCACTGATCTGTCAACACAAAAATTTTTCTTATTGCTAATACTTTACGATTTACACCAAAAAATGCGGAAATGTATGCCTCAATGTGGATTGCTGCAATTAGTTCTTGCACATTTTTGGAATTATCTCTGTCCCCGTTGCTCCTACGTAGTAATTAGTTATTATCAATATTGTAGATTATAAAATTTCCTAAAATCTTTGTTTAAACAATTTTTTTGCACTATCAACTGTTCACAAGTCCAGCAGGTCGATAGTTTCATAATTTTTTAAATTTCGAGCTGCTGTAATTTAAAACAGTTCACCGTGAAAGAAAATTGTTTAAACAAGAGTTTTTGATAAATTTTATAACCTACAATATTGATAATAACTAATTACTACATAGCAGCAACTAGGACAGAGATAATTGCGAAAATGTGCAGCGAAGTACAAATTCTCGCCATTCCGACGGCTCTAAATTGGAAAATATTAACTATAGAGAAAAATAGTTTAAACAAAATTTGTAGCTTTTTTCATTTTATACAATATTGGTAATACCGACTTTTAGGATAGAACCAACAGGAAAGGAGATAATTGAGAAAAACCAACTTTGACTATCATTTTTTCAACATGGCGGCCGTAGCGGAACCGATATTTTTGTGGAAAACATTATTTATTAATGATCCAAAAAACAAATAATTCCTTGTGGGAATTATTCCGTTTTGCTCTACAAACTGTATTAAATATGATAGGTCAAAAATTTGGTAAAAATGAGCCACTCCCTTAAGCTATGCACAGTTACTTACGGATCACCCTGTATACTTGTTTGACATGGACCACTCACCCTGGTAAAAGTAATGTTTCCTCTATCAGCTAAACTCGTAAAATCATGTATACTAAATGTGCCATTAGTGGGTTCAATAAAAGCCACTTTATCATCCATTAAGATGCATGTGGTATTAAAAAATGTGAAAATAGTAGCGGTCCTGTAACTGCCTGGGTAGGTAATATTCCCAATTCCATCAATTTCGACACTTTTCGACACTAAAAACGATAAAATAAATATTTTGCCGAGTTGTTACTTACAATTTACCTCTTCTGTAAACTGGATGATTTTTTTCTGTAAAAGCATCATGCACTGAATCTGACTGCACTTGTAAATAATCGTTTAATTTTGGGTTTTTAGCAAATCCGACACACATCACTCTGTGTATTGCGAAATAATATGCTACCTGAAAATTAAAATAATTGTTTTATAATTTCCCACCAGTTAAAAATATAGATTTTACTTACTATAGCGAAAACACACTTCATTATATTAAGCACTGGGATTATTTTAACTGCACTTGAGCCGGGGCAACAAATGGCGTGAGGATAACAGGTAGATACTAATTTTTTGTGAAATATGTTTTCATGAAAAAACTGAAAAGCCTTGCCTGTAAATTGGGTAGGCCACTATGTGTGCGGTATTTCGGAACAAGGGGCTGTTCTGAAAGTTTGGTCCTTGTGAAATAGATGGCGCCTGGGTCGAGAATTTATACATTTTTATCTACATAGTCAACGTTCGAATTAAAAGAAATGCAAAGATTGGAAAGTAATATTTTCGTTTGTGATTTTGATAGATTGCTTTTTTTGCTGTTTGCGAAATCCTAAGGTTTTTACTATAAATAGGCGAACGACTTAGAAATATCCGAATTAGAATACTATTATGAATTATTTCATATGTAGCGTTTTCACAATTTTTCTGAGGCTGATAGGCCAGTCGTTCTGCGGAAAAAAACTACATTTTATAAAATTTTAATTCGCAGTCGCATATCAAATTGGTCTTGATTAACATTGTCACACAAATTAATTATAGAACTCAGTATGTGCAACTATAAGGTGTTTTTTTTTATCAACTTCGTTATTTAGTCAAAGGATCCCACTCATTTCTTATTGGAAATGGCTCCCGATGAAATTGGCTGAATTTTTAATATATAGTAGATTTCGACTTCCTGATCAGAAGCTCTCGATCCTTTTAGTCTAGGAGATAGCTATATACAGGGTGAGCCACGGTGGGTGGATTATTAAAAGTATATGGAGAACGGATCAACCAATTGCTTTGAAATTTTGGTTACCAAGACAATCGAGTATGATCTCTCAAACTAAAATATTTTCGAAAGTGCGGTGTTGCCACACATTTAAAAAAATTGACTTTGTATGATATTCGAAACATTTAATTAATGGAGAAGATGCCACCAGGCCTTGCCTAGCCGCAACTAAAAAAATATCTTTTAATTGCTGCTTAGGTAGGAGAAAACAAGATTTACTGAAAGTCAAATTTTTGGCAATAAATTCAGAAAAGAATTATTATCTCGAAAACAGCTTGAGATAGGTATCTATAGGGAAATGTTACTCAGAAAGAGACGACGATGCAAAAAATGCAAAAATATAGAGGACATTCCATTTAAAATAACGAAGATGTTGCCAGTTTTACGTATAAGTGGCAACACCACACTTTCGAAAATATTTTAGTTGGAGAGATTATACTCGATTATCTTGGTAACCAAATTTCAAAGCAATCGGTTGATCCGTTCTTCATATACTTTTAATACTCCACCCACCGTGGCTCACCCTGTATATGGGGCCTGGAATATAACATGTTGGCATTGCGGTTATGTCTTAGCTAATATTTTTCTAAGTATTTTATCTTATGTGAGTCAGACCTCCCCTCCTGACCGTTTTGGCGCTAGCCGCCCCAGAAAATATTCAATTGTGGAACAGAGTATAACACTTTGGGGCGTGGTGTTAGTTGAAGAGGGTATCTTGGCAATCAACATTCGATATATGCCAACACTTTTTCCCCGTGCAATTGGCAGCACTGGCGACATCAATTATGGCCAAAATTGGAACGTAGTATAACACTTTCTGACCAGGCGCAAAATTTTCGTTGTCAATGCTTATTACTGGAAAACCGTATGCTAACATTTTCTGCTTGCCCATTTTCTAGGTTTTTGGTAAAAAATTGGACTTTTAGCCTAAAACGGGCCAAAACTGGTGCTTTTCAAAAAAAAATGTTGGCACCTTCTCAGACTTGTAGTTTTTGTACCAAAGGATAGTCAATGTGAGTGCCAACATTTTTTTCTCGCCAGTGCTGCCAATTGCACGGGAAAAAATGTTGGCATATATCGAATGTTGATTGCCAAGATACCCTCTTCAACTAACACCAATCCCCAAAGTGTTATACTCTGTTCCACAATTGAATATTTTCGGGGACGGCTAGCGCCAAAACGATCTGGGGGGGAGGTCTGACTCACATAAGATAAAATACTCAGAAATATATTTGCTAAAACATAACGAGCAAAGAGGGTGAACGTAGAGGCGACTTCAATGTGAATGTCAGCGATATTCTGTTGAAGCAACGTCGAGCGCGGTTAGTACTTGGATGGGTGACTCATCTTGGGAAATACAGCGTTCTCGTCCCACCTTCTAGCGGCTTGTATATCAGTGTATACGCGGAAGCTACGTAATTTCAGACGAGGATTACGTAGTGGATATACCATCCTTCGGAGTGGATGTAAAGCAGGCGGTCCCTTGTCTATTAAATGTTAGGCAAGTAAAAGATCCCTACTCTTCTTAAGGGAAGAAGTTCGGCAAAATTTCCAGGTTGGGTGTAGCTCGTCTCCTGGCGTCGGTGATAGGCCCTGGTAGCGGAAATAGGCCGACGTTAAATAAATAGATAAAAAAAAAAACAACCGCAATGCCAACATGTTATATCCCGGGCTCCATATATATAGCTATCTCCTAGACTATTTATCTAGTTTCCGAGGTACAGCTATAAATTCTTGTAAAATTCTGTATCTTCTCGATCTTTTAATTTATTGATGGGGTATTGGGAGTCAAAGGAGCCATTTTCTAAAGTTTTTTAATTAAAGTTTATTGATCAGTAAGACCCATACTTTATGTAAAAAAAGATTTAGCCAATTTAACCGAATACTTTTTCACTTGTTATTTTTTTATGTAGAATTCCCAGCGCCTTCGCCAACATTTTTCAAACTTTTGTACACTAGTTTCCACATCCAGTGGAAGTATAACGACAAAAAATTTTTTTAAAATTTTTATTGCTCAAATAGGCTTAGAATGTCATGAAACGTCGAGATTTTAAGTTTGAGCGAAAAAAAAATTTCTGTCTGTCGGTCTGTCTGTAACTTTTCTTGTGCGCACGTTTACTCTGGAACCGTTTGAGATATTGACTTGAAATTTGGTACACATATGTACTTTAACGAGATCTAGAACTAGATTATATTTTCATCTTGTTCCGTCGAAGGGTTGGGGGGTAAATTGGGATAAATTTCGGGTAAATAGGTAAATCAAGCAGGTAAGAGTCCATAAAATTGATATTTAGTATATATAAGAGTAGCTACGGTCTCAAAAAAAATTTTGGCATTAGCCACCCCCACCCCTTTATTAAAGGGGATGAAAAAAATTGTAATTTAGTGTGTGTACAAGAACCAGAAACCTCAAAATATTTTTTTACTTCATCCACCCCCACTACCACCCCCTATCACCACCCCCACCCCACTACCGATGTGGGATATCGTTTTATGGGTTTTTGGGGTAGAGGATTTCAAATATTATATTATTAAAGTTCCATAAACAATTATTTCCACATACAAAATTTTTTCGTTGTGAGTAACTTGGATAGAAAATCTGGATATGGAAGTAGTGATTCCTTGGGCAGCGGTTTTATTAAATTATTAGAACGTATCACAATATAAAATATATGAAAAAAAATCTTGAATTCGGAAACTTTTTAAATGTACAAGGGGTCATTCTTGTACATTTCTTGAGCTGTATTGATGATATATTCTTTTACATCTTTTTCCCTGACTTCAAATATATAAGGGTTAATAGGTCTAGCTGTAATATTTCTTGATATATCGGACATTAAAGGTTTGATATATTATAAGAATAAAAATAAAATCCCGAGATAAACAATATTTTATAACTATTTTATGGTTATAATTCACTTTATCCTTTAAATACTCCCACACAAATGCATCCAAAGGTGTTAAATCAGGGGTTGTTTGGCGGCCATGGAACTCGTCTTCCGGACTTTTAAATTATTTTATTATTATTATTATTATTTTATATTTGAAATCAGGGAACAAAGATTTAAGAATATGTAAAAACATACAGGTTTTCCATTTAAAAAATGACTTTCATTGTTATATCACGTGACCTATGCATACAATTGTTTTTTTAATTGCATTTGAAATATTTATATACAGTGTGTGCTATTTAATACCGCAACACCCCATTATTTTGGAACGCGTTGGCCAATTTTAATTTTTTTTGAGATATAGTGCTCGACGAGCTTTATTTGACTCTTTTGAAAAATTTGTAATTTTCATATTTTCAAGGACTACTAAGCTCCTCTAAATGGGTCGAAATTTCGAGATCGACTATTAGGCAATTTTTTATCGGAAAATTGGGTAGCGTATTCGATTCGCAGTTGTCTCAATCTCTTTATCTATACAAAATTTTAGCTTGATATCTCATACTGGGTGTCTGTTATTCAATAGCCAAATTTCAAATTTCTCACTTTTCAACTGGCCCTGTATTAAAGCCGGTTAGGTTTGCTAAGAAAGTAAAGTATTCATTCGACTTAAGGAACATCAGATACTAAATGAGGAAGAAAAAAGAAAAGTTATTCTTATAAATAGTGCTTCTATACAGTGTGTCCCAGGATAGATGTAACAAAATATGAAAAAATTCCACTAAGAAAATTTATTTAGAATGCAATTTTATACCTCTATACCAAAGTTCAGGAATATAAAATTATTTTTTTGAAACTTCCCATTTTTTCAATAAATTAGTATTTTATTTTGAACCATTCAATTAAAACTGCATAGAAATTATTTTTTGTGAATTAATATTTAAAGTTATGTAGAAGCTAAAAGTAGGCTATGAGAAAAGCAGTGGATACACATTTATCATTTATTATTGACATATCTGTCAAACGTAGTCAATATTATCCTTAATTTCTGTTTCAAATTAACGAACCAAGCATAAAAAATTAAGTGAAAATGGTACTCACACTGCGAGAAAAAATTTATATTGTGCAATGCTACGGAATTGGCGGTGAAAACTCGCTAAGAGAAGTGGTAAGCCAATTTAATTTGAAATTTCCAAACACTGCTTTGTCACGTACTCAGGCTGTGAGAATAATTAAAAAGTTTCTGGCTACTGGTAGTGTTCTCAACATGAAAAGAAAAATAAAAGCATATGATGAAGACAATGTTGGGGCTATTATAGCTCATGCCTCTGTTATAGAAAATCCTAGGATGCCACTAAGAGAGAGATCAGCTCTTATTAATATTAGCAAGTCTGAACTCCAAAGAATTTACAAGGCAAAGAAAATTAGGGCATATAAAGCAAATTATAAACATACGCTTGAAGAGGGAGATGACGGCCGTAGGTTGGATTTTTGTTTGACCATTGGAGAAAAAATCATGGAAGAGAGATTTTTTATCATTTCACAATTTTCTCAGATGAATCCACATTCACAACCAATGGTGTTGTTTCATCTCAGAATTGTCGGTTTTGGGCTTCTGAAAATCCAAATTTTAGAATTCATTGTAGAAGACAATATTATAAAAAAGTGAATGTGTGGTGTGCCGTTTCTTATCACGTTGGAGTTATTGGACCTTATTTCATTGAGGGAAGGTTAAACCAGCACACTTATTTACAGCTTCTTGAAAGATTTTCTGAAGAACATTTAAATATTTTAAGAGATATGCATTTAGTTCATTTTCAACATGATAGTTGCCCTGGCCACTCCACAGAAATGGTTAATCGGTGGTTGAATTTAAATTTTGGAGAAAATTGGATTGCCAGGAATGGGCCGGCGAGGTCCCCAGACCTATCAATATTGGATTTCTTTTTATGGGGTCGCCTCAAGCAGTTGGTTTACGCTGAACCACTTCCTAAGGATGTAGCAATATTGAAGCAGAGAATTACAAATGCCGTAAACTCCATACCGTTAGATCATATTCGAAACAGTTTTAAGGACTTCAGGCGAAGGATCGAAATGTGTGTGGATGTGGGTGGTAGCTACATCGAATAATAAAAAAATTGTAAACATTGTTAGAGATATTATTTAGGTATTATGCAAATCACAACTTACACACTTTTTATTTATTATAAAAATACCTACTTTCTGCATATTGTTGCCCTAATCTGGGCACGCTAATATACTAGTTAGGTAAATACTTTAAAACACTCATTATTGGAGAATCAATCAAAACAACTACTCTTCTAGCTAATACTGACGAAGTATTGAATTACATGACTGGATTCTTAGCATTTTAAAGAAAAAAAAAATATTGAAAATACTTAAATCGTTTATTCAAATTTAGTCATTCACACTTTTATTTAATATGAAATTATCTACTTTCTGTATATTGGTACCTTAATCGGGTCACGCTAATATACTACTTAGAAAAACACTTTAAAACACTCATTATTGGAAAACCAATCAAAACAACTCACTTCTCTCTATTTGTGGAGATTTTTTTAATTTATGTTGATTACTTTTTTGGGGTGAGACTAAACGCAATCCCATATAAGGACCACCCTAATACAAATGCTACAAAGAGCAAGATAATGATACTCTAATCAAATAACATGCTGTGAAGTTGCAAAGGTAGATACAGCCTCTACCCTGCGTTACTTTTTTGTTCGTGTAAGCGCATTTATCCCATATACACATCTCATCATTAAACGACAGTAATAGACATAGCAGTAGTTAACTCTGCAATTAAACTTTCAAATTGTTATGCTCACCAAGATAACGCGTCCAGCAATCCTATTCGAACATTTCACTTTATGATCAGAGTACAATTTATATGAATTGCCGGTTTCATGGCATCCTTCAATTTATGGACTGGACAAAGCATTTACCTCAGTTACCCTACCTGAACACTATTTCATTAATTAGTATAAATTCAACCCTGCCCTAAACCTTAACGTAAATGGCGAGGTTAGCTGGTCTAATGTATATGCCACTTAACAATTATTGTTATCTATTTCTAAATTGCCATGGGCATGCGAATGGATTTGTGATAAAACTTGCTCTCACAGCTCACAGTGGGCTAAACAACAAATCTGGCTGAACAAAAATAGGAAAATTAATAATAATAATAATCCTTACTTCCCAATCACAAGTACAATTAATTAACTAGTGGAAGCATTATACTCTTCGCGGATTTACTGAGCTTTTTATATAATTGTTACATATTCTATAGGATGCTCTTTACATTTTTCTTGTAAATAATGTTAGTTTTTGGACATTCTAAATTTTGTGATACCATCTTTGGTGTGAAAAAAAAATATGAAAAAAAAATGAAAAAAAAAACAGTCAGGGATTCGAACACAAGACCTTTGGATTGCAAGGCAAAAACAAAAAAGCAATCATATATTTATTTAAAATTGCATGTACAGTGCCTCGCCGGATCCTGGCCCGGAGCCACTCAGACAACCACGGCGCGTAACAAAGGTTTAGCCATTGGGCCATCACACATTGCTATAAAAATCGAATGTCTGTAATATATATAATTCCAGAATTATATTTTAATGGATTAGATATATTATTATGAAATATATATACGGTGTGTTTCACTTGAAATGGTACACCCCATAATTTTTATCTTTTTTCCGATTTGAATCGAATTTTGCTTAGGTATAGATTAAATTAGGATCTACTTATGGCAAGAAAAACATTCGCCTCCTACAAATGCAAAGCCACCTGCGGTACCAAAGCATGCTGGGAAAATGAAAAAATCGTATTAGGCATATTTTTATCAGAAAATTGTTAAAGAAACTTGTTCAGAATTGTCCAAAAACCTTAAGTCCACAATTTAATCAAAATAAAAAAATATTGAAATTTTTATTAAAATAATGTCCAAGTCCGAAAATATCATTGTAATGGGTTTTTTGTTTAGAAAACTGTACTATGATAATTTTGTTTGAAACTAAACCCAAGCTGCTAGGTAGTTGTCCAGCAATTTACAGTGTTTTTAAAATAATTAATTTAAAATTTTTTTCAATTTTTTGATTTTGATTAAATTTTGGACATAGGGTTTTTGGACAATTCTGAACAAGTTTCATTAGCAAAATTTTCCGATAAAGAAAATGCCTAATATGATTTTTTTATTTTCTCCGCATATTTTGGTACCGCAGGTGGCTTTGGATTTGTGGAAGGCGAATGTTTTTCTAGTCCTAAGTAGATCCTAATTAGTTCTATACTTAAGTAAAATTTGATTCAAATCGGATAAAAAATAAAAAAGTAATTGGGGGTGTTACTATTTCAAGTGAAACACACTGTATATACATTAGTAAAATGTATAAAAAAAATTGTAGAGAATAACATTTCGCAAGATTTCTATTTAAGTACAAGTGACAATAACTTTACTGATTGATCTTTTCAAAAACAATAGGGTTCTTCCTCTAGCTAACGCTAACTTATTTTCCAAATTTCAATACAATCGGACTTTTCCTTCTTAAGTTATTGTGCTTACAAGAAACGTGACGGACGGACGGATGGACAAACGTTCACTAATACAATGATATGAAAATTTTTTGTTTGCGAGCGATATTTACGGATTTAGAAATGTGCCGATCAAATGAAATATACTCTTCGTTTTCGTATTTGCGAAGAGTATAATAACCATACAAGTAACTCAGGAGTGCGTAAAAATCTGAGATAATATGCATAAGCATAATACAATTCAAAATATAGAATAAAATACATGTAAAATTGTATAAGGGATAACACGTACATAATAACAAACTACAAAAGTATATAAACACACAATAAATAAATAAACACAAAAATATATAAATAGTCAGACTGAGTAAAATCCACAAGCACTTTTCAATTAGTAAACTTTTTATCCTCCTTTTAAAAGTAAATAGGCTTTTACAATTTTTCAAATCAATGGGCAAATGATTATAAATTTTACATCCGTTGTAAAACACACTTTTTTGACATATTGCTGTTGTATGCTGATGAGGAATTAGCTGATCTTTAAATCTTGTTTGATAATTGTGGTGTGTTTGGTTTGTAAGAAAAGTTGATTTGTTTTTAAAAACATAACAACATATTTCATAAATGTATATACTAGTCAAAGTATTTTTACGGTTTTAAAGGATTCTCTGCACAATTCTCGGGGATGTAAACTCGCCATAATCCTAATGACACGCTTTTGCAGAATAAATGCCTGACGAACATAGGTAGTACTCAATCCCCACAGCATAATTCCATACCGTAGATGGGAATGTATGTTAGAGTAATAAAATGTCAATAAAGTACCTTTACCGCAGTGATTTTTTAAGTTGCGCATACTGTAACAACCTTTACCGAGCTTCACATACAAACTATCCATGTGAGCAGCCCACGTGAAATTTCGGTCCAACATGACATCCAAGATTTTAGCAGAATCTGTTACTAAACATTCGACTTTAAAATTTTGCTCGATGTTATACCTAAATGATACAGTAGTTGTTTTTTCTTTATTAAGTGTAAGCTGTTTTTTCCCTAGCCAAATTATAACGTCTCTGTATAGATCTTTCGATAATTTTTTTACTGCGTCAGGACTGTTTTGAATAACTAACATCAGCGTAACAAGTGATACAAACGTTGTATTTGTTTTGAATGTATAACGCAAGATCGTTGGCAAAGCAAGGTAAATAAATGGCCCCAGAATGGAGCCTCGTGGCACACCGGCATTCATTAGATATTTATTGCTCTTTGTTCCATTCACATAAACCACTCGCGCACGGTTTTTACTTCCAATTTCCCAATAAACGTTGCATACTAATAGTGGAATGCACGAAAACATTAAGTTATTAGGAAATCTATTGGACCGGAATGGATTCGTCTTAAAGTATTTTAAATGGCTTTCTATAATCATAAATGAAGCTTTCTACCACTTTTTTGTCCTTTATTTTACTTCCACATCCAATAGAAATTTTTGAAAATTTGTATTGTTCAGATAGGCTTAAAATAGAGAATATTATTTAGGTATTATGCAAATCACAACTTACACACTTTTTTATTTATTATGAAAATACCTACTTTCTGTATATTGTTGCCCTAATCTGGGCACGCTAATATACTAGTTAGGTAAATACTTTAAAACACTCATTATTGGACAACCAATCAAAACAACTACTCTTCTAGCTAATACTGACGAAGTATTGAATTACATGAGAGGATTCTTAGCATTTTAAATAAAAAAGTGTGTAAGTTGTGATTTGCATAATACCTAAATAATATTCTCTAATCATGATAAAAGCAAACAAATAAAGGCTTAGAATGTCCTGAAACGTCGGGATTTTAAGTTTGCAAAAAAAAATCTGCCTGTCGGTCTGTATGTCTATACCTTTTCTTTGTGCGCACAATTACTCTGGAACAGTTTAAGACATTAACTTGAAATTTGGTACACGTATGTATTTTAACGAGATCTGGAACTAGATTTTATTTGATTGTATTTCGTTGAAGGAAGTTGAGGCCTCAAATAATTTTTTAGAACTCAGAAAACCGGTTTTGTTGTGTTGTTATTTTGAAAATATTATATAACTCGAAAATTGTTGGGTATTTTAGCCTGAAAATATTCACGTAAGAGTTCTCGAGGTAGTTAATTACGAATCTGTTGTTTAAAAAAATAAAAAATAAAATGGTGGTTCCAAAATGGTCAAATTCAAGACCAAGATCATGAAAAACTCTATAGTAGTATTAATATTATATAAGTATCAAAATCCAAATATTCCAGGATACGCGTGACGCATAAGTAATGTTAAAAAATAAAAATTCAACATTGCGGATCGTACATGGCCAAACATAAGATGCAATATTCCATAAGTTAAGAAAAAAATTGTGCAAAGGTTGAAAGGTTGAAAGGAGTTATAAATATTCGCTTAATAAGGTTAAAATATTCTACGAGCAAAAAATATTTCTGTCTGTGTCGGTTGTTCTGTCTAAAAACTTGACTTCTTGACTTGAAATTTGGACACGTGTGTATTTTAACGAGATCTGGAACTAAATTGTATTTTGATCTTATTCCGCTGAAGGGTTGGGGGGTAAATAAAATGACTTTAAGAAAGGGTGGATTGGGGCCTTGAATTTGACCTTGAAGGTCAAATCCAAGGCCCTCAAGTGGTTCCCCCCGATGACCTCAACAATTTTTATAAAGGTCATTGTCCTCATATCTCGCTATCCTGACGAGTTATTCAGGCGTACTCATACTTTTGGGACACTCTGTATATTTATCAACACTCACCAAGTATTTGCAGCCGCCAACGCCCAACTGCAAACTTTCACTCGCTATTTGTTAAAAATATCTCGTTTCAAAAGGCGAATGGAATTATAATTGCCATTAGGGGTTAACAGTGCTTCTATTTGCAAATAATTAGTCCTGTAAATTGTAAACAGTTTTGATCGACCCAGGTGTTTAGGAGACAGAGTGACTAGAGAACAATACAATACCAACTAATTGGTCTAGCTAATTACATCATCGCCTAACCAATAAAAATGGGGTACGCAGGCTTACAATAAAGCTCCAATTTGTTGCTAGGGATGCACTCAGCGGATGAGTTTCCCTTTTATCAGGGTCAATAGGGGTCAATTTCTTGTATTAATCGTAAAAATAATTGTTTTAAAAATGTATTTTTTATTAGTTACAACATGCTTCAAGAGAATTTAAAAATTCGTCGCTTGTTTTAAGAGTTAAGGAGAACCTAAAAATATTAGTAAAAAAATTTTTTTTAAACCAAGCTTTTATTTAATAAAAACGTAGTAAAAAGTAAAAAATAACTTGAAATTTAAAATTAAAACCTTCATCGCTATAAGCCCCTCGTGGTCACCGATCATAGGCGAAGATAGAAGATTCATAGGTCGGTATAACATACATTTTTTAAATGAACATATAAAACCGCTGCCCAAGGAATCACTACTTCCACATCCAGATTCTCTATCCAAGTCACTCACAACGAAAAAACTTTGTATGTGAAAATAATTGTTTATGGAACTTTAATAATATTATATTTGAAATCCTCTACCCCAAAAATCCATAAAACGATACCCCACATCGGTAGTGGGGTGGGGGTGGTGATAGGGGGGTGGTAGTGGGGGGTGGATGAAGTAAAAAAATATTTTGAGATTTCTGGTTCCTGTACATGCACTAAATCACATTTTTTTTTCATCCCCTTTAATAAGGAAGTGGGGGTGGTAATGGGGGTGACTAATGCCAAAAATTTTTTTGAGACCTCAGCTTCTCTTGTATATACTAAATACAAATTTTATTGACTCTTACCTGCTTGATTTACCCATTTACCCCAAATTTACCCCAATTTACCCCCCAACCCTTCGACGGAACAAGATGAAAATATAATCTAGTTCTAGATCTCGTTAAAGTACATATGTGTACCAAATTTCAAGTCAATATCTCAAACGGTTCCAGAGTAAACGTGCGCACAAAAAAAAAGTTACAGACGGACAGACAGACCGACAGACAGACAGAAATTTTTTTTTCGCTCAAACTTAAAATCTCGACGTTTCATGACATTTTAAGCCTATTTGGGCAATAAAAATTTAAAAAAAATTTTTTGTCGTTACTATACTTCCACTGGACGTGGAAGTAATACATAAAAGCTTGGGGCCTTTTACTTGGATGGTTGAGTACTATGAAATTAGATAGATAGATAGACGTTTATTTGACTACTTTACATATACAAATAATACATTTGTAGCAAGTCATTACTTTGTTATTATCTGTAGATAATATACATGTAATATTAAAAATGAAGAGTAAAATATAATACAAGTTTATAAAATAGACATAAAATATAAAAAACAAGGATAATATTACAAATAAAAAACTGCCTTAACACATAGTATCTTACATAACAGTCATAAAATCTTCAGTTGTATAGAAACAAAATTTCAAGGTAATATGGTATCTAATGACAGTTTTAAAGGAGGGGTATCGATAAGCTAGGAAAATTGACCCCAATATGACAAAAAATTTAATTATATTTTTTTTTATATTTCTCATTATTTTAGTAAAATACAGGATACTAACTTAACGCTACAATAAATTAAAAGTAAAAATGACTACGTTTTCTTCACTGAGGTCAAAATGGCTTTTTTTGGAAAATTGAAACCTTTTTTACTATATCGAGTTTTTCTAGACATGAGCGCATTTTTTTAGCAGTTTAATTTTAGTATTTTTATATTTGTTAACGTCTAAAGAACAATATGTAAAAAAATCACCATGCTAAAAAAATGCGCATATGTCTAAAAAAACTCGATATAGTAAAAAAGGGTACAATTTTCCAAAAAAAGCCATCTTGACTTCAGTTTGTCGATTTTGCTCGTGAAGAAAACGTAGTCATTTTTACTTTTAATTTATTGTAGCGTTAAGTTAGTGTCCTGTATTTTACTAAAATAATGAGAAATATAAAAAAAAATATAGTTAATTTTTTTGTCACATATTGGGGTCAATTTTCTTATCTTATCGATACCTCTCCTTTGTGAAAATATTGTTGTGTTATATTTTCGGGTAATTCATTATATAAGTTCAAGTTTAATGAGTTTTTTATAGATTTTGTTAAGCGATATTTAGGAGATTTTAAAAAATTGGCCGACCTCGTGTTGTAGTTATGTAGCTCAGATGGAGTTACATACACATTCTTATTTTTATAAATCTCTAAAAGAGAGTAGTAAATATATAGGCTAGGAATGGGCATTATACCATATTTAATAAATCATGGTTGACAGTGTTCCCTGAAACCTGCTCTTGATATAATTCTTATAGATTCTTTATGTTTTCGAAATATTTTTGCAGCGCTGCTCGAGTTCCCCCAGAGTATAACCCCGTAGCTTATTTTTGGGGGTCGATTGATGAATAGTACACCGACAGCAAAGTGTGTAGTTGTAGAAGAATTCTTAATCTTTTTTTTTATGGCATTAGGAGTTATCCATGCAGCCAGGCACAAGTTGTTACATATGAAACTAATGGGATAAACACATTTGCACACATATACACGCAGCACACATCTATACATATATTACCCTAAACCTATCCTAATCCAAAAAAACAGGAAATTATAAAGAAGATCCAAGGGAAGGCACGGATGCACATTCTTCTCGCTCAGGAGCCGTTCAGGGCATTTTGTTAGACACACTATAATAGACTACGGTAAATGGGAATTAGGTAAAATTAAAACAAAGGTGAGACTTATAGGGAACGAATCTATTAGTTACACATTTATACTTTCAGACCAGACGTTTTCAAAAAGCGTATAATAACTGCATTCACTCTATTATCTTTTAGAGCTAATAGGTGTAATATATTGACTGGCATTTGAATGTTAAGGTTCAGAATATCTGCATGCAGTTGGTCACGTCCAAATGAATGTTTAGCACAGTTAAAAAATAAATGGTCCAGATCGCCTACAACATTACAAATTTCACATATTTTGGTCAGTAAGATTCCTATAATTCTTAATCTTCGTAAAAGAAATAAATAGCTTGATAGCTTATTACTGAGTTGCTCAATATGATTGGTCCAACTTAAAGTATCATCAAGAACAATACCCAGTAAATTGACACTTTCTCCCTTCGTTATGTCGTATCTGGTAGAAAAATAGTTTTTGTGTTTTATCACGATTAATTTTGAATGCATTAGCATTATAATTAAACTGTTAATATTCTTGACACTAGCTGTAAGAGTTGCGTCATCAGCAAACATAACAACACTGCTAGGGAATAAGTAATGAAATAAATTGTTTACATAAATTATAAACAGTAAGGTCCCAGTACAGATTCCTGGGACACTCCCATGTTTTACTGATCTAAAATAAGATGTCATGTTGTTTTGTTAAATGCATTATTACCTATTCTCCAGATATGACTTTAACGGTATACCCCCGACTATAAAAACTAAGTTTTTCGATGATGAGAGTATGAGAAGCACAATCGAAGGCCTTGCTGAAATCACACAGCGTAATTGCAGTATGTTTATCTTATTCAAGGCCTTCAACTATGTCACCCACAATCTTACAGATTGCATCTATTGTGGAACATTTTTGCCTAAAACCATATTGGCAAGCATACAATAAAGAATATTTGAGTCACCTTTCTTAAAAATAGGCACAATTTGAAGTACCTAAAGATATCAGGAAAGTAACCTTCACTAAAATATTCATTTATTATCCGCCTTAATGGAAGAACTAGAAAATATTTTGTTTCTTTAACAATTTTACTATTTACATCGTAAATATCTAAACTGTTTAATTTTTCATCGAATATATTGCGTCTATAACCTCTAAACTGGTGACAGATTCAAGAAAAAAAGAAATATTAGATATCGATATTAGGCATCGTATTAGATATCGTATTTGATTACTTTTGTCTCGAATGAAAAGAAGTCGTAACGCCTCAAGCTTTTATGTAATATATGTCATTTAAAAAATGTGTGTTATACCTACCTATGAATCTTCTATCTTCGCTTATGATCGGTGACCAAGAAGCGAAGAAGGTTTGAATTTAAAATTTTAAGTTAGTTTATTTTTTCGTACGTTCTTATTAAATAAAAGCTTGGTTTTAAAAATATTCTTTTTACTTAATTTTTATTAAGAGAGTTTTCAGCGATGTTTCTATTCCTATTAATTTCTGCTAGAGCATTGTTGTTTCTCCTGATAATTTGGAACGATCTGACTCTTGAATCATAAGACCATTTAATGATCGTACTCTGCTGAGTGTGACATAAGCTTGCCCAGCGGCGAAAACATTTTAATTTTTCAATTTTGATCAAAAAGTCGCAATCCGCGTTCCCGAAAACCTCCAGGTATCGATTTTTGGTCGTATCAGATCATAACTTTCAACTTTCCCAATGGGCTCATTTAGCATTTTTTTTAAATTCATATTTCGAAAGTATAGCTTGTAGTCAGTAAATGTGCAAAATATTAGATTTTTTTTCAACTCCTTCTCTCTCAAAATAAATAATGAAAATAGAGCGCGCGAAAACGCAGTGTGACGTCACATCATTCGGCGGTCGACCGCTCACCTGTTCCCATATAGTTTCATACGGCACGTATGTACATAAGACAGACGTGATAAATTCGTTCATATCTTTTAAGAGTTCTGTATTTTGTTATTAACATGGATTAAAAAAAGGGGTTATATAAATAATGTATAGTTCCAGACTGGAAAAGTACATCAGTGTCTACTCCCAATAAAATATTTATTTCATTACCAAGTGATGAAAGTATTAGGAATTTGTGGCAGCAAGTTATGCACAGGGAGAAATTTGTTAGTAATAAAGAAGTATTGTTGTGAGGATCATTTTAACGTAAGTCTAGTGTAATAGGTTATTATTAAAAATTGCACAATAATAAGCTTGAAGAGAATATGGAAAATTATATGTATTATAAAATACCTTTTAGTTGCACATAACCAACAGCGTTATCGCCGTAATTTTATTTGGCTGACCTAAAAGTCAGAAAAATTCGGCAGACTTTATTAAAGCAGATATGTATCTAGTTAACCTACCTCTGTAATTTGACACCCCTCATTTCAGCACTTATGTAATCTTTATTATTTTAAAATATTTCATAACCATAAAAATGTCTACACACGACCAAATATTGGAGTCAGCCTTAACGTATCCATTTTCTAGAGAAAACATATATTAAAAAAAAAACAATGAAATAATTTAAATAGCACCACACCCGCACAGTGTACAATGAAATCTCTTAATTGAATACCCATAACCGCATAACTTAGAACAAGTCGAGCGAGTGGTGTGACATCACAGATGCTTGCTTCGAGCCGTCGGTCGTTTCAAATATGTTACGAATTCGAAATCAAATAATAAGGTTAATATTAACGCTAGCGGCCTAATTTTCCACTGTATACTTAAAGGGTTAAATACTTATGGAAAATTAGATTAGAAAGTAAATATCACTAAATGAGCCAAGAATTAGGTTTAGCTATTTACCGCTATAAAAAGGTGTATCTGACTGGATGGATTAGGTCCTAATGTCAAAAAAAAAGAAAGAAAAAAAATTAAGCGCCTTGGCTGCGATATCGCTGACCCCAGTTGGTCTGTCAGTTTTTAGGTTTTGTATGAATTTCTCCACTTTTGACTGTAGATCGAAGATATATTAATTAGGTAATTCGTATGTCAATCATTGATTGATGTATCGGCAAAGTGCAACACCCTCGGCAACACCTTACTAAAATTTATTAGTTTCTTTCTTTTATAAATAATAAAAACCGCTGCCCAAGGAATCACTACTTCCACATCCATATTTTCTATCCAAGTCACACAACGAAAAAATTTTGTATGTGGAAATAATTGTTTATGGAACTTTAATAATATAATATTTGAAATGCTCTACCCTAAAAACAAATTAAACGATACCCCACATCGGTAGTGGGGTGGGGATGGTGATAGGGGGGGGATGGTAGTGGGGGTGGATGAAGTAAAAAAATATTTTGAGATTTCTGGTTCTTGTACACACACTAAATCACAGTTTTTTTTCATCCCCTTTAATAATGCGGTGGGGGTGGTAATGGGGGTGGCTAATGCCAAAAATTTTTTTGATACCTTAGCTTCTCTTGTATATACTAAATACCAATTTTATGGTCTCTTACCTGCTTGATTTACCTATTTACCTCAAATTTACCCCAATTTACCCCCCAACCCTTCGACGGAACAAGATGAAAATATAATCTAGCTCCAGATCTCGTTAAGGTACATATGTGTACCAAATTTCAAGTCAATATGTTAAACGGTTTCAGAGTAAACGTGCGCACAAAAAAAGTTACAGATAGACAGACAGACCAACAGGCAGAAATTTTTTTGGCCGAAACTTAAAATCTCGACGTTTCATGACATTCTAAGCCTATTTGAACAATAAAAATCGTTACTATACTTCCACTGGATGTAGAAGTAAAATAGAACTACTCCCAAGTGATAACCAATGCTCGGGAAATTTATCTCGGCGTCAGGTGGATGAAGTAAAAAAACCGCTGCCCAAGAAATCACTACTTCCACATCTAAATTTTCTAACCAAGTCACTCACAACGAAAAAATTTTGTATGTGGAAATAATTGTTTATGGAACTTTAATAATATAATATTTGAAATCTTCTACTCCAAAAACCCATAAAACGATACCCCACATCAGTAGTGGGATGGGGGTAGTGATGGGGGGGTGGTAGTGGGGGTGGATGAAGTAAACAAATATTTTGAGGTTTCTGGTTTTTGTACATACAATAAATTACATTTTTTTTTCATCCCCTTTAATAATAGGGTGGGGGTGGTAATAAAAATTTTTTTGAGATCTTAGCTTCTCTTGCATATACTAAATACCAATTTTATGGACTCTTGCCTGCTTGATTTACCCATTTACCTCAAATTTACCCCGATTTACCCCCAACCCTTCGACGGAACAAGATGAAAATATAATCTAGTTCCAGATCTCGTTAAAGTACATATGTGTACCAAATTTCAAGTCAATCTTAAACAGTTCCAGAGTAAACGTACGCACAAAAAAAAAGTTACAGACAGACAGACCGACAGACAGAATTTTTTTTTTCGCTCAAACTTAAAATCTTGACGTTTCATGATATTCTAAGCCTATTTGAACAATAAAAATGAAAAAAAAAATTTTGTCGTTACTATACTTCCACTGGATGTGGAAGTAAAAGTTTTTGAAGCCTTTGGTTCTTGTACACACACTAAATCACAATTTTATTTTGTTGCACCCCCTTTAATGATGGGGTGACTGGTAATGGAAGTGGCTAATGCCAAAAAATTTTTTGAGACCTTAGCTTCTCTTATATACAGTGTGTCCCACTTTTCACGGTAACACCTTTGTAGCTCAGTTATTAGTCACCCAATTTTAACCAAGTTTGGATGGGTATCAAAGACCTTTATTATACCTTTTTTAAGTAAAACAAAACTTATTTCAGTCATTGGCGTGCATTTTTATTATGAAAAAAAGGGTCGATTTTTCGAGAAATTATATTAGGCCTTTTTTATGTTGAAAAACTAATGCAATATTATTGATCAGCATGCTGTAGAACCGCTATATACAGAATTTAACAACATTTTGATTTTTGGTTTTTGAATTACGGCCCACTTTAAATTATCTATTTTAAACATTAAATAATCAATAAATTGGTAACGAAATTTTTTTTCGAAAAAAGTCATTCTTTATTTTCTCTTTAAATTCGTTTTTTCTACCACCCCATATCATCGACACTTTTAAATTCGGTAATCCTTAATGCCCGAATAATTTACAGGTCTGATGACCCAAAATTTTTCAATGAAAATTCTTGGACTTCGAAATTTGAAAGTTTCAATGCAATGGGATAGTAAAAAAAGTGAATTTAAAGAGAAAATGAAGAATGACTTTTTTTCGAAAAATATTTCGTTATCAATTTATTGATTATTTAATGTTTAAAATAGGTAATTTTAAGTGGGCCGTCATTCAAAAACCAAAAATCAAAATGTTGTTAAATTCTGGATATAGCGGTTCTACAGCATGCTGAACAATAATATTGCATTAGTTTTTTAACAAAAAAATGCCTAATATAATTTCTCGAAAATTCAACCCTTTTTTTCATAATAAAAATGCACGCCTGTGACTGAAATAAGTTTTGTTTTACTTAAAAATGGTATAATAAAGGTCTTTGATACCCTCCAAACTTGGTTAAAATTGGGTGACTAATAACTGAGCTACAAAGGTTTTACCGTGTGTAATATATTCATTTACTTCATGCGCAATGTAGACGCGCAGTTTCTTTTTTTTTTTTTCCCCAGACATATATATATATATATATATATATATATATATATATATATATATATATATATATATATATATATATATATATATATATATATATATATATATATATATATATATATATATATTACAACACTCGACTTTAGAAATACAAATTTGGTACTCGCTTTTACAGATCTATTCTCCTGCGTAGGAGTAATACATACATTATTGTATACAAAAAGAAACTGCGCGTCTACATTGCGCATGAAGTAAATGAATATATTACACCATGAAAAGTGGGACACACTGTATGTATAATAAATACCAATTTTACGGACTCTTACTTACTTGATTTACCTATTTACCTCCATTTACCCCAATATACCGTCCAACCCTTCAACGGAATAAGATCAAAATAATCTAATTCCAGATCTCGTTAAAAAACATACATGTACTAAAGGAGGACGTTAAAAAGTGGGTAATTTTGGCCTAAGCTTAACAACGTAAAATGAACACGGTTTTTGATAGCATTTTTCCTGTAGAATGCGATGACGTATTCGGTTTTGCGAAAAACTGGCGGGAAAATATGGAAAATTTTCAAAAATGTTTTTGGCGTTACTGTACTTCCACTAGATGTGGAAGTAATACGTAATCTACTTTTATCGGAAATCGTGAAACATAGGACCTAAAGACCTAATTCTTTTACAATTGCAATGTTGAAGGCATTCGACCCTGACCGAGTGTCAACATTAAGGGGTCTACAGATGATACAACTTGCTGTAGCCAACATTGTCGGCATCCTTTGAACTCATTCGTAAAAGTGAGCTGGTCTGCTGGAATTCCAGCAATCTTCAAAGCGTACCGACAAGGTTAGCTTCACCAAGTTGGATCGGCTGTACAGTGTACGGCGGTACTTTTATATGTGTTTTTATTAATGCTGTTTTATTACCTCCTTTAACTAGGCTACGCCGCCGAAATTGTGAAACATTGCTTTGACAAAATCCCTTTTACTACATCTACACTGTGGCAATTCTGGATATTTATGTCAACATTTAATAAAAGAAAAGGGTAGACTATCCGAGATCGCAGTTACGCAGTTACCTATCGTGAAATTATATAGAGTGGACGGTATACAAAAATGTCTCGTGCTTTTCAGGCTGCGAAATATAAATAATATACCTTTATATTCGTTGTAGGTCGTGAAAAATTACATATGTGTGTGTTACTTTATGGTATGGTAAATACATGTGTGTGTTAGTTCAATGTTACATCTCCAATACCTCCTCTCCGCGCTGTCCTAGAGCCAACCCTGATTTTGACGTCACAGAGATAAAATTTCCGAGCCTTGGTGATAACCCTGTGTCACACTTCATGTTACTTTTATCTCAGATCTGTATCCCGGAACTACATCTTGTTTTCGGTTTGACGGATAACTTTTTAAGCCTGTCAAGAATTGTCACGTGTACTGTATAATTAGTTACACAATTAAAAAATAATGGTTTAACGTTCTTTGAGATTATACGTTTTATATTTTCTAGCTCTTTCTGATTTCTTACTTAGTGGTTGATTTGTCGTTTAAATTTTATCCTTTGTCATTTTAATTCCCCCTTTCTAACGAGGTAAGAGAGCTATAGAGCATTTTCCATTTCTCACACCCTAACTTATTGACCTCAGTAATATATGAAATAATATATGAACTGATATCGAAAAGCCCTTCCAGAATATATGGAATATTTTTATACATGGCATAATCGAACATGTGCAATCTCAGCAATTGTTTTCTTACATTATTAATTCATTCTGGCTCCTGAAATTATTTTCTTTAAATCATATACCCGAACCAAATCGAAAACTAAAACTATATTTTGAAACATTTTAGTAATAACTGCGTTACAAACAGTTTTTAGTGATCTATAAAATTCGACATTTAGGACCATTTGGAAGTCTAAACAATAATACTTTGTTAATTTAACATGTAAATGTTTTAAATCGTTTTTAAATCTGGGGAAGTGTCAATATGATTTATTATCACTTCGATTTTACAAAAAAACTATTAATTTATACGATCCGTAAATCATTATGGAATATGCCCAAATGTCTGTAGATCATTCATAGTAGTGTAATAGTTTTTGTCACGTATTCCAAGCAATTTGGCACCCATTTTATTGATATTTAAGAGGCCAAGCCTACTTTGCACCAAGAAAATAAATCATTTTTATTTTTAATGGGTAATTTAAATAGTTACAATGTTTAAGAGTGAATATACAGGGTGAGTTAGTTTTTAATGACCGAAGTTCAGAATATATTCAGCATGAGAAATATGAAGAAGCTGAGGTCAAAAATGTCAACACTGTTTGGGAATTGGAATAGTTTTAAAAAAATCAGATCGATAGCTCGATTAGATCTGAAGATATTGTGGTGTAAATGTTATAAAACACGATTTTTATAATCAATCAATTTCTCAAGTTTTTTCGAAATAAAAAATATATGTAAGTACCACAAAAAATTATCGTAAATAGTCATTTCTTATGTAGAATTGTTCATTTTCTAAAAGCTATAAGGTCTGATCTGGTTCTATGCTAATTTTTTTTTCTCGAGAACAAAGAGACTTTTATGATCTATTTCGCTCCATTATCAAGCTATTACAAGGGCAATGTCCATAAATGGAATTAATTTAAAATGTACACTAGCGCTGTGGCGTCGGCTGTTACATGACGTTACGCGTTGTTTGCTCGCCTAACGGATTTATTCAAACTTTAATGTTGAATACCGTTTGCAAAAGATAAGAAAAAATCCTTTATACACTGTGTTTTGTATTAAGTAAAGATTCTAAAGATTCTTACACCGATACACCGCCATATCTTAAATCTAATCGAGCTATCGATCTGTTTTTTTTATTCAAGTACACAAACAAGCACTTCCAATGGTCTTTTTGTTTCTATCGATTGTTGTTTACTATTTTCTTTAAATAACAATGAACTTATTACTTCGCTAAGAATGTACTCATATTTTGACTAAGCGACAAACTTTTTTATTTTTGCAAATTTTCATATACATGCAGCGAAGCAATTGAAGCCAAGATACAGGAGAAGTTTTTGAAAAAAAAAAAAATTTCATGTAGGACATAGTTTTTTATTTATGAATATTTTTGTGACGCAGTAGTAATGGCATACACCCGGCAGGCGTACAGTGTAAGTTATCCGATTGAGCATTGAAATAACCTTTTTCAGTCATGTTTAAAACAATTTAAACCCTTTTAAATATGGTACACTTAAATACACACTACAATTTAATATCACAGACCGAATACAACTAAATAATTTTAGGAAATACTCGCAAACTGCACGATTTATATGTCCGAATCATTGCACTCACAGAGATATACTGTTAAATGTCGTCACGTCCAATATGAGTGTGTTCCCATACACGCCACTCCTCTCGGATATTAGTTGGTGTTTTAAATATTTTCCAGTTAGAAATTATGAAAACAAATTTAAAACATATGCCAGATGCAAGGGGCCTATTGTCAAAAGTTGTTCAAAGAAGATTTTTAAAATATTTGACATTTAAAACTGATAGTATTTATCCCGAAAAGGTATAAGTTATAACTACTTATCAGACTAGATCTAAGAAGAACATGTGTGTCATTAATATTCTTGTATAAGATGTTTCACAATATGATTGACTATTCCGATTTATTTCATGTACCTAGAATCAACATATGACCGAATCTAACATTTAGAAATAAAATACCTAGTAGGAATATTATCTCCAAATCGTCTGTACTAATTATTATATGTCAAAATTTTAATATAATTTATGTGACATTCACCATTGTTCGCTAGGTAGGTTAGTAGAAGTAGTATTGAAGATGTTGATGTTAGAAATCTGCATAATACTTTGTAACCTTTGAAAGGTAAAATTACAAATTAGGTAACATTTTGTAGGCAGTACAATTTCATGTTTAAATGATTAGTTCTTTTAGTGTTATTGTGTAATTGTGTATTCGCTATCTCATATTGTCCTGTAAATGGGTTTTTTGTTGGGCAATAAAGCTATTATTATTATTATTTGTCGCATGCGTGATGCTGGACAGTTCTCCCGTGTCTCAGATATTCTGACCGAGAAGCGCCAGCGAATTATCTGCAGCTACTCCCCACATCCCGCTGGGTCAGTGACTGTAGATTCCAGATTCATGTGCCCTAAGAAGACGGAGGAATCCCAGGATAACTGCCTTCTGCATTTGGCCTGCCAACCACTCGGCTGACTTTTGGCAAGGTCTTTAATTCCGAGAGCAGCGTAGGCCTCATTCGACCAGGACGACCATCTTGACCGAGTAGTCTGGGTATAGCACTCGGAGCTCATACTGGAGGTATCGGTATTTAGTTCGTTTTCCCCCTCCTTTAAGATAATGTTTGTCTCTTCAGGTGCCGAGAACTCTATGACATACATCATCTTGGTTTGGTGGTCGAGGAGGCCTGTCAGGCTTGTTTGCTTGAATCTGCCTGACCGTCGGGGATGAGTAGTTCCAATAGATTCGGCACTTCTCGTTCTCGACAACAGACTCGATCTCTCCGGGGATATAAGGCAGCACTGGTGTTTGGTCTACTTGGTACAAGTGTCGTAGGTAGTAGTACAGCACTCGCAAAGCCGCGTTATGCCTATGGATGTAGGCTGAAGTTATTATTATTATTATTATCGTTAACATCATACATTTTGGCCTGTCTCATGCTCTATTCACTATTATATACCTGATTTAATCTAGAAATAACTATGTACAATTTTTCTTCTACTCCGGTGTATGGTGCATGTTTAAGAATTATTGGTAATAAAATATTTTGTTGGTAACAAAAAGTTCGTATTAAAACATTGTTTGGAAATACGAGGCGTCATAAACAACAAAAATATAATGAACAATAACGAATTATGCCATTTTTGCTTTATTTTCCTACTAAATTTTGGTATATACACGGATACCTTATTATACGGCAAGCGATTTTGGTCATAACTGGATATAACAGATTTACAGATTACAGCCTGAACTTTAGCAATTAAAAATGTAATTACTACTTTTATTGGTTCACACAAATTGGATATCATCAAGCTCTATTTAATTGCAATTTTGAAACTTTGTAAGGTAGTCGTCCTATTCAACGTAAAAAGAGATAGTAATTATTTTAATTGTGATAATTAAAAAGTATCCTAAGATACAGTTATTATTTATGCCTTATTTTGGTGTCCCTTCATAATTATGTGTGTGGTAACTATCAAAATCAATTAGAAATGGGTGGATAATTACAGCAAATTCTATAGAGCAGCGAAACAGGTATAATTGTGTCGTTTTTTTTTTATCAGCTTAGAACAAGATCAGACACAGTGGGTATTACCGACAACATCATTTTACACATAAAAACACGAAATACGACATTTTTTAGTGGTCACAGATATTCTTATTTAAAAAAAGTGTAAAAGTTAATTTTTTTTAAATCATGTTTTTTTGTACATCTATTGTCATATCTCAAAAACGAGTTGAGCTATCGATGTGAACTTTTTTTTGTTATAAATCACACACTTAAGCGCTTCTCTCTATTATAGGATTGCTAATAAAAAAAAATGTGAACATGCCAAAAACGTAGATGACCCTGAAAGTTTAGAGAATACGCCATCAAATTTTCACTAAGCGAGGAACTTTTGTTTTTGAAAATTTTGTGTAATATGCTGTGAAGTCAATAGACTAAAAGAGTTTTTAGAAAAAAAATATTTTCATTATTAGCAATAGTTTGCTAGTTACGAATTTTTTAGTATGGAGGAATTGTCGAAGCGTACGCGCGCCGTACTTAAGAATAATAGTGATTATGTATTGTGTGTAACGGAACTTTTCATTATTATTTTTTTATGTTTAGGACTGTTTTATCACGTTTTAGGATCTGAAAGGATAACTTATTTTTTCCAGAGACACATTAAGGACTAAGGTTGAAGGCAAAAAGGAATTAAAAACCTTAAATGGAGTATGCATTGCATTGGGATCTCGAAAACGGTGAAAAATAATATAGTAAAATGGAAAAAATGTTGCGCAACTAGGGGGCCAATAAAATCCCATAAACAGAAGTTAAGGAAAAGTAATAATTTTGGAGTGTTTTGATAAAAAGTAAACTATCGAGTTTTCCTTTTTTTGCGTTATTATTGGAGCTAAATAAAAAAAACTGTTTCTTAAAGCACGTGGCAATCTTAATATTTATATCCGACATTTCCTGTGTCAGAAACTCCCATGCATTGAATTTTTACCCTAGATCCACACAATAACACAGGTCGACAAAAAAAAATTCTCCTCCAAGGACTAAACCTATCATGCCTTAAGTATTTTTGTGTGCTGAATCCGAATTTTTCCACTTAGATTTCGAGCAAACGTCAAACATTATCAAAAAATCGTATTTTGACGATAAAAACCGGGATTTACTCGAAATCTACGCGGTAAAAAAATTTTTAAATTGAAAATTCGGATTCAGCACACAAAAATACATAAATACACAAGGAATGATAAGTTTAGTTCTTGGAACAGAACTTTTTTCTTGTAGATCTGTGGCACAGGTGCACTTTGTACACAGGTCTACAAAAAAAGAAATTCTGTTCCAATGACTAAATCTATCATTCCTTATGTATTTTTGTATGCTGAATCCGAATTTTCAATTAAAATTACCGCGTAGATTTCGAGTAAATCCCGGTTTTTGACGTCAAAATACGGTTTTTTGACAATAAAAACCGGAATTTACTCGAAATCTACGCGGTAGAAAATTTTTTTAATTGAAATTTCGGATTCAGCACACAAAAAATACTTAAGGCATGATAGGTTTAGTCCTTGGAGCAGAATTTTTTTTTTGTAGACGTGTGAATTGAGTAAACGTGTTATTTTCGCCTAAATTAGGTAACAAAAAAGAAAAAACATCCTAATTAAGTCTTTTTTAATTTCCTAATTATAGTCTCTAAACTCTGTTTCCATGGCTTGTGCACAAGTTTATCGTTTTCCTCTATTACTACGCCACATAAAATTCACTCCATTTTACAATGAAACTTAGATTGCTTATTTATCTTAAATATTTTTTAAGTAGATAATCCACGCACAATTCGCACAATGACCATACGTTCTACAATATAATACAAGTGGTAATAAGAGAAAGAATATCGTTACACATTTTATTTCCACATTCAGTGGAAATATAGTATGGACAAAAATATTAGAATGCTTAGAATGGCTTAGAAAGGCTTAGAATGTCATGAAACATCGAGATTTTAAGTCTGAGCAAAAAAAATTCTGTCTGTCGGTCTGTCTGTAACTGTTTTGTGCGCACGATTACTCTGGAACCGTTTAAGATATTGACTTGAAATTTGGTACACGTACCATGTATTTTAACAAGATCTGGAACTAGATTATTCCGTTAAAGGGTTCGGGGTAAATTGAGGTAAATAGGCAAATCAAGCAAGTAAGAGTCCATAAAACTGGAATTTAGTATATATAAGAGAAGCTAAGCTCTCAAAATTTTTTTTGGCATTAACCACCCCCATTACCAACTCCCACCCCATTATTCAAGGGGGCGAAAAAAATAAAATTGTCATTTAGTGTGTGTACAAGAACCAAAGACCTCAATTTTTTTTTTACTTTATCCACCACTGCTACCACCCCCCTTCCACCACCCTCAGCCTCACTACCGATGTGGCATATCGTTTTATAGGTTTTTGGGGTAGACGATTTCAAATTTTATATTATTAAAGTTCCATAAAAAATGATTTCCACATTCAAATTTTTTTCGTTCTGAGAGACTTGGATAGAAGATCTGGATGTGGAAGTAGTGATTCCTTGGGCAGCGGTTCTATAATTTGACCTTCGACGAAAACGAATAACGTTGATAGTACACCGCCCTGAGACTAGTAAGTTTTAGTGGACGCGGGCGTCCTCAATTTCTGCAATTCGCGCGCTCTAAAAAAAATTACTGTACCTAAACTATAAAAGACACAATAAAAATTATGCTATCAAAAACTTTTTTGGTCTTTTGGCTTTATTTTCTTCGCAGCATGTTAAACAAAATATCCAAAAACAAAAATGTTTGTAGCTTAGTGAAAATTTGACTGCGTATTTTCTGAACTTTAAGTTTTTAACAGACTTAAAAATGTTTTAGTTAACAATACTATACACAGATAGAAGCGCTTAAGTGTGTGTTTTATAACAAAAAAAAGTTCATGTGGATAGCTCCATTCGTTTTTGAGTTATGGCATTAGATGTTCAAAAAAACATGATTAAAAAAAAAAAATTTCACACCTTTTTAAAAATAACAATGTCCGTGACCACTAAAAAATGTCGTATTTCATGATTTCTAATGAACATCGACCTACTTAACGAAATGGTATATATCTAGGTTTGTTCTAAGATTAAAAAAAAACTCGAGAAGGAAGCGACTTTTCCCCTGTTTGTTACTCCACTATTAACGAAATGGTATATGTCTCAGTTTGTTCTAAGATTAAAAAAAAAAAAAACTCGAGAAGGAAGCCACTATTCCCCTGTTTTTTACTCCACTACCACCGAAGTCGCTCACCTTCAATTTTATGTCTGTTCTATTTTCTACAAACGATAAAATTTATGTTAAAAAATTTCTCGATTTACCTAGGAATACGTAAATCTTAAAAGATATCAAAACTTTGAGGTGCTACGTTAAAAATATTTCTAGTTTTTGTAGTTGTTGATGCGCAATGTTCTTAAAACCTAGCCGCGGCAACTCAAAGCGCCACCGCCCAACTAGCGGAATAACTTTTATAAAAGTTGTTAGAACTTCTAAACAACATATTAACATAGAATCGTGTAAATCCTATAAGGCAGTTAAATACCATTATACAATGCCTATGCAACCAAAAGGGTCCAATTTTATATAATATACATCGTATTATAGGCATTCTATCAGAAAAGTATAAATTAATTTTACGTGATGATTATAAAACTGTCTTACAGTAATTGTACAGGGTGGACCAAATTAGATGGGATTTGAGGTTTTCTCTAAAATAGTGGCAGATAGACAAAAACCACTATAGATGTCCTGAGCTCGATTTTCGAGAAACAAACAATGACGCAAACCGCGATCGTCTCTCTTTTTCGACTACGAAGCCATAGAGCGTTTTTGGAAAACTGGCATTTTTGGATGACCTCTATTTGTCTATATGTCGAATCGAAAATCGAGTAACACATTCTTAAGCCACTTTTTTGAATAGAATCCGTTGCTGATAAGAAGAAAATTATGCATGCCTCAGTTTTCGAGATATAGAGATAACTTGTGTTTATTTAAATGGATTATTTCATTATTCGATCACAACTTAAATTAGCTATCCAACGGTATTATCATATGTTATATTTACCTCTAGAAAAAAAGTGGTTAATTTTCGAAAAAAATAATATATATTTATGAGGAGGCCTTGAAAAACTATTAACAACAACAACAACACTTCTTTTAATATATAATAATTTTGCCAAAAATAGGAAAACTAAACTACAATAGATGTTCGAATTGTCTTCCATTGACATCTATGCATTTTTGACACCTTCTCCTTACAGCATTTGTTGCATTTCCAATCATGACAGGAGTTATTGTCCGAAACGCAGTTAATGTTTTGTTTTCCAATTCTTCCATGTTATTAGAACGTTCTCTATATATAATAATTTTTAAATAACCCCAAACCCAAAAGTCGGCAGGGGTTTTATCGGGAGATCTAGCTGGCCACAAAATAGGACCATTATTTCCTAAAAATTAAACAATATCTAAACTACTTTGTTGTTTATCAATATCCAGTTAGCTAAATTAATTGTTAGTTATCAATTTAGTTAACTTAGCTGACTAGACATTGATAAACTAGGCCTAAGTGATTATATATTTTTGCTCGAGATTTTACAAATGATCCAAACTCTTTTAAATTTTGTTGTAGCCTTTTGAATATTTTTATGTCTGGCTGTCTCTTATTTGGACATTTAAAAATATTATTTAGGCGGCACTTTTGGTACAAAGTTTTGCTGTCTATAATTTACCTATTAAAATAAAGCTCGAAAGTTAAAATTGAATCTTCGCATTCTATAAAACACTTAATCATATCATATTTTTCACCATTACTAAATTGAACCATTTTTATCAATGCTCACTCACAATTATAGTCCGGGGTCCAAGCACTCCAAAATCAACATGACCTGTCCCGACATGACGTACAAATGTTGATATAAGTAATGAAGAAAGCATTACCTGGGGCACTAGAAAACACTTGTCGGATTAATTTTTGCTCTTGCGCAACTTCAGAAATCGCAAAAAAGATGGCGGATTGATAATTACAAAATTATGTTTTACAATGGCTATTCTCCGTTAAAACAAAAACTATGTAACCTACCGATCTGATTTTTGGTATGTATACTCAAAAGATATACGTGATTCTAACTAAGCTATTGGTATTTTTGAAAAGAATATTTTTTTTGGAAAAAAATAATTAAAATCAAAAGGTTGATATTTACGTTCTAAAAATTTCGATATGCGGACAACTATGTTAAATTTATGAAATTCTTATATAAAATTGCTTACCAAATATAGTCCATATATTGAAAAAGTTTTTTTAAAAAAGAACATGTCGATAACGTATACAGTTTTTTGTTTATGATTTTTTTATGAGGCGCGTAATTATACAGCATTAAAATAAAAATAGTCTACACGATAATTGGTACAGTGTAACAGTAAAAAGCACTATATTGTTCAGTATAATTGCAAATTTGAATTACTTTATGTTAATAATACAACAAAACGAATGAAAGTAGTAGTCGGGCGTTGCCGATTGCGGCCACTCAGTTAAAAAAATAATAATCGATACAAAGTGAATTGTGTGTTCGAGCAAAATGTTAATCAAATAGATATTGTATGTATATAAATTGGCCATGCCCGAGTACAACTTCTACTCGTTTTTATATTGTTTAAGAAATAAAACATTAGTGAGAAATATTATTTTAGGTATTTAGCATATTTAATAAAAAGCAGAAAAGGGAGATATTTTAAATAAAACATTAATGTTGTATATTATGTAATTTTTGTGTATAACTATTACATTTTAGTCAGAATCACTATCATTATAAAATGATGCATATTGCTTTTTCCCTTAAAACAATTTTCAGGAAAAGCAGCACACGAGCACGCAACTGAATACCACTCACAAGAACATTTTGTGTCGCATTTTATTTTACAGTTGCACTTTTTAATTTAAGTTCAGATAAACTTTTTTTTGTCGACATTATCGGTACCAGCTTCTGATTTCCAATTTTGCATCCAAAATGTTGTGCAAGAGGTAATTTGAATGACGGTTCACAACTCTGTTTAAAAAAAAGTAATATTTGCAACATGTTGTTGAAAAGCGTCTTCCGTCGGTGGGAGGGAGTGTAAATCACTTTTATTAAATTATTTTACCTTTTAATAATTTTCAAACGTATACATATAATACATTTGTAAAGTTGACGTGTATGTACATTGAAAATATTTGCAAAAAACTGATGTGGGAGATGTAAGATGAGTAATGGAATACATTAAGACATTTTGGAATTTTTCTCTGTTTGTCTGCTTGTCTGTTTGTACGCACATCACGCAGAAACTACTGAACCAATGAGGTTCATCTAAGCTTGGAGTAACATTTAGTTCTTATTTCATCGAAATCGGCCTAGACTAAGCCAAGTTTTATGAAAATCGGTCTAGTAGAACAGGAAATACAGCTTGATCTCTACAATAAGCGTATTTGCACGGCATAAACTTTTAAGATTAAACTTCTGTAATATTCCAGAAAATTTGAAAGTACTCTGGAATATTCCAGAAAATTTGTGAGTTTTCTGAAATTTCCAGAATGGTGATTCTACCTCAAACATCGTTTATAAAGAAGCTTTTTAGTCAATTTCAAAATTCCATGTGAACGTAACCGCGGGCATAGCTAGTAAATAATAAATATGAACCGCAAACAATAATCCAGGGGTTATTCTAACGTGCAGTTGGACACAAAATGCGCAGTAGGAAAAGTAAATTGTGCAGTGGGAAATTAAAATCTGTGTAGTTATTTTTTTATTTATTACAAACAATACGAACAAAAAACGTAAAAACAGAACAATCTTAAACTTAAATATAGTTTACCAGACAGAACACCGGCGTTATGCGTTACCTTCTTTTGCCTTTTGCAGAGAACTTTTACAAAATCATGCATTAATATTACTAAAATATATTATGTGAATGTGTCAATATAATACCTACAGTGATTTATTTCCTTTATGTGCAGTGGAAAACAATCCTTAGAATAACCTCTGCAATAATCAATCGATTTAAACAATCAAACACAAATAGTTTTTATAATGTTAAAATGTTAAGACAAATAACTTCACACTATGTACATAAGTACATACGCCTAGTAAACATAAACAGCTAATTCCACTGTAAACTGTTTTCATGCGCTTTATGAATGAGAGCTGTCGCGTTTATTACATGCGCCGCATCCTGCAATCATTTTAAAAATTCACAACTCGAATACTATATGCAATATCAACTTAGTTCTTGTCTTAAAAACATTTTCAATATATTGGGTATGTTTGTTAGCATAGTTTATACACAAAAAATTTAAAATTGAAGTACTTGCTCGTATGTTGAAATTCTTACTACAATATTTTATAGTTACAGATTTCATATTTTTTTCCCAAAAAACTAAACATATTTAAACAGTGCCATCGAGCCTCATCCAAGCGCTTATGTCTTCAGTGTATACTATAAAAAAATTAGATGGATAGCACTTATAGTTTCTTTTACAGGACGTGTTATGTATTAAAAAACATTTTTTTAGGAATTATCATTTCGTCTCTTTTCTTATCATTTAAGAAGTTATGCAAGAGCTGATAAGAATCCGACAAGTCATTTCTGGTGTCCTATATAACCCTTTTTGCAAATCTGAAGTTGAAAAATGTACGTCATATCGGAACAGGTTACTTGGAATTTAGAGCGATTTCGTACTGTTGGACCCCAGACTATTAACTCACAAATTAGTTTTTACTATGTCTTTCTCGATAAATATTAGAAATGCGATAAATATGCATATATGTCAATGGAAGACAATTCGAACATTTGTTGTAGTTTAGGTTTTCCTATTTTTGGCATTATTTTATATTATAAGTGTTGTTAATAGTTTTCCATGGCCTCCTTACAAATATATTAAATTTTTCGAAAATTATCTACTTTTTCTAGTGATAAATATGACATATGATATATCGTTGGATAGCTAATTTAAGTAGTGATCGAATAATGAAATAATTTACAGGGTGTTCCATTTAAGAAAACACAAGTTATGTCAATATCTCAAAAACTGATGCATGCATAATTTTCTTATCAGCAACGAATTCTACTCAAAAAAGTGCCTTAACAATGTGTTACTCGATTTTCGATTCAACACTTGGTAATTGAGATATAGAGGTCTTCCAAAAATGCCAATTTTCCAAAAACGCTCTGTAGGTCGGTAGTCAAAAAAGATTGCGGTTTGCACCATTGTTTGTTTCTCAAAAATCGAGCTCAGGACCTATAAGTATTAGTTTGTCTATCTGCCATAGTTTTAGAGAAAACTCAAATCCCATCTAATTTGGTCCACTCTGTATACAGCGGTTTAAGTATATTTTAAGAAAATATCATAGAACTTTTAAGAAACTATTTTTAAAGTGTGTTATAATGCGGAAGTTGTCGCAGTATGAACATTTTATACAATCATTTTGTATTCTAGTGACGAAAGGACCCTGCTCATTTCTTATGGGAAGTGGCCACCGGTGAAATTGGCTGAATTTTTAATATGTTGTAGATTTCGACTTTCTAATCAAAAACTCTGATGGGCCCAACTCGATCCTATGTCTAGTTTCCGAGATACACTAAAAATTCTTGTAAAATTCTGAATCTTGTCGAACTGTTACTTTATTGATGGGGTATTAGAGGTCAAAGGAGCAATTTTCGAAAGTTTTTCAATTAAAGTTTTTTGATCAGGAAGACACATACTTTACGTAAAAAATGTTTTAGCCAATTTGACCGAATATTTTTTTTTCACTTGTTATTTTTATATAATTTCCCGGCGCCTTCGCCAACATTTTTTAAACTTTAATTTTTTTCTACGCTATTTTTATTAAGACAACAAATGTTTTTAGTGCAAAATATCATAAATAGCCATTCAAACGTATCACAATATAAAATCATGAATTCAAAATTTTTTTAATTGTACATTTCTTGAGCTGTATCTCGGATACTAGACATAGGATCAAGTTGGGCCCATGAGAGTTTTTGATCAGAAAGTCAAAATCTAAAATATATTAAAAATTCAGCCAATTTCACCGGTGGCCACTTCCCGTAAGAAATGAACGGGATCCTTTGGAATAAAATTATTGTAAGAATGCTATATAACGCAAATATGTTGTGTAATTACCATTTCAAATAACAAACTCAATAATGGCGCTCAAGATCCATTAAACATGATAAAGTGTATCACTAAACAGTATCCACCTATGGTATACACTAGTAGCGGAAAAATATTCTTGCGCGGCGAAATTTTCTGAGAAAATATGTATACATTTTTAGCAAAAAACTGAAACACCTCAGTTTACTATACATGTTTGGTTTGTTAAAATTTAAAAAGGATATTTTTTAAATTCAAAATAGTTGGATTTTTAATTTAAACAAAATATTTATTAAATTGGCAAGACAATAATCTTTCTGAAAAATTGATTTTTAAACCTGTGTCCTAATCCTCCATTGTCCTTGAACACGAGGACGTCCAGAAAAGAAATACACGGAAACAGCTTACCTACCATCTTTACCAGGATGCGAATATAATCGGAAGAATTTTGGAGAAAAAGATCGTTAAAGTAGTACATAATGCGAAACAGAAGGTGGCACAACATTTTCCCAAATACCAAGGTCCAGAAGAACTAGAAACACCAGGAGCATGTAGCATTTCATGTTCCTACGGACAAGTTTATATCGGAGAAATCAAACGACATATAAACACCGGACTCAGAGAACACATTACCATACAAAGAAGGGAAATTCTACAAAATCAAGAGTTGCCGAACACTCAGAAGAAACTGGCCATTTGATAAAATTCGATAAGACAAAGAAAGAACACCAAGAATTATTACCCAAGAAGATACAGAGAGAAGCCATCGAAATAAATAAACATCCGAATAACTATAATCGTGACACCGGTCTACAATTACCAATAACATGGAAGTCAATGTTCCGTTCCGCATGAGCAATGATCCGCAAACGCCTCCTGAAAACCTGTATAAATAGAGGAGCTCAGTCCAGCAGAGCTCACTTCGCTTCAGAAGAAGACCACGACAAGGTGGTCGAAACGTCAAGCACTCAACAAAGTCTACGCGGAAGAAGACCCTGAAACCAGCAACCAGATCACCAACTCCGCGAAAACTGTAACACCAACAATTAAAGTTGCCTCACGATCTTCAGTTTAGAAACGTCAAATTATGAATTTGTATTTTGACGTTTAAGCTAATTTTGAAATATATTTCAAATGTTTTAAAACTTCCCATTCTTCTTATCCGTAATCGCTTTTTTTTATTATGCCCTTTCTTTCGTTTTTTTGCGGATATATTTAAGCCAAATATTTCTCAGAAGTGGGATAAAAAAAATTGTGATATGTTGGTTACTTCTAGGGAGAGCACACGTATTGATTTTTTAATTCTGTGACGGTTATAGTAGTACAATAACAATAATATGGCTGGCACTGAGGGTGAGTTTCATTTAGCCCTCTAGATAATACGATAAAACGTTGAAGTGTCGTCAATAAATGACTTAAATCGTCAACAGTAAAACAAGAGAAGAGAACTCAGGCATTTAACATACGTTACGCCCATCGTGTTTTCCTTGATTGGATAAAACTAGATCTCTGCTTTTATTTCCCTCGATTTGATTATTTTCGCTTGCCTAAAGCGTCAAATTTGTAGATAACTTCAATTAAAAGTTTTATTACAATCTAAATTTTATGTGCTTTTTATTATATCCATATATTATTTGATAACTGCTAACTTTTATTTTTAATATTATTGCTCGTTAAAACGACATACTTTAGGGCTCGAGCAGTGAAAAATGTAAATAGTTCTCGCCATATTTTTTATGATTATTTTAACTGCCAAAACGTTTTTTAGGGTTTAAATCAGGAACGGAAGATATACTTTAAGTAAATATAAATTTGATACCGAAAATGGTTTTCTTTTCATTGCTTTATTTTTCGACGGGTGTGCAGTTTTTAATAACCAAATGGCCCGAATAGATTCGAGATATAAAATAACTCATACAACACACGTCCTCATTCCTCACTACAAAGGTACAGGGTGTCAGTTGATATTTGTTACGAATAATATTAATTTTTTATATATTACGCAAGCCTCGCATAACATTGCACAGCTTCTGCGTATTCACTAACATGCAAGCCGTTAGAAGAAGGAATGAAAATAATTCCAATTCAAGAACCGAACATTTAAGGTCAGTTAAATACTACATTTTTTTTTAAATCCTACTTGTTTAACCGTCAACAGCGTGTAGTCGTATGAACTGAGCAGCCAGATTTTCTAAATATCAATCTGGGTGTGTCTCAAGGTTCTGTTCTGGGACCACTGTTATTTTTAGCATATATGAATGACTTTCCTCAATTTAAGTGGCTTAACAAATCAGCTATGTTCGCTGATGATACCACTCTCTTGTGTTCTGACCGCAACATTGCCAATGTGCTCCAACTAAGGTCCAACATAAAACTCCAGGCAAAAAATTTGTTCGCCTTTAACAAACTTAAACTTAATCAAGAGAAAACTCAGAAGCTTATAATATCTTCAAAAAAATGTATCCAAAGCGAGCACAAACTTCTAGGTATACCAGGGGGTTCAGTCGATAAGAAAACTCTTGTAACTTTTAAATGGGCGAGTAGATTTTTTTTCAAATTTGGTGTAGTGATATGGAATGAGATTTTCAATTATAGTTGACTGACTGCACACTTGTTAGGTGTGTAAAAAATGTCGGTGTCTTTCGCGGTGAGATGGTCAAAGGTGCCGACATTTTTTGTGTGCTTCGTTGACCTGAAGGCAAGTATATATGAGGTAAAGAACCAAAATGGCCGACTTCCGGTTTCGATGTAATTTACATGAAAACCAAATTTTTAAATGGGTCAACCTGTATATTTTTGCATATTTGGATCCTGCTGGCCATAATACATATGATCTGACCCTCGAATGGCAACCAATAGCCAGCAACTAACAAGTTAAGTGATAGGATTGAAGTGTAAAGACTAATATGTGTATTCCCTGTTTATTTTCGTTGGTATCTCGGGGTATATGATGCCACACTGTACTTCACTATGATTCATTGCTTCACGGGTGGTTTGGGTTGGCTTTCTCGATGCCCCTTGTCGCCATGTGTTTTTTATTTGTTTACCGGTGTTAATTAAATATTACCTATATAACTTAATTGTTATTATGCTAATATGTGTCATCCTATGTAGAATTTTTCACTTAATACAACAAACACAATTTTGTCCTGTTGGACCAACTTATGACTGGGCTTCTTTGTAAATTTCTAGGAGCGTTTTTAAAGTTCGAGTTGTCTATAAGACCTCTAGAACGCTTAGCAATTTAGTTGTAGATCTACCTGCTATAAACCCGTTGTGGTGAAATAAGGACTATTTAATTGTATTAACAACATGCAAAATATAGTCTTCCATCGCATTTATCTCATTTATATATTTTTTAGGATATCCAAACTGTATATTTTCATTGAAGTGCATGAGGTTTCTTTTTTGGAAAATAGCGTCAACTACCTGTCAAATGAATTTTTAGACAAGACGCTAACAGACGGACGGACACACGGCAGATATAGAGGCAGACTGACGGAATTGAAAGACTTAATTCTGAATCAGAATGCCTCCTATCTACAACGGAATAAAACTCCTATTTCATTTCTTCGCAAATTCCTTTATAACATGTTCAGTTATATGCGCCATTTTTTCCAGTAGTGCATGTTGCGTATGCCATGTATATTTTAATTCGTTAAAAGGGATTTTTGTGCTCTCAAATTTCACGATCATTACATAAATTCCAGTCTATTTAATCATAATAAAATTTTTATTGCCAGAAATGAAGGGGTTATTTGACAAAACGATCTATCGAAATTCTCGCCCATACCATCTCGCTGCAGCGAGTCCTGCGGGTGGCTGATCACATGGGCGCACTTGAAAACGGGGTGGAAAGAGAATAATCACTTGTATGTACAGGGTTATTCGTTATATATTGACCCTCCTTTATTTCTGTTATTATTAGAAATAAAAAAAAAGTTTCTTATAAAAGTTGTTGGGTTGTATATATAATATACAGGGTGCGCCACTTAAAACTCCCCAGACTTGTAACTTTCTTATTTTTGAAGCAATGATCATGTTGGGCACATCAAATTGTAGACATTTAAGCCTTTAAACATGCATAGAGAGTGATTTAAAAACATTTTTTTGAAAAAATTGGTAAGAAACTTAATTTTTTTGAATATTTTTTTACCTCACCTTGTACATGAAATGTGTTAATGTATTCTTATAAAGAGATTCAATTTATGTTATTAAAAAAAAAAAATTAATAAAAACTTTGCAATTTCCTATTATTTAGTACATTTTAATAAAGTTTGTTTTTAAAAATATTTATTTCTTTTGTTTCTTGTTGCTGTTTTGTTATGTTGAGGATTGTTTGGATATGCCTTTTACAAATAAAGCATAAAATTAATATTTACATTTTTTCAGTTATTTTAAAAAAATCAGTTTAGAATCGGAAGGAGTGTTTTTAATTTCTTTCTCTAAAACCAAAAAGAATTTCGAATATGACGTAATAACGTAAATTGAAGCTAATTAAAACCTTTATAAGAAAACATTAACGCAGTTTATGTACAGGATGAGGTAAAAAAAATATTCAAGGAGATTAAGTTTTCTTTCTTAACAATTTTTTCAAAAAATTTTTTTCTAGTCACTCTGTACACATGTTTAAATACCTTAAAAATATGTACAATTTGATGTGCCCAACATAGTCGTCGCTTAAAAAATAAGAAAGTTATAAGCCTGGGGAGTTTTAAGTGGCGTATATATTTTAAATGCAATTAAAAAAACAATTGGTTGCATAGGTCACATGGTCACGTGGTATAACAATGGATGTTGTTTTTTAAATGGAAAACCCTATATGTTTTTACATGTTCTTTTAGATCTTTTTCCTTGATTTCAAATATATAAAAAAAAAAAAAAATAAAAAAATAACAATAAAATGATTAAAAAATCCGATAGAACAATTCCATGGCCACCAAACAACCCTGACTTAACACCTTGGATGTATTTTTGTGGGGTATTTAAGAGAAAAAGTGTAAAATAGTTATAAAATATTGTTCATCTCAGGATTTTATTTTTATTCTTATAATATATCAAACTTTTAATGTACGATATGTTAAGAAATATTACAGCTAGACCTATCAACCTTTATATATTTGAAATCAGGGAAAGAAAATCTAAAAGAACATGAAAACATTCATTTAAAAAAACAATCTTCATTGTTGTATCACGTGATTTACGAAATCGTTACCAAATAACAAAAGAGGGAGAAAAAACGTGAAGTGATCAACGCAGTACCCCAAGGTAGTGTATTGGGACCTTTACTTTTTATTTTGCTCATTAATGATCTTTTTAAATGACTTGGAAGGTGAATCTTTTTGCAGATTTTATGTACTTTTGATACTTGTATTAATGTTGCTATTTAAAAATTAAATCGAGTCCTATTAAAAATAGAGAACTGGATAAAAATAAACAAGCTGCTTGTAAATCCAGATAAATCGAAGTACATGTCAATTGGTAATAATAGGCATTTCAAAGCACTTCATAATAAAAATATTAAATTTGGAGGAATAAAAAAAGGGAAAAGATAGAGTATTCAAAATAATTGGGTGTATTTCTAGATCAAAGATCAACATTTTCAAAGCATAACGAATATATTTGCAAAAATAATTCAAAAACGATTTGTTTTATTTATCGAATAAGTAAAAATTTGTCATTATATGCTAGAGAAGTCATATATAATTCAATTACTAAACCACATTTTGATTATTGCTTTCCAATTTTACTTCCACCTCCACGTAGTGGAGTGGGAGAATAGGTAACGCAAACAAAATGATTTTTTTTTGTTCCATTGGGCTTAGAATCTCATGAATCGTAGAGATTTTAAGTTTGTGCAAAAAACAATTTGTCTGTCAGTCTGTCTGTTACTTTTTTTGTGCGCATGATTACCTCTGGAATGGTGTATGATATTGACTTGAAATTAGGTACACCGTACACCTATGTATTATAATGAGATCTATAACTATATTATTTTTGATCTTATTCTGTTGATGGGTTTGGGGGTAAATGAGGGTAAATAAGGTGAAATAGGTAAAGCAAACAAGTAGGAGTCTACAAAATTGGGATTTAAGGTATGTATGAGAAGCCAAGGTCTTACAATTTTTTTGGTATCACTATCACCCCCCCCCCCCCCCCTATATTATTATTAAAGGGGGTAATAAATAAAATGGTGATTAAGTGTGTATACAAAAACCAAAGGCTTCAATTTTTTTTTTTTTTGGCATCAGCCACCCACTCTACCACCCCTCATTGCCACCCTCATCCCAATATTAAAGGAGTAAGAATAAAATTGTGATTTAGCATGTATTCAAGAACGAAGGGCCTCAAAATTTTTTTTGGCATTAGCACCCCCATTGTCACCCCCACTCCATTATTAAACGGGGTAAAAGATAAAATTGTGATTTAGTGTGTATACAAGAACAAAAGAAATCAACAATTATTTCCACATAGTGAAGTGGAAATATATCAACATTTTTTCCGTACTAAGAAACTTGGATAGGAAATCTGGATGTGGAAGTAGTTATTCCTTAGGCAGCGGTTTTAGTTTTTATCTGGTGATTAGTAATTTTGTCTTCATTGTGACTTTCTTTTGTTAAAATTGTATTGTTAGCTTTGCCACATAAAACGATTACTCATTACTTCAAATCATAATATCTCCGGATGCGTTTATTGTAAAGAGGTCGGCAGATTCTCATCTTCTTAATAAGGGGCAGAGAGAAAAAAAAACATTCTACACATTTTACAATATTTTTGGCAGTTTTCAAGCTACAGCGTGAGAAGCGTTTGTTTCTACAAAATTAGGTGCGCTTTTTTGACGTCCAAATACATTCGAAAATGCAAAAAATAGCGGTTCGGAAACATTTTCTGTTTTTCTATTTTTTTATTTAAATCCTGAGGTAGCTGCCCTTTGGCCGAGTGAAAATTCCCTCCCTGCACGTGCGTCGCTGGTCCCAGCTCCCGCGTAAGCTTTCCGTCTATTGTCGACCGGACATGAAACCCCTTCTTTATTCACTTGGTCACATCTACATGAATTTGCATGTGGTGATCACTGGTCATTTATAAGCGAAGTTGGTTTGTGTCACTGAAAGATTACCCTGTCAGTCAAATGCCTGGCTATATTTCATGCCATTCTTTTGCAATGAAAATGACGCTATAAATGACTAGCAATCATCCTTATATGTGGCAAAATACGCCGTCATTAATATCTATTAAATGACCCATAATGGTCAATGAGTCCAATTTGTCAAGCTTGAAGAATCCAGTAGTCCGTAATTTATTGCCAAAATTGTTTTCTAAGTTTAAAATTTTTCGTATACTAAAATTTAATCAAATCTGTATACACTGAAAAAAGTGCACGTGAAATTGCAGCTTCATTATATTAGCAAACTCAATATTAAAAAAGAAGTAAGGAAAGCAAAAATGGTAACTTATAGAGACTATAAGTCTTTTAATTATGAAAACTTTCTCAATGATCTAAATTCTATCAAAGGGATAATATTTTCGATATAGTTTTCGTCAATGATATGTTACAGTTCTGGAATCACAATATAAATGAATTATTCGATCTTCATGCACCATATAAAACTGTTAGAGTTACGAAACCTCCTGCTCCATGGCTAACTGAAAACTTGAAATTAATGATGAGAATCAGAGACAAGGCCAATCTTAAATATAAAAAATGTAAAACTAATCAACTTTGGAGTGAATACAAATATATCAGGAATTTAGTGAATCGTTCTGTAAAACTTGAAAAAAAAAGAATATTTTAACCATACATTAAAAACTAACCCTCGCTACTCTTGGCAGTCTTCACGCCGGTATAATACAAAAGTACTATAATAAATAAACTTTCATTTATAAAAATATATATTTAAAGTTGAATGTTATTTTATAAGATATAATTTAATTTTGGGTACATGTACATTTTCTTGATGTTCTATATTTTTTTATTATTCTTCTTTTTTTATTCTGGTTTTCATCTCCATAGTTTCGGAAAACCTTATTTGAGGCAAATGAGTTGCTACAGTACACCCCCTCCGTTAACAAAAGGAACAATTAATCAAGCAAAGTGTCGATGGAAAAACGTACCTTTTTAACATGAGATGGCGGAATATTACATCTGTCAACCAACAAAAAAGCAGGTTTGACTCTGTCAACATTGACAGTCACAACTTTATTATTTTTAACAAAAGTAATTAACTTGTCTGTACGGGACAAAACTTTAAAAGGACCTTCGTACAGTGGAGTAAAGGTTCGTTTATAACCTTCTTTACGAACAAAAATAAAATCACATTTGGAAATCTCTTGGTTAACAAATGTTTTATAATTAACATGAGGAACTGGAGAAAAAAATTTTAAATTGTGAAAGTAACTTCGTAACTTGTCAATAAATATAGGCATGTTTGGAGTGTCATATGATTTAACGAAAAAATCGCCAGGTGACCGTAGAGTTTGACCGTAAATTAGTTATGCAGACGAACATTGCAAATCCTCTTTGGGAATTGTCCTGAAAGCTAATAAAACAATTTGTAGTTCGTCCACCCAATGTGACGTATTAGCTCTTGCTGTTAACGCAGCTTTAAGAGAGCGGTGAAAACGTTCCACCATTCCGTTACTTTGCGGGTGAAAAGTAGTGGTACGAATTCTATGAAAACCCAAAAATTTAAAGAATTCGCAAAATAATTTTGATTCAAATTGAACTCCCTGGTCCGTTGACATCGTCAAGGGAACACCAAAACGACACACAACATTCTAAAATAGCGAGCGTGCAACAGTCTCTGCAGTAATATCTTTAAGAGGGTAAGCCTCTGGCCATCTAGTAAATCGTTCGATCACCGTTAAAATGTAAGAGTAACCTTTGGATGGAGGTAATGGTTCTACCAAATCTATATGAATATGATCTGCACGTGGGTATTTCAAATTTTCCAAGGGGGCTTCTTGTGTGACGTGAAACTTTGACAATTTGACAGCTAACGCAAGTCTTAGCCCATAAATTGCAATCAGTGCTCATTTTGGGCCAGAAATAATTATGCGTTACTAAAGTTCTAGTAGCTTTAATTCCAGGATGAGATAGACCATGAAATATATCAAATATCATTCTTCTATAAACAATCGGTACATATGGGTGTAGTTTCGGAAGAGAAACATCGCACCAAATAAATTCTGTCGAATCTGGGATTTTAATTTTCTCCAAAATAAAAGTATGGGGGCGAGCGTAGAGGCGACTACAATGTGAATATCAGTCGATATTCCGTTGAAGCAACGTCGAGCGCGGTTAGTACTTGGATGGGCGACCCACCTATCTTGGGAAATACAGCGTTCTCGCCCCACCTTCTAGAGGCTTGTATATCAGTGTATACTCGGAAGTTACGTAATTTCAGACGAGGATTACGTAGTGGATATACCATCCTTCGGAGAGGATGTAAAGCAGGCGGTCCCTTGTCTATTAAATGTTAGGCAAGTAAATGATCCCTACTCTTCTTAAGGAAAGAGGTTCGGCAAAATTTCCAGGTTGGGGGTAGCTCGTCTCCTGGCGTCGGTGATAGGCCTTGGTAGCGGAAATAGGCCGACGTTAAATAGTTAAAAACAAAAAAAAAATAAAAGTATGTTTAGAATTTGAAGACTGATTGGTCAATAAGTGTGTAAGGTCAGAGTCTTTTTCTTGTGGGTCACCAATTTATAGTACCAAAGTACTATAATAAATAAACTTTCATTTATAAAAATATATATTTAAAGTTGAATGTTATTTTATAAGATATAATTCAATTTTGGGTACATGTACATTTTCTTGATGTTCTATATTTTTTGTTATTCTTCTTTTTTTATTCTGGTTTTCCATCTCCATAGTTTCGGAAAACCTTATTTGAGGCAAATGAGTTGCTACAGCCGGTTAAATATTAGCAACTCCAATCGTCAAGTAACCTCTGATTTGACAAATGTTGATGCGGTAAACGATTTTTTTATTAATCAAGCAACTCAACTAACGGCAAATCTGAACACCAATTCTGATAATCTCAAGAAATATGAAATTAGCAAACATCCGAATATTGACGAAGAGTTTGTATTCGGTGAAGTTCCTACGGGGGAAATGGATGGTATTGTTCGCCATTAAATAAATATTTAATTAATGGTACCTATTTTTCTAGAAGTTTGGAAAAAAGCCAATGTTTTGCCTATTCCTAAAAACGGTAGCCCTACTGAACTTTCTCAGGTCAGACCTATTAGCATTCTGGCTACCTTGTCTAAGGTGCTTGAAAGGATAATTGCCGACCAGCTAAACAAATATTTAATAAATAATAATTTACTACCATCTATCCAATCAAGTTTTAGAGCTAATCATAACAACCACTGCATTAGCCTACATTGCAGACGACATTTTTAGAGCTAATTATAGAAAATGTAATACTTGCTTAATCTTGTTAGACTTCAGTAAAGCATTCGACACCTTGAATCATCAGACTCTATGTAAAAAACTTAAATTTTTTAGCATAAGTGGCAGTGCTTTACTATTCTTTCAAAACTACTTAAGTCGATACCAGCGTATTGTAAACAAGCTATTACATTTATACGTACTCTTCGCCTGTTCACTGAACTTTTTATGTAATTGTTACACATTTTATAGGATACTCTTCGCAGTTTTTTGTAAATAATATTAGTTTTAGACATTTTTAATTTTGTAGTACGAACTTAGTTGGTAAAATACTCAGTGTAAAATAAAGTAAAAATAAAAAAAACTATACCACACCCCATTTGGCTTTCGAAGCCGGGACCTTTGAATTCCGAGTCAACAGCGTAAGAACTACACCACCACCTTACACGTAAAAAATATACATTTTTACATTATAAGACACGAGCTAAAATCGTATTTTCATAGTTGTATATTACATTATGAAATGTATATTTGTAAAATATATAAATATTTAGATATTAAAATGAAATATCATTTCACCAGATTTCTATTTAATTATAAAAACATAAAAATCAAATTTTTTTTTTCAAATTTAAATCATTAATAACATTTTTATTTACCGATCGATTTTGTTCAACAATAGGTTCCTCTAGCTAACACTAATTTACTGTCCAAATTTCAGTACAATTGGATTTTTCTTTCTTGAGTTATCGTGCTTACAAGAAACGTGACGGACGAACAGACAGACAGACGGACGGACAGACGGACATTTTGAAAGTTGTTCAGAATTCGTTCACTAACACAATGATATGAAAAATGTTTGTCTGCGAACGATATTTACGGTTTTAGAAATGTGCCGATCAAATACAATATACTCTTCGTTTTCGTATCTCCGAAGAGTATAATAAACAAGGAAGGGGTTCAATATGAAGAAAAAAATTTTTTTTTCAAAAACCTCTCCTATCCTGGCTTCAATTGCTTCGCTGCATGTATATGAAAATTTGCAAAAATAAAAAAGTTTGTCGCTTAGTCAAAATATGAGTACATTCTTAGCGAAGTAATAAGTTCATTGTTATTTAAAGAAAATAATAAACAATAATTGTTAGGAACAAAAAGACCGTCGGAAGCGCTTGTTTGTGTACTTGAATTTAAAAAAAAATGAGATCGATAGCTCCATTAGATTTGAAGATATGGCAGTGTAAATGTTAACAAACACGATTTTTATAATCAATTTCTCAAGTTTTTTTGAAATAAAAAAATATCTGTACCACAAAAAAATATCGTAAATAGCCATTTCTTATGTAGAATTGTTCACTTTATAAAAACTATAAGGTCTGGTCTGATTTTTTTTCTCGAGAACGGAGACTTTTATGGTCTATTTCGCTCCACTATCAAGCTATTTTTAAAATGTACGCTAGCGCTGTGGCGTCTCCTGTTACATGACGTCACGCGTTGTTTGCGCGTCTAACAGATTTATTCATACTTTAATGTTGAATACCGTTTATAAAAGAAAAAATAAGAAAAAATCCTTTACACACTGTGTTTTGTATTAAGTAAAGATTCTAAAAACAATTAAATTATATTTTTTGCAAGGGGCCTATTGAAATAAAATGGGTAGTCACTAGTAGTCAGGTATTTTTGGAGTAGTAGATACCTAATCCGATGTCAAAAGTTAAAAATTCAAAATTAATAATCCAGTACGACTGCGGTAATTTCAAAAATTTAGCAGATTTACATGAAATTTGGTACATTGAGATTTCAAGATTCTCTGATAATGAATCTGATGTTAAAGCTTGAAAATTCAAAAGGATGGGTCTTTTCTTGTACTACACAGATGTTATAGAAGACCACTAAAAATCGTTACAATATTTTTTTGAAAAAAAAAAAAAAAATTAGCCGCCTGGCCCGTTTCCGTTTCCAAAGGAAACTCTCCCGGAATTTTGAAAACTTTCAAATATTCAAATATTCTATTGGAAATTTAAATTTTATCAAAATTTCGTCCCGGAAACTTTCAAATGGAAAGTTTTCTTTACCAACTCTGCTAATAACAAAATCAAACTTATTATTAATGATTCAATTTTTGCCTATATTTTTTCAAATCAAACACTTATCACTTGAACTTATATTTGAATTAGTGAAAAGCAGGACAAATGATCCAATATTTTTTTGTTTCAAATTAGTAAAAAGTCAACGTAACCGCTCCAGGCCGTGACCATTATCATATACAGTGTTAATCAGATTAAAAACATTAAAACCCTTTCCCCTACGAGCCGGACTTAGCGATTAACTTGAAATGATGCAACATATTAGAAAATACGTCTCGGACAAACGTCCATTTTCCAAATTAACCTCAACTTAATTCGAGAGAACATATATGTGATGGGCAAGCCCGATCATAAAGTTGATTTGGAATCAGCCCTTAATTTTTTACCCTCAGGACTTTTAGGCTCTCTGATAATGGGAGTGAACTTTGGCCAAGGTAATAACTGTGACTGCGTTCACAATTAAAACAAATTGGAAAGTACAATCAAGGCGACCGCGACCGGTGGGTCACCGTGTCGAGAGAAAGACGGCAAACCGAGCGTATATTTACAGCAATTGCTACCGAACTTCGATATTAAATTTGCTCTATTTTCTACAAATGAAAACTATTAACAACAAGAACACTTCCTATAATGTAAAATAATTTTGCCAAAAATAGAAAAAACTAAAGTACCATAAATGTTCGAATTGTCTTCCTTCCACTGGTATCTATGCATTTTTGACACCTTCTTACAGCATTTGTTGCATTTCCAATCATGACAGAAGTTATTGTCCGAAACGCAGCTAATGTTTTGTTTTCCAATTCTTCTATTTACTAGAACGTTCTCTATATATAATATTTTTTAAATAACCCCAAAGTCAGCTATATCGGGAGATCTAGCTGGCCACAAAATAGGACCATTATTTCTTAAAAACTTAACAATATTTAAACTACTTTGTTGTTTATTAATGTCCAGTTAGCTAAAATAATTGTTAGTTATCAATCTAGTTAACATAGCTAACTAGACATTGATAAACTAGTCCCGAGTGATATACAGGGTGATTCTTTTAATAATAATAATAATAATAATAATTTTATTAATCAAACAGTAACACCGTAGTGTTTTGACAAGTCAAATAAAAATAGTACAAAAAATATAAATAAAAAACACGTAAGACTAAAATATATCATATGACATTAGGATAGAGTCCTAATATAGTCAAAGAGAGCACATAACATATAAATAATTAACATATATATACATACATAAAACACAAGTATATAACAAACATTAGGATATGATGTGACTCTAGTCAACACCATAACAAACAACATAAATATCATATAATAACACAAATTTACATATAATTAAAATCTGTTAGATTATAGTAAGCATTGGCTAAAAGATGCAGTTTTAATTTTATTTTAAACTGTCTAATGGGCAATTCCTTAACAGTATTTGGAAGTGAATTAAATAATTCAATTCCAAAATTAATTCTTTTTGTGTGTCAGTCTCTGGCGCGGTGTTTGTATTTTATCCCGATTACGGGTATTGTAACTGTGAGTTTCACCATTTTTTTCGTATTCGCTCAAATGTGCCTTTATATGAATTAAGTGACAGTAGATTACTTCTGATGGTAAAGTCATTATATTAAATTTAATAAACCATGGTTTACAACTTTCAAGTTTATTCACGCCCGCTAAAGCTCTTATGGCTCTTTTTTGTAAAATAAAAACATCTGAAATCTGGTTGGATGTACCCCAGTTGATTAAACCATATATCATAGTACTGTGGAATAGCGCATGATAAGCCATGAGTGCAGCATCCAGATTTGACCTGTTTTTAATCTGTCTAATTGCGTATATTTTTTTAGATGATTTCGTAGTTAAGTTGTTGATGTGGGAATGCCAAGACAACTTATTATCCAAGGTCAAACCTAAAAATTTTACGGTCTCAGATGTATTATTCTTCGTAGAGAAAAGTAATGAGTTTGTTTTATTTGTATTTAAGCATAACTTGTTTGCATTAAACCAGTCAGAGGCTCTAATTTTAAGGCGGCCATTAGAATATCTCCCACTTGCAGATGAGATAGAGATTTGAGATTTGGTACCCTACCATAGTCGACCATTGCGGGTCCGAAAATAATAATTTCAAGGTGGTGGCACTTCCGGAAATACCGGAAGTCGATACCAATTTGCTTATTTTAAATGGAACACCTCATATATTTTCGACTTTTCGAAATGATCATAAAATTCTGAGTCAAAACATGTAGCATACCCTATACCTAAACCCAGCAGTTTCGGAGATATTTGACATTTTATAAAAAATTTGACAGGTGCAACGGTTTGCAAGAACCGTTATAACTTTCTTCGTGTAAGAGATCCTTATTTGCCCTTGGGTACTTAGAAAGAACATAAGATGAGCTACTCTTTACAAAAAAAAAAAATAGATTCCAAAATAATATACCAAGTGTTTTATTTTTCACGTTACATTTTGTCAAATTTAAACCTCAAAAACTTTTTTATTTCAAATGGAACACCCTGTATTTTTTACATCAAATTATGTTAAATTAAATTCCCTTTTTTCTAGTATAAGCATTGTAGGGGTTAAAGTTACAACTTTTAGAAATATTGGCGATTTTCTTAAATGTCAAAATTTTTAATAAAAATTGCTATCAACTTACCCATGATTAGAAACAATCATTAATGTCAGTCATTATTTTATGTTAAAAAACACCAACACGTTTAAATTACACCCACGAAGATTTTTAGGTTTATTTATTATTTATGGAGAATGTGATAAAGTAATACCAAGAATATGTAACACATTTGCTACTCGATACCCATAAAAACAGAAACCGTCCACTATCCACTGTAAACCGCATATTGGATAATTTTAGAATGTCAAATGGCACGTGCTAAATTTTTTTATGGCAATGGATGTAGAATCAAATTTGAGGTGGACTTATATCAGCATGTCCTATATCTAACACATGTACTTTGAATTATTCGCAAGTTTTTGTTGAAAATTATAATTTATCCAAAAAAACGTAGAAGCCTATGAAACAATTTAAACAATAAAGTGGGTATCGATTAGCAAATGTGTTACATGTTCTTGGTATTATTACTTTATCACATTCTCCATAAATAATAAACAAATCTAAAAGCCTGCGTGGGTGCAATTTAAACGTGCTGGCATTTTTTAACAAAAGATAATGACTGACATTAATGATTGTTTCTAATCATGGGTAAGTTGATGGCAATTTTTACTAAAAATTCTTGGACATTTAAGAAAATCGCCAATATTTCGAAAAGTTGTAACTTTAACCCTTACAATGGTTATACTAGAAAAAAGGGAATTTAATTTAACATAATTTGATGTAAAAAAATACAGGGTGTTCCATTTGAAATAAAAAAGTTTTTGAGGTTTGAATTTGACAAAATGTAACAAGAAAAATAAAACACTTGGCATACTATTTTGGAATCTATTTTTTTTTGTAAAGAGTAGCTCATCTTGTGTCTTCTACGTACCAAAGAGCAAATAAGGATCTCCTACACGAAGAAAGTTATAACGGTTCTTGCAAACCGTTGCACCTGTCAAATTTTTTATAAAATGTCATATATCTCCAAAACTGCTCGGTTTAGGTATACGGTGTGGTACATGTTTTGACTCAGAATTTTATGATCATTTCGAAAAGTCGAAAATATATAGGGTGTTCCATTTAAAATAAGCAAATTGGTATTGACTTCCGGTATTTCCGGAAGTGCCGCCACCTTGAAATTATTATTTTCGGACCCGCAATGGTCGACTATGGTAGGGTACCAAATCTCAAATCTCTATCTCATCTGCAAGTGGGAAATATTCTAATGGCCGCCTTAAAAAAATCACCTTGTATAGATACCTATCCAATTCTCCTCAAATTGAGCATTTAAATAATTTCGTGTTTCATTTGACGTATGACCTGGAGCGCTATCGTGTTGGTAAATTAATTTTGATATTGTCTACAAAGGGCTCTATTTCTTGTCGTAGAATATTAATAAAATTTTCGGTATTCAAATTACTGTGAAAAAAATGAAGACCTATTATTTGGTATCTAAAAAAACCACACTATACACCAAATCCAAATCGTCCTTGACGATTAACTGTAGCGGTTAAGTCCGGATTTTCGTGGTGGTTATTTTGCCGACTAAAAATTCCGGCACTGCCTATATGGGCCTCGTCTCTCCATATAATTGTTTCTTCAAATACTGGCACTTTATTGCACTGACGCAAAAACCACTAGCAAAAATCGAGACGCCTTTGAAAGTTGTTTGGGTAAAGATGGTGACTAATCATAATTTTGTAGGGTTCGAATTTATTTTTTTTAAGCAACACAACGCAGTTGTTTTTGGGATTCCTAAATTTTTCTGAATTTCGCGAGACGATATATTAGGATTTTCTCTTACAGTTTCTAAAACAATATTTTCTACAGCAGAGGTTCTACAAATGATCCAAACTCTTTTAAATTTTGTTGTAGCCTTCTGAGTATTTTTATGTCTGGCTATCTCTTTTCTGGATATCTAAAAATATTGTTTAGGCGGCACTTTTGGCACGAAGTTTTGCTGTCTATAACTTACCTATTAAAATAAAGCTCCTAAGCTAAATATGAATCTTCTCCGCTTTCTATAAAACATTTAATCAGATCATTTTTTCACCATTACTAAATTGAACCATTTTTAACAGTGCTTACTCACAATTAACTCACAAATTAGTTTTTGACATTTACGATTATTTCGATTTTTCTTTTTTTTTACCTTGGCCTTCTCAATAAATATTAGAAATGCGATAAATATGCATAAATGTCAATGGAAGACAATTCGAACATTTATTGTAGTTTAGTTTTTCCTATTGTTGGCAAAATTATTTTATATTATAAGAAGTGCTGTTGTTGTTAATAGTTTTCCATGGCCTCCTCACAAATATATTAAATTTTTCGAAAATTAACCACTTTTTCTAGAGATAAATATGACATATGATATATCGTTGGATAGCTAATTTAAGTTGTTATCTGTACACTCCATTGTAATCAAACATTTATTACATTTCAAAGCCAAAAACTACTAAAAAGCACAAAGAAAATAGGTACAAAACTTCACTCATCGTATGCATGTTAATAAATAAAACATTTCCATCCACTTTCGACTGATTAAATCCCTCTAAAAATTGTACAACTTTTTTCATTCTCTTTAGAACTCATCAGGAGAGATAGATATTCAATTCGAAACGAAATATTGAAAAAAAAAAAGAAAATATTTTCATGATGAAACTGACAATATTTTGTTTCGAATTGAATACATATCTCTCCTGATGAGTTCTAGAGAGAATGAAAAAGTTGAACAAGTTTTAGAGGGATTTAATCAGTCGAAAGTGGATGGAAATATTTTATTTATAGACATGCATGTGCTAAATGAAGTGTTTTACTTATTTTCTCTGTGCTTTTTGGTAGTTTTTGGCTTTGAAATGTAACAAATGTTTAATTATAAAGGAATATCCTCTAGTTAGGGCAAGAGATACTAGAAAGAATGCCTTGTAAGAGAGGCTTCTTATAATATATTGGCATGGTCAGACTTAGATCGTCAGTATAGAGAAAGAATTGTTATTTTTTCTTGTTTTTCATACTGAATGTTAGATATAGTAAATGGATGAAAGTTGACAAGTCGGTTCGTATTTTTTTGCCTTAAAATGTAATTCAGTACTTCATCAGTATTAGCTAGAAGAGTAGTTGTTTTGATTGGTTCTCCAATAATGAATGTTTTAAAGTATTTACCGAACTAGTATATTAGCGTGCCCAGATTAGGGATGTAAAATTTCACGAAATATATTTTTTTGAAATATTTCAATGAAATATTTCATGAAATATTTCACACTATGTAAAATATTCCAAATATGGCTTTCTCTCGTCAAATTCGCTGTTTACTGTTTATTGCTTTGTTTTCTATGACACTATCTCAAAACATAAGTATGTTAAAGAACGCCAATAATCCAGGATCCAGGTAATATTTTATGTTGGATTTTATATTGTATTTATTGAAATTTAAAAACAGTAGGTATTAATTGTAATTTAAAATTATAAGATAAAATTAAAAATAAATCTTAATTCTAGTTAAACTAGTGTAAGTTTAGGGGAGGCCATCTTCTAATCTGAGCTGCCGCTGTCGCTGTCGATGTCACTGGAATCCTCATTTTCATCATCCCCGTTATTCTCATATTTCTCATCACTTGATTCGCTTGGTTGTTCTGTAAATAAAACTGTAATTGGATTTTTACGTTTGATTCGTTTTGTTAAAAAGTACCTAATATTTCATCAGTATTTGGTTGAATGGTGTTTTTTTCTCTAATGCGTTGTGAGAGGTAGTACACTCGTCTTCTAATTCTTCTAAATCATCAACTTCAAATATTTGAACAACGTCTCTTTCTTCTCCTTCACCACTTGTAGTTGTAGACGAATTTTTTTCTGTGAAAGCAGAGTTTGTTTTTTTTTTTTCGTTTTATCAGAACTAAACTACACTTTATATATGCCAATTTGTTGGCCCTCTTAGTTTTTAGTCTATTTCTGCTCTTGGTATGAACGTTTGAATGGATACCAAACGATCTTTCTACAGCCTCTGAAGTAGGTGGTAGATCAAGTTCTCTAACTGCCACTTTAAATAACTCGGTATCGGGATAGTACGATTTCCACCAAACAAATGGCTGTAAAACATTTGCAGTATCCCAGATTTCTTCGCCCCAAAGTAATCCGATTTCGTTCTGTAGTTCGAAAGCTTGGTCATAAACTGAGTTTTTAAACCGTCGACTCGCCAGTCACCACGCCACTGGAATGAGGACTGGAGTTCTTTTATGAATTTATGACCAGGATCGCCACTGTTTAAATAATATCCCAAATTGGAAATATCAACGACTAATTTAATTATTATGAATATTTTAAATAAGTAACTATTTTTTTTTATCTATTTATTTAACATCGGCCTATTTCCGCTACCAGGGCCTATCACCGACGCCAGGAGACGAGCTACCCCTTAGCTGGAAATTTTGCCGAACCTCTTCTCGTAAGAAGAGTAGGGATCTTTTACTTGCCTAACATTTAATAGACAATGGACCGCCTGCCTTACATCCCCTCTGAAGGATGGTATATCCACTACGTAATCCTCGTCTTGAAATTACATAGCTTCTGCGTATACACTGATATACAAGCCACTAGATGGTGGGACGAGATCGCTGTGTTTCCAAGATGGGTCACCCATCCAAGTACTAACCGCGCTGTACGTTGCTTCACTGGAGTATCGAGGATAAATACACAGGGAAGACGCATCTACGCTCGCCCCTAATAAGTAACTATCTTCTTCTTAAATGATCAAAATATTCACGGCGAGGTGCGACAAACATGCACACAGCACATTCACTATTGGCACTATTGCACAATGAAATAAAGATTGAACTGCTGAATCGGGGCGGGGTTAAACATAAAACACCATTTAAAACACTATTTTATGTATTGAAAAATATATTTTTCAAAGTGAAATATTTCAAGGCAATATTACTGAAATATTTCGAGATTTAAATATATTTCCATATTCAATATTTCGAAATATAATCGAAAAAGTGAAATATTTCAGTAATATTTCGAAATTTAAATAAACAAAATGAAATATTTCCATTTACATCCCTAGCCCAGATTAGGGCAACAATATACAGAAAGTAGGAATTTCATAATAAATAAAAAAGTGTATAAGTTGTGATATGCTAGCATGGTGAGATTTAGATCAATGGTATATGAAAGGAACGAATGGTTTCTTTGAAAGTTATCTACTGAATACCCAAAAATAATATTTTTTAACGTAATCTTTGACCTGTCCACAGCGTGTTCAAGTATACTGTAATATTCGCCTATATACAGTGTGTCCCACTTTTCATGGAGCCACCATCATATCTCGCTCATCTGATATCCGAATCTTTTGAAATTTTGGTGGTGAATACTGAATATATACCTATATAGTGAGTCTTTAGACGTAACCACATTTGATTTTAGTCAGAGACGTCCGATTCTGGGATGGAAAAAGGAGGTCGATTTAAAAAAAGTATTAGCGATTTTTTTTAGAAAAAGACTAGTAAATAATTCTTAATCAGCAACTTTAGCCTTTTCTTTTGAAAAGCGACCCTCCTTTTCCATCCTAGAATAGGACGTCACTGACTAAAATCAAATGTGGTTGTGTCTAAAGACGGTATATATTCACCACCAATGTTTCAAAATATTCGGATATCAGATGAGCGAGATATGAGAGAAAAATTCATTTTTCTTTAAATAATAACTAGTGTGTTTGAAATTTTTGAATTGATTTATTGACCAAACACAAATGCGAATTTTTATTTTAAAAAGAATGTTGCCCATATGCCTGTCATCTTGTTAGTAACATTCCTGCAAAATGACTCTTAATTTTTGGAAAACATGCTAACACATCTGAATGGGAATATTGTTGATTTCATTTCGAATACGCTCTTTTAACTCCTCCATATTGGGTGGAGGGTCGATGTACACGCGTTCTTTTAGGTATCCCCAGAAAAAAAAAGTCCATTGGTGTAAATTCTGGTGACCTAGGGGCCAGGGAATGTCACCACATTTGGAGATTATTTCTTTTTGTTCTATTGTTATCCTTTTTCTCAATACCGAAATTTAATATTGTTTTGGAAGTTATCTCCTATTTTTGTTTTACATCAGGAACTGTACATACTCTTTCTTCAAACATCAAAATTTTACATTTTTAACGTTTTTGGCGGATTATATTTCACTTTAATTTGCTTGCTTTTTAGTTTTAATTATCAATATTAGAATGGGCAACAACCCAAACAGAACTCTACTGTGCTGTAAATGAAATTATGTCCCCTGTTTTGGATTAATCGAATATTAATAAGACCGTGTCACAAAAGAGACAAACTGTACGATCTCAATCTCAGTTCCTTCGAAAAGTTTATTGACAATTAGTGCAAAGAAATGAATAGATTTCAGAGACTCAATTCTTCTTTAATTCGATGTTTATTAGGTTGGGTTGCTTCTTTGATTAAAAGGGGCAGAATTTTATTTTCTCTTCGAACAAGTAGGAAACAAATTGAAATGATTAAATTGTTAGCGAAATTGATTTTTTAATTCTACGTAAGAAAATTACAGAGGTTTAAAGATTATATAATCTCCATCACATTAGAGATTTTTTGTTTATGCAAATATAGATATACAGGATGTTAATTTTATCAGTACCACTAAATATCAGTGGTACAAAATAATGTATTATGTAACTAGGGTGCAGTGGCGGATCCACAGTTTTGGGGGCCTCGGGAATATCTCGAGGAGACATCTCTCCACATACATATTGGAACTTTTTTATCAGGCTAGGGATAGGGCAACAAGTAAATAAATATAAAAAACATGTTTTCTCAAAAAAGATAGAAGAAACATCTAAGGAAATAAACACGAATAAAAAGTATCTCACATAAAAATATTATACCGAATGTTAACAGAATCATTAGACACACCTTGTTTCTAGAGTTTTCAAAGTTTAAGACTCAAACTTGACAGAAATATACACCAGAAATGGCCATTTGGGGGCGAGCGTAGATGCGTCTTCACTGTGTAAGTATCTCGATACTCCAAGTGAAGCAACGTGCAGCGCGGTTAGTACTTAGATGGATGACCCGTCTAGGGAAACACTGCGATCTCGTCCCACTTTCTAGCGGCTTGTATATCAGTGTATACGCGGAAGCTATGTAATTTCAAACGAGGATTACGTAGTGAATATACCATCCTTCGGAGAGGATGTAAAGTAGGCGGTCCCTTGTCTATTAAATGTTAGGCAAGTAAAAAATCCCTACTCTTCTTAAGGGAAGAGGTTCGGCAAAATTTCCAGGTTGGGAGTAGCTCGTCTCCTGGCGTCGGTGATAAAATTTTTTTAAAAGAAATGTCCATTTTTTAAACTATTTGATACATATTTCACTTCCGGTTTCCCTGGAAAAATGGAATAGCCTGTATATTTTTACATTTTTTGATTCTGGAAGCGATTTTAAGTACGATTGCAGTTTAAAAAAAAAAATGATTTTTTACTGGGCATTTTCAAATGGCAACATCTTTTAGGCAGCCAGTAGTTAAATACTAATTTTCACGAAAAATCCACTCACGTATGTACATGTCGAGGTATAGGTATATAAGTACCTATTATATGTCATGTCATTTTATATATTTTATTTTTAGATTTTTAATTTTAATGATTTAGTCTCTAAGCCTGCATTGTAAGTAATGATAGGTATTTAAATTTTATATTTTATTATCTGTTTCCTGGATAAATAAAGATTACTTTACTTCAAATCGAAAATCGGTTTGATATTAATATAAATACACAAGTTCTTTTGTGGATAATAATTAAAATATCCAGGAAAATACGCTTATCAAGTAAGTATGCCGTGGAAATTGAATAAAACTAGATTCAAAACATTCATTTTGTCAACAAAACAACGCTGCAAATGAAAGAGTGCGTTGTGGAAACAAAAAGAAGTTTGACAGATAATAATACGTGTGTATTGTTAGCTTAATAAGTTTGCTCTTTATCTTTAAATTTTTTGTTGTTTGTTAATTACAGAGGTCGATAAAAAAAAAATTGCGCCAAGGACAAAACCGATCATGCCTTAAGTATTTTTGTGTGCCGAATCCGAATTTTCAGTTAAAAAAATTTTCTACCGTATAGATTTCGAGTAAATCCCGGTTTTTATTGTCAAAGAAACGTATTTTGACGGTAAAAACCGGGATTTCTTCGAAATCTACGCGGTAAAAAATTTTTTAAATTGAAAATTCGGATTCAGTTCACAAAATACATGAGGAATGATAGGTTTAGTCCTTGGAACAAAAATTTTTTTTTGTAGACCAGTGCGCAAAGTGCACCTGGGCGCAGATCTACAAAAAATAATCTGTTCCAAGGACTAAACCTATCATTCCGTATGTATTTTTGTGTGCTGTATCCGGATTTTCAATTTAACAAATTTTTTACCTCGTAAATTTCGAGTAAAACCCGGTTTTTATCGTCAAAATACGGTTTTTTGATAATTTTTGACGTTTACTCGAAATCTACGCGGTAGAAAATTTGATTGAAAATTCGGATTCAGCACACAAAAATACTTGAAGACCTAAATGGATAAAGGTGTTATGTCACACTTAAAGTTTTGAGTAAATTAAATAAAACCGTTTTGAGTTGGAACTTATTTATTTTGTCTTCGATAAATAAATAATACCTCATGAAATAGATAATTTTGGGTTATGTTCTTTTGTTTACACTAATATTAAAGAACAATATCAAGCTGTTATGAAACTAAATTTTTCTGTCCAAAACTGTGTACATCCACTAAAATTACTAGTTGTATGTATGACATGGCGCCTTTATAATTAAAAAGTTTCTATAAAATATTACAGATTTAGAATTCACTGTTTATTGGGTGTTAAATCTATATCAGGGGTGTTCAAAAATTGCATAAAGTAATTTTTTTTAAAAATGCAACATAACACCTTTATCCACTTAGGTCTTCACTTAAGGCACGATAGGTTTAGTCCTTGGAGCATTTTTTTTGTCGACATGTTATTAATTTTTGGAGAATGCCACAACAAAAATTCCAGAAACGCCGCAGATTTGTATGCCCAAAGGTATCCGAACAGACATCATCCATGTTTTCAATATTTTCTAATTGTGGAGAAACAAATCAGGACTGGAACTGATAACAATCCTGCCATTTTTATCGTTAATAAAGCGACAGAAATCAACGTGTTGGCTTTTGTAGAAGTGAATCCTACTGCTTCTACTAGAGAAACCCACGAGGTGCAAATTAGTCATGAATCAGGAAGAAGGATTCTCAAAAAATATAGTTACCGCTCATTTAAATATCAAGTACACCAGTATTTGTACGAAAATGATGGCAACCGAAGATTAGGTTATTGTGACTAGTTGCTTCAGAACAATCCCGAATGTTGTTTCTTTGATATTGTTTTCTGATGAGTCGAGATTCACCAACAATGGAATGTTCAATAAAAAAAACAATAGATATTGGGCGCAGGAAAATCAACATTTAATGAGGCAAGGTAATTTTCAGGAAAGATTTGGAGTGATTGCAACAAGAATTATTGGAGCTATTTTCTTTCGGGGACATTTGCCAGTGGAGAGATATTTAGAATTCCTACAAAACGATATTGAAGAAATGTTGATGGACTTACCACTTGCAGTTTCTGAACAAATGTGTTTCCAACAAGATGGGGCTCCACCTTATAATGCCGCTCGAGTTATGGCCCATTTAGTGAAACGGTATAATGGGCGAGTAATTGCAACACATGGACCTGTACGTTGGCCTGCCCGCTCACCAGATCTAAGTATTTTAGTTTTTTTGTGTGTTGGGTTATGTGAAAGAACGAGTTCTTTATACATCCCCTCAAATACTTCAAATTTTACAAAATCGTATCCGCGAAGTTTTTGCAAGTATACCTCCCGCTATGTTGCGAAGCACCATTAACCAAGCCAGCAAATATCAAGAAGAAGGGAGGGAATGTACTTTGAACATTTGCTACCATTGAATTAATATTTTAATGTTTTTTATTGTTAAAATAAATCATTTTGGACGACACACTTCTTTTATCTGCAGAGCGTTGTTTTGTTGACAAAATGAATGTTTTGAATCTAGTTTTATTCAATTTCCACGGCATACTTACTTGATAAGCGTATTTTCTCGATATTTTAATTATTATCCACCAAAGAACTTGTGCATTTAGGTTAATATCAAACCGATTTTCGATTTGAAAATATCAATGGATTTGTCGTGAAAATTAGTATTTAATTACTGGGTGTCTAAAAGATATTTCCATTTGAAAAGGTTGACAAAACTACAAATTAGTGATTTTGACTTGTAGCTACTAAACCAATTCTCACGTTTATCTTATTGTTTTGGTCCATTTGATTGATTTGAGTGCATTCCCTGTACTCTGGATGCAAAAATAGAAATAGCCCTAAAATCATCGAGTAGTCTCAAAAAATTTTTAAAACTACATCAGTCGTACTTAAAATCGTCTCCGGAATCAAAAAATGTAAAAATATACAGGGTGTTCCATTTAAAATTTCAAAGTTGGGCTCATTTCCGGGGAAACCGGAAGTGATGGAAAAGTGTTAAATTGTAAAAAAATTGCTTGCCGTTTTTCAGTATATAATACCCCTGCAAAATTTAAGACTTACATCTTGAAAACTCTGGAAACTATGGCTTGTCTAATGATTCCGTTGACACCCGGTATATGTGGCCAAATTTTCAAGCCGAATCAATGGTTAGAAAGAAAGTTATTTGATGGAAAATTTAAAAATACTGTGTTTCCCAAAAACATAGAAATGTGAAATTTTCTATTTTTTTCGATTCCGCAATTCCGAATCGTATTCCAACCTCCATAACCGAATTCGGCAGACCATTTTACACAAGAATGTGAGTTCAGTTTTGCATGGGCTACTTTTATTTTGCATATTTTAAGGGTCTCGCTCTCCGGCTATAGTTAGCTTGTAGTTCACCTTTGTTTGCAAGTAAATATAAATAAAAAATGTGTAAAACGATATATTAAATCGATATATTTAAAACGTTTTCATTCTTTATCAAATACATCAAATATATGTGCATCTCAACAATCGTATTTCCTGACAGAGAAAAAAACCCACTTTCTTAATAGATGTAAAAGCGTTACATTCCTGCTGCCAGCGCTGTATCATTTTGAAATATTTATGAGGTGCATTGCCGTGTAATCTGCACACATTTCATTTACTTCACGAAATATTCCAGTGAAATATGTTATTTATGGAAGTTGCCGTACGCGTTTTTATTTCTGCTAAGTGTGTCGAGCCATCGTGGTGTATTTCGGAAAATATTGCTTCAGTTAGAAGCCCTTATTGATGCTAAACTTTTTAGTGCTTATATATCAAGTCAGCGCTTTTCACATTGCCGTTTCTTTATGCTTGTAACATATTTCTTATATCGTCACACATATTTGATATATTCCGGCGACGCGTCGGTCAATATCTTACAACCTCGCATATTTTCTATGTCTGTCTATGAATATATATTATGTTGAAGTGAATAGTGGAAAACAGCATTGCTATTGTACTTTTTATTTTGATGTTCAGCCACTGTTCTGCAAAATATTTATTGCATGCTCCACTGGGTGTGAACTTTATTGTCACTCAGCGCGCCATCGCTGTTTAGCTGAAAAAAGTCATTTTTAATAGTTTAATTCTGCAAAGAATTCCAACACATCTCTAATTTTTATCAAAACATTCCGGAAACTCCCGAGAATTTCTTAGAAACGTTAACTGGAAAGCTTCCTTTACCCATCTCTGTTATCAGCAAATTTCAATTTGGAAATATTTGTTCCACCTATAGCTACTTGGCCAACCCTTCAATACACATCACATCACGTGTTTACTATAGAAGCCGGCTCGGTGGCGCAGTGCTTAGGACGTTAGGCTTGCGACCACGGAGTCCCGGGTTCGAATCCTGGCTAGGGTCTGGATGTGTAGTGGTGTTTTTCACGTGTTACCGAGATGGTAGCAGTGGGCTATACTGCGGTTGTGTGAGAGACAACACGGTCTAGTCGCTCTCCTCTCCTGAGTTCGAGTCTCAGCTGCGGCAAATGGCAATGTCGCAGGGAATGGGTGTTGTGATGTTGCCTATGTGTCTGTCCTGGTAGGAGTGGAAGATCAGCCTACGGCTGAACTCCGCCAGGACATTAATATAAATATGGCTAATAAAAAAAAAAATAAAAATTGGTGACATATCATAACCCTGTTTGACGCCTTTACCAACTTTACCTTTGTTGGACATGGAAAGAGATGGGCAGTAGTCGACTAAATTTTTATTCATGATTGAAATTGACCGACTAAATTAGTCATGACTAATTTAATCATTAATCATCAGTCATAAATCAGTCTTAGTCACTGAATAAGAAGCGGTATTAGTCGACTAAATTTTTGGTCATGACTAATGATTAATGACTAAATTCATGACTAATTGCCTCAGAGCAACAGAAAATGAAAAAAAAACTTATTGCAAATTAATTGAGATCTAGTAAGTAAAATTATAACTGAAATAGGTGTGTAAATTTTTCTTTAAATTCAGAATACGATTTTGGTGATTTTACTTTCACATAAGATTTTGATTAATTAGTGTTCGCTCAAGGAAGAGCCCTATTATTCTTGAACAAAATTAATCAATAAATAAAAAAGTTACAAAACATTTATTATTTCAAAAAAATTGTGAAATTCATTATTATCATTATTTGTTACCATTTACAAACAAATAATAGATAATAAATAAATATTAAACCATAAAAATAAAAATTACATGTATACAGATATGACAGACATTGGCGTCAATTTTCAAAGGGGGGTGAAGGTCCTTGGTGTGGTGTTTACGCTGCACATGTACCAGGAAATCAGAAGCTACAACAATTCACAGCCACTTTCACAGACAACGTCCAGTTTTATATTAATGACAAATTATTTTTAACAGGTTTTTATCTAAATTTTCGTGTATAACTATGAGCAAAAAATCCCTTAAATACTAATACATTCTTTTATTTTTCATTATTTAAAGCACAAGGATCATACACAAGGCCGCTGACAGCTTCACCGCGCCCCGGAGCTGGTTATTATTGAAGGCCCCTTCCCTCTTTCAAGGTTTTGTCGTTTTATTTTTCGCATTAAGTTTTAAATTTATTAAAAAACTACCGCAGTATTAGGATAGTTATGAATATGAACAGCCAAAAGGCTAAAATTCATTAAAATTGAAATATTTATATAATTTTGTTTTTTTTTAGAATCGCCAAATGTGCACAACTGAATGTCTAGCCTTATATGACGTAATATAGCCGGAGCCCCGGGCCCCCTGCGGGTGCCTGGGCCCCGGGGATTTAGCCCCCATTGCCTCCCCCTGTCGGCGGCCCTGATCATACATCAACTAGAATAAACATTATACTTTTCGCCGGTTGTTGAAATTTTTATATAATTGTTGCACATTCTATAGAAGTTTTCGTGTAAATAATGTTGGTTTTTGGACATTCTAATTTTGTGATACCAACTTTGCCGGCAAAAAATAATTCATATAAAAAAAAGTAAAAAAAAACAATCCAACCTCGCTGGGTCTCGAACACATGACCATTTGATTGTAATGCAAAACTTTTAGATATACCTATTATTATGAAATGTACCTTACTGAACTGTTTAAACAAAAAATAATGATAGGAAATAACATTGCACAAGACTTCTATTTAAGTAGAAACGATAAAAATTAAGGCATTTTTTGTTTTAATTTTAAATGAATAATAATATTTTTACTTACTGATCTATTTTGTTCAAAAACAATATGATTCTTCCTCTAGCACTGGGTAATACTAATTTACTGTCCAAATTTCAGTACAAGGACTTTTCTTCTTAAGTTATCGTGCATACAAAAGACGTGAATGAAATGCTATAGGCCTCCATCTTCTTCTATGTTCCTGTTCCCACTGGTCAAATAAGCAAGCATTATTTTTAATAATTATGAACTTTTATTACTACAGATATAAGTAAGTCGGAACGTAATCAAAATGGAAAAGTAACGATTACTATAATGAGCTGGCTGATGCCAAAAAAACTTGGGGGCTTTGGTTCTTTCTCGTACACACATAAAATCGCAATTTTATTTTTTCACCTTCTTTAATAATGAAGTGGGGGGGGGGGGTGGTAGAAGGAGTGGCTGATGCCAAAATTTTTTTGATGCTATTGGTTCTTGTACACACACTAAATCTCAATTTTATATCTTTGCACCCTTTTATATAGAGGTGGGGATGGTAGTGGGGTGGCTGATTTAAAAATTTGTTTAAGACCTTAGCTTCTAGTACACACACTAAATCCCAATTTTATGAACTCTTACTTGCTTTATCTATTTACTCCTATTTAACCGCCAACCATTCAACGGAATAAGATCAAAATATAATTTAGTTTCGGAACTCGTTATGATATATACGTGTACCAGATTTCGAGTCAACCGCTCTAGAGTAATCGAACGCACAAAAAAGTTAGCCAGACATACAGACAGACAGATTTTTTCTTTGCGCAAACTTCAAATATCGACGTTTCATGACATTTTAACCTATTTGAGAAAAAAAAATCGATTTTTTTTATCGTTACTATAGTTCCACGTCACCACGAGAATGTGGAAGTAAAATCAGCCCTTTTCTTGCGAATAATTGCTGAGATATTTTCCTAGTTAAAACTATATTGATACGAAATTAGTCGTTACATATATTAGTCATGACTAACGAATAAATCAATCTTTAATCTGACTAATGACTAATCAATCGTGAATCGAAACATTCACGACTAATGACTAATCATTCATTAATCGAAACATTCACGACCAACGATTAACCAACTATAGTCATTATAGAGATGACTAATATATGAATGATTATTCGTTAGTTATGACTAATTAATCGACTAAAAAATGCCCATCTCTGGACATGGATACGATATTCTATAGTTGAATTCAGTGTGGTTTTATGATAAAACGGATTTCTGTATAAATTTTTTTCCATGATTATTGCAAATTTCTACCCAGGTATACCTACCTATTTGATTCAATCAAATTAGCACAAAAGTATTGAGTATCAAATCAATTGCAGGATTGAAGTTATGAGAAAATAAACAGTCACTATGTTTTAGTCATATCAATTTTCAATTATTTGATATGAAAATGACTATGAAAATTATGGAATATTTTTATGTAAGTAAATAATTTATGTATGAGGTATATAATACGTGTTGAATATTGAAAATCACACGAATTCCTGCGCGGTTCAGCAGCTACTTTAACGTTAAAACTATTAGTATAATTTCCTAGTTAACATGTAAAACGGCAATATATCTATGACTGTAATAATGCATAGGCAGGGTCCAAGCTAAATGCGCTATTAAATGCTAGATTTCGGTATAATTAAGTTAGAGTATTAACGGAATAGGTCGCGGCTAGCCGTACTCATAAATTATTAGAACCCTGGCATAATCATCTGTATACAGCTGTAATTAGCACAGGAGTGAACCTAAAAACACAAAAGTGAAAAGGAAGATTGCCAAACCTGACTTGATAATATAATATCATAAAAAAAGAACTTGCATAGTAATATTTTAAATATTTCGTTATTAAAAATTATTACTTTGGTTCAGTACCATTTGAATATGTGTGTATATTTATAGATAAGCTGACGAAGGTGCATTGTAGACAAGGTCATGTTATTAAACAGAATTAACATTGAACTTGCTATCTTTAGTATTTAAACAAGGAGGTAACTGAGGATCGGAAGTATTCACCCAGACACCAAAGGGGTGTTTGGACACGGGAGTGTCTACTCGGATACCAAAGGGGGTGTCTGGACATGGGAATGTCTATTCGTGTAGCGAAAATAGGCAAAAGGCCGTTGGTAGCGTCTCCAAAAGCACTGCGGCGTCGAGTTTCTGTTATTCTAATACCTCAGATATATTTTTAAAATAGAAAATCTTGCGTGTAGAATTTTGGAGAGCTGTATTTTCAGTGCGTTTAGTAATTAATTAAATACCTCCTTGTGTATCTATTATCGTAATACTCCCGATGCGTTTTTAAAATAGGAAACTTTAAGTTTACATCTACTATAAAATTTTGAATAGGTGTATTTTCAATGCTCCTGGTAGGTAATTAATTAAATACCTCATTGTGTTTCTGTTATCGTAATACTCCTGATGGATTTTTAAAATAGAAAATTTTGCGTTTGTATCCAGTATTAAATTTTGGAGAGCTGTATTTTCAGTGCGCAGATGCGCTTAATTAATTAAATACTTCCTCGTGTTTCTCTTATTCTAGTACTTACTCTTGATGGATTTTTAAAGTAGGAAATTTTGTATATAGGTTTGTAATGACATTTGCAAGTTGTTACACTTTGTTGCACTTTGTTATTTTTTTAAATAAATCTTGTTATTGTTGAAACCGATAATCATTCTTAGACAGCGTACGTTTTTAGCTATTTGTATTTGATACGATATATTTGCTTTTTATTCTCAGGTTTGTTTAGATACTCACTGCGATTGAAATTGATTCTGCTGTAAATATTTGTGTTAAATGTCCCTCTTGGATAGAAAATGCATTTGTGGATTAAAAGTAAATCGTGTAGTTTTTAAGCAGGAACACGAAACTGTACTTATTTATTTTATTTCTGGAAGAATCCTCTGAGAACAAAGAACTGCAAATTAAATCAATTTTGTTTGCCTATTGTAGTTTAAAATTTGGAATCCAAAGTTTGTTAGTATTCATTTGTCTGTGTTAATAAAAGGAGAAACAGTTATTCAGACATGGTTTATACTATAACAGAGAGAAAACAAATAAATAAAGTATGTTCATTTACGGAAGTAACAATTGTAAAACGGTTGGAATTTTTAAAAGAAGACGCAGATTTGGTAAGAGAAGAAGAAATCGATTCAGTGTGTAAAAACACACCAATTAGAAGTTCTGGGCGAAGCAGCATGGGTTGAGGTTCTTATTAATTTCGCTATTGATACTTTTCTCAAAGTAACTAAGTGAACCTATATTTCTGTTGCTTCGGTACATACTGTATTCAAATTAAATAAGTTTTTTTCTTTACAAAGTACAAATTCACCAATAACTCGCTGAAGATGATTATAACAGAAGGATTCAAGTTTCTGAAATAATGGTTAAAAAAATCACAGAGAAGCTAAATATATTAAAAATATTTATTTTACTTCACCTATGAATTGACATTTCTCTTAAATGGTTTTGTCAACAACTGGCACGATGATGAAAATCTATTGATTCGGGAAGATCATAGTTAATTTTCCAAGAAGACCAATGTGTGGTCTGAAGATAATCGGGCCTACCTTTATTGAACAAAGGCTGACTAGGGCGCTGCATTTAGAACTCTTGAAGAATGAGATAAACCCGTTTATCAGTGATCACCTAGTCGGTAGAAAACCAGATTAATGAAGAAAGAAACTATGCTCGCTCAGCACAATTAGCATTTCCTCCTACTGTTTACAATTTTGCTAATATGAATACGTGCTTTGTCGGAAGTTTTCAAAGAAATTCGGGATTGTCTTTAAGAAATTCATCAATATTTTTGTCAGATCACTAGCGGTTTTAGTTATCGACTGGTGTTAATTTCTGTAAAAGGGAACGTACAGAAAAATTAAACATAATTAAGGTAAAACTGATATATGACCTTAACTAGATAAAGTCTGTTCGAATCTGAGAGCCACAGTGTACATTTTGCAGCTTTGATCCTCGTATCTTCTTTTGGGTGACCACGCTGTATATTTTTCTATTCACTGACAGTATATAGTTTCCTTTCCTGCAAATATTGTCAAGTACACTCCAAGTATTGTTTTCCTGCATCGTTTTCCTAATGAACTACTTTCTTAGAGTAACCATTCTGCGTATTTTCAATAAAAATGTTCTTTCTTGGTATACCAAAAATATATTTTTAGAATGTTCACTTTATAAATGTTTCACTAAAGGTATATCCCATTTAGTTGTTGCCAGCGTCAACAACCTACCAAATATTATTTTCCTTCATCAAGTAGTTTTGTATGTATAGTGCCAATACACACCAAATTGATAGACCGACAGGCAGATAGATAGATAGATAAACAGACAGACTGGTGGAATTGAAAGATTTCCGTGATCTAACGGTGTAACGTGAAAATCCAAAGAAATTTCGGAGAGTTTTTTTTTCCACGATTATAATAAAACCCCAATTAAATTTTGCTTTAAAATAACAATAAAATGTAGTATTAGTTCAATGCATTTAGATTTTTGTTTTGGAAATTCTCTGAACTCGGTGAATATTTGAGAGAATATTCCCAAAAATAGTACAAGATAATCAGATAAGTTTACCGAGTTAACTCTTGTGCAATTTTTTTATTACTTCCACGTCCAGTGGAAGTATAGTAACGACAAAAAAATTAAAAATTATTATTGTTCAAGTAGGCTTAGAATGCCATGAAACATCGAGATTTTAAGTTTGAGTGAAAAAAAAATTCTGTCTGTCTGTCGGTCTGTCTGTAACTTTTTTGTGCGCACGTTTACTCTGGAACCGTTTAAGATATTGACTTGAAATTTGGCACACGTATGTATTTTAACGAGATCTGGAACTAGATTATATTTTCATCTTGTTCCGTCGAAGGGTTGGGGGGTAAATAGGTTAATGAAGCAGGTAAGAGTCCATAAAATTGGTATTTAGTATATACAAGAGAAGCTAAGGTCTCAAAAAATTTTTTGGCCTTAGCCACCCCCATTACCACCCCCACCCCATTATTAAAGGGGATGAGAAAAGATTATGGTTTAGTGTGTGTACTGTGTACAAGTGTAATTCATCCACCCCCCACTACCCCCTATCACCACCCCCACACCACTACCGATGTGGGATATCGTTTTATGGGTTTTTGGGGTAGAGGATTTCAAATATTATATTATTAAAGTTCCATAAACAATTATTTCCACATACAAAATTTTTTCGTTGTGAGAGACTTGGATAGAAACTCTGGATGTGAATGTAGTAATTCTTTGGGCAGCGGTTTTTAACAAATTAGGTGCACAAATATGGATTTTTGTAAATAATGTTTTTTAATTTAATTTTTCTCGGAAAATATTAAGATGGCAAAAAAAGAGGAGAAAATTTTAAACAAAAACTGTTTTTACCAACGGCACGGTACTCGAGCTCGCTTCGATGATGCGAGCGCGCGCGCTACAGAAAAAGTGGTATGACTTTACCAAATTACGAAAATCAAAAAAACATTTTAAAATCGATATTATCATATAATTGATGTATATATTTGTTTTCCAAGAAACTTTTCAAATTATTAACTATTAATAGATAATGTTACGAGATATGAAATTTGTTACTTATTTTAGTCAAACAACTGTCATTCTTATAATTTTTTATTAAACGACTTCGTATTGTAGTAATTTTCTCTCGAAACCCCAAATTATAATATGCACGAAGTGAAAAAAAAATACAAAAATTTATTTTTTAAAATACAACCCTTTGAAAGACATAAATTTAAGAAAAAATCATTTGCGCCTCTCATACATTGAACTTCAAATGGCGCTAACGTAGTTAATAAATAAGATATCAACATTTTGTTGAACGGATTTTAAAGCTTTAATGATATACTTTCAGGTGTTGTGTCGGATTTTTTATAATAATAACAATTTACTTTGTTTTCACGAAATTCGAGAGAGAGAGGTCGAAGTCGAATTGCGTGTGCTAAATTTATCAATTTTTCAACAGCTGTAAATTTTTTAATACCAGTATCTTATTGCTGAAGGTCTCCTCTTTCAATGTCTATATTTGTTGTTATTATTTTTTGTTCTTTAAGTGGGACTAGTAAGATGCCTGTGCTCCGCTATAGGGACCGTTATAAATTATAAGTTGCTTCAAATTTTGGAAATGTTTTAGTTAGAAAAGTTATTTTATCGCTCCACCAGTGGTGTCCCTGTAAACATGTCCTCTGATATTTTTTATCCAAAAAGTGGTACCCCACTGACATTTTTCCATGTGGGTATTTTTTCTGATTAGCCTGGTCAATTCTACATGAAAACGGTCTCTTGCATTTTTCTTGTCAGACTTGTCAGTACTTGATTAAAACAATTAAATTCTAATTGAAACTAATTATTATTAACATTGATAATGATAAATTTTAAATTATTTATAAAAATTGTTGAAAATGGTCACCTTCACTTTATAGGCATGCTTCCGCCCGTCTTCGGATAGAATAGCTCACACGTTCAAATATTCCCGGCGTATTGCGTATTGTTTCACACGAGGCAACCATTCGCTCTCTTAAATCTTCTAAAGTGTTGATGGGAGTTTTATACACCAGGGTTTTAAGATGAACCCACAAAAAGGAATTCAAACTATTGAGATCGGGGGATCTTGCTGGCCATTGCTGATGTCCTCCGTGACCTATCCAACGATTAGGATAAAACACATTTAAATGGTCGGGGAATGGTTGTGATGATTTCTAGGGTTTGCTTCTTTAGCCTTTCCGTACCGTAGTGTATTAGCTCGTTGTTTATTTTGTCTACTCCAGGTGCGGTGTTTCTTCTAGCTCTGGCTATTATTTCTAGCAGTTGGTCTTTTGATGGTGGCTTGTCCAAGGGCCAATGGTCCGTTTCTTTTATTAGGTTTGTTCGTTCTTTAGTTGCCTTCTCTTCTTCCTCCAGCTTCTTGGTCCAATGTTGCATTGGTATGTATTTTCTCTTACTGTTGTTTCTTCTATATTTTTTCAGATATCTGAAGGTTTGCTTTAGTCGTTGTCCTGTTTTAAGTTCCCCGTCGGTTGTTGTTTGCCTGTGGCCTTCATTTTTTTTAGCTGTTCGTACTTATTATATTTTTCCTTTCTTGTCGGGCTCACAGGTGATCTGTCCCTTTTTAATGTTTTTCTTGCTGCATTTTTTTTTTGCGCCCATTGATGTCCAGTCTAATTCTTCTCCTGTCGGTTGGTTTTCTATTTCTTCACCGTATTTCTTCTGAAAATCTTCGTGCTTTAGTAGAGAACTTCGTTTTCATGTAGAATTGACCAGGCTAATCAGAAAAAATATCCGCATGGAAAAATGTCAGTGGCGTACCACTTTTTTTGTCAAAAATATCAGAGGACATGTTTGCACTGGTGAATCGATAAATAATTTCTCTAACTAAAACATGTGGTTTTATATCCCATTAACAGATACCAAAATTGAAAATAATATCTAAAGTACTTTCTGAGATATTAAAAGAGATATTAAAAAATAACAATTTCATAAAAAAATTCAACACCTGTACAATGTTCATATGAACTTCATAAAATGACCTCCTTGAAATATTAACACGTCATTAAGAAACATCCTGTATAAAGTAAACAAGGGCGGATCCAGGGGGGGCACCAAGGGCTCCGAGAAGAATAGATCTAATATTAGTTATTATTGAATACTGAAAATGTCGATATAATTATTGATCGTACGGCCGCAGTGCCCCCACGCCCCAGTAACCTTTCTGGATCCGCCCTTGAAAGTAAAGAACCTACCTTTGGAAAATTGTTTTCACTATATTTTTCAATATCTCAATCATATCTTCTAATATTCTTTTGACAATGTTTGTACTCTGAACAACTATTTATGTGTATACATATGTGTGTGTGTGTGTCTGTATATATTTGTGCATGCATATTTTTTCTGTTGTGGTTAATGCAATTTTATTGTATTTATCTACTCTTATTAGGTTATATATTAATTAATGAACTGCTTTTGAACAATTAATAGTATCCATAAACAAATAGCGTGAGTTATAATGAGTGAGTTATTCTAAGTCACGTTGGGTACAGAGCCAATCACCTTTATCCTCATGCCGAGTCTGTCCGTCCAATCGACGTAACGCGCGACACACGAAGGTGGTAGCCAGGGAGGTAACGACATATTTTTCGCGTTAATATCTATAAAGCTAGATTTTTTCCCACGATAGCTTAAACAGTATCAATGATGAAAGTGCAAGTCCACCAAACTTTTAGTGTTGCAAAAATGAGTAAAAAATTAAACATGTTACAAAAAGAGATCGATTTTCTGAAATGTCACAAAATGCTGCTTTTGATTCGTTCATGCCGAGCCGAATTTTCGATCAGGTTTATCTGGAAGGCTTCCTATTTACGTCGCGACATCGTACGGCCGTCCCAATGTTGGCCATGTACGGCATAAAATCGTAAATTTTGAGCTTCTACAGTTGGCAACTTTTTAATTTTGGCTCCTACGCCAAAAGACTACTCTAGTTAATTTAAGTACAATTAAATTTGCTAAAACTCTTTTTTTATTTTTTGAATTCCGACAAGAATGAAGGAATTACAGGGGGCGGGATTTGGGACTTTTTTCTTTTCGGTAAAATTTCTCCATTTTGTCACCGTAATTAATCGGTAATTAACTGAAATCGATCTCATGTACGATGTTCACTTAATAACATGTACTACTTTGACACTTCATTAATCTTGGCTCTTCGAAACAAAGGTTTTTGACAAAAATTATTTTTTTAAGATTCACATACATTCTATAGGAAAACGTGTAATTTCCTATATTTCCTCGAATATCTCGATAATTATCGTTTTTTTTCGAAAAATTTGTAGACAGCTTATGTAAAGAGAATTGATTGAGCTTTCCGACGCTTTTTATAATCTTTGCAAAAACGTGCGTGAGTTATGGTAATGCAGGTATTACCGCTCGTTGAATAATATACTATTGTTTACATAGTAATACGAGCAGTACTTATTTTATTTGTGTTGTAATGTAATTTAAATTATTATACATATTTTTATATACTTGTAAACTGACGACTGGAACTTTTTGGATCTCAGAAATAAGTTATTCTCAACTATTCTTGTTCTTATGGGACATCTTGTAGATTATACGCCTACCCAAACGGTCAAATCGAACAATAGCTAAATGATGTAGCTTAGGAGCGTATATATTTTCAGTAAATCACACGTGTTAGATCTATCGAAACGCACGAATTTATACGCTTCGGTCAATTTGTTTCTACGTGTACTCCGATACATCAGGCTTTACTTGTCGTTAAGTCTGTCTGCCTGTATTAGCCAGGAACTGTCACGTCGACAAATCTGTTTGTACCATTAGTATATTTCACTAAAATTACATTTGTCAGGTGGAATTTAATACCTATCCGCTAACAGCTTTGGAAATGCTCAGCATTTCAGCTCATTCGACGCTGTACCTAAGCCTTATTTGTTTTGACAATGATTAGTCGCTAACTGGAATACTATTCAGTGTCCACACACTCCGACTGATTAGACTACGATTTTTACCAAGCCATGCAACATCGAAAAGATCTCAAATAGAGAAGTATCTGGTGGATGGATGTTTCCGGGATCGTTTATTAATTATATACAGTGTGTCCATAAAGAATTGTACAAATTAAGATTAGTTATATTAATGAAAAATCTCGTGGCAGGTCAATAGGCCCCTTGCATGTGCCATATATTTTAAATTAGTTTATATATGTTAATATAGCGTTATTAAACATTAGAAATTATCAAATCTGTTTTCGTAATTTCTAACTGGAAAATATTTAAATCGCCGATTAATACCCGGGAGGAGGGGCGGGGTGTGTCTGAGAACACACTCATATTAGACGTGACGTCACCTAACAGTATATCTCTGCGAGTGCAATAATTCGGACATATAATTCGTGCAATTTGCGGTTATTTGCTAAAATTATTTAGTTGTATTCGGTATGTGATATTAAATTATAGTGTGTATTTAGGTGTACCTTACCTAAAAGGGTTTAAATTGTTTTAAACATGACTGAAAAAGGTTATTTCACAGGCGAATCGGATAATTTACGCCGTACGCCTGTCGGGTGTATGCCATATGCTACTGCGTCACAAAAATTATTCATAAATAAAAAACTGTCTTAGATAAAATGTTTTTTTTCATTTCATTTTTTTCAATAGCTTCACTGCATGTATTTGAAAATTTGCAAAAATAAAAATGTTTCTCGCTTAGTCAAAATATGATTACATTCTTAGCGAAGTAATAAGTTCATTGTTATTTAAAGAAAATAATAAACAAGAATCGATAGAAACAAAAACACCATTTTAAGCGCTTGTTTGTACTTGAATTTAAAAAAAAAATCACATCTATAGCTCGATTAGATTTGAAGATATGGCGGTATAGATATTAAAAAATACGATTTTTATAATAATCAATCGATTTATCAAGTTTTTTCGAAATAAAAAATATCTGTACCACAAAAAATATCGTAAATAGCCATTTCCTATCTAGAATTGTTCACTTTATAAAAACTATAAGGTCTGGTCTGGTTCTAAGCTGATTTTTTTCTCGAGAACGGAGAGACTTTATGGTCTATTTCGCTCCACTATCAAGCTATTACAACGTCCATAAATAGAATTAATTCAAAATGCACGCTAGCGCTGTGGCGTCTCCTATTACATGACGCCGCGTTGTTTACGCGCCTAACGGATTTATTCAAACTTTAATGTTGAATACCGTTTGCACAAGAAAAAACCGCTGCCCAAGGAATCACTACTTTCACATCCACATTTTCTATCCAAGTCACTCACAACGAAAAAATTTTGTATGTGGAAATAACATACTTTAATAATATAATATTTGAAATCCTCTACCCCAAAAACCCATAAAACGATACCCCACATTGGTAGTGGGGTGGGGGTGGTGATAGGGGGTGGTAGTGGGTGTGGATAAAGTAAAAAAATATTTTGAGGTTTCTGGTTCTTGTACACACACTAAATCACATTTTTCATCACCTTTAATAATGGCGTGGGGGTGGTAATGGGGGTGGCTAGTGCCAAAATTTTTTTTGACACCTTAGCCCCTTTTGTATATACTAAATACCAATTTTATGAATTTGATGCTGCTTGATTTACCTATTTACCCCAAATTTACCCCAATTTACCCCCCAACCCTTCGACGGAATAAGATGAAAATATAATCTAGTTCTAGATCTCATTAAGGTACATACGTGTACCAAATTTCAAGTCAATATATCAAACGGTTCCAGAGTAAACGTGCGCACAAAAGTTACAGACAGACAGACCGACAGACAGACAGAAATTTTTTTCTCTCAAACTTAAAATCTCGACGTTCCATGACATTCTAAGCCTATTTGAACAATAAAAATTTTTTAAAATTTTTTTGTCGTTACTGTACTTCCACTGGATGTGGAAGTAAAATAAGAAAAAATCCTTTACACACTGTGTTTTGTATTAAGTAAAGATTCTAAAAATACTAAAATTATATTTTTTGCAACGAGCCTATTATTGTTGAAATTAGTTGCATTGCTTTCTCACTATTCAAAAACATATATTTTTTGGTGTCATTCTATTCTGCTCGAGGAAAATTGTATTTGTGAGTACTTTTAAGGCCTTCCAATTTGTGTAAACAATTAGAAAACAATTATAGAAATTTGGAGGATGGTGTTTTTTTATCTTTCGCCGCTTATGTAGTGAGAACGGTAATAGATACGACAAAAATGCAATTGATCTGTTTTGTAGATTATTGAATTTTCTACCAAGAAAGTCCGCGGTTACAGGCATGAAGACAACAAATAATTCAACGGCAGTTCTTCACAATTCAGTGGAACTAAAAATATGAACCCTCATAATTAATGTAAAAATCGAGGCAAAAATGTTTGTAATCGTCGTAACTTGCAAAATGTGTAAGATACAGAAAAATGCTTTTTGTAGGAGAAAAATTAAAATAAGTTTTTGCATTATGCATAATAATTAAAATATAAGCTTTAAAAGTAATGTTTAAATAGAATTAAGAAATAGATACAACATTTTGTGTATAATTTAAATGTACAGGGTGGGCCAAATTAGATGGGATTTGAGGTTTTCTCTAAAACTATGGCAGCACTATAGACAACTTGTGTTTTTTTAAATGAAACACCTTATAAATCATTTCATTATTCGATCACAACTTAAATTAGCTATCCAACGATATATCACATGTCATATTAATCTCTAGAAAAAGTGGTTAATTTTCGGAAATTTAATATATTTGTGAGGAGGTCATGGAAAACTATTAACAACAACAACAACACTTCTTATAATATAAAATAATTTTGCCAAAAATAGGAAAAACTAAACTACAATAAATGTTCGCATTGTCTTCCATTGACATCTATGCATTTTGACACCTTCTCCTTATAGCATTTGTTTCATTTCCAATCATGACAGGAGTTATTGTCCGAAATGTTTTGTTTTCCAATTCTTCTACGTTATTAGAACGTTCTCTATATATAATACTTTTTAAATAACCCCAAAGCCAAAAGTCGGCAGGGGCCACAAAATAGGAGCATTATTTCCTAAAAATTAAACAGTATCTAAACTACTTTGTTGTTTATTAATGTCCAGTTAGCTAAATTAATTGTTAGTTATCAATTTAGTTAACTTAGCTAACTAGACATTGATAAACTAGTCCTGAGTGACATATAGATATCTATCCAATCCTTCCCAAATTGAGCATTTAAATAATTTCGTATTTCATTTGACGTATGACCTGGAGCGCCATCGTGTTGGTAAATTAATCTTTGAAGTTGTCTTACAGGCATATTGTCTACAAAGGGCTCTATTTCTTGTCGTAGAATATTAATACAATTTTTTTCGATATTAAAATTACCATGAAAAAAATGAGGACCTATTATTTGGTATCCAATAAAACGACACCATGCACCAAATCCAAATCGTTCTTGACGATTAACTGTGCCGTTACGTGCGGATTTTCATGAACCCAATGGTGGTTATTATGCCGATAAAAAATTCCGGCACTGCTTATATGGGTCTCGTCTGTTCATATAATTGCTCCTTCAAATCCTGGCACTTCATTGCACTGACGCAAAAGCCACTGACAAAAATCGAGACGCCTTTGGAAGTTGTTTGGGTATAGATGGTGACTAATCCTAATTTTGTAGGGTTTGAATTTATTTTTATTAAGCAACGCAACGCAGTTGTTTTGGGAATTCCTAAATTTTCCTGTATTTCGCGAGACGATATATTAGGATTTTCTCTTACAGCTTCTAAAACAATATTTTCTACAGCTTCTCTACCTGCTTTATTATATATTTTTGCTCGAGGTTATACAAATGATCCAAACTCTCTTAAATTTTGTTGTAATCTTTTGAATATTTTTATGTCTAGCTATCTCTTTTCTGGATATCTAAAAATATTGTTCAGGCGGCACTTTTGGCACAAAGTTTTGCTGTCTATAACTTACCTATCGGAAGCTAAATTTGAATCTTCTCCGCATTCTATAAAACACTTAATCATATCATATTTTTCACCATTACTAAATTGAACAATTTTTAACAATGCCCACTCACAATTAACTAACAAATTAGTTTTACGATTATTCTGATTTTCTTTTTTTTTTACCATGGCCTTCTGAATAAATATTAGGAATGCGATAAATATGAATAGATGTCAATGGAAGACAATGACAAAACAACACAACATTTATTGTAATTTAGTTTTTTCTATTTTTGGCAAAATTATTTTATATTTTGAGAAGTTGTTGTTAATAGTTGTCCATGGCATTCTCACAAATATATTAAATTTTTCGAAAATTAACCACTTTTTCTAGAGATAAATATGACATATGACATATCATTGGATAGCTAATTTAAGTTGTGATTGGATAATGAAACAATTTACAGGGCGTTCTATTAAAAAAAAACACAAATTATATGTATGTCTCGAAAACTGAGGCATGCACAATTTTTTTCTTATCAGCAACAGATTCTAGTCAAAAAATGCCTTAAGAATATGTTACTCGATTTTCGATTCGATACTTGGTAATTGAGGTATATAAAAAATGTCAATTTTCCAAAAACGCTCTGTAGCTCGGTAGTCGAAAAAGGTAGACGATCGCGGTGTGCACCATTGTTTGTTTCTCGAAAATTGAACTCAGGACCCTATATTGGTTTTTGTCTATCTGCCATAGTTTTAGAGAAAACCTCAAATCCCATCTAATTTGGTCCACCCTGTACAATTTAAAAGAGGTTATTCTAAAAAAAATATGGCAAATTCCACAAATTGCTTATAACAATTTGTGTTATAAATGATGAAAATGAAAAAGTATAGTTTCTTTAACAACACCATCAGAAAGAGCACGTGAAGTAAAAATACAGCAACTTTTCTGTTCTTAATATTAATTGTTTATATTTTATAATTATAAGAATTTCAAAAATTTCAACAATAAATAACTTTAAAAATATGAGGGTACCGATTTTGTAGTTTTAAGCCCCATCGAATGTTGGAAAACCATGTTTGAAAAACATATTTGTTACGAATTGATTATAGCAATTTTTAATTAAATAATTATTTAAAATGAAAAAAATATGTTGTTATTCTTCGTTGTCAAATATTAAGGATATCATTTTGCAGAATGAGAGGGAAATATGCGTTTATTTTCGATGTATTATAAATATTTAAAAAACCAAACATAGTATAATCTTAAAACTGTTTTAGATTCTTGCTATTGTTGTAACGAATACAACTATATATATTTTTTATTGTAAATTTCTGTTGTATTTGAATATCGTAGTTTGTCAATGAAAATAGTCCCTAATTTCATTCTTAGAGCATGGCTTTTAACTATACACAACATATATGGTAAAAACTGTATATGGTTGTATTCCTTAGAGCAATGGGAAGTATCTGAAATTATTTCAGAGATTATACCATTTATGGTTTTTTAAATATTTATAATAAACCGAAAATAAACGCATAGTTCCCTCTCACTCTACAAAATCCTAACCTTGATTGTAGTATTTTTTAAAAATCGTTCCTTTACCTTTTTTACCACCAAAGAGAGGTTGAAAAGTAATATTTCTGTTTTTTGCATTGAAAAATATGTATTCGAGAAAAAATTAAATTGCAAATTCCCTATTCAAAAACAAAATTAAATAAACAAAACTTTAAAAAGCGTTAAAGAATATGCAACATTATAATTTAGCCAGTTCAATAATTAGTTAAGATTTCATCTTAATTAATTACATTCAAACTTCAATTTGAAATTACTAAATTAATATTTTTAATATCCAATATCAACCGGACTTTTCCCCTTTACACATAAAATCCAATTTTATTTAAATGACAATTTTCGTAAAACAGGTTTTACCTAATTTTCCTGTATACCTCAAGTTCAACAGCAGATAATACCTTTTAACGTAATTAAATAAGTCCATTTAGTGGTAGGAAAATTATACAAAATCGAGTATAAAATATAGAATCAAACTGAGCTCTCGTGTACATATACAGGTGGGGCAAGTGAGCCAAGACGATTTTACAGGATCAAGTGCCAAGAAGACACTTGATCCTGTAGAAATCGTCTTGGTACACCCTGTATATTCGAAAATAATTTCCGGTTATAGACATTTTTATCTAGTTGTATTTTTTTTTAAATTGCTAGGTATCATAGAACTCGAACTATCTGAAGTCCGACACACTATTGCCCCCTATATAAAAGACAATATAATATCCTTTTAAAATGTAAATATAAAAGACAATAGACGACTTTAATGATTAATGTTAGGCTTGCGACCACAGGGTCTCGGGTTCGACTCCTGGCTAGGGTATGAAAGTGTAGTGGCATTTTTCACGTGTTGCCGAGGTGGTAGCAGTGGGCTAGATCTTTATTGTATGAGAGTCAACAAGGCTAGTCGCTTTCCTCTCCTGAGTTCGAGTCTCAGCTGCAGCAGATGGCAATGCCGTAGGAAATGGTTGTTGTGTTGTTGTCTATGTGTGCGTGGTATAGCTAAACTCCGCCAGGATATTAATGTAAATAAGGCGTTAAAATAAAAAAAAAATTAGTAATCTCAAACACAACTTTGCATAATAGTTTCATCCATTCGTTAATTTACTTCTTTATTTTCGGGGTCGAAGTTGTTTGGCCTCTTGATGACAATTAGTGTAATATCCAAATTCACTTAATGAAATCTAGCAGAGTTTCCCGAGCGAAGAATTGCCCGAAATGTTTATCCTCGTTAAGAGACGTCACGTACACAAAGACGCCGTCAGGAATCGAACCGAATATTGTTCCTTGTTGTCTAATTAATTGCTTTAATGAAGCTGAAGTTGCTAAGAGCTGGGACGATGCCACGTGTGTAAGAGGTTGGGACATCTGTGAGGCGAACCAAAGTGGTAATGTGTCAATCGTTAGACCTTTCCGCCTAAAAGGCCACGTGCGGTTTTGTCAAGGCAACGCTCGATTGTTTATTTAGAAGTGAGTAGTCCTCCAACTTTGTAAAAAATACTTCATATTAAGGCAGGAATATAATAATGATAATAATAGTTATATGTCTTTTATTTTTCCTTATTTTACAAAAGTTGAATAAAATATAAATAACAAAATAAATTCAAATTGACAAAATAAATAGAAGGGCTAGTATAACATATACAGTCTGTTTCACTTCTCGTGAAGATACCCCCGTATCTTTTTTATTTGTGGCCGAATTCATTTCAAATTTTTATCAGCCATACAACTCCATTTATTCAACACATAAATGCCGCCTAGATATAAAACGCCGGCCTACTGCGATGAAAAGAAAATCGCAATTTTCGAGAAATCATAGTAGACTTAGCGATAGACAAAAATTTTGTTAATGAAAGTTTTTCGGAATCACTTGATATGGCCCCCTTTAAAATTTTGTAAAAATCGGAATATTTTCAAAAAAAAAAAATTTGTTTCACTTTTCGTGAAGACACCCCTGCATCTTTTTTATTTGTGGCCGAATTCATTTCAAATTTTTATCAGCTATACAACTCTATAAGGCGATTTTATCTAATACCTAAAGAGAACATTTTCCAACAAATGAAAGTTGTGAACAAAAATCGGCATACAATAATAAAACGCTAAAAGAACCATTTTTTATTATTACACATCAACTTAAATGTAATATCGTTTTCATTTCTTCAATGGTTTTATAATACTTGGAAATCTGTATATATGTATGTATCAAATTTACCCACTTCCCGTTATCCAATCGAGCTGAAATTTTGCATACACGCGTAGTTAAATAATAAATAATTTCAGTAATAATTGTGCATGACTTTCATTTGCTGTAAAAAGTTATCTTTATGTGTTAAATAAAATCGTCTCATGGAGTTCTATATCTGATTAATATATTCTTACTTTATTAACCAGTCAAAACGTACACTTTCAAGAAAATCGACCAATAGGATTCGCTTAAAGTGAGAAAAACGGCTATCGATAAGTGGACAAAATCGAGAAAAATGTATGTTACTTTTTTCGTAGCAGCCATGTGTCAAACTAAAAAAGTCATTGAAATTATTAAAATCTGACATTTCTCGTTTTTTCACATCTTTATTTCTGTACACAAAATGAATGAGAAAAAGCGATTTGGTGATGTTTCACAAGAAAACGAAGCTATGAATGAAAATGTCCCAGTTAAAACGAGAAACGCTAAAAATTCTATATGGAAACTATTTAAAGCTTTTTGCAAAGAGTATTATTCCCTCGAAAAAGATACGACTACTATGATGAACTTGCAAATATTTTGACTGACTGGGGTTATAACATGATAAAGAACATTTTCTAATGTTTTTACTTTTTATTATATATCGTTATTTTTAAAACATTAAATAAACAGTTTTGTTGTTTTAATAATTATTTTAGATACTATTTTTTAATCATATATTAATCTTCTGTAATACATTGATTTTCTACTTGGGTACATTTTTTTTTGAGTGACTCAAACCTGTTTTTCATGAAAATTATGCTCGAATTAAGGGAGATACAAAAAATCGCTCCACTTCGTGTCGCGATTTTTCCATGCCCTTAATTCTCGAATAATTTTCATGGGAAAACAGGTTTTTGTCCAAAAAAAATTTACCTGTAAAAAATCGATTCTTGTGTATTAATACCTGATACAAATTTGAAATGAATTTTGCCACAAATAAAAAAGATAGGGGTGTCTTCACGAGAAGTGAAACAAATTTTTTTTAGAAAGTATTATTTAGGTGTTAAGCAAATCACAACTTACACACTTTTTTATTTATTTTGAAATTACTCGCTTTCTGTATATTGTTGCTCTAATCTGGGCACGCTAATATACTAGTTAAGGCAAATACTGGTACCAATATACAGAAAGTAGATAATTTCATATTTATTAAAAAAGGATGAATGACTGAATTTGAATAAATTATTGAAGTATTTTCAGTATATTTTTTTGCTTTAAAATGCTAAGAATCCTATCATGTAATTCAATACTTCATCAGTATTTGGTAGAAGAGTAGTTGTTTGGATTGATTCTCCAATAATAAGTATTTGAAAGTATTTGCCTGACTAGTATATTAGCGTGCCCAGATTAGGACAACAATATACAGAAAGCAGGTAATTTCAAAATAAATGAAAAAGTTGTGATTTGCTTAATACCTAAATAATATTCTCTAATCATGATAAAAGCAAATAAATAAAAAATAATTAATTGTAAAAATAAATCAAGAATAGGCTTGTAAATAATGAATGAATGTTTCTACACTCTACTGATGAGAACTAATGAGTTTGAAAAAACTTGTACAACTTTTCTAGAGTTGAAGTAGAATGCAAAGTTCACTAATTGTTGTGAATGACTGAATTTCAATAAAAGATTTAAGTATTTTCAATATATTTTTTTTGCCTTAAAGTGCTAGGAATCCTATCATGTAATTCAATACTTCGTCAGTATTAGCTAGAAGAGTAGTTGTTTTGATTGGTTCTCCAATGATGAGTGTTTTAAAGTGTTTTCTTAAGTAGTAGATTGGCGTGACCAGATTAAGGTACCCAATATACAGAGAGTAGATAATTTCATATTTAATAAAAAAAGTGTGAATGACTTAATTTGAATAAATGATTGAAGTATTTTCAATATATTTTTTTGCTTTAAAATGCTAAGAATCCTATCATGTAATTCAATAATAATAATAATAATAATAAACTTTATTTCCATAGACTTGACAAGCATCGGAATATAGTCAATATGTTTAAAATGCATATACTTATATCAATGTAAATACAATAAACAAAAATATATGTAAATCAATTACAAAAATTACGTAAAAAACAAACATGTAATTCAATACTTCGTCAGTATTAACTAGAAGAGTAGTTTTGAAAATATTCCGATTTTTACAAAATTTTACATCTAATGATTCTGAACCATTTTCAGTAACAAAATTTTTGTCTATCTCTAAGCCTACTATGATTTCTCGAAAATTGCGATTTTCTTTTTATCGCAGTAGGCCGAGCGACGTTTTAGATCTAGGCGGCATTTATGTGTTGAATAAAGTCGTCTTATGGAATTGTAAGACTGATAAAAATTTGAAATGAATTTGGTCACAAATAAAAAAGACACAGGTATCTTCACGAGAAGTGAAACAAAAATATTGTTTTTGAAATTATTCCGATTTTCACAAAATTTTACAGGGGGCATTTCAAATGATTCCGATTCCGTTTTAGATCTAGGCGGAATTTTGTGTTGAATAAAGTAGTCTTAAGGAGTTGTATAGCTGATAAAAATTTGAAAGGAATTGGGCTACAAATAAAAAGATACAGAGAAGTGAAACACACTGTACATAAAGCATAAGGAAAAAATCACGGAGCGAAATTCAGATTGCAATGTAAATATAGAAGAACCTTACAGACAACGTCTGAAGGACGCGACACCAATTTATTTATTAAATTGCTCCAGTCGCGTTCTCCCTTGTTGGTATGTAGTTTTCCACACCCAGGCCGGTTCTACATATATTTATGAATATATTTATGAGATGTTTGATAGACGAAAAAGGTAAAAGCTGTACTTACCTTAGATTATTAACTGCATTCTCTCTCAATATGGCTTCTCAGGCGATGCAATTTTGCTTATTTATCTGACACTCTAATGGATCTTGTTCTTGGAGATCTCAGAATCACTTTTTTAAAAAACTCCTCCCGAGCTTTCGCGATCGGTGTATTGAATGACAGATTTGTGGGGTCAAAAAACACCTCATATTCAATTGCGACATAACACACAAAAGCCCTTGGGGGATAAAACCCAAAGAAAATCACCCAATCAGTAAAATGCAACAGTTCGAATAATACTATTTTTTGATTATAATTAAAAATAAATACAAACAGAGTTATGGAATGCCAATAGCAATAGTGATAGCCTATCTCGCCTCTCCAAGTAGGGCAAGGACGAGTGAAGACTTGTCACATTTTACTCTAATACTAAGAAAACATAGTGTATATAAAAGATGAGAGTTTACACGCTTCTAACGATCGCCCTGTATGACGAACCAGAGAGACACCCTGTATATTGCGGTTTAGAAGTTTTCTACGTTTTCATATTTTTGTGTGCTTAATCAAAAACCTTAAAACATTTTGCTCTAAAATTAAAATAAAAGCTGTTTCACATAAAAATGAGAGTTTGCAGTCCTCTGGTGATCACCCAGTAGTATGAGTGGTATGGCCCAATTTCAATAGGGAGTATTCTATATATGTTCCAAATTTTAATTAAAAATGTTAACGTGTTTATAAGAAACGACGTTTTAATTTCCAAAAATTTTTTTGAACTCGCATATTTACCCGCTAGTCTTGTAAAATATTTTCTTGGTCACTGAAGAGTATCACCACGTACTAGTTACATAATATACTACCTCCAGTCATACCTAGCAGGTAAATAAAAATCAATTAAAAAAGAATATACAATCTCTTATTTCTTTCCCTAAGGTAAAATTATTGTAATTATTTTAATAAAACGCTTTCACACATTCATTTTTTCCTATTGGAGTGAGATTTATAACAATGTTCATAAACAGATAAATTTATTGTTAACAATGTAGTGAAAGAATGCGGCAAAGCTGCAAGCATCCAGCAGTCTTGTTCGACATCAATAAGCGTAATAAATTTATCTACTTTCACTGCGATTCAATAAATAATATTTAACACAATCATTTTGCTTATTAAGACCAGCCAGCGGTAAGAAACATGCCTGTATTAATACAGGCATGTAATTTAACTAATAGGCTTCTTACACAAAATATAATTTTAGCATTTTTAGAATCTTTACTTAATACAAAACACAGTGTGTAAAGAATTTTTTCTTATTTTTTTCTTTTACAAACGATATTCAACATTAAAGTTAAATTAATCTGTTAGGCGTGCAAACAACGCTTGACGTCATGCATCAGGAGACGCCACAGAGCTAGCGTACATTTTAAATTACTTTCATTCATGAACATTGCCCTTGTAATAGCTTGATAGTGAAGCGAAATAGACCATAAAAATCTCTCCGTTCTCGAGAAAAAAATCAGCGTAGAACCAGACCAGACCTTATAGTTTTTATAAAGTGAACAATTCTTCACAAGAAATTGGAAATGGAAATTGATTGGTTATAAAAATCGTATTTTTTAACGTTTACACTGCCATATTAGTCTATTGTCTATGTACTGTAGAAAGGAACTAAAACGTTAAAGGGTTTTTATTGTTTCTTATGTTCAGTTGACTCCAAAATATGAGAAAACTGCTGAATGCTACTATTTAAAGGGGAGCGTTTTGAGGTCGAAATAAAAAGGTCCACTTTTCCCATTTTTGAGTTTTGCTCGAAAACTATGCATTTTTCCTATAAACACGTGAATAGAAAAGTTGTAGACAATGAAATTTCCAATCGAAATGGCAGAAGTCAATTTTTTTTTTTACAAAAATACGCCCAAAAAACAAAACAAAAAAGAAAACGAAAAAAAGCAATTTTTTTTTTTTTTAATTATAGCCTGTAACTTTTTTTCTGGTACATTTAGGCATAGGCATTGCTGCATAAAAAAAAGCTGGCGTTTCACCCGTTAAAATTGTAAAAATTTTTACGATTAATAGTGACCGAGATATAGCGTTTCAAAGATTGCAACTTTTAACTTTTTTTGCCAATTTTTACTATTTTTTTTTTCAAATTTCGTCCTGTAACTTGCTTCTGATTGAATTTAGGTATAGACATTATTATATTGAAGTGAAAGCTGACTTTACGCCCGTTGAAATGGTGGCTGGTAAAAGTATCTACGACAAATAGAAACCTAGATACAGCGTTTCGAAGATTGTTACTTTTATTAACTTTTTTCCAATTTTTACGTTCTTTTTTAAATTTCGGCCTATAACTTATTTGTCAAATACTTTAAGTACAGATATTGCTACATTGAATGTACTCGCAGCATTCTTGTTTAAATGGTCTGCAATAGAAGTTTATGTGATCAATAGTAACCAAGATACAGTCTAGATATAGTAGTAGATTATTGTACTTAAAAAATAACTTTACATTTTTCCACTTGATTTTTTTTTTCAAATAACAACTTAGAAAAGATAGATTACATTAATTTATTCATAACATAATTGTATACCTGTTATACATTATTTATGTTTCTAATTGTACATTATTTATGAAATTATTCAAATGCTGGATTTAACACATTTTCAAAATCAAAGTTGATTTCTTCATCGGCATCTACGTGAACATCGTCTTCCGTTATTTCAGGTACATCAGCGTTTTCACAGTTTATTCCCATACATTCTTTGCAAAAAATGAAGCAATTCATTGCCAATATCCTGCAACTATTTTTTCAGCAAGACTTGTGGTGCAGGAGGCTTATTTGTCAAAATTTTTATAACTTTTCCAACCCCATATGAGAGGATTTACAGTACTTCCTTTCCAATGTACTTCCTTTCCAAGGTACTTCCTTTCCACATTTAAAAAAGAACGTAAAAATTAGAAAAAAGTCAATAAAAGTAACAATCTTCGAAACGCTGTATCTAGGTTTCGTAGAGACTTTTACCAGCCACCATTTCAACGGGCGTAAAGTCAGCTTTCACTTTAATAATATAATAATAATGTCTGTACCTAAATTCACTCAGAAAAAAGTTACAGGACGAAATTTGAAAAAAAATAGTAAAAATTAGCAAAAAAGTTAAAAGTTGCAATCTCGGTCACTATTTTTTACAAAATCTCATTTAAACGGGTAAAACGCCGGCTTTTTTATGCAGCTTTTTTAATAATCTCTATGCCTAAATGTACCCGAAAAAAAGTTACAGGCTAAAATAAAAAAAAATAAAAAACTGCATTTTTTCGTCTTTTTTGTAAAAAAAATTTTTTTTTTACTTCTGAAGGTGCCATTTCGATTGGAAATTTAATTCTCTACAACTTTTCTATTGCCGTGTTTATAGGAAAAATGCATAGTTTCCGAGCAAAACTCAAAAATGTGAAAAATGGACCTTTTCACTTCGATCTCAAACACGCACCCTTTTAAATTTTTTTAAATGTAAGTACACGAATAAGCACGTCCAATGGTTTTTTTGTTTCTATCGATAACAGCCCCACAAAAGAAAAAAAAAGTTCTGTACCAGAGACGTGAATACATAGATTTTGTGTATTTTTTTATGCTGAATCCGAATCCGCGGCCAAAAATATGGGTTACCCAAGTAGTTTTTCAGTAAAACGCAAAAACATCCCTTAAAATAGAGTGATACGGTAAAGCTTTATATTGAAATGCAACAATTTGTAAATACTTTGGGAAAACATTTCAAAATAAGATTTTGAGCATTAGACAAAAATATATGCAAATTAAATCCATACCCACCCCTACGAGGGGGTTAATTCCACCTCTGAGATCAAATAACGAATGTTATAGTGCAAAACAATGTGAAAAGCCATAGCCTCGTAGTTTGTAATTCCAAATATACAAATGTAGGTTGACAGACAATATACCTAAAAAATATAATATAATCTTATTTTTAAGGGGCTTGAAACCACCTCTGCAGATCTAGGTATTTTTTACCTCTTTGAGTTTTGAGTCATATGTTTTTCTATTCAATGGTTTGGTCTAAATTTTTTTACCGCGGGTTTTTAGAGTCGCTGATTACGAATCTGAAGTCCGAGTCCGAAAATTCCTGAATAAAAGATAGCGGATCCAATATGGCGGATGTAAAAATCGGAAAAGCATTCAAAATTTGAAGATTATGGCTGAAACTTGTTACTCGGGGGTTTTTGAAGTCGCTGATCACGATTCTCCGTATACGCCTATTTGGTAAAAATTATGAAAAAAAAGATATTTTTTTCGCGCCACTCTTTAAATATCCTGCGGAAACATATTATATCTAATCGACGTTTTGGGCATCTATTTCCATATACTCTAATCAGAATAATTGCTTATAAATCAATTTCCGCAATAGTTACCAGTTACCTATCTTTATTATCTTGAATACTTTTAACAAACGTTAAAATATCAAACTGACAGATGTCAAACGAGATAAACGTCACTTTGACAGATGTCAAACTGGCAGATGTCAAACTTATAGATGTCAAACTGGCAGGTGTCAACATGACAGATGTTAAATTGATAGATGTCAAACGGGATAAACGTCACTTTGGCAGATGTCAAAGAAAGTAAACGTCACTTTGACAGATGTCAAACTAACAGCTACATCCCACCCCTCTGCCTGGATACACGTGGTCATAAGATTAATAATAATAATGTACTATTCGCCATTCAAATTTTCCACCCCGCTTCAAAATATTAATTTTCCACGATATTGCCACGATGATCAGTTTTATATATTTGGCTCCAAATAGTCCCTATTTCATTCGTCCTTACTTTCACATTTAAGCGAGGCTGCACACTGCAAATCGAATTTATATTCCTTATTTCTCATTTTTAGACATTTGCCTATTTTTACTCAAATGCTTCAATTTTTTTAAACATTCATAACGTATTTCTTTGGGTGGTAAATACCAATTTCTATGGTACTTTTTAATCCGCCATAATCGATCCTCCGTTTTGAATTTCAGAATTTGCGCATTAAGACCCCAGAATCGTGATCAGCGACTCCAAAACTCCCGAGTAACAAGTTTCAGCTATAATCTTCAAATTTTGAATGCTTTTCCGATTTTTACATCCGCCATATTGGATCCGGCATCTTTTTTATTCAGGAATTTTCGGATTCGGACTTCAGATTCGTAATCAGCTACCCCAAAAACCCGCGGTAACAAAATTTAGACCAAACCATTGAATAGAAAAATATGTGACTCAAAGAAGTAAGAAATACCTAGGTCTACAGAGGTGGTTTCAAGCCCCTTAAAAATAAGATTATATTATATTTTTTAGGTATATTGTCTGTCAACCTACATTTGTATATTTGGAATTACAAACTACGAGGCTATGGCTTTTCACATTGTTTTGCACTATAACATTCTCGTTATTTGATCTTGAGGGTGGAATCAACCCCTCGTAGGGGTGGGTATGGATCTAATTTGCATATATTTCTTTCTAATGCTCAAAATCTTATTTTAAAATGTTTTCTCAAAGTATTTAGAAATTGTTGCATTTCATTATAAAGCTTTACCGTATCACTCTATATTAGGGGATGTTTTTGCGTTTTACTAAAAAACTACCTAGGTAACCCATATTTTTGGCCGCGGATTCGGATTCAGCATAAAAGAATACACAAAATCTATGTATTCACGTCTCTGGTACAGAACTTTTTTTTGTGGGGGTGTGTAATAGGCTCATTTAACAATTTTTTATTATTACATATTCTGAAAGAGCTTGGTAAGTATAGTAAGTATGCCAAAAATTAGAATTTACTGATGCCGCCTTCATGTATAAAAAAATTATTAAAGTCGGCGTGTAGTTGAGTTGTGACGTCAGATGGCTGAACCGCCCAGTGAACACGGTTGTGAATGCAAGTTAGTAGAGTAAAATCTGGAAGTAAAGTCGCTTAGTTTTCGAGAAAAAAAAACGGCGTAGAACTAAACCAGACTTAGTGGGATCCATTAGTAAGATAATCGTGTACACGAAATCATTTTTTACGACATTTTTTGGCTGTCGAGAACCTTTTTATTTCGGAAAAAACTCAAAAAAATATATTTTTAATGAAATATGTCTTTTAACGTCTTCACCGCTATATCTCTGAAAATATTTGTGCTATCAAGCTATTTTTTTTTAGATTAAAGTAGACACTATAGCGCTTCGAACAACGTCCCACGTGAACCCGATTTTTTAGGATAAAAATTTTTCATGTCCCGTTCATAGTATTGAGTCAGCGATTTTTTTAATGGGCCAAAGTCATATTCTTGCGCGCTCGGCTGTAGCAAGCCCGCCGACTGCAACGATCTGGCGGTCCCGGTCAGGGTGTATGTAGTAGTTTAACTTATATCAATAGATGCAAAACCAATAGTGATCAAAAGCATCTAGGGGATCAATATTATTGTTCAATATTTCATATATTGTACAGTAGTATTGATCATATGTTGTTAATATTAAGAAATTGTACAATAAATATAAAATAGTCTCCTTTTAATAATAAAAAGACAGGTAGGTAGATATAAATACCTAATCTATAAATATCAATCAGTGTTACTAACTACCCACCTAATTAGTAAGTTTATTAGATATTTTTAAATGAATGAAAGTAAAAACGTACGCTTAAATGAGTTTTATTGTTGAAATAAATTTTCTATTTGGATAGATAAATATGTAGTATGTAGTTTATGTAGGCCCTACATTAATAGCATTCTAATTCGTTCATATCTGCCTCGAAATCTTTAATAATGTTGTTACAGGAACGACATTTGCACTCGTTGCAACATTTTAGGCCTTCCTTAAAACAAGCACATTTTCGATTGTCACAATTTTTATTCAAACAATGAATACTTAATGATTTTCGACAACCGCCACTTCTACGCGACTAATCTGACCAACCCTGCATGGGAGGTGTATTAATTGCGTCCCAATGTCGCATTTAGCGGTGATAAAAAAATTCGCTGTTGTCAAACGGTACACTTTAGGAAAAAATATATTGTTTCAAAAACTTTTGTGATTATTAGGCTTTATTTTCTTCGCTGCATGTATGTAAATATTTTCAAAAATAAAAAAGTTTATCGATTGGTGAAGATTTTAATACATAAAATATATATTTTTAGTTTATCTGATTTTTAGAGAAATGAAAGTGCGAATTGTGCCCAAACCTTTTATATTGGTAAGAGCGCTACAGTGTGTGCTTTAATTTGACACAAAACAAATTTCGGTACCTTTAATAGTTTTAAAGATATGGCGGTGGAAACAAAATAAAAACAATTTTATTCTAAAATACATTTTTTTCACTTTTTATTTATTTAAAAAGTTAGAGACCACAAAAATATGATTTCATATGCCCGGTGACATACTTAAAGGAACCTAACATGTTTGACCTGGTTCTACGCACAAAAAAAAAACGACACGATAGACTTACGAAATCGCTGCTATAATATAGGTATCGGCGCACGCCAAGTGACGTCACTCTACGGACTGTTGGCCGACCGAGCGTGTTTCTATTCAAATGCGAATATCTCTGTGGCTATTGATTCAATTGAGCTGAAATTTTTTTCTGAGGCTATTGATTTGTTATACTTTAAAATGAGGAAGAAAAAGTAGGAAACTGCCATATCACTAAATGACCCTATTGTTTATTATTTTCTTTAAACAACAATGAACTTATTACTCGACTATTACTAAGCTAAAAATGTACTCATATTTTGACTAATCGACAAACCTTTTTGTTTTTGAAAATTTTCATATACATGCAGCGAGGCGATTGTAGTTGTAGCCAAGATAAAGAAGTTTAAAAAAAATTTCTTCTAGAGCATAGTTTTTTATTTATGAATATTTTTGTGACGCAGTAGCATATGGCATACATCCGGCAGGTGTATGGCGTAAATTATCCGATTGACCTTTGAAATAACCTTTTCCAGCCATGTTTAAAAAAATTTAAACCCTTTTAAATATGGTACACTGAAATACACACTATAATTTAATATGACAGATCGAATACAACTAAATAATTTTAGGAAATAACCTCAAACTGCACGAATTATATGTCTGAATTATTGCACTCGCAGAGATATTAGATGACGTCAACTCCAATATGAGTATGTTTTCAGATATGCCCCTTGTGATTTAAATACTTTCCAGTTAGAAATTATGAAAACAGATTTGATAATTGCTAATGCTTAGTAACACTATATTAATATACATAAATTAATTTAAAATATACGGCATATGCAAGAGGCCTATTAGATTAACGTACCTATGTGAAATACAACTGATTATATGTTTATATCAAATAATTCGTACCATCCCTGGGGTTGTGGCTTTAACAAAATCGAAATTCAGTTCGAAACAGCGTAGTCGTAGCAGAGCAAATGGCAAACAATCGCCCGCATTATCTATTCTATCTTTGATTTGAGAATACATTAATGAGACAATCGCAAGATGCCCTCAGCTTCCATTACCTTGATGACAAAGCCATCTTAATCCACGATACGCTTCGTGAGTTGCCTCAAGCTAAGAGCTCTAATTGTTGTCATTTACCACGCAGCGTCCTGGCATCCCTTAACCGAGAAGGGTTTACTGTTGATGTGTCTTATCCTCTAGCCTTCTTAATATTAATACATCCATCATTATAATTCGGCCTTAAAAGCCATGACTTGCGGACATTCGCCTTTGAAGTAACACGTAAACTTCAAATTCAATCAGGCAGGGGTAAAACTTACTTGTACATTTCGCCAAAGATTTTTCTTCGAGGTCTTCAGAGTTTCTTATCGTTTAAATTTGCAGGTTGTTTTTAAAAACAAGCCGTTTCATATTTTGTAAAGTGGTGCTTCCTGCGTTCTCCATTTTAATTAATATGTAAATACGTTTATGGAACCGTCGTTGTTCTGCTGGCGAATTGGCAGGGAATTAAAATAACAATAGAACCTAACGACTATATTATGTTCAATTAATTGTCGTACCAGTGGCTGCGCGGCGAGTTTTACTCGATGACAACCGGTACTATTATTTTGTTCCTAAATTATTGTTTGCAGGAATTATTATAATACATTTTTTCCAATAAAAACCATACGCTAAAAGTAATAGACTGCCAGTCCGATCTCAGAAAGAATTTTTTGAGAATAAAAATTATTTAAACAAATGGAATTTGTTTAAATAAATGAAAATTGACTAAAACATGTTGATAAACATTCCACTAGACCAATAGTAATAATTTTTGAAGAGAAAACGAGAATAAAGTGCTCAAAAGGGTCAATTCCCTGAAGAATTTACATTTTTTGATTTAAGGGTAGTTTTCGGGGCACCGTGGAGGTGTTTGGGGGCGACAAACCCATATGTACAATTCCATGCATCAAATTCTTCGTTGTATAATTTTTCCCCATGCAATTAAATGGGAAACTTCAGGTCTCCATGGGCACCATTTAAAATCAAAATTTTGTAAAATTGGAATTGGATTTGGAAACAAATTTGGGGGGATCGAGACCCTCTATAAAAAATTAAGTCATTTTTGGAACAAATTAGGTGGGATTTGAGGTTTTCTCTAAAAGTATGACAGATAGACAAAAAACAATATAGGTGTCCTGAGCTCGATTTTCGAGAAACAAACAATCTCGCAAACCGCGATCGTTTATCTTTTTCGACTACCAAGCTACAGAGCGTTTTTGGAAAAGGAGCATTTTCAATTACCTAATGTCGAATTGAAAATCGAGTAACACATTCTTAAGGCACTTTTTTGAGTAGAATCCGTTGCTAATAAGAAGAAATTATCCATGCCTCAGTTTTCGAGGTATAACTTGTGTTTTTTAAAATGGAACACTCTATAAATTATTTCATTATTCGATTACAACTTAAATTAGCTATCCAACAATATATCAAATTTCATATTTATCTCTAGAAAAAATGGTTAATTTTCGAAATATTTAAAATATTTGTGAGGAGACCATGGAAAACTATTAACAACAACAACACTTCTTATAACATAAAATAATTTTGCCAAAAATAGGAAGAACTAAACTACAATAAATGTTCGAATTGTCTTCCATTGACATCTATGCATTTTTAACACTTTCTTACAGCATTTGTTGCATTTCCAATCATGACAGGACTTATTGTCCGAAACGAAGCTAATGTTTTGTTTTCCAATTCTTCTATCTTACTAGAACGTTCTCTATATATAATGTTTTTTAAATAATTCCAAAGCCAAAAGTCGGTAGGGGTTATATCGGGAGATTTAGCTGGCCACAAAATAGGACCATTATTTCCTAAAAATTATACAATATCCAAACTACTTTGTTGTTTATTAATGTCCAGTTAGCTAAATTAATTGTTAGTTATCAATTTTGTTAACTTAGCTAACTAGACATTGATAAACTAGTTCCTATACCTATCCAATCCTCTCCAAATTGAGCATTTAAATAATTTCGTGTTTCATTTGACGTATGACTTGGGGCGCCATCATGTTGGTAAATTAATGTTTGAAATTGTCTTACAGGCATAATTTAAGTTGTAATTGAATAATGAAATAATTTATAGGGTGTTTCATTTAAAAAAATACAAGTTATCTTTATATCTCGAAAACTGAGGCAACGGATTCTACTCAAAAAAGTGCCTCAAGAATGTGTTACTCGATTTTCGATTCGACACTTGGTAATTGAGATATAGAGGTCATCCAAAAATTCCAGTTTTCCAAAAACACTCTGTAGATCGGTAGTCGAGAAATATAGAGATGATCGCGGTTTACGCCATTGTTTGTTTCTCGGAAATCAAGCTTAGGACACCAATATTGGTTTTTGTCTATCTGCCATAGTTCTAGAGAAAACTTCAAATCCCATCTAATTTGATCCACCATTTTATTTAAACGTCAACCTACTTGACTTTACGTTATTAAATTAGATTTAGGACTGCTATTTGACCTAATATAGCCAGCTGGGTGACCTGATCTAAATCCATGTTAGTTTTACTTGTAGAGATGTATGAAGTTCTTAGAGTATATTCGATCTATGTTGCCTATTTTTATTTAAAATGGTTCTTGAAATTTGTTTTATAAACATTATGCACCCTTTCAAATGAGTGGTCTCTGTTTTATTCTCCATTATAATATAGAAACCACGTGTTCTTGTAAATTAACTGATTATCAGAACGTCATAATTACACTTCAGTTTATGCAAAATTGTGATTTGTTTTTTAATCTCTATTGCAATATTCCTATTAGCTGAGTCACTCATTACATGTGAATACATATATTACAACCCCAAAGAGAGTGCTGTTTGTCAAATAGGGAGAGCAATTGCAGGTGCGTAGATATTTTAAAGCAGGTTGTTCAGAGTATTAAAGTATCTGCTAATGTTACAAAATTTACAGATATTAAGTTATTTATTTTTATCTATTTGCTCAGAACTTAGTAAATAAAAAAATATTTGTCTTTGATGAGGTTTTAATTAAATTCTCACTGAATTAAATCGTGCAAACATGAACTCGTGTAACAGAAACTAGGTAGGTTTTGATCTCGAGACCAGTTCAAGGAAGATTTGGGACCACAATCCACAAACATAAAACTTCCTAAAATAAATTGCACTTCTATTTGGCACATTGTACAATGTGTCCCCGGATGCGGTACCACATTTTTGTAAACTTCCTTATTTTTGATTTGCCGAGAAAAAGTAATTCTTTATAAAAAGTTTTGCTTGACTTAGGAAGTCATAAACAACTGTCAAACTTGAGATAAATTGTACAGGGTATTCTAAAAATTAGAAAATATGAAAAAAGAAGTTTGGCAGATAATAATACGGGTGTATTGTTAACTTAATAATGCCCTTTATCTTTAAATTTGGTGTTGATTGTTAATTATTGTTATTATTGTTTAACACTTATACAAGGGATGAATAAGTGGACATGTTATTAATTTTTGAATAATGCCACAAAAATTCCAGAAACGCCGCAGATTTGTGTGCCCAAAGATATCCGAACAGACATCATCCATGTTTTCAATATTTTCCAATTGTGGAGAAACAAATCAGGAGAGGAATTGATAACAATCCTGCAGCTTTTATCGTTGATGAAGCGACAGAAAAAAAGTGTTGGCTTTTGTAGAAGTGAGTCCTACTGCTCCTACTTGAGAAATTGCCCACGAGGTGCAAATTAGTCATGAATCAGCGAGAAAGATTCTCAAAAAATATGGTTACCGCTCGTTTAAATATCAAGTACACCATCATTTGTACGAAGATGATGGCAGCCGAAGTTATTGTGACGGGTTACTTCAGAACAATACCGCTAACCCAAATATTCGGCTGCTCCAAGGAAGAACACAGTAACCAACATTTTTTTCCAAACTTGATATTTTCACTCATGTGCTGATACTGTGCTGTGCTGCGTCTTTTTATCCAACAGCGGTAGTTCTATCTGCAAAGGATATAAAATGCTGTTGGATAAAAAGACGCAGCACAGCACAGTATCAGCATATGAGTGAAAATCTCAAGTTTGGAAAAAATGTTGGTTACTGTGTTCTTCCTTGGAGCAGCCGGATTGTTTCTTTGATACTGTTTTCTGATGAGTCGAGATTCACCGACAATGGAACGTTCAATAAACAAAACAATAGATATTGGGCGCAGGAATATCAACATTCAACGAGGCAAGGTAATTTTCAGAAAAGATTTGGAGTAAATTTGTGGGCTGGGGTGATTGGAACAAGAATTATTAGACCTATTTTCTTTCAAAGACCCTCTGCCTGGGGAGAGATATTTAGAATTCCTACAAAATGATATTGAAGAAATGCCGTTCGAGTTTTGGCTCATTTAGTGAAATGGCGAGTAATTGTAACAAATTGATCTGTACGCCTGCCCGCTCACCAGATCTAAGCGTTTTAGATTTTTTTATGTGGAGTTATGTGAAAGAACGAATTTTTTACACATCCTATGAAACACTTCAAATTTTACAAAATCGTATCCGTGAAGTTTTTCTAAGTATAACTCCTGCTATGTTGCGAAATGTTATGCGAAACACCACGCCAGAAAATGTCATGAAGATGCACTTTGAACATTTGCTAACATTTAATTAATCTGTTTATGTTTTTGTACTCTTCGCAAATACGATAGCGAAGAGTATATTGTATTTGATCGGCACATTTCTAAAACCGTAAATATCGCTCGCAGACAAAAAATTTTCATATCATTGTGTTAGTGAACGAATTCTGAACAACTTTCAAAATGACCGTCTGTCCGTCCGTCACGTTTCTTGTAAGCACGATAACTCAAGAAAGAGAAATCTGATTGTATTGAAATTTGGAAAGTAAGTTAGTGTTAGCTAGAGGAAGAACCCTATTGTTTTTGAAAAAAATCGATCGGTAAATAAAAATGTTATTAATGATTTAAATTTGAAATTTTTTTTTTTGATTTTTATGTTTTTGTAATTGAATAGAAATCTGGTGGAATGATATTTCATTTTAATATCTAAATATTTATATATTTTACAAATATATATTTCATAATGTAATATACAACCGTGAAAATATGATTTTAGCGAGTGTCTTATAATGTAAAAATTTACATTTTTTTACGTGTAAGGTGGTGGTGTAGTTCTCACGTTTTTAATTGAAATTGACTCGGAATCCAAAGGTCCCGGGTTCGAAACCCAAATGGGGTTTGATATGTTTTTTTTTATTTTTACTTTATATTACACTGAGTCCTTTACCAACTAAGTTCGTACTATATAATAAAATTAAAAACGTCTAAAACTAACATTATTTACAAAAAACTGCGAAGAGTATCCTATAGAATGTGTAACAATTATATAAAAAGTTCAGTGAACAGGCGAAGAGTACGTTTTTAGCTTGTTTATTGTTAAAATAAATCATTTCGGACATCACACTTCTTTTATTTGCCGCGTTGTTTTGTTGACAAAATGAATGTTTTGAATCTAGTTTTATTCAACTCCACGGCATACTTACTTGATAAGCGTATTTTCTCGATATTTTTATTATTAGCCAACAAAGGACTTGTATATTTGGGTTAATACCAAACCGATTATCCATTTAAAGGTGTCAATGGCTTTGTCGTGAAAATTAGTATTTAACTACTGGGTGTCTAAGAGATGTTGCAATTTGAAAAAGTTGACATTCTTACAAATTAGTGATTTCGGAAATTTTAGTCCTAAAAAAATCAAGTAGTCTCAAAAACTTTTTAAAACTACGCAGTCGTACTTAAAATCGTCTCCAGAATCTAAAAATGTAAAAACATACAGGGTGTTCCATTTAAAATTTCAAAATCGGGGTCATTTCCGGAGAAACCTGAAGGGATGGAAAAGTGTCAACTACGAAAAATTTGCCATTTTTTGTATATATTACTCCTGCCAAATTTAAGAATTATACCTTGAAAACTCTGGAAACTATGGCTTGTCTAATGATTCTGTTGACACACGGTATAATAAATAACCCTGCACACTTTCATTTTTCTTAACAATCTTCGGACATTCCATCTCGTAGCATGTAATATGTATTTTAATATGCGTGAGGAACAGCAAACAAATATATTGCAATATTATCTTGATTTGACACCATTTACTTTGCAAAAATATCCTGTTTTATGGTGCTTGCATTTTTTCACGAAAAACTCAACACTTTTATTTTTTCCTGAAACCTTGGATTTAACCATTCTAAAGATCTTTTCTTAGTAAACTTTTCAAAAAATGCCTAATTTTTAGCTTCTTTAATTACAGTGTGCTGAGATTTTCCCATATGAAGATCTGGGGTGCCGCACGGGTCCTTATTTTAGTGCTCCACACCAAGAAAATAGCCCGGATTGACTCGGTTAATATAACTTTCATTTCACCATCGAATAGTTTCCTGAATACAGAAAGAATGTGCAACAATTTTGATTAGGATAATTTTTGCGATACACTGAAAAAGTACTTGTGTAATTTTATGTGCTTCTTCGTGTAGTTCTGTGACCAGTGATAAAATTTCACAGACTGGATGTATAATTACACCACTGTTGTAAAAATACATGCGCAATGTGATGTGATTTTACATATACTCTTATAATTCTTCGGTGTAATTGCACATGAAGAGCGTAATTATACAATGTGATTTTACACGAATTTCTGAGTTTTATTTGGCATAGTTACATGGAGGCCATAACTTTACAACGTAAATTTACGCGAATTCCTAACAATTTTTGTTGTAAATTTACAGGGCGCATGTGATTTTCAGTGAACATAATTAGCTCAAATTTATTGTTTTTTAGTATAATTTAGATAAGTTATAAAATAGAGATACCTATTTTTGTATTCAGCCTTTTCAGAGGTGATTAAATACAGAAAACGCGTTTTCACATTTTTTAAAATTTCAAAACTACCTAAATTAAACTTAAATACCGGCTTATACTTAAAAACTGACTCGGTGGCGTAGTGCTTAAGGTGTTAGGCTTGCGACCACGGGATCTTGGGTTCGAATCCTGGCTAGGGTATGGATGTTTAGTGGCGTTTTTCACGTGTTGCCGAGACGGTAGCAGTGGGCTAGACTGCGGTTGTGTGAGAGACAACACAGTCTAGTCGCTCTCCTCTCCTGAGTTCGAGTCTCAGCTATGGCTAACCTCCGCCAGGACATTAATATAAATAAGGAGATAAAAAAAAACAATAAATTTGACACATATATATACAATATGCAATTGTAGATAAAATTAAGTACATACTTTTCCCTGATGTAGCACAAACAGAAAAAAATTAAATGTATGTAATGAAAATCACATGTTAGGAGAATATTGTTTTTACTGTATAAAACATACCTACACAAGATAATGCACTAAAACTATACTTAACTAAACACACATCATAGTAAATAACTTAAAATAAAACCTTCCCAAGCACTATGGTATAAAATATAAATACACAAAATAACAAGCTAAAAACGTACTCTTCGCCTATTCACTGAACTTTTTATATAATTGTTACACATTCTATAGGATACTCTTCTCAGTTTTTTGTAAATAGTGTTAGTTTTAGACATTTTTAATTTTATAGTACAAACTTACTTGGTAAAATGTAAAATAAAGTAAAAATAAAAGAAAAACCATATCAAACCCCATTTGGGTTTCGAACCCGGGACCTTTGGATTCCTAGTCAAAAGCATAAGAACTACACCACCACCTTACACGTAAAAAAATGTAAATTTTTACATTATAAAACACGAGCTAAAATCACATTTTCACGGTTATATATTACATTATGAAATGTATGTTTGTAAAATATATAAATATTTAGATATTAAGTGAAATATCATTCCACCAGATTTCTATTCAATTACAAAAACATAAAAATCAAAAAAAGATTTCAAACTTAAATCATTAATAACATTTTTATTTACCGATCGATTTTGTTCAAAAACAATAGGGTTATTCCTATAGCTAACACTAACTTACTGTCCAAATTTCAATACAATCGAATTTTTCTTTCTTGAGTTATCGAGCTTACAAGAAACGTGACGGACGGACGGACAGACGGACATTTTGAAAGTTGTTCAGAATTCGTTCACTTACACAATGATATGGAAATTTTTTGTCTGCGAGCGATATTTACTGTTTTAGAAATGTGCCGATCAAATGCAATATACTCTTCGTTTTTATATTTGCGAAGAGTATAATACACTGAACTTCAGTAAGTAAACTTAACTAAACATACATCGTAGTAATAAAACATCATGCTGAGGCACAATGGTAGAAAAAATAAATACACAAAATGGTAAACTAAATTAAACATACATCACAATAAATAACTTAAAAACTTCATCAGGAGATACTATGGAGTATAAACATATATAAATATAATAAAAAAAACAGCGTTTACATAATGAGAAGTAGCAATGTCGTGTGTAAAACGAAAATATATTTTACATATGAATTTGTAAACTGGCTGTACACATTTAAATATAATTTCAAGGGCATTTTGGTGGTAATTTTGGTGGCATTCATGCTTATACCGTGATTAGTGTGACAATTATTACATTTAAATATCATATTTTGCTTCATATACTTACTTGTATTTTGTAGATTTATGATATACTTGAAATTTAACGAATTAATCACCGCCAGAAATGATAAATGCACAATGGCGACAAGTTTTATGATTTACTTCAAGTTGTAGTTTGTAGTCTTCATCACTTGATAAAATTGACTATAGCCATTGGTTACACTGCTACAATATTCTTGTAATTTTACAGTAGTAATGTGAATTCACATATTTGTTGTAACATTACAAAAGGGCGTGTAAATTTACACGAGGACTAGTAAATTTACACTCAGTGTGGATAATTACATTGTAATTTAACAGACAGTTGACGTAAAATCACATTAGGACAGGAATAAATTCGAAAGTTATGTATATTTCCATGTGGCATGTATTTTTACTTGTATTTGTCTGTAGCGATTTCTTATTACATTATTCTGACAGTAAAGTTCCATGAATTCTAATGTAATGAGGCTGTAATTTTACGTGCACTTTTTTCAGTGTATCTAGTCATATGTGTACTGTCCACGTCCCCTGCCTGCGTCACTGCATGACGAACAGTCAACGCCATTTTAATTGCAAACCATCAGAACATTGAATGTATCCCTCACACCCATACCTTCAGAGCCTAACAGCCACCCCCTGCAACTAGTATAGATTCTATACCACATAACATAACTGCGTGGCTACATCAGAAGGGTAAAACTGTTCTTGTAACACATGACGACGCAAAGCTATAGGTGCCTAAACTGCCCACACATGTATCATATTGTACCAACACTATCAAATCTCCTAATACAATGGCAGTGCACAATAGATTTAATATTGCGTTGTCGAGAATATGGGTTTCATACAATTTGTGACGGGGCTCACTCAGAGGCCGTATCCGACAACCTCCCGAGACTGGTCGAATCCTCGGTTAAGTTACAGTGTCAACACATTACATTAATGGACATTATACAGGGTGTTTTTAAAATAAGGGGCATCCTTTCAGGAGCGTGTCCGAAACACAAAAATTGGTTAAACATTTTATTGACAAAGTCTTGATAGACGCGCTGTTAGTAAATGTGCAAAATATTATATATTTTTTTCAATTCCTTCTCCCTCAAAATAAATAATGACAATAGAGTGTGCGAAAAAGCAGTGTGATGTCGCTCCACTCGGCGGTAGACCGCTTATTAACATGAGTAAAAAAAGGGGGGTTATATGAATATTGTATAGTTCCAGACTGCAAAAGTACATCAGTGGCATTTGTGGCAGCAAGTTATATACAGGAAGAAATTTGTTAATAATAAAGAGACGAAGTATCGTTGTGAGTTTTTGTGTGTTTTACCATAAGTCTAGTGTAATAGGTTATTATTAAAATTTGTATAATAATAAGCTTGAAGAGGATATGGAAAATTATATGTATTATAAAATACCATTTGCACATAAACCAACAGCGTTATTGCCGTAATTTTTTTGTCTGGTTGACCTAAAAGTCAGATAAATTCGGTAGACTTTATTAAAGTAGATATGCATCTAGTTAACCTACCTCTGTAATTCGGCACCTCTCATTTCAGCACTTATGTAATCTTTATTATTATTATACTCTTCGCAAATACGATAACGAAGAGTATATTATATTTGATCGGCACATTTCTAAAACCGTAAATATCGCTCGCAGACAAAAAATTTTCATATCATTGTGTTAATGAACGAATTCTGAACAACTTTCAACAGTAATTATTGTCAAAATTGTCAAAATTTCAGTAATTGTTCTCGTTCAAACAACCACTCATCATCTTCTAATAATACTGTTTGTTATTATCATCAGTTACATAATGATCAAGCTTTTAAATGCTCTGGCACTTGGTGTATTTACAACATACATTCTCAAATGTCACAATACCCTCCAACGTCAGAAAAACTAATAAATTCTAGTGTCCTTACACCAGACATTAGTATACTCGACAACAAATGTCGCCTTTTCGTTTACGATCAATCCAACGGGTTATGTTTTTTGGTTGACCACCGGAGCTGATTTGTCAGTTATTCCCAGAAATTATCTAACAGATTTTAAAAGGAATCCTGACCTTGTTTTAACTGCAGCAAATGGGTCTACCATCCATACCTATGGCAAAAAATTGTTGCAGGTTAACTTAGGTTTACGTCGTGTATTTCCTTATGTATTTAATATCGCTGATATTTCAGTACCAATAATCGGTGCAGATTTTTTAGTTCATTTCGGTCTAATCATTGACTTGAAAAATAAACGGTTGACAGACAATAAAACGTCACTGTCAGTTATGTGTTTCCTTCAACATATTACAATTTCTTCCCCAAAAATTTTTTCATTTGAAGATCAATATACGAATTTATTGCTACAATTTCCATACCTTGTTAGTACCCCCAACTATTTTCTACCAATTAAGCATTCCGCCAAACATCACATCATAACTGAAGGTCATTTGCCTTTTTGTCGTCCACGTAGATTAGACGCAACTAAACATAATGTTGCAAAAAATGAATTCAAACAGATGGTTGAATTAGGAATTTGTGAACCATCTTCTTCATCAGTCTCTTCTCCATTACATGGGAAAAAGAACATCGAACGACTGAAGGCCGTGTGGTGACTACAGAAAACTTAACACACTCACCATTCCTGACCGATACCCGTTACCCCATATTCACGATTTTAATTCTCAGTTATTCGGTTGCACTATTTTTTCAAAAATCGATCTAGTTCGTGCTTATCATCAGATACCCGTCGCAGACGCAGACGTTTACAAAACAGCAATTACCACTCCTTTTGGTTTATTCCATTTTTCAAGAATGCCGTTCGGATTACGTAATGCTGCACAAACATTCCAACGTTTCATGAATGAAGTTCTTATAGACCTTTCATTTTTATATATTTAGACGATATTTTGATCGCAAGTAATCTCATCTCATGAGCATTTATTGCATTTACGTCAAGTTTTTGAACACCTTAACACTTACGGAATTAATATTAAACCGTCAAAATGTGTTTTTGGTAAAAGTTCTCTAGATTTCCTTGTACATCATGTTTCCGCTAACGGTATTTCATCTACCGATGACCGTATTAACGTTATTAATAATTTTCCAAAACCTACAACTCTCAAGCAACTACAACGATTTATAGGAATGATTAATTATTATCATCGTTTTGTTCCTAACTTTGCCAACATTTTAATCCCTTTACATTCCTTCAGTACTGAGTTAGCCCGTAATAAAGTTAAAGTTATAGACTCCTGGCCAACTAATTGTACTGATAGTTTTTTAAAAGCTAAACACGCTATAGCAAATGCAACAATCTTATCTCATCCTAGCTAAAACAAAGATGTAACGCTTACATTATCTGTAGATTGCTCAAATGTATCCATGGGTGCAGTTTTAGAACAAAGAATTGGAGACCTTTTTTAGCATTTTTCTCTCGCAAATTAAGTGATTCGCAAAAGTCATACTCAACTTTTGACAAAGAATTGCTATCTTTATATACTTCGATCAAACATTTTAAACATTTATTAGAAGGTCGTTCTTTTATCTGTTTCACTGATCACAAACTATTAACAAAAGCTCTTTTTACTAATGCTGAAAAAACTCCTCGTCAAATACGACACTTGGAATATATTGCACAATTTACTAATGACATACGTCATGTTCATGGTAGAGTTCAAAATGTCCGTCTGTCCGTCCGTCACGTTTTTTTAAGCACGATAACTCAAGAAAGAAAAATCCGATTGTATTGAAATTTGGACAGTAAGTTAGTGTTAGCTAGAGGAAGAACCCTATTGTTTTTTAACAAAATCGCTCGGCAAATAAAAATGTTATTAATAATTTAAATTTGAAAAAAAATTTTTTTGATTTTTATGTTTTTGTAATTGAATAGAAATCTGGTGGAATGATATTTCATTTTAATATCTAAATATTTATATATTTTGCAAATATACATTTTATAATGTAATATACAACCGTGAAGATATGATTTTAGCTCTGTCTTATAATATAAAAATTTACATTTTTTTACGTGGTGGTGTAGTTCTTACGCTTTTAATTGAAATTGACTCGGAATCCAAGGGTCCCGGGTTCGAAACCCAAATGGGGTTTGGTATGTTTTTTTTTATTTTTACTTTATTTTACACTGAGTCTTTTACCAACTAAGTTCGTACTATAAAATTAAAAATGTCTAAAACTAACTATATTTACAATTATAAAAAAAGTTCAGTGAACAGGCGAAGAGTACGTTTTTAGCTTGTTAAAATATTCCATAACCACAAAAAATGTCTACACACGTCAAAATGTTGGATAGCCTTAACGTATTCATTTTCTAGAGAAAACATATTTTTATGTATAAAAAATAACGGAATCAAATAAGTTAAACAACGTAAAATAACACCACACCCGCACAGTGTACAATGAAATCTCTTAAATTGAATACCTAGTCCATGTAAAATGCGGGGTTTGACGCTCGGAATGCCCCCCTCATCGGAACCACTTGTATTTTATGTTTTTTGGGTCGCTGATCACGAAAATCGGGGTCTCGCGGCTCTAAAAATAGTGCGTCACTCCTAAACATGCCAAAAACACTTTTATGGGTTTTTTCGCGGTAATGTGAATAATACTGTAAAATAATGTTATGAATGTGCTAATTGTAATGATATTTTGCCAGTTCAGTATATTCATCTAAAATAAGGTCAAATTTTATGCTGAGGGTTAACCAGAGGGGACAAAACTACCCCCAATTGACGTAAAATGGAAAAATGATGGAATTTTTTTCCACTTCTTGATTTGAGTTTAGACGAATGGGAATTGTACAATGAAGGAATTTTTTTTCCAACCCTTCAGGGGTGAAAACTATCCCTATATCGCCTTGAACTAGCGCTTAGAAAATAAGCAGAGGTGTATACTTTTTAGTTTGTTTGTAATTCCTGATAAACTTCAGTCGAAAAAAATACTAAAAATTTTTTTTACCCCCTTAGCGGCGAAAACTACCCCCAGGCTTGCAGGGATTTGAAAGGGAAGGGAAAGAAATATTCTTGATAAATGAACACTTCATATTGTTTGCGATATTTTTAATAAAAAAATATAAATATGGTGCAAAATTAAAATAACTAAATTTTTTTTATAAACATTATGTACTCCAGTCTTGGTCTTTTATGGGAGGGAATGAGCATCTCATTATCGCTAGAATCAATTAGCCCATCTTCGTATACTTCGGTTGATGCATTGATTCCCGATTCATACCAATCATATCTAAGATTCAATTCATCCGCTTCTCCTTCTTGAAAAGAAACTTCCAGCTCAATTTGCATATCCCAATTTTCATCAAAATCTTCACCTTCATTAACAAAGTCTTAAGTGTTTAAAGTATTCTCACTGTTTTCGCAATCTCTCCCTTTACATTCTTTACAAAAAAGTTGATCAGAAATTACAAGCAAACTAAAAAGTATACATCCCTACCTATTTTCTAAGTGTTAGTTCAATTTAAAAGCGATATAGGGGTAGTTTTCCCCACCGAAGGGTTGGAAAAAAACTTTCTTCATTATACAATCTCCATTCATTTAAACTTAAATCAAAAAGTTGAAAAAAATTCCATCAATTTTCCATTTTACGTCAATTTATGGGTAGTTTTACCCTCTCTGGTTAACCTTCAGCATAAAATTTGTCCTTATTTTAGACGAACATACTGAACTGGCAAAATATTATCACAATTAGCACATTCATAACATTATTTTACAGTATTATTCACATTAACGCGAAAAAAAATCCAAAATGGGTAGTTTTTGGCATTTTTAGGGGTGACGCACTATTTTTAGAGCCGCAGGATCCCGATTTTCGTGATCAGCGACCCAAAAAACATGGAATACAAGCGGTCGCGATGAGGGGGGCATTCCGAGCGTCAAACCCCGCGTTTTACATGGACTATAACCGGATAACTCATAGAGCGAGTGGTGTGACACAGATGCTTGCTTCGCGCCGTCGAATATGCTTCAAATATGTTTCGAATTCGAAATCAAATATTAGGGTTAATATTAACGCTAGCGGCCTAATTTTTTCACTGTATACTGAAAGGGTTAAATACTTACGGAAAATGCAAAAATAGATTAGAAAATAAATATCACTAAACGAGCCCTTTGCTGTATGATCCGTCTGACAGCATCAACATTTTAGGGGGCGCCCTTTTTGCTTCGTTTACTGTTTGAAAATCATCGAGCAGGTGTATTATCGGCAAATTTCGAGTTGGAAATCATTATTGCTTCTAATCTGACACGAAAGTCACCTCATCGATATGGCTGAACTTTCAGACTCTCAGATATTAATTGCCTAATTTTAGCTGACTAACTTTCCTGAAGTATTTTGACGCGCTGAAGTCAATTTTATACAGTTTCCCTCTGCCACCTCTAGGAGATAAAAGGGGGTGGTAGAGGGAAACTGACAGGATAAATTTTTTCGTTTGTCATATATTGTTTGATTCATTGATTTATTGATTTACCACATGCATGGTACAGAAATGTGAATGGCAGTGTTTGTGCAATGCGTTGCCGCATTGTGTGGTGATATTGAGTGTTTATGTCCCTCTTTTTTTCTGTTTTCTGTGTCTACTGTTAAGTATTAGCGCTTTCTTCAGTAGATGTGTTCGGTCCCTTCTTTTGACTTACTCCCAGTACAGGGTGGACCAAATTAGATGGGATTTGGGGTTTTCTCTAAAACTATGGCAGAGAGACAAAAACCAGTATAGGTGTCCTGAGCTCGATTTTCGAGAAACAAACAATGGCGCAAACCGCGTTCGTCATCTTTTTCGACTACCCAGCTACAGAGCGTTTTTGGGAAATTGGCATTTTTGGATGACCTCTAAAGGCCATGGTAAAAAAAATGGTAAAAAAAAGGAAAATCGAAATAATCGTAAAAGTCAAAAATTATTGTGAGTGAGCATTGTTAAAAATGGGTCAGTTTAGTAATGGTGAAAAATATGATATGATTAAGTGTTTTATAGAATGCTTCCCAGCTTTATTTTAATAGGTAAGTTATAGACAGCAAAACTTTGTGCCAAAAGTGCCACCTAAACAATGTTTTTAGATATCCAGAAAAGAGACAGCCAGACAAAAATATTCAAAAGGCTACAACAAAATTTAGAAGAGTTTGGATCACTTGTAAAACCTCGAGCAAAAATATATAATAAAGCAGGTAGAGAAGCTGTAGAGAATATTGTTTTAGAAATTATAACAGAAAATCCAAATGCAGGAAAATTTAGCAGTCCCAAAAACAACTGCGTTGTGTTGCTTAAAAACAATAACTTCAAGCCCTACAAAGTTAGGATTAGCCACCATCTGTACCCAAAGGTGTCTCAATTTTTGCCAGTGGTTTTTGCGTAGGTGCAATGAAGTGCCAAGATTTGAAGGAACAATTATATGGATAGACGAGGCCCATATAAGCAGTGCCGGAATTTTTAATCGGCATAATAACCACCATTGGGCTCATGAAAATCCACACGTAACCGCTACAGTTAATCGTCAAGGACGATTTGGATTTGGTGTATGGTGTGGTTTTATTGGATAGCACACAATAGGTCCTCATTTTTTTCACGGTAATTTGAATAACCGAAAATTTTATTAACATTCTGCCCTTTCTAGACAATATGCCTGTAAGACAATTTCAAAGATTAATTTACCAACACGATGGCGCCCCAGGTCATACTTTAAATGAAACATGAAATTATTTAAATGCTCAATTTGGGGAGGATTGGTTAAGTATCTTTATATCACTTAGGCCTAGTTTATCAATGAATAGTTTAGCTAAGCACTTTAGATATTGCTTAATTTTTAGGAAATAATGGTCCTATTTTCTGGCCAGCTAGATTTCCTGATATAACCCCTGCCGACTTTTGACTTTGGGGTTATTTAAAAAATATTATATATAGATAATGTTCTAATAACATAAGAGAATTGGAAAAAAAACATTAGCTGCGTTTCGGACAATAACTCCTCTGATCTCCTCATGATTGTAAATGCAACAAATGCTGTAAGGAGAAGGTGTCAAAAATGCATAGATGTCAGTGGAAGATAATTCGAACATTTATTGTAGTTTAGTTTTCCTATTTTTGGCACAATTATTTTATATTATAATAGGTGTTGTTGTTTTCTATGGCCTCCTCACAAATATATTAAATTTTTCGAAAATTAACCACTTTTTCTGGAGATAAATATGCCATATGATATATCGTTGGATAGCTAATTTAAGTTGTGATCGAATACTGAAATAATTTACAGGGTGTTTCATTAAAAAAAAAACACAAGTTATGTCTATATCTCGAAAACTGAGGCATGCGTAATTTTCTTCTTATAATCAATGGATTTTACTCAAAAAACTGCGTTAAGAATGTGTTACTCGAATTTTGATTCGACACTTGGTAATTGCCAATTTTTTAAAAGCGCTCTGTAGCTCGGTAGTCGAAAAAGATAGACAATCGCGGTTTGCGCCATTATTTGTTTCTCGAAAGTCGAGCTCAGGACACCTATATTGGTTTTTGTCTATCTGCCATAGGTTTAGAGAAAACCTCAAATCCCATCTAATTTGGTCCACCCTGTATAGTTAAAAAAAAGGTTCGAAATCAAACAATAAATACAATTTTTATTGGTATTTAGGTTTTGAAATGGATCACACTATATATATAAACAATGCAGGGAAGTGAGTAAAATAACATATTTTTCAAAATTTATTTGAAATTTCTAGAAATGGGAGAATACCTCATATTAAATTAATCTTTTTACATGTGATTGTTTTCTCGAGTTCATTTTTTAAAATATCCCACAAACTGAACCTAAACTGAAATAATAAACCAGACGACGTAATGGGTAATAATTATTGTTTATTATCAGGCCATATTTCAGGGTTTGGAAGTAGAAGGAAGCGAAGGGGTGAAACAACAACATCTAGGAACGAAAAGTTAGGTAAAGTTTAGTCCAGGATGTGTATCGGAGCAGAATGCTCGGTCGCTCCAGAAGTGTCATCCATACAGCCGAAGGGGATACAGACTTATTTTGATTTAGAAGATACGGAAGTGCCGACACTACTACGGATTTATGTTGTGTCTCTGGATGATAGCAATCCAGAAATACGCACGAATGCCCTGGGGTGTACGTTTCCGAAGCAGGATGACAATGTAAAAACTATTCACCTTACATGTTGGCAAATAATAGCGTAGATAATTTTATAAAATGAAAAGAAGCAGGCGATTATGGATATTAAATCGATTTAAATTTTGTCATGATAGGCACATAATATTAAAAAGAGTGAGGAAAAACGAAGTTAAAACAATGGAAGTTAAAAAATGTTGGGTTGATTTACAAATAAGGTAGTTTCCACAAATACTAACATACTTGAATAAGCTCACATACCCACATACCATTACTCGATGCGTGTTTCAACCATGTTTCAATCAGTTTTACTTTGTCACATTGAATTCAACAAAGGAAAACTCACCTAAATAGTCCTGAGGATGTCAATAAATTGTGACATCCTAACATCTTTCTGGTCTATACCCGTCAGTCGTTACTAGCATTAAAGCAGACATCAACTAATAAAAATGAAATATTTATACCTACATTGTTCTTTTTTACATTAAATTTGAAAAAAAAGATTCGTAAACATAAAAAGGGAAGAAAACGCCTGATTAAAATCAAAACTCGATATGAAACATGTTTTAATGAATTTCAATAATTTAATAGAAATATTTCCCCCAGGTACCACTCGTGTTTTTAAATTTTATCTATAGTTTTTTCTCGAGCTATGTTGCCAAAAGTAATATAATTCGTGTACATTTCTAAAACCTTAAAATTCGCTCGTAGAGAAAATACTTCATATCATTGTTCAGAAGTTGTGGAAAATCTCTGGGAAGTAATGCCTATACTCTTAGAATATGGTACGGATACAACAAAAAATCAACCAAAATTCGCCAAACAATTTGATGACAAATATTCAGAGTTCTAGCAATCTTCCTGGTACTCGTCTCAGGATGTTCGTCGATTTCCTGGAGCACCACTTCCTCAATTTCGGGTGTTCGGAATTTGATATGAAACATGTTTTAATGAATTTCAATAATTTAATAGGAATATTTTCCCCAAATACCACTCGTGTTCGAAGTCTACCGTCCGAAGTACCTTTTTGAAACTACTAGTTTCACAAAGACGGCGATGAATAGTCGAAAAGAATCAGCTATCTGGCAAGGTATGATTAGATATCTTTCCTGATACATATTTCTGGCTCTTGTTGCATTACCATCTGCGTGACCATATACGTAATGCATGTCGCCATTTCCACATTCGTATAATTCACTATATTCACTGAGATAAAATGAATAAAAACAGCGAAATAATAAAATAAAATTCAGTTAAACACTAGAAATCGAAGAAATAATACGATGAGATGGTTTTGAACACCAACAACTTACTTTATGTCAACAAATATTGTTTTAAAAAGGATGTTTGTAAAAACGTCACTTATTCCAGGTGTTCAAAAATTATTAGTCAATACTGCTAAATGAAGCAATTTGAATTTGTTTTCATCAAGACGAGAAAAACGCAAGAGACCGTTTTCATATAGAATTGACCAGGCTAATCAGAAGAAATATCCGCATGGAAAAATGTCAGTGGCGTACCACTTTTTTGGTAAAAAATATCAGAGGACATGTTTGCAGGGACGCCACTGGTGGAGCGATAAGATACCTTTTCTAATTAATATCTATTAGCATATACCATAATTGAAAATAATAACTAAAGTACTTTCTGAAATATTAAAAAATAACGATTTTAAAAAAACACCCTGTAGCAAAAAATGTAAGCCGTTGCGGACATATGTTCATATGAACTTTTCTTCATAAAATGAATCACGCCCTGAAATAGCACGTCATTAAGGAACGCCCTGTATAAACGTTTATAAACATTAAAAAATGTACACGAAGAGTGTTGTAATATTTGATGACTGTAAAAAATGTACATATTTTACTGGCTAGCATTTCGCTAATCAAGATAGCATCATCGGGAGATGATTAACATTACAAATATAACAGTTATACCTAAAAAATAACTTATGTTCAATAAACTGCAAATAATATAATATACAGGGTGTCCCAGAGACAGTGGTCAAAAAGAAACCTGGTGAAAGAGGACATCACTACCAACCCCCTGAACATAATATAGGGTTATCCAAAAGTCGACGGTTTAAAAGTTATTCGGGCTTTTGAGATTTTCGAGGAATTTACTTCCTTCCTTACAAAAATCACCACTGTACTAAAACTAATCAGTGTATTGGCCTGGAATTCGCCACAGACATAGTTTGGTAATGTACTAACCACATAAAGTAACTAGGTTTTATTGATGATTAATGTAAACACCTTTTTATTTTTGTTTTTTTTGCTAAAATTTCTGTTTCTGAGAAAAAAAGGTTCAATTTACAAACGGGTATTCTAAATAAAAATATTTGATGACGATGACAAATTCGTGCAGCCATCGAAACATTTAGAAAGTCATTAATCGTGATAAATCCAAAACACGAGGAAAATTAAATTAACCAAAACTATACAAAATAATGAATGGAAATGTATGATGAAAAAATGAAATTACAAATAATCAAAAATTTGTATATTTATTACTTATTACACAGTAGCGTTTTCCGGATCATCGTATTTTTAACATATTCTTACGCGGTAGGAGTTATTCTTGGCGCAATACATCAGGAGCCTGTATCTAGGATCAATCCGGAACAGGAAGAAGAATTATTGCATGAAATTGAGCTAGACCCAATGATTAGTGTAAGGCAACATCTGTTCACAGAATTTTACGTACTAACAGATTGCATCCCGAGGATGCAAGATTATTACCCAATGATTATCCGATTAGAGTACAATTTTGCAGAGAGATGCTACGAAGAAATCGGCGGGACCCTAATATTTTCAATAACATTTTATGGATCGATCAATTCCATTTTAAAAGATTTGGGCTATTCAACACCCACAATACGCTCTACTATTGGATTCGGAATCCCCACAACTTCCAGCATCAATTTAGTGTAAACCTGTGGAGTGGGATTTTGAACACCGAGTTCATCGGTCCCTTTGAGCTGCCGCCTCGTTTGAATTTCTTGGTAAATGAGCTGCCGATTTTACTGGAGAATTTCCCATTAGAAATTCGAAAAAATATGTGGTTTCAACAGGACGGCGCATCCTGCCACCAAGTCATAGAAGTACGGAGATATTTAAATAACGCCCTTCCAAATAACTGGATCGGGGGCGGTGGTACAATCAGGTGGCCAGCGAGATCTCCTGATTTAAACCCCATTGATTATTTTGTTTAGGAGAATTTTAAAGAAATAGTGTACGCCAGGAAAATTGCAGTAGCGATAAATGGAATAAAGCAAAAGCGGCAGACATTCATTCGACTAAAACGGATTTTTTTACGAAGATGTGGATTATGCATTTCGGAGGGAGGCAGAACATTTGAAAATTTAATGTAATAAGTACATATTTTTGATTATTTGTTTTTCGGACTTTTCATAAATGATGACTATTTTAAAAATGTTCCAATATGTATTCGAATTTGAAATTTTTTTTTATGTAGTTAGCATAAATTAAGGTAGTTTTCAACATTATGTTCACATTGTCATTGAACAGTCTTTTTTACAATAGCCATTTGTAAATTCAAATTTTTTCTCAGAAACATAAATTTAAAAACAAAAAACAAAAATGGTGTTTACATTATTCCTAAATAAAAATTTAATACTTTATATCGTTGCTACATTACCAAAGTATGTCTATACCTATTTTCAGGTGAATAACCCGATTAGTTTTAGCATAGTGTTGATTTTTGTAAGGAAGGTAGTAAATTCCTCAAAAATCACAAAAATCTGAATAACTCTTAAACCGTTGACTTTTGGATAACACATGTCATGTTCCAGAGGTTGGTAATGATGTCCCCTTTCACTAGGTTTCGTTTTGACCACTGTCTATGGGACACCCTGTAGAATGATGAACAATGATATAGAAGCTTCAATAAACCGATGAAGAGTATGATGGTTATATCTTGTTTCATTCCGCTAAAATTTAAATGGCATGGGCCTTAGATTGGCCTATCAGGCCTTTATGTTTATTTGTATTGTTGTAAAGCAGAGTAAAATGAGACTGAAATAAAAACAAAATTTATGTATTTAATTCGAACGTTGATTGTCTAGAAGTATTTGGGATCGGTGATTCGAGGACCCTCACGAGACGTTACTCAGTGATATTGGATTTTATTTGAAGCTGTTGAAGAGGTAATGTGAAGAGAGGAATGCGGCGGATTGCGAACTTTATTTTATCGAGGACTCGATATCGTGTAGCAGGAAAAATGTAAATAAAAGCTATGTGAAATATCTACCAATGTGCAAGAGTATCTTTATTACTAATAAAATAGGCAACTATTTTTTGGTATCGCTCGTGGTATTATTTGTAGGGAGGGCAAAATTATAACATGATGTAAATTAGAAGCTGCGCACATAGGGCGTTGGTGTTTGGGGGAGGCATATTTTTTGGGGTTGTTATTAACCTACTTGACTTAAATTATTAAATTAGACTTAGGGCCACTAGCTCAAATATTTAACAAAAAATTAATTCAAATTATACTTTGAAAAATGTAGAAATAGAAAATATCAGATAATTTGAAAGCTAATGGTTTTACAAATAATATATTTATGTACAGGGTGTCAACGGAATCATTAGACAAGCCATAGTTTTCAAGATATAAGTCTTAAATTTGGTAGGTGTAATATATACCAAAAACGGCAAATTTTTCATAATTTGACACTTTTCCATCATTTCCGGTTTACCCGGAAATGACCCGAACTTTGAAATTTTAAACAGAACATCCTGTATATTTTTACATTTTTGGATTCCGGAGACGATTCTAAGTACAACTGCGTAGTTTAAAAAAATTTTGACTCTACTTGATTTTTTTTAGGGCTATTTTTATTGTTGCATCTAGAGTGCAAATCAATCAAATGGACCAAATCAATAAGAGAAAAATGTAAACGTGAGATTTTTCTAGCTACGACAAACCTAAATTTCCGAAAGCACTAATTTTTAATTGTCAACTTTTTCAAATGGCAACATCTTTTAGACACACAGTGTAATTTTCATGACAGATCCATCGATACCTTCAAATCGAAAATCGGTTTGATATTAACCCAAATACACAAGTTCTTTGGTAGATAATAATTAAAATATCGAGAAAATACGCTTATCAAGTAAGTATGCCGTAGAAATTGAATAAAACTAGATTCAAAACATTCATTTTGTCAACAAAACAACGGTGCAAATAAAAGATTCGTGCTGTCCGAAATGATATATTTTAACAATAAAAAGCATTAAAAGATTAATTAAATGGTAGCAAATGTTCAAAGTGCATCCCCCCCCCCCGTCTTCTTGACTTTTCTGGGTCGGTCAATGGTGTTTCGCATAACATTTCGCAACATAGCAGGAATTATACCTGCAAAAACTTCTCGGATACGATTTTGTAAAATTTAAACTCCACACAAAAAAAAATCTAAAATGCTTAGATCTGGTGAGCGGGCAGGCCAACGTACAGGTCCATATGTTACTCGCCAAATATACCGGTTCATTAAATGGGGCCATAACTCGAGCGGCATTATGAGGTGGAGCCCCATCTTGTTGGAAATACATTTGTTCAGAAACTGCAAGTGGTAAGTCCATCAACATTTCTTCAATATCATTTTGTGGGAATCCTTGAAATAAAATAGGTCCAATAATTCTTGATCCAATCACCCCAGCCAACATATTTACTGCAAATCTTTCCTGAAAATTACCTTGCCTCGTTAAATGTTGATTTTCCTGCGCCCAATATCTATTGTTTTGTTTATTGAACATTGCTTTGTTGGTGAATCTCGACTCATCAGAAAACAATATCAAAGAAACAACATTCGGGTTAGCGGGATTGTTCTGAAGTTACCAGTCCAATAACCTAATCTTTGGCTGCAATCATCTTCGTACAAATGCTGGTGCACTTGATATTTAAACGAGAGTAACCATATTCCTTTAAGAATCTTTCTTGCCAATTCGTGACTAATTTGAACCTCGGCCAATTTATCTAGTAGAAGCAGTAGGATTCACTTCTACAAAAGCCAATACGTTAATTTCTGTTGCTTCATCAAGCCGCAGGATTGTTATCAATTCCCCTCCTGATTTGTTTCTGCACAATTGGAAAATATTGAAAACATGGATTATGTCTGTTTCTGGAATTTTTGTGACATTCTCGAAAAATTAATACGCCCACTTTTTCATTCCTTGTATACACGTTAAACAATAATAACTATAATTAACAAACAACAACAAATTTAAAGATAAAGAGCAAACTTATTAAGTTAACAATACACGCGTATTATTATCTGTCAGACTTCTTTGTGTTTCCACAGCACACTTCTTTTATTTGCAGCGTTGTTTTGTTGGCAAAAGGAATGTTTTGAATCTAGTTTTCTTCAATTTTCACGGCATACTTCATAAGCGTATTTTCTCGATATTTTAATTATTATCCACCAAATAACTTGTGTATTTGGGTTATCAAACCAATTTTCTCTTTCTGGGTGTCCCAAAGATGTTGCAATTTGAAAAAGTTTACATAATTACAAATTAGTGATTTCAGAAATTTTGGTTTGTCGTAGCTACTAAACCAATTCGAAAAATTTCACGTTTACATTTTTCTCTCATTGTTTTGATTCATTCACTGTACTCTAGATGCAAAAATAAAAATAGCCCTAAAAAAATCAAGTGGTCTCAAAAATTGTTTAAAACTACGCGGTCGTACTTAAAATCGTCTCCGGATTCCAAAAATGTAAAACTATACAGGGTGTTCCATTTAAAATGTCAAAGTTGGGATCATTTCCAGGGAAATCGGAAGTGATGGAAAAGTTTCAAATTATGAAAAATTTACCGTTTTTGGTATATATTATACCAGCCCAGACCTCCGCCAAATTTAAGACTTATATCTTGAAAACTCTGGAAATTATGGCTTTTCTAATAATTCCGTTGACACTCGGTATAATATAATATTATGTACACTATTACAAATTATTATTTAATGAATATACCTGACTAAATATGCTAGTCCATATTTTAGAAAAATGACGCATTTATGGAAAGGACCCTTAAATTTACTTTAATATTCACCTCCCATTAAGTTATGTACAGTCACTCGCACTACACCCTGTATAAGTTATTTTCTTTAAACGAAATATTTATTTATCTGCGTTTCAAGTCAAATTGATATCGATTAATTAATAGTAAGATTGAATAATAGATTGATTAATAGTAATAGCTTACAACCAGTATTTAATACGTTTAATTAAGACACTGCGTTATGTGAGTACACAACCTAGATTTTAATTACTCCACGTCCTTTTCTAATTTCCTATAACAAAGTCTTCTTTGTTCTTCCTGTATACTATCAACCGGGCTATAATGTGAATAATACATTTGGAGCTGAGCTTGGTGGACACAGTAACACAGCGGTGAGCGCTATCTCTGCTGATAACAGTGGTTATTGGACGGTTATTGACAACCATAAAGCGCCGATTATTGAGATGTCCTGACATCTGTATCTAATCCTTGTGGTGGGTTGATGAAACAGCAGTGACGTAACCTGAGGGTCCTTATAGCTAGGAAGCTGGTGGCAAAAATTTTTATATGATCTTATTGTGTGTGTGACTGAAGTTGAAAAGTGTAGACGTCATAATAAAAAGTCGGAAAAATCATTTCAGTCATTACGGCGTTGCTGTGTTTTTAATTATTAGTTAATTAAATATGCAATAAAAGAAATGCTTCTGTATGATTTTATTGTGTCAGCCATTTGTTTTAAACGTTGCTTGTCAATATGACGTTGATATAAATGCAGTCGGCTGAAATTTATGTGTCTGCGTTTTTTTGCAATTTATTTTTTTTTATTAATTTATGATACACTAAAAAAAAAGTGATAACAAACAATAAAACAAACTTCACTCACCTGTGTACTGCTGAGTTTAAAGGGGGTGAATTTTCATAAATGGGGTAAAAAAACGCTTCTATATTTTTTTACTGTATGAGCCACTTTGCAGGAAGCTTTGTTTGTAAAAAACAAAAAAAATATTGGCTGAAATCTATTATGCTGATTTTTCATTGACTGACGTTTCTTAATAATAACACAGACCGACAAAAAAAGGGGAACCATCTTATTCCATGTTTTTTGACGTGCTGAAACCGATTCTGATATTAAATTAAAGAAAATCTACCGCATCAGTCTTTGTCTACCACCCCCTTTATCCCCTAAAAAGGGAAAAAAGAAAAGTCTTGTTCTAAGGTTCTGATCTAACTTTTCTGAAGTATTTTGACGCGCACAAATATTTTTCTATCGTGTCAGTTACCCTCTACAACCCCCTTTTACCTCTTAGGGGTGGCAGAGAGAAACTGACACAATAGAAATTTTTTTGCTCAAAATTAGCTTCAGCACATCAAAATACTTGAGAAAAGTTAGATCAGAACCTTAGGACAAGACCATTTTTTTTGGCCCTTTTTAGGGGATGAAAGGAATGGTAGACAAACATTGATGCGGTAGATTTTTTTTTTAATATCAGAATTGATTTCAGAGTGTCAATAAACATAGGATAAGTCGATTTTGATCAAAATAACAGCCCCCTTTTTTTGTCCGCCTGTGTTATTTTTACGAAGCTTTTACCGCTATCTAGGTTGTCCCAAGAAATATTCTAATGTTTTTTACAATTATTTTTTGTTTCCTTTTCTTCTATGTGTATACAGGGTGCCCCGTAATATGTTGTGTTGTAAACGTACATTATTTAATAAAAAAAATGTTTCTTCTTAAATCGATTTTCTGACGCTGTATCTCTTTAAACATTATACTTACAATAAATATGTATTCAGGGTGGACCATTTTAATCTATTATTGCAAATATCTCGTCGTGTAAGCCACGAATTAAGAAATGACTTCTACAAAAGTTGTTGGGTCCTAAGGGGGCCATCTGATTCTGTGGTCGGGCACCGGGTCCGTGACCTTGGTGAAGCCCTGTGATACCCAACTTTGTTTTTTTAAATGGAAATCCCTATTTTTTATTGCAGAATCTAATTCTACGGAAAAAATACGTTCGAATATGATTTTCAAAAATTTTTTCCAGTGGACCTTACTCGGGTCCAATACCAACAATTAAAATCACAAGAACCCAATTATCTCGCCGGGTAAGCTAACAATTCAAAAATGACTTAAATAAAAGTTGTAGGATTCGATGGGGGCCATCTAATGCTATGGTTAAGTATCCGGTCCGGGCCCTTGTTACGGCCCTAGGGCCCCCAACTTTTTATTGAACGTATTTTTTTCCGTAGAATGCAAATCTGCAATAAAATATTGATATTTCCATTAAAAAAAAAGTTGGGGATCCCAGGGCCGTATCAAGGGCCCTGATCGGGTACTGAACCATAGCATTAGATGATCCCCATCGAATCCTGCAACTTTTATACAAGTCATTTTTCACCGGCGAGATTTCAATTGTTGGTATTGGGACCGAGTAAGGCCCACTGGAAAAAATTTTTGAAAATCACATTTGAACATATTTTTTTCCGTAGAATTAGATTCTGCAATAAAAAATAGGAGTTCCCATTTACAAAAACAAAGTTGGGTATCACAGGGCCTCACCAAGGTCACGGACGCGGTGCCCGACCACAGAATTAGATGGCCCCCTTAGAACCCAACAACTTTTATAGCGGTCAATTCTTAATTGATGGCTTACACGATGAGATATTTGCAATAATAGATTAAAATGTACCCTATATACAAAAGATGTAGGAAATTTTGTCCTCTTCAATTTTGTCTAAACATTTTTCTCGTAGGATCGAGGGTTGCCAAATTATTTTGAAAAAACCAATTTTTTTGCACCTTTACCTCAAGATGGCGGTTCGCGCCTCCTCCCCAAGGTCTAAATCTTGTATTTTTTATCAAGGCCTTGACTTAAACAATATATATCAAAACCATTACTACTCCACCTTTTGCAGTGCAAAATCCCCCACTGATTAGACTATTTTCTTACTTTGACATTTTTGGAGTAAATTTCTGAAAATCAGCAACGTACACGTCAGCCAATCTTTTTCTTTACTTATGGATGTAAAAACTAACAAATTAAAACCAATGCGAAGTACAATGAAATGACTTAATAAATCTTTGTTTTGCAAATTAACAATTAGTTTTATAAAAAAATCACAGTCGTGGATTTCAGCTAACCATTTTTTTAATTTATATTTTTGATACATGAACAGTTTTATAGCAATGGCTGAAACAATAAAATAATATAGGAGCGTTTCTTTTTGCAAATTTGAAATTTATTTATTTAAAAAATCAGCAGCATCCAAGCTCTTTAGCTACTCTAATCGATCTGTTGTATCAATACCTTCATTCTGTATTATTGTTCATTACAATGGAATCATATACCCGTATTACCATCAGCTCCCTAGATATTATGCATGGAGTAGGGTGGGTATTTTTATTTTTCTGTCGCTATATCAAAAAAAAAAAAAAATCAAATAAAAAATATCTTCCGTTCGCGCTTCACACTCAAAGATTTAAATAATGGCAGTTTTGCTGTTTTTCGACAATTTTTTATGAAGACTAAACTCACTACTATCGAAATGCTATAGGGTCCTAATGTGAAGTTTGAGGCATCAGTAATTCGAAAAAAAATTAAAACCTGTAATTTCAAAATATTTAATGTTCTTGCAAAAAGCTCAAAAAACACATGTTTTACTAAAAATGGCAATATTTCGTACTTTCTGCTAATTTTACTTTTTCATTTTTGACAAACAAACGGTGAATATATTTATCATTTCTAATTATGTTATTCAAAAGAGTGCACTTTAAAGTCAGATTTTTGGGAACATTTTGGTGTAATAGATCTTAACAGAATGGTCGTCCTAATGAAGCCATCTCTAGCGTCAGCGCCTCACACTTTTTTAGATGCTTTGGTCACAAGTTTGACACACCGTTCTACAGCCTGGTTGTGACAAGGCAAGCTTTGAAAATCCGGCTGCAGCGGTGTGCCACTCTGTATTAGATTTTTGATGTCCTCCTCCGTGATGCTCCTTAATAGTGGAAGAGGAGAGATATTGCAACTATCCCACCAAATTATGTTGACGTAGTCTGTTGCTTCGAAGCAGAGTCTTGGCGTGGTGAAGTTTCTTCTTTTTACCAGTGTTCTTTTGACCTCAATAAACAATTTGCAAAAAAAATAGGCCGAGTGATCCTTTGCCAGAAAACTTCTGAGAAAATATCTATCTTGACGCAACTATGTGTAATAATATATTTTACATATTGTCTAAATGTTGGTTGTGGTATTTTCTTGTTACTTGCACATCCAGTGGAAGTATAGTAACGACAAAAAAATTTTTATTGTTGAAACAGGCTTAGAACGTCATGAAACGTCGAGATTTTAAGTTTGAGCGAAAAAAAAATTTGTCTGTCTGTCGGTACCTTTTTTTTGTGCGCACGTTTATTCTGGAACCGTTTAAGATATTGACTTGAAATTTGGTACACATATGTACTTTAAATGAGATCTAGAACTAGATTATATTTTCATCTTGTTCCGTCGAAGGGTTGGGGGGAAATTGGGGGAAATTTGGGGTAAATAGGAAAATCAAGCAGGTAAGAGTCCTTAAAATTAGTATTTAATATATGCAGGAGATCCCCTTAAAGGGGATGAAAAAAAATTGTGATTTAGTATGTGTACAAGAACCAGAAACCTCAAAATATTTTTTTACTTCATCCACCCCCTATCACCACCCCCGCCCCACTACCGATGTGGGGGTTTCGTTTTATGGGTTTTTGTGGTAGATCATTTCAAATATTATATTATTAAAGTTCCATAAACAGTTATTTCCACATACAAAATTTTTTCGTTGTGACTGACTTGAATAGAAAAGTCTGGATGTGGAAATAGTGATTCCTTGGGCAGCAGTTTCTTCTGTGTTCTTATTGGGTTGCTCTGTCACATATATTTTCTTCTATACAATGTCCGTGAAATCTACAAAATAATACAATTATCCAGTATTTTACTGGAAAATAACCTCTACGCCTGTGAAATATCAGCAAAATACGTTCTTTTTATATTTTTGTTCTCATTCATTATTTGTCAAAAAAACACCCTCTAACTGCTCCTTTGACGTAAAAGTCACAGCGTAGAGGTTATTTTCCAGTAAAATACTGGATAATTGTATTATTTTGTAGATTTCACTGATATTGTATAGAAGAAAGCATATGTGGCAGAGCATCCCAGTAAGAAACACAGAAAAAAAATCTATTTTACAATTTTGTTTTAGTTTTATATTTTTAGGTGTGCGCATTTTGTAACAGTCAGAAGTATTAAAAAACGAACCTTTGTCTGATCCATTTCGCTCAGAGGATTCTTTTATTAAATTTCTAAATATTTTTGCAATGTGGCAAAATACCGAATAAATAATGAGAAATTATGAATATGCTTCAAATATCTACTTCACACTGCATGTTTCCATTAATTGAAATCGAATTTCGTGAAAGAAATAGATTTATATCAATTGCTTCCTGCTATACAGGGTGTCAACGGCATCATTAGACAAGCCATAGTTTTAAAAACAAGCTTCTAGTTTTAAAAAATTTTGAGACTAAATTTATTTAGGACTATTTTTATTTTTCCATCTAGAGTACAGTGAATGTACTCAAATTAATCAAATGGATCAAAACAATAAAAGAAAAATGTAAACGTGAGATTTTTCGAATTGGTTTAGTAGCTAGGACAAACCAAAATTTCCAAAGTCACTAATTTGTAATTGACTTTTCAAATAGCAACATCTTTTAGACACCCAGTAGTTAAATACTAATTTTCATGACAAATCTCTTGATACCTTCAAATCGATAATCTGTTTGATATTAACCCAAATACACAAGTTCTTTGGTGGATAATAATTAAAATATCGAGAAAATACCCTTATCAAGTAAGTATGCCGTGGAAATTGAATAAAACAGAACAACGCTGTGAATAAAAGAAGTGTGCTGTGGAAACCCATGTCGTGTCAAAATTCATCCAATCAGTAAAAGATTACAGCGATAACACCACTACATGTGGTGTTATCAGGCAAGGCACACATGATATGTTCAAATGTCAGATTAAAATTCAACAAATAATGTCAAATTAAAAATCAATTTATAAGAATGTCACAAAGGTTTGGTAAACGATTCAATTAATCAAATTGTATTAGAAAATACACCCAAAAACACCATTAAAAGTAAAAAGGATACGTGGAAAATGTTTTTAGAATTTTGTTCCATCAGAAAATACGAATTGAATGGAGAGTAAAACATTATCTTACCGAATACACCTCGAGCATTGATAAATACTCAAAATTTTGTCGTAGAGAATGCTTCAAGCGTGTTGCTTAAAGGTAATATTACCAAGCAACACGCTTTCAGCAGTCTCTATGACAATATTATCTCGGTATTATCAATGCTCTAGGTGTATTATAGGTGATAATAATACGTGTGTATTGTTAATTTAATAAGTTTGCTCTTTATCTTTAAATTTGTTGTTGTTTGTTAATTATTGTTATTATTGTTTAACGTGTGTAAAAGGGATGAAAAAGTGTTATGTTATTAATTTTTGGAGAATGCCACAAAAATTCTAGAAACACAGATTTGTATGCCAACGGACATCATCCATGTTTTCAATATTTTCCAATTGTGGAGAGACAAATCAGGAGAGGAACTGATAACAATCCTGCAGCTTTTATCGTTTAAGATTTAAAAAATATATGGTTACCGCTCGTTGAAATGTCATGTGCACCAGCATTTGTAAGAAGGTGATGGCAACTGAAGATTAGGTTATTGTGACTGGTTACTTCAGAACAATACCGCTAACCCAAATTTTGTTTCTTTGATATTATTTTCTGACAAGTTGAGATTCACCAACAATGGAACGATAGATATTGGACGCAGGAAAATCAACTTTAAATGAGGCAAGGTAATTTTTAGGAAATATTTGGAGTAAATGTTTGAGCTGGGGTGATTGGAACCAGAATCATTGGACCATTTTCTTTCAAGGCCCTTTGGTATTGAAAAAATGTTGATGGATGGTTGCAGTTTCTGAACAAATGCATTTCCAACAAGATGGGGCTCCACCTCATAATGCCTCTCAGGTTATGGCCCATTTAGCGAACCGGTATAATGGGCGAGTAATTGCAACAGATAGACGTGTACGTTGGCCTGTCCGCTCACCAGATCTAAGCATTTTAAATTTTTTTGTGTGGGGTTATGTGAAAGAACGAGTTTCTTATACACCCCCTCAAACACTTCAAATTTTACAAAGTCATATCCGCGAAGTTTTTGCTAGTATAACTCCTGCTATGTTGCGAAATGTTATGTGAAACACCATTGACCTAGCCAGAAAATGTCAAGATGCACTTTGAACATTTGCTATCATTTAATAAATCTTTTAATGTTTTTTATTGTTAAAATAAACCATTTAGGACAGCACACTTCTTTTATTTGCAGCATTATTTTGTTGACAAAATAAATGTTTTTAATCTAATTTTATTCAATTTTCACGGCATACTTACTTGATAAGGGTATTTTCTCGATATTTTAATTATTATCCACCAAAAAACTTGTATATTTGGGTTAATATCAAACCGATTTGAAGGTATCAATGGATTTGTCGTGAAAATTAGTAATTAACTACTAAAAGATGTTTCCATTTGAAAAACTTGACATAATTACAAATTAGCGATTTCGAAAATTTTTATTTCTCGTAACTAATAAACCAATTCGGAAAATCTCACGTTTACATTTTTCTCTTATTGTTTTGATCCAGTTGATTGATTTGAGTGCATTCACTGTACTCTAGATGCAAAAATATAAATAGCCCTAAAAAAATCAAGTAGTCTCAAAAAATTTTTAAAACTGCACAGTCCTACTTAAAATGTCATTTCCGGAAAAGTGTAAAATTATGAAAAATTTGCCGTTTTTGGTATATATTACTCCTTCCAAATTTAAGACATATCTTGAAAACTCTGGAAACTAACTCTGTCTAACGATTCCGTAGACACCCGGTATATTAATTAAATCAGTTGCAACGATATAGTGGCAGTGCTATTAATACTTAGTATAACGTCTTTTAGCTGTGCATTATTATTTTTCCGGTCTCTAATGTTGCCTCGTAGTTCGTATTCAAATTTGTTGGCGAAAAATGTGGTATTATAACCATAAATCAGCGCTTACGCCGTCAAAGGGGTAAATGATCCAGCAACAATATGGAGATCGCGGACAGAGTCCAGTTGCTTTAGTCCTGCAGGACATTTTACGGTTACTGGACACCACTTCCGTGGTATTTGCATTTTGAATAATAGTCTTAATTATCCCTGCTAACGAGCAAAAATATCGGCTTTTCCCTCCCTTGCAAATTAATGGGACAAAATGGATTTTTTTATTCATGCGATCATATCGCATGTTTTTTAAATGCATGTGGAAGACATTGCTAGTTTCATGATATATTAGAAGGCTTGGTCGTTATCGATTGTATAACGTGAAAAATTAGAAAAATATTTTGTTTTTTTTATTTTACGGTAACTATTTTTCTCATTATTTTCTTAGTATGCCTATTTAATTTAATCAAATAGTAAAATAATAAATTTAATGTAATTAAATAGGTATATTATATACGGACAAACTTTTATAGTAATCATAGAAAAATTACTTGTACAGAAAGGACCCCGCACCTTTTATATGTAATTTGGCTTTCACTCCCGGGAGCTTGCACAGTGGTAGTTTATGATATGTCGATCAAAAGTCTCCATGGGCACAAAAAATTTTAATGACAGTGTTTCGAGATATTGGCCAAAAAATATATTCTTCATTTTTTGTTCAGAATAATGTATTGTACTAGTTTGAAGTAATTTCTCGATTTCGTTATAATAAATTTCTGCATTAATTTAGTTTGTGATGCCATTACCAATTAGTGGGCAATGAAACTGTGTAAGACCAGCATACTTTGATCGGTTTCTAGTGTGGTAATGAAATTATAAACAGCAGTTAACGTTTGATTCCACACACATACATGGAATGATGAAATGCGTTTTATAATGTTTACTCTAAATCTGCACCGCTGCTGTGCAATTTATCGCATAACTCGCAATGTTACACTTACACAATTAAGTCAGAGGTTCTAAAACGTTTTGCTGAAAGTCATATTGTTGAATTTACATTTATTACTACTATAATAATTTTCAGCACCATCTTACGATCAAATGCAATTTCAAAATCTATTATTTCTTTGACTAAAAATTCATATTTTTTAACTCGTTACTTTTCTATTTAATGAGATAAAAGGGCACGCCGAAAACCACATTTTAGCCTTTCTAAAGTCGGTTGGAACAGCATGAGAAACTGCCAAGACTTGCATTTACTCATATCCATAGGCTCTACCAAAAAATTTAGAGCAATTTTTAAATTTTTGATGTATCATTTTTTTATACTGATTTATCTGGCGCAAACCGCGATCGTTCATCTTTTTCGACTACCGAACTACAGAGCGTTTTTGGAAAATTTGCATTTTTTGATGACCTCTATATCTCAATTACCAAGTGTCGAATCGAAAATAAAATAACACATTCTTAAACTACTTTTTTGACTAGAATCCGCTGCTGATAAGAATAAAATGCATGCCTCAGTTTTCGAGATATAGACATAACTTGTGTTTTTTAAATGGAACACCCTGTAAATTATTACATCACAAATTAAATTAGCTATCCAACGATATATCATATGTCATATTTATCTCTAGAAAAAATGGTTAATTTTCGAAAAATTTAATATATCTGAGGAGGCCATGGAAAACTATTAACAACACTTCTTATAATATAACATAATTTTGACAAAAATAGGAAAAACTAAACTACAATAAATGTTAGAATTGTCTTCCATTGACATCTATGCATATTTATCGCATTTCTAATATTTATGGTGTGGTTTTATTAGATACCAAATAATAGGTCCTCATATTTTTCACGGTAATTTGAATACCCAAAATTTTATTAACACTCTACGACAAGAAATAAAGCAATCGATATAAACAATATTCATGATGAAACAAAAACAGATCTTGTTCTTTCTCAAGTTTATACCTATTTAAAAAATAACTGGCCGCAAAATGTGTCTGAAGACCTTAAACCATATTTTCGTAGAAGATACGAATTGCATATTGAGGAAAGTATTTTATTATGGGGGCATAGAGTTATTGTACCTGCTAAATTGAGAGATACAATGTTTAAAGAGCTTCATGACAGTCATTTCGGCATAGTTAAAATGAAATTATTAGCCAGGTCTTATATCTGGTGGCCATCTTTGAATGCAGACATAGAGAAAATTAGTAAAAATTGCGATAAATGTCAGAAAATGCAAGCCAATCTGGCTAAAGCTGAACTACAAGGGTGGCCTATTCCAGATGGTGTTTGGTCCAGAATACATATTGATTTTTTTGGACCCACAAAAAATGAATATTTTCTCATTATTCTTGACGCGTTCTCTAAATGGATTGAGGTGTTCATTATGACTTCTATTACTTCTAATATGACATTAATTAAACTTAAAGAATTATTTGCTAGATATAGTTTACCAAAAGTTCTTGTTAGTGATAACGGGCTACAGTTAAAATCAGAAGAATTTAAATATTTTACTAAGATGAATGGTATAGAACATAAAACCATTTCTCCTTATTCAGCCTATTGTAATAGAGCTGCAGAAAATAGTGTGAAAACTGTAAAACATTTTTTGTTAAAAGAATTAGATTTTGGTAATATGTATTTATCTCTATCAAAATTTTTATTGACCTATAGAAATACCGTTCACTGTTCATCAGGTGAATCGCCTGCTAAAATATTTCTTGGACGTTCATTGAGAATACGATTTGATTTAATTAAGCCAAGTAAAGCACAGATAAATGAAAATGCTACAAATTTTGCAAAAATTCATAATAATTTGAAATACGCACAATATCAAAACAAGCTAAAAACGTACTCTTCGCCAATTTACTCAGCTTTTTATATATAATTGTTACACATTCTATACGATACTCTTCGCAGTTTTCTTGTAAATAATGTTAGTTTTTGGACATCCTAAATTTTGTGATACCATTTTTGTTGTGAAAAAAATTATATGAAAAAAAAATGTCCAACCTGTGTGGAATTCGAACACGGGACCTTTGGATTGCAACGCAAAGCTTTAGCCGCTGCGCCACCACAAATTGCTACGAAAATTGATTGTCTGTGATATACCTATATCTTTCGACAATCATACATATTTCAACTCGTACTTCTATGAAATATATATTAGTAAAATTCATAAACAAAAAAAATATATTATGGAAATAATATTTCGCAAGATTTCCATTTTAGCACAAGCGAAAAAAATTAAGAGAATATATTTTTTTTAAATTAAATAATTAATAACTTTTTTATTTACCGATCGATTTTCTTCAAAAACAATAGGGTTCTTCCTCTAGCTAACACTAACTTACTTTCCAAATTTCAATACAATCGGACTTTTCTTTCTTAAGTTATCGTGCTTACAAGAAACGTGACGGACGGACAGACGGACATTTTGAAAGTTGTTCAGAATTCGTTCACTAACACAATGATATGAAAATTTTTTCTCTACGAGCGATATTTACGATTTTAGAAATGTGCCGATCAAATACAATATACTCTTCGTTTTTGCGAAGAGTATAATAAGCAATATTTTAGGTGGAGAAGAAATATAATATTTTATTCAGGACAAATAGTTTTAGTTAAGGATTATAGAAACGTAAAGTCAGCCTGGTGTAGAGCAAAAATATCACGCATACTAGGGAAAAATGTATATTTAGTTAAGCCTTTGGACAGCAATTTAATTTGGAAGCGACACACTAACCAAATAAAACAATTATATCGTGATAATTTTGTAGAGCCCATTAACACAGATATTTTCACTAGTGAAAACTCACAAAAACCAAATACTAATCTTGGTCAAGAAAAAAAGGATGATTATATTGTAATAGACAGTGATGACGATATGTTTTATGACTCAAATGAAGAGCCAGTTAATGATAAAATCGGGGATGAAATTGTTGAGACCGATCCATTACCTTCTGCACGCCCAGTTAGAGCTAGAAAACCACCAGATAGACTTCAATATTAAAATTGTTAAATTCTATAATGTTATTTAGTACTTAATATTGTTTAACTTCAGGGGGAGATGGTGTAATGTATTAATCTGTATTAATCGCGCACAACATCCCCCACCTGCTAATCCATGCGTGTACCTGCGTATGAACGAGGTACAAGATATATGCGCATTTGTTAACATGTATTTGTACGATTGTAATGTGTGGTGTTAATATATTCGTAAGATTAATTTATCAACACGATGGTGCCCCAGGTTATACGTCAAATGAAACACGAAATTATTTAAATGCTCAATTTGAGGATGACTGGATGATCTATATATCACTCAGGATTAGTATATCAAGTCTAGTTAGCTAAGTTAACTAGATATTGTTTAATTTTTGGGAAATAATGGTCCTATTTTGTGGCCTGCTAGATCGTTCGATATAACCCCTGCCAACTTTTGGCTAGGGGGTTATTTAAAAATATATTATATATAGAGAATGTTCTACTAACAGAGGAATCGGAAAACAAAACATTAGCTGCGTTTCGGACAATAACTCCTGTCATGATTAGAAATGCAAGAAATGCTGTAAGGAGGTGTCAAGAATGCGAGGAAGACAATTAGAACATTTATTGTAGTTTAGTTTTTTCTATTTTTGGCAAAATTATTTTATATTATAAGAAGTGTTGTTGTTGTTAATAGTTTTCCATGGCCTCCTCACAAATATATTAAATTTTTCGAAAATTAATCACTTTTTTTAGAGATAAATATGACATATGATATATCGTTGGATAGCTAATTTAAGTTTTGATCGAATTAGTAAATAATTTACATGGTGTTCAATTTAAAAAAACACAAGTTTTGTGTATATCTCGAAAACTGAGGCATCCATAATTTTGTACTTATCAGCAACAAATTCTACTCAAAAAAGTGCCTTAAGAATGTGTTAGTCATTTTTCGATTCAACACTTGGTAATTGAGACATAGAGGTCACGCAAAAATGCCAATTTTCCAAAAACGCTCTGTAGCTCGGTAGTCGAAAAAGATAGACGATCGCGGTTTGCGCCATTGTTTTTTCTCGAAAATCGAGCTCAAGACACCTGTATTGGCTTTTGTCTATCTGCCATAGTTTTAGAGCGGTGGTTCCCAACAAGATTTTTTCAACCCCCTCATCGGTCGCTATACTGACAAGGACCTCTGAAAAGCTTAAATTCTTAAAATGAAGATTATGTAGAATCTACCACTGCAAGTAAAATACAAAACAATTGAATATCTTAGTGACATTTCGCGGACCCTCAAGACATCGTCCGCGGACCCCTAGGGGCCCGCGGACCATCTGTTGGGAATCCCTGTTTTAGAGGAAACCCCAAATCCCATGTAATTTGGTCCACCATGTACAGGGTTATTCATTATATATTGAGCCCCCTTTATTTCTGTTAATGTTGGAAATAAAAAAAAGTTTCTTATAGAAGTTGTAGGGTTGTGTATATATATATATATGTTATATGCTAAACAAACCACATCAATGTATTCAAATATCTAAGTATCTTATCTAAATAAGTAACTTTATATTCTTATCATGGTACGTGATATAATTTGATACATTTATCACCTAAGCGATAACAACTTCCTAGACTTCTCATGTGAAACGCTGGCACGGCAACAATTCCCAGAATGCTGTGCCTACGTTGATATCAAACCTTATAAATATGACCAACAGACGCATTTGCGTTCAGTATACATTTAATCTTTATACCAAGCATATTAACTATTGTAACATTTATAACCAAATATAATAATATAAAATATTGTGTAAAACCAAAATAAAAGTTTTTAAAAAGCAAATCAAGTTCTAAGTGATATAAAAGTGGCGCAGTCGGTAGGATTGGTAATAACGCCTGGAAGAAGAGCCTAACCAACGAAAACCTCCCCGAAGAATAAGGAACACCCCAAGAAGGGCCTAACTTCAGGAAAGGATCGCCGGAACAAGGAGACCTTTGACGACGGGCGGCGGATTCCAATCCCTAAATCAAGAAAGAACCTACATATGAAGATTTATTACGTGTAAGTACTTATTGAATCATCTCGTTTTTAGTGCAAATTTAATTAGAATTAATAATCGCATCATTTCTTGCGTATTGTCCGTGGAAAAGAACAGTTCTGTTGTCCATTGCTATTATAAGTAAAATAAATCTAAGTTTTCAAATTCAAATTAGTTTATGCCAGTAACTACTCGAAATATGGCTCACCAACAACAACAAAACCAACAACAGCACGAGCCACAACCTCAACCTCAACCAGACGTTGTTGAACCATATAAATTGAGCGAAATATTTTCAATTATTCCTGAATATGACGGTAATCAAATAAATTTAAATACATTCCTAAATTCATGCAGAACCGCTTATGGCATGTCGATTGGTAACCAGGTGGTACTTTTAACTGTTCATATAAAAAACAAATTAAAAGGCCGTGCAGCTGAACTAGTGAACTCTAGAAATCCCACTCATTGGGAAGAAATTAAGACTCTTTTAGAGAATCATTTTGGTGATAGTAGAGACCTAACCTCCTTGATACAAGACTTGCAAAGAATGCGACAACTTCCCGGTGAATCTCCGCTCACGTTTATTGCGCGCTTACAAACTCACGAAGCAAAAATGCATGCTTCTGTTCATAAACAGCGGTTAACAGCGGCACAAAAACAAGCCCAAACGCAATTAACTGAGGGCATGGTTTTGAACACCCTACTCACGGGACTAGAACCCAAACTTGCGCATGTTGTTAGGGCAAGCGACCCTGAGAATATGCTAAAAGCAATAACGAGAGTTCGAAAAGAACTCCAACTAAATTACTTTGAAACACAAAAAACCAATCGCAACAATAGTGCAATCACTCCCACGCGTAACCAAAACTTCCCCTTACCTGCAAGACATTGTTCATTTTGCAAACGTACGGGACACGTCGCTAATGAATGTCGTCAGAGACAACAAAGTTCTCGACCCCTAAATTTTGGTACTCCCCAAATCTATCCTAGGCCTAATTACTATAATCAAAATCCTGGAAATTCGCAAAATTTCCAACAACAAAGACCTAACTATTATAACCAAAATCCTGGAAGCTCACAAAACTTCCAGCAACAAAGACCACCCGTCATTGCACCAAACCCAAATTTCAATAATGCAAGACCACCTGCGATTCAACCTAACCCTAATTATTATAGACCAAATTCAAATAGAAAAACGCTTCATCTCAATCAAAATACTGAACCCGAAAACCTAGAGCAACAAAATCAAAGTTATTACGTTCACGATAACCCTTACGAAAATATTAACGAGGGATATTATACTGATAATAACCCCTACGCAAGTCCGAACTATTATACAGCTAATACTTCGGAATACGACAACAGCAACGAAGACTATTATACTGCTAATAGTCCCTCCGAAAATTATTACACGGACGAATCCACTTTCGATACAACACCTGTATATAATCGGGATTTTCGATCAGGCCCACATGCCCAGTCGGACCCGCCTTATCACAAAACCGGAGACCCCGAGATGACAGTATTGCAAACCCAATTTGGCAAAATGAACTTGGACAATTTCAACCCGAATCTCAACTTCCCGGAACAACAGTTCCTATAAGCCCCTTATTGTCTGTCAAATCCAAAAATTTGTATTATATCTATGACATTACTAACACGCATAGATTATTAATAGACACGGGCGCAGGACTATCCATATTCAAACCCAAAATTTGTGAAAATTATAGTAGGAGATGTCCGGAAAACATTACGATCCAAGGCATAACTGACCAAAAAATAAATATTAACGAAGCCGTCTTTATCCCGTTTGACAACAATGAACCATTTAAAATTTATGTATGTGATCTTGACATAGAATTCGATGGACTCCTAGGGTCTGATTTCTTAGAACATTACAATTGTATAGTGGATATAAAAAACAAAAAACTTGTAACAAATTTCAAAACAATCCCGATCCACAAAGTCACGGACCAGGGTCTGCCAAACATACAAAATTACCCAAATCCAGATAATCGTGATACCACTCGTAATATATCAAATATAATTTCAGTTGAACCACGTATAGAACAAATTACCAAACTTAAATGTCACTTGTCCAATACAGAAGCTATACTGCTAGCTACCGAAGTAGACAAGGTAAGACTACCTAACGCGATAGTTCAGATAGACGATAAAGGTGAATTTATTACCTCTATATTAAACGTAAACGCGGTACCCAAAACCGTTAATTTTTCAAATTTAAAACTAGAACCGATCCAAAATTTCTCACTGAATTATATGGATGAAGAAACCTCCCAAACTTTCGTAGACAGACATTATGAAATAAAAAACCAACTCCGTCTAGACCACCTAAACATGGAAGAAAATGAACTAATAACTCAACTTTGTCTAGAATATGCGGACATTTTTTATCTTGAAGGTGACCAACTAACTTTCACCAATGAAATTAAACACGCGATAGATACCAATGACGCGAAACCAGTATTCACGAAATCGTACCGATACCCTCAGATACACAAAGAAGAAGTCAAAACGCAGGTATCCAAAATGTTAGAACAAAATATTATTCGTCCCTCTAACTCCCCCTGGTCATCTCCAGTGTGGGTTGTCCCTAAGAAACTTGATGCTTCGGGTAAGCCGAAATGGCGTGTGGTTGTAGACTACAGAAAACTCAATGAGTTAACTGTAGGAGACAAATACCCTCTACCCAACATCTCAGATCTCCTGGATCAATTAGGCAAGTGCCAGTACTTCACAACATTGGACTTGGCCTCTGGGTTCCACCAGATCGAGATAGACCCGAAAGACATCCCGAAAAGTGCATTTAGCGTAGACAACGGGCACTATGAATTCGTTCGTATGCCCTTCGGCCTTAAAAACGCCCCTTCCACCTTCCAAAGGGTTATGGACAACATCCTCATGGGCATCCAGAACGAGAGGTGTCTGGTATATATGGATGATATTATCATATATTCCCCGACAGTTCACGAACACATTTCTCGTCTCACAGAAGTGTTCAAACGCCTTCGAAATGCTAACTTAAAAATCCAACCTGATAAATGCGAGTTCCTTCGTAAGGAAGTCGCATACCTGGGTCACCTCATAACTAAAGAAGGAGTAAAACCAAACCCCGATAAGGTACAGTGCATCCAAAACTTTCCGCAACCCACTAACCAGAAGGAAATCAAATCCTTCCTCGGGTTGGCAGGTTATTATCGCAGATTTATAAGTAATTTCGCGAAACTATCCAAGCCCCTCACCAAATTGTTACAAAAGGATGTCCCTTTTGCTTTCGACTCAGAATGTCACAAATCTTTCGAGGAATTAAAACAAGCCCTCACTTCGACCCCAGTACTTATCTACCCAAACTTCGACGAAACGTTTCTACTTACCACTGATGCAAGCGCGTTCGCCATCGGCGCCGTGCTCTCACAAGGCCCCATTGGCAAAGACTTACCAATAGCTTTCGCCTCAAGGACCCTCTGTAAAGCCGAAACCAAATACTCAACCATAGAGCGTGAACTTTTAGCTATAGTATGGGCCGTGAAACACTTCCGTCCGTACATATTTGGTCGAAAGTTCAAACTAATAACTGACCATAGACCTTTAACGTGGCTCTTTTCGATAAAAGACCCCGGTAGCCGCCTAGCACGTTGGCGACTGAAGCTTGAAGAATACGAATACGAAATCGAATATAAACCCGGCCGCATTAATAAAAATGCAGACGCTCTTTCCCGCATAAAGATAAATCACATCCAAGATTCCTCTAACTTTCAAGCAGAATCAAAACTAGTAACGTACCCCGTTCAAAGTCCCTCAACTCCAATAGAACCCGATCCTGATAGTCAGGACACGACAAGCGACACGACGGAAACAAACGAACAAGAAGATGTCCTGAACGAATTCGAAACTTTCGTAAAATTGTATAAAACAAAGTCACTTATCGATTATTCTAAAATTGAATTTTCGAACGGGCAACTCCTGGACAAAACCAATAAAAATATAGTGACCTTTTTCCAACAAAACAATCTCAAAGATTTTCATTATAAAATCCTTGAAGATTTGTTCGAAGAAAACGCAGACTTCCGAGATTTAGAATTAAATAAATTATCGAGTAAGTCGGTGCGACATAGAAATTACTTTATCGTGGCTCTACCATACGACCCCGAAACCGTAATCCAAAATCTATTTATCTCCCTATACAAAGGTCGTGAAGAGTTCGACGACTCCAAAATGTATTGTATCGAAAACAATGTCGAACTCCCTATTCTTGAAATTTTGTCATTTCTTTTATCGGAAAAAGACGTGAAACTCAAAATATGTCAAAACGTTACTAGAACACCTAGTGACGACGAAATCCCAATTATTATCGACCAGCATCATACTGGCAAAGCCCATCTCCACCGCGGAATAAATGAGACTATTCGTCGTATTCGAGAGAAATACAATTGGAAAGGATTGACAAAAGACGTCGAAAATTTCATAAAAACCTGCAAAATCTGCCAAGAAACAAAAATCTGTCGCAAAAATTTAGATAACCCTCTCGTAATTACGGAGACGCCTAAATCCCCTTTTGATCGTATAAACATAGACGTCCTAGAAGTCCCAACGAAAAATTACGCACTTACTATACGCGACGAACTTACAAAATTCACTCAAGCATATCCTATCAAAGATAAATCAGCAAAATCAATCGCAAACACTCTACTCGTTTACTTCCAGCACTTCGGAACACCCCTTCGAATTCATTGCGATTATGGCCGAGAATTCGATAACGCCATCCTAAAAGATTTATGTCTCCTCTATGACATCAAAGTAACGCAGTCTAGTGTCGGACACCCCCAATCTAATGGTTCCTTAGAAAGGTTCCACGCTACCTTGTTGGAAATGATCCGAGCACACGTGGCAGAACACCCTGACGAACACCCCTTCAACATATTACCCTACGCGATAATATGCTATAATACCTCTACTAATAAAACTCACGGATTTACACCCTACGAGTTAGTTTTCGGACACACGTCCAGTAGACCACCTGAAACGCTATATAATCAGGAAGAACTAGTCACGAAATACGTCAGAGACTTAAATAATCGCCTCTCTTATTATTATAAAGTCGCGCGCGCCAGAACTGAGACACAAAAACAAAAAGCGAAAGTTTGGTTCGACTCCCACGTTTCAAAGGAAACCCCCGAATATCAGATTGGTCAAAAGGTGTATTTAAAAGAATCCCAAATCACCGATAAGTTACGTAATAAATATAACGGGCCATTTGAGATTTTGGAACTTCACAAAAACTCAGCCACCCTCCTTAATAAAAAAACAAAACAAAAAACTAAAGCTAACTTTGACAGGTTAAAACCATATATTGAAGCCTAAATTGCCTTACAGGTTCACCTTGCTGATCGGAGCAGCCATGTCCCAGTACCAAATAACACCCATCAATAACACCGTCGGAGTCTATTACCACGACGAAACGAGGATAATTATTTCCAATAATAAATGGACTCTGCTAGTCCATAAAAATCTATCAAGCCTCGAAGAAGCCTTTATCAACAACAACAAAATTTTAGAATCAATTGTCAATATATTCACCCCCGATACACGCGAAACGAAAGAATTCCTAGTCAAAGTCAAAACACACATAACACTCCTAAACCAAGTATCAAATTCCCTTAAGGTAAAATTTGAAGAAATCTTTGTTAACACCAAACGATTCAAGCGCGGTATATTAAATGGAGCAGGTAGTATATTTAAAGCAATTACCGGCAATCTAGATGCTGAAGATGGACAATTCTTCACAGACAGTATTAACAAATTAAACAAAGATCAACATCAAATAGAAAACCTCCTGAAAAATCAAATATCCGTTACCTCTACCGTCGTAAAAACGTTTAACGAAACGATCCAAAATATGCAAATTAATATAGTAACGTTTAACGAGGATATGAAAAAGATTCAAATCGGACTGCATAAAGTAAATGATAGAGTTGCACTGGTTCAAGCCGAACTAAAATTTATCGAAACATGTGAAAAATTGACTGAAAGTTACTTGTACCTCCAGAGCAACCTTGATGACATTTTGAACGCGATTACATTCGCTCGCCTGAAAATAATACACTCTTCAATTATTTCACCCGAAAGTTTGATTACTGCACTTCAGGAAATCTCTCAAAACTTAGTAAAAAATAATCTACCCCTACCAGTAAAATATTCAGAAATTCCCCAATACCTAGAAATTATCGAACTAGAAGCCTTTCAATCAAAATCAGATCTTGTTTTCGTTCTAAGAATACCACTAGTAGAAAAGCAACTCTATACCCTGTATCATTTGTATCCTATCCCTATACTAGACAACAGAACTGGCCTTCACCATGTCTTGTCATTCTCACAAAAATTCATTGCGCGTAACGATGATTCACTAATGTACATTCCCGTCAAAGATCTGAGTACATGCAAACAACTAGATTCCCATAAGAAACTATGCTCAGACCTCTACGCCTACCCGATCGACAGCAGTGCAGCATGCGAAGCCCAGCTACTGAAAAACTTCAGAAAAATCCCAGAAAACTGTGTAAGTTCCCTCGTCTATGGACAAGGTTATAACGTTCAGAAACTACAAGGCAATGTGTGGTTAATAATTGTCTCTGAACCCATTCATATCACCATAAACTGTAATAAAATGGACACAAAAATCACCAGTGTTAATAAAAACTCTATATTAAAACTCCACCCGGACTGTTACGCGTTTGTCGGTATAACAAAAGTGCAAGCAGAAAGCCGCAATACCATCAACATTACGGACAATTCACATCCAGTGGTTATACCCTATGACTGTTGTAGTGACATTCCCGAAAAACTCCAGCTACCCAAGTTGGAACCTCTCCAGTTCGATCATCTAAATGTCGAAAATCTAGACATAGCCAACCACAAACTCGAGCAATACTCTAGAGACTTAGACAAACTAATAAACGAGCCATTTATAACTAAACATTTTTCTTTAAGCATGTATACAGTTATTGGTCTGTCCATCTGTCTCCTAGCCGCCTTCATCGCCTGGAAATGCAGGAAAAGATGCTGTGGTTGTAAGGAATCCAAGGACGCCACCCCTAATGAGATGCTGAAAAGAATTGGCACCCTCCTGAGAAGAAGACCTCATCTACCTACAGAAGAGGAAGAAATGACCGATTTTTCCCAAAAAGTCGGTGAATAACACCGACTTTTCAAAAAGAAAGGGAGTTGTTATATGCTAAACAAACCACATCAATGTATTCAAATATCTAAGTATCTTATCTAAATAAGTAACTTTATATTCTTATCATGGTACGTGATATAATTTGATACATTTATCACCTAAGCGATAACAACTTCCTAGACTTCTCATGTGAAACGCTGGCACGGCAACAATTCCCAGAATGCTGTGCCTACGTTGATATCAAACCTTATAAATATGACCAACAGACGCATTTGCGTTCAGTATACATTTAATCTTTATACCAAGCATATTAACTATTGTAACATTTATAACCAAATATAATAATATAAAATATTGTGTAAAACCAAAATAAAAGTTTTTAAAAAGCAAATCAAGTTCTAAGTGATATAAAATATATATATATATATATATTTTTTTTTTTAAATGCAATTAAAAAATCAATTGCTTGCATAAGTCACTTGATGTAACAATGAAGGATGTTTTTTAAATGGAAAACATACAGGATGTTTATACATATGGCGCAGACAATATACATTACCCATCAATAGTCCTAGTATTGGAGATGGGGATCGAACCCAGAACACGATAGACAGTCCGATCAAGCGTACTAGCCCACTTTGAGGACTCCCAATACTTCATTTAGAAGTAGTCTCTCTCAGTAATAGCCATATGTGCCCATTTTATAACTCTGCATGGCGCCCCATATATCGTGAGTATAGCAATAGATTTATTTGCAGTTATATTTACTTCATTAAATACAAAACGTTCGCTCAAAGCATTTGGGTGTGTGCCTTTTAAATTTTAATATAGTGATTATCCTAAACCAACCCAATAAGAATTGGGTTGGTTTAGGCATGTTATACTACTTTGTTTTATTCCCATTTTATAAACGTAATAAAATAGCAGTAATACAAAATTGTTCTATAAATGACAATTATGACAAAAATTTGTTTATTGGGAAGTATGGTTTTATAATATTCTTCAGGTATTCTACAAGTAAAGATGTAGATCATTCATTAAACCTTAAAAGCTTTAATAGTAGTTTAAAAAGAGACAAGTGGGCTTTTCTCTAGGTACTGTACTTTTATAAGAGTTTTAAATCAATTTTATGGTGTCCTTTCAGACTATTTACGTTTATAACTGTGGCTTAGTTCGAAAAGGGCCAATGTCACTTTTGTTTTATTTTTGGTTTTGATCCTTTTAGAACCAAACCGCAGAAGAAGAATTAGCTTTTAAAATATTTTATAAATTGTTTTAAAGATGAAATTGTTACTTGGAATACATCATATTCTTAACATCGTTATAAAGTGTTGTAATTACGCTTGTAGCGTAACGTGTATAGCAGAGTCCTTTTTATAACTGTATTTAAATATTATTTTCCGGAAGATTAAATTAGAAGCTGCGGTTAAAGCTCGAACCCAGCCCTCGATAATGATGATGTTAATTCGAGTTAAGCGTGCGGACTAAGTAGTTTTAGTTGTAAACTGCAAAACGCGTATGCAATCGCAAGTATGATATAATTATGCTATTAACTAGCTGATACTGGTACACTTAAAAGAGCAATTATCTCCGGAACAGGAACTTTATTAAATTAGGAGTACAAAGCAGGTTAAAGTGGAATCTTTGTTACTCATCTCCACGTTACGAATCAGAGTAGCGGATAAAAAGTCGAGCGGTGGATGGAAATAATAGAGAAAACTCTGATAGCCCAGGCGCCAAGGAGTAAAGAAAGGCCCAAAAAGGAAATAATTCCAGGAAATCTGGAATTTATTTTAATCGCTTTAATTATATCTCCCGCTAACCATACTCAGTTTTCCCTATCATACGATGTCGACGTTAACCGCCATATTGACAAAATGGCACTGAAATTTAGTTTTTCACAAATATTCTAAAATAGTAACTTTTAGGCCGAAACACTTATTACCAATATTAATCCTTATTAAATTCTCTACAAGGTCCTTGGTACTTTTTCCTGAAGTTAACCGTTTCGGAGATACAATCGTTCAATAATTTTGCGTGACTATGGGAAAAAAGTAATTTTTACTTGCAATGCCTAAGTACCAGTTTCGATGCGCTATGCGTAATTTCTCGTTCTATGGACCATAAGACAGTAGTAAATAATTAAGTACTCAATATTTAATAATAGTAATAATAGTATTAATAATAATAATAATAGGGGCACGGACCTTGAAACAAAACCATATGTTCCAAACAAGTCCCGCTTGTCTGTTTCAAGAGCCACCGCATGTTGTCGAAAATCTGCCGTCTGTTGAGACAGTCGAGGCCTTCTGGAAGGGAATATATGAGATTAGAAGTCCATTCGACAGCAACACTCCAGCGATAGCACGCTTCGAGGAGCTCTGCAGCACAGTTGGGAGTTAGTGTGAAGTGTGTCCGGCGATCAGTACCGAGAAAGTTCAACAAGCACTTGTTAGCACTAAGAACTTCGCTGCCCCGGGTCCAGATGGCCTAAACAACCGGAGGTAGAAGAAATTCTCTTTCACACACCGCCCTCTGGCTCGAGTTTTCAACTCAGATTGAACGAGGGGCAGCCGATCTAAGATTTGAAACAAATTAAGGATACTCTCCTCGGCAAGTACAGACATCGGCTTCAAAAGATTTTTTTCTTCCGAACTTTCGGGAAAGAACAAGGTATTTCCAACTACTATGCTTGCCGTTCCGATTCTGCTTTACTCCTTTGGAGTAGTTAAGTGGACACTAGATGAGTTGCGCCAATTGGATAGGAATACCCGTAAGATGAGGCATGTTCATAATAGCATTCATTCATCCTGGATCGTCCGTTCCTCTAGTGTACCTCCCACCCCAACGGGGGGGGGGGACTCTTGAGTCTGGCGTGTACGCATAGAGTAGCGCTGGGTGTGGCATGCAACATTCTCAGAAGCTCGTACCCACTTCTGCGGATTATGAGAGATCATGAAACTGCTAGAGTTGGCGCATTTTTTATTTAGGCCGCAGATGATCTCGGTCTGGTATTCGAGTTCAGGCGAGGAGGCCGGTGAGGTGCTGATCCAGAATCAGTAACTGAGCTTGCGCCAAATAATCTGATAGCCCAAGTAAAGCTGCCGTGCAGAGAAATCTGTTCAGGCAGCACGCCGATAAGCCCATGCACGATGTATTCCATAACAACATAGAGACACTGGATTTATCGGCAAAACTGACCTTCCCTTTTTTTATGCTCAGCATGGCTAAAGTCGGAGACCGAAGGATTCATTGGGGCCTGCCAAGATGGTGTTATTAACACCTTGGTCTACCGCAGTCGCATTATGGGTGTGGAGGTCCCTGACGTTAATTGTAGGACCTGCCGTCAGGCGCTGGACTCCCTCATGCACTTACTATCTGGCCTACATCCATAGGCATAACGCTGCTTTACTAGTGCTGTACAACTACTTACGGCACTCATACCAAGTAGACCAAACACCAGTGTAGAATCTATTGGAACTACCCGTTCCCGACGGTTAGGCAGATTCAAGCAAATAATCCTGACATAGTCCTCTCAAAGCGTAGAGACTGTTGCGAAGTGTCTTAGAGAATAATTGGGTTCTATTTGCGGTAATTATACTTATTCCAACTTTCTGTAATATAAATACTGTAACAGATTATTTTATAGAATTATGTAACACGTTATGTAGCCATTATATAATGTAAAACTACTAGAGCACAGCAATTTAACTCGTTATGCAGCTGTTATATAGCAACATGCTCTCTTCTGCTGTATAAAGACTGTCGCAGGTTTTGCTGTAAAACAGTTCGGCTTGGTATGCAGGTACTATACAGCCACAAACACTTTTAGTTTATAGAAACAGATCGCAGTTTACTTTAGCGAACAATTGAGCTTCTTATTCATGCATTAAGTAACCACGCTGAAGCTATATGAGGGATATATCGAGAGCCTTTACAAGTGGATAATAAAACCTTTATAAAGTGGTTTTATAATTATGATGTAAGAACATTCTTATCGCGTTTCTATATTACCAAATTGTTGCAGAGAGCCAATTAATTCACAATATTACTTTAATAAAACATAAAACAACATTTTTCCACCACTATAAAATAATTATACGATAAATCAGCTGAATATTGGTGCAATAATGCTAATTGGGTTGTCTAGTATATAATTGAAGCGATTAAAACAAATTCCAGATTTATTGGAATTATTTCCTTATTAAATTGCCTGGCGCCCGGCCTATGATGGTTGTTACGACAATTAAAATATACGTTTATTATAATTAATATTAACGAGAGCACTAAAAATCTGCGGAATAAATAAATTTAACAAGTGTATAAATTACGCCTGCGTCAGCGTAATTCGATTTGCAAAAAGCTTAGTGTTCTGAAAGTATATTATGCAGATAATAAAATTTATGATCAATAAAATAATGTTTTTATTAAGAGCAACCGGACCTCGAGGGGCTTGGATCGCCTTAGTCACTTGATCAGTTCGAAAAATATACCGGACAATACTTTAAGGCATTTTTCTATCAGATACGGCACCCCTTGTTTTCGTAAACTTATTGCTGTGGGCAACGGATATCCGTAAAATGTGATTTACGATTCACTTATATGGTGATTTTATATAGGTATCAGTTTATATTCTATCATGGTTATGAAAGAAATGCGGATCATATGCATTCATCGCTATAATGGGATTTTAATAAAATATCTCGTACAGGGCGTTTCAAAGTTAAATTTACACACGTTACCTGTGCATAAAAGATAGTCCAATAATCATCCATTATTAGTGGGCGGAGATGGACATTCTTTAGTCGACTAATTAGTCATGACTAACGAATAATCATTCATATATTAGTCATGACTAATGAATAACTGGTTAGTCGTTAGTCGTGAATGTTTCGATTGATGATTGATAAGTCATTAGTCGTGGATGTTTCGATTGATGATTAATGTCATTAGTCGTGGATGTTTCGATTGACGATTGATTAGCCAGATTAAAGATTGATTTATTCGTTAGTCACGACTAATATAAGAAACAACTAATTTCGTATCCATATAATTTTAACTAGGAAAATATCTCGGCAATTATTCGCAAGAAAAAGGTTGATTTTACTTCCACATTCTCGTGGTGGAATGGAACTATAGTAACGGCAAAAAAAAATACTTCCACATCTACATAGTGGAGGCGAGTATAGTAACGGTAGAAAAATTGATTTTTTTCCCCAAATAGGCAGAGGAAACTTTCCATATTTGATAAAAGTCTGTAAAAGTCATGTAAATAATATAATTGTATGCACTTCTTTGGCATCACAATGAAGTTTGCATCAGATTTCACCATAAACTAGCCTATCAATATACCCAATGGAAAGTTAGAAGGAAAACTTCCTGGAAACTTTCGGAGTTTTCAAAACTCCACTCCATTATTAAAGATTTTATGTGTGTACGAGAAAGAACCAACGGCCTCACGTTTTTTTTTTGGCATCAGCCAGCTCATTATAGTAATCGTTACTTTTCCATTTTGATTACCATCCGACTTACTTATACTTGTAGTAATAAAAGCTCATAATTATTAAAAATAATGCTTGCTTATTTGACCAATGGGAACAGCATTTCATTCATATCTCTTGTATGCACGATACCTTAACGATACCTTAAGAAAGAAAAGTCCGATTGTATTGAAATTTGGACAGTAAATTAGTATTAGCTAGAAGAAGAAACCTGTCGTTTTTGAACGAAATAGATCAGTAAATAAAAAAGTTATTAATCATTTAAAATTAAAACAAAAAATGTCTTCATTTTTATCGCTTCTACTTAAATAGAAATCTTGTGCAATGGTATTTCCTGTCATTATTTTTTGTTTAAACATTTTAGTAAGATACATTTCATAATAATAGGTATATCTAATCGTTGAAATATGAAATTCGAATAATATATATGACACACATTCAAGTCTTGCAGTAACGTGTGATGGACCAGAGGTTAAAGTTTTGCATTTCAATCAAATGGTCATGTGTTCGAAACCCAGCGAGGTTGGATTGTTTTTTTTTTACTTTTTTTTTTATATGAATTTCTTTTCGCCAACAAAGTTGTTATCACAAAATTTAGAATGTCCAAAAACCAACATTATTTACACGAAAACTGCGAAGAGTATTCTATAGAATGTGCAACAAATATATGAAAAGTTCAACAACCGGCGAAAAGTATAATGTTTATTCTAGTTCATATATGATGCTTGTGTTTTAAATAATGAAAATAAAATAATGTAATAGTGTATAAGGGATTTTTTCCTCATAGTGATACACGAAAATTTAGACAGAAACTTGTTCAAAATAATTTGTCATTAATATAAAACTGGACGTTGTTTGTGAAAGAGTTCTGTAAACTGTTGTAGCTTCTGATTTTCTGGTACATGTGGTACTAGTCTGCTGCGTAGACAACACACCAAGGACCTTAAAGGGATCTACACACGACCCAGCGGCAGGGAGCAGACCAACCGACCTTCTCGGTACACTTTGAGGATTATCATGCGAACTAGTAAAAGTGAGCTGGTCCGCTAGATTGAAGTGGTCTGCTCGATTGTCGGTACGCTTTGAAGACCTGGAATTCCAGCAGACCAGTTCATTTTACGAGAGTTGTTATGGCAATTTTCAAAGTGTACCGAGAAGGACGGTTGGCTGGTTGGCTGGATCGTCTGTAGACCCTTTAACTCCCTGTTTAAAATTGACGCCAATGTCTGTCATATCTGTATATATGTAATTCTTATTTTTATGGTTTTATATTTATTTATTATCTATTATTTATTTGTAATTCATGGAAATAAATAATGATAATAATGAATTTCACAACTATTTTGAAATAATAAATTATTTATAACTTTTTTATTTGTTGATTAATTTTGTTTAAGAACAATAGAGTTCTTCCTTGAGCGAACACTACTCAAAATTTTACAGTCCACTACATGGATGTGAAAGTAAAATCACTAAAATCGTATTCTTAACTTAAAAAAAAAATTTACACACCTATTTCAGTTATAATTTTACTTACTTACTGGATCTGCAATTAATTTACAATAATTTTTTTTTAATTTTCTGTTGCTCTGAGACAATTAGTCATGAATTTAGTCATTAATCATTAGTCATGACTAAAAATTTAGTCGACTAATGCCCATCTCTGTTAGTGGGTGATTATTGAGAAGGTGGAACAATTGCCTCGGCAACACGTGAACAACGCAACTACACATTCATACCCTAGCTAGGATTCGAACCCGAGACCCCGAGGTCGCAAGCCTAATACCTCAAGCACTGCGCCACCGAGCCGGTATTAATCATTTTAATTTTGCAAAGTTGTCTTCTTTATTTTTATGTCTTTTGATCGAATAGAAATCAAATGTTATTTCTTATTCCTACTTATTTATATATTTTACTAGTATACTTCACAATAACAATATCCTAACAATCAAAATATGTTTTTCGGTAAGATACATTAAATTATAACATAAACTTAGGAATGATGGTCAAATGGTTATGCTTTAAACCCAAGTGTCGCAAGTTCGAGATGCAAATAGAATTTATTGTGGTCCTTTTTTTACTTTATTTTATACTCACGAGAGATCAACAACTAAATTGCTAAAAAGTTTAAAATTTAAAAATATATATATATAAAAAAAAATGGGAAAAGTATCTATAAGATATGCAACAATTATACAGGGTGATTTACCACGACATGCGGAAAATTTAAGAGTAGGTTGTCCCCACCGAAAGGAGTTAAAAAAAAAAAGAAAAAGTTAAAAAATATGACCAAAAAATTTCCTTTTTTTTATAGGAATGCGCCGCCAATGACTTCTGACGTAACGCGGTCAAACCACATCACTTTCCCTCCCCTTTTATCAGACTTGGGACCGACAGCAAAACTGGAGAGGGTAGAAGTGACTTTTTGGTTTTAATCATACTACAAAAATAGCAAAATAAGTTCGAAAGACATTGACCCAATGCCAGTGAACTTTACAACAACAAGTAGATATAAAAGTTGTTTATTTAAGCCCGTCGATAACCCAAAAACATCAAACTTCCGCGGTACTTTTATAACTGCCGCGGTGTCCTTTGTTCGACCGAAATCAAAAAACGCGGCACTTTCACCGCACGCGCCAGCTTAACTTCTTATGCCAATTAAGGAAATGTAAACATCTTCGATATATTCTTTCTCAAGTAAGTTCACTGCCCTATTACTGACTGCGTACAAGCGCAAGTTTTAATGCAACAAAAATTACTAAATTACCTCGGATCACTCTAAAATTTTGCAGGGACTTTCCCACATAGAAGACTAGTACACCATTTTATTTTCTGCATGTCATGGTAAATCACCCTGTATAAAAATGTGAATAAATTGACGATGAGTATAATGTTTACTGGAGTTTTTTTTACTGAAAAACCCGCCCCTCTCTGTTTCAAACTCACTGATGTGTTGGTACCGACTTCGTTGTTGATATTTTGAGAATTTGCTACTTGTTGCGAAAACAGATTTTATTAAAAAGGCGCATGTGGAACATACCTACTCTGAAGATGAGTGTGAAAAAAGCGAAATATTTATTTGGCGCCAATGCATATTATGCGCTTTGTGGAACCGCAAGTGCATGAATTTCTGTTTTATATATTTTATTGAACGCGGAGGCAACTTTCGATAACTCAACGTATCACGAGTTGAATTTTAAATCTTTTTCCTAACAAAGTGAAGTGGTTTATGATATACGAAGCTACAATATCTAACAGTAAATAGAATTTTATGATCGTGTTTTGTCAAGCTTTGTAATTCAAGATTTGATTTTAAAACGACTTGCACTGTGCCATAAAAGAGATTTAAGAGCGATCAAACGTATCCTATTGGCCTAAAATTAAATAACTATTCCGGTCATTCACACGGTCATCACCCCCCATTTTTCATACACAACATTTTATAGGACTTTTATTTCATTATTTTAATAATATACATCTCATGAATAAAATAGTACTAATAATAGAATGCTTTGGTATCGGCGCTGGAATTCCCACTATATCATTTATATCCTGCTCAAATACTACGTTTGCGTATTATTTTGATACAAAATCAGCTTTTTTATAGTTATTCTTCATTGGAGTCACAGTAGAGTAGAGCTAAATTTTGTAAGGAATTATTTTAGAATTTCATTTTTTTTGCTGGAATTTGTTGTAAACATTAGAAGAAGTGTATCAGAAGATTTTGGAAAATATGACTTCTTAAATATCGCTGGTTGCATAAATCATGTCGCAATAATGAACCAGGTAGAATTGCGATCTTTCGACATCAGATATTTTTTGTGCAAATTTTTGTTACTTCAGTTACCTTTTCTTCCACTATACGCACAGCGGACCAAATTAACAATTTCGCGATCGGACCCGAACAAACACGCAAATGCGTCATGTGCCGGGCAGACCAGAACCGATAATACACGCAAAAGTGGAGGCATGGTTTAGAACTGAGGTCGAGCGAACTCGCTTTAAAATAGCATATTTATTAGACAAATTAAGCACATTGGCCACACCCACATCTACATTTTATTGGTTGATTTTCCAGTAATGGGGAGCATCATTCCTATGCATAACTACACTGAGTTCAAGCCAACTAGTTGTTTTAATTTTCTACTGTAATTTTACGCGAAATATAATGGCCTACAAGAGATATTATAACTTGGTTATTTTCTGAAAAGTTCCCAAAAAGAGACAAAAAGTATAGTCCGACAAAAGTGAATCTATTAATTTAAATAAAAAACCTAGCTTATTACTTCAAAGAAAGAGAATAAATCCTAGACCGGGATATAATGTAAAATTCGTAAATAAACTAAGTGACTTTTGAAATAAAAAATAACTAATTAACAATACCAAAATTTATTGTAAATATAAAAGGTATTGTAGAGCAATTGACAAATCAGGGATGGGCAAATAAAACATGTGCTTGGGTTAAGGTTACAAAGATCAAACAGAATGAAAGATGTACAGAGAGACAGACAGATTTATCATATATTAAAAAAAGTCAATATATACGGTAACTTACAAAGATAAATCCATAATGATTGGCAGAAGGCCACAATACATAAAAACTACTGTAAGTATTTCAAAAAGATAGATAACTAAATTATTAGTTGGCCTACGTAGTTATTACTAAATGAAAAGATTAAATGACATTTTACTAATAAACAAATTTTGATATTTTATATCATAAACACAACTCTAAACGTAAATAAAGGTAATAACATAGGCACTGAAATACATAGTAGCATTTTAAGCTACAAGATACATACAAAAATATAAAGTACAGAGTAAATTAATTACAGGTATTAAACAAGAAGTCTCTTTAGAAGTCTATAAGAGAAGGTACAAACACTCAAGAAAACGTAGTAGCATGCCGAATCAAACCACGAAATACCGCAAAAACTCAGGACGATAGAAGCACTGTATAGGTGCCTTTGCTTTGAGCACAATGTAAAACAAAGTTACTGGAATTTAGCCAGGGACTATTATCAGTTTCCGGTACACATAAAGTATAAAGGTAAATGTACTTACAAAAACTGCAGTAATAGGGACGAAGGCACTGTTATGGGTTACAAGCTTTAATTATAGGTCGGTATCAGTTGTAACCTCAACAAACTGCATAACTATACCATTATAGGTATATTAACACTGACTCTAAACTGTAATTTCTAATTAAAGTACACGTAAAACAGCTAGCTACTTTAATTCAGGACGTCTATACTGAACAGATTTTGGTGTTAACTTCTCAATTACTCGGTACAATTCACTAAAGAAGTTGAATCTCTAAACTAATAAACACTTGAATGGCTCAAATTCCAGCAATTATTGACGACTTTGCGAGCCCAAAGGCCGCTTCGGAAGTGAATACATCACACTCATTTGCGGTTTTATATGATCCTTACTCGCATACTACCTTCTAGGCCAAGCGTCCACATTTTGTCATAACCGTGTCCGCCTATTGGAGGAAAAACTCCACGTTGGTGCTTATACCCGTTATTTACCACGATAATCTAGAATGTTAAAAATCGTAAGCAACAAGAGGTCCGACAGGGCCGACGTTAAATCTTTTTCGATGAAATTAACAAAATAAGTAATTTTTGTAATGAAGATATAAAATAATGTAATTTAACGGATTTTATTAGAAATTTACGAATACTTACTGTTACAATATTTAACAGATGAAGAAAAAAATGTTCATTGCCTAATATTGAATTTAGGTACTGGAACCGTTCGAACACGCATAGGCTTCCCCCCGGTCCTGCGGGTAAAACGCTCTGATCTGCTTCGGCCCTGAAAGGGTTTTAAATGCACGTAAGAGATGATTCAAGCATTATGCAATCACACTGAAACTGGAATTATTGCTACATGGTCTTGTACACATATCGTCTATCTATCTATAAATCCAAATCCGTAGAATTTCATGTCACCGACGCTGTCACCAGCTTTGATTGCTAATAGGTAACTCTAAACCAAGTCTATCTTAATCAGAAGTGGAATTACCAAAATATGATATATATCTGGCCGGCCGTTTGGCAATTACAAACAGTTTGATACATGTATCGTCGAAGCTTTAGACGTGTCCAGTCCGATGGGAACGTGATTTATACCGATGCCATTGATTAGCAACCGTCACATAAGCTGAGATGGAACGCGCTGTTTAGCATAATGTACACTAATCGGCAAAGGACCGAATACAGCTACATGTCCGTCAGAATCAAAGCTATTAGTCGGTTAATCTCATTTTACCTCACCTGTCTGTACATATGCGATGCATTTCCTATCTGTAGATACGGGTGAATAGTTCTTCACACTCAGCATACACGTTCTCCAAGCAGACTATCCCAATTATTCCTAGTCCCCTGACAACTAGATAACCCTCTCTTTGTGCATCAATGAAATTATTATGTCTGTAGGGAATTGGAAATTTGAACGTTTGTATATAAATTATTTGCCACAAACAACCGCTACAAAAATATGTAAAGTGGATATTCAAAAAATTATATCTATATGTACAGGGTGGACCAAATTAGATGGGATTTGGGATTCTCTCTAAAATAGACAAAAACCAATATAGCTCGATTTTCGAGAAACAAACAATGGCGCAAACCGCCATCGTCTATCTTTTTCGACTACCGAGCGTTTTTGGGAAATTGGCATTTTTAGATGACCTCTATATCTCAATTACCAAGTATCGAATCGAAAATCGAGTAACATTCTTAAGGCACTTTTTGAGTAGCATCCGTTGCTGATAAGAAGAAAATTATGCATGCCTCAGTTTTCGAGATATAGATACATATAACTTGTGTTTTTAAAAATAGAATACCCTGTAAATTATTTCATTATTCGATCACAACTTAAATTAGATATCCAACGATATATCATATGTCATATTTATCTCTAGAAAGAGTGGTCAATTTTCGAAAAATTTAATATATTTGTGAGGAGGCCATGGAAAACTATAGGATTTTATTGAGATTTTCTCTTACAGTTTCTAAAACAATATTTTCTACAGCTTCTCTACCTGATGCTTTATTATATACTTTTGCTCGAGGTTTTACAAATAATCCAAACTCTTTTAAATTTTGTTGTAGCCTTTTGAATATTTTTATGTCTGGCTGTCTCTTATCTGAACATCTAAAAAATTGTTTAGCAGGCACCTTTGGCACAAAGTTTTGTTGTCTATAACTTACCAATTGCTAAAATGTGTAAATGGTTTCAGTTTTGGATACAAATCGTGTTTTAATATGTTAATATCTAGACGGCGCTGCGCTGTAAAATAATTTTGGATGATAGGCACTTTGAAATGATTTTGCTTTGATTTTCAATCAAATTTCGTTATATAAGATATTTCAGTTTAAATCTAATTCTTTGAGAACTAAAATTTGTGTAATTAAAATAAATTTTAGACGATAAGGTCACTGGAAACCTTCTTATGGAAAGTTCGTGCAAATCATGCTATAATAAAATGAAATTTACAACTTTCGGTTTAACCGAAAATGACTTTGACTTTGGACTTTTAAATGGAACACTGTATGTTATCACAAAATATTGAAGAAAATTACATTCCAAGAATTATTTTAAATATTTATAAAGATAGCGGTAAACTTAACAATAAAGGAAAAAACCGCTGCCCAAGGAATCACAACTTCCACATCCAGATTTTCCATCCAAACCTCTCACAACGAAAACATTTTGTATGTGGAAATAATTGTTTATGGAACTTTAATAATATAATATTTGAATTGTCTACCCAAAAACCCATAAGACGATATCCCACATCGGTAGTGGGGTGGAGGTGGTGATAGGGGGTGGTAAGGGATGTGGATGAAGTGAAAAAATATTTTGAGGTTTCTTGTTCTTGTACGCACTCTGAAATCACATTTTTTTTTCGCCACCTTTAATAATGGGGTGGGGGTGGTAATATGGGGGTGGTAATATGGGGGCGGCTAATGCCAAAACATTTTTTGAGACCTCATAGCTTTGTTTGTATACGCTAAATACCAATTTCATTTACTCTTACCTGCTTGATTTTTCTATTTACCCCAATTTACCCCCAATCCTTCAACGGAATAAGATAAAAATATAATCTAGTTCCAGATCACATTAAAATACATACGTGTACCAAATTTCAAGTCAATTTCTTAATCGGTTCCAGAGTAATCATGCGCATTAAAAAAGTTACAGACACATCGACAGACATAAATTTTTTTTTGGCTCAAACTTAAAATCTCGATGGGGTATGGGCAGTTTAAGTACTTTTCATGATTTCGGTGATGAATCTCAAGAAACTAAACATTTAGATTTTAACACATAATGACTATATACTTTAGACCGAGCATTAGACCCTGGAAATATCTAAGTGAGCCAGTTATTATCCTATGATTCAATTCACTCTCTGCTCCAGTAGCGCTGAGGCCATCCCGCATACCCCGGTACAATAATTGTTCGGAGTGCATTTATTGACTATAGTATAATGCATGAGCCAGTACATTTATGTAAAGCACCCCGTGGCGTTGTTCAATAACACCCCTTTTATTACACCGTCATTTGACTATAACGGAAATGGTGAAACTAGTTACAAAAACCGTAATAATTAATTAAATATATATATTTGCTCATAGATCGAAGCCATAGGAATTTAAGTACTTTCGTACCTACAAAAGGTTTATCTATGCGGTATTAAAATAAGTAAAATCTGTGACAGAAACCGCGTGTTCTATTAATTAAAAGTGGCAGCAACATTAATTAATTCCACATCCAGTGGTAGGAACGCAAAAAAATTTTTGAAAATTTTCATTGTTTAAATAGGTTTAGAATGTCATGAAACGTTGAAGTTTTAAATTTGAATAAAAAGAAAAATCTGTGTCGGTTGGTATAAAAGAAGCTAAGGTCTAAAAAATTGTTTGGCATTAGCCACCCCCATTACCACCCCCAGCTCATTATTAAAAAAAATTAAATTGCGATTTAGTGTACAGGGTGGACCAAATTAGATGAAAATTGAGATTTACTCTAAAACCATGGCAGATAGACAAAAACCAAAATAGGTGTCTTGAACTCGATTTTCGAGAAACAAACAATGGCGCAAACCGCGATCGTCTATCTTTTTCGACTATCGAGCTACACAGCGTTTTTGGAAAATTGGCATTTTTGGAAAATTGGCATTTTTGGATGACCTCTATATCTCAATTACCAAGTGTCGAATCAAAAATCGAGTAACACATTCTTAAGGCCCTTTCTTGAGTAGAATTCGTTGCTCATAAGCAGAAAATTATATATGTCTCAGTTTTCGAGATATAGATATAACTTGTGTTTGTTTAAATGGAACACCCTGTAAATTACTTCATTATTCGATCTCATATTGAATTAGCTATCCAACGATATATCATATGTCATATTTATCTCTAGAAAAAGTGGTTAATTTTCGAAAAATTTAATATATTTGTGAGGAGGCCATGGAAAATTATTAGCAACAACAACACTCCTTAAAATATAAAATAATTTTCCCAAAAATAGGAAAAACTAAACTACAATAAATGTTTGAATTGTGTTCCATTGACATCTATGCATTTTTGACACCTTCTCCCTACATCATTTGTTGCATTTCCAATCATGACAGGAGTTATTGTCTGAAACAAAGCTAATGCTTTGTTTTCCAATTCTTCTATGTTACTAGAACGTTCTCTATATATTTTTTAGATAACCCCAAAGCCAAAAGTCGGCAGGGGTTATATCGGGAGATCTAGCTGGCCACAAAATAGGACCATTATTTCCTAAAAATTAAACAATATCTAAACTACTTTGTTGCCACTTTTTCTAAAGATAAATATGACTATGATAATATATATCGTTGGATAACTAATAATGAAATAATTTACAGGGCATTCCATTTAAAAAAACACAAGTTATGCCTATATCTCGAAAACTGCATGCATAATTTCCTTCTTATCAGCAACGGATTCTACTCAAAAAAGTGCCTTCAGAATGCCAGAAATGCTCTGTAGCTCGGTAGTGGAAAAAGACAGACGATCGCGGTTTGTGCCACTGTTTATTTCTCGAAATTCGAGCTCAGGACACCTATATTGGTTTTTGTCTCCGATTAAAGAACTTATAATCTAGATACATAATGGCTATCTTTTCTTCATATACCTTATTTGCTCCTAATATAGTCACATTATATGTCCATTAAAATGGATATATGAACATCACATCCCAAAGGCAACTGTGGCGGGTATGTGTAGAAGGGAAAATGTTCAATATATAACGTCCTGTCTCTCTTGGGGTTATTTAAAATGAATTCTAAATAAATAAAAATAAAAAATTAACAATAAACTAATTTATTAACAAAGTGGTAGAGCAAATGAGAATAACACTACAGGGTATGGGCGAATAAATTTGTGCTAACGAATAAAGAAGTACAAACAAATAATCAAACAAATGCACAGATATACGGAGAGACAGACATAATGGTATAAAATACAAAAGATAAATAGGTAAAACGTAATAAAGGGAAAGGGAAAAAAACTATTAATAATAAATAAATGATTGTTCACTCACTTATCAGAATTATTTTCCGAGCAAATTATCCAAGAATGAGCAATTAAATATTTATTTAAGTTTAAAGGCAAAAACAAGCTAGAAGACTTAACTAAAAGGTACAAATGGGAGTATTTATACACCCACAAAAATTTACATAATTCCTCGAACGAAATACGTAAAGATAAATTTTAATATTAAACATATAGCACTCCAAAAGTAAATTTGAGTGTTTAGTCGAGATAAAAAATTAGCAAGTACAAATTAAGCTTGCGTGAAGTGTTCACGAAAACGTAAAGGTAACGAACACGCACTACACTGTGATCAACTTGATGAACTACTGGCTCAAATCTTCCACAAATTGATGACTCGTGCATAAACAGGAAAATATAAAGTTCAGATCGGTACTTACATAAGTTCACTTTGGACATTACCAATAAAACTGCAATCCTATTTAAAGTTGAAAACGTAGATTGAACGCACTATTATTTAGCCACTTTTAGGTAGATATTACACATAACAATACTTATTTCGAAATGTACAGCTCGCAAAAGCACACATAATCTGGCTGTCAAATTCCTTAACCAGCTTAAACGAAGGAAAGAGACTAAATAAATAATTAATTTATAATTTTTATGGTTTAACTAAACCATTTAAATTCTGGAACTTTTAATATCTTCACTCAAATTTGGTTAAAAGATTGACTGTGGGCTCGCTTAAAGCGGCCGTGGAAAGTGTCATGGTTGCCGCTTGGCTCGGTATTTATCTCTTCCCCCACTAGTAGTCGAAATACCTCACTCCTTAAACCCGCGAATTTAAACTATGGTTTCTCATTGGAGGAAAGGCATTATTTTCAAATGTTTACCAGTAAAGCCGAGAACTAGGCGACGGTTACGTTACCTTCTAGAACCTTACAGTAGCGGCGATAATTTATTTTTTAAGAGGTAACAAAATAGGTAATTTATGTACGGAAAATACGAAATAATGTAATTTAAGGGCTTTTATGCCTATGAATAAAAATGACCGTTACAAATATTGTACATATTTTATGTAATAATTGTTGGTTAACCTCTATGAACATAGCCGCGGATTTAAAAAATGTAATAGGTAGAGATGTTTTATTCAAGGGAAATGTGTATTGAAAGGATGTTATTTATAATATTATTATTACAACTGTAAACTGAACGCCATTATGTTACGACTATGACCTACTTAGTTATGAAACGACCGATTTTCTTCTTTTCTAAACCGCCTTCTGCAAACGGCACAGCACTTCAACATGTAGCATTAAATTTTCACTAAACTGTGTAAATATGAATAGAGAATATTACTTAGGTATTAAGCAAATCACAACTTAAAATAAAATTACTTTTTCATCACTTTTTGGTCGGATAACACGAAAAACATTTATTGACATTAATGGCGGACACTGTCGAACTGAGATTATGATTATGATAATGGAACTGAACCAGCCGCGAATAGGCCGATGGGCCAATCAGAAACTTATGGGAAGAAGTGCCTTAGATTGTGAGTCTTTCAGCAACAAATAAATCAATGCCATTATGTATCTAGGTATATGTTCTTTAATCGGAGGTTTTTGTCTATCTGCCATTGTTTTATAAAAATCCTCAAATCCCATCTAATTTGTTCCACCCTGTACAAAAACCGCTGCCCAAGTAATCGCTACTTCCACATCCAGATTTGCTACCCAAGTCCCTTACAACGAAAATTTTTTTTATGTAGAAATAATTGTTTATGGAACTTTAATAATATTTGAAATCGTCTACCCCAAAAACCTATAAAACGATATCCCACATCGGTAGTGGTATGGGGGTAGTGATAACGGTGTGGTAGTGAGGATGGATGAAGTAAAAAAAAATATTTTGAGGCCTTTGGTTCTTGTACACACCCTAAATCACACTTTTTTTACCTCCTTTTATAATGGGGTGGGGGTAGTAATTGGAGTGACTAATGCCAAAATTTTTTTTGAGGCATTAACTTCTCTTGTATATACTAAATACCAATTTTATGAACTCTTACCTACCTAATTTACCTATTTACCCCAATTTGCCCCCTAACCCTCTAACGAGATAAGATGAAAATATAATCTAGTTCCAGATCTCGTTAAAATACATAGGTGTACCAAATTTCAAGTCAATATCTTCAACGGATCCAGAGTAATCGTGCGCACAAAAAAAAGTTACAGACAGACGGACAGACAGAATTTTTTTTCTTTTTATAATTTTTTTATCGTTACTAAACTTCCACTGGACCTGTAAGTAATAAATAAATAAACTAGCTGATTGGTTCGATTATTGTGGACAATAGTTTATACCGGGATAAGTCGTTAATTCAAAGTTATAGTGACGTAGTGATTGGATTGTTATTGTATCGGAAGCGATTAATTTTTTCCTCAGATCGTGAAGTACAGCAAATTAGAAATTTAATAATAGTTACACAATGATAGAAAGTGGGGGTGTTTTTACGGAAGACTCAAAACGGTTAATTTTCATAGTAACTGAACTAATTTGATTGACAAGCAGATAAGATCTTCCCTCACGTCTAAAATTTTATACGGAATGATAAAAATCTTTTTTTATGTTCCATATGCCACCGAATAAAAACAATGCGTTGTAAATTAGATTAATATAAAAGAAACGGAAGTTCTAATCAAACTACGCGCTCCATCAGATAACAGTATCTCAATAAATTGAAGGTAGTAAAACAGCAATATATTTTTTGGTTCGTAGCGTTATTGATTACTGCGGTGCGTTGCTCATACTTTTTGAATACTTGATACGTACACCTAATAACATCCACGACGTTTCATAAGTAATGGTACATAACTTCAGCGATATATTCCAGATATCAAGATATGAAGATTAATCCAAATAAGCTTTTGTTAAATATTGCTGGTTATTAAGCGTTGAAATTAAGGTTCATGTATCAAAATTAGTAATGGAATGTTATTAAGGACGAGAAATAATAATTTGTTATAATTGATAATATACGCACTTGATTTTATGTTTCACTTGTTATATTTTGATTTGTCTAACATATCTTCGTTCTTTAGACCATTTTCAAAGAGTCTTAATAAGAGTTAGTAAAACACTTTCATGGGTTTTGTGATCCATGAATAGGCCCCTTGCATGCGGCATATATTTTAAATTAATTTATATGTATTAATATAGTGTTACTAAACATTAGCAATTATCAAATCTGTTTTCATAATTTCTAACTGGAAAATATTTAAATCACCGAGTAATATCCGGGAGGAGGGGCGTGTCTGAGAACACACTCATATTGGACTTGACGTCATCTCACAGTATATCTCTGCGAGTGCAATGATTCGTGCAGTTTGCGGTCATTTCCTAAAATTATTTAGTTGTATTCGGTCTATGATATTGAATTATAGTGTGTATTTAAGTGTACCATATTTAAAAGGGTTTACATTGTTTTAAACATGACTGAAAAAGGTTATTTCAAAGGCCAATAGTATAATTTACACCGTACGCCTGTGTCGGGTGTATGCCATATGCAACTGCGTCACAAAAATATTCATAAATAAAAAACTATAAGTCCTAGATTAAAGTTTTTTTTCAAAAACTTCTCCTGTATCTTGGCTTCAATTGCTTCGCTGCATGTACATGAAAATTTGCAAAAATAAAAAAGTTTGTCGCTTAGTCAAAAGTATATTCTTAGCGAAGTCGGGTAATAAGTTAATTGTTGTTTAAATAAAATAATGAACAATAATCGATGGAAACAAAAAGACCATTGGAAGCGCCTAATTGTGTACTTGAATTAAAAAAAATCAGATCGATAGCTCAATTAGATTTGAAGATATGGCAGTGTATATGTTAAGAAACACGATTTCAAGTTTTTTCGAAATAAAAAATCTCTGTAACACAAAAAAATATCGTAAATAGCCATTTCTTATGTAGAATTGTTCACTTTATATAAATTGAAGAGCTAAGTGGATAAAGGTGTTATGTCACAAAAACACGTTATTGAGAAATTTAACTCGAAAGTTTTTAGGCGAGAACTTTTTTGTTATAACGACTATATAGCTTGCATTTTGCGATGATATTGACATTTGATGTACTTTTCAGAGACAAATAACTAAAGTTGTCAGTTGTCATTATTTTCGAAAATAAAAAAAAATTAATGTACATACACACATTATTATTATTAAAACATTGTACAATTTTTAGGTAGTCGGACAGTTCTACGGTTTTGAGCCACAGTTTGGTCATTTCCAAGTATGTTGTGATAATACGGCCTGTATTCTTCATTTATGAATGGTAATTGTTCTTTAAGATTGGCCAGTTTTTCTACACTCAGGCTGCCCTCGTTTTCATTAAACACCGTTAGAGCAATACCGTCGGTATTTATCTTATGCATATTCCTTTTCTTTAAAATATCGACTTTGTAAAATGGAGTCATTTCATCTAGTGATGTAATAGTAGCACCCATGGTGCATTTTATACCGTCGCGAAAGTAAACCTTTTCATTGTTCAAGTTTTTCTTCGTGTTGTACAAATTGAGTTTTGAGGCAATTCCATCAATATCCTTGAAATGATTCTTCATATCTATGAGAACGGCGTCTTTGGGAGTTCTGAAAATTTCTCGATACTGGTCCGGAACGTAGATGTTTTGATGTTTCCTTAAAATTTTCTCGACTCTGCCAAAGTCTCTGTTTGAATCTAAATATGAATGTTCCACCTCCGAAAATTTATGGTCGATAACTTAAAATCAACAACTGGTAAAGTGTAATGATATTGAAGTTTTTATTTTGTCCACCACAGCAGTCGGGCCATATTATAATGTGATCTATCTTTTCTTGGAAATATTCATTGTAAATTTGTGAAAAGGTATGTAAGCAACTAGCAATTTCTAGGCTTTCACGGCTGGCCATATCTACAGTCCATGTGAAAAAGAACGTTTTTTTTTCAGTATTCCTCAATGTATGTATGCCAAGGTTGTAAAACCACATTTGATAAAGGTAAAATGCTTTCGATGTACTTAATTTTGGCAGCGTCATGGTTTGCTGAAGATCTAAAGTAAGAAAGCAAATCGTTCTATCTTCTGTAACTTTTGCTCCGTCACGCTTTTGTTGTTCGAAAGCTAGTTTGTAATTTTCTTCGTATTCTTTAGTATTATTTCCAGCATCACATTTGGGAAAAAATGTGAGTCATTTCATGATCTCAATTAAACAATTTTGAATACCATGGACGTAATTTCAGTATTTTTATTGGGTAGGCAGGGATTTTTCACAGATAACCCAATAGATGTAAGCATAGCGAACACTGTAATTCTTAAACGATAACCTTATAAACCCAAATGACCTTTGACTTGATTGGCGTAATTATCATACTTATTATTTTTTCCGCAAGAATTTCGGAATTCGCCAGATTTGCCTTAAACAATTTAATGCTCTTTCAAAATATTGGGTGGGCAGAAGCCATACCAAATATCAGTTTTGCTCTTGTCATAAAAATGTCTACGGTCCAGCCCTCTTCTACTTGTCAGCATAAAAATGTTTGTACAAAAATCAACACCGCAAAGCGTCACTTTCCAGTATTTCTGATTTACAGACTAATTTGCTAGAATACTTTGGTAAATTCGTATTTTATTATTGCATTTTATATTGATAATGTTTTGTTTTTAAAACATTATTAAAACTTGCCTGGGAAGAAATTGCCACTATGTGACTGATTTCTGCTGAATTGCTAAAAGGAATAAATCTGTTTACAGCAATTAGAAACTTAAGTACCATCTCGACTCTTGTACCATCACATACCATTTCGAAATTGAATGAAATGAATATATGGATTAAAACACTATAAGCACTATTTCCAAATATCAGCCAATTTATAAACATCTTACATGATTCATGAAATCGTTTATTCATTGCCATTTGTAATATCAGTTTACTACGACTGGCCATTTTCACTATAATAGTAAGAAACACTTAACACAACTTGTCACATTAATGTCAATATAACATAACTTTAAAAGCAAAGTGTTTTGAATTAAAACAATTTAATATCGCACAGTAATGGATAAAGGTGGTATGTGATCATGACACCTTTTTCCATTAAATTATATAAAAACCCTATGTACATAACACCTTTTTCAAACATTAAAACGCATTTAGGAAAGTTTTATTATCCCAAAAACTTATTGAAATGATAGATTATAAGTTAAAAAACTTAGCTCTTCAATTATAAGGTCTGGTCTGGTTCTACGCTGATTTTTTTTTTCGAGAACGGAGAGACTTTTATGGTCTATTTCGTAGAGGGGCAACGTCCATAAATGTAATTAATTTAAAATGTGGGCTAGAGCTGTGGCGTCACCTTTTACATGATATCACGTGTTCGTTGCGCGCCTAACGGATTTATTCAAACTTTAATTGAATATCGTTTGTAAAAGAAAAAATAAGAAAAATTAAGTAAAGATTCTAAAAATGCTAAAATTATATTTTTTGCAACAGCCCTATTATAAGGAGAATTGGTCTTTTTCGGGGTTGGAACTTAACAGTTTTCATTTGAATAGCCAGCTGGCCTAGGATAGTATCGACCGACTTTTTTGGAAGGGTATTTTTCTGTACTGAGAAAAGCCTTAGGCAGATCAGTTTTATTAAAAGCAACCTATTGACATTAAAATTAATACATTATGAATACCTTTAATATATTTTGTCATGCTTGGACCAATTTTATTTGGCTACTTATTTTTTCTTTTGTTTCAGGAGGAGCGTTGAAAAGTTGATATATTATAATTTTGCCATGGCTACTGGACGATTGCGAAAGGGAAAGGAGATAAAGGTACTAATTTCTTACTAGTATATTCAATTTTACCAATTTGCTCCATGAATACTTTTTCAAACTCGAAAAAAATATATTGTTTCTCTTTCATTATTTTCACCACGTAATATATACAATCCAAATATTTAGATATTCATAGAGGATGATTCAGATCTTATTAAAAAAAAACTGCCTCTATCAATATAGTTTACTAGACTTTTATGGATTTATTATCGTCTGTTGTATGAGGTTTTATTTCAATTCAGTCGACCAGTTAGCAGTGGCGTGCAAGTAAATATTTTTAAATGGTCTTGCTATAATTTTTGAAAATCGTGTTAAACATATTTAATTCTATGTAAAAGGGAAATGCTTTAGAGATAATTTTTTTCTACATTCATGATTTAATGTTAAATCAAATAATATTGGACATTATTGATTTTCTTCTATTGTGTTATATTTTATTCTATTCTATCAAAAATAAAAAAAATACTTCAGTAAATGTTTTATTCTAAAAAATGTCATCCTATGATTATGCCATGTACTGTGTGTATACTGGGTGCCACAGGCTAGTGGCTCCTCCCTATAGTTCCTTTATTTTTTGACTTATCCATGTGAAATTTGGGGTGCATAAACTACCTGTAAGAATAGATTTTTGAAAATAAAAAACGGTATGAGATCATTTCTGGTTTACCCGGAAATGACCGCAACTTTCGATTTTTAAATAGAACACCCTGTATATTTTTACATATTTAGATTCAGGATAACATTCTGAGTATACCATGAGACTTTCGCGAATTTTTGAGTCGTTAGGTTTTTTAAGCATTTTAAGACATTCGTCTAGAGTGCTTTGGAATACCAAAATTTGTTCTACGGCAGGTAAAGTCCAAGAGAGACATATAATTTTTCATTTAATTTCATTAATAACTATTTACGAAGCCTCCAAAATTGAACAAATCACTTTTTTATCGAAAACTTTTTTTTTCAAATGGGAAGGTGGTGGCTCTTAGTGTTCAATAAATTATAGATTTTTGTCTGAATTCATTGATATCCATTTCAGATCTATGTTGTTGTCTATGTTTTTCTATTTTATTATATTTATTTAAAAATAAAAAATCACTTTCAAAATAATTTATATTGATCCTTATACTTTGCACTAGTCGGTACTTATACCTATTAAGAAACAAAAGAAAGAACCAAAAGGCTATTATTCACAAAAAGGTAGTTATTCACATTTCATTACTAGACATATGATTTTTGCAAAGACAACTGCGTTAAAGTTCAAGAAAAATTATATTGAAGGTGATTTTTTATTTTCAAATAAATTCAATAAAATAGAAAAACAAATAGCATAGATTTGAAATAGATATCAATGAATTCAGAAAAAATCTATAATTTATTGAACATTATGAGCCACCACCTTGCCATTTGAAAAAAAAAAAAAGTTTTCGATAAAAAATGATTTGTTCAATTTTGGAAGCTTCGTAAATAGTTATTAATGAAATTAAACGAAAAATTACATTTTTCCCTTGGACTTTACCTGCTGTAGAACAAATTTTGGTATTCCAAAGCACTCTAGACGAATGTATTAAAATGCTTAAAAAACTGAACATCGACTCAAAAATTCGCGAAAATCTCACGGTATACTCAGAATATTGTCTTGAATCCAAATATGTAAAAATATACAGGGTGTTCTATTTAAAAATCGAAAGTTGCGGTCATTTCCGGGTAAACCGGAAATGGTCTCATACCGTTTTTTATGTTCAAAAATCCATGTTTATAGGTAGTTTATGCACCCCAAATTTCAAATGGATAACTTAAAAAATAAAGTAAATATAGGGGGGAGCCACTAGCCTGTGGCACCCGATATGTATTAATTATATCTACTTATTAGATTCCGTTTTAAACTAAATTATTCTACAGTTCTTGCTATTTAAAGTGGGCACACTTTAATATTGTTGCTATGTCTATGGAACTCAAAAATATTTAGCACATTACATGGCTGAAAAAGACTTATTTTACTTGTTTTTATTCTTTTCACTGTCAATACCAAGCCTACTAGGATTATTCTCAAAATTGACAAAAACAGAGTAGCAGACATTACTTATCAAAAAATTTTATTTGCAAAAGAGCTATGGAAAAATTTCGGATTTATTGAAAATCGAATACTTCTTTTAGTTGAAAGCCCACTAAGCTAGGTTTATGCAATCAGCACCACAATAATAGGTGCTGAAAAGTTGTACTTAGACTACTATACAACCTGATAGTCTTTGAAAGAATTATAAACAATGCTGGTAAGGGTTGACGGGTACAGACCAGAAGGGTTTTAGGAAAACAGCTTTTTTAAGTAGTCGACGTTTCGTCACAATTTATTGACATCCTCAGGACTCTGCAATTGAACATACTGATGTAGTTATTTGTAGGACAATTACTAGCATTAAAGCACAGACCATAAACCACTAATAAAAACAAGTAAAATTGAGAGTTTTTAAAAAACCCCGATCAATGTATCTAATCGTACCAGTTTCATATGACCGAATCAAAATGAGGCCTAAATCATGTTCGGCTACCATAATTGTCTGCACGTTTTCAATTTTACTTCAATCGGACAATTTCTAGAGAAGTTCAACATGGTGAATTTAAAACATCAAAATCTAATATAGCCTATAACCTTCTCGACAAAATATTCTTTCAGATAAAAAAAACTGCATCAAAATCGGATCACCTGTTGAAGAGATATGAAGCCACAGACAGACAGACAGACATACGTGTCAAACTTATAACACCCCTCTTTTGGGGTCGGGGGTTAATTACAAACAATATACATACATGTTCATGTGATGCCAATTTCAGATTACCTGACCAACTGTAAATATGTGTATTAATTTTACAATTTAGGCTAGCAGAAATAGTTGGGATTGATTGATTGAGCCTTTTCTTTGACGATAATGTAAATGGTGCAAGATTTAAAGACTTTCTAGAGAATACCTTATGATACGTTATTTTTCGTTAACGCGACATCAATTGGCCAAATGGCCAATTGAAAATTTCGCTAGTAAGTGGGTTAGCAGTAACAGTTGAGAAAGTGGCCTCCTAGATCGCCGGATCTGACACCTCTGGGTTTTTATTTATGTGGGCAAATTAAAAATAATTGGTCTTTCCCAGTCCTATAAAACGAGAATATAACAGAGATATAAAAGTGCACCTATCTGCGTTTTTCCAAAAGTGTAACCCCGTTCCGGACAGCATTGGCTTTGGATTTCGGGGTTGTCTACTATATGTGGTGTGTTTATCTTAAATAGCAAGCATATTGAATTTGATGCATGTTTTCTTCTTTTCTTGATTAGTTGTTTTCTGTTCCAGGTAGGTTCAGAACGAGAAGGGATATGGCTGAATACATCGAACAAGATAGGATTTTGCCCTTTATTAAGCGAAAACAATTTTCAGCTGTGATGTGATAAAATAAGTGTTGATGAAGTAAGTATGATTTCAAAATAAATATAATTATCAATTATTGTTGCAAAGTAAGTATACATGAATTATTATTCTTTTAATTTGATTTCAGTTTTAGATATCTGCGTGACAATCTGGAGAGATTTTCTCTTTTTGCATCTCTTTGACAAAGACTTTGAAGGAGAACTGTGTCCCACGGTAATGTTTGTTCAGTTGTGATCACATTTTAAAGTAATTGCATTGTAGGATTTTCTGTCAACAAATCGTAAGAAGTAAATTTTTTACACATATTATTTTACTTGCTGGATATTTAAAGACGTGCGAATTGTGAATTCGTACATGATTTATATATTTTTTTAATTTGTGAAATTAATTGCTAATTATAGTTTTAGATATCTGCCTGGCATGGAATTATCTACTATCAAAAACAGAAATATCTTTTTCGATCTCTTTGAAAAGGTCTTTGAAGGAGATAGAATAATAGAATAATTTATTTACCATATTATCATTTATGTTAATATTGGATTGATACATAGACTGAAGAACACCGGATTCCATAAGTGCAAAATTGTAATATTATATTGTATATTAAATAAACAAGAACCTAACAAAGGTTTGGTTTGCTCGTGGGTCTAGTTCAGTGAAATGAGCAGTAAGTCAAAATGTTAATATGTGTATCAAAGTAATTTTTGTTCAATTCTCATCCCATTTTAATAAATTTATTGTTGCAGGATTTTGGGATATATCGAACTGTTAAGCCCACGCCTTTATTTATTAAATTATTGTCGTTGAATATTTCAAGAATATTTCAAGACAAGTACAAGTTGTGGATTACTGAACATAATTTATATATTATTTTCATTTGTAAAATTGCCTGGTAACTTTAGTTTTAGATATAGGTCAGCTGACCATTAATAAAAAATGTGCCTTCTCCGAGGCTCTTTCTAATCTGTTCATAAGTTCTAGGCTTTTGGAGTACACTAGATTTCATACCGCGTAGGGCTGTGACTTATTTGTAATAAGCAGATATTGCCCAAAAATGGTGAGTTAATCGGAGAATATTTCTGTTTTGATTGAAAAATCTGCTTTGAAATCTTTTAGACGATCCCGAATAATAAACTAATGTTGAAGTACCGAATTATCCTGGACATGAGGCGCTGTGAACAGCAGGTGGTGATGGGCCATCACCGCCCAGGAGGGCGGCATTTCTAGAAGCAGACACACGTCAACCAACAGGTATATCAGAAAAAACATTGTGTAGTTAATGAAATATGCGTTAATTTAATATACTATTTAAAGTCATTCATTTTGTTTCGAGAATAGGCAGTATATTTTAAATAAATTTATATACATATATATTAATATAGTGTTACTAAACATTAGCAATTATCAAATCTGTTTTCAGAATTTCTAACTGGAAAATATTTAAATCACTGACTAATATCAGGGAGGAGGGGCGTGTCTGAGAACACTCACATTCGACGTGACGTCATCTAACAGTATATCTCTGCGTGTGCAATGATTCGGACATATAATTCGTGCAGTTTGCGGTTATTTTTTAAAATTATTTAGTTGTATTCGGTATGTGACATTAAATTATAGTGTGTATTTAAGTGTACCATATTTGAAAGGGTTTAAATTGTTTTAAACATGACTGAAAAAGGTTATTTCAAAGATCAGTCGGATAATTTACGCCGTACGCCTGCCGGGTGTATGCCATATGCTACTGCGTCACAAAAATATTCATAAATAAAAACTAAAGTCCTGGATGAACAATTTTTTTTTCAAAAACTTCTCCCGTACCTTGGCTTCAATTGCTTCGCTGCATGTATATGAAAATTTGTAAAAATAAAAAAGACGCTTAGTTAAAATATGCGTACAATCTTAGCGAAGTTCGTTGTTGTTTAAAGAAAATAATAAACAATATTCTATAGAAACAAAAAGACAATTGGAAGCGCTGGTTTGTGTACTTGAATTAAAAAAAAATCAGATCGGGAGCTTGATTAGATTTGAAGATATGGCGGTGCAGATGTTAAAGAACACGATTTTTATAATCAATCAATTTCTTTTTCGAAATAAAAAATATCTGTACCACAAAAAAATATCGTAAATAGCCATTTCTTATGTAGAATTGTTCACTATATAAAAACTGTAAGGCCTGGTCTGGTTCTACGCTGATTTTTTTTTCTCGAGAACGGAGAGACTTTTATGGTCTATTTCGTTCCACTGTCAAGCTATTGCAAGGGCAACGTCCGTAAATGGAATTAATTTAAAATGTACGCTAACGCTGTGGCGTCTCCTGTTACATGACGTCACGCGTTGTTGCGCGCCAACCGGATTTAACTTTAATGTAGAATACCGTTTGTAAAAGAAAAATAAGAAAAAATCCTTTACACACTGTGTTTTGTATTAAGTAAAGATTCTAAAAATACTAAAATTAAATTTGTTGCAAGGGGCCTATTAAAAGAGGTGCTTTCTACCAATGTAAAAGAACAAATTACGAGTATATCGGGAATAATATGCAGTCATCCATTAAAAAAAATTCAATGAGCAATTGAATTGAATTGAATTGTGCCATTTAATCCCAAAATCGTGTATGTCTCAAAAATTCTTAGGAAAAGGAAAGGCATAGGATTATAGTTACAAAGGACGAAAATAAGAAAACTTTGCATCAGATAGTGAGAAAGTATGTATACAAGTGAAGAAACTGAACATTGCAAAAAAAAAATTGGATTTGTTAGAAAAATTCGAAATTATGAAAGCAATAAAAAATAACAAGAATGTAACTAATGAATAACAAATTTTCACAGGTCATAACATCTTAGAAAATATTATTTAAATTCTAAGGATATCTCAATTTATTAGCATAAGATTAATATTACCTGATGTGCCAAGTAGTTTGTTTCGTAATATTTGCATAATTTAGTATCTTCTTACTCTTGATAAAGGCCTAATAAGCCGAAACACGTGTAGAGTTCTAATAAAACTTTTTGAAGCATTTAAAAGCATTCCTTAAATTGTATCCAAAAATATTGAATAATGTTTCACAAGGAGCCAACCGCAGAATCCATCCAATGTATTAAAACTGAACATTTCCAATTTTGACATGAAAAATTCTTGTCGAACGTTCTCAAAAATTACTATTGCCCAAAATAAACGATGTTTCTTAAGTATTTCGACAAACTGGAGGAGGCAGGCCTATGGCACATTTTAATTTAAAAGTTTCAAATGAAGGTATGCCAAAGTGTTTCCTAAGGGAGACAGAGCGCCCTAAATTAATATTTCAGCGAGCCTTAGAAAATGTGGCATACGTATCACAATTAATAAAGTTTTTTTTGTTTTCCCTGCAAAATAATATTATACAGGGAAGTCGAAACTTGGAAAACCTTCATTTGAGGTCATCTGAGATGAGAAAAAAGTTTCGTGTAAAAGTTGTAGGGTTGTATATGAATATATTTAAAATGCAGTTAAAAACAATTGCTTGCATAGGTCACGTGATGTAACAATGAAGGTTGTTTTTTAAATGGAAAACCCTGTATGTTTTTACATATTCTTTTAGATCTTTTTTCCCTTTCAATATATAAGGGTTGATAGGTCTAGCTGTGATATTTCTTGACATATCGGACATTAAAAGTTTGATATATTGTAAAAATAAAAACCGCTGCCCAAGGAATCACTACTTCCACATTCAGGTTTTTATTCGTCACAACGAAAAAATTTTGTATGTGGAAATAATAGTTTATGGAACTTTAATAATATAATATTTGAAATCCTCTACCCCAAAAACCTATAAAACGATACCCCACATCGGTAGCGGGATGGGGGTGGTGATAGGGAATGGTAGTGGGGGTGGATGAAGAAAAAAAACATTTTGGGTTTCTGGTTCTTGTACACACACTAAATCACAATTTTTTTTCATCCCCTTTAATAATGGGGTGGCGGTGGTAATGGGGGTGGCTAATGCCAAATTTTTTTTTTGAGACCTTAGCTTCTCTTGTATATACTAAATACCAATTTTATGGACTCTTACCCTGCTTGATTTACCTATTTTCCCCAAATTTACTCCCCAACCCTTCGACGAACAAGATGAAAATATAATCCAGTTCTAGATCCCGTTAAAGTACATACGTGTACCAAATTTCAAGTCAATATCTCAAACGGTTCCAGAGTAAACGTGCGCACAAAAAAAGTTACAGACCGACAGACAATTTTTTTTTCGCTCAAACTTAAAATCTCGATGTTTCGTGACATTCTAGGCTTAGCAATAAAAATTTAAAAAATTTTTTTGTCGTTACTATACCTACTTCCACTGGATGTGGAAGTAAAATAACATCCTGAGATGAATAATATTGTATAACTATTTTATGGTTATAATTCACTTTGTCCTTCACAAAAATGCATCCAAAGGTGTTAAATCAGGGCTGTTTGGTGGCCATGGAATTGGTCTACCGGATTTCTTTTTCATTATTTTTTTTCAAATATTTGAAATCAGAGAAAAAAAGATCTAAAAGAACATGTAAAAACATACAGGGTTTCCCCTTTAAAAAACAACCTTCATTGTTATATCACGTGAACTATGCAAGCAATTGTTTTTTTAATTGCATTTAAAAAATATATATGAGGGGACGGTAGCTCAGAGGTTTAGCGCGTTTAGCTTGCATACTGGCGTACCTAGCGAAGGAGGGTCAATCCCTGCTCATCGCGAAATAATTTTAATTATAAAATTATCCCCAAGAAATGGTTCGGACTCCACTATAAGCTATAGGGCCTCGTTTCTCTTTACCTAACACAAAATCATTCTGGATTTTCAAGGAGTTACTTCGGTTACTTGAGAAGCGGTTAAGAAAACATACAACCCTACAACTTTTATACATTTTTTTTTAAATTTCTAATAATAACAGAAATAAAGGGGGGCCAATATATGTAACAATATATGTAACAATATATGTTTTAAAGATTTAAATATCTAAAAAATGTCATTTCTCATAGGACTAAAGTGCTTAGTTTTCATTTTTTCACGCTTTATGCATTGATGGGGTTCGCAACCATGTCCCGAGATCGCCTCCCTTATAGAATTTTTATTTGATATATTTGCCTGCTGATGCAGAGCGCGTGGTTACCGAGTTTTTCTGTTATATTTTCTTTGCGATTTATTTTGTTAAAAGTCCATGACGAGACTGAATGAAGTCGGACATACCTAAGGGCACCTCAAAATTATCCATCAGTTTTATTGCGTTAAAACATTAATCACTTTCGCCCGTATTGTCGTCGTCGTTCCGGGCCTTAGAGCTGAGTTCGCAATATTACTGTTGACAAGAAACATTAAAAATGAAGTCCATTACTTATTTTAAGTGTTAGGCAGTCTGATGGTAGTTAAATGTAAAGAAATATGAATACGACCGGTATTTGTACAATAGATGAAAAATCGACGATGACCCTTGCATCAAAAAGGGTCAAAATCAAAATGTTTATTCTGTAAAGTTAATCTACTAACCAGTTGAACCTCACAACGGACAATCAAAACATTAAAATTATATAATAAATGAGTTACTACGCGATGCGTAATGGAGTATATTGTATATAGATGTTGTTGCCTTTTATCCAGGGCAGTAATCAGCGCCTTGGTGCAAAAACAACAATCCGAAACAATATTCAATATTTTTTATAAAAACTCGTATAAACAGTGGTGTACAGGGTGGACCAAATTAGATGGGATTTTAAGTTTTCTCTAAAACTACGGCAGATAGACTAAAACCAATGTAGGTGTCCTGAGTTCGAATTTCGAGAAACAAACAATGCCTATCTTTTTCGACTACATTTTTGGATGACCTCTATATCTCAGTTATCAAGTGTCGAATCGAAAATCGAGTAACACATTTTTAACGCGCTTCTTTGAGTAGAATCCGTTGCTGATAAGAAGAAAATTATGCATTCCTCAGTTTTTGAGATATAGACATAACTTGTGTTTTTTTTAAATGGAGCACAACTTAAATAATATTACTTAGCTATACAACGATATATCATATGTCATATTTGTCTGTGGAAAAAGTGGTTAATTTTCTAAAAATTTAACATATTTGTGAGGAGGCCATGGAAAACTATTAACAACAACGATATATATGTTTTTTAAGCAACGCAGTTGTTTTTGAGATTCCTAAATTTTCCTGTACTGTGCGAGACGATATATTAGGATTTTCTTTCACAGTTTCTGAAACAATATTTTCTACAGCTTCTCTACCTGCTTTATTATATATTTTTGCTCGAGGTCTTACAAATGATCCAAATTATTTTACATTTTGTTATAGCCTTTTGAATATCTTTATGTCCGGCTGTCTCTTTTCTGGATATCTAAAAATATTCTTTAGGCGACACTTTTGGCACAAAGTTTTCCTGTCTATAACTTGCCTATTAAAATAAAGCTCGGGAGCTAAATCTGAATCTTCTTCGCATTCTATAAAACACTTAATCATATTTTTCACCATTACTAAATTGAACCATTTTTAACAATGCTCACTCAGAATTAACTCACAAATTAATTTTTGACATTTTCGATTATTTCGATTTTCTATTTTTTACCATGGCCTTCTCAATAAATATTAGAAATGCGATAAATTATAATGTCAGTGGAAGACAATTCGAACATTTATTGTAGTTTAGTTTTTCCTATTTTTGGCAAAATTATTTTATGTTATAAGAAGTGTTGTTGTTAATAGTTTTCCATGGCCTCCTCACAAATATATTAAATATCTCGAAAATTAACCATTTTTTTTAGAGATAAATATGACGTGTGATATATCGTGGGATAGCTAATTTAAGTTGTGATCGAATAAAGAAATAATTTACAGGGTGTTCCATTAAAAAAAACACGTTAAAAAACAACTTATGTCTATATCTCGAAAACTGGGGTATGTATACTTTTCTTCTTATCAGCAACGGATTCTACTCAAAAAGTGCCTTAAGAATGTGTTACTCGATTTTCTATTCGGCACTTGGTAATTGAGATATAGAGGTCATCCAAAAATGCCAATTTTACAAAAACGCTATGTAGCTCGGTAGTCGAAGAAAATGAACGATTGTGGTTTGCGCTATTGTTTGTTTCTCGAAAATCGAGCTCGAGATTTTTGTCTATGTGCCATAGTTTTAGAGAAAACTCCAAATCTCATCTAATTTGGTCCACCCTATACTGACGTGTTGTTGGCGCAACTCCCCTCCCCCATCGCCAACAAATGTCGCTGAGACATATAAGTGCAATTTTAATATATTTTTTGCCACATGTGTTATTCTAGTTGGCCTCCATTTGGCATGGTATGTCTAACAGTTTCACGTCATCTGTCGTTGTTGCCACTTCTCGAAAGGATCAATACGCAGCCTATATTCCTCCTTAGCGGTCCATGTCTCAGAAACGGAAAGACAGATGAGGAAAACTAAGGTGTTACCAAATCTGATCTTGTGTGTTTTCTAATGTTTCTGTAACGCCAAATTTTATTCGATAGGCAAGTTGTCTATTTGTATTCTCCGTTGAATCTCATATTTGCAGCTGCCACTATTATCAACAAGGTTTCCAAGGTATGCTATACGGTTTATCACCTCATAATCACCTATACATAAAGTGTTTGGATGTCGTTCATTTACTCAATGTTTTATAAATCATTTATTTAATATCGGCCCTATTCCTGCGACTTAGGAAAATGACCGACGTCAGGAAACGAGCTATCCCTAAACTGGAAATTTTACCAAATCTCTTGTCATAAAAAGAAAGGGGATTTCTTAAGTTGCCTAACACCTAATGGACAATAAATCGACTGCTTTACATCACCTCCTCGCCGCGCCATATTTTTTTTTTAACTATTTATTTAACGTCGGCCTATTTCCGCTACCAGGGCCTATCACCGACGCCAGGAGACGAGCTACCTCCAACCTGGAAATTTTTCCGAACCTCTTCCCTTAAGAAGGGATCTTTTACTTGCCTAACATTTAATAGACAAGGGACCGCCTGCTTTACGTCCCCTCCGAAGGATGGTATATCCACTACGTAATCCTCGTCTGAAATTACGTAGCTTCCGCGTATACACTGATATTCAAGCCGCTAGAAAGTGTATTTCCCAAGTACTAACCGCGCTCGATGTTGCTTCAACGGAATATCGACTGACATTCACATTGAAGTCGCCTCTACGCTCGCCCCTCTCCTCGCCGTATATTAGATGGTTTCTGCATTTACGCTGATGTACAAGCTGCTAAAGCGATTTCGCTGTATTTCGCTGGAGGTCACCCTTGCAAGTACTAACCGCGACTAGCGTTGCTTAACTATTCGTATCGAGATGCGAATAATTTGCTCTACCTAAAAACGTAATTCTCGTTTTGTTATAATTTACACCTAAACCGTACTCGGAGCTTATTGCTTAAAGATTGTTCAGCAGATGTATGAGCTTATCCTATACATTTGCCAAATTTAATATTTTTTAAAAATGTCTTTAAAACTATTATAGATATGTAAAAATTTCCAGAACTGTTTTTCCGATTTACTTATAGATCATCCTATTGTGATAGACAAAAACCTACACTTATTATTTATATTTTTAAAAGTAATTAAATTTTGCCAAATTGAAAGTATTTCATCGTACAGCCTGTATACAACGTTTTTATAGTAGTCACGATTAAGGCAGCTTATTCCAGATGAAATTTGCAAAAGATTTTCGAAAACCGCAAGTCTATACCTCCTTTGGTTTGGAAGATATTCTACTTCGAAGTTTAGTAGTATTTTGATCGAATACGGCACAGTTCATAGTTATGTGGTGCCACTGAGACTAAGTATGTAGCAATTTTTTTTTAATTTCTATTGTTTATTCAAATAGATATTAGCAATCGGCAACACTAGAGTGAAATTTTCACTTCGACTTCTATCGATATATAACTCTCAACGAGCACATCCTTTTTTCTTAGTCCGTACCTGGTGTTCATAAATTTATTATAGACTGCAACCTGAATACATTACATGACAAAATGACATTAATTTTCACACGGGTTGTTAAGTCTAGTTAAAATATTGAGGTGGGTCTTTCATAGGGTCGCTCAAGCAGAACAAATGCAATCAATACCTATCTAAATTACCGTTATTATAATAAACTATGCAGTGATATAAAACTGATAATGGCGTCGAATTATATGTCTAAGTAACATACATATATATTCTTGAAATTTGTTTTTGGCGCCTCAAGAAGTATGGGAAAAATATATGAATAAAATCGGCGGTTGTTTCATATAAGAAAGTTAAGTTCTTTTTTTGCCATTATCTGTAAATATCTTATATATGATACCCATTTCATAACAAAAAAAACTTTAAGTCTTCTATTCACGCGACAAGGTTTTAAGACAATTAATTCAACATAATATATTATTATTTTTTTCGTTTTAGTACACCTAAACAATAATAAAAGCTTGTTTTTAAAAAGTTTTTTTTACGCATAATTTTATTTTTATATTTTTAGTTATGTCTTAACCTATGCATTTCTGATAATAAATCGACCACCTTCCGGCTCCATCATTAGACCCTGATCCTGATCTTGACGATATATTTGCAATTTGGTCCCATGGAGTCAATTAACTACCTACAATTTTTAGATTTTTGAATTAAAAGTGTAAATAATACATTTTAAACAAGCGTTTGTAGAAAACCAACACACACCAACAGATATTTTAATTTTAACTCAAATCAGTCGATGCATGTTAAAAAGGGTGTCATAAAATGTTTAAACGATATGGCTAAAATAATTTCTTCTAATGATAAAATATTAGACAATGAGAAACGTTTTTATAAAAGAGGTTTTTATAAACAACCCCTGAAGCCTTTGTTAATAATATATAGAAAATAATAATCGGGTACGACAAAAAACCTAAACAACGGTACCCAACATTAATTCCTTATGTATACGGATTATCTGAAAAGCTACGCCGTATAGGCGATAGATTTGATATTAGGACGATATTTCAATACGTTGAGATCTATTTTAACAGAAGCAAAACCTCTAAATCATGAGCAAAATTCAAAAAACCGCATATACCGGGTGGCTCAGTCGATAGAGACACTTTTGTAACTTTTGAATGGGCAAATGGTTTTTTTTCAAATTTAGTGTAGTAATATGGGATGAAATTTCCAATTATATGATGTAAAGAACCAAAATGCCCGACTTCCTGTTTCGATGCAATTGATATTAAATTCAATTTTTTAAAAGGGACGACCTGAATATTTTGGCATATTTGGATTCTGCTGGCCAAAATACATATGATCTGACCCTCGTTTATTTTGATTTTCAAAAAATATAGATTTTTTTTTAATTTTTAGTTTTAATCATAGAAGGCTGCGATTTTGCCCACGGTTAAGTTCAACGATATCGGTTTTTCTACGAAAACTATTTTTTTTAAAGGACCTCCTATGGGACAACTTGTTATTTAATTAGATCTTTAAATTACGAAAAGAATGATATGCATAATGTCTACCTTCTCTTTGTACTAAATTTGAAAAATTAGAAAAAACTAAAAAAATCTATATTTTTTGAAAATTAAAATAATATGTGCGGGTCAGATTGTATGTATTTTGGCCAGCAGGATCCGAATTTGCAAAAATATACAGGTTGTCCCATTTAAAAATTTGACTTGCATCGAAACCGGAAGTCGGCCATTTTGGTTCATTACATCATATGATTAAAAATTTCAACCCATATCACCACACCAAATTTGAAAAAAATGCATTCGCCCATTCAAAAGTTACAAGAGTGTCCCTATCGGCTGAGTCTAATAAACATTATGCAGGCGAGTCATCCAGTCCATTTAGTGTTAGATAGGGTGGTGACATTAGGAAGAATGAGAGTGTTATTTTTTTGATCGAATATTTACAACAACTGAATATCTCTAATATTTTCCGTACTTTTAATTTGAATATTGCTCGGCTGTGATACTGTTTTAGAGTTTCTATTTTAATTATTTCAACTATGAACGCTGGACGATATGCAATATTGCTGGATAATAGTGAATAAAATCTCTATCAGGTGAAAATGCATCTGGGCAATCAGCGCTCGCTGTGGAAGTAATAATTTATTTACAAACAATGGTCATTTATAAAAACAAAAAATATATCGGGTTTTGAATGGTAGCAGTAAAAATATAAATGATTAATAGCCAACTATAGCCATTAAACTGTATCTATCTATCTAAATTAGTTATTAACAATGGGACCTTTTGAGCAAATGCATTTAATCACCGTCGATATCATTCCGATTTGCTCGTTCAAATTGTATGCAGTGTACTGAATAGTTCAAATTATAGAATAGGTCTCGTCATACCCCGTCTAAATATACATTAATGAACATTTACCTTATTCTTTCTACTTCTTATTCATAACGTATTTGCAGGCATTTTGTAACCCATGCATTATTCAAGTCGGCCGCCCTTTGCTGTGTGCCACGTCTAACAGCAGAACACAGCCATATCTGATTCATTTGCCAGCTTTGCATGTGCCGAAATTAGTGTCGTCACTATCATTGAGGTTTCTTCATAATATAGGGTAATTTACCGAACGCCGCAGCAGGTACAAGGTACTTGTTGTTGTAGAGTTCACTGGCATAGGGTTAATGTGTCGGAAAGACATCGACCCTACAAACAATTGTGTTCGTAGATCGATGTTCAATGCGCCTTTCGGCGCTTAGAACAGTGCATTTAATGTAACATTTTCTTTGACTATGCATTATTTTTAAGTTTATTGTTGTGCTATTATATTCTACAAAAATTGTTTTAATTTTTGCCATTTTTGTAGTGTGATTAAAACCAAAAGTTACTTCCCTCTCCAGCTGTGCTGTCATGTCCTGAGTCTGATAAAGGGAGAGGGGAAGTGATATGGTCGGACCGCTTTACGTCAGATAAGTTAAAGTCATAGGCAGCGCATTCCTACAAAAAATGAGGTAATTTTTTTGGTCAGATTTTTTCAATTCATCATTTTTTTAACTTCTTTCGGTGGAGACAACCTACTGATAAATTTTCCGCATGTCGCGGTAAATCACCCTGTATAGTGATCAACATCATATGTCTAGGTGTTCTTGCTTATATTATATACAAAAACCTCGTAAGAAACAATGTAATTTTATGTGGCGACATTTATAATAATATTTCTGAGTAAGCTTTGAAACCTTAGACTTCACTAAACATTTAAATTCATACATGGTGTCCCAAAATCAACAGAGGGACTCGTAATGACAAATTCTTTTACAATATTCTGAGACAAAAACCTTAATGCAATTATGTCGAGTCTCCAACCGTTGTCGAGCTAGACTCTATTGAGGTTTCGCAAAAAAATTTCCCTATGAGGCTAACGATTTATCAAATTTATTAAATTTGTAGATAGGCGCTGTAAACAAAACGAATTAAGACAAAATTATATTTTGGACATAACTAAAAGATTTTAATTAGTGAGTTAACTGTTCAAAATGCCCCCTTTCCATTTGCAAACAATGATGTATTCATCTAATTAAATCCTGCACAGCTCTTTGCACCATTTCCGGTATAACCTTCGCTAATGCGGTTACTTTGTCCTCTAGGTCGTCTAGGGTATGAAAAACCTCCCTACTCCTTACTGTAAATATATTGTTTTAAATGACCGCAAAGAAAATAGTCCAATGGGTTTAAGTCAGGCGATCGGGCAGGTCAGTTTATAGGGCCACCACGTCCTATCCACTTATTTGGATACGTTCTGTTTAATATTCCTCGTACATGCAATGCATAATGTGGTGGAGCATCATCAAGTTGAAACCACATCTTACTACGTTGTAATAATAGCACATCTTCCAACACTTCCGGTAGGTCTTCGATTAAAAATATCCAGTAGGTTTGTCCGTTCAAGCGAGAACATTACCTACCATTTTTTAAAATCATTTACTTACCAAAGAATTCCCAAAAATACCCGCCCATAAATTTACATTAAATCTATTCTGAAAACTTCTGGGCCTGAAAGCTGGTGGATTCTCATTGGCCCAAATATGGCAGCTGTGTATATTAAAGATTCCTTCACGCGAGAGTCATCGGTGGTAAGCAAAGAATTTGGATCCATTCGTCTCTGTTCTAAAATCCAAGTGCAAAAATCAATACGGGCCTGATAATCTTGTGAGATAAGATTTTGTACACTCGTATAATGATAGGCATGATATCTGACGTCCTTCAAAATTCTTTGTGTTAAGCTTCTTGAAATATTCAACATATACACTACGTTTCGTACAAAATTCGTTGGTTCTACTTCAATTGCATGAATCACAGCATCTTCATTTGCCGTGGTTCGTATCGTTCGTGGGTGACCAGCTACATTTTTATACGAAGGAACCAAAGTACCTGTGTTTCTTGCACGATTTATCAGTCTTAAAAACATTTCCATTCGGATGTGTTCTTTCTGGAAACCGAAGCGCATATTCTCGCGCAGCAGCTTCAGGATTACGTTCATATTCACCATAAATTATTATAATTTCGCAATATTCTTCTGAAGTGTAAATCATTTTGATATAAAGAAACTTAATAATAGCAAATGTACGCAACTGACAGATATTACTAATAAATTCAGTATGGTTGTCATAATTCATTTTGTTTACAACGCCTACATATACAAAAACTTCAATAGAGTCTAGCAGTTAGAGACTCGACATAGTTGTATTAAGGTTTTTGTCTCAGAATGTTGTAAAGAATCTGTCATCACGAGCTCCTCCGGTGATTTTGGGACACCTTGTATAATATTAAATCAAAAATAAATGAACCGTATAGATTCTTATCTACGTAGAATTCTTGCATTGATCGTATTGGTATATCTGTAGATGACAATTTTAAATACGAAAGTATTTACTCTCATAGTAGTTATTTACATCATTGTTAACTAAAACTTTTGTCTCTTTTCAATTTTTTCTTACATCATACCATTCACGAGTAAAAATTAAAAAACTTCTTGACTGCAGTAAACCTAAAAGTAAAAAGGGATTTAATATAATAAAAAATCAGCTACTTAACCGTGGAAGAAATAAAAATTTATTGTTATTACAAATCACAACGGAAGTTGAACTCAGTTCGAACTCCGTTCTTGTTAATGATATAATCACTAAAAGGAACCTTAAAATTAACCACTAATGTCCCAAAATTTTAAAAAAGTAAAATATTTTTATATTATTTTCGGTCAGTCCCAAAACCAGAGTGCATATATAAACTTCCGAGGAAGTTGTGTGAATCCTTTTACCTAATCGATTGCTATAGCACGCTCTCAATTAAATGGTAGTTGCGAAACCAAAGTCCTCACTAGTCCTTGCCCTACTTGGGGAGGCGTTTCCTTGAAATATATAAATTATCTTAGATAGGATATTGCATATTATCATTTGTACTTATTTTGAATCTAATCAATAAATGGTATTTTCGAACTGTCGTGTCTTTATTGATTGAATGGTTGACTTTCAATCTTATCCTTCAAGGGATTTTGTGTGTTAGGCCGAAATTGAATATCGGGCATCTCCAGATACCCATAAATTTGTAACTCAATAACCGGTCGCATCACGAAGGCTCAAAAAGGATTTTATTTTGAAAGAAAATCAGAGATCTCTAAGCCACAAGATCCATTAAATTGTTGGGTAAATAAGATAAAATATATCAAGGGAGAAACCAATTTTGGGGAGAGCGCCGTTAGCAATCTATGGTAACTGCAGCTTTCACCTTTCACGTCTGTCAAACATCTCATAAATATATATAGAACCCTCCTGGGAGTGGAAAACCACATACGAACAAGGGAGAACCCAACTGGCGCCTTTGAATAAATTAATTAGTGTTGCGCCCTTTAGACGCCGTGTGTAGGGTTCTTCCAAATTATCACGTAACTTTTTTTTATTATATTGCAACGTGCTGTTAATTCTTTGATGTACGTCGTATTTAAAATTTTCGCTTATTAAATTTCCTTGCCCTGTATTATACTTTGTGCCTCCACAATCAATATTCCGTTATGCTTATGACTACAATAGGAAATATTTTGCATATAATGATTACATACGCCATGGCATTTGCTAATAATGGAATCCCTATTGACGTTGTTAACGTTATTAACAAATCCAATTTCAATTAAGCAAGAGTCAAGGGTGATTAAGACTTATCGATTGAAAGGTGATTATAATGGTAAAGTAGAAATATTAAATATTCTCATAATACGGATAAGGCGGATAGCAATATCATTAGTATAGACTGTACTTAATACTCAAGGGTTGAGGGTGCAATATATGCACTTCGGTTGCATACGCATGTAATTGCGTTGCTATGGTTACCTATGAACGCAGAGTGCAATGGCATTCTATGTCACTGGGTATATGGGTTATATGCTGCACCCCATCCCATGCTCATGCTCAAGAGAGAATAATAAGTCTTCACTTTTCCTGGAATAAGGATCTTTCCAGTGGCGCTGCAAGAAATGAGGACGGCCGTCGGTAAAATAAACTACGATGTGACACTTGCTTTCTGTGTGAAATGTACGAGACTGCGTTACAGTGTGTAATATCTGGAAAGGGGATATAAATCAAGGACTTGACGTATATGTGGTTATCGTATACCGAAAGAGAACTTTCGAAATAATTGTTCGACATACGCCAATTTTAACACTAACAAGTTGTAATTTTTTCTCACAACGATAATATGGTGTTGTTTAGATGCCAAAAAACAAGTGTGATGGTCAATCTGCTGAAAGTCGTTATAGCAACAGTGGAGTCCCGCAAGGGTCTGTTCTTGGTCCCCTGTTTTCACTCTTTGTATTAATGATTTAGGGAAAGTTTTAATCAATCGTAAAATATATCTTTCCTCATGAAGATTACGAAATTTTGATTCCAGCTGTTAATGAAGATTTAAAAAGGCTTACTGACAAATTTAATGCAAATAGGCCAAAATAGACTAAACAGAATAAAAGTGTATGTTTACAGGACCCGGCTTGGCATATAAAAATGTGTGTGATTTACAAGTAAAAGTCAGAATGGGTATTTGGGTTTTGAAGATGGAATTAAATACCTGGGACTATTAACAGATTATGAGGATTATATTTCTTAAAAAAAAATGATTAAGATACTTTCATAGAATTAGTAGACACATTTCTATAAACACTAAAGCAACACTATACAATAGCATTATTTCGCTAGATTTTATCTACTGTTCATGAATTATACAGTATGTCTATTTTAGCAGGGCCACGCCAAATATCTCGCTTAATGTCTATTGTAGAAAAAAGAAGTTTTAGTAAAAGTTATCCTATATTCGGCATGGCCCTGGCAAAATAGACAGACTGCATATGTATCCCTAGTAAATTGCATTCAAGTGTACTAGGGTTAATTTCCTCTTCCGAAAAAAATCCAGTGCCATGAGCGGGAATCGAACCCGTGACTTCAGCGTGAAAGTCAAGTTACATCTCGATCACACAGTCATACAAGAGATAGATATCTGCCATTTTGTTTTTATGTAACAACTAGGGGTCGAGAGGCGGCGATAAATGACGTCAGAACTTATATTAACAGTATTACTTTTTGATTCACCTATTTGAACATATTGCTTACGATTAGTGAGATACGAACTAAACAAATCTAAAGCTCACTCCTAATGTTTCTAATTTTTTTATTAATGTTGGTATATGAACTGTGTCAAAAGCCTTCTGTAAGTGTACAAAAAGTCCAGCTGTTATGTTGCCTTTATCTATTTGTTGTTGAATGTTGGTACTAATGTCTAATACAGCAATTGGAGTGTTTTTCTTTTTTCTAAATTCGTACTGAAAATCACTAAGGAATTTTATTTTTTTCTAAATAATGTAGTAGTCTATCATGCAGTACTTTTTCAAATATTTTTTAAATAGCCGGCAATATAGATATCGCTCTAAAGTTCGAGTGTACGATTTTTTTTCCGGATGATTTATAAAGAGGGAAAAGAGAGCTGAAACTACTGGTAAATGACACAAATACACACACACACTTATGTATTTTTAACTAGCGGTCACAAAAGTAAAGGTGTACTACTAATATTTGTTGTAAATGTTCCGAAATTAATTTCTGGCGCCTAATAAAGATTAATTTGCATTGTGAGAAAGATTGTTCAACATCGACAGAAGTAATTAGCCAAGTTAATCGTCTTCAGATAATGCGCCTCGAATAATAGTATTCAAGTGTTTTGGTGTTTGTGGATACCACTTCAAAGGCAACGTAATACTAGTTAGTTATAGTACGTATATTTTTTAATTTTCCTCGTACATTGTCAATATAAGAATTTACCGAACCACCTCTTGAGCAATCACGTATGTAGGCCAAATTTCATACCCGCCACTGTTCGCCCCAGGAGGAATTCCAGTTGAAAAAACCCCGTTGAAAGCAACATTCTATGCGCATATATCGCATCTGACAATTACCCACAATGTACTCCAAAAGATTCCTTTTCGCAGGGAAAGGGGTTCTGATTACTCATTACCTGCTTTTCAGGATTCATATTTCAATATGGACTAATTCTTCCTAACAGCCGTTCGACATTCTGTCACAATAAGGAAATCATAGATCAAGAAAAGACGTAGATGTTGTAAATAACAAGTAATGTTTGAAACCCAAATCTCATTTGTTGTTTTCCATGTTTTTTTTTATAATTTCTCGGCTTGTGATTGATCAATTTAAATCACCCGGTCAAACTTGCTGTTTTTGCCTTTTGCGTACTCTGTGGAACAGATCAACGAAAATTTGTCTTTTGTGGTTTGGTTCTTGTTTGTCTTTTTATAGGAGAGTTTCAATTGTGTGCTTTCTATTTTAGCAATGTTTAAAAAGTGCTGTGTGTGTAATTCGTATCAAATGAAAGAAAATCTGCGATCTTCTCACAAGTAAGTAATACATGCATAGGCGCACGGCGCGTGTACCACAAACGTGCTTTACGGGACAACTCACGTATTAAATTTTGAAGCATTTCAGGGGGTAACTGCATTACAATCGTTTCTGATTCTGGTTTTGAGGTTCTCAGTATTTTCAGGGGCTGTTTAAAATAACTTGTTTTTAATGTAACCCCAGAGGAAAAAATCCAAGGGAGTAATGTCTGGAGATCGAGGTGAGCATAGAATGGGTCCGTAGGTGCCTATCCAGCTATCTGGCATATCTTGATTTAAATAATTTGCACATATTACGGAAGTGTGAGGTGGGGCCCCATCTTATTGAAATATAATTTAATCTTTCTGCCAATATTAATTCATAAAGAAAATCTTGAAACTCGTTTTGTACGAAATTATAGCATCTACGAAAGTCTTTTTTACGGTCTTATTTATATTAATGCCCTGGCGGAGTTTAGCTGTAGGCTATTCCACCACTCAACCAGGACACACACACAGACAATATCACAATACACATTCTCTGCGACATTTCTATCTGCCGCAGCTGAGACTCGAAGTCAGGAGGGGAGAGCGACTAGCCGTGTTGTCTCTCACACAACCGTGGTCTAGCCCACTGCTACCGTCTCGGCAACACGTGGAAAATGCCACTACACCATATCCTAGTCAGAATTTGAACTCGGGACCCCGTGGTCGCAAGCCTAACACCTTAAGCACTGTTCAACTGAGCCGGCAATTTGTCATTATAAAAGTAAGGTCCAATTATTTTAGTTCCTAAAGGGCCCACCCAAACGCTCGTAGACATTTTTTCGTGGAAAGCAGGCTCTCTGCACCAATGTTTATTTTCTCGTGTCCTGTTATAAGGAATATTTCTATTTAAAAATCCATTATTAGAAAAATTTGATGCAATCGAAGAATTTTACTACATATCAGTCATTCCTGATTTAGCAACCATCTACAAAATCTTCTCTCCTTGGCTTATGTCCCTCATAAATATCGAATTTTCTTCATTTTGTAGCAACGGAATCCGTTTTTTTTTTGTATTTTTCTTGCACTTCGTCTTTTTTTTATGAGAGAGTTCCTCTGAATTTGTCTTAAGAGATTTTTTCATTTCGGTTAACATAATTCATCCAGAGATTGGTAAAGTAAAAATGAAAATTTTCAATAAAATATTTGAATATTTGAAAGTTTCCAATATTCAAATATTATATTGGAAACTGGATTTTTGGCCATAAAAATTGGTATGAGACCATTTCCGGTTTACCCGGAGATGACCGCTACTTTCGATTTTTAAATGGAACACCCTGTATATTTTTACATATTTGGATTCGAGACAACATTCTGAGTATACCATGAGACTTTAGAGAATTTTTGAGTCGATGTTTAGTTTTTTTAAGCATTTTAAGACATTCGTCTAGAGTGCTTTGGAATACCAAAATTTGTTCTACGGCAGGTAAAGTCCAGGGGCAAAAGATAATTTTTCGTTTAATTTCGTTATTAACTATTTACGAAGTCTCCAAAGTTGAACACGTCACTTTTTTATCGAAATTTTTTTTTTCAAATGGGAAGGTGGCGGATTATAGTGTTCAATAAATTATAGATCTTTTTCTGAATTTATTGATATCCATTTCAAATATATGCTATTTGTTTTTCTATTTAAAAATAAAAAAATCACTTTCAAAATAATGTTTATTGATCCTTATAGTTTGCACTAGTACTTATACCTATTATGAAACAAAAGAGAGAACTAAAAGGCTATTATTCACAAAAAAGGTAGTTATTCACATTTCATTTTTCTTCTTCTTCTTAGAGTTTATAACCCTATGTGGGTTTTCGCCTGCTCGACAATTATTTTCCATTCTGCCCTCTCAGAAATGGTCTTTCTCCATTCTCTCACTCCCAATGTCCTAATATCTTACTTCACATCTTCAATCCATCTTTTACGTGGCCTTCCTCTAAGTCTCTTCCCCGCCGGCTTCCATTGCATTATTCTTTTAGTTGTTCTTTCGTCGTCCATTTTCTGCACATGTCCAAGCCACTCTAATCTCCTGCCTTTTATGAACCTAACAATATCGGCTCCTTTGATCAGGTGGTCAAGTTCACCGTTCATTCTTATTCTCCAAGAGCCGTCTTCCTCCTAGAGGGGGCCATATATTCTTCGTAGAATTTTTCTTTCAAAAATGTAAAATATAAACCTATTTTATATCAACGTCTATTAATTTCAATTAATTATCTTCAATAGTTTTGAAAAAAATTAATTTTAAAGTTGAGGGTTGTTACCCCCATAACTCTGCTAATATAGGGGATTAGAGGTTTATTATATATTTTATTGAGTATTCGTAGTTATAAGCAATATTCATGTGATTGAATAGCCCAATAAGCCACTGGGCCCAATTCCATGTACTTAACCGGCGAGACCCTCTTGGTATTCCAAAGCACTCTAGACGAATGTCTTTAAATGCTTACATGTACATCTGTACATCAACTCAAAAATTCGCGAAAGTCTCGTGGTATACTCAGAATGTTGTCTTGAATCCAAATATGTAAAAATATACAGGGTGTTCCATTTAAAAATCGAAAGTTGCAATAATTTCCGGGTAAATCGGAAATGGTTTCATACCGATTTTTATGTTCAAAAATCCATTTTTACAGGTAGTTTATGCACCCCAAATTTCAAATGGATAAGTTAAAAAAATAAAGGAAATATAGGGGCGAGCCACTAGCCTGTCACCTAGTAGACAGACTATACCGTTTGCAGTGTTATTTGTCTACGTCTTTTATTAATCTGAGAAGGAAACTGTCGTATGTAGTGCTAATTAAAAATGAATCCGTGCTAAAACGGTTTAAGTATGATGAAGGCCGTGAGAGGTTGGCCGAAACGTCACGTAATGCTCATAAACAATTGGGCATGATGCCCGAGAGCCATCGTGAATCTGTAAACGACGTCCGCGACCATCTAAAGACCATATTAAAGTATTATTATCGAAGCCATCAATCTATTAACTTTATTATCCGTGATGATGTTCAAAATGGCCCGAAGTAGCGATACTTTACAACTTTCTCGATAAAGCAGAGAAAGTAAAGTTGGCGAAATCATCAATCAATGGAGATAATTTCATTGTCAAATTGAATATTAGTGCGAGTATTAAGAGGGCTGTAAGTCATTTGTGGAGGAGAAACAGATTTTTGAGTAGCGATGTGCAGGGCCGGAGTAAGCTCCGATTTTGCGTAATTATTCTATCAAACTATTTTCAATAAATGGTTGTTTTAAGTCATGTATGAACAGTTTAATTGTAGTATTGGTTGCTTTTGAATAAAATTCGTTACTGATTTTTTTTTGCACAAACGTAAACATAGTCCAGTCATTTTTGGATGGCAAAATGGGCAATAAAACAGAGTAAGATACTTACAAGAGAGAACGTTGATACACTTATACCACTACCCCAATTTATGAATTGAAATGAATTGTTGTTTTACATTTTCAGGTAATTTATTATATAAGTTCAAGTTTAATGAGTTTTTAATTGATTTTGTTAAGCGATATTTAGGAGGTTTTAATAAATTGGCCGACCTAGTGTTGTAGTTCTGTAGCTCAAATGGAGTTATATTTTTATTTTTATGAATCTCCAAAAGAGAGTAGTAAATATAAAGACTAGGAGTGGGCATTATTAGGCCAGTAGTGTAAAACCAAAAAATTAGGCGAAACGAAAATAAACACCACGCACACACCACAGATAGTAGACAACCCCCAAATCCATAGCCAAGGCTATGCAGAAGGGGGTTACACATTTGGAAAAACGCAGACATACATCCACACCCACCGGTGTTGTCAATACCGGGGCTGGGGGGTCGAACCCAGAGCGCGGTAGGCAGTCGATCAGCATATTCGCCACTCAATACGCCTTAACCGATTGAGCTACCGCTACAAACTGCTTTATTGTTTTAATGGCTTATATACTAGTTCCGCCCCCCCGGCGGAGTTGTGTTTAAGTGGTGGGGGGTAAAAATGTGCCCCAAAAGGGGTATTTTTGCGGTTTTACGGTTATATCTCTCGAAAATATAGTCAACTAAAAGTTGTAGGGCATTAAATTCTGCATTGAATGAGACCAGACGCATTTGGACCACCCGTTCCCATACTAGTGCTCATCAAATTTGGACAAATTTTACATATTTATGAAAAATTTTCGTTTTAACTTCTGCTTTTTACAAGGGGTGTGCAGGTGGTTGTGGGTGTCGGAAGGCTGGAATTAATTGCTCATTGATTTGTGCCAACTGCAAGGGGAACTCCTGCACTAACTTCCTCCATCCAGATGCAATTGACGAACCAGATGTTGACGAAGACCTGGAGTGCATATATAGGGCGACGAAAATTACAGACTTTCAGGAGCCGAGTGATGGGGCGACGGACTCCGTAACGGAAATTACAGACTTTGAGGAGCCGAGTGGCCCAACGAGAATCAAACGTCGACATCTGTGAAATTTGTATACCTACCTATTTTTCCCCCTTTTCATCTTCATACCTTTATCTGCAATTCTTGTTATTATGAAATATAATCATCACTACTTGATTTCAAGAATTGTGTTTCTTATCCTGTCTCCATCTTTATATCAGTTGAATGGATCTCATCATATTCTATATGAAACCATTTTTTAATATTATCTTTTTATACATTCTACAATTTTAATATTTTATATATTTACTAAGTACAAGACTAGTACAATGGAGTGCTATAGTATTGTGTTTAATATAGTGTAAATAACACATTTTTCATAAATATGTAAAATTTCTCCAACTTTGATGAGCACTAGTATGTGAACGGGTGGTCCAAAAAATATGCGTCTCATTCAATGCAGAATTTAATGCCCTGCAACTTTTAATAGGACTATGTTTTCGATATTGTGAGCCCTTTACGAGATATAACCGTAAAACCGCAAAATTTTGGGGGTACATTTTTACCCCCCCACCACTTAAACACAACTCCGCCGGGGGGAAAACCTAGGATAGTCATATTAGGCAACAAATGAAGCCATTAAAACACTAAAACCTTTTGTAGCAATTATTTCCGATTTGGATTTTAAGCCTACTGGCCTATACCATATTTAATAAATAATGGTTGACAGTGTTCTTTTATTATATTTCTTATAGACGCTTTCTTTTCTCAAAATATTTTTACAGCGCTGCTCGAGTTCCCCCAGAGTATAACCCCGTAGCTTATTAGGGAGTGGATTAATGAATGAATAGTACACTGACAGCGAAGTGTGTAGTTGTAGAAGAGTTCTTAATCTTCATAAAAGAAGTAAATAGCTTGATAGCTTATTGCTGAGTTGCTCAATATGATTGCTCCAACTTAAAGTATCATCCAGAACTATACCGAGTAAATTGACACTTTCTCCCTTCGTTACGTCATATCTGGTAGAAAAAAAAATAGTTTTTGTGTTTTGTCACGATTTAGTTTGAGTGCATTAGCATTATACCAAAGTTCCGCTCGACTTTCAGTTTCGTCAATGGTATTTTGTAAACTGTTAATACTCTTGGCACTAACTGTAAGAGTTGCGTCATCAGCAAACAACAACACTGCTAGGGAATAGGTAATAAAATAAATCGTTTACATAAATTATAAACAGTAGAGGTCTTAGCACAGATCCCCGAGGCACTCCATCTTTTACTGATCTAAAATAAGATGTCATATTGTTTTGTGAGACGCATTGGTGCCTATTCTCCAGATATCACTTTAACAAAGATAATGACTCCATAAAAACTAAGTTACCATCATTGGTACACACACAGGCTAGAGATATATAGTCTAGGTGTACCCTAAAGAGGGGAATAATAACATATTCATATGAGTTAGGTACAAATTGAAGACCTAAGTGGATAAAGGTGTTATGTCACACTTTTAAAGTTTTGAGTAAATTAAACAAAACGGTTTTGAGTTGGAACTTATTTATTTTGTCTTTGATTCAAATGAATAATACCTAATAAAATAGATAATTTTGGATTATGTTCTTTTGTTTACACTAATATTAAAGAAAAATATCAAGCTGTTATGAAACTAGATTTTTCTGTCCAAAACTGTGTACATCCACTAAAATTACTGGTATGTATGACATGGCGCCTTTATAATTAAAAAGTTTCTATAAAATATTACAAATTTAGAATTCATCGTTTATTGGGTGTTAAATCTATATCAGGGGTGTTCAAAAATTGCATAAAGTAATTTTTTTTTAAAATGCGACATAACACCTTTATCCACTTAGGTCTTCAATTTATATCGTTTTAATTTTCAAAGTATTATACAATATACAGCGTGATCTACCATGATATGCGGAAAATAAAATGGTGTACTAGTTTTCAATGTGGGAAAGCCTCTTAGAGTGTTCTGAGGTAATTTAGTATATTAAATTATTAGTAAATTTGCGAAGATTCACTACTGTTCTTGAATAGGTCAGGAATAGGTCGACGAACTTACTTGTGAAAGAACGTATTGGAGTTGTTTACATTTCCTTAATTGGCATAAAAAGTGAAGCCGCCAAGTGCGGTCAAAGCACAGATCAAAGTGCCGCGTTTTTTGCTTTCGGTTGAACAATCAGGACACCGGCGTGTTATTGAAATATCTCGTATATCTGGTACTTGTTTCAGAGTTCACCAGCATAGGGTCAATGTCTTTTCGATTTAGTTCGCTATTTTTGTAGTGTGATTTGACTAAAACCAAAAAGTCACTTCTATCCTCTCTAGCTCCACTGTCAATAGTGTCAATCCCAAGTCTTATAAAGTGATATGGTTGTACCGCGTTAGGTCAGATTAGTGAAAGTCATTGGCGACGCATTTCTGCAAAAAAATAAGGTAATTTTTTGGTCATTTTTTTAAATTTTTTTAACTCCTCTCGGTGGGGACAACCTACTGTTAAATTTTCCGCATGTCATGGTAGATCACGTTGTATATGGTATGTGTAATTATTATTATTTGTGAACAAAAATGCAATAAATTTGATTTGATTTGAGTTGTAATAGACGTTGCTCTTCGTGATTTTTTGGCAATAAGGATATTGTTATTAGTGCTGTGCCCTATTTCTCTTAGTTTTCAAGATATTATTGAAAAGTATAAAAAGTCAGATACAAACATTTTATATTCTCGCTCTATATGAAGACTGGGCACTGGAGTTTATTTATTTGTCGATTCAGCGAAAAACATTTTGAGTGTGACCCTGGCGGAGTTCTGGAATGGGGCGAGTGGTGTAGATAATGTGCAAGTCATCTAGAGTATCATGCAAGCTAACGGTTCGAAGAGTGTACAAGTAAAATCGACGCCACCGTGCTGTGTACAGTGACAGGCCATTAATGCGATTTGAGAATATGGTTGATTATCTAAAGCCCTCAAACCGAGAGATTTTGATGAATTACCCAGGAAACGCTGGTAAAGCTCGGGGCTCATACTTGATGCTCCGTTCGACCGCACTGTTGATTTAAGTGTAACCTGGTAATCCGACATGGGTCGCGACAACCACGCGCCCATTTTGATGTCCGGTTGTGGCCACGTTCTATTCCGGTCGGGTATCCGATAGTGCCGTTGAATTATTGATGTCCACTTGGCTTACCAAGACAATTTGATATATCGCTCCAATTGGGAACAGAAGCCTGTAAATAAACGTAGTCACGAACAGAAAGAGAAATCGCTACCGGGGGATATCACGATATTCTTAAAATTACATTTAAAATTGTTGCGGTAACCCCTGAGGGGTAATTCTAGCCCAATCGCGCTGTTTGTTTAATGGATTATATTCCGCGTTCTAGTCCGGGAGACAGTGCCTCATGATCGAGAATTGTATATAAAACAAAACTAGTTTTGGCTGCCGGTCCGGCGTGGTTACATAAAGCGTGCCTGTTTTTCATGTTTGTCAAAAAAAGCAGTACAGGGTGGACCAAATTAGATGAGGTTTTCTCTAAAACTACGGCAGATAGACAAAAACCAATATAGGTGTCCTGTGCTCGATTTTCGAGAAACAAACAATGGCGCAAACCGCGATCGTATATCTTTTTCGACTACCGAGCTACAGAGCGTTTTTGGAAAATTGGCATTTTTGAATGACCTCTATATCTCAATTACACATTTTATTTTTTGAGTAGAATCCGTTGCTGACAAGAAGAAAATTATGCATGTCTCAGTTTTCGAGATATAGATATAACTTTTGTTTTTTTAAATGGAACATCCTGCAAATTATTTCATTATTCGATCACAACTTAAATTAGCTATCCAACGGTATGTCATATGTCATATTTATCTCTAGAAAAAGTGGTCAGTTTTCGAAAAATTTAATATATTTGTGGGGAGGCCATGGAAAACTATTAACAACAACAATACTTGTTATAATATAAAATAATTTTGCCAAGAAATTGGAAAAACTAAACTACAATAACTGTTCGAATAATCTTCCATTGACATCTATGTATTTTTGACACCTTTTCCTTACAGCATTTGTTGCATTTCCAATCATGACAGGAGTTATAGTTCCAAACGGAGCTAATGTTTTATTTTCCAATCCTTCTATGTTATTAGAACGTTCTCTATATATAATATTTTTTAAATAACCGCAAAGCCAAAAGTCGGCAGGGGTTATATCTGCTTCTACAGATCTTCTTCTTCTTCTGAGCCTTCTGATTCCTCTGTTTCTGATTCTGGTAGATTATATATCGCTTCGATTTCTTTGTGGAATTCATTTTTCCCCTCACTTTTCTTTCCCAGTATGTTTGGTCCTTTCCCAGTTTGTTCATGATCCTATCGATTGCTGTTTTCCACGTGTAACATGGTCTTCCTATTTTTAGTTTGCTGTTGTTCAGTGTTAGTGTCTTCTTCAGTAGATGTGTTGGTTTCCTTCTTTGGACGTGTCCCCAGTATCTCATTGAGTACATTTCTATCCTTTGTGATTGTCTTCCCTTCTAGTTAGTAGTGTTGATGTTTTATTTTGCTGTTTTTGTCCTGTTGTTTTTCTGAGTAGTTGGATGATGTCTCTTTCAGCTCTTCTCAAACTTCTTCTGTTGGCTTTTGTTGTTGCCGCGTTTTTAACTCCTTATGTCATCGTTGGCAGTATGATAGCTATGCACAGCCGTTTGGTCAGGCCCCATGATAGTTTGTTTTTCTCGATGAATAGTATAATTGCCCTTGTGACTCTGTATGCTGTTTTTATTCTCTCTTTCTCTCATTTTCAGTTGGTTCGTCAGATATGTTCCTAGGTATTTCAGTTTGATCGTTGTTCTTAGGAAGTAGTATTCTTCTCCACTGATCCGACTCTCTCTTGTTGATTGGTCTCGCTTCGTTATTAGACTTTCCTTGAAATTTATTTTCATCCCAGATGTGTCCAGATGCAGTTTCATGTTTTCTAGGAAGTTGAGGATTTGTTGCTCTTCTGCGACGATTAAGAGGTAATCGGCATATGCTAGTACGATTGGGGTTCTTAGTGTTTCCGTGTCTTCGTTGAAATTTGGTGTTTCCCTTATTGTTTTGTATTACTTGGGCTAGGACCGTGGTGAATAGTCGGAGGGATAGGAGGCATCCTTGTTTGACTCCTCTGTTCTTTTGTCTAGTTTCCGTCATTTGTCCGAACCATTATATGGCAGTGGTTTCATGAAGGCAGGCCTTTATTATCTTGTTTATTAGATAGTGCGGTATTCCTTTGTTATATAGGGTGTTGACTCTTCTCTCCATTTTCCTTCCAGTATTCTTCTGGTGGTGTACATGTGGTCGTCCGTTGATCTGCCTTTGATGAATGCTGTCTGGTAGTCTGGCGGTCTTGCAATGTACTTCTCTAGTTGCTCGAGCAGGAATTGCACGTAGTATTTGTATCCTATGCTGCAGAGTGTTATTCTTCTGTAGTCATCTATACTCTGTGGCGAGTTGTTTTTTGGGAGGGGTATTTGTATACTCGTGGTCCATTCCGTAGGAGGTGTGGTTTCTATCCATACTCTGGTGATGATTTCTAGGGTTTGCTCCTTTAGCGTTTCCGTACCGTAGTGTATTAACTCGTTGTTTATTTTGTCTACTCCAGGTGCGGTGTGTCTTCTAGCTTTTATTCTTATTTCTAGCAGTTGGTCTTTTGATGGTGGCTTGTCCAAGGGCCAGTGGTTCGTTTCTTTTATTAGTTTTGTTCGTTCTTTAGTTGCTTTCTCTTCTTCCTCCAGCTTCTTGGTCCAATGTTGCATAGATATGTATCTTCTCTTGTGAGTACTGTTGTTTCTTCTATATTTTTTCAGATGTTTGAAGGTTTGGTTTAGTCGTTGTCCTGTTGGAAGTGTTTCTATGTTTTCGAAGAATTATCTGCATTTTTCCTCGTCGTAGTTTCTCTCCGCCTCTCTTTTTTCCTTCAGTGCTTCTTTTAACTTTTCTTTTAAGTTCTCCGTCGGTTGCTGTTTGCCTGTAGCCTTCATATTTTTTAGCTGTTCGTACTTATTATTTTTTCCTTTCTTGTCGGCTCATAGGTGATCTGTCCTTTTTAGCGTTTTCCTTGCTGCAGTTTTTATTTTTGCGCCCATTGGTGTCCAGTCTAATTCTCCTCTCAGTTGGTATTCTATTTCTTCACCATGTTTTTTCTGAAATTCTTCATGCTGTAGTAGAGAACTATTCCTACTATGTGGTGTTTTGTTGTTTCCTTGACTTCTTTTTTCTTCTTTTATTTCCAATTTTCCGTATAGGATTTTGTGGTCTGTATTGATTTCTGCTGCCTTTTTTGCTTTAACGTTCTTGATCCTTTCTCTTATCTCTCCTTACCAGGATATGATCTATTTGTGAGATTGAGCTTCCATTACTCCAGGTGCCAATGCAGGTTTGGCTTTGCTCCATGTGTTTCTTATTGTTAGGTCAAACATGTGTGCTAGATTTTTCAGCGCGTTTCCGTTTTCGTTAGACCATGTGCGGAGTAAAGTTCTTCCTATGATGCTTTTATCATTCTCCGTCTGATCGTCTTTTCCTACATGTGCGTTGAAGTCTCCTAATAGTATGCTGGGCATTTTTCTTTTTCCGTTTCTTCTGGTTTCTTGAGCCAGCTGCCTGAATACCCTTCCTGCTCTATTGTCTGAGGGTAAGTGGACTCCCGTCATGCAGATGTTGTCCGTTGTTGTAGTAGTACAGTGACTCTTATAGAACAGTTCAGTGTATTGCCCATCCATTATAAACTCTTTGGTTAGTCTGGCGATAATTACATAGATACGTATCATATAGCTGTCTAGAGCGGCTAGTGAAAGCAGGTGAATTTCAATATTTCCACTAAAGAGTCAATTGGTTTTATTTTTATTTGCATTATATATCTGTAACATACCATCAAGACTAACTTTCACTTTACGACGAGAGCTTAGACTGCGCTTCATTTTTTTCCATGTAGACATCATACTGATTATTCTGATGGTATTGGAAACTGTATATCGACTGACGTATTTCACATGTTATAATAAGAACAGTAATTCTTTTCCCCACTTGCACAGTTTTATAAGTATAGCTATTGCAGGTGAAATGCTGCAACGGTAAACTTTTAGCTGTATAAAATTTCTTTGTGCAATCACTGGGTTCCTTTAAAACACCTTAATAAAGTTTCTATATAACCGGTTTATAATTAGCTGTAAGAACGTTTATTTTATAATAGTTTTGTAACCAATATTTATGTAATCGTTATAAAATAAAAAGGTTCGTATAATTACTTGAAGTTCTATAAGAAACATATGGGGAACATTTACAAGGGGATAATAAAACCTTTATAAAATAGTTTTATAATTAAGTTGTGAGAACATTCTTAGGGCGCTTCTATATCGCCAAATTGTCGTAGAGAGCTAATTAGTGCAGTCAATGGTGGCTCGTAACAAGAATAGTTGAATATATGCAGACCTTAATAGCTAATAATTTTCAAAATTTAATTTTAATGCAAGTTTTCTTTTCTCTATTAGTGTGGAAATTTCAACCATGTAGCTTATCGCGAAAAAAAAATGCTCACCATCACCCGGACTATTCCGGGCGTCGCGCCGAGCGCTCCGGGAAGATGACACATTACGAATCATTTTCTTTGATGAGATGAAATACACAAATATTTACTTTGCACATTAAACGACATGGTCCTGTTTGTGCTACTCTATCGGAATAACAATCCATAAATTAACTCATTAAACAACATCTCCGTGTTGTCTCCAGTCCGCATAATGCTGTTTGGACAAAGGGGTGCGATAGCTTTCATCGCTCATTTACATAATACTCACAGAAAGGCACTTACTGACTGCTATTATAAATAGAAACGCGTATTCCCCAATGCGATACTATCACCCTCTATTGATTCTACACAAAATACTAATCGACATTTCGATACCCATTTAATAATCTCCTCGTGGGATTCAATCGTACAATGTTATAATTAATGCCGATATATCATATTTAATAGCCGATTATTGCTCCGATTGTTATTGAAATAACTAATTCGTTTGCCGGCGGTTAACTTTGATCATATTACAATAAACTTTCGTCATTTTTGGCTATTAGTAGCACAAGTTTTGAATAAGTGATTAATCTTTATTTATAAAAATGTCACCTTCCTCTACACTATGTCACTTTAAATATGGAACAACTTGTATAACTTTTTTTGTTCCAAATCAATTTTTGATTTGAACTAACAAAAATCATTTAAATCAGATAGTGCATTACGAAGATCAGCGGCCTATCAATTTGACATAAAATTCAATATGGCGGACGTCAAATTTTCTCTACGGTATAGAACAGCGTTTTGACCTTTGGAGAAGTAAATCTATTTTTTAAACTTTTTTTTCTCTGAATCTAATAGAGATAAAGCGATGAACCCAAAACGTTGTAGGGAGTATTATGAAGATAATTAATTATATTTTTTCATTTGTTTTGCTTAACTATTAATATTTTCATTTAACAAAAAAATTTTTCAAAGGTATTTTTATAGGGTTTCATCAGAGTGACCACCTTAAATATAGCAATATATATGCTATTGTGTCGAGAAATTGAGAGAGATGTATCAGTTTGTTTTAATTATCTTGCATGAACATCACTGTTTCTATTTTAGCAAATAGGCATTTGGGAGATTTATAAAGTATAATAGTGTTAACAAATATGACTGTGTGAAGTAAACGGCGATCCTCAAGTTTAAGTATTTGTAAATCTTTTAAAAAGGAAGTTATATGATGAAATCTTAGGACATCTGTTATAAATCTAACAATATGATTTAGCATTTTTTGAAGACGATATTTATCTTCCTGACTAAGACATGACCCATATACTACGTCGGAATAGTTAAGTGGGATAGGACTAATGCCTCTGCTAACATTATTTTAGTTTTTGGATCTAGTAGGTTTCTATATGAAGAAAGCTTTTTATGTTAATGTAAGCTTTTGACGTGATCTGTAAATTTCAAATTCCAGGTTTTGTATAGTAGTGACATGAGGAGTTGTTTCACCATTTATTGACAATTCAAAGCTGGCCATTGCCTGCAAGCTACTACTAGTGTCATAAGTAATGCATTTACTATTTTTAGGATTGACTACCAATGAGTTTTTCCTGGTCCAGTTGTTAATTAAGGAAAGATCATTATTAATCTTTCTGGCTGCTTCAGGAGCGTCTTGAATTAAAATTAAGGTATAACTGAATATCATCAGCATACATGTGAATTTGACAGGAATTTGCAATAAACTGTAAATCAGCAATGAAAGTAATCAAATATGCGGGGCCCAGGATGGATCCCTGAGGTACACCAGATCTAATTACTCTTCTTTCAGAGGTATCGGTTTTGTCAGAGGAGTTTATACAGACATACTGAGAGCGGCCCTGTAAGTAATTCTTACATCACTTCAGTGTGTTATCAATCACACCATAGTGTTGAAGTTTTGCTAATAAACATTGCGGATCTATACTGTCAAAGGCTTTTGATATGTTTAGGAGTGTTAAACATGTAACCGTAGATTTGTCAGAGGCGTGGAGAACGTCGTCTACTACCGAACATAAGGTTGTTGAGGTACCAAATCCCTTTCTAAAGCCTGACTGTGTATCAGGGATGATATCATTGTTAGTTACATAGACAGTTAATTGGGAATGCAGGGCACCTTCTGCAATTTTTAGGGGAACACGCAACAGAGATATAGGCCGTAAGTCGCTCAGACGGGGATTTACATTTATTGTAGTTTAGTTTTCCTATTTTTGGCGAAATTATTTTATATTATAAGAAGTATTGTTAATAGTTTTCCATGGCCGCCTCACAAATATATTAAATTTTTCGAAAATTAACCACTTTCTCTTATAGATAAATATTTTATATGATATATCGTTGGATAGCTAATTTAAGTTGTGATCGAATAATCAAATAATTTACAGGGTGTTCCATTTAAAAAACAAAAGTTATGTCTATATCTCGAAAACTGAGGCATGCATAATTTTCTTCTTACTCGATTTTCAATTCGACACTTGGTAATTGAGATACAAAGGTCGTCCAAAAATGCCAATTTTCCAAAAACGCTCTGTAGCTCGGTAATCGAAAATTGTTTGTTTATCGAAAATCGAGCTCAGGACACCTATATTGGTTTTTGTCTATCTGCCATAGTTTTAGAGAAAACCCCAAATCCCATCTAATTTGGTCCACCCTGTACTCATGATCATATGATCTTTTCTCATTAAATGCACCAACGACTCTCTTCCTTCGGGATTGGAACGAACTTAAGGACCACCTTGTATAATCACTTTCTGTTCGCTCAGTATGAAATCAGAATATTATAGCTGCAACCAGAATTCGATATGATAACAATAAGAAGCAGAAATTTATGGCGAAATAAAATCTAATGTGTAAATTAAATAACTTTCGAACAATAATTTCGTTTTTGGCACAAGAAATGTAATCTAGTTTTAAACATTTGGCACTGTTTAAAATTCATATCCTGCAGAATTAATAAAATTCCTTTGGAAATAATGCGCTCTGTAGTTATGCGAAGATAAAATAAATATAGCGAGCACCAACAATCATAAAAAAATAATGAAAATTCTTAATTTACATGCATTTTAAAACGTCGTAATATAAAAGTGGGGACAAGAAAGTATTAACGTATTTTATATCTGAGAAAAATTCAGTAGACTGAACATAGCAAGTTATATAAAGTACTACATCAGTTTTATTGCTGTGTACTTATGACCCTGGATTTTTTAAAGGGTTGTTTTATAGATACGACTACTTTAAAATGTTTTCAATTGTACAAACATACATTAAAGTAACAAAGATCTTCTTTAAATGGCTTAAGGAAAACTGCTTTTCGCATATATCAAGTAAACGTTAAAAAGTCGTCCTTTTTTTATTTTTATACTTTTAACAGTTAAATTTATTGCATCTTCCCTCATTCCTTTGTCACCACTGCTCCATCTACTCCTCATTATTTTAGATTCTTTAGCTTACTACAAATCCATACATAACTGAAACGGTTTTTGGGACAGCTCGAACGAGTCAGTCGTAATAAATATTTGTGTTTGTTTATTCACAGTAGTTGATTACTGAATATTTCTCGCATGTAGCAATTACCAGTTGTCTTATATTGAGGTTCTTATTAAATGTAGAGAACAAAAAGGTCTAAAGTAAATTTATTTACAAAAAACTATTTCAAACTTTTATATTTAAAAGGCACGAAAGCTCTGAAGGGTCACATTATAATTTTTTTTAAAATTGAAATTTTAAATTTTTTTCTTGAAATTTGAACTTTTCAAATCTGTATTTAATTCACAAGTATTAAAAGAAAATCATATTTAAAGAATTTTTCATATAATTGCTTTGTTATTAGGTCAAATATATTAAAAATAGTCGATGTCTAGGAAGTTTAATAAGCCTCATACCTTATAAATTAAATACAATTGAAGTTGCCTTTGGAATAACAAATAGTTTTGACATTTCTCAATTTCAGTCACATTTTTGGTTATTGGTATGTCACTAGAACTGTATTGTAGTACCTTTGTGAATGTGTGTTATTAAATATGATTTTTCATACAAATGAAGATAAATTAAACATGATTTTAATTTGATGGAGAATGTCGTAAAAATGCTTCAAGAGCTGTAAGCTTATATGAAATACGTTTTCCTGACAGACGTTTACCAGATCGTAAAACTTTTGTAAGTTTGTATTCTAATTTGAAAAATTATGGAAGTTTTAAGAAACCAAAAACAACAAGAAAGAAAAGAACTGTAACTGTTGAATATATTGCTTTAGTATTACAACAAGTAGAAAATAACCCCAACATGTCAGTACGTAAGTAGACGGAAAGAACAAATATTGCACGTTCCACCTGCCACAGAATTCTTAAAGTAAACAAATTCTTTCCTTATAAAATTAATTTGATTCCAAGGGACAATGTGCATAGATTAGCTTTTTTGGTGCAATTTTCCATTCTCTTAGAAGAAAATCCAAATTTTTAGATAAAATTATGCGGAGTGATGAAAATCGATTCCACAACAATAGAGTGATCATAAGACATAATTGTCATTACTGGTCTCAAAAGAATCCTAGTTGAATGAGACAAACCAGATCCCAGAATCGTTTTGGAGTAAATGTTTGGTGTAGTATTGTTAATGGTTACATTGTTGGTCCATACCTTTACCATGAGAATTTAACAGGTGTAAAATATTTACAATTTTTGCGAAATGATTTGCAAATACCACGAAGAAATTTGCCGGTTCAGTTGGATATTATGTGGTTTCATCGGGATGGAGCAGGCCCACATAATCATCACAATGTCATTAATTACGCAGGCACACAAAATAAAAAAAATGGTCTTTTTCTCTTATTCCATTGGGTAACCCACAAGTATTTCGACGTACTGAATACGAATCAGGTGTCCGTTTAGCTCCATTGGCCACCATTTTTTTGTAAATCGCGAAAATAACCTAAAAAAACAATAATTTAGGTTATTTTCGCGATTTACTAAAAATTGGTGGGTAACGGGGCTAAACGGATACCTAATTCGTGTTCAGCATGTCGAAATACATAGAGGTTACCCAATGGAGTCCCAGAAACAGATCACTTGTCACTATTGCTTAAATGTTCGAATTATATGATAAATAATATTTTTTGTTTTTTCCAAAGGTAACTTCAAAATTCTTTAAATATGATTTTCCTTTAAAACTTGTAAATTAAATACAGATTGTCCAACTTAAAGAGGTTATAATTATTCAATATGGACAAATGGCAAAATTTGGACTCAAATATCTCGAAAACGGTTAAATTTACGAATTTTTTTTATACAGTGTGTTTCACTTCTCGTGAAGACACCCCTGTATCTTTTTTATTTGTTGCCGAATTAATTTCAAATTTTTATCAGCCATGCAAGTCCATAAGGTGACTTTATTCAACATATAAATGCCGTCTAAATCTAAAACGCCGGCCTACTGCGATAAAAAGAAAATGTCAATTTTCGAGAAATCATAGTAGGCTTAGAGATAGACAAAAATTTTGTTAACAAAAGTAGTTCGGAATCACTTGATATGTCCCCCTGTAAAATTTTGTGAAAATCGGAATATTTGCAAAAAAAAAAATTTTGTTTCACTTCCCATGAAGACACCCCTGTATCTTTTTTATTTGTGGCCGAATTAATTTCAAATTTTTATCAGCCAAACAAATCCATAAGGTGACTTTATTCAATACATAAATGCCGTCTAAATCTAAAACCCCTGCCTACTGCGATAAAAATAAAATGTTAATTTTCGAGAAATCATAGTAGGCTTAGAGATAGACAAAAATTTTGTTAACAAAAGTTGTTCAGAATCACTTGATATGCCCCCCTGTAAAATTTTGTGAAAATCGGAATATTTTCAAAAAAAAATTTTTTGTTTCACTTCTCGTGAAGACACCCCTGTATCTTTTTTATTTGTGGCCGAATTAATTTCAAATTTTTATCAGCCATACAAGTCCATAAGGTGACTTTATTCAACACATAAATGCCGTCTAAATCTAAAACGCCGGCCTACTGTGATAAAAAGAAAATGTTAATTTTCGAGAAATCATAGTAGGCTTAGAGATAGACAAAAATTTTGTTAACAAAAGTAGTTCGGAATCACTTGATATGTCCCCCTGTAAAATTTTGTGAAAATCGGAATATTTTCAAAAAAAAAAATTTTGTTTCACTTCTCGTGAAGACACCCCTGTATCTTTTTTATTTGCTGCCGAATTAATTTCAAATTTTTATCAGCCAAACAAATCCATAAGGTGACTTTATTCAATACATAAATGCCGTCTAAATCTAAAACCCCTGCCTACTGTGATAAAAAGAAAATGTTAATTTTCGAGAAATCATAGTAGGCTTAGAGATAGACAAAAATTTTGTTAATAAAAGTTGTTCAGGATCACTTCATATGCCCCTCTGTAAAATTTTATGAAAATCGGAATATTTTCAAAAAAAGAGAACACGTAAAGAGAACTTTTTCCAACAAATGAAAGTTGTGAACAAAAATCAGCATTCAATAAAACACTAAAAGGGCTTTTTATTTTTACATATCAAGTTGAATGTAATATCTTTTCTTTTTTTCTTTTTGTTATCTCTCTTCTGGAGGAGTAACTCTCCATCATATCCTTCCTCCTTATCGGCTCAGAAATTTAGGAACATGGACGGTTTTATTGCGTTGAATGTAAAGAGTGCCGTGAAATTAACTGTCAATATGTATTGTTTTATTTATTTCGTCATTGCTTTCATGACAGAAGTGATTGTTGTTATTTTCTGTGGAGTTTGTTAGTTTTTCTTGTTTTAATAATTTTATTCATACTAAAGTTTCCTTATTTCATATCTTTTCTCATAATGGTTAGAATACTTTTAACTACTGATGAAAAAATTGAAATAATAAAGATAGTCGGTGAAAATGTACGGTCTTCAAGAGAAGCAGCAGAAGAATTTAACTTAAGACATCCTCTAAGACAACCTATACACCATGGTACCGTAGCAAGAATATGTCACTTGTTCAATACAACTGGCAATGTGCTTAAACCGAGAGTACATCTTAATCGAAATCACGGAGATGATAATGTTATATTAGCGGCGTTTAACGTCAATCCCACTACCAGTCTTCGAAATATGGCTCGTGACCTTAATTTGTCGGCATCAAAAATTTGGAGATGTTTAAAACGCCATAAGCTACAACCGTTTAAACCAAAATTTTTACATACCTTGGAGGAAGGTGATGAAGAGAGAAGATTAAAATATTGTTTATGGATCCAAGGTAATTATTTAAACAATAGAGACTTCTTGAAGAAAGTAATTTTCACGGACGAGGCAACTTTCTCCACCAACGGGGTAGTGTCATCACAAAACTCTAGGTTCTGGGCAGTAGAAAATCCTGATTGGATAATAAATTGTAAAAGGCAATATTCCCAGAAAGTAAATGTGTGGTGCGGAATTTTTAACGAAACAATAATAGGGCCGTTTTTCTTTTTTCAAAATATAAATGCGTTAAATTTGCTAGAATTTTTAAATAATGATCTTTGGAATGCAATTGTTGATTTTCCTTTGGAACAATTGTATTTTCAACTCGACGGAGCATCTATCCACAATTCCGTAGTAGTGAGAGCATGGATGAATGAACATTTTCCCCAAAGATGGATAGGACGAAATAGCCCTTTAATACATTGGCCACCCAGATCACCTGATCTCACTCCAATGGATTTTTATTTTTGGGGTCACATTAAAAACAAAGTTTATATGACCAGACCTCAAAATATAGAGCAGCTTTGTGAGAGGATAAGGCAAGCATGTTTAGAAGTTACAGCCCAAGAACTGCGAAGAGTTGTAAAAAATAACAGAAAACGGATTGAGAAGTGTATTACACTTGAGGGTGGGTTAGTGGAAAGGGGCGCAATATAATAAATAAGTAAAAAAAACCATTAACTTCTTTTATTTTTGAACTATTCTAACACTGCGGCTTTTGCTTTATCTGTATTTTTTTTTCCGACAATATTATCATTCATTATTAGTAGTCTTCTCTGTAAAAACAACGGCCCTTTTCAGGGCCACCAATTTAATTCAAAAAGAATTCGTTATATGACAGCATCCTACCAACCTACATATTGTTGACAGATGTTAAAACTCATTAAAGTAATTAGATTTTAATTTTAATTATTCTAAGGCCGGCATTTTAGATTTAGACGACATGGGGCGTATGAAGTGATCCTGAACAACTTTCATTAACAAAATTTTTGTCTATCTCTAAGCCTACTATGATTTCTCGAAAATTAACATTTTCTTTTTATCGCAGTAGGCAGGCGTTTTAGATTTAGACGGCATTTATGGTTGAATAAAGTCACCTTATGGACTTGTATGGCTGACAAAAATTTGAAATTAATCCGGCCACAAATAAAAAAGATACAGGGGTGTCTTCACGAGAAGTGAAACAAAAATTTTTTTTTTGAAAATATTCCGATTTTCACAAAATTTTACAGGGGGGCATATCAAGTGATTCTGAACAACTTTTGTTAACAAAATTTTTGTCTATCTCTAAGCCTACTATGATTTCTCGAAAATTGACATTTTCTTTTTATCGCAGTAGGCCGGCGTTTTAGATTTAGACGGCATTTATGTGTTGAATAAAGTCACCTTATGGACTTGTATGGCTGATAAAAATTTGAAATTAATTCGGCAACAAATAAAAAAGATACAGGGGTGTCTTCACGAGAAGTGAAACACACTGTAGAACATAATCTGCTTAGAAATGCATTTTCTTTTACATATACCGCATTTCAAAATTTCTCCCATAGAAATTTTTCTTTAGAGCCCAGCGCCATCTACATACATGGTGTGCTACAGCCTAATTTAAATCAAAGTTTTTGCACTCGGATTTTTTTTTAACACATTATTGGATGTATATAGAACTAATTTCCATGATATTTAAAATTACACAGCCCCACAAAAAAAAGTTCAAAGCAGCGAACCAGACCCATGTATTCCTACGTATTTTCGGTTGCTGAATCCGAGTCCGAGGCCAAAAAAAGTCGTACAACCCCAAAATCATTAGCTAGACCCAAAAAACATCTCTGAAATGGGGTAAAATGAATATTAAGCTACGAGAATAGTTGTTACATCTTAATCAATCGAATTATACAAATTAAGGTTACACAGCAGCGTACATACAATAGATATGAAACACACCCCAGGGAGGGGCGAAAACTAGCCCCCATATGTAAAAAAATCGATCCAAAACAGCAGTGACTGCTGAAAAAGCTCAAAATGTCTAAGTTTTGTTAAAGTGTTAAGAAACTGCATCAGGTCCGACGTAATCTTCATAAACTGCCCCTATAGAGCTGAGAACAACCACTCCCAAGTTTAAAGGACACGAGAAAAACAAGAAAAAACGTAAAATGCAACAGGATTTCTATTTTCGTGGATGCTATGATTGGCTGAAATTACGTAGTACTCTAAAATAGAACTAAAAACTTACATACCATCAGCATTCTACAGTGTCAACCCTCAGAGGTTTGATTATAAAAAGTTACAGTGACTTCTGTAAAAATTCGAAACACCTGCGTTGTGTGGAAGAGAGAAGAAACTAGACTATGTTCGACGCTGTGCTTGAAAACCACCCCTATAAAAAAAAACTTTGGAAATGAAACGAATAAGCAACAGTATTGCTTTTTCGTTACATCTTGAATTACGGTAGTTTACATCCTTTCTGGGGGTGTTACTTAATAACATTTATAGGACATGAGTGTCAAACTCTAAGTGTGCAACACGATTTTTGCCAATCATAGCATCCATAGAAATGTAAATCCGGTTAGTTTCTCTCTGTTTTTCCAGCATCCTACAGATATAGGGGTAGTATCTCGCAACCCCGTGGGGGTGGTTTTCAAGCACATCGTCGAACAGCTAGCTTCTTCTTTCTTCCACGCAACGCAGGTGTTTCGAATTTTTATAGAAGTCACTGTAATTTTTTATAGCTAAATTTTACATAGGGGGTAGTTTTCACATCCTCTGAGGGTTGACAGTGTAGGATGTTGATGGTACGTAAGTTTCTGGTTCTATTTTAGAGTGCTACGCAATTTTAGCCAATCATAGCATCCATGAAAATAGAAATCCTGTTGGATTTTACGTTTTTTCTTGTTTTTCTCGTGTCCTTTGAACTTAAAGGTGGTTGTTCTCAACCCTGTAGGGGCAGTTTATGAAGATTACGTCGGACCTGATATAATTTCTTAACACTTTAACAAAACTTAGAGATTTCGAGCTTTTTCAGCAGTCATTGCTGTTTTGGATCGATTTTTTTATATATGGGGGCTAGTTTTCGCCCCTCCCTGGGAGTGTGTTTCATATCTATTGTATATACGCCGCTGTTTAACCTCAATTTGTATAACTCGATTGATTAAGAAGTAACAACTATTCTCGTAGCTTAATATTCTTTTTACCCCAGTCCAGGGGTGTTTTTTGGCTCTAGCTAATGATTTTGGGGGTGTACGATTTTCTTTGACCCTGGATTCGGATTCAGTGACTGAAAATACATAGGGATACATGGGTCTGGTTCGCTGCTTTGAACTTTTTTTTTGTGGGGCTGTGTTATTCATCGCAGAAATTTCTTTTTACAAATATTTTACTTTTTTGTTTATTTACAGAACCACACAAAAAAAAGTGGTCTGGCCTGCGGACCAGGCCAGTGTATTGTTATGTATTTGAACCCGCTGAAAACGAATTCGAAGTCATTGTCAGATTGGCTCGTTATTCACCCCTAACCCCAAAGAAACACCCCCCTCCCGCAAAAGTGGTCTGGACTAAGGACCACACCAGTGTATCCTTATGTATTTTTTGGACCCGCTGAAATTGAATCTAAAGTCACAAGATTGGCTCGTTTTTCAGTTTTTCGGACCAATGTGTCCTTACCAAATACATAAAGGATACACTGGTATGGTTCGCCGGACAGACCATTTTTTTGAGTGTTTTTTTGGGGTTGGGGGTGAAAAACGAGCCAATCTGACAATTCTGACTTCGAATTCGGTTTCAGCGGGTCCAAATACATAAGGACACACTAGCCTGGTCCGCAGGCCAGACCACTTTTTTTGTGTGGGTGGGTCATTAAACAAAAAACGTAAAATACTTGTAAAAAAAATTCTGGTATGAACGATTTTAAATATCGTGGAAATTGGTTCTATATACATCTAAGAATGTGTTAAAAAAGTGGCAACAACTTTGATTTAAATTTGGTTGTAGTACACCGTGCATATTGATATATTCAAGAAACAATTATATTAAAAACTGAAGCCCTCCTTATGCTCTACCAACTTGCTTTCACAGAATTAAAATATCTTTATCCATTTAGAAGATATCCAGCCTGAAAAAAAAGTTGAAATTTCAACTTTAAAAAAAATTATAATGTGACCCTTCAGAGCTTTCGTAAAAAGGACTCGCCTTTAAGTTAATCTCTCATTCTATCTCTCAGAAGTCATTTAGAAATCATTGTGGGCTCTTCAGAATGGCACAAAGTAACTATCAAGATATTTCATTCATCAAAAACCAGTTAAAAAAAAATGTTCACTAGATGTGGGTTATCAGCGAATTACAAAGATTGAAATTTAATGTTTTAATTTGTGATTAATTGTCTTTTAACTAAGTTCATTTTAGAGTTTTTAATTTTTAGTATCAAAATGACGCAAAGATTGGAAATTAAATACTTCCATAGGTAGATTTTCTTTGTTGATTTTTCGTAGATAACTTTTTCTGCTGTTTCTGGTATCCAATAATAATAATTTATGCAACAAGTGTATAAAGTGGTACTTTTTTCATGAATGGGAAGTTCCCATGAGTAAAGAAAATGCACATTATACATGAGTTTTATATAATATTTTTTCTACGACAGTCCTCAATTCTCATATTTAGACAAATAAATTAAAAAATTAGCGTAAACGTCAAAACAGATTCATAATTTGACGTTTATAAAGCGAAGATTGAAAAAAAAATTGTTTGTTTCTTTTCTGAATCGTGTTCGCAAATCTTTGATATCTGAATCTCATTCTTCTTAATAAAATGCCTTTGTTCACCCGGTCTTACTCTGAAAAGTCTGGATGACGTTTGATATTTACAACTTGTTTAAAAATAAAATTATCGAAAAATATACTTGTTAGATACTTGTAATATCTCGCAATTCCCGTTATTATACTTTCACTATTGCCTCATATTTAAATACCTAGCGAAACTTAGTAACTTCGTTTTTCTTCGTGCATTCAGAACTTCACGTAGGGTTTATTTCGATTATGAAGATAAAATGCCTTGACTCCCTTATGAATATCCTGCCCAAGGAGTGAGCCTTTTCACCTACTCTGATGACAAATGGAGCAGCTTCATCAAACATCTTTATTTGAGAGAATGTATGAATATAAAGCGTTGAGGACCGGATTTGAAAACAATTTTACGACTATATTTAAATGACTAAGGGGCTGCTTTGAATGTCAAAAAAAGTGCATCAATTTAAATTTGCTTTGTAAAATATCTCTGGATATAAAATGTATCAATCAATTTTGAAACAGTCTTATTGAAATTGAAACTGCTAGAACAATAGTCATTCTATCGAAAATTAAAATGATGAAAAAAAAAGGTTTTCGATAAAAAGTGATTTGTTAAATTTTGGAGGCTTCGTAAATAGTTATTAATGAAATTAAAAGAAAAATTATATTTTTCCCTTGGACTTTACCTGCCGTAGAACAAATTTTGGTATTCCAAAGCACTCTAGACGAATGCCTTAAAATGCTTAAAAAAACTGAATATCGATTCAAAAATTCGCAAAAAACTCATGATGTACTCAGAATGTTGTCTTGAATCCAAATATGTAAAAATATACAGGGTGTTCCATTTAAAAATCGAAAGTTGCGGTAATTTTCGAGTAAACCGGAAATGATCTCATGCCGTTTTTATGGCCAAAAATCCATTTTTACAGGTAGTTTATGCACCCCAAATTTCAAATGGATAAGTTAAAAAATAAAGGAAATATCGGAAGGCACCCGGTAGTATGATACTAGGCTATTGAAAACTAAAGAAGGAAATTTTTTTCTCTTGCTAGTCTGGCATCATTCTGTCAAGTTTTCCATAAAAGCCTATCAAAGAGTTGTTTCAATCAGTTCAATGATGTAGGATAAATTGTCGAATTACGAAATAATTTTCTTAAGCACGGCACCGCCACCCTTAACTAGTGATACAAATCAGGGTTTCTCCAAAGGCCCTTCGAGAGCTAGCCACTCTCCGATTCACATAATTCTTAAGCTGGCGATTTCTAGCAGAAGTGTGGTCGATGTACAGGCATATTCGGCAGGCCGTTAAATCAGAACTGGCATAAAACTATTTGATTTTTATGGGGAAATTAAAAAGTTTCATTTAAATACATTTGAAATATTTTATGACTTGATAGTAAAGCTCAACCATAAAGCAGGTCTGCATGCTAAGTGGCCTGACATAGTTCGTACTTCAATCACCATAAAATTTGAAGCCAGCCTTTGTCATAACAGCTTAATATTATACATTGTGTCGAGGCGGGTGTATTTTTGCACTGTGCACTTTATAACCAATATATTAACATCCGAAATTATGCCGGTTTCAATCAATTTTATAACACATTCTTGTGCCGCTCACTGTACCACGCATTTTCAAAAACTGATTACTCGTTTTGATTTATTACAAAGTTGGACGTTTTGTGTTACTCACAATTGTATATCTGGGCACATTAAAAATTTAATAAATCATCCTACAAAACATATTTTGGATCATTTTAATGTAGCTATATGTTATTTTTAATATTTTCTGACACCTAAAGTCATAAACGAAATTGTATATAATTTTTTTACAACAGTATATAACAGGCGCATGAACCAACTGACAGTGCGTTTTACGATAATAAACGACCTGGCCTTTTTATACCAATACAAAGTAGATGCATCGATCACGATTATTATTATTCTTACTTGAATCGGATGCGAGATACCTCCGAAATTAAATTATATTATATTTTCACCTTTTTACAAAAATAAACTTATACCTGAAAGTAATAAAATTTCTTTATATACAGGTTGGACCGACTTAGACGAAATTTGAGGTTTTCTCTAAAACTGGCAAATAGACAAAAACCAATTTAGTCTGTGCTCGATTTTCGAGAAACAAACAATGGCGCAAACCGCGATCGTCTAACTTTTTCGACTACCTAGCTACAGAGCGTTTTTGGAAAATTGGCATTTTTACCAAGTATCGAATTGAAAATCGAGTAACACAATCTTAAGGTACTTCTTGGAGTAGAATCCGTTGCTGATAAGAAGAAAATTATTCATACCTCAGTTTTCGAGATATAGACATTTGTGTTTTTTTAAATGGAACACCCTGTAAATTGTTTCATTATTTCGATCACAACATAAATTATCTATCCAACGATATATCATATGTCTTATTTATCTCTAGAAAAAGTGGTTAATTTTCGAAAAATTTAATATATTTGTGAGGAGGCCATGGAAAACTAAACAACATTTCTTATAATATAAAATAATTTTGCCAAAAATAGGAAAAACTAAACTACAATAAATGTTCGCATTGTCTTCCATTGACATCTGTGCATATTTATCGCATTTCTAATATTTATTGAGAAGGCCATGGTAAAAAAAAGAAAATCGAAATAATTGTAGATGTCAAAAACTAATTTGTAAGTTAGTTGTGAGTGAGCATTGTTAAAAATGGTTCAATTTAGTAATGGTGAAAAATATGAGATGATTAAGTGTTTTATAGAATGCGGAGAAGATTCAAATTTAGCTTCTGAGCTTTTTTTAATAGGTTAAGTAATAGATAGTAAAACTTTATGCGAAAAGTGCCTAAACAATATTTTTAGATTCCAAAAAATAGACAACCAGACATAAAAATATTCAAAAGGCTACAACAACATTTACAAGAGTTTGGATCATATCTAAAACCGCAAGCAAAAATATATAAAAAAGCTATAGAAAATATTGTTTTAGAAACTGTAAGAGAAAATCCTAATGTATCATCTCGCGAAATAGAGGATAATTTGGGAATCCTAAAAATTCAAACCCTACACAATTATGATTAGCACCATCTATACCCAAACGACTTTCAAAGGCGTCTCGATTTTTGCCAGTGGTTTTTACGACAGTGCAATGAAGTGCCAGAATTTGAAGGAACAAGTATATACGAGGCCCATATAAGCAGTGCCGGAATTTTTAATCGGCATAATAACCACCATATGAAAATCCGCGCGTAACCGCTACAGTTAATAGTCAAGGACGATTTTTATTTGCTGTATGGTGTGGTTTTATTGGATACCAAATAATAGGTCCTCATTTTTTTCACGGTAATTTGAATATCGAAAATTTTACTAACATTCTACGAAAAGAAATAGAGCCTCTTGTAGACAATATGCCTGTAAGACAATTTCAAAGATTAATTTACCAACACGATGGAGCCCCAGGTCAGACGTCAAATAAAACACGAAATTATTTAAATGGGTGGATAAAGTAAAAAAATATTTTGAGGTTTCTGGTTCTTGTACACACACTAAATCACATTTTTTTTTCATCCCCTTTAATAATGGGGGGTGGGGGTGGCAATGGGGGTGGCTAATGACAAAATTTTTTTTGAGACCTTAGCTTCTCTTGTCTGTACTAAATATCAATTTTATGAACTCTTACCTGCTTGATTTACCTATTTACTCCAAATTTACCCCAATTTACCCCCCAACCCTTAAACGGAACAAGATGAAAATATAATCTAGTTCTAGATCTCGTTAAAGTACATATGTGTACCAAATTTCAAGTCAATATCTCAAACGGTTCCAGAGTAAACGTGCGCACAAAAAAAGTTACAGACCGACAGACCGACAGACAGAAATTTTTTTTTCGCTCAAACTTGGAATCTCGACGTTTCATGACATTCTAAGCCTATTTGAACAATAAAAATTTTTTAAAATTTTTTTGTCGTTACTATACTTCCACTGGATGTGGAAGTAATTGGAAAACAAAACATTAGCTGCGTTTCGGACAATAACTCATGTCATGATTGAAAATGCAGCAAATAATGCTGTAAGGAGAAGGTGTCAAAAATGCATAGATAGCTTTATTTTCCTTTAAGACAATTAGTTAACAATTGTGTAGGAATAGTCAAAAAATAATTAAATAAAAACTTAAAACTAATAAAATTTCAACATTTAACACAGATAGTCAGTGACATTATAAAAACATTGGTCTATTAAAAATTCATTAAGAGATTTCTTAAATAAATTAAGCGTTGTACACTCTTTTATATTTATAGGTAAGTGATTGAATGCTTTTAGTCCCAAAACACTTGGAGATTTATATGTAATCAAATAATTACTATGTGGAATGTGAAAATCATTATTTTGCCTAGTGCATATATTATGCACGTTTTTATTGCGGTTAAACTTATCCTTATTAATAAATACGTAAACACATAACTCAAAAATATATAGAGAAGGGAGTGTCAAAAGTTTAAAATCCTTAAAAATATTTTTACAACTGTGTGTACTAGGTACATTCAATATACATATTAAAATTTGCTTTTGAGCAACAAACACATTGTATGATAGAGTGGACCATCCCCAAAAACAGACTCCATACCTAAGACGAGACTCTACTTGTGAATAATATACCATAATTAGCTGTTCCTCAGTAAGAACTGTTCGTAAATTTTTAAACATATATCCTATTGAATTAAATTTAGAAATCAGATGCTCACAATGTAATTTCCAATTTAAACAATCGTCTACGTACATTCCCAAAAATTTTACGTTTTTGGTTTCGTTAGGTATTTTAGAGTTATTGACGGATAACCTAAGATCTGGGCATTTTTTTTTGCCAATTGTGAAAACGTATACAGTGTGTTTTTTGCACATTAAAATACAGAGAGTTATCATTAAACCAGTTATTCAGGTTTTCCAATAAATTATTACAAGTTATTTCTAATACATCATCTGACTTATGTGAAACAATTGCTGACGTATCATCAGCATATATTGTAAAGTATGCGTCAGATGTTAGATTATCCAGTTCATTTATGTAAAGTAAAAACAATGCAGGACCCAATATTGAACCCTGTGGGACACCCATGTTATATTCAGATCTAGTTACCGTTTTATTGTTGTTTGTAACATTGCTGATACTTACGTATTGACTACGTCCTTTTAGGAATGTACTTATCCAACTTAATGGAACTCCAAATATACCGTATGCTGAGAGTTTATGAAGTAACTTGTCGTGATCAATGCAGTCGAATGCCCTACTGAGATCACAGAAAATCCCAACAGGACACTCTCCTGCATCGATACATTTAGTAATGTTATTATAAAATGAATGCAATGCTGTAATGGTGGACTTTTCACAGCCAAAGCCATGTTGGTGTATTGAAAGTATATTGTAAGCGTCCAGATATATTTCTAGCCTATTCAAAAAACAGTATTCAATTATTTTAGAAAATGCAGTTGGTACGGTAATTGGCCTATAATTTTCGATATTTTGAGGATCACATTTTTTATAAACAGGTAAAATTTTCCCCATTTTTAAATACTCCGGAAATATACCCGTACAAAAGGTAAGATTAACTATATATGTTATAGGTTGTACAATTGTATACATAATTTTCTTAATGATAAAAACCGGTACATCATCATGACCGGATGATTCTTTGTTTTTTAATTTTCTTTTTAGTAGCTCAAATAATTCGTTTTCAGTAAATGGAGTAAGGAGTAGCTTATTCTCTTGAAGAGTTGGCTTATCTACTGTATTTTCTACGATATCATTTTTGGGAACAATTTGTTGTACAATTTGTTTAGGCGTGTTTATAAAAAAATTATTAAATTCATTGGATACGATTTTAGGATCATTAGTTAAAATTTCGTTAACTTTAATTTGAATATTATGATATTATGATGTCAATGAAAGACAATTCGAACATTTATTGTAGTTTAGTTTTTCCTATTTTTGGTAACGTTCTTTTACATTATAAGAAGTGTTGTTGTTAATAGTTTTCCATGGCCTCCTCACAAATATATTAAACTTTTCGAAAATTAACCACTTTTTCTAGAGAGAAATATGACATATGATATATCATTGGATAGCTAATTTAAGTTGTGATCGAATAATGAAATAATTTACAGGGTGTTCAATTAAAAAAAACACAAGTTATGTATAATATCTCGAAAACTGAGGCATGCATACTTTTCTTCTTACCAGCATCGAATTCTACTCAAGAAGGTGCCTTGAGAATGTGTTACTCGATTTTCGATTCGACACTTGGTAATTGAGATATAGAGGTCATCCAAAAATGCCAATTTTTCAAAAGCGCTCTGTAGCTCGGTAGTTGAAAAAGATAGACGATGGCGGTTTGCGCCAGTCCTTCAACGGAATAAGATAAAAATATAATCTAGTTTCAGATCTCGTTATATCATAACATACGTGTACCAAATTTCAAGTTATAATAATTATAATAGTATATTATAAATGGTTCTAAAACAATCGCGCGCACAAAAAAAAGTTAGGTAGACCGACAGACAGACAGATTTTTTTGATCAAACTTAAAATCTCGACGTTTCATGACTTTTTAAGCATATTTGAGCAAAACAAGATTTTTTTGCCGTTACTTTACTTCCACTTCTCTACGTGAATGTGGAAGTAAAAAGAACATACGAAAGCAGCGAAAGCACTCTTTTATATAGCAATTATAACAACTAAATTTGTTGTTGGTTGTTTTCAATGCCTTGACGTTACCCTATTTACTGACAAAAATGTCATAATAAATGTCATTTTGGCATCTTAATTTTTCTCTACCACACGTGAGAAAATAGAAACCTTATTGTTGAACACATTGTATACAAATGTAAGTTACGTCCTGATCGAAAACGTCCAAAGACGTTCATAATAAAATAATTTTTAATTAAAATCAAAATGTAAAAAGCTAGTTGTAGGATTCACTTAACAAAGAAGTGCGCTTAAAACTGTACCAGGGCTATAACTCCTCCTGATGTCATTTCCTGTGTCGTTTCACATACAAGATGCAATTCTAAAGTATCACTTTTTAGTGCTAAGTGCCTTCATAAACACCGGGATGGTCGTATAACTTGTACTCCCGCATACTATCCATGTCCAATATCAATACGTCGTCGTAAAACCCTCTGGCATCGCAAAATAGAATTGAGAAATACGTCACAAAAGTTGATTGAAACGTCACACTTGATGGAGACAGAAGAAAATTCAATGACTTTTCTCACAATACGGGAAATTTAAACAATCTTATATACAGGATGTTTCATAAGTAATGGTGCATACTATAGCTGTTTATTCCACAGATCAGAATATTGGGATTGGACCAAATATCCTTTGGTAAACTAAGTTACTTAACATAGAAAATTGCCAATTATCAATAGGGGACTCGCGAGAATTAGGGTTTGCATCCAGTCTTTGGAGCATTTGCTGACAAAATTTTAACCGTTTTCGATTGTGATCTTCTGTAAGCTCCTGTACCGGTAATAATTTAAGTCCTTTGAATTTTGGAGAAACTTTTCAAAGTTCACGTGATGCACTCCGTAAACTGGTTTCAGGATTTTCTAAAACAATTTTTTTACATAGTCAAATATCTCAAGAAGGCTATCAGAATACATGTTTTTAGTCATAGAGGCTTTGTTTTACAGTAAATCTAGTAGTAATATGGACTCAGTAATAAAAACTTTAAATTTGGCGGATTTATTAATCAATCAAAGCCAATATTTCGAGTACTACTACTACTAAAAACTTTAAATTTACTTTTGACTTTTGATTTTGATAAGATAAATTATAGTAAAATTACCATTAAAAAAACACAAAATATAACGTTCTTCATTTTTTTCTTTTAAAATTATCAGTTTCTCTCACAGTCGGTAAGTATTTAAGAATGTGTTTTCACTAGGAGTCAGACGATTTGGGTATAATGCTATATATTCTCTTCTTGCAGCTTTTTTATTTTTATTATTTTTAACATAAAGGCAAAATATATCAAACTTTCCTGCTTCTGTGTAACCCATTTTGATCAAATGATAATACGAAATGTCAAACAGGAACAATGTTCTCAGTGTATCATCAGTCACAGCCTACTGCGTAAGAGTAATTACTGCGCTTCCTTCAATAACCATAAAATACCTATTATATGCATGTTTGAAGCATATTTAATGTCCGATATGTTAAGAAATAGTGCAACTAAACCTGCCAACCTTTATATATTTGAAATCAGGGGAAAGAGAATACCTATGTAGATTGAAAAAGGAGCTGGCTGATTGTCCTTGACCACCGCTACCTCTATGGATCTATTGTAAAAACATACAGGGTTTTCCGTTTAAAAAACAACCATCATTGTTATATCACATGACCTAAGCAAGCAATAGTTTTTCTTATTGCATTTGAAAACAAGCTAAAAACGTACTCTTCGCCGGTTTACTAAACTTTTTATATAACTGTTACACATTCTATAGGATACTCTTCGCAGTTTTTTGTAAATAATGTTAGTTTTAGACATTTTTAATTTTATAGTACGAACTTAGTTGGTGAAAGACTCAGTGTAAAATCAAGTAAAAATTAAAAAAAAAAGTGTACCATACCACATGTGGGTTTCGAACCTGGGACCCTTGGATTCCGAGTCAAAAGCGTAAGAACTACCTAACACGTAATAAAATGTAAAAAATGTAAATTTTTACAAAAACATAAAAATCAAAAAAAAAAATTTCAAATTTAAATCATTAATAACATTTTTATTTACTGATCGATTTTGTTCAAAAACAATAGGGTTCTTCCCCTAGCTAACACTAACTTACTGTCCAAATTTCAGTACAATCGGACTTTTCTTTTTTGAGTTATCGTGCTTACAAGAAACGTGACGGACGGACGGACAGACGGACATTTTAAAAGTTGTTTAGAATTCGTTCACTAACACAATGATATGAAAATTTTTTCTCTACAAGCGATATTTACGATTTTAGAAAAGTGCCGATCAAATACAATATGCTCTTCGTTTTTGCGAAGAGTATAAATATGTACATAGAACCTTACCATTTTTATGCGAAAATTTTGTATGTATGTGTACATGATTTGAAAATTGACCTGCTACAAATGTATATGCATACTGTAGTCTGTAAATAATATTCTACTCTGTTCTAATCAAGCGAAATTAAATGATCAACAAGGGATGATTGTATTTTTTTATATTCCATAAAGAACAATGTTAAAAAACGGACTTTTTTGGCCCATCCGTGGTAAAGTGTGGAAGTCATCTTTTTTTCACTAATTTTGGGGTACTGAAAACGAATCTGTCACCCGTTTTGTCGGAAAATCTTGGAAACACATAGAACAACCCTTATTTGAGGGTGATATTGGAATTGATATTAATCTAAATACTAAGTTTAGATAACTAAGTAGAAAAAAAATAAAAAAAACAAATTCACCCCTTCAACCTTCCTCGCCATTCCCTCACCACCCCCCAAGAAGGTTGTAAGCTACTGTAACTACTATATAGTTATTTACATATTTTTTAAAAAACCAGAACAGCTCATTGAGTGGTTGTTATCAGAATATAATAATCTGATTACTTCTGATTACACTCATACGCCTCCTCACCTCTAAAAGGGTCTCACCTTCTCAAGGATATTGATCGGTTTTAATTACAAAAAAAATCCTAATATTCAGTTGAATGTTTTTTTATCATATTAAGGTAACTTGGTCAATTCAGATCACTTCTGAATATTTCTTACCCCTTTAAGAAGAGGGTATAGGGCTTTTTTGGCCCATCCGTGGTAAAGTGTGGAAACCATATTTTTCTTACTAATTTTGGAGTGCTAAACACGAATCTGTCATGTGAATTGGCTAAAAACATCGGGAAGACAGTAAAAACAACTCTTATTTGGGGGTGGCATTGAAATTGATATTAGAACTTGCAACAAAAAGTTATTCTTTAGTGCAGGAAATTCTTTCAAAATATTCAGTTTCGTTAGGTAAGTAAAAAAAGAAGCAAAAATTCTAAATTATTACCTCCCCCCCCCCCCCCGTCGTTTCCCTCACCCTTCACCACCCATAAGAACGGTGTAAGTTATAATACCTAATATACGGTTTCTTAATGATTAAAAAAAACCAAAACCCTCTTTAACTGGCTATTATCAGGGTATAATGTGATTACTTCTGAATACTCTTTCACCCATCCCCAGCAATTAAGGTGGTGGATTTTATCTTTTTAGAGTTTTTATCGCTTTTAATTGCAAAAGAAATCCCTAATCGTCCAGTTTGATGATTGAGTCAATTCAGATGAATATTTCTCACCTTTCTCACTTTCTCAATATTTCTCAGATGATATTTCTGAGATAGTAATCTCTATGCCACGTCCCCACCTCTCGCAAAACGGGTAAATGATACGTTAATATATATATTTTCAATAAGTATTTAGGGATAATTTTTTGAAGTCGCTAAGCTACTCTATTATGATAGAAATCCATGTAAGAGGTAATGAAGGATTTCTGTTGTAATAAGAACTAATCGAGAGTCCCAAAATAGTTACTTCTACCCCTTTCGTGGGTAGATTTGGAATTTGAGGGGCCATAAAATGAAAAAAGATTCCCATTTTAACAAACAAAAATTATTTAAATAAATGAATAATTTTTTACTATAAAAATCAAGCAACATTTTTTAATGGGGCTACACCTCCTCCTTAGAGGTAATAAATATTCAGGAGTGATCTGAATTGGCCAAGTCACCTTAATATGATAAAAAAATATCCAACTGAGTATTAGGATTTTTTTTGTAATTAAAACCGATCAATATTCCTGAGAAGGTGAGACTCACCCTTTTTAGGGGTGAGTGGCTATGAGTGTACTCAGAAGTAATTAGATTATTATATTCTGATAGCAACCACTCAATGAGGTGTTCTTTTTTAAAAATATGGAAATAACTATATAGTAGTTATCGTAGAGGTGGTGAGGGAATGGCCAGAATGGTCGAAGGAGTGAATTTGTTTTTTTTTTACTTCTTTTTTTACTTAGTTATCGAAACTTAATATTCAGACCAATATTAATTCCAATGTCACCCCCAAATAAGGGTTGTTTTTTAATGTGCTCCCCAGATTTTTCGCCAAAACGGGTGACGGATTCGTTTTCATTAGTAAAAAAAGATGGCTTCCACATTTTACCACGAATGGGCCAAAAAAACCGTTTTTTATTTACATTGTTCTTTGGTTTTATTTGCCATGTTTCTTAATTCGGCATTTCATTATTAAATCATTAATTCGTACGTTAATGGAAAATAAAAAAGGTTATTTGCAGTCATCAAAATAAGGTAAAAAATAAACAAAAAACTGTATTAAACGATTTCCTCAGTTGACAGATATTTATCAGAATACGGGCTTTACTCCATACGTTTGTTGAAACATAATTTTTTAAATTATTAAATTTAAAGTAAAAAAAAGTGTACATTCAAAACACCCAAGATTCGTTTAAGTATAGATTAAACAATATGTGCTCTATATATACTGCTGAATCTATCGGAATAAGCAGAGCCTTAGATTGGGCCATGTGTAACAACAATAATTTCGTAAACTTTTTAATTATGACAGACTCGATCTCAGTTTTGACCGCTATTTCTAATCCACCAAATCACGTATATTCCAATTCAATTATTGTAGAAATTATGGAAAAGCAAGCCAGGTTAAAAGATCTCAATAAAAATGTTATATTTATTTGGGCTAAAGGACACTCTGATATAAGAGGGAATATTATAGCAGACAAATTAGCCAAGTCTTCAAGTATTGACGGAGACCCTATCGATAATTTACCTCACTCTGACATAATACCAGCCTTGAAAACAAATATGAAACAACTATGGGAAGAGGAGTGGACTAAAGTTTGTAATAACAACAACTATATATATTGTAAAATTAACGACAAATTACCTAGTTCTTCTTTGGCTAGTAGAAGTCATCCAAATAGAAATATTAACATCAAATATGTTAGATGTTTATTTGGGCATGGAGCTGTCAACTCTCAGTTATTCAAAATGAAACTTTCGGAAACACCCTCTTGTGATTGCGATGGAAACTTGGATGACATCAATCACTGGATCTTTCAGTGTCATCATAATTCACGTGCAACTACCTTATTAATGCAAGAACTAATCAAAAACAATATTCCGTTGCCACAATGTAGCACATCACTTTGCTTCCTTATAGTCAGAAATGATCGGTTAAGAATAATGTTTTATAATTTTCTAAAAGATACTGAGCGTAAAATTTGATAAGGGAATTTAGCTTAGCTGTTGTCTCCTTATGTGGACATCCTTTGTGGGTTAACCCATTTACCGTTGCCTACCTTGTTTTGTCTAGAAAAAAGAGTCGCCATGAACGGCACCTTGGCGTGAAGTGTGTGTCCCTGTCTATTATCCTTTGTCATTGGTTTTTTTTTTGGTCTTGTGTTAGATAGGATACAATAATAAATTTTCGTGGCTGGATGGGCGCAGCTCAAAGCCAACTAAGAGGAGAAAAAAAAAAAGTAAAAAAAACATTTTCTCCTTAATCTATTTGCAAACATTAACTTAACTACTTATTTTAATATCTCGTTCAAATTAATTTGATTAGAAATGTATACTTTTTGTTTATTTTTTAAAACTACAATCTTTCCATTTTGAGTGCAACAATCTTGTTTATAAACACTGCGACACTGTTTAAAAATGTTAAATCTAGGTTTCGTCAACTATTCGGTTATAAAAAACGCACTACCTTTCAAAATGCACTTTTTGTAGAATATTTCATCCCTTTTCCACTTGTAAACAAACCGGGCTAGAATTGGGCGTGCTTTTTTGTCATTTCTCTTTATTTCTAGTCGATAGCATTCCGCCAAGTCCATCTTCCTTACACTAATCCACAGTTTAGGAGTAAAGTTGACTAATTTTTCGTTAGGTTAGATCAAACCCCAGATAATTTTTTCAAACCTCAGATAAATTTTCGTTGGGTTAGATCAAACCCCAACTAATTTCATCAAACACCAACTAATTTCGTCAAACCTCAGATAATTTTTCGTTAGATTAGATCAAACCACAGCTAATTTTGTCAAACCTCAGATAATTTTTCGTTGGGTTAGATCAAACCCCAGCTAATTTTATCAAACCCCAGCTAATTTCATCACACCCCAGCTGGTTTTATCAAATCCCAGCTAATTTTGTCCAACCCCAGCTAATTTTTCGTAATTTTTCAGGCGACCTCAAAGCAACTTGAGTCATTCTGTAATTGGAACATTTAAACTTACCTTTTTTAGCCATACATGTATTGTAGATAGAAGTGAATGTATTTTAGAAGAGCACAAAGGTCCTAAGTCCAAGGGCAACCGTTTTAAAAATTACGAATTGCCCAACAACTTTAGTCCGTGGTGTGTTCAATAAATAATCTCAAAGCAACTTTAGTCAAATTTGTCCTTAAGCCGACCCTGTCTAAAAAAATTGAAACTGTTAATCATACATTCTACTATTGCATTTTTACGCATAGATACAACATTGTTCACTATCCCATGCAACTATAAGAGGGCAATTATTATTCTACGTTTTTGAAGTTTAAAAAAGAAATAGAAACTATAATGAATAAATCATTTCAGGCGATCTTGAAGAAACTTTCAGGCGACCTCACAGCAACTTGAGTCATTCTATAATTAGAACTTACCTTTTTAGCCATACATATATTGTAGATGGAAGTGAATGTATTTTAGAAGAGCACAAAAGTCCAAAGTCCAAGGACAACCGTTTTAAAATTACGAGTTGCCCAACAACTTTAGTCAGTCGTGTCTTCAATAAATATTCTCAAAGCAACTAGATTAGACGTGTACATCCACGTAGCTCGAGAGATATGACAACCCAGCAACAGCAAAATTCGCCTATCGGCACTCGACTACTGAAATATCCCAGCTCTGTTATTTCATTTTAGTCAACTGACACACGCGATGTTGCAATTCTTACTTCCTATGTCTAACTTGCCATTAAACGTACGGTATCTAATATATAAAAATCTCGTGTCACAGTGTTTGTTATCGAACTCCTCCGAAACGGCTTGACCGATTTTTATGAAATTTTTGGTGTATATTTGGTAGGTCTGAGAATAAATCGTAGGTTATTTTTTATACCCCTAGGTGATAAGGGTGGCCATATCCAGAAATTTTATTTTTATATTTTGGACAAAAATTTATAATTTATATGGCAAAACAACGTTTGCTGGGTCAGCTAGTATTTATATATAATTCTAACATTTTCTACTAAAATATTTTAAAAGACACCGCACGTTTTATAGGTCAATTGGTGCCTGCCGAATTTGATGAATTTTTGACATGTTGTAGTTCAACTGAGCTTTTAATCATACATTCTATGACTGCATTTTTACGTATAGATACAACATTGTTCACTATCCTATGCAACTATAAGAGGGCAATTATTATTCTACGTTTTTCTGAAGTTTAAAAAAGAAATTGAAACTATAATAGAATAAATCATGGTTGTTCATTTGAATGTGGTATTTTGGTTTATATTAATATGTAAACGGTTTAGATAATTGTGCAATTGCTCATTTTCATGGGGTGTTAGTCGCCGCCCACAGCGAATTGAAAATTCTTGGGTGGTGCCTCACACTTCATATTCGTTGAGTCATTGTTATGTAATTGGAACATTTATATCTTGCTGAACAATAGTCTGTTCTATTTATTTATTCATTCCTTGATTCATTGCCTCGAAGTCGTCTGGAAGTTGTTTCCAAGAGACTACCAAGCAACTTCGAAGCGACCTCCAGGCGACCTCGAAGCAACTTCCAAGTGATCTCGAAGCAACTTCCAAGCGACCTCGAAGCAACTTGCAATTGACCTCGACGCGACTTTCATGCGATCTAGAAGCGACTTCCAAGCGATCTCGGAACAACTTCCAGGCGACCTCGAAGAAACTTCCACGCAATCTCAACGCGACTACCAGGCAACTTCGTGGCAACTTGGTTTCTTCGAAGTTGTTTCGACGTCGTCTGGAAGTTGATTATTTTAAAATATTCTCCTTTACGGATACTTAGTAACTTTAATAGCTTGTGCATACAACTGAAATTTTTGGGACCTAAGAAACTAAGTTTAAAAAAGATATTAAAACCATAATGGTAAATATTATTTATATCGTATTTTTTTTTACTTATTTATTAATTTTTGTTTTATTTCTTTTTTATTTTCTTTTTATTTTAATTTAGATAGTTGTGTAATTGCTCATTGGAATGGGGTGTGAGTCGCCGCCCACAGAGAATCGAAAATTCTTGGGTGGTGCCTCACACTTCATATCCGTTGAGTCATTGTTCTGTAATTGGAACATTTATGTCTTGTTGAACAATAGTCTGTTCTATTTATTTATTGATTCCTTGATTTGTTGCTTCGAAGTCGTCTGGAGGTTGTTTCCAAGAAACTGCCAAGCAACCTCGACGCGACCTCCAGGCGACCTCGAAGCCACTTCCAAGCGATCTCGAAGCAACTTCCAAGCGACCTCGAAGCAACTTGCAGGCGACCTCGACGCGACTTTGATGCGATCTAGAAGCGACTTCCAAGCGATCTCGAAGCAACTTCCAGGCTTCCTCGAAGAAACTTCCAGGCAATCTCAACGCGACTACCAGGCAACTTCGTGGCAACTTGGTTTCTTCGAGGTCGCCTGGAAGTTGTTTCGACGTCATCTGGAACTTGAATATTTTAAAATATTCTCCTTTACATCGGATACTTAGTAACTTTAATAGCTTGTGTATAGAACTGAAATTTTTGGAACTTAAAACTAAGTTTAAAAAAGATATTGAAACCATAATGGTATGTATATGTTATTTGCACTGTATATTTTTTTTTTATTTTTTTTTTTATATTTTGTTTTATTTTTTTATTTTCTTTTCATTTTAATTGCTCATTGGCATGGGATGTGAGTCGTCGCACACGTGATTCTTGTGGCAAATTTATAAAATTTTATCAATTTATCTCTATTTCTTATTGGGATGCCACATGTATTTTCTTCTAAACAATGTCTGAAATCTACAAAATGGTACAATTAACCAGTATTTTACTGGAAAATAACCTCTAACTGATCCTTTGACGTAAAAGTCACAGGCGTAGAGGTTATTTTCCAGTAAAATACTGGTTAATTGTACTATTTTGTAGATTTCAGACATTGTTTAGAAGAAAATACATGTGGCAGAGCATCCCAAGAAATAGAGAAAAATTAAGAAAATGTCACAACCAACATTTAGACAATTTTATCAACACTTTAAAATAGAACTAATCTAGTAACATAAAAATTTCCTAAAATTATAATTACAATTTTTAAAAATTTTAATAAGATTTTTCTAATAAAAAAATGTGTCATGTTTTATTGATAAAAGAAAATAATTTTTACATTAGATTTTATTACTAGATCAAAAGAACTCCGGAACAAAACCTATGAAAATGTTGATTCAGTGAATGTTTTCCCTATCCACCTCTGGAACCCCATGAATTAATAACGATGAGTGGTTTTGATTTTGCCTGTAATCTGTCATTTTATCATCCAGCTCAAAGCAAGTTTTTCTCAGAGTTTCTAACTGCTGCTCGAGCTTTTCAAATCTATGCACATCAGATTGTTCAAAAATGGCGTTAAGCTGCCGGAACTCACCTTTGAAGTCTTGCGGTTTGGAGTAAAATTTGTTGGGTACCTGGTTTGACATCGAGTTGACTTCTTTCAGGCTTGTATCCATTTGATTTTTCACGAAAACCACTGTAGCACTTTACGCAACAAGTGAACCAGTTATAAAAACCAACCAGTTATAGTCGTAGACAGAAAATGTATGCAAATTTAACACATTCTCTCCTCGATCGCGCCTATATATAAATAATGGCTTAATACAGTAAGTATCTCCATGGACCTCTTCAATAAGAAAATAATTTACCGACTCGTTCTTGTAATAAAATAATTAGGGTCTATTGAAACGAAGGATGGTTCCCAGGGTTACGCGATGTCCTGCCAGTTGAACGAATCTCCACTTCCAATTAATAGAAAAGGCAAGAGGGTTAGTGTTCTATTAGATTAATAGCGAATACACCATGCGGCGGCCTTTATTTTGTTCAACAGAGATCACAGTACATCGACAAGTGCTCTATTGTGCTAAATATAGTCGAAGAGCGAGACCTCTGAATATTCGACACTATGCACCTCTCTAATATATACAAACCAGATAGATACAGTTAGTAGTAGAAGATAGTTAATTCTTATATAAAAACACCTCACACAACATATTCTCGAGGTTGCGATTTGAATTGTGAAATTGGGAAAAATTACACTTAAAATTGTGTTTTCGCCTTTTCTTCATATTCTCACCACTCATTTGTTATTGTAAAAACTTTATATATATTTTAGTATTACAATATTCAAACAGTTCGCTTTCCAACGATGTATGCAGAGTTAGGAAGTATATTGAAAAGATAAGGCACCAGAAGAAAACGGTGATTTTTAAAATTTACTTAGCCTATAATTAGTAATGTGAATATCATTGCACTGTGAATTCTATTAAAACTCACTTACTTTTGTTGTTATATACAGGGTGGGCCAAAGTAGATGGAATTTGAGGTTTTCTCTAAAACTATGGCATATAGACAAAAACCAATATAGGTTTCCTGCGCTCGATTTTCGAGAAACAAACAGTGGCGCAAATCGCGATCATCTCTCTTTTTCGACTATCAAGCTACAAAGCGTTTTTGGAAAATTGGCATTTTTGGATGACCTCTATATCTCAATTACCTGATTACCCACTTTTCGAGATACAGACATAAATTGTATTTTTTTAAATGGAACACCCTGTAAATTATTTCATTATTTGATCACAATTTAAATTAGCTATCTAACGATATATCATATGTCATATTTATCTCTAGAAAAAGTAGTTAATTTTCGAAAAATTTAATATATTTGTGAGGAGGCCGTGGAAAAATATTAACAACAACACTTCTTATAATATAAAATAATTTTGCAAAAAAAATAGGAAAAACTAAACTAAAATAAGTGTTCGAATTGTCTTCCATTGACATCTATGCATTTTTGACACCTGCTTACAGCATTTGTTGCATTTCCAATCATGACAGGAGTTATTGTCCGAAACGAAGCTAATGCTTTGTTTTCAAGTTCTTCTATGTTATTAAAACGTCCTCTATATATAATATTTTTTAAATAAGCCCGGAAAAGTCGACAGGGGTTATATCGGGAGATCTAGCTGGCCACAAAATAGGACCATTATTTTCTAAAAATTAAATAATATCTAAACTACTTTGTTGCTTATTAATATCCCGTTTGCTAAATTAATTGTTAGTTATCAATTTAGTTCACTTAGCTAACTAGACATGGATAAACTCTAGTCCTGAGTGATAATAGATACCTATCCAATCCTCCCCAAATTGAGCATTTAAATAATTTCGTGTTTCATTTGACGTATGATCTGGGGCGCCATCGTGTTGATAAATTAATCTTTTAAATTATCTTACAGACATCTTGTCTACAAAGGGCTCTATTCCTTGCGGTAGAATGTTATTAAAATTTTCGGTATTCAAATTGCCGTGAAAAAAATGAGGACCTTATTTGGTATCTAGTAACACCACACCATACACCAAATCCAAATCGTCCTTGACGATTAATTGTTGCAGTCGTCTGTCCATATAACTTTTCCTTAAAATCCTGACACTTCAATGCACTGACGCGAAAACCACTTGCAAAAATGGAGACGCCTTTGAAAATCGTTTGGGTATACTTATAATCCTAATTTTGTAGGATTTGAATTTATTTTTTTTAAGCAACGCAACACAGTTGTTTTTGGGATTCCTAAGTTTTCCTGTATTTCGCGAGACGATATATTAGGATTCTCTCTTACAGTTTCTAAAGGAATGATTTCTACAGCTTCTCTACCTGCTTTATTATATGTTTCTGCTAGAGGTTTTACAAATGATTCAAACTCTTTTAAATTTTATTGTAGCCTTTTGAATATGTTTATGTCTGGCTGTCTCTTTTCTGGATATCTAAAAATATTGTTTAGGCGAAACTTTTAGCACAAATATTTGCTGTCTATTAAAATAAAGCTCGGAAGCTAAATTTGAATCTTATCCGCATTCTATAAAACACTTAATCATATCACCATTACAAAACTGATCCATTTTTAATAATGCTCACTCACAATTAACTCACAAATTAGTTTTTGACACTTACGATTATTTCGATTGTCTTTTTTTTACCATGGCCTTCTCAATAATTATTAGAAATGCGATAAATATACATAGATAATAATAATAATAATAATAATAATAATAATAATAATAAGAAGTTTATTTTCAATCTTTGGTAATACATGAGATAGATTATAAGAATGAGGCACCTAAACTCTTGATGTCAATGGAAGACAATTCGAACATTTATTGTAGTTTAGTTTTTCCTATTTTTGGCAAAATCATTTTATATTATAAGAAGTATTGTTGCTGTTAATAGTTTTCCTTGGCCTCCTCACAAATATATTAATTTTTTCGAAAATTAACCACTTTTTGTAGATACAAATATGACGTATGATATATCGTTGGATAGCTAATTTAAGTTGTGATCGAACAATGAAATAATTTGCAGGGTGTTCCATAAATAAAAACATAAGTTATGTCTATATCTCGAAAACTGAGGCATGCATAATTTTCTTCTTATCAGAAACGGATTCTACTGAAAAAAGTGCCTTAAGAATGTGTTACTCGATTTTCGATTCGTCACTTGGTAATTGAGATACAGAGGTCATCGAAAAATGCCAATTTTCCAAAAACGCTCTGTAGCTCGGTAGTAGAAAAAGATAGACGATCGCGGTTTACACCATTGTTTGTTTCTCGAAAATCGAGCTCAGGACACCTATATTGGTTTTTGTCTATCTGCCATAGTTTTAGAGAATACCCCAAATCCCATCTAATTTGATCCACCCCGTACATATTCAGCTGCACTTAATTGAATAAGATTTTAAGTCAAAAAGCACATTAAACTCACTTTCAAATAATGTCGGTTGTGACATTTATCAGAAACTTTAACGTAATTGTCAATTTCATAGGTTTCTACTTTAATTTTGTATTAAATTTGAGTGAAGTTTAAACTTCGAAGGAATATAATTTTTTTAGAAAGCACTTTAGGACACACTTAACATTCAAATTTTTGGCCTAGGTCAGTTTTTTTCAAAGTGCCTCTAGAAGAGAAAGTCATATAGGTTTGTCTAGTCGGTTTCCATTACCGGTTTCTTTTTAATGACATGAAACTAATTACACCCTGTATATCTGGACTATTGCAAAAGTTTTAAAAATAATTAAAATTCGCCTATTTTGATGGAATTCGGTATATAGGTTTATTTTTTGATTCTGAATAACTCTTTTTAATACATTTTTTATGTATCAGTAAAATAGAGAAAAACCTTATTTTTGCCAAGTAACAATTTAAATTTTATCGTGATCTTCAGAACCTCTTGAAGTCTACTTAATAAAACTTCTGATAAAACTATATATATTTGACAAACGCTATTAAACCTTTATAAAGCTTGTATAAATCTAAGAGGGACCATTCTGAAAAGAGTTCTGAGGGCTTTTTTTAAAAGTCATTTTAAAACCAATTGGTTTTATTCTAAACAGCCTTTATAACGTTCTGAAGACCTTGATGAAACTATTCATAAAACCAACAATAAATCCTAAAAGCCTATTTTTGGCCTTAAGGGACTATATACAAACCGTTATTTAAACCATTATAAAACGACTTCGTAAAGTCATCATAAAACTAAAATGCTTTAGAACTGCACTTAAAAAAGCTATTTGCTCTGTTTAATATGGTTATTTTTAATGGTTTTATGCTTGCCATCATATTAAAACTAAGTTGGTAATGTTGGCAAATTAGTCGCGTGTTGGTAATGGATATTATAATAAGCATTTGCTGTTGTTCAACTTTCAGCTGGTCTCTTTATACCGGTTAAAATTATCAAGTTCAGTAGGTACTCATCGTGAGTGAAAATTTAGGTGCGCATTAAATTGTACTGATGATATCACAACTAGTAGGTCGAAAAATATGGAGGCCTTTGAAAAATATTGAAAATTTTGGAAATTTTAAAAAATATTTTAAAATTCATTTTTTAAAAAAGGCTTATTTTTTTGTTGACATCAACTTAAATCACACGTTAGTAATAATAATCATGATTTTAGTCCTTATTACCCATTAAATTGTTGCAATAATTGCAACTAAGTAATTGTTCATTTGAATAATTCCAACATGACAGTTTTTGTTTACAGAGATATTTCTGTAGAAAAATGGCGATTTTTTATTAAAACCTGTTGGTTGCCGGCAATACCACAATAAGAGTATTTGATCCTAAGATTGTCACAATGCTCTCATACAAGAGCATTTGCTACTAATTACAATCAATTTAAGTCTTCTTACATTTACTTAAGTCCATTTGGTATTGTCTAATACCAGTTGATATTGTCTAACACCATTTGACCTATATTAAGAACCACTATAAAACCTATTGCCCAAAGATATTTGACTTTTTTGGTGTTTATTTACATATAACCTCACACTTGTTAATTACTTTTTCCTTACCTTAACTGTGCTGTGATTGCTCTGAAAGGGTCGGCTATATGCCCTTATACCCAGATGCAGTGAACTGCACTGGAATATGAATAAAAGAGCAAAAAGATATAAATAAGAAGAAGAAGATAACCTCTCACATTTATTTGATTATTTTGATTAGTCAAATGTGTGGTGTGGCTCTAATTGTTTAAAGTAAGTATCAGGTTAAAAATATGGTATTCAGAATACAGTTAACACAAAAATCCCTGTTAGAAGGCAAAAACAGACACTTGATGTTGACAAAAAACCAGTGTCATCACTACCCTACCTAAATCGCGCGATTACTTATAAATAACTCTATGTCAAACTGCAACTTTTGCGGTTTTATGAAGGAATTTGTCCAGACTAAATGGTTCTTATATTACATTTGGCATTATACAAGCCAATGCAGCTTTATAGCAGTTTTATGATTAGTATATTCAGGTGCCCCTTTAAAATTCTTAGGCATACTGGTTTTATGAACGTTGTCTCTGGGGTAAATTGGTTTCCTAGGCTAAATGATTTTATCAGGTGCCCCTTTAAAATTCTTAGGCATACTGGTTTTATGAACGTTGTCTCTGGGGTAAATTGGTTTCCTAGGCTAAATGATTTTATCATGGTAGTGCTGACCACCACCATAAAACCTTTACAAGTGCCAATAGACTCGATTTAAAACAAATGCTAAATGGTATTGAAACTCAGCCTCCAGGAGGTTGTTACAACTCTTAATAAAACTACTTATGCTGAAAGAGTTGTTGGCCTGCTATACTACTATAAAGCCATTTAGGAAACTTACATCCACAATAAAGCTATCACAAAACTTATTCAAGTCTATATAGCATTTAAATTGTTACTTGGGTGAGTAGTTACAGTGTGTTGGTGTGACAATTGAAAATATATTGAAAATCATGAGAATATGCACCTTGAAGAGTTTCATTAGCTGCGAAAAATCTGAAATCGATCTGTCGAATAATGAGCGAAATATCAAGACGGGACACACTGCATTTTGCATATTTCGAAGGCCTTGCTCTCCGACTAATAATGCCTACTCATCGCGGGAAGTAGCATTTATCTCGACCGGAAGAGGTTACAATTATATTTTGAAATTCGAACTCGACACCTGATAAATTGAAAACAGCTACGCCGCGTCAACCGCGCAGTGGTCTACCAGAATTGTCTTTAATTAAAAAACGAGTAAGCGGGGATATGCTTTGTTGCTGAATTAATTTGGGCGGGGAAGTGAAAGAGCGCCCACATCTTACACGTGTCAAATAGAACAAGTGATGTAACGCTATACAAGTGGCAGGCGATTTAAATGTTCGCATTTGATTCGATTAACCCTCGATGCACTGATGGATACGTTGCTTGAACTAGGCTTCATTCAACCACAGCATATTAAAAAATCCAGTCAAGTGTACGATATTAATCTTTAATTAATAACGGCGTAACGGCCTAGATTTACAGATTAAGTTTTAACCATCAGAACTAACATCTTGCTAATATGCAGAATTTTATGCTCTTTGAATAAGTACAGTTTGCCCGAATAAGCATGAGGTTAAGGTTTTTGACAATCAGGGATGGGCATTAGTCGTCTAAATTTTTAGTCATGATTGAAATTGACCGACTATATTAGTCATGACTAATTTAGTTATCACTAATCATCGGTCATAAATTAGCCTTAGTCGCTGAATCAGAAGTGGCATTAGTCGACTAAATTTTTAGTCATGATTACTGATTAATAACTAAATTCATGACTAATAGCCTCAGAGCAACAGAAAATGAAAAAACTTATTGTAAATTAATTGCAGATCTAGTAAATAAGTGAAATTATAACTGAATTTGTGTACATTTTTTTAAGAATACGATTTTGGTGATTTATTTCCACATCCACGTAGTGGACAGTAAAATTATGAGAGTAAGTTAGTGTGCGCTCAAGGAAGAACCCCATTTTTCTTAAACAAAATTAATCAATAAATAAAAAAGTTATAAATCATTTATTATTTCAAAAAAGTTGTGAAATTCTTTATTATTATTATTATTTATTTCCATAAGTTACAGATAAATAATCGGTAATAACACAGGTTTACAAAAAAAAACTTGTTTGGATCTGGAGTCAGACCATACGTTTCTTATGTATTTTTCGATGCTATTTTTAGTTTTGCCCTATCACGTCAGGATTTTGAGATATTCTAACCTAAAAGTGCAAAAACACGTTTTTTTGACATATTTGAGGTTATGTAGCTTTGCGAATTTTTTTTTTCTCAAAAAGTCATGTATAGGATCTTGAAGTACAAATCTTCCTCTTTAAAATGCCGTTGAGTTTGCTCAAATATCTTTTTTTTTCGCTGAGATATTGCAATTTAAATAATGACCATAAGGTTTCCGTACTAATTAAATGTTAAGAACATTCACACTTTTTTATTTATTATGAAAATACCTACTTTCTGTATAGGTATTTGCATTATAAATAAAAAAGTGTGTAAGTCGTAATTTGCTCAATACCTAAATAATATTCTCTAATCATGATAAAAGCAAGTAAATAAAAATAATTAATGGTAAAAAATAATTAAATGTATTGGGAAAGATATGATATGAACAGACAATTTTCAAAATTCGATATCTCGGCGAAAAAAAAGATATTTGAGCAAACTCAACGGCATTTTAAAGAGGAAGATTTATGCTTTAAGATCCCATACACGTTTTTTTAAGGAAAAAAAATTCGCAATGCTACATAACTTCAAATATGTCAAAAATACGTGTTTTTGCACTGTTAGGTTAGGATATCTCAAAATCCTGACGTGATAGAGCAAAACTAACAATAGATTCGAATTCAGCGTTGAAATATACATAAAAACCATATGGTCTGACCCCAGATCCAGACAACTTTTTTTTTTTGGTTGAAGTAAAAAAATATTTTGAGGTTTCTGGTTCCTGTACATAGGTACACTAAATCACAATTTTTTTTCATCCCCTTTAATAAGGGGGTGGGGGCGGTAATGGGGGTGGCTAATGCCAACATTTTTTTAAGACCTTAGCTTCTCTTGTATATACTAAATACCAATTTTATGGACTATTACCTGCTTGATTGACTATTTACCCCAAATTTACCCCAATTTACCCCCCAACCCTTCGACGGAACAAGATGAAAATATAATCTAGTTTTAGATCTCGTCAAAGTACATATGTGTACCAAATTTCAAGTCAATATCTTAAACGGTTCCAGAGTAAACGTGCGCACAAAAAAAAGTTACAGACAGACAGACAGACAGACCGACAGACAGACAGACCGACAGACAGACAGACCGACAGACAGACAGACCGACAGACAGACAGACAAGAAAATTTGTTTTCGCTCAAACTTAAAATCTCGACGTTTCATGACATTTTAAGCCTATTTGGACAATAAAAATTTAAAAAAATTTTATTGTCGTTACTATACTTCCACTGGACGTGGAAGTAAAATGTAGGAAATTTTGTCCTCATCAATATTGTCTTGAACAATTTTTCTAGTAGGATCGAGCGTTACCGAATTATTTTGAAAAACCAATTTTTTGCACCGAAGGTCGAAAACTTGTATTTTTTATCAAGGCCTTGACTTAAACAACATATATCAAAATCATTACTACTCCACTTTTTGCAAGGCAAAATCCTCCACTGATTGGACTATTTTCTTACTTTAACATTTTTTGGAGTAAATTGGGAATATTTCTGAAAATCAGCAATGTACACGTTAGCCAATGTTTTTCTCTAGTTATAGATATAAAAACCGCTGCCCAAGGAATCACTACTTCCACATCCAGATTCTCTATCCAAGTCACTCACAACGAAAAAACTTTGTATGTGAAAATAATTGTTTATGGAACTTTAATAATATAATATTTGAAATCCTCTACCCCAAAAACCCATAAAACGATACCCCACATCGGTAGTGGGGTGGGGGTGGTAGTGGGGGGTGGATGATGGATGAAGTAAAAAAATATTTTGAGGTTTCTGGTTCCTGTACATATACTAAATCACATTTTTTTTTCATCCCCTTTAATAAGGAGGTGGGGGTGGTAATGGGGGTGGCTAATGCCAAAGATTTTTTTGAGACCTTAGCTTCTCTTGTATACACTAAATATCAATTTCATGAACTCTTACCTGCTTGATTTACCCAAATTTACCCCAATTTACCCTCCAACCCTTCGACGGAACAAGATGAAAATATAATCTAGTCCTAGATCTCGTTAAAGTACATATGTGTACCAAATTTCAAGTCAATATCTTAAACGGTGCGAGTAAACGTGCGCACAAAAAAAACTTACAGACAGACAGACCGACAGACAGACAGAATTTTTTTTTCGCTCAAACTTAAAATCTCGACGTTTCATGACATTTTAAGCCTATTTGGACAATACAAATTTTTAAAAAATTTTTTGTCGCTACTATACTTCCACTGGACGTGGAAGTAAAACTAGCAAATTAAAACTAATGCGAGGTACAATGAAATGACTTAATAGCTCTATTTTTACAAATTAACAATTATTTATATTAAAAAAATCAGAGTCATGGATTTCAGCCAACCATTTTTTTATTTAACTTTTTGATACATGGACAATATTATACAAATGGCTGAAACAATAAAATAATATAGGAGCGTTTTTTTGCAAATTTGAAATTAATTTATTGTATATTAACTTATACGCGGAAGCTATGTAATTTCAAGACGAGGATTGCATAGTAGATATACCATCCTTCGGAGGGGATGTAAAGCAGGCGATCCCTTGTCTATTAAATGTTAGGCAAGAAAGAGATCGCTACTTTTCTCAAGGGAAGAGGTTCGGCGAAATATCATCCTTCAAAGCAAAGTATTTAATTATAGAACACCCTGTATAAATCGTGGCAGATGTCATCTTATATTATCACCGGACAAATGTATTGGATGGGCGATTTCCATTGACTAACTAATTGTGATGCATAAAATACATTTTCTAAAGTAAATTAAAATAGGGTAGAATATTATACAAAATAACCTAGTTTTAACCCTTTTAATTGAATGTGCTGGTAATAAGCGACGTGGCTTAGCGTATGGTAAAATATTCATGGGGTTACCGAAATAAATATTCATGCGTAAAACAATTATTCTTTTATCGAATTGTGAAATTTTTAATTTGTAGGTTGAATCGGTCGGCTGTTCGTAAAATTCATCAGATGTAAATTGACAATATACAAACAATTAGTGATCCCATGTGCATTAACAGACAATGCCCATTTCATTATTAGTATCAGGAATGCCATTACAGAACGCCATGGACAAATATGTCTCGCCATCCCCGCAAATTCAATTTGCGCACGGACTCACATTACGAAAAGGATTAAAAAACTCGTTTGAAAGTCCTTTATTACACCTCTGTACAATACCCATTCATACGGGTGTTTATACGCACAAGAATGTTCATAAAATATGTCATATGGGTTTATTTAATTAGGTTTCTACGAACGGCATAATTAAAAACATTTGCAATTCAGGGGAAAGATGTTTCGTATATAAAAAATGACAATGCAAACAAAACATAAAATAGTTTTATGTTTTACCATCTTCGATTGCCATTAACTCACGTGATTTAAGCCTACGTTGAAGATAGTTTTTTTGCTTGCCATTTTTTGCCAATATCTTCATTTTGCAATTTGTAAATATATTTATTTATGCATTTGTTCGCTCAATATACAGGGTGTTTCACGAGGAAACGGACATGCTTTAATGGCAGATAGAGGACACCGAGGGTAATCATAATCTTCCATAGAAATAGCTAATTGGGTCCTCGTTGCTGAAATACAGGGTGCTTTATGTAATTTTGTCCAAATTTCTTTTGGTTGTTACTTTGTAAAGGAATGTAATAATAAGTTCATATTTGGCACATATAATACACTAGAGATTTTTAATAATTACTTGCATCACACACAAAAAATCCAGGTCCAGACTTGAAAAAAAATGTTTTTGTTGTTCTTCAAGAGAACAATACCCTACATATGTTTTTTCTAATTTCAATATTTAATTCGAAAATTACATAGAAAACTGAACAAAATGCCCTCACTTTGCCACACTTTTGCCGCCATCGAAATAAATTCCACTAAATAATGCAAAATATCGATAAATAATACTCGCAAAAAATGCTTCCACTATTTATTAAATTAGGCATTCACTTTTTTTTTCTGCAATAATTATTATGCTTTAATTACCGATTTTTTATGGAGGGGGTAAAATTATAAAAAAAAAATAAATGTTAGAGGACACCGAATCAAGAATTTATTTCATTCTTTTGAAGTAATACAGCAACCTAGCGTACCTATTAACAACAACAGTAACTGAAATTACAAAGTTGCATATCAATAATGCACATAGTAACAAGATAACTACAAAATATCAACAGAATAATTGTACCAGAAACAAAAATGCAGGTATTGTCATAAAATGTATTTACAAATTGGAATTTTAATTAAATTTTATGTTCAAAATATCCTCCTCAGTTTCAGTACATTTTTTAGTGCGGTTCACAAGATTTTTTTTTAATCTAGTTACTTAACGTCAGCCTATTTCCGCTACCAGGTTTCCAGTTCCAGAGAAATCGTGCGCACAAAAAAAGTTACAGACAGACAGACAGACATTTTTTTTGGTCAAACTTAAAATCTCGACGTTTCATAACATTTTAAGCCTATTTGAACAATAAAAATTTACAAATTTTTTTTTTGTCGATGCTATACTTCCACTGGATGTGGAAGTAAAATGGTCGTAGTTCGTAGCCCTTTGACCTTTTCGTTTGTGATACTTATATACAAATTCTGCGAATTAAATAACTTAAAATAAAACGGTATTTGGTACTTTAGATTTTGTTGCATACATAAATTGGCCCAATTTCGGCCAAAAAATGGTAATTTCTAAAATTATTTAGGTATATGGTTTCGGACCCTTGAAATTCAGATTCTGCAAGCCAAAAATCCTAATGCCTGCAGTACACTCTCGCCGAGACCGCTCGGCGAATGTCTCTGTTTTTAGTAATGTGAATGAAAGACATGGATATTTTTACAATTAATTAATTTTATTTATTTGCTTTTATCATGATTGGAAAATATTATTTAGGTATTAAGCAAATCACAACTTACACACTTTTTTATTTATTACGAAATTACCTACTTTCTGTATATTGTTGCCCTAACCTGGGCACGCTAATATACTAATTAGGTAAATATTTAAAAACGCTCATTATTGGAGAATCAATCAAAACAATTACTCTTCTAGCTAATGCTGACGAAGTATTGAATTACATGACATGATTCCTAGCATTTTAAAGAAAAAAATTATGTTGAAAATAATATTTTCTAATAACGTTGCTGAAATTGCCGCTGCTGCAGCTTATTGTGCGTTTGCATATTTTAATTATGTGCATATATACAAAAAATATAAAATTGAAAATCCTTGGAAACCAAGAAGATGGTGGATGAAAACAATTCATCGAAATAGTGAGTGTTGAAAATTTAAATGTGATTTTAATTATTATTATTTACCTCACTGTATAACAATTAAACATGCCTGAATTAATAAAGGGTGTAGCCGGTTAAGCATATGAAAAATGCCCATAAAGGAAATTACATGAAATGAACATCAAAATATTCCCTTGACTATAAAAAAATATTTGTTACAATATTATTCCAGAAATCCAAATCGATAAAATTCTCAGAATGTTAGTTATGAGGTAATCTTTGCAGAACGGCAATCAACCCCCTCATCTGTAGCCTAATAACCCAGCCAGACCATATTTTTAAATAAAATTAATAAATTAATAAGCAAATTAGCCTTATAAATGCTTCTAAACTATGTATGATGTTTTAGGGCATCAGATTTTAGGTTTCTCAGGTTAAGTTTACTTAATTTTTCTCCAAGAAGTATGGTTTCCAAACGTTTTTTTGTGTAATGTAGTACAAAAATTATGTTAACAATGCATCATCGGAATGACACAGAATGACTCTCGTCATCAGAATGACCTAAGTACTAACAGTATAATAAACTTTCGAATTGATATGAAAATAAACAAATGAAAACAAAATAGAACAAAATTGTAATGTTTAATACCTATTTAAAAAAATGAAATAAAACAAAAGTTACAAAATCTACTACGTACTACTTATTAAATATTTGGTTAAAAAGTGTGTCAGTTTCATCGTTATTTAAAACTTTAAAATATTTTGATGAAATTGGAACCGGTGCATCTTTTAATTTGCTCAAAATTCCAGTGCACTCCAGCTCCTGCCTATCTTCCTTATTGGGCCAAAATAAAGTTTTATTGTTTCGGGCCATGAACGAAACAAGAATCTTGGTACCAATTTCTGTCTGTCTGTAATTAATTCGTGCACAGAAGACACTGCACTATCACCCACTTTTTGTTCCGTGAATTTTGAACACCCTGTATATGAGTTAAGTTTGAAATAAAAGTCATTTTTCACGAGAGAAAATAAAATAAGTTTTTATTTTTGTTCACGTTGATTTTTGTTGAATAGAACTTAATTAGAGCGATTAGTTAATTAGTACGATTAATTAGAACGACTGGATAAGCACTAGAGTAAAAATTTGTATTTGAGTTTTGTCGCGTTTCGACGTAATATTTTTTTCTGAATTCATCTGGAAGATCTTTATGGTCGATAATTTTCAAATTTTTTCGTCAATTAGGTAAGTTGCAACAAATTTTTAATTAACAATTGCCCTTTTTGCAAAAATTCAGCTCCCCCAGACAAGAGCAAGTGAGAATATACTAGGTGCCCTCGGCCTCGCGGCTTGTGTTCCCTTTGACTCGTGGCCAAAAAACCGACACAAATCGGAGCGTTAACGAGGCGTTGCGAGGCGAAGCGAGGGCGCACGGGGCGATGCGAGCGTAGCAAGTACACTCTCGTCGAGGCGTTGCGAGGGCAGGCGAGTGCATTAACGAGACAAGGCGAGGGCACACGGGGCGATGCGGGAGCAGCCAGTACACTCTCGCGCTCGCCTGCCCTCACAACGCCTCGGCGAGAGTGTACTGCAGGCATAATAAAATATGATATTGATGGTCTTCCAAGGAGTTATATAAGAAATAACAGTGTCTAGATTCTGCCTTTATAGGGTTTTCACATTTTTTTACAGGCTTTTGACAGCTGTCATGTGTCAAAAATAAGCTGGATTGCAATTTTCGCAGTTCTTCAATAAAGTACTCAGTATTACGAAAATTTTGAGCCCAAATTGATTGAATTACCAAGGAGGAGTCGAATTTTGACTAGAAGACTCGTAAGTTCCATACTGTGCGACGCCTAGAGACGAGCTACCTCCAACCTGGAAATTTTGCCGAACCTCTTCTCGTAAGAAGAGTAGGGATCTTTTACTTGCCTAACGTTTAACAGACAAAGGACCGCCTGCTTTACATCCTCTCCGAAGGATGGTGTAACCACTACGCAATCCTCGTCTTGAAATTACATAGCTTCCGCGTATACGCTGATATACACGCCGCCAGAAGGTGGGATGAGATCGCTGTGTTTCCCAAGATGGATTTCACCCATCCAAGTACTAACCGCGCTGCACGTTGCCTCACTGGAGTATCGAGATACATACACAGTGAAGACGCATCTACGCTCGCCTCCATTATTTTTCTAATTTCTGTAAAATTAATGGTTTTGGGAGATATGGAAGAATAAAGATGGCGTCCGAACGTTCATAAGACGAATTATTTAGTTGAAATGTTCTCTCAGAAACTACGGCACTTACGTCAAAAATGTTAACAGTCAAAGTGAAAGACAATTATTTAGGCTTTTTAATTTTTTTGTCTATTTCTATAGCATAAAAACCAAAGATGTTACAACAGAAATAATGAGCTTTATCACATTTTTTAATAAAAACACCGCCATTTTGTTAATGTAAGTAGTCAGTAATTAAAAAAATATATTCTTATATACTGTTTTTCGTTAGCATATAGTATAACCTAGACGCTCAACATTTTTCGTCTGTTTACAGCACTTGCTTTAGAAAAAAAAATGCATATAAAACTATAAACGGATTTTCGAAAAAACGTTAAAATTCTTTTTCTTAGCAAATTAAACATTAGTTTAAGCGAAAAAATGATAGACATCAAAAATAAAGCTTATAAACCGAGAATGAAATTGTTTTACCTTAATATTTACGTTGGATTAATAGTTTTGGAGATATTTAAATTTATAGATGGCATCCGAAAGATGATGAAGTATTTAGTTTAAATGTTGAATATTAGAAACTATAAAATTTCCATAAAAATATCTAGTAAACAGAATTAAAGATAATTAATCAGTCTCTTAAATGATTTTTTGTTTGTTTCTGTATTGCCATTTTGTTATTGTTCAGCGATTAAATTTTTTTTAAAAATGCTATTTTTTGTTAATATAATATTTGAAATTGTCTACCCCAAAAACCCATAAAAAGATATCCCACATCGTGGGGGTAGTGGGGATGGATGAAGTAAAAAAAATATTTTGAGGCCTTTGGTTCTTGTATACACTAAATCACTTTTTTTTTCACCCCTTTTTATAATGAGGTAAGGGTAATAATGGGGATGGTTAATGCCAACATTTTTTTGAGACATTAGCTACTCTTGTACTAAATACCAATTTTTTTTACTCTTACCTGCTTCATTTACCTATTTACCCCCATTTACCCCAATTTACCCCCCAACTCTTCAACGGAATTAAATGAAAATATAATCTAGTTCCAGATCTCATTAAAATACATACGTGTACCAAATTTCAAGTGAAAATCTTAAACGGTTCCAGAGTAATCGTGTGCACAAAAAAGTTACAGACAAGACAGACCGACAGACAGAAATTTCTTTTTTTGCTCAAATTTAAAATCTCGACGTTTCATGACATTCTAAGCTTATTTGAACAATAAAAGTTTTTAAATATTTTTTTGTCGTTACTATACTTCCACTGGACTTGGAAGTAAAAGAATAATTTCAATAATTTCAAACAATTAATGGCTTTTGCCATTCATCTCAGGTGCAATGCAATGCTCCTTGTCTGTTTTTTGCAGAAGAAAAAATTTCTAATAAATCATCACATAGAAAATACGAATTTCGATTTATTCGACCATTATTAAAGTTACTTCTCACCGCTATACGTTTACCATAATTATGTATATATAAAATAATATAAAGCGTGGTTGTTGGAGAGGATTGGGTACTTCCGAGAAGACGTACCAACATAAATCTACCTTACCTTCTTAGGACTTAGTGTAGTAAGGTTTTAACTGTTCTAACCACGGGCAGAGGTAATGTCTAACTTGGGGGCCGATCCAATCCTCTTTTGTTGTGAAATTATTTAGTATACTTATTTGACTGTCTGTATTAATTTTTTAACAGTGCGTTTCTCGAAATACGAACTATACTTAGGACCCTACGCAGTAAATGCATACCACAATACCTAATAAACAGGATAATAAAAAGCTGCCTTCACTGCGTATTACGACAAGTGGAAGATCTGAATCAACGCCAAGAAGTCCGAGTTGATTCTCTTCACGCGCCGCACAGTGGGAAAAATATGCCCTTTTTTGGACAAAAATCTGCCGACAGCAGAGATTTCAATCAAATTAAATGAAAAAAATAGGAAATACCCTTAAGACATTTTTCTTTAGAGTAGTGCTGCGGCAAAGTGGCTTTCGGTTAACCTAACCTAAAAATCGCTGATATTACTTCCAAAAAATTTTTAAAAAACTTGTCTTGAAACGTTGAGATTTTAAGTTTTAGCAAAAAAATGTCTGTGTGTCGGTCTGTCTGTAACTTTTTGTGCGCACGATTACTCTGGAACCGTTTAAGATATCGACTTGAAATTTGACGCACATATGTATTTTAGCGAGATATGGAACTAGATTATATTTTCATCATATTCCGTTGAAGGGTTGAGTGGTAAACTGGGGTAAATGGGGGTAAATAGATAAATCAAGCAGGTAAGAGTCCATAAAATTGGTATTTAGTGTATACAAGGGAAGCTAATGTCTCAAAGAAAATTTTGGAATTAGCCACCTCGATTACTACCCCCATTATAAAAGGAGATGAAAAAAAAGTGCGATTTAGTATGTATACAAGAACTAAAGGCCTCAATTTTTTTTTACTTGATCCACCCCCACAACCCCCCCTGCACCTCCCCGATCCCCACTACCGATGTGGCATATCGTTTTATGGGTTTTTGGGGTAGACGATTTCAAAAATTATTTTATTAAAGTTCCATAAACAATTATTTCCACGTAAACATTTTTTTTCGTTGTAAGAGACTTGGATAGAAAAACTGGATGTGGAAGTAGTGATTCCTTTGGCAGCCGTTTCTTTCTCTTTATTCTGCTTTTACCTCCTTGGTCGAGAGTCACAAACAAACGAAGTAGTGTTCATGTAAATTGGATATCAATTTCATTTTTATGGGATCATACAGGGACGGATACAGGATTGCCTTCTGTGAAGGGGGGCACCGGGAGAAAATTCATAGTAATACTCTTGTTATGGATGTCTCATTCTTGGACATGGCCATCGTAACACGGCATATTTCTCACTTCGGGGGGGGGGGTGCGATCGTGCCCCTGTGTCCTCCCCCCCCCCTAGATCCGCCACTGGGATCATAAGTTAATTGCTTATTAGTTTCTTGAATCGTTTTTAACGTATGAACCATAACCGTTTTAAGGAGATAAAATGGGGGTTGAAGGTTTAATAAGGTGGTGAAAATTCGAGATTCAAGTGAAATAATGTTTAACTGATCAAAAGTTGTTCTTCAGGGTTTTTTGATGCTGATCTCATTTTTAATCTTACTCGCATACTATCGATCCTTCAAAGGAATGAAAACAGGAGTTGATCTAAAAATTACGATATTCCAAATACTCGTCACTAGTTGCGTTTAGACTTGTAAGTAAATATTATTTTACTGACAGGTAAAAACAAGGATAGTTTTTTTTATCCACATGATTTTATTCCTATGCATTCAGACTAACCTAATTAACAGCTTTAAACCTAATATAACCTATAAGTGAAACATTGTATGTATTAAATGACAGTCATAAACCTAAAAGTTTTAAACCTAACATTATCCAATTTCCGAAGTAATTTTTCGCGCTGAATTCGAATCTGGCCTCAGAATTGGTCCATTATGTCAGGATTTTGAAATATTTTAGGTTAAGTACTTAAAAAATGACTTTTTTGGCAACTTTTGAGGTTATGTATAGGATTCAAAAATTTTTTTAATAAATACATTATTTAATTTTCCTCTTTAAAATAAGCTTTCGAATGATCATCTACGATGAAATAATTTTTTTTTCGCCCCCCTTTTATAATGGGGTGGAGGTAGTAATGCGGGTGACTATTGCCAAAATTTTTTTTGAGACATTACCTTCTCTTATATATACTAAATTACAATTTTATGGACTCTTACCTACTTGATTTACCTATTTACCCCCATTTACCCCAATTTACTCTCTTATTCCTTCAACGGAATAAGATGAAAATATAATCTAGTTCCAGATCTCGTTAAGATACATATGTGTACCAAATTTCAAGTTGATATCTTAAACGGTTCCAGAGTAATCGTGCGCACAAAAAAGTTACAGACAGACCGACAGAGAGAGAAACTTTTTTTGCTCAAACTTAAAATCTCGACTTTTCATGGTATTCTAAGCCTATCTGAGCAATAAAGTTTTTTTTAAATTTTTTGTCGTTTCTATACTTCCACTGGATGTGGAAGTAATATCTGCGATTTTTAGGTTAGGTTATCCCAAAGCCACTTTGCCGCAGCACTACTCTAAAGTACAATGTCTCAAGAGTATTTGCCATTTTTTTAATTTAATTTGATTGAAATCTCTACTGTCGGCAGATTTTTGTCCAAAAAAGGGCATATTTTTCCCACTGTTTGCCGGTTCACAGAGAAAATGTGCCTCATTTATGATTCTAGCAGATACACCTCCCTCAGTGATTAATACGCATGTTGCCACGACATAACCCCACTAGCGGACTGCGTCCAAGAAATATCACAAAAATTTTATTCCTTCAAACATCTACTGAAGAAAGCGCTAATACTGAACAGCAACAAACTAAAAATAAGAAGACCATGTACACGTGGTGAACAATAACTGAGAAGATAATGGAGGAACTATTAAACGACCAAACATACTGAGAACAAGGAGTGGGAAAAAATGAATATTATGAAGAAATCGCAGTGATATATGCTCTGCTGGAATCAGAAATGGAGGAAACAGAAGACTCTAGACGCATAAACCCAAAAAGAAGAGCACGGACACTTCATATTACGATACCATACTACAACGCATCTCACAATGACCTACACTTCATCTGATTCTCGCTTCTGGCATCAAGCAAGACCTTATTCATAGTACGTTCCTCGAAAATGGACCAATTAGATATAGCTTAGCAATATCCAAAAGTCGACTACTGAAGAAAGGAATAAGCAATTATTTTACTATAATTGCATAATGACGATTGAAGTCGACTTGTTGAAATTTGGCAGGAATATATTTCATTGAAGTTTTAATCCTGTATATTTAGAATTTAAAAATTCAGAATATTTCCCTCATAAATTATAAACCAATGACAGTTTTACACTGAATAAACGCCAGCTAGCGTTTTTTTAAATTAACAGCGAATAAATTACGTCTAGCTTTTAAATACACATAATTGATTTAATTTACTCTCAATTGGACTAAAAACAAAATAAATCATATTAAAAAAAACGCTGTCCAAGGAATCACTACTTCCACATCCAGATTTTCTATTCAAGTCACTCACAACGAAAAAATTTTGTATGTGGAAATAATTGTTTATGGAACTTTAATAATATAATATTTGAAATCCTCTACCCCAAAAACCCATAAAACGATACCCCACATCGGTAGTGGGGTGGGGGTGGTGATAGGGGGTGGTAGTGGGGATGGATAAAGTAAAAAAATATTTTGAGGTTTCTGGTTCTTGTACACACACTAAATCACAATTTTTTTCATCCCCTTTAATAATGGCATGGGGGTGACCAAATTTTTTTTTGAGACCTTAGCTTCTCTTGTATATACTAAATACCAATTTTATGGACTCTTACCTGCTTGATTTACCTATTTACCCCAAATTTAGCCCAATTTACTCTCCAACACTTCGGCGGAACAAGATGAAAATATAATCTAGTTCTAGATTTCGTTAAAGTACCAAATTTCAAGTCAATATCTAAAACAGTTCCAGAGTAAATCTGCGCACAAAAAAGTTACAAACAGACAGACCGACAGACAGAAATTTTTTTTTCGCTCAAACTTAAAATCTCGACGTTTCATGACATTCTAAGCTTATTTAAACAATAAAAAAATTTAAAATTTTTTTTGTTGTTACTATACTTCAACTGGATGTGGAAGTAATTCAAGAATTATTATTTTTGCTTATAATTACTATGTACCAATGTATTTATGCAATTTTACAAAAATATTTTTAATATCAAATTGACACAAATGGCTACGAAACAAAAGTCGTTTATAGTACGCGTCGCCGTCAATTAATTAATAAGGAAGTATGTTTTCCAAATCAAAAATGAATCGTTTTGGGAAGATAGAATGTGTCAAAATTAATAAAGAAAAAAGTACCCAGGGAATTTGTTCATTTGGAAAATAATCTTGACTCGAGCTCTAAATTTTATCTCACAAACTGCGGATAGCTATATTTTTTTGCAAAATTTTGCTTTTAAGCAAATGTTCTCGACTTAATAATTTACACAAAAAGCTCTCGACCTGCGATCTCGGGTAGAGAGGTAGATGCAGAGCTTTTAGAGGAACACTTTTCTGATGAGGAACTTAATGAAGTAATTTGGCAGCAGGACGTAGCGACTCCACACACAGCCGTACACTCAAAGAAAATGATAGGTAAATTCAACCAAAAAGAGCATATGAAATCGCGCCTATCTAGTTTCATAGTTAAATTAATCAGAAAAGAATAGTCATACAACTTTATTTGTTTTCGTAAACAAATAGTAATTTAATAATCATATCTTTTAACAAATTAAATAGTACAATGACATTTTTTTATGTTCACTAACCATTTTCAATTTGGTCTACAATTAAATAGTACAACGACTTTGTTTTTTGTTCACCAACTAATTTCTAGGTTAATCTACACTTTATTGTATGATGAAGTTTTTTTTGGTTAGCCAAAATCTCAGTATTGAGACATCAGACCACCCAAACCAAAGATTAGAGATCGTTTATAAGATCCATCCAAATATATCGATGATCCCTGAGAGAATTTGAACATTGCAATCATGTTATTAATTTTCTATAAATTCATAAAAGTATAAGATAATGCATGATTGATTATTGTCAGTGATTTGTATGTGGCGTCATCTGGGAATAATTTCTGTAATAGACTACGTGGTAAGCAAGCAAATTTTATGGTAATTCTTTTAGAACTTCTAGAAGACGACAATAATATTGGTTTGTCTACCAAGTACAATAATACAACGAACGAATACTGGGTTAGAATTACAATTCGATAATAGTTAAAAATAAAATATACTATTACCTAGTTTAATTTGACAGAATTCAACAAAATAATAGTCAGACCAACAAAATAATAGTCTTATTCATCTATTTTTTAAGTTAATGTTTGTTTTGTTGTACGACAACTTTTTATTAATTAAAATAACAATCACCTCTTGTTTAAAAATACCATCAATATAGTTTGGTGTAACAAAATTAACAATATTGTTAATTAACCATTTTTTTTTGTTGAATTTACCCATACTATTTCTTTGAGTGTATGCATAGTCGTTCGCCAGCGACTCGCTGAAGTTTCGCCGTTCGCCAGATAAGAATTGGAATGCATAGTCGGTCGCCGATAACATCACGCATGCGCGTTAAAACAAGTTTTGGTAAAGTGGTGGTGACGCGCTGGAGATGGTCAATAGCATCTCCCAGATATTTTCTGTGTACTTTCCAGAAAGATAATCAAATTAAATCATATTAGGCAAGTCCAAAATTTAATCAAAATAAAAAATTTAAAAATGCCTTCTGATTTTTTCGGCTTATTTTGGTATTGCAGGCGGCTTTGAATTTGTAGGAGATGAATGTTTTTTTTTTGTCAATAAAGTAGATATTAATTCGTTCTATACTTCAGTAAAAATTGGTTCAAATCAGAAAAAATAAATAAAAATGTTATAAGAGTGTCTTCATCTTAAGTGTGTCACACTGTATAAGGTGTGCAATGCCATTTAATATTTAACTTTAAGACAGTATACTTACATTTTATAATAATATGTCACCAATTTATTGAAAACTAATATAATTATTTTTTGTGGAAAACAAATAATGAAGCAAATTTCAATTCAATGGTGTCCCTCCAGAGAATCTCCGAGATAAACTTCGCTGGCGAATGACTATGCATACGGCTGACAGTGTTTTGGAAGTTAAGGGGCATTTAAATGGTCAATTTGACATTGGATTGGTAATGGCGCACCGATTCCTTGGCCACCAAACAGCCCTGATTTAACACCTTTGGATGCATTTTTGTGGGGGGTATTTAAAGGACAAAGTGAATTATGATTTTAATCAGAATTAAAACTAAAATTGGGAAAACAATTTACGAATTAAACAGGGACAATAATAGCTATGTTTCTAATTGTTTAAATAATTTAATGAAAAGGTATGAGCGTTGTATTTTAAGCAGTGGTGGCCACTTTGAACAATTTTAATAGTTGATGAAACTAATGCTGACGCTGTTCTAAAGTTTTCATTGTTATTTTATGTTATTATATTGTTATAATATATCAAAGTTTTCTGCTTCTGCGTAATCCATTTTGATCAAATAATAATACGAAATGTCAAACAGAAACAATGTTGTCATAGTATCATCAGTCACAGCCTACTGCGTAAGAGTTATTACTGCGCTTCCTTCAATAACCATAAAATATTTATATGCATGTTATATGCTAAACAAACTGTATTAATCCATTCAAACGTATAAGTATCTTATCCAACAAGTAACTTTATATCCTTATCTCGGTACGTGATATAATTTGATATACCTTATCTAAAGCGATAACAACTTCCTTTTAAAACAAAGCTTTCTCATGTAAAACGCTGGCATAGCATAATTCCGAGAAATGCATGTGCCTACGTTGATAGCAGTATGTTATAAATATCACCCAGAGACGCATCTGCAGTCAGTCTACATTTAGTCTTTATACCTACAACATTTAACTATTGTAACAAATATATAATCATATAAAATATTTTGTAAAACCAAGAATAAAAGTTTTTAAAAAGTGAACACAGTTCTAAGTGATATAAAAGTGGCGCAGTCGGTAGGATTGGTAATAACGCCTGGAAGAAGAGCCTAACCAACGAAAACCTCCCCGAAGAATAAGGAACACCCCAAAAAGGGCCTAACTTCAGGAAAGGATCGCCGGAATAAGGAGACCTTTGACGACGGGCGGCGGATTCCAATCCCTAAATCAAGAAAGAACCTACAAATGAATATTTATTACGTGTAAGTACTTATTGAATCATCTCGTTTTTAGTGCAAATTTAATTAAAATAATAATCATTTCTTGCGTATTGTCCGTGGAAAGAACAGTTCTGTTGTCCATTGCTACTATAAGTAAAATAAATCTAAGTTTTCAAATTCAAATTAGTTTATGCCAGTAACTACTCGAAATATGGCTCACCAACAACAACAAAACCAACAACAGCACGAGCCACAACCTCAACCTCAACCTCAACCAGACGCTGTTGAACCGTATAAATTGAGCGAAATATTTTCAATTATTCCTGAATATGACGGTAATCAAATAAATTTAAATACATTTCTAAACTCATGCAGAACTGCTTTTGGCATGTCAATTGGTAATCAGGTGGTACTCTTAACTGTTCACATAAAAAACAAATTAAAAGGTCGTGCAGCTGAACTAGTGAACTCTAGAAATCCCACTCATTGGGAAGAAATTAAGACTCTTTTAGAAAATCATTTCGGAGATAGTAGAGACCTAACCTCCTTAATACAGGACTTACAAAGAATGCGGCAGCTTCCCGGTGAATCTCCACTTACGTTTATTGCGCGCTTACAAACCCACGAAGCAAAAATGCATGCTTCTGTTCATAAACAGCGGTTAACGGCGGCGCAAAAACAAGCTCAAACGCAATTAACAGAGGGTATGGTTTTGAACACCCTACTCACGGGACTAGAACCCAAACTCGCGCATGTTGTTAGGGCAAGCGACCCCGAGAATATGCTAAAAGCAATAACGAGAGTTCGAAAAGAACTCCAGTTAAACTACTTTGAAACTCAAAAAACCAATCGCAACAATAGTTCAATCACTCCCACGCGTAACCAAAATTTCCCCTTACCTGCAAGACATTGTTCATTTTGCAAACGTACGGGGCACGTCGCTAACGAATGCCGTCAAAGACAACAAAGTTCTCGACCCCCAAATTTTGGTACTCCCCAAATTTATCCTAGACCTAACTTCTATAATCAAAATCCTGGAAATTCACAAAATTTCCAACAACCAAGACCTAACTACTATAACCAAAACCCCGGAAGCTCACAAAACTTTCAACAACAAAGACCACCGGTCATTGTTCCAAACCCAAATTTCAATAATGCAAGACCACCTGCGATTCAACCTAACCCTAATTATTATAGATCAAATTCAAATAGGAAAACGCTTCATCTCAATCAAAATACTGAACCCGAAAATCTAGAGCAACAAAATCAAAGTTATTACGCTCTCGATAACCCTTACGAAAATATCAACGAGGGATATTATACTGATAATAACCCCTACACAAGTCCGAACTATTATACAGCTAATACTTCGGAATACGACAACAGCAACGAAGACTATTATACTGCTAATAGTCCCTCCGAAAATTATTACACGGACGAATCGACTTTCGATACAACACCTGTATATAATCGGGATTTTCGATCAGGCCCACATGCCCAGTCGGACCCGCCTTATCACAAAACCGGAGACCCCGAGATGACAGTATTGCAAACCCAATTTGGCAAAATGAACTTGGACAATTTCAACCCAAATCTCAACTTCCCGGAACAACAGTTCCTATAAGCCCCTTATTGTCTGTCAAATCCAAAAATTTGTATTATATCTATGACATTACTAACACGCATAGATTATTAATTGACACGGGCGCAGGACTATCCATATTCAAACCTAAAATTTGTGAAAATTATAGTAGGAGATGTCCAGAAAACATTACGATCCAAGGCATAACTGACCAAAAAATAAATATTAACGAAGCCGTCTTTATCCCGTTTGACAACAATGAACCATTCAAAATTTATGTATGTGATCTTGACATAGAATTCGATGGACTCCTAGGGTCTGATTTCTTAGAACACTACAATTGTATAGTGGATATAAAAAACAAAAAACTTGTAACAAATTTCAAAACAATCCCGATCCACAAAGTCACAGACCAGGGTCTGCCAAAGGTACAAAATTACCCAAATCCAGATAATCATGATATCACTCGTAATATATCAAATATAATTTCAGTTGAACCACGTATAGAACAAATTACCAAACTTAAATGTCACTTGTTCAATACGGAAGCTATACTGCTAGCTACCGAAGTAGACAAGGTAAGACTCCCTAACGCGATAGTTCAGATAGACGATAAAGGTGAATTTATTACCTCTATATTAAATGTAAATGCGGTACCCAAAACCGTTAATTTTTCAAATTTAAAACTAGAGCCGATCCAAAATTTCTCACTGAATAATATAGACGAAGAAACCTCCCAAACGTGCGTAGACAGACATTATGAAATAAAAAACCAACTCCGTCTAGACCACCTAAACATGGAAGAAAATGAACTAATAACTCAACTTTGTCTAGAATACGCGGACATTTTTTATCTTGAAGGTGACCAACTAACTTTCACCAATGAAATTAAACACGCGATAGATACCAATGATGCGAAAGCAGTATTCACGAAATCGTACCGATACCCTCAGATACACAAAGAAGAAGTCAAAACGCAGGTATCCAAAATGTTAGAACAAAATATTATTCGTCCCTCTAACTCCCCCTGGTCATCTCCAGTGTGGGTTGTCCCTAAGAAACTTGATGCTTCGGGTAAGCCGAAATGGCGTGTGGTTGTAGACTACAGAAAACTCAACGAGTTAACTGTAGGAGACAAATACCCTCTACCCAACATCTCAGGTCTCCTGGATCAATTAGGCAAGTGCCAGTACTTCACAACATTGGACTTGGCCTCTGGGTTCCACCAGATCGAGATAGACCCGAAAGACATCCCGAAAAGTGCATTTAGCGTAGACAACGGACACTATGAATTCGTTCGTATGCCCTTCGGCCTTAAAAACGCCCCTTCCACCTTCCAAAGGGTTATGGACAACATCCTCATGGGCATTCAGAACGAGAGATGTCTGGTATATATGGATGATATTATCATATATTCCCCGACAGTTCACGAACACATTTCTCGTCTCACAGAAGTGTTCAAACGCCTTCGAAATGCTAACTTAAAAATCCAACCTGATAAATGCGAGTTCCTTCGTAAAGAAGTCGCATACCTGGGTCACCTCATAACTAAAGAAGGAGTAAAACCAAACCCCGATAAGGTACAGTGCATCCAAAACTTTCCGCAACCCACTAACCAGAAGGAAATCAAATCCTTCCTCGGGTTGGCAGGTTATTATCGCAGATTTATAAGTAATTTCGCGAAACTATCCAAGCCCCTCACCAAATTGTTACAAAAGGATGTCCCTTTTGCTTTCGACTCAGAATGTCACAAATCCTTCGAGGAATTGAAACAAGCCCTCACTTCGACCCCAGTACTTATCTACCCAAACTTCGACGAAACGTTTCTACTCACCACTGATGCAAGCGCGTTCGCCATCGGCGCCGTGCTCTCACAAGGCCCCATTGGCAAAGACTTACCAATAGCTTTCGCCTCAAGGACCCTCTGTAAAGCCGAAACCAAATACTCAACCATAGAGCGTGAACTTTTAGCTATAGTATGGGCCGTGAAACACTTCCGTCCATACATATTTGGTCGGAAATTTAAACTAATAACCGACCATAGGCCTCTAACGTGGCTCTTTTCGATAAAAGACCCCGGAAGCCGTCTAGCACGCTGGCGACTGAAGCTTGAAGAGTACGAATACGAAATCGAATATAAACCAGGCCGCATTAATAAAAATGCAGACGCTCTTTCCCGCATAAAGATAAATCACATTCAAGATTCCTCTAACTTTCAAGCAGAATCAAAACTAGTAACGTACCCCATTCAAAGTCCCTCAACTCCAATAGAACCCGATCCTGATAGTCAGGACACGACAAGCGACACGACGGAAACAAACGAACAAGAAGATGTCCTGAACGAATTCGAAACTTTCGTAAAATTGTATAAAACCAAGTCACTTATCGACTATTCTAAAATTGAATTTTCAAACGGGCAACTCTTGGACAAAACCAACAAAAATATAGTGACCTTTTTCCAACAAAACAATCTCAAAGATTTTCATTATAAAATCCTTGAAGACTTGTTCGAAGAAAACGCAGACTTCCGAGATTTAGAATTAAATAAATTATCGAGTAAGTCGGTGCGACATAGAAACTATTTTATCGTGGCTCTACCATACGACCCCGAAACCGTAATCCAAAATCTATTCATCTCGCTATACAAAGGTCGTGAAGAGTTCGACGACTCCAAAACGTATTGTATCGAAAACAATGTCGAACTTCCTATTCTCGAAATTTTGTCATTTCTTTTATCGGAAAAAGACGTGAAACTTAAAATATGTCAAAACGTTACTAGAACACCCAGTGACGACGAAATCCCAATTATTATCGACCAGCATCATACTGGCAAAGCTCATCTCCACCGCGGAATAAATGAGACTATTCGTCGTATTCGAGAGAAATACAATTGGAAAGGATTGACAAAAGACGTCGAAAATTTCATAAAAACCTGCAAAATCTGCCAAGAAACAAAAATCTGTCGCAAAAATTTAGATAACCCTCTCGTAATTACGGAGACGCCTAAATCCCCTTTTGAACGTATAAACATAGACGTCCTAGAAGTCCCAACGAAAAATTACGCACTTACTATACGCGACGAACTTACAAAATTCACTCAAGCGTATCCTATCAAAGATAAATCAGCAAAATCAATCGCAAACACTCTGCTCGTTTACTTCCAGCACTTCGGAACACCCCTTCGAATTCATTGCGATTATGGCCGAGAATTCGATAACGCCATCCTAAAAGATTTATGTCTCCTCTATGACATCAAAGTAACGCAGTCTAGTGTCGGACACCCCCAATCTAATGGTTCCTTAGAAAGGTTCCACAACATATTACCTTACGCGATAATATGCTATAATACCTCTACTAATAAAACTCACGGATTTACACCCTACGAGTTAGTTTTCGGACACACGTCCAGTAGACCACCTGAGACGCTATATAATCAGGAAGAACTAGTCACGAAATACGTCAGAGACTTAAATAATCGCCTGTCTTATTATTATAAAGTCGCGCGCGCCAGAACTGAAACACAAAAACAAAAAGCGAAAGTTCGGTTCGACGCCCACGTTTCAAAGGAAACCCCCGAATATCAGATTGGTCAAAAGGTGTATTTAAAAGAATCCCAAATCACCGATAAGTTACGTAATAAATATAACGGGCCATTTGAGATTTTGGAACTTCACAAAAACTCAGCCACCCTCCTTAACAAAGAAACAAAACAAAAAACTAAAGCTAACTTTGACAGGTTAAAACCATATATTGAAGCCTAAATTGCCTTACAGGTTCACCTTGCTGATCGGAGCAGCCATGTCCCAGTACCAAATAACACCCATCAATAACACCGTCGGAGTCTATTACCACGACGAAACGAGGATAATAATTTCCAATAATAAATGGACTCTGCTAGTCCATAAAAATCTATCAAGCCTCGAAGAAGCCTTTATCAACAACAACAAAATCTTAGAATCAATTGTCAATATATTCACCCCCGATACACGCGAAACAAAAGAATTCCTAGTCAAAGTCAAAACACACGTAACACTCTTAAACCAAGTGTCAAATTCCCTCAAAGTAAAATTTGAAGAAATCTTTGTTAACACCAAACGATTCAAGCGTGGTATATTAAATGGAGCGGGTAGTATATTTAAAGCAATTACCGGCAATCTAGATGCTGAAGATGGACAATTCTTCACAGACAGTATCAATAAATTAAACAAAGATCAACATCAAATAGAAAACCTCCTGAAAAATCAAATATCCGTTACCTCTACCGTCATAAAAACCTTTAACGAAACGGTTCAAAACATGCAAATTAATATAGTAACGTTTAACGAGGATATGAAAAAGATTCAAATCGGATTGCATAAAGTAAATGATAGAGTTGCACTGGTTCAAGCCGAACTAAAATTTATCGAAACATGTGAAAAATTGACTGAAAGTTACTTGTACCTCCAGAGCAACCTTGATGACATTTTGAACGCGATCACATTTGCTCGTCTGAAAATAATACACTCTTCAATTATTTCACCCGAAAGTTTGATTACTGCACTTCAGGAAATCTCTCAAAACTTAGTAAAAAATAATTTACCCCTACCGGTAAAATATTCAGAAATTCCCCAATACTTAGAAATTATCGAACTAGAAGCCTTTCAATCAAAATCAGATCTTGTTTTCGTTCTAAGAATACCACTAGTAGAACAACAACTCTATACCCTGTATCATTTGTATCCTATCCCTATACTAGACAACAGAACTGGCCTTCACCATGTCTTGTCATTCTCACAAAAATTCATTGCGCGTAACGATGATTCACTAATGTACATCCCCGTCAAGGACCTGAGTACATGCAAACAACTAGATTCCCATAAGAAACTATGCTCAGACCTCTACGCCTACCCGATCGACAGCAGTGCAGCATGCGAAGCCCAGCTACTGAAAAACTTCAGAAAAATCCCCGAAAACTGTGTAAGTTCCCTCGTCTATGGACAAGGTTATAACGTTCAGAAACTACAAGGCAATGTGTGGTTAATAATTGTCTCTGAACCCATTCATATCACCATAAACTGTAATAAAATGGACACGAAAATTACCAGTGTTAATAAGAACTCCATATTAAAACTACATCCGGACTGTTACGCGTTTGTCGGTATAACAAAAGTGCAAGCAGAAAGCCGCAATACCATCAACATTACAGACAATTCCCATCCAGTGGTTATACCCTATGACTGTTGTAGTGACATTCCCGAAAAACTCCAGCTACCCAAGTTGGAACCTCTCCAGTTCGATCACCTAAATGTAGAAAATCTAGACATAGCCAACCACAAACTCGAGCAATACTCTAGAGATCTAGACAAACTAATAAACGAGCCGTTTATAACCAAACATTTTTCCTTAAGCATGTATATAGTTATTGGTCTGTCCATCTGTCTCCTAGCCGCCTTCATCGCCTGGAAATGCAGGAAAAGATGCTGTGGTTGTAAGGAATCCAAGGACACCACCCCTAATGAAATGCTGAAAAGAATTGGCACCCTCCTGAGAAGAAGACCTCATCTACCTACAGAAGAGGAAGAAATGACCGATTTTCCCTCAAAAGTCGGTGAATAACACCGACTTTTCAAAAAGAAAGGGAGTTGTTATATGCTAAACAAACTGTATTAATCCATTCAAACGTATAAGTATCTTATCCAACAAGTAACTTTATATCCTTATCTCGGTACGTGATATAATTTGATATACCTTATCTAAAGCGATAACAACTTCCTTTTAAAACAAAGCTTTCTCATGTAAAACGCTGGCATAGCATAATTCCGAGAAATGCATGTGCCTACGTTGATAGCAGTATGTTATAAATATCACCCAGAGACGCATCTGCAGTCAGTCTACATTTAGTCTTTATACCTACAACATTTAACTATTGTAACAAATATATAATCATATAAAATATTTTGTAAAACCAAGAATAAAAGTTTTTAAAAAGTGAACACAGTTCTAAGTGATATAAAATGCATGTTTGGAGCATATTTAATGTCCGATATGTCATACAGGGTTTTCCATTTAAAAAACAACCTTCATTGTTATATCACGTGATCTATGCAAGCGATTGTTTTTTTAATTGTATTTAAAATATGTATACAGGGTGATTTACCATGACAAGAGGAAAATAAAATGGTGTACTAGTCTTCTATGTGGGAAAGTCCCTGCAAAATTTTGTGATCCTTAGTAATTTAGTAATTTTCGTTGCATTAAAAGTTGCAAAGATACTCTACTGGTACTTGTCTGTGGTCAGTATAGAGCAATGAACTTACTCGGGAAAGAACATAGTCGGAGATTTTTATATTTCCTTAATTGGCATAAAAAGTTAAGCTGGCGCGTGCGGTCAAAGTGTCGCGTTTTTTGCTTTCGGTCGACCAATCAGGATACCGGCAGGTACAAAGTGCCGCCAAAGTTTGTTGTTTTTGTGCTATCGACGGTTTTAAGGAAATATTTCTTATATCTACTTGTTATTGTAGAGTTTACTAGCATAGGGTCAATGTCTTTTCGACGTATGTTGCTATTTTTGTAGTGTGATTTGATTAAAACTAAAAAGTCACTTCTACCCTCTCCAGCTTTGCTGTCAATCCCAAGTCTGATAAAGGGGGAGGGAAAGTGATATGGTTGTACCGCCAGATTGGTCATTGGCGGCGCACTTCTACAAAAAAAAATAAGGTAATTTTTTTGGTCATATTTTTTAATTTTTAATTTTTTTTAACTCCTTTTGGTGGGGACAACTTACTGATACATTTTCCGCATGTCATGGTAGATCACCCTGTATATATACAACCCTACCAATGATAACAAAAATAAAGGGGGAGGGGGGCAGGTCGATATATAATGAATAACCCTGTACATTTGAAAATCCCTTCTTTTAGTTTTGCATCGGGCATGTTTGGGAATTGTTTCAGTAAATACTGAAGCATCCTCCTTCCTTATCTGGAACAATCTGCTTCTTTAGATCAAGTTTGATATGAAGGGGTGGTAGCAATACATTTTTGTTTGTAAAATTTGTCTACATACCCTCCATGATGTCCAGAATAAGTTTTAATAAATGATGCTATTCCAAAACAATTCATTATTCACGTAAATTTTTTTATTTGTCTCCACTGTATTACTGTATACTTATTATTATTATTATTATTATTTATTCATCCTTTAAAAATATAACATTTTTTTGGACATGTCAATCAAATTAAATTATTATATGTAATTACAGCATTGTAATTAGTTGTATAATGTACCTAGTATATCACATACAATATAAAACATTTTAGACTAACATATTAAAATATAATAATTCCTACAAACATAAATACCGCATAATACATATCACACCGTTGCATTAAAGTTTTTGTTTAAGTACTCATTTACCGAATAGAACGGATTTATGGTGAAGAAGTTTTTTAATTTTGTTTTTGCTCTATGCTGTACTTTTTCGTTTTTTATGTCGTTGGGAAGATTGTTATAAATACTTATACATACATACTTTGGGGATCTTTTGTACAAGGTTGTATTATGTGATGGTATACTTAATCCATTCCCATTTCTAGTTCTAATTCCCGTATTTATTTGATTATTGGTTTCAAACTCGTGAACATTCTGTACAACATACCATGATACCTGGTACATATATAGAGAATAAACGGTCATTATCCCCAATTTAACAAATATTGGTGCACAATTTTCTGTATATTGCACATTACTTACAAGGGCGGATCCAGAAAGGTTACTGGGGGGGGCACTAACATCTACAAAAAAATTTTTCGCCTCGGAATCTAAAAAAAAATTTTTTCGAAAATTTCGGCTCATGAAAAATTTTTTTCCCCCACCTCATGCGGAAAAAAATTTATCGCCTTGAAAACGTAACAAATACTTTTCTCGGGGGGGGAGGGGGGAAATGCCCCTCTGGATCCGCCCTTGATTACTTATGGTTCTTATTATTCTCTTTTGTGTTATAAATGCTCTATCTAACTCGGATGACCCACCCCATATCATAATACCATATGTTAGTCTACTTATTATCTCCTGTTCAATAATTATAATTAGAATGAATGCTCTGCAAATACATATTTAAATTTTCTTGTAAATCTGACTGATAGAAAAATGACGTAATTTAAAATCGATAGTTCAATTTGCAAGGCGAAAACGAGATTCGGCAATAATTTCGTCCTCTAAATACCTCATTAAATTCAAAACGAAGTGATAATGTAGTTCCCTTTTGTAAGAATTCAAATGAGGCCTGCACCCTAATTTAATCTATTTTATTCATAACGTACGCGTTCGATAAATTTTTAATGCATAGCGACTAGACTGAAGACAGAGGCCGTAATCCCTCTAATATTTCACCGAAACATCAGACATGTGAAGAAGAATGTTCAAGAAGATTGATAACTGAATGAATTCAATTCTATCAAAAACATTAACCAGGATACTATGGTCTCGATTGCATATAGTCGACACAATTTGCTACGTGCGCAAATAGTTGACGGGTGATCCATCATTGCTGTCCAGTTTTGCCCCGCTCCAGTAATATCCCATGCAAAGCTACCATGTTGTTATATATTATATAGCTTATAGCTCATCTCGTCGCTTTCATTTTACACAGCTACAACGCTAATGGATTTATAATTTTACATCGAAATTAAATAATGTCAATACCTATTTATTTCGGTTTGATGGGCATACGGCAAAATATATTTTATATATCACAAAAATATCGCGTATCTACAGGGTGCTTTTGTATGAGGTTCAAGAACTTCACCCACATATTCCTTAGCGAAAACTAATGAGTTCTTCGTATTGTTCTTAGTTTAAGGATAAAAACATTAGGGGTATTCCACTCCTGGCCTTCTACGAAGGGCGCCATATGTCTGAATCAGAATCACTGCGTATACTGTCCATATTTTATAATAATTTATAGAGTAGTTTCGAAGTTATGAGCGAGAAATTAGAAAGATTTAACCTTTAAAGGAAGGTCCTTGGGGAAATAAAGAGTGACCCCGTTTTCTAACCCTAGAATTTTGTTTCAAACTAAGTGTTAAATTATTGTTAATGATGAATAAAAAATTTCGAGATGAGCATATCTTTGGTTTTTGAGATATGAGGGATTAAAGTTGTGATAAGCGTGATGTAATAAAGGAGCATATCAAAAAATACAAAGCAATTTAAAAAGTGAATATTTATCAGTAATGGTATAGCAATCAAGATATTCTTAGTATTTTTCGACGCAGTATTATATCGACGAATCCGTATATCCATTGATTAATTCAGAAGGACCAAAAACATCCCCTGTATAAGGATGAAAATGGGGAAAATGATGCTATTGAGTTATAGAGCTTCCATGAACAAAAATATTGTAACGTGTTTCCACTCCTAGGAAACCACCCTTGCAAATTCCATGGGTTCCATAAATGATAACAAGAGATAACCACTAACACACTTTATTAAATAATTTACTGGATACTTCAGAATACTATTATTAACTTAAATGTACTTTACTGACTAAAAATAACAATGTTTATCACTTTGTTTTCACTTTGGAGTCTTAACCTCACTTGTCACTTGTCAATCCAAACTACTCTCTTCTGACCTTACTACACTTGCTATCTAAACTGAACTTAAAACTGTTCTAACCTAAGTGTCCACTCTAGTTTACTCCATGCCTTATATACCTAAAGATGACAGATCTCGATGCTTCTGTGATGACATCACCATTATCCAGATATATCTAGCAAGTTCTTTACTATTTCTAGAGCTTCTAGTAGGTTCTTTCTCTAGTAGGTGCAAATACACATTCAGACATCCGAACTAATTGAATTTGGGCCTACTTTTTAGTGCATCAACATATTACAATATAGTATATAATAACTGGCGAAAAAGCTTGAACTCTCTAAGCTTTATTAATAGCAATTAACCATAAATCTGTTATGACCTAGTTCACCGGAACAACCCATCACAGGGTGCAAAACTACCTCTTATCTTGAATTATGAACTTGAGTCAGTGAAAAGATGGTGAATGTACCAGATATTGCATTCTGATTGCAGTGTGTCTGGATCTGGAACGATAACCAATATTCCCACAATAGTTTTTTTACACACCTATGAAGGAGTGAGAAAATAACGCACATTTATATAAGCAATTTCGCTGTGAGAATATTACATTAAAGTAAATTCTGTCACAAGGATAATAAAGGGAGCTCTCCATAAAATTAATGTCCTAATGGTCTGTTTTCAAACTTCAAATGAATTTTATAAGAAGGTGGGAGTACGAGGGGGTGAATATCAGAGACATTGAAATCGCTGTATCACATTAGCGAAAATCCTGTAGCAAGGGTTTTCAAGAGTGCTCTTTAGGAATGTCATGGCCTCGTGATTCCTTCTCATCGCTCTATAGAAATTCACGGGGGTTAGAGGGTGGAAATCTGAGCAATTTTACAACCAATATATTGTATGGAAAAAAAATCTGACATAAAGGTAAGTATCCCTTTCCCGAACGCCATAGTCTATAGGTCAGTTTTTAACTCTCAAGTGGATTTTATGAGGGGGTAAGAGTGCGAAGGGATGAATATCGGAGCAATCTCGTAATCGCTGCATTACATAAAAAAAATACTGATTTAGCGGTTTCCTAGAGTGCTTTTCTCACATAATCATTGTCTTTTTCACCAGTTATTACAGTTTGATATTGTATTGATATTGTATTGGGTAGCTTTAACCCCTTTAAGGACGTGTCTCGATTTCTTTGTGTGAGCCCTAGTCAACACCTTCGTTCATGTATTCAGCCAATAGGCTTATATTATACTTCTGTTCATGAAACCTCTATAATTCAATAGCATCATTTTTTCCTATTTTCATCCTTATATAGGGGATGTTTTTGGCTCTTCTGAATTAATCAATGGATATACGGATTTTGCGATTTTAGATTTGAATTCTGCGTCAAAATTCTAAGAATATCTTGATTGCTCTGCCATAGCTGAGGAGTATTCATTTTTTGTGGGGCTGTGTATTTTTTGATAGCATCACGCATATCACAACCTCAATACCTCATATCTCAAAAACCAAACATCTGTTCATCTTGAAATTTTGTATTCAGGATGTTCTCATTATTAACAATAATTTAGCACTTAGTTTGAAACAAAATTCGAGGGTTAGAAAATGAGAGATTTTTGGCCTATCTTTGGGGTCACTTTTTACAGGTACTTTGAGTGCCACTCTGACTCAAACTGTATATTTCCAAAGTATTGCCTCATACATCCGGGTGTGCCACGAGGGTCAAATTTGGGGCTCCATTTATTTGTTCCATTTATTAAAAATTTTATTGATGTATTCGATTGACAAAAAAATTAGAAACAGAGTACAACAAACATTAAGTGTGAAAATTGAAAAGTAATGAAGTAATCAGTCACCTTTAAAATTACAATGTATAGCTATCACTAGATTTAAAACGAGAGTATTAAAAACTGAAATATTTTCTTTTTACGGATATTAAATGATTCGCATTAAATTGTTTCGCACTGTAGCAAAGCAATAACTCTCTTTGATGGAAGGGAAAGCTTCTATGTTGCCATAGAAGTTACGTTCAGTATGATCAATTCTCCTAGTCATTCTCCCTCCTAGTCTCCTAGCCTTTTGTCATGTCTTCTACCCTCTGCTTCAGTTAAGCTTCAACATAGATTTCCAGGCAAAAAACTGGTTCACCTTCAACAAACTTACACGTAATCAAGAGAAAACTCAGAGACTTATAATATCTTCAAACAAAAATATATCCAAAGGTAAGCACATGTAACTCCTATGTATTATCTAGCTGATAACCTTAGCAATATGATCAATTAAATAGAGGGCTCTCAAGTGTGATCTTACTCTTAGGAAATTAAAAAGTTTTCTTGATTTTGACATCCTAAAAATACTTTCTTTTGTCTTTTCCATTCTAGCTAGACTTTCCTACTCAGTGGTTTTATGAGGTAACTCCCACCACGCATCAAAATTTCAGGTTACCAAAGTACTTGTAATTGCTAATACGGCGTGCTGAGTTTTAAATTAACAGTTAATTAAAAATGGAATAAAAAAATGCTCCTATATGATTTTATTGTGTCAACCACCTGTTTTAAACGTTGCTTTTTATCACTGATATAAATGCAGTAGGCTGAAATCTATGTGTCTACGTTTTTTTGCAATTTAATTTTTTTTAATTAATTTACCATATACTAAAAACCGCTGCCCAAGGAATCACTACTTCCACATCCAGATTCTCTATCCAAGTCACTCACAACGAAAAAACTTTGTATGTGAAAATAATTGTTTATGGAACTTTAATAATATAATATTTGAAATCCTCTACCCCAAAAACCCATAAAACGATACCCCACATCAGTAGAGGGGGTGGGGGGTAGTGATAGGGGGGTGATAGTGGGGGTGGATGAAGTAAAAAAATATTTTGAGGTTTCTGGTTCCTGTACAAACACTAAATCACAATTTTTTTTCATCCCCTTTAATAAGGAGGTGGGGGTGGTAATGGGGGTGGCTAATGCCAAACATTTTTTTGAGACCTTAGCTTCTCTTGTATATACTAAATACCAATTTTATGGACTCTTACCTGCTTGATTGACCTATTTACCCCAAATTTACACCAATTTACCCCCAACCCTTCGACGGAACTAGATGAAAATATAATCTAGTTCTAGATCTCGTTAAAGTACATATGTGTACCAAATTTCAAGTCAATATCTTAAACGGTTCCAGAGTAAACGTGCGCACAAAAAAAAGTTACAGACAGACCGACAGACAGACCGACCGACAGACAGACAGAAATTTTTTTTTTCGCTGAAATTTAAAATCTCGACGTTTCATGACATTTTAAGCCTATTTGGACAATAATAATTTTAAAAATTTTTTTGTCGTTACTATACTTCCACTGGACGTGGAAGTAAAATTAAGTGAATTTATTGTCGATGTACCTTATATCAAAAGTTTCGCAAAGTGATAAGAAACAATAAAACAAACTTCAGTCATCTATATACTGCTGCGTTTAAAGGGGGTGAATTTTCAAAAATTGGATAAAAAAACGCTTCTATATTATTTTACCTTGTCAGCCACTTTGCAGGAAGCTTTGTTCATTTATAAAAAACATAAAAAAAATAGTGGCTGAAATCTACTATTCTGATTTTTCATTGGCTGACGTTCCTTAATAATTACGCAGGCCGACAAAAAAGGGGGCTGTTCTTTTGATCAAAACCGTCTTATCCTATGTTTTTTGACATGCTGAAACCGATTCTGATATTAAATAAAAATCTACCGCATCAGTTTTTGTCTACCACCTCCTTTATCCTCTAATACGGACAAAAAAAAGGTCTTGTTCTCAGGTTCTGATCTAAATTTTCTGAAGAAATTCGATATTCGAAAAATAAGGGGGCTTTCTTTTTTCTAAGCACTGTATATGATCGTTTCAATGTAATGGTTAAAAAAAATTCTGCGAAAATCTTCAAAAATTGCTGAGATATTATCTGAAAGTCGTCTATTGGACGCCATCTTTATAGAGCTGTAGCTTCCTTATGAAGCATTTTAGGACGTACCTTCATTAGAACTTTTATGCTTGAAATTGGCCAAATAATCACCTGAACTTTATAATCGAAGATATTCAATTAATAAACACAAATATATCATGCACATAGTTTTGACAAACAGGAATTAAAATAACAGTTGTTTTACACTTTAAAATATTTTTAAAATTAGTAATAAAAATTTCATACAATTTCATTCGCAAAATCAGTCGAAAAAAAATCTTGAACATTATAGAAAGCTCCGTTTATAAGTAAACTTTTAACCTGGACGCAAAACTGTTTGTATGGTAAAGAAGTAATATGAAATGTTTGTTAAGAAACGAGGAACCAAAGTAGTTAACCCCATTTTTACTTTTTTCTAATCGTAGATATCTCAAGGATAATCTTATTATTGAACCTTGTATCATGGCCATGTATACCCCCATGAACGACGGAATCGTTTATGTTTTCTTTAACATATATCAAACACCTATAGATATAAAAAAAAAGAACTGTTAATATTCCATGTTCAATGAATATATATTATACGTCATCTCTATATCCAAGACTTAAAATCGATTTTACAATACGTTTCTGTAAACTAAATATTCTATCTAAATGAGCTGAATACCCCCAAGTTAGAATTGCATAGGAAAGGTGCCTTAGAATAATGAAAAATAGGCTGTCCTAATGATATTTAAGGATACTTTCCCTATGAGATTATTTATCATACAGGCTGTAATCAGTTTCATGTCATTAAAAAAAAACTGGTAATGGGGACTGACTAGACAAACAAAAAACCTTTATGACTTTTTCCTCTAGGTGCACTTTGAAAAAACTGACCTAGGTCAACAATTTGAATATTAGGGTAGGAAACATTTAAGAACCACTGCCTTTCTAGGTCAATGGACGTGTAGTAGTTCCCAATTACACAACTTTTAAATTGTCATAAAAAAGTGCTTAGATTACCGACCGACTCGTTCTCGGCGGTGCGGTCCGCGGTTCAAAGCAAAGAAGGGCGGCACCTTTGGTGATCACCTCAATCGAACCAATTATAAAAATGTAAATAATTCGTTATTTCTTTTTGCAGAACTGCAAAAGCAAATGATGGGCGTAGAAGTTAAACAGCATTTCAATACATGTGTGTTTTTTAATTTAGAACAAAATATTGGAGCTTTTATTGTTGTTTATAATTTATCAGATTTAAATGTGGTCTATTAACATTTGTAGCCTAAATGAGTGTTCTGGGTTAAAAGCTTAAAAAATGAATAATTATTGCATGACATTGGGAAATAAAGAGTTAGACGTCTGAGATACGATAACAGAATTATGTGTATTTTAAGTTAGAAATTTATTTAACGAATTTCCGATCAGGTATCGAAAACTAAAATATTCAGTAAATATAGAACTTACCAATAAATTATTTGATTTACATAAATTGTTCGAAATGGCTTCCATCTGCATCAATACACTTTTCGGCACGTCGAACTAAGGACATACGCATTCCGTTCCAACACATTTGGTAAAATAAATTTTTTATGGTTTCTATGCAAATTAAAATACCACACTAAACTATTAACTAACGTTGTCAATAAAGAAAATAAAAATAAAAACTTGGCCCAAAATCCAAAACAAATACAAAAAGAACGAACAAGTAGTGTCTGTACGTAATCAAGAACTTAACGACTTGAACGGTAAGTTAATAAAATGACGTGTGTGCTTAACGAAGTGCCCACAGAAACTGAAATACCGCACCGCTAAAGACCTTACCTTACCTAGTTTTAAAAAACCATAAAAAAGTGTGTTTATCAACTTGTGCCCTCTCCAATACGCGGTTTCTAACAAAGGAACGCGATACTTTGCGAAAGAGCCGTATTAGCGTATTTGATGGTTAGAGGCGCCGACATACGCGAAGATAAAAGCCTATCCCAACATTTCAGCAGTTTTCAAACAATTCTACTGAAAATTTTCAAAATTTTTGTTTATTTTTTTCTCTAAAACTATGGGCTTTAGACCCCATGTTATGTAAGGTTTTTTTTGTTAGTTTAGTCGTTCCCCACCACCAGTTTTTTTAATGACATGAAACTGATTACACCCTGTATAAACACACCTTGCCAGTTTTTTTGAAACATAGTCCACATGTTTTTTCCAACACAGTTTTGGATCGAGAACTACTCTCAGAAATTTTACATTATCTGAGTTTTTATACTTTTCAATATAACGAAGAGAAAATACCATATTTGCAGTTTTGGTATCATTTAAACATAAGATATTTTGGCTTGGAACCATTCGGAAGAAGTCGATTGTGTTTGCAGCATAGTATTTTTCAACTCAATCTGGTTCTCATTACAATTTACTTTAGTAGCATTATCTGCATACAACACAAATTTAGCATTTAAAACATATTGTGATAAGTCATTGACATAGATCAAGAATAATGGGGGTCCAAAGACGGATCCTTGAGGTACTCCATGACTTATGCCCGCTATTGTTGATGTCATACCGTTATAAGCTGTGACTTGGTTTCTATTTTCGAAATAACTTTTAGGAAGCAGTTTTAATGCCCTTGATTTTACACCATATTTGTTCAATTTTCCTAATAATATATTATGCCGAACACGGTCGAATGCCTTCGAAAGGTCGCAAAAATTGAAAAAATGCAGCCTGCGTAATTTTTATTTTCATATGCATCTGTGATGTAATACAAGAGTAAACTTAGAGCATCTGTCGTTGATTTCTTTGATCTGAAACCAAACTGCCCACTTCAAAATAATACATTAAGTTTGTTTCTTTTGGTATTTAATGCATTTTTGTTACGTTACGACATAGTTAATTTACCGAGTTCAATAATTGCAGCAATACCAACCCTAGTAGGATTTGTGAAAGCGGATGTTTAACAATGTAATTGTACGTAGTGCCGTACAAAAATAAACAAAAGAAAGGATAATGTGAGGAGGAATTCAAAATAATGTGAATTTGCATGAACGATAACCAGAAATGAAAACATATCACCACTCATCAAATGTTATTTGTTAGGGACCCCGTCTGGGAGTGAATACAGTAATCTGGCTCATATGACATTATATGAATGTGTATTATGCATTGCACACGAGGAAATTCTACGTATCATTAGGCCCGCCCTAATCAAATACGTCTATCATCAAATACATGCCAATCATGAATTGCAATTTGCTGGCTCGACCGTACTATATATATATATCCATATATCTAACCCTGCTAGGTATAGCCAGTATCGGACTGAAGCAGAGCGGTAACAAACACTAGAAAAAAAATAACTGTTGTGTTGGCCCAAATTTTACTAATCTGAATAAAAAACGCAACGCGAATAATTTATTGAGTTCCGTTGAATTTTTCATATACAGTGTGTGCTATTTAATAGCAACACCCCATTAATTTGGAACGCATTCGCCGATTTAATTTTTTTTCTTTAAATATAGTTCTCGATGAGCTGTTGAGAAATTTTTAATTTTCTTATTTTTAAGGCCTACCGAGCTTCTCTAAATGGGTCGAAATTTCGAGATCGACTAATAGGCAATTTGTATCGGCAATTTGGTTGCATTCGATTCACAGTTGTCTCAAATACATATATGCGTAATTTTAGCTCGATACCTCATATAGGGTGTTTGTTATTCAATAGCCAAATTTAAAATTTCTCACTTTTCGGCTGGCCCTGTATAAAAGTCGGTTAGGTTTACTAAAAAGGTAAAGTAGTCACTCGACTTAAGGAACATCACACACTAAATGAGGAAGAGAAAGAAAAGTTATTTTTTAAATAAATAGTGCTTCTAAACATTATTCAGTTGCTGTGCGTAGGTGCCTTAATGAAAATTTTTAGCTTTTCTTTTTTCTTCCTTATTTAATGACTTCAACATCAGATACTAAAGTAGATTGTAGATCTCGTCGGCTCTGCAGTAGGTAGCACTCATGCCTTACTACTTCCACAGTGAAAGTATAGTATCGACAAATAGGCTTAGAATGTCATGAAGTTTGAGCAACACAACTGCCTGTCTGTCTGTCTGTGGATCTGTCTGTAACTTTTTTGTGCGCACGATTACTCTGGAACCGTTCAAGATATTGACTTGAAATTTGATACACTTAACGAGATCTGGAACTAAATTATATTTTCATTTTATTCCGTTGAAGGGTTGGGGGGGGGGTAGTAAATTGGGGTAAATGGGGGTAAATCAAGTAAGTAAGAGTCCATAAAATTGGTATTTAGTATATATAAGAGAAGCTAAGGTCTCAAAAAAGTTTTTGCCATTAACTCATTAAATGGGGTGAAAAAAATAAAATTTTCATTTAGTGCGTGTACAAGAACCAAAGGCCTCAATTTTTTTTACTTTATTCACTTCCACTACCACATTCCTTCCACTACACCCACCCCCACTACCACTACCGATGTGGCATATCGTTTTATGGGTTTTTGAAATAGACAATTTCAAATATTATATTGTTAAAGTCCCATAAATAATAATTTCCACATATATTTTTTTTTTCGTTGTGAGAGACTTGGATAGAAAATCTGGATGTGGAAGTAGTGATTCCTTGGGCAGCGGTTTTTTTCTACAGGGTTATATTATTAAACATTATGAGTTCAAAATGAATGCTGCAAACACGATAATTTTGGTGCTGTTTTTAAATAAAAATTAGGTTTTAATAAATCTGAACATCTGAATATATAAGCCATCGTTGACACCTACAGTAGAATATGGTATTTTTTTATTTATATACGCTTAAACAAAAGTCAGGAATAGGAAGTGGTTATTTTCTAATAAATTATCCACGAGCTGGGCTTTAAATACGAATCTTACTACCCCTGTAGCACAACTTGATTGGGCCAATATAGGCATCAACAGATTGGGCCAATATACTGAGCGACAGATTTTGACAATAAAGGTCCAATATTGCTATCAAGTATTGGCGGAATATTAGATATCAAGATTGACGTCATATTGGATACCAATCTTTTCACCATATAGGATACTAACATTGGTTCCATATACCAATATAGGTGTCGTATTGGATACTAAAATATAGGCGCTATATTGGATACTAACATATAGGTGCTATATTGGATACCAGTATAGGCGCCATGTTGCTACACAATATGTCTGAATTTCTAACATGGGAATTCCTACTGCATGAGTTCCCCAGAAATTTGGACACTTCGTGTAGTACAGAGGAGCCTGTGCCGTCAGCTGGAATTGAAAAGGATGTCGCAATCAAAATCTAAAATTTAAAAAAGAGTATTTATATTAAGTTGAACAAAAACGCAAACAGATAAAAATTTAATTATGATAACTATATAAAATATAAAACTTAGAAATAAAATTCAAATCAATTTCTTTGAAACTTACAAAATCAATAAAAAAATAAGCGTAATTATTATTGTATTCCCGTTCATCTATTTCTTTTCTTGGGGGACTACGATTTCTTGTGGATTTGCGAGACTTACTTCCCCATCTGTATCTCATGATCCAGTTAAGTATGCTAATATTGGTCGTTTTATTTGGATATCTGTGATTTATTTGAATCGGCTATGAACTACCTCTACAACAGTGACAATTAGTTGACTGTAGCAAACCCACTAGTTTAATATTTTACTTACTAGACACTACGTCAAAAAATTTGAGCTTTCACACTGATTTCTTCTGTTGTATACTTCTCGTGAATAGAACATAACTAGGTACTTCCTCTTTCATTAGTTGGGCATTCATAGCTTTTGTGTGGCTGTCCTCTCCCTGCAGATATAGAATTAAATCTAGAATGTTCCCTGTATTTTAATAATATTTATATAACAATAAATCCCCTTACCATTTTCTTCGTATTTTCCTACTTTTTGTTAATTGCTGATTTACACTCATTAGTTCTTCGCCTGTGGTGAAAGTCATGTTTTTAAATATGTTGTGAGTTGATCTTTTGATTCTCACGCTTGATGCTGTTGACATCACCGCACCCAGGACCGTTGATATTTTTTAGAAAAAATGCTGAAATATTAAAAAACTCACTAAATATCATACTGTCTTTGTGTTTAATATTAGTTTCTATATATTACGCGAGTATTGGTTAAATAATGCCAATATTAAATCTGATTTGGTAACCTTGGGAAAATACAATATACCCAATATGCTCAGTACAATATTGTTGGAATGGACAATTTAATATGGAGATATTTAAGTTGGCTATCTAATAATAATTAATTATGATTAATGTTGTCAATAACAAGTATGCAGTTGTTTTGGAATAAAATAGTTTTATCTTAATAAAACTTTGCTGTAAACATTCTCTGGCTATTTGCGTTTCGTCATCATCAGAATCCTGCTAAAGTTAACAGGTTATGGGTCCACAAGAAGAGAAGTGGAGAATTCCGTTGTTCGATGGAAGTAATTTTAACAACTGGTAATTTAGAATTGAAACTCTTTTGGATTAACATGATTTACTAGAATTTGTGCGCAGTCGGTACACGGAAATGATTATGATGAATGATGATGAAACAAGAACAGCGCAGAGAACGTGAAAATAAAGTAGAAGTCTTGAAGAAGAAAGACAAAAGATGTAAATCAAAAAACCGCACAGCGCATAGCAAATAGCCACTTGGAATATGTGAAAGATAAAGAAACTGCCTATGATATTTGGGAAGTGCTGAAAAATACATTTGAGAGAAGAGGAATTGCAAGTCAATTACTAATTCTAAAATTTAACCAGTCTGAGGAAACAATGGAATCTCGTTTTCTGAAATTTGACAAATTAATTCTAGATTTACGATCGACTGGCGCAGCATTGGAAAAAACAGATGTAGTGTGCCATTTATTGTTAACGATGCCATCTGAATATGAAGTTGTAGTAACTGCACTTGAAACGTTGTCAGCGGAAAATTTGACACTTAGTTTTGTCAAAAATCGTCTGCTCGATAAAGAATCGAAGAGATTAGGAATGACGAAGTAAGTTAAAGAAAGAAATACAGTCATTACAGTCATCTACGGCGTTTGTGGCTCCTGTAAGGTACGAGGGACAAAAGAAAAATTAGCCAAAAAATTCAAGATATAAGAAAAACACAAGTAACACAAGACATATTTCCGTATACATGCTATAACTGTGGGATCATTGGACATCGACGAGAGGATTGTAGAAAACCGTCAAAGTGGAAAAAGCGAGCTAATGTTGCTGCTGATGTTCAAGCAGATGACGAATCAGAATACTGTTCTCCAGCTGTTATAGGAAGTGAGACAGGTCACATAAACTGGTATTTGGATTCTGGAACTTCAGAACACTTGGTGAGCGATGCCAGTTTCCTAACAAACATAAAAACATTAGAAACAAAAGGTGGGCTTTTAATCGCAAAAAAGCCGGTGAAATACATGTGAATACCGTTATGAATGGTAGCAAAAATAAGATAATAATCAAAGATGTGCTTTTGGTACCTGACTTAGACTTTAATTTATTGTCAGTTCGTAAACTGGATTTGAATGGTTTCACAATTATGTTTGAAGATGGGAAAGGCACAATTCTGAAAAATAATAAAGTTGTTGTAGTTGCGAATTTAAGACACAGCTTTATGAAATTTCGTTTTCAAGTGAAACTGAAATAGCAAATCTTTGCAAAATTGACAACAGTGCAGATCTTTGGCATACAAGTGAAGGAAGTCTTATGAAAATACAGAATAAAGTTGACGGCATCAAGATTGATACGAAGAAGGAAATTACGCAGATTTGTTCATACTGCGTGGAAGGAAAGCAAACAAGAAGTGTGGATGACAAAGTAAAAAATATTATCTCGGAAGACTTGAACGAAGGCGGAGTAGTGAACGTTGACGAAGTCAAACTTTCCCCTTTAACTGAAGTGCAAGACGAAAATATCGGCATAAGGGAATCTGATCATTGTAGCACACGTAAAAAGAATACGCCAAAATACTTGGAGGAATACAATGTCTTGGCACTGAATGCAGAAACCTTTGCAGAAATCTTTCTTGAAGATGTACCAGAGAAGTTTAATGATATAAAAGAAAGAGGAGATAAAGAAGATTGGTATAAAGAAAGGAAGGCATTTGATAGTAAGTGGTTTTTCAAGTTTTTCAAAATCAAGAGAAACGGAGATAGAAATGTTCGAATGATACAAGACAAGATTGGTGGTTAAAGGTTATTTGAAATATTGTTGCACTATCTTCGACTAAGGTGGAGTATGTGACACTGGCTAGTGCAGCAACAGAGCTTATTTGATTTAAGCACCTAAGTGATCTTGGAATTAAATGTATTATGTTTTAGTTTTTCTTTTATATGTGATAACAATTTTAAATGTATAATATCAAATTGAGGTGGAGTGTTGGAATGGACAATTTAATATGCAGATATTTAAGTTGGCTATGTAATAATAATTAATTATGATTAATGTTGTCAATAAACAAATGTGTAGTTGTTTTGGAATAAAATAGTTTTATCTTAATAAAACTACTGTAAACATTCTCGGGCTATTTGCGTTTCGTCATCATCAGAATCCTGCTAAATACAATATGTGTCCAATATACAATTTGTATTTATAAAATAATTACGCATATACGTATTTAGACGGATGTAAGATACAGGTAATTTTGTAAATATTGTGGTGCCTAAATATGCATGGTTGCAATAATATCCTGGATATTATACACCGACTATGCCACAATTTCTATATTAAACATGGTAGAAAGGAGACAAATACGCCAAGCCCTTGTAGCTATGTCGAAAATTACCAAAAACTAAACGTTGTTTACTGTTAATTACTATTTTAATGGAAACCTGCACACTTACCTATTAAGTTATTGCAATTGTCACAAGCTGCGCACTGGATTTTATTAAGGAACTTGCCGAATTTAAGGAGCATCACGTTATTGTAACTGGTCGGCGTACGGCAATATGGCCGAAACTCGAATGTGTCATAAAAGCAATAAATAAAAAATAATTGATTGTAAAAATAATATTTGAAATTGTCTACCCCAGAAACCCATAAAACTGTATGCCACATCGATAGTGGGGGGTGGATGAGGTAAGAACAATTTTTGAGGCCTTTAGTTCTTGTATACACACTAAATCACAATTTAATTTTTTCACCCCCTTTAATAACGAGTCAGGCCATGGGAGTGGCTATCTCTACTAAATACCAATTTTTTTATGTGTATGTATCAAATTTCAAGTCAACATCTTAAACGGTTCCTGAGTAATTGTGCGCACAAAAAAGGTTACAGACAGACAGAACGACAGACAGAATTTTTTTTGCTCAAACTTAAAATCTCCACGTTTCATGACATTCTAAGCCTATTTGAACAACAAAAATTTTCAAAATTTTTTTTGCTATACTTCCACTGGACGTGGAAGTAATGTTTTCTTCTGACTGCCTCCTCTTGCTTAATCCTCTATTCTTTGATAGTTGTTCAGGAGCTAGTTTCATTCACTTTAAACGATTTCGTGTTTTACACTGAGGTATTTTCATTCAGTCCGGCCCTACGTTCGATATGTGTTTGCCCCATCGTTCAAAAATGTCCTAATATGTCACTCGGCGTAAATTACTTCCTATTATTCAATGTGTTTCATTTGCAGTTTTTTTCAGACAATTATTTTGATGAGATATTCTACCGAATCGGATTGTTTTCCGTTAACAACCCTTTTGCAAACGCCAAATAAGTATAATGACCGTACATGAACACTGTTATGTCTAATTTATATGTAAAACTGAGCAGTTTTAATGCGATAATGAAGTTTGGTAATCAGTCGGTGGTTCCATTGCTTCAATTTAGTTCACCTTTTGGGATCACTTATACAACAGGAGATGGTGAAGACATAAGCACGGAAATCTGTTTCTAAGTGATTCACTTAAAATATACAAGGTATTTTTAAAAACGAAACTAGGGATTTTCGAGTAATTTAAGTTGATTTTTTAAAAACACGCAGATACGTCAACTTCATTTTTGATGGGGGCATCTTTTAAAATATAACTCACCTGCAAATCACTTAATTACTTCTCGCTGTAACCACAACCCCTAAAATTTGAAATGGCATGATAGTGCAAGTGATACCTCTTTAAAAAGGTATTCTCTCCTAAATACCACAAAACAAAAACTTTCAAGTTCTATCGATTCATGTATATTCAGAATATAAGGAACCGTTAAGTCAGAAACATAATTTGTATTGATAGGGATGAGACAGTCACGTATGTTCATCACTGGCGGGCCTTCCAAGACAAAGACCAACGAATGACTAAAGCTGAGCAGAAAACAGCTGAGATGTGCAGTGGGAATCCTAACAGGACACTGCACATGTAGAAGAACTTATTATTCTGCGTCTGAGTGATGCGACACAAATTTATGTATCAAGGGCACCAGTCACGTCCCCTCCTTGTTCTTCCACTCCCAGTAGGGTTTGAAATAAGATACAACTCATTAGAACAAGTGATAGGTCAAGGCTGCACTACCTTACGCTCTCTATTTCAATTATAATTGATTTTTCTCCCTGACGAGATTTTACTTATTTACCTAATAATAATGGATTTTATGCTCAAAGATTTCTGATTTTTTTTTCATTGAAAAATCCCTATCAAGCTTCCGTAAGGTAACTGGAGTATTGAGGTTCAAACTTGTGGAGTCATGAGACGTCTAATTACAAGTCATATTATCAATAAAATGCAAAGAATTCAAAGAAAGAATACTATTTATTTACTAGGTTTAAAATAAGTACAATGAAATTGTGCAATATCCTATCCAATAAATTATATAATTTGAATTGAATCGTCTCCCCAATTAAGGCAAGATAAATTTTACCATACAAGTGAGAGCGTCTGCTAACAATTGATCTGGTAGAAAAGATTCATGCAACTTCCCCAGAATTTAATGCAAGTATTTAGGATTTTATTGTAGCTGACTTAAAATAATATAAAAATATTTTACTAAAAAAATTTCGGTTCACTTATGATCAACTTTAATGGTCTATTCCTGACGTAATACTTGGTAGAACTTTTAGCTTTAATTAAAATTAATTTTAAGCAAAATAGTTTGAGGTATTGCTATTATTTACGCAAATTGAAATGTAAATTGAGACCAATTGATAAGATAACGTAATCATTCGGGTCCTATAATTTTTTGGCCACATCAAAGGGACAGAAGACAATTTAAAAAGGTTAATGATGCAGAAAAGTGCAGGTGTCACATCAGCGCGAAGTTTTGGATGGGATAGAAGCCTGGTGAGGTCGTATGCTTAACAAACCACCGCGGTAGATGGAGTCATGGTGTGAGACGTGCCGCACAACAAAAGGAAGAAAACTAGAATAATGGTGACATCAGCACACAAGACATTGCGAGTAATAAGTCCTTATTATTGAAAATAGGAAAATATCATCTGGCTATGTAGTGGAGTCAAATTAGGTTTTTAATGTGAATTGTCTGGTCAGGGCAGTTTTTCTGTATTAACGTGTTCAGGGGGTCAACTTAAGAGAAGGTCGGCGTATTGTTTATTTAAACAATTTAATTTTTTACACCGTGTTTTCCATCGGTTTTATTTGAATATCTCGAAATTTATAAGTCCTATGAAAAACAATGAAAAGAAGGAAAATGTTTGTTTTGAGCTGTACAATAATAGTATATAAACAACTGTAATTCATTCCAATTATTATTATTATTTAAAAAAAATTGAACATTGCAAAATTATGCGTTTTTAAACAAATCATTGTTCTTTCAAAGATAATGGATAATATTCAATGAAATTTTGAAAAAATATAGCTCTTATAAAGTACAATCACCAATTAAAATTTAAAAATCAAAATGATTACTAAAACGGCTCAAATATACAATTGTTGCTAATCAAGACCAAGAAATGTGTATGATAGCTCAAGTTGCAGCATTCTATAAGTACTTTAAGATCACGGAGAAAAACATTTTTTTTTTTTTAATTTAAACTCGTTTTATTACAGTTGTTTATAGTTTTCGAAATTTTAGTTATAAACAAATCAAAAACGGTAAACGAGTGATAAAAGTAGATTAATAAATGTAACTTTTCAAAACAAAAAAAAATTAATGCTGTACTTGCATAAATACGTTAGTTTTTACGTTAAGGTCACTTATAAATAAACAAATCTATATTTCTTCTTGAAATTTGGGCTGGTTATTCTCCAATGCTTAATATGTTGTTTCTGCTATTTGAAGAAAGTCCAAAGCTACAATTGTTAAAATAACATCGAATAAAGCGGCTTTGAGAACATAATGCACATTTTCAATTATTTTATAACCTTTTTATTTTTTGTCATGAAAATGGTAAACAACCAACCTAACTTGAACAACTACACTTTTGTTCATGTATACAGCTTTATAAAACTCTTAATATTACTGATACAATAAAAAATATATTTCGCGGGCAGGATTTGAACCTGAGACGTCCGCATCCTGAATAAAAAGTGCTAGTCGCCTTACCCACTGGGCTATCTAGCGACTAAAGTCCTGTTTGTAAAAACATATTACAACATTTAGACATATTTGGTAATTTTCAGATCTCTAACAAAATCGCTAAAGACCCCACTTTCGGACCTCTAGACAATATCTTTTAACAATTCCCAAGCAACAATTTAAAAGTCATTTGCACTTGAGGAGGTTTTAAGAAAGGTTTGTCAGGGTTAGGAAATAGTCTTGTGCTTTATTGATGTTGTAGTTAAGGCCTTTTAGGCTTCAAGTATACTTGCTCTTATATGGTAAGTTTTAAAGGATTCTGTAAGACCTAATTATAAAGCTAATTTGCTTCTAGGATAATAAGTATTTGTAATGGATTTATCATAAAACTCTCCATAAAGCTAATTAGTTTTATGAACGTCTTAAATTCCATTTAGATTTAAAGAGGCTTTAAATTATTCTTTATGGTTTTAACATATTTGCAATAATGCATTTTAAATCCTTTTTAAAACTAGACATTTTCAATGCCTATTAGTACTTATTAAAGGCCATTACAAAACTACACTTTTAAAACATCCTTGATAAATGTTGTGATGAAACCGTTATGAAGAAAAAAAGGCCTCTATAAATCTAAAAGGCAAATTTTAATTCCATAAAACACTTTCCAAAGCCTCAATAAAACATTTATTATAAAAATAATAAACAATATGTCTGTCTGAAGTGTCGTTGATGCATGTGTGTGTGTTAATTAAAAGCATTTCACGACTTACTGATGTGTAATTAAGTCTTTTTTGGAAAGGAGGAAGAAAATAAAAAAAGTGGCCATTTTAAAAGGACTGTTAAAACACACACACATACAAATTATTTTGAGGTTAAGTTTTAAGTTTTTTGTATCAAATGTCAACGTCCCAAATGTTTTATTACAGCTTTTATCAAGTCCATGTGATTTTCGCCAAGTGCATTTGCATTTTTGTAAGGAAGAGATTATTTGTGATAGTATACAAGAGGACTAAAAGGACGTCATTTAGAGTAAATGTTCTAGGTCATTACCATTATTAGAATATATAGTTTAATGAGAGGACTGTAAAATGACAATTAGGTTTTTAGTTGGCCGGCCATGTTTTTCTTGTTATATAAAAATATTCAAAGTCAATCAATCTCACAATTATAATTATCAATAATTATCACTTTTTCTTTAGCAAATTAAGGTAGAATTACAAGAAACGACTGAAAATTACCGTGCGGACCGAGAAGCAGCCCACTTTTTTAAATTTGCTGATTTCGAGTCTATGCAAATTTTGTATGGATATTAGAATCATTATTATTTCTGAGGGGCCCTTGTTTTTTGGGCCTTTCTTATGTAGTTTTAACGATAAACTGCCGTTGGTTTTAATTTTTTGTCATACCTGATGTCTTTTTATTACCTTTTAAATCGGCCTTGGAGAGGTTATAGTGCCACTCTACGCTTTATAAATTTCAAATTCCATTTTATCTTCAATAAGTCTGATGGTGTGTTTGCTTAAATCAGTTTAGAAAAAATAAATGCAATAATAAAATTATTTGGATTCCTTCGTGGACATTCTTATAGCTTCTCAGTTCTAATATGGATTTATAAGAGTTTTAAAAACCAGTTTTAAGGTAGCCTTCTAGGTGTTTTCTAGAAATGCAGGAAGCTAATAGAAAAGCTTCTGACAGCTTTAAAATAGGTTTTAAGAAAGGTTTTAAAACGGCCCGAACAAGGTTTTCAAGAGCAGCACTATACCTCACTAAGGAGTTTTGATGGAATTTAAAAAGGCCTTAACAACCTTCATAAAGGTGGGCCCTTTTAGTCTACAAGTCGCTTTATGATGGTATTAAGGATATTGTTACAGCAAAATAGATTTTTCAAGGCATTTTATAATTAATTTTATAGCACCCTTGTGCTACAACCCAAGGAACTAAAATTGTTCCTTGGGTTGTAGCTTTGGATTATTTTTAAGTAGCGGACACAGAATAATAAACATTGGAAAATTGCCAGTCCAAATTTCAATAAGAAATATCGATTTGTTTATTTATAAGTGACCTAAATGTAAAAACTAACGCATCTCAGCTCCAAATGCAAGTAGAGCATTAATTTTTTTTTTAAGTTGGCTTTTTTAATCTACTTTCATTACTTCTTTACCGTTTTTGATTTCATAAAAAAACCAGAGTTATTTGAATTTGTTTATAACTACAATTTCGAAAATTATAAAGAACTGCAATAAAAAGGGTTTAAATTTTGAAAAAAAAAAAAAAATTTCTCCGTCATCTTATAGCAGGGCTGGCTCTAGGGGGGGGGGGGGGGGCGAAGCGGGCGGCTGCCTGGGGCGGCAAATTCTTCAAATCTACAGTAGGCGTGGATTAATGGGGGTAACGGGGTAAGATTCTGTAAAACGAAATTTTTTTTTGTATTTCTTCCCCCCGCTCTTCAAAAAAATGTTGGGACGAAAGAAATTTTTAAGAGAGGGGCGGCAAAATACCTGGAGCCAGCCCTGTCATAAAGTACTTATAAAGAGTTACAATTTGAGCGATGGTACACATTTCTTGGTTTTGAAGTCAGGATTTCACAAGGGTGCAAAGTTTTAGCAATGTATATTTGAGCCGTTTTAATAATCATTTTGATTTGAAATTTTAAGTGGTGGTACTTTATATATATATTTTTGCTCTAAAGTTTCATTGAATATTATCCATTAAATAATAATAGCAATTGAAATGAATTATAGTTTAGGTACTGTTATTGTACAGATGATAACGAACATTTTCCTTATTTTTGTTGTTCTCCATAGGACTTAGTATAACGCCCTGTCTCTCTTGGGGTTATTTAAAATGAATTCTAAATAAATAAAAATACGAAATTAACAATAAACTAATTTATTAACAAAGTGGTAGAGCAAATGAGAATAACACTACAGGGTATGGGCGAATAAATTTGTGCTAACGAATAAAGAAGTACAAACAAATAATCAAACAAATTCACAGATATACGGAGAGACAGACATAATGGTATAAAATACAAAAGATAAATAGATAAAGCGTAATAAAGGGAGATTGGCCAATTCCGCAAGAAAAAAAACTATTAATAATAAATAAATGATTGCTCATTCACTTATCAGAATTATTTTCCGAGCAAATTTCCAAGAATGAACAATTAAATATTTATTTAAGTTTAAAGGCAAAAACAAGCTAGAAGACTTAACTAAAAGGTACAAATTACGTAAAGATAAATTTTAATATTAAACATATAGCACTCCAAAAGTAAATTTGAGTGTTTAGTCGAGATAAAAAATTAGCAAGTACAAATTAAGCTTGCTTGAAGTGTTCACGAAAACGTAAAGGTAACGAACACGCACTACACTGTGATCAACTTGATGAACTACTGGCTCAAATCTTCCACAAATTGATGACTCGTGCATAAACAGGAAAATATAAAGTTCAGATCGGTACTTACATAAGTTCACTTTGGACATTACCAATAAAACTGCAATCCTATTTAAAGTTGAAAACGTAGATTGAACGCACTATTATTTAGCCACTTTTAGGTAGATATTACACATATCAATACTTATTTCGAATGTACAGCTCACAAAAGCACACATAATCTGGCTGTCAAATTCCTTAACCAGCTTAAACGAAGGAAAGAGACTAAATAAATAATTAATTTATAATTTTTATGGTTTAACTAAACCATTTAAATTCTGGAACTTTTAATATCTTCACTCAAATTTGGTTAAAAGATTGACTGTGGGCTCGCTTAAAGCGGCCGTGGAAAGTGTCATGGTTGCCGCTTGGCTCGGTATTTATCTCTTCCCCCACTAGTAGTCGAAATACCTCACTCCTTAAACCCGCGAATTTAAACTATGGTTTCTCATTGGAGGAAAGGCATTATTTTCAAAGGTTTACCAGTAAAGCCGAGAACTAGGCGACGGTTACGTTACCTTCTAGAACCTTACAGTAGCGGCGATAATTTATTTTTTAAGAGGTAACAAAATAGGTAATTTATGTACGGAAAATACGAAATAATGTAATTTAAGGGCTTTTATGCCTGGGAATAAAAATGACCGTTACATTAGAGGGTTGGAGATATTCAGACAGAACCGATGGAAAACAGTCTAAAGAATTAAATTGTTTAAATGAACAATACGCCCCCCTCGCAGCAATTGCAAAACTGAACTGTGAACTTAAGTTGATCCCCTGAACACGTTAAAACAAAAAAACTGCCCTGACCAGATAATTCACATTGCGAATTTTTTTAGTCCCAATTTGACTCCACTAATATCACCTTGAATTGATATAGATTGACTCAACATTTAGTCAACAAGTTCGTGAATGCACATTATGCCATATAATTTTTGAGAGAACCAACAAACAGTACAGTACACTACAAGTACAAATAATTATGTCGGCTATCGCTGAGTAGGTGTACGTATAATATATTCACAATCACGACCTGTAATAAAATATACCAAAATCCTATTTCAATTTGTCTTGTTCACTTCCAATTTAATTATTCAAAACTGATTAATAAAGCACGTTTAACGACATAAAACATGCCTTCGCATATAATTTACAAGCAACAAGTTAGTCGTTCCAGTTTTTCAATTGCGTTCTTTTTGTTCGTAACCTAGAATTTAAGGCTTAAAACAGTATACAGCGAGTCGAAGGGCGTCGGTGTAATGCTATTTGATAGGATGTTTTTTTTACGAAGGACTGTGTAGAATTTTCGAAAATCATGATATAACGATATAAATACTTTCAATGCATACAGGGTGGACCAAATTAGATGGGATTTGAGGTTTTCTCTAAAACTATGGCAGATAGACAAAAATCGATATAGGTTTCCTGAGCTCGATTTTTGAGAAACCAACAATGGCGCAAACCGCGATAGTCTATCTTTTTCGACTACCGAGCTACAGAGCGTTTTTGGAAATTTTCAAAGTGTCGAATCGAAAATCGAGTAACACATTCTTGAGGCACTTTTTTGAGTAGAATCCCTAATAAGAACAAAATTGTGGTTTCCGAGATATAGACATAACTTGTGTTTTTTCAATGAAACACCCTGTAAATTATTTCATTATTCGATCACAACTTAAATTAGCTATCCAACGATATATCATATGTCATATTTATCTCACAACAACACTTCTTATAATATAAAATATGTTTGCCAAAAATAGGAAAAACTAAACTACAATAAATGTTCGAATCGTCTTCCATTGACATCTGTGGATATTTATCGCATTTCTAATATTTATTGAGAAGGCCATGGTAAAAAAAAAAGAAAATCGAAATAATCGTAAATGTCAAAAACTAATTTGTGAGTTAATTGTGAGTGAGCATTGTTAAAAATGGTTCAATTTAGTAATGGTGAAAAATATGATATTAATAAGTGTTTTATAGAAAAAGAAAATGCCAATTTTCCAAAAACGCTCTGTAGCTCGGTAGTCGAAAAATATAGAAGATCGCGGTTTGCGCCATTGTTTGTTTCTAGAAAATCGAGCTTAGGACGCCTTTATTGGTTTTTGTCTATCTGTCATATTAGTCCGGTAGATAGCGACAGAAATCTTAGGCTTAGGCTCTTTTTAATATTATTCTACTATTTCTGTGCCATAAATAGTGAAAGTGGCTATCTGCCAGGGTACGCGCGGGACAAAGCTCAATGATGTAAAAACATTAATATCGTTGACTGAAATCAATAGCGATGAAATTTTGTTGTGAATGGGCTCATTAGCATTTTCTTTTTTTTATTTAATTCATATTTCGAAAGTACACCTTGTAGTTAGTAAATGTGCAAAATATTAGATTTTTTTTTCAACTCCTCCCTCAAAATAAATAATGAAAATAGAGCGCGCGAAAACGCAGTGTGACGTCACACCACTCCTGGCGGTCGACCGCTCACCTGCCCCCGTATAGTTTCATACGGCACGTACGACGGACGTGCTAATTTCGTTCATATCTTTTAAATTTTCTGTATTTTGTTATTGACATGGATAAAAAAAAGTTATATACATATTGTATAGTTCCAGACTGCAAAAGTACATCAGTGTCTACACCCAATAAAATATTTATTTCATTACCAAGTGCTGAAAGTATTAGGAATTTGTGGCAGCAAGTTATGAACAGTGAGAAAGGACCACGCTCTGACCTTATGTAATAGTTGTTTCTGTTAAATTGGCTAGATTTTTGACATGTTATGTATTTCGGCATCCTGAACAAATGTGGACATGGGCACAAAGTCCCAAACCCTAAGGATATCGAGATACGATACGTTAAAGTTGGATATAACATAACATAAACATAACACACCACAGATAGTAGACAACCCCCAAATCCAAAGCCAAGGCTGTCCGGAAGGGGGTTACACATTCGGAAAAACGCAGACATACATCCACACCCCCCCGATGTTGTCAATACCGGGGCTGGGGGTCGAACCCAGAGCGCGGTAGCGAGTCGATCAGCGTATTCGCCACTCAATACGCCTTAACCGATTGAGCTACCGTGCCGGTATATTTTATGTATATCATGTATAGTCCCTTGAGATAAAGTTTTTACCCCAAAAGTTCTGCGACCAGACCGCAAGGCATTAACCCCCTGTTTTCGAGGGCGGGAACACGATGGTGACAATATTTTCCGACCTACCGTCTAACCACTAGCCCTAAATCGGAAAAACCACTCCTGTTGCCGATTTTTCGATGCTAGGCTTGCAAGGGCTTGTCGGATCGGGTTTTTCTTGGTCAATTTGAATAAAATAAGTAAACATTGACCACAGGTGACCTAAATCACCCCCAGGGGTTGAAACTACCCCCACCCCCAATACCAAAATGCCACGAATATAACGAAAATCAGCTGAAAACCTTGAAAACCCCATTTTGGAGGTCGAGGAATACGATGGTGATAATATTTTTCCGACCTACTCTTAACCCACTACCTCTAAACCTGAAAACTACCCCCTTTTCCGATTTTCCGGTGCTAGGCTTGCGAGGGCTTGTCGTATCGGATTTTCTTTTTGGCCAATTTTCAATTCTCTGTGGGCAGCGACTCACACCCCATGAAAATGAGCAATTGCACAACTATCTAAATTAAAACAAAAAGAAAATAAAAAGAAATAAAACAAATATGAAAAAATAAATAAAAAAAATATGCGATATAAATAATATTTACCATTATGGTATTAATATCTTTTTTAAACTTAGTTTCTTAGGTCCCAAAAATTTCAGTTGTATGCACAAGCTATCAAAGTTACTAAGTATCCGTAAGGGAGAATATTTTAAAATCAACTTCCAGACGACGTCGAATCAACTTCTAGGCGACCTCGAAGAAGCCAAGTTGCCACGAAGTTGCCTGATAGTCGCGTTGAGATTGCCTGGAAGTTGCTTCGAGATCGCTTGGAAGTCGCTTCTAGATCGCATGAAAGTCGTGTCGAGGTCGCCTGCAAGTTGATTCGAGGTCGCTTGGAAGTTGCTTCGAGATCACTTGGAAGTTAGTACAGTACAATGACTCAACGGATATGAAGTGTGAGGCACCACCCAAGAATTTTCAATTCTCTGTGGGCGGCGACTCACCCCATGAAAATGAGCAATTGCACAACTATCTAAATTATCCATCCATCCATCCATCCATTCACCCATCCATCCATCCATCCGCCCATTCATCCGCCCATCCGCCCATCCAGCCGCCCATCCATCCGCCCATCCATCCGCCCATCCATCCGCCCATCCATCCGCCCATCCATCCGCCCATCCATCCGCCCATCCATCCGCCCATCCATCCATCCATCCGCCCATCCATCCATCCATCCGCCCATCCCTCCATCCATCATATTGCTACTACAATAAAATGTTTACACTCCCCATACATATCAATAGTTAAAATAAAACTTATAAAGACATACGAAATATAAAAACAATAAAGGACCCCGTATCTGAACCGATGTAAAAAGTGGTTTCAGTCAAGTGTCATAAAACTGGAGTATGTTATACTTCAAACCATGCTGATTAAAAGTCTCATGAGCCTAACCCTCTAAAGTCAAAGGTTTCCAAGATATTTAAGTATAAAGTTTGGAAAATGCAGCTGGCAGGGGCAGTACCTCTGATCAAAGAACTTATGTCTAGATACATAATGTGTAGTATTGGTTTGTTTGTTGCTGAAATAGTCACAGTCTAAGGCACCTCAGTTGCAAACATACTATAAGTTCTTGATTGGCTAGTCGATCTATTCGTAACGTTTTGGAAACGATCGGTTCAGTTCGCTTATCGTAATCTCCGTTTGACGTGTCCGCCACTAAAACAGTTTAGAAAAAAGTAAATCGATCGTTTCATATCATAAGTAAGTATAAACTTCATAGTCGTAATCTGATGGGTTCTGTTTACAGTTGTAATAAGGTGAATAACAATTAAATTTTAACGTGTACTCTCTACTTATTATATTTGTTAAATCCGCGGTTATGTACTTTAACTGACAATTATTACATAAAATAGGTACAATCTTTATTTTAATAAATACATATTTATTTTCTTGGATAAACTTCAATGCATGGGAATTACACAAAAACAAAAATGTGTTTATCACACATTATGTGCGCGCTATGTTAATTTCATTGCTATTACTTCGACATTCAGTGAAAGTATAGTAACGCAAAAAAAAATAAAAAACTTGTATTGTTCAAATGGACTTAGAATGTCATGAAATGTCAAGTTTTAAGTTTGAGCAAAAAAAATTCTGTCTGTATTTTTTTTGTGCTCACGATTACTCTGGAACCGTTTAAGATATTGACTTGAAATTTAGAATGTCTATGTATTTTAACGAGACCTAGAACTAGTTTATATTCTGATCCTATTCCGATGAAGGGTATAGTATATATATATATATATATATATATATATATATATATATATATATATATATATATATATATATATATATATATATATATATAAGAGAAGCTAAGATCTTAAAAAATTTTTTGGCATTGGCCACCCTCTTTGCCACCCTCTTTACCACCCCCACCTCATTATTAAAGGGGGCGAAAAAACTAAAATGTGTGTGTACAAGAACCAAAGGCCTCAAATTTTTTTTTACTTCACCCAGATAATCTTGACATTGAATTTGAGGTTTGTCTAATTTGTGGTGTGATTATTAAATATGCCATTAAATAGTGCAGAAACATAATAAATTATAGTCGAATAAACATAATGATGCGACTAACGAATTGTATAATAATCTATTAAAATTAAACGTCGAAACCCCCTTTAATATCTTATATTTGTTATGCCTCAAGAAAATCGATATTCTACACTGTCTTATATGAATTCTACACAAAACCAGGGTAAAAAATTTAGGTTAGAGTTGCTATTACTTTGTTCAAACTGGCTGCTAATCCATGGCCTTACATGTGTTGTGAAAATATAAAAATGCGTGTGTCCCTGTTACTTTTCCAATTGTGTTCTTTTAATAATACTCACGTTAGAATTAGGTTTAGCTATTTACTGCCATAAGACAGTGCATCCGGCTGCATGGACTATGTCCTAATGACAAAAAAAATGACCAACATTCAAAAATATTAACAATTTGGCAATGTAAATATGTATAATATTTACCCTCTTATCATATGTAAACTCTCAGAAAAAATATAGAAATGTCATTTTTGTGAACGATTAGACATTTCATATATTTGTAACAATAGATATATTTCAAAGTTTAGGCTAATTAAATTTGAAATATATCATCTTACTGTAATATTGCATGTCTACATCATATTGTTATATAAAGAGCAAGTATTGCAGGAATTATATCATTCATTTTAATGGAAATATTTACCCTTCTACACTTACCCGCCACTGTTGCTTGTGGGATGTTGTGTTTATCTATCCTTTTTAATGGGCATATAATGTGTGACTATGTTAGGAGCAAACAAGGTATGTACTGAAGAGATAGCTGTTATGTATCTAGGAATAAGTTCTTTGATCAGAGGGCATTCTTGGGAGGGCAGTACGTTTCCACCAAGTAAGATGATTATATGGCCAATTTCAAACATATAAGTTTTAATGAAGGTATGCCCTAAAATGCTTCGTAAGGAAGCTACAGCTCTATACAGATAGCGTCCACAAGGCGATTTTCAGCAATTAGATGTAACCTTTATCTAAAAATAATAATTCACTACAATGTATTTTTACAGTTTCAAACAATTATGTCATTGTTATGAAAAGCGTACTTTATTTTTATAGAGCTTTATTTATAGACCTGTAGCTTCCTTACGAAGCATTTTAGGGCATACTTTCATTAGAACTTTTATGCTTGAAATTGGCGATATAATCACCTTCTGAATTGTCTTACGAACTCTGTATACTGCCTCTGCCAGTTGCATTTTTCAAACTTTATACTTAAATATCTTGGAAACCCTTGATATCAGGGGGTTGGGCCTATTGAGACTTTTATTCAGCATGGTTTGAAGTGCAACAAACTCCAGTTTTATGATGTTTGACTGAAACCACTTTTTACATAGGTTCATTACTCAGGCAAAACAGTAATGATTAATTAAAAAAAATATAGGAATTCAGGACATTTGTTACTACAGATATATCTATAGGTATTAATACCTTTCGAGCTATGAAATCTACCAGTCCTGGGTTCTAATAGCAAAATCTTCGGATTTAGAAGTATACCAGGAGTAGTAGGATAACAGAAACGCGAGGAGGTATTTCAATATTTTTCAGGAGATTTGAAACTATACCTCTTCGAGTTTATGCACTCCTGGTACTAATAGTAAACTTCTCGAGCTTAGAAATCTACCAGTCCTGTTTCTAAAAGCAAAATCTTTCGAATCCGGATTTAGAAATCTATCAGGAGTATTAGGATAACAGAAACGCGAGGAAATATTTTAACATTTATCAGAAGAGCTGAAATTATACCTCTTAGAGTTTATGCACCCCTGCTATTAATACCTTTCGAGCTATGAAATCTACCAGTCCTGGTTCTAATAGCAAAATATTCGGATTTAGAAGTATACCAGGAGTATTAGGATAACAGAAACGCGAGGAGCTACTTTAATATTTTTCAGAAGATTTGATATTCCTCTTCGAGTTTATGCACTCCTGGTACTTATAGCAAACTTCTCGAGCTTAGAAATCTACCAGTCCTGGTTCTAAAAGCAAAATCTTTCGAATTCGGATTTAGAAATCTATCAGGAGTATTAGAATAGCAGAAATGCGAGAAAATATTTTAACATTTATCAGGAGAGCTGAAATTATACCTCTTCGAGTTTATGCACTCCTGGTATTAATACCTTTCGAACTATGAAATTTACCAGTCCTGGTTCTAATAGCAAAATATTCGGATTTAGAAGTATACCAGGAGTATTAGGATAACAGAAACGCGAGGAGCTACTTTAATATTTTTCAGAAGATTTGATATTCCTCTTCGAGTTTATGCACTCCTGGTACTTATAGCAAACTTCTCGAGCTTAGAAATCTACCAGTCCTGGTTCTAAAAGCAAAATCTTTCGAATTCGGATTTAGAAATCTATCAGGAGTATTAGAATAACAGAAATGCGAGAAAATATTTTAACATTTATCAGGAGAGCTGAAATTATACCTCTTCGAGTTTATGCACTCCTGGTATTAATACCTTTCGAACTATGAAATTTACCAGTCCTGGTTCTAATAGCAAAATGTTCGGATTTAGAAGTATATCAGGAGTAGTAGGATAACAGAAACGCGAGGAGGAATTTCAATATTTTTCAGGGGATTTGAAATTATACCTCTTCGAGTTTATGCACTCCTAGTATTATTAGCAAACTTTTCGAGCTTACAAATCTACCAGTCCTGGTTCTAGTAGCAAAATATTCGAATTCGGATTTGGAAATCTACCAGGAGTATTAGGATAACAGAAACGCGAGGAGGTACTTCAAGATTTTTCAGGAGATTTGAAATTATACTTTTTCGAGTTTATGCACTCCTGGTACTAATAGCAAACTTTTTGAGCTTAGAAATCTATCAGTCCTCGTTCTAATAACAAAATCTTTCAAATTCGGATTTAGAAATATATTCGAAGTATTAGGATAGCAGATACGTGAGTAGGTATTTAACTAATTAACAGGCTCACCGAAATGATACCTATCACCATAATATAGTCAATTAGATTCCGTTTAAAATTTATCGTAAAGTGAACTTTTCGATGGAGCGCCCTGTATATTTCCGTTAGGGAGAAAATACGTACACGCTTGCAAGAAATTGATGATGCTAAAGTTATTATTCGAGTAAAACTTTGTTTTTAGTTATTGATGAACGAAGGAAGAAAAAGACCTAAAAAAATATAATGTATCAAGTGTGCACTGAGTCGGAAAATTCGTTTGTAGTAAAGTCTACGAAACCACATAAGCGATTTATTATTACATATGCCGAATTGTCGAAGTCTAATAATACGTTACGATATTTCTTAAGATTCCCTTGTATGATATTTGTCTCTTTTGACAACTGACAAAGAAACGAAATTATGATAACTTACATCATAAATACCAATATATTGTATGCATCGAATGTTGACAAAGGATATTATCATATGTCACAACAAATTAAAAATTTATTGAAACCGATTTTAGTATATTTATGAGGGCCTTATACATTCAGTTAGTTGTCATATAAATATAATTTAGTGAGATGAAAACAATATACACAATCATTCAATCACACAGTGTCGGGCAACGTGAATGAATCAATCTTAAAAATGTGTTTCCAATTGAATCACTTCTTGAATTAATCAACTAGGACGACACACATAGCTCGACTTACACGAAAATTCAATTAATCATTAGGTCCATCTCTAAAAGGGCTACTTTTCTAATCAATACGAAGTGGCGTAGCATGCAGCAGAGAAATCACTAATTTTTATTATGTTATATAAATTAAGTTCATCTTTTATAATATTTTAGATATAGCCAAATATTATACAAAAAATTAATTTGTGTATGGCATTTTACAATATAAATTATCTCGTATATATAGCTATTTAATTAAACAGGCTGTTTATTTCTACTAAAAGATTGATTTCATTAGAACAACTTAAGAAGGCTGTAACTATCTGTTACCAAAAAGAAAGGAAAGACTACGTTACTTTTATTTACCTAGCTAGCTCTAAAAGGTAAAATGGTTAGTTTAGCAAAGTTGTTATTATATTCAAAGTTCTGAAATAAAACTCAATCATAAACTGATAACAAGATGTATTGGGAAAGCATTGGCAGATCACAAAACAATCCCTGGGGGAAATAATTTATATCGTTTTCCAATACAATAAGTACATACACGGTATGTTTATACATGCACAATAAAATCATAAGTTACTGGACAAGAACAGTATTGGCCGGCCGACACAAAAGAATATAAACAAGTATTTACCTTACTCTTTTACTAAGTAAGCAAAAATAACAGCAAATCAAAATTAATCATATTTAACAACAATTAGCACATCATTTAAAAATTAATTACATAATAGACAGATCTAATCTATATATTGGACAAATGTCTCGGGAAGAAACACTTTAAAACTATTTATTTTCGCTTCAAAAGTGACGAAAATTATGTTGATAACGAAGCACCACACTAATATTTAAGATGTCAATTCTTAGGCAGCTCCAATCGAACTTATAATGCAACAGGTAAACGGCCAGGTGATTTTATAAGCAAAAGTGTACTTACAAATGGATATCCTCGTAAAACGAGGCACTACGCAGATAATATGCTAAGTACAAATCTACGATCAAAGATACATAATGTGTATTGGTTTGTTTGTTGCTGAGATAGTCACAGTCTTAGGCACTTCAGTTGCAAACATCCCATAAGTTCTTGATTGCCTAGTCGATCTATTCGTAACGTTTCGGACGCGATCGGTTCAGTTCACGTATCGTAATTTCCATTTGACGTGTCTACCACTATAACAGTTTATAGAAAAAGTAAATCGAACGTTTCATATCATAAGTAAGTATGAACTTCATAGTCGTAACGTGATGGGGTTCTGTTTACAGTTGTAATAAGGTGAATAGCAATTAAATTTTAACGTTACTCTCTACCTATTAGATTTGTGATATGAAAACGTAACCGACAATTATTACATAAAATAGGTTAGGAGTTACTATGTTGGAAAGAATGTGTGTATTGCTGTGCTCCTTTATAATTGATTTTTCTTAGTGTAAAAAGTGACTTTAAAAATCAGATTTCGACATCATTAGTTAACTACATTACTCCATAATACGTTGAAAATTTCACTGCCACTATTTCTTGCAATATAAGTGGTTAATTGTGTAATTAACAAGTTTGAACCAAGTGACAACAAAACTAATAAAAACTGAAAAAACTTATCAAGCTAGGTGCAAGAAAAGGTTAGTGCTGATAAAAAACAAATCTAATCTCTTGATACATAAAAACTTGGACAGGACCGGACTATAAATCATGAACTGCTGTAAATGTAAAATTTCTGATCCCAAAGAAGAATCACTAGTCATTTGTGACAAATGTGGCAACAAACTATGCCAAACTTGTGCAAATCTATCTGCTACAGAATATAGAGCTGTAACAATGAAATCTTCCAAAGTTCTAATATTTTGGTGCTCAGACTGTAAGGCAAATGTATCAACTCCTAATCAAGATATCAAGCAGATTATATCAGATGCAGTAAAAGAAGAAATATCATCGGTACTTAGTAACTTTTCTTCTCTCTTCAATGAATCCTTAAATGCCAAATTTGATTCGCTGTCTAATGCAATTACTAATTTAAAGGACAGCAACATTGATTTGGTTAAATTTCTCACTAAAGATAATTCAAATTTAGCTGTTCCATCACATAGTAAATCTGAGGAAAATACTTTATTTGATAAATTGCTAAGTACTCTCACCAATAAATTTCAAGCCAAGTTTATACTTATGGATAAAGAAATATCGATTCTAAAAAATTTAGTGAAGGGCAACTCATCAATTTCATGCAACGTTCCTACAGCTACTAACAATGATTCTGATAAAATAACTAACTCAAAATCCTCAACAAAATCCAACGAAATGGCCAACAGTATTGCTCCTACCACTGGAAGTGAAACACAAAAACCCAGAAACACCAACTATATAAAACCGAATTCATCTGATAAACGAAGAAATGATAATCAAAATTTTTCCTCAGTTGTGGGTACTAGAAAAATTGTAAATACTAAATTAGCAGCAGCTAAACTCTATCCAAAAACTAATATCCAAATCAGAAAACTGAGTAATCAGGTTACAGAAGAAGATCTAAAGGAATACTTGGAATCAACGTTTGGTGGCACAGAAACTTTTAAGACAGTTAGCTGTAAAATCTGGCGACTATGCTAGCTTTAAAGTGGAAGCAAGGGCGGATCTCCTCGATGACCTTATGAATCCCTCAAACTGGCCTGAAGAAATTGAAGTCAAACGGTTCTTTCAATATGAGACAAGGCGCAATACTAACTACACCCCTAGATCGGCATACAACAACAACAACTATAGATCATACCGGTACAGGCAGAGATTCTACTAACTACACTAATAGTGACTTGAGACTTTCATTGCTACACCAAAACATTCAGTGTGTCTCTAACAAAATATTACCTCTAGAAGTATCTATAAAAAAGTTAAATATTGACATTTTGGTGATCACGGAGCACTGGAAAACTATTGATGACCTAAAAACTATTCATTTAAGTAACTATATTTTAGCTGCAAGCTTTTGCCGTAAAAAAACGATACATGGCGGCTCCGCGATTTATATTAAAAAGAGAAATGCTCCTAAATATAAAGAGGTTTCGTGTAACAATATTTCGGTTGAAGGTATCATTGAATGTTGTATAATTGAACTTGAAAACTTAAATATGTACATTGTTGCTATCTATAGACCTCCGTCGGCTAATATTCAGATGTTTCTTAATTCATTTCATGATTTGCTTAATCTTCTAAATCCTGACATAAAAATACTGATCGCAGGTGAGTTCAACTTAAATTTTTCGTCAAATGAGAATAATGTAATATTGTTCAAAGATATCCTGGATTGTTATGGTTTTCAGTTTGTAATAAGAGAATCAACACGAATTTCAAATAGCTCAAGCACCTGCATTGATAATATATTGCTTAATGACAAATGTGATAATTTTGAGGCTAATACTGTTGATCTGAACCTATCTGATCACTTAGCTCAAACACTGATAATTAACGTAAACAAAGAAAAACTAATTAGAAAAATTATATATAAACGATGCTTCAATTCAGAAAACACTACAAACTTTCTTATGTTCTTGAATAATGAAAATTGGTATGATCTATATATCTCGACTTCTGTAGACAGAGCGTTTGACAACTTCTTTAATACATTTATGTATCACTTTGAAATAAGTTTCCCACTCAGAAAATTCTATATTACTGACAATGACGATATTAATCACGACCACTGGATAAGTGATGAAATCATAGCGCTGAAACGTCAATTATCAATATACACTGAGCTCTCCAAAAAGTATCCTCAGTCATTGAACTGCGGAATGAAGCCCATCAAACGTATAACAACGAACTTAAAATGCAAGGAGACTATACTATGACAGACAAATCAGTCAAGCAGAAAACAAACAAAAGCAGATGTGGCAAATAATATCTAATTTACAAAATAAAGCGCATCTTGATCATAACATAGAAATTACTGAAAATGACACTATATTAACTGACACAGATCTAGCAAACAGAATCAATCAATATTTTACTGCTTTTCCGTTCTCAAGTACTAGTAACGATTTAGCGTTTCTCGAATCCAACGTGCCGATGAAATACAACTCCCTGTTCCTAGCACCACTGGTAGACTCTGACATAATTCAGATAATTAATAAATTAAAATGCTCTAACTCTAGTGGTTTTGACCATGTATCCAATAATCTTTTAAAAAGCTGTAAGTATCTTATTTGTAGCATTAGCATTCATAATTAATTTAATGTTCCAAGAGGGCGTTTTTCCATCGAAACTTAAGCTTGCAATTGTAAATCCTTTATACAAAAAGGGGGACGTAAACATTATCACCAATTATAGACCTATTAGCCTTATCTCTAGTTTTTCAACAGTCTTAGAAATTGCAATAAATGATCAGTTAACCATATACCTGTACACATACGAAATAATCTCTCCAAACCAGCATGGTTATACCAAAAATAAAAACACTGATACGGCCGTCACTAATTTTGTTATTTAAATTTTTAGAGCATTAGACAATAAGATTCCAACTCTGGGGCTCTTTATAGATTTTACTAAGACTTTCGATAATGTAAACCATGAGCTATTACTTGCAAAACTCTTTGGTTATGGCATTAGGGGTGTAAATCTACAATTGTTTGAATCATATCTTCAGGGACGCACTCAGATAGTTCGTTTGCCGAATGGAAAAGCAAGCTCCAGTCTAAACATAGCGGCTGGTGTCCCTCAGGGATCAATATTAGGCCCTTCACTTTTTCTACTTTTTGTAAATGACCTGAATTTTTATTTGAGGAATATAAAACCGGTAACAATTATACAATATGCTGACGATACCAATGCATTGATATCAGCTGAAAATACAGACAGTCTTATGACACTTGCGTGCACAGTATATGATATGATTGTGAAGTGGGCTCAGCAAAATCATTTATGTCTAAATGAAAATAAAACGCAGTGTGTGCTATTTAGATCGCAGAGGTCTACATACTCTCTGAACAATAATTTTCCTATAAAAACTACAAACTGTATAAAAATGCTAGGAATCACCTTAGACAGTCATCTGCAATGGAACTCTCACATTGAAACTCTCTGTGGAAAACTGAGCAAATCCCGCTATGCATTAAGATTTCTAAAAAATTTCTGCAACAGCAACATCCTTAAAACACTGTATATACATCCTTTCACTCCCATCTAAGAAATGGTATTGTAAACTGGGGGAACAGTGCGCAGAACCAACGGGTTTTTATTTTACACAAGGTTGCAATAAGAATTTTAGCAAATCTAGGTTATCGGGAATCCTGCAGAAATGTTTTTCGCCTACTAGGTATACTAACGATTGTTGGTACCTACATCTATGAAGTTTGCTGCTTCATTTTCAAAAACAGAGCTATATTTACCCAAAATATAACTCCGCACGACCATAACACTCGTCATAAGTTTGAAGTTGACGACCTCTTTATACCAAAGAAGCATTATATACATTGGCTGTAAACTATTTAATTTTTTACCTCTGAAAATTAAGGAGTCTGGAAATCAATATATTTTCAAAAAATCACTCAAAAAGTACTTAATAGACAAAAATTGTTACACACTGAATGAATTTTTTTTACATACTGTTTAAATACATGGTTGTTTAAAAATTGTTCTACATAGTTTTTTTTTTTAAATTGTATTTATATTTATCTGTTTGTATTTATATTTTACTTTGTACTGTTATTTTACTTTTTAGTTACTAGTTTTATTACTTTATGAAGTTCACTTTTAAAGCCTGTTGTGACGTGGCTCATCAAATATGTTGTATTATCTTTTTGATGTATATATGTATCTGATGAAAATAAATCTATCTATCTATCTATCTATTGTCGTTATTTTAATAAAAACATATTTATTTTCTTGGATAAACTTCAATTCATGGAAATTACACAAAAACAAAAATGTGTTTATCACACATTATGTGCGCGCTATGTTAATTTCATTGCTATTACTTCCACATCCAGTGTAGTAACGCGAAAAAAATTGTTAAATTTTTTATTGTTCAAATGGACTAGAATGTTATGAAACGTCAAGTTCTAAGTTTGAGCAAAAAAATATTTTTTTTGTGCGCACGATTACTCTGGAACCGTTTAAGATATTAATAAATAAATAAATAAATAAATAAATAAATAAATAACGTCTTTATATCTTTTTGTTATAATACAATGTAAGTTAGTATTTATTGTGATGGCGTCGTTCGATTTCTCGTTCTTCCACGCAACTATCAATATTGACTTGAAATTTGGTATCCCTATGTATTTTTCACGAGATCTGGAACTAGTTTATATTCTGATCTTTTTCCGTTAACAGGTATAGTATATATAAGAGAAGCTAAGGTCTCAAAAATTTTGTTGGCATTGGCCGCCTCCATTACCATACAACCCCATTATTAAAGGGGGTGTACAAGAATCAAAGGCCTCAAAAATTTTTTTCTCTTCACCCAGACAATCTTGACATTGAATTTGAGGTTTGTCTAATTGGTGGTGTGTTTATTAAACATGCCATTAAATAGTGCAGAAACATGATAACTTATAATGACCAACATTCAAATAAAAAATATTAACAATTTAGCCATGTAAATATGTATAGTATTTACTCTCTTATTATATGTAAACTTTTCGAAAGAATATAGAAATGTAATTTTTATGAATGATTGGACATTTTATAGATTTGTAACAGTAGATATATTTAAAAATTTATACTAATTAAATTTGAAATATATCATTTTACTGTAATATTGCATGCCTACATCACATTGTTGTATAAAGAGCAGTTATATCAGGAATTACAATAATTCATTTTGGTGAAAATATTTACCCTTCTACACATACCCGCCACTGTTGCTTATGGGATGTTATGTTTATCTATCCTTTTTAATGGACATATAATGTGATTATGTTAGGAGCAAACAAGGTATGTACTGAAAAAATAGCTGTTATGTATCTAGGAATAAGTTCTTTGATCGGAGATATATACGCTTACATATACACATATTTGCAAGCTCATACCTACGCATTATATATGTCGGAAGTACTGCAATGATACACGTACATGGGGTGAAAGTTGAAGATAGAATACATCTATAGTACATTAAAGACAAGTCAAATGAATTGTACTCCTCTAAGGTAAGGTAGCTAAATTAAATATTATTCTTAAAATTCTCTTTTGCATACTTCTTCTAAGGTCTCACTCTCCGGCTGTTGACTATTGACTTTATTACTTTACCAATGCCTAATAAAGAAAGAGAACTACATTACAATAATCTACTAGGATGGATAAACAAAAGGGTTTATGAAAGCAACGCTTAATTTTATACACTTAAAACCAAGTAATATGCAGAACTAAGGACAAGGAAAATGGATTACTCTATATCGGATATTAGTGTGATGCTCTGTTCGATTCGGATAGAGACAATGGTGCGCTAATTAATTAAGTCAATAAATATCCCTCCGCATACGCCGCTGTGCATATCGAGTAATCTCAGGAGGTAATTTAGCAGCATCACACATGGATAACTCTGACAATTCAGAATTCACAACTCCGACTCCGGGTTCGAGCCTACTCTCTTTTGCACCAGCAGCGTTCTGAGTGACAACCAGTGCAGGAGTTAAATGAAATGTCACTCAAGATGGCGTGTGGTGGCCCAAGTAAACGCCCAATGCTTGTTCTTGGACGAGCTCCGATAAATCTACGGATTCCTGGGTCCGACTTCGACCCCTTATATCAATTAAAAATATCCTCGGCCTATAATCATTTTGTTTGACGCCTGACCCTCATTTCTTCGACGTCAATTACATTCCGCGCCTAATGAAATTTTTATGTAACTTATAATGCGGCGAAAACAAAATGTAATGGAACTAATTCTTAATGAATTGGTTTTGGATTTGGTGGTCTTTGGTAATTTTACTGCGAATAATATTCCGAAATTCCCACCATTTCTTTTGAGCTTCGTCCGCCATTTAAAAAAAATGGCGCTCATGAATAATTTTATTTCGGTTATTCTGAATATCGAAATTGAAACTACAAAAGAACGCTATTTTTTAAAAATAACACTCAAAATTCTATGTAAAGACCGTATATAGAGTGTATAAACGAGTAGAAATTGCAGTCGGACGTGAACAACTGCAAATCTCTAACTCATTAACATTGTGCTTGCATACGGTTCAGTTCACTATTACATGGTGTCACTGAGATTAAGTAAATAGCTAATATATTTTTTTTATTCTTCAAGTGGGTATTCGCAATCGGTAATATTCAATATTATGTACATCTTCGTATTTTCACAAACTATTTCCTTGGCAGTATTCTCAATTCGACTCTAAATATTAGTTTCCTCCATTGTTTTCTCAATTAACTACTTCTTTAGATTGGCCACTGTACAGGGTAGACCAAATTAGATGGGATTTGAGGTTTTCTCTAAAATTATGACAGATAGACAAAAACCAATACAGGTGTCCTGAGCTTGATTTTCGAGAAACAAACAATGGCACAAACCGTGATCGTCTATCTTTTTCGACTACCGAGCTACAGAGCGTTTTGGGAATGTCAGCATTTTCAATTACCAAGTGTCAAATCGAAAATCGAGTAACACATTCTTAAGGCACTTTTTGAGTAAAATCCGTTGCCGATAAGAAGAGAATTATGCATGCCTCAGTTTTCGATTTATGTTTTTTTTTTTAATGGAACACCCTGTAAATTATTTCATTATTCGATCACAACTTAAATTAGCTATCCAATGATCATATCATCATATGTCATATTTATCTCTAGAGAAATGGTTAATTTTCGATAAAAATATATTTGTGAGGAGGCCATGGAAAACTATTAACATTATAATATAAAATAATTTTGCCAAAAATAAGAAAAACTAAACTACAATAAATGTTTGAATTGTCTTCCAATGACATCTATGCATTTTTGACACCTTCTCCTTACAGCATTTGTTGCATTCCCAATCATGAGAGGAGTTATTGTCCGAAACGTAGGTAATGCTTTGCTTTACAATTTTTCTATGTTATTAGAACGTTCTCTATATATAATATTTTTTAAATAATTCCAAAGCCAAAAGTCGGCGGGGGTTATATCGGGAGATCTAGCTGGCCACAAAATAGGAGCATTATTTCCTAAAAATTAAACAATATCTAAACTACTTTGTTGTTTATTAATGCCCAGTTACATGAATAGTATATTGTGTACTTATGTAAATAAACATATAATTACTTTTGCCCTTATTTATTTACCAGTAGGATACAATAGGCGCACAAGTTATTAGTATGCAATAGCTTACTTTTACTTTTATTATTTAGTTTTCATTAAGAATAAAATACTTACTGATATTCAGTGCAATACAGGAAAAAACATTATTATAATACTCTTATAAAATAAATATATATATACAAATATTATGCAATAAAAATGTCAATTTTACTTTAAAAACCACATTTTTTAAGCCAAAGAACTTTTGTGGCCTAGAATCATTAAAACAGAAGGAAAAAGGTATATTTATTTTTTTTATTATGCATGCAGACTTTTTTAATTTGTATTAATATATTATCAGAAAAACGAATCATACGATCTCGTTTGTATTTTGTTTGTTTTGTTGATTTCCATTGGAATAAAAATAGAATTTTTATTTGCGTAAGAATCTTTTATTTGTTTATATGAATATTAGAATAATGTATTTTCCTATGTTACACTGTACATCAGTATTATCTTCTTAAAGCAAATTAAATATTAAAAGTATTTACCGTTTCGATAAAAAATACGTAAAATCGCGTTTTTTAAATTTTTAATTTTGGAACTTTATCCATATAACAATTTTCCTTGAGAATGGCCTAAGGATTCTATACCTTGAATTTGAAACGATTCCGTCGACGACAAATTGCATTTGGTGCGGGGTCCTTTAGCTTCCGAGCTTTATTTTAGTAGGTAAGTTATAGACAGCAAAACTTTGTGCCAAAAGTGCCGCCTAAACAATGTTTTTAGATATCCAAAAACGAGACAGCCAGACATAAAAATATTCAAAAGGCTACAACAAAATTTAAAAGACTTTGGATCGATTGTAAAATCTAGAGCAAAAATATATAATAAAGCAGGTAGAGAAGCTGTAGAAAATATTGTTTTAGAAACTGTAAGAGAAAATCCTAATATATCGTCTCGCGAAATACAGGAAAATTTAGGAATCCCAAAAACAACTACGTTGCGTTGCTTAAAAAAAATAAATGCAAACCCTACAAAATTAGGATTAGTCATCATCTATACCCAAACGACATTCAAAGGCGTCTCGATTTTTTCCAGTGGTTTTTGGGTCAGTGCAATGAAGTGCCAGGATTTGAAGGAACAATTATATGGACATGTGAGGCCCATATAAGCAGTGCCGAAATTTTTAATCGGCATAATAACCACCATTGAGCTCATGAAAATCCGCACGTAACCGCTACAGTTAATCGTCAAGGACGATTTGGATTTGGTGTATGGTGTGGTTTTATTGGATACCAAATAATAAGTCCTCATTTTTTTCACGAATACCGAAAATTTTATTAACATTCTACGACAAGAAATAGAGCCTTTTGTAGACAATATGCCTTTAAGACAATTTCAAAGATTGATTTACCAACACGATGGCGCCCCAGGTCATACGTCAGATAATGAAAGACGAAATTATTTAAATGCTCAATTGGGGGAGGATTGGATAGACTGCTTCATATAGATCAATACATAAGTCCGTTTCGATAAAACATACGTAAAATCGCGTTTTTAAAATTTTGAATTTTGGAGCTTCGACCTGCTGTATTTTTAAAATAAAGACATTTTGGAACTTTATTCATATAACAGTTTTCATTGAGTATGAGTATGCCTTGAATTTGAAACGATTCCATCAACAACAAACTACCCATGCATTTGGTGCGGGGTCCTTTGAATCTTCTCCGCATTCTATAAAACACTTAATCATATTATATTTTTCACCATTACTAAATTGAACCATTTTAACAATGCTCACTCACAATTAACTCAAATTAGTCAAATTAATTACAAATTAGTTTTTGACATTTGCAATTATTTCGATTTTATTTTTCTCAATAAATATTAGAAATGCGATAAATATGCATGTTATATAAAATTATACGCTATATCATCAAGATATAAAGCGACATTACAGATAGCATCATATTACAGTATTAGATAACAGCTTCCTTTGAATTGCTTATCTAGATATTAAGTTTCATTTTAACTTCTCACAATATTATGCTGATTAGCTAGCTTGCATTTCCTTTGTTCAACTTTGGCTGACACATCATTTGAAAACTTATAAATAAGACTAACGAGCATTTGTACCTTCAGTTATCATACTCACTTCATATTAAATGTATCATACATAAATTGTATCTTTTATTCAGGAATCAACGTTGATTCCTCATGTAACTAAATAAAAAGTTTTTAAAAAGTCAATCACGCAAACAGTGATCTAACAAATGGCGCAGTCGTACGGATCTAACTAACATCGCGTGTTCGGGAGCCTAACTAGTGGTAAACGTATCCAGCGGAACAAGGAGTCCATCTGCAAAAGGTGCCTAACCATTGGAAAAGAACCATTAGAACAAGGAGAACTTCTTAGCCGTGGTGGTGGATCCCAATCCTTTAATTAGAAGAACCTACTAACCAGATGAAGAAAATATTCACCTTTCTCCTGCTGTTCGGATCAGCACTCTGTCAATACAAAATTACCCCAATCAATAACACCGTTGGTGTATACTACCACCAAGACACGGACATCGTGGTGACAAATGACAAATGGACTCTACTAGTGCATAAAAACATTTCATCCCTCAAACTAGCTTTTGACAAAAATCAAAATATCTTAGACAAAATCTTGTACACTCTCCATAATGGTGATCATAAGTCAATTATTTTTACGAGTGAAATTAAAACAGACTTTAACCTTTTAACACAAATATCCAACTCTATAAAAATGAAATTTGACGAAATCTTTTCAGATACAAAAAGATATAAACGAGGAATACTTAACGGTATCGGTACAATATTCAAATCCATAACTGGAAACCTAGATGCTGAAGATGGCCAGTACTATACTAATTGTATAAATAAACTAAATAACGACGAACATCAATTGGAAAACTTAATAAAAAATCAAATTTCAGTTACGACTTCTGTTATTAAAAACTTCAACTCGACTATACAAAAATTACAAATTGACGAGGAAACGTTTAACAAAGATCTCGAAGAAATCGAACGCACAATTCAAACCATGACTCAAGCTATTGAGGCCGCTCATATAAAACTAAAATTCTTATACATTTCCGAACAACTAATGGCGAGCTATTTGTATATCGAAGGTAATTTAAACGACATTCTAAATTCAATAACATTTGCCAGACTAGGAATCATTCACACGTCAATCATAACCCCTAATCACTTAGTGACAGCACTACAAGAAGTTTCACAGAGCTTACGAAGGAACAATTTGCCTCTCCCCATTAAATTATCGGCAGTTGCTAAGTATTTGGATATTATTGAATTACAAGCGTTTCAAATGGATTCTAACTTAGTATTTGTTCTAACAATACCACTTGTTGAACCCCAAAATTATAACACCTATCGCCTATATCCTATCCCGATACTTGATAACAGAACTGGTCTACATCACATTTTATCTATTTCACAAAAGTTTATCGCGAGAGACGATGATTCTTTAATGTACATACCTATACAAAATTTGAAAGAATGCAAACCTCTTTATTTTGGAACCAAACTATGCTCAAACCTATACGCTTATCCCATCGATCAAAATGCCATATGCGAAGCCAGAATCCTCAAACCACTAGCTAGACTCCCAGAAAACTGCCAGACCTCCTTCATCATCAGCCAGGGGTACAATGTCCAAGAACTTGAAGACAACTCATGGCTAATAATTAATTCCGAACCACTTCACATTACCATCAACTGTCCAAAGAGAGAATCCACAACAGAGCTAATCAACAAAAATTCCATCATCAAACTACAACCAGGATGTTACGCCTATGCAGGCATCACCCGAATACAAGCCAGTGCTAAAGACTCTTCCGAAATTAAGGACAATTCATATCCTATCCAAATTCCTTTTGAATGCTGTAATCACATGCCCGACAAAATCAAAATTCCAAAATTAAAACCTCTCAAATTAAACAATCTCGACGTAGAAGACCTAGATACTGCTAAAAACAAATTGGACCAATATTCCAAAGACCTGGATGACCTCATAAACGAACCTTTTGTGACCAAACACATATCTTGGTTCACATATTTCATAATCACTCTCATCATTCTATTAGTTCTACTTTACATAACCTGTAAATGCAGAAGAAGAAGATGTGGAGCATTGCGAATCCAACCCTCAACGGACAACCCTCCTTCACCTCCTTCAGAGCGAAGCAGAGTTTTTACCAAATTTCCTAGACTGATCCCTCCAAGAAAGCGACCCGGTATTAAACCTCAAGAAGAAGAGGACATCGAGTTAACATAGACTTTCATATGTGGAGTTTTACCCTTGTCTATTAATTTAGACCATTGTATTTTATTCTTGTTACATTTATGTAATCTACTACTCGCTTATTATTATTATCATCTACCAATTTTAACTTTTATGTATTTTATTATTTTGCTTTGTATTCATTCAATATTGTTTCAATTTATTTTGCATTATATTCATTTAACGTTTCTAACAATTTTCAAAAGTTGCTGCATAACATCAACTTTTTATTAAGGGGGAAGTTGTTATATAAAATTATACGCTATATCATCAAGATATAAAGCGACATTACAGATAGCATCATATTACAGTATTAGATAACAGCTTCCTTTGAATTGCTTATCTAGATATTAAGTTTCATTTTAACTTCTCACAATATTATGCTGATTAGCTAGCTTGCATTTCCTTTGTTCAACTTTATATTATAAGAAGTGTTGTTAATAGTTTTCCATGGCCTTCTCACAAATATATTAAATTTGTCGAAAATTAACCACTTTTTCTAGATATTAATATGACACATGATACACCGTTGGATAGGTAATTTAAGTTGTGATCGAATAATGAAATAATTTACAGGGTGTTCCATTTAAAAAAAACACAAGTTATGTCTATATCTCAAAAACTGGCATGCATAATTTTCTTCTTATCAGCAACGGATTCTACTCAAAAAAGTGCCTTAAGAATGTGTTACTCGATTTTCGATTCGACACATGGCTATTGAGATATAGAGGTTATCCAAAAATGCCAATTTTCCAAAAACGCTGTGTAGCTCGGTAGTCGAAGAAGACTGACGATCGCCATAATTTTAGAGAAAACCCCAAATCCCATTTAATTTGGTCCACGCTGTACAAAAAATGTGAAGGAAAGTATAGTTTTTTAAAAGTCGTAGAATTTTTTTTAATTGAAAATTTGTATGTAGTGAGATTAGGGATTGCAATACCGGTTAACCGGTTAACCGGTTAACCGGTTATTAGGACAAAAAACACATGACGATAATTACCGGTTATTTTAATTTTTTACCGGTTATTTCGGTAAATTCTAATCTTACGATATATCACGTATTCAACGTTTCTATTTATGTCAGTGACTAGTATTCACTAAATACAGAGTGACTGTCCCAACACTGAGCACTTTTAGCAATAAATAAATAATATTATAAAAAGTAAAACCCAGACACCAAGCCCCAAGAAATACAAGAGAGACATTGACAATATCGTGCGATAGGAAATTGAATATTTCACTGCCGCAAATATCCGTGAAATACATTTAGAAGTATGTTATTACCAATTCTTATTAACTTATCGACCCACCAATATCGATTGAGGAAGGACATCTTCAGCTGGTGGTATTCTATGTACAAATATCAGACGACTAACAGATATAGCTTTGAAAAACTAACCCTTTTAACAGGCCGTTTTTAAAAAATATTGTATTTTTAGATTAGGTGTTCAGTAAATGCCCTATTTGAGTTTATGTTTATAATTTTTGTTATTAAGTTAATATTTTTGTTATTTACAGAATAATTATTTATTTAAATTTATTTCATTTATATTTTTTTCTTTTAATAAAAAACCTTTGGTTTGTTCATTATATTAAATATACGTATATAATAGTATATTATTCAACGAGCATATAATGATGGCTATTTATTATTCACGAGTGTGAAGTTTAAGACACGAGCCGTAGGCGAATGTCGTAAATCACCAAAGTAGCCATTATATGCGAATAGAATACTATACTTTGTCCACGATTATTAGATATTTTTGTTAAATTGTTTACTGAAGAAATTAATTAATTAATTATTTATATTATTCTTTTTGAGTAATATGTAAAATTATTGTAAATAACGTTGACGTTTAAATTTAATTTGACAAGTCGTTCTTTGACACATAACGGCCTTCTCAATCAAATTTAAAAACGAAATTGTATGATAAAAGAGGGTCTGCTTCTGAAACGCTAAATAAAGTTATCTATTCATTAATTTGATAATAACAGTAAAATTGTTCACACAATTGTAGCTATGACAGTTAACGAATAATTATATTTAAGGTTTCAGAAACTAGCCATAAATTCTACTAAAAAGTTGCGAGATTGCACTCGAATTGAAAAAATACCTGCCCGTGACTTCTTATAAACAACTGACTGTCCTTATTATTCACTAGTGAATACTGTAATCATTATTCACTGCAGGGAATAATGGATAGCATTATCCTTGAGGAAACACATACATAATGAGTACATTATTTAATAGTCGTGGATAAAAATTTTTTTTGTCAAATTTAGATAATTTTGTACATGGAAAAAGATAATTGCCATTTTCGCCACCCTAATCATTCATTCTAAAAATTACCGGTAAATACCGGTTAACCGGTTATTTCCATTTTTATTTACCGATTTACCGGTTATTAAAACTTCCGGTAAATTGCAATCCCTAAGTGAGATATCGCTATAAACTTGCATTTATGAAACTAGATATTTTTGTGCTAGGATTCCGGTCTTAACTTTGTTACATTTTCGATTACAGAAGTTGAATAATTAAATCGTTGATTAAATCGAGAATTTAACCCTTCGTCATTCGCTCAGATTAAAAGGGGAAAGGGCATTTTCGATTGTTATTTTTAACGAAACTTTTAGGGTTTATAGAATCGGATAAAAGGGTAATTTATCTGAGTTTTGTGAAGTTTCCATTCAGGATAGTGGTCTCGTAAATATTTTTGCTGTCCACCTGTCAATTGAAGGTGATCAGAATATTGAGAGGGGACGGTGTCGAGCCGCAACAGTTGGGACAATGGAAACAATTGAATTTGGAGACTGGATGTGTGTATGCACTCCCATTATCGCCGGCAGATTACTGTTTGGAGAGAACAAAATAGCTACTGTGATGTGTTAGTGCTCAAATAGACACGTCTATGAAAGGGCCAACCTGTAGAATATTAATGGGATCTAAAAGGACCGGCACGGCACGAAAGGGCGAACTAAATACTTGTCAAATTGATTTATTTCCACAATATATAGCTTTCGCCGGCTCTGATGGAATTCCGATTACTACATACTTCCATTACAATGACAAAAATAACCGAATTACGGCTCGTGTAGATATCCCGGTAAACAAAAGTTCATTATATGCTGCACTTTTTAACAAATACGCGTATCATTCAATTATGCCACGAGTTCTTTGACAAAATGTAAAATTGTTGGCAAAACTAAAGTGCACACTCCGCAAAGTATTTTTTAAAATAAGTCCTAATCGCATAACATTATAGTGGAGCGAAATAGATCATAAAAGTCTCTCCGTTCTCGAGAAAAAAAAATCACCCTAGAACCATCCAGACCTTATAGTTTTTATAAAGTGAACAATTCTACTTACGGAATGGCTATTTACGATATTTTTTGTGGTACAGATATTTTTATTTCGAAAAAACTTGAGAAATTTATTGATTATAAAAATCGTGTTTTTTAATATTTACACCTCCATATCTTCTTCTTTCTATCGATTATTGTTTATTATTTTCTTTAAATAACAATGAACTTATTACTTCGCTAAGAATGTACTCATATTTTGACTAAGCGACAAACTTTTTTATTTTTGCAAATTTTCATATACATGCAGCGAAGCAATTGAAGCCAAGGTACAGAAGAAGTTTTTGAAAAACAAATTTTCATCTAGGACTTTTAATTTGTGCCCAGGTTGGTCGCTGCGTCTTAAAAAATTACTGAGTAAATATTGACAATTATTATTTATTACTTTATTACCAATAATATTATTACTTTACCGCGCTTCCTTCAATAATCATAAAATACCTATTATATGCATGTTTGGAGCATATTTAATTATGTCAAGAAATATTACAGCTAGACCTATCAACCTATATTTGAAATCAGGGAAAAAGATCTAAAAGAAAATGTAAAAACATACAGGGTTGTCCATTTAAAAAACAACTTTCATTGTTATGTCACGTGACCAATGCAAGCAATTGCTTTTTTAATTGCATTTAAAAAATATATACAGTGTGTGCTATTTAATACCGCAACACCTCGTTATTTTGGAACGCGTTGGTCGATTTAAATTTTTTTTTTTTTTTGAGATCTAGTGCTCGATGAACTTTATTTGACTTTTGAAAAATTTGGTATTTTAATATTTTCCAGGCCTACTGAACTCCTCTAAACGGCTCCAAATTTCGAGATCGACTATTAGGCAATTTTTATCGGCAAATTGGTTAGCGTATTCCATTCGCAGTTGCTTATTCGGTGCTGTACGTAGATGCCTTAATGAAAATTTTTCAAACAATTGTATTAGACGGAATAGCTTTTCTTTTTTCTTCCTCATTTAGTATCTCATGTTGATATCACTGAATAAGAAAGAAAAAGAAAAGCTATTCCGTCCAATTCATTTGTTTGAAAAATTTTCATTAAGGCAGCTACGTACAACAACCGAATAATGCATAGAAGCACTATTTATTTAAAGAATAACTTTTCTTTTCTCTTTCTCATTTAGTGTTTGATGTTCCTTAAGTCGAATGGCTACTTTACCTTTTTAGTAAACCTAACCGACTTTTATACATGGCTAGTCGAAAAGTGAGAAATTTTAAATTTGACTATTGAATAAAATTATGTATGAGGTATCTGAGATAATTGTCAATCGAATGTTATCCAAATTCCCGATAAAAAATAGTCGATCTCGAAATTTCGACCCATTTAGAGGAGCTTAATATGCCTTGAAAATACGAAAATTAAAAATTTTTCAAAACAGTCAAATAAAGCTCATCGAGCACTATATTTCAAAAAGAAAAAAAATTAAATCAGCCAATGCGTTCCAAAATAATGAGGTGTTTCGGTATTAAATACCATTAATTAGCACACACTTATACCCTAAAACTTTTATACGAAACTTTTTTTAATTTCCAGTAATAACAGAAATAAAGGGGGGGGGGGGGGGGGTAAATATTTAATGAATAACCCTGTACTACTCATCTGAGTGGTTCCACTTTTTTTTTTGAACAAAGATACCGTTGAGAAGCCCCTTTATTTAGAATCAGCCTCTAAACGGGTAGGAAAGCGTTAGGGGGTACTTCAGAGTGATTTTTTGTCTTTTAAAGTTTTCTGTTCAACTGAGTAGTTTCATAATTTTTTTGGAACGAAAATACGACTGTGCAGCCATTAAAGCAAGTTTCACCCCCCGGCAGGGGTGGAAAAGTGTGGAAGGGTGTCTAAATGTAAGTCAGATCCTTTGACTGAGGTTTTTTATCGTGCTGAGAGATACAATTATTTTTTTTATAGAAATGTAGTTTTTAAACGTATACAAGCGCTTTCCATGCCCATAGAGGGTAAAAAAAAAAAAAGGTAAAAGGGTGTGACTTTTGATCTACTGGATCAGTAGAACAACATATCAAAAATTGGAGAAATTTAATGGAAATCGGATTTCCATAAAAAGTGTGCATGGTCCTTTGTTTCTATTTGACTGGGGTACAGTGATTATTTTTCATTGGCCTAAAATTTTCAAGTGCGACTGAATTTTCTATACATAGATTTTTTTTTTCGTATGCGAATTAAGGTGAAATTGAATGAATTATTAGAACCACTAGCCCAGTCGATGAAGGTATTTACCTACAAAAATTTGCAAAATGAATAATTCTTTTTTTAATAAGTTCGTGAAAATGAATAGAATAATATCCTGAAAAGTTTACATTTCGCTCGGAAGCAGAACATAAAAAAAAGTGAAAAAAATTTTTTTTCATCCATTTTTTCAGCATTTTGAAATCAAGTCAAGCTAGGAAAAAATAAAAAATACAGATGGATAGATCACGTATTTATGAACAAAAAATATCCTAATAAAAATTATCGCTAAAGCCACGGTTTTCCCGGAAAAAAATAGTCAAGTTGAATACGCATGACTGTGACACCGACGCACTGAATTACATGTCACTAAATCAGAATTTGTTCAGTCTATATGAGTGTTGGTTCGTTTAAGACTGTAGCTTTCTGATGCTTTTTTGTTCTAAACAATACAAGCAATGGATGGATGGGAAAAATATACTTAATATATATTATCACGCCCGAACTTAATCGTCGCAATAAAAAATATAGAAAGAAATAAAAGCCCTTCAAAAAAATTCTTTCTTCATTAAGAACTGTTAAAAGGTATGTACACTTCATGATTATTATGGTTTATTAAGTTGTAGTAACGTGGATTCAAAAAAAAGTACATTTGAAATCATTTTAATTTCCTTGCTTGATGATTTTCATGATATACATGTATATTGGGGGCTGTAACTTTCCGAGAAATTGACCCCTTTAAAAAATATAAAATATCATTATTTCGGAAAAAATGCATACTTTTCGAATGTTCAAACACAAATTACTTGCATGCATTTTCTCGAAAATATGATTAATCAGATCATGATAAGAAATTGCGATTTTCACTATCTTATCCTTATATAACTATGAAAATATCTTTGATTGATTTGAATATAAATTCTGGACCCTTTCCAATATATTAACAAATGTATAAGGAATCCATTGGATATAGCTGAAATGTGGATAGGTGTACCTGTAATAAATACAATACAGTAAAGATACGTAAAAATTCATGCGAGCGATTCACCGGCTATATGTGATGTCTGTGTATGCGTTCATAATTATATATTTTCCCTCCATACTCACTATTTGTCCTCCTATTCACTAAGAAAAATGTTAAAAATATGTAATCAGAAAGAGAAAAAAAGCTTTATTTTACTCGTTAGAACTGCTAAGAATTTTTAGTATAGTATGCATTTAACCGTGCGCTTGTCCGCGCAGAGTGACAAAGTTACTTCTCTATTACTTCCACATCCAGTGGAAGTATAGTAACGACAAAAAATTTTTTAAAATTTTTATTGTTCAAATGGGCTTAGAATGCCATGAAACGTCGAGATTTTAAGTTTGAGCGAAACAAAATTTTCTGTCTGTCTGTCGGTCTGTCGTAACTTTTTTTGTGCGCACGTTTACTCTGGAACCGTTTGAGATATTGACTTGAAATTTGGTACACATATGTACTTTAACGATATCTAGAACCAGATTATTTTCATCTTGTTCCGTCGAAGGGTTGGGGAGTAAATTGGGGTAAATTTTGGGGCAAATAGGTAAATCAAGCAGGTAAGAGTCCATAAAATTTGTATTTAGTATATACAAGAGAAACTAAGGTCTCAAAAAAAATTTTGGCATTAGCCACCCCCCATTACCACCCATTATTAATGGGGATGAAAAAAATTGTGATTTAGTGTGTGTACAAGAACTAGAAACCTCAAAATATTTTTTTTACTTCATCCACCCCCATTACCACCGCCATGCCACTACCGATGTGGGGTATCGTTTTATGGGTTTTTGGGGAAGAGGATTTCAAATATTATATTATTAAAGTTCCGTAAACAATTATTTCCACATACAAAATGTTTTCGTTGTGAGTGACTTGGATAGAAAATCTAGATGTGGAAGTAGTGATTCTTTGTGCAGCGGTTTTTTTTCCAGGTACCGAGGCTTTAGCGATAAATTTTATTAAGACATATTTTGTTCAGAAACTGGTGGTCTATCCACCTGTATTTTTTGTTTTTTCTTACCCTGACTTAATTTAAAAATTTTGAAAAAATGGATGAAAAAAATTTTTTTTCACTTTTTTTTATGTTCTGCATCCGAGCGGAATGTAAACTTTTCAGGATATTATTCTATACACTATCACGAACTCATTAAAAAAAATTATTCATTTTGCAAGTTTTTGTAGGTTTCACTATAAAATGTTCTCTGTCGTCTGGACTACACTAATTCCTTATGCAACATTTTCTTTTCGTAAAGAATCATTTGAGAGACTTTTCTGTTAGAATTTAAAAAGTCCTGCCCTCTGAGGGGTGCGTTTAATATATTAGAAATGCATCTGGAAGTGTATGTAAAAGCTTTCCAGTTTTAGATATAAATCTCTCGTATTTTAGTTTCAGTTATGGCCTGAGCAGGGACGACGCGACGTAGAGCAATAATTCGCTTTGGAAGGTTAATAAAATAGAGTGAACTTAAAAACTGCATTAAAACATGGTAAGTAAACCTTTGCATGAAGTAATAAATTTGAAATTCAACGACTTTAAAAAAAGTTGATCTGTACCATTAGTGTTTAAACTATCATAAATTTTCGATTGGTGTTCGATCTGTCCGCATGGGAATCGGGCCCCGCTTTTAAAGTAAGTGCTCACCGACATTTAGGTTCGGCCAAGTATAAAGTTTATTTGTCGTTGTGAGTCCGTGTACCCGGAAAGTATAGCATTGTGGGCGTGCGACAGTTTTATTTTAAAAGGGGAATGCACCCCACTGAGTCTCTTCAAGATCACCCGTACGTAATTATCAGTTATCAGCCAACCATGAAAGCACACGAGCTTTTTAGCACGCTTTCTTTAAACATATTTATGTCAAAGCTTTTCAATTTCGCGATGTCAATTCACATTTCGTCCCGCTCACTTCAGTACACTCAATTGCCTTTCGCTTTAAAATTATAAGATGGTTGTCTCCGATTTCAGACAATAAACCCATGATTGTAATCTGGCGGAAACGATAAACACGAGTTGTGATACTACCGCACAATCTAGTAGCCGTTGATACTGCACATGGTGCGTGTTTCGCTAACCAAGATGGTATCATCGGGAGATAGCTAAGTTCTTCAACCTCTAACGCCGATATAGCTAGGGAGCTGGTGGCAATACGGGTATATGATTTCATTGTAATTAACGATAATATGGGTCGAAGGTATTGATATAACAGATCGATTAGAGCAGCTACCGAGCTTGGTTGCTGCTGATTTTTTAAATAAATGAATTTCAAATTTGCAAAAAAAGCGCTCCTATATTATTTTATTGTTTCAGCAATTGCTATAAAATTGTTCATGTATCAAAAATATAAATAAAAAAATGATTGGCTGAAATCTATGACTCTGATTTTTTTTTACTATTGTCCAAATTTTCCATTTCATTTTCTAATTCATTTACTATAATATCCCCTCACCTGTCTTGCTTTGTATATAATCAGCTATATTATCATTTTTTGTAGCATCAGATTTGACCCTATATATACATCCACACTTTAGGCTTTATTCCCCCAAATTTACTTCCTTGGTCTTCTCCCTGACCTAATTGTTTTTTTGTCGGGTTTCTTCTACTTACCGTTGTCCAGTTTTCTGATTCTTTATTATGATCGTTTGACGTAGCCGGCTCTAAATTTATAATTTTATTCATTATTTCCGTTTGTTTGTCTTTTATTTCTATCTGCGTAGCTATTGATTTATTAGAATTTGCTTTTGTTGTTTGGAGGCCACTTCATTATACGAAGTTTTTGTACCTGAACATTTTTCTGGTATAGGTTTTCCTTCTAAGTTGCCTAATATTTACATTATATTCCTTTAAATTCATATTTTTAAGTTTCTCATTTAAATGGCGAACCTTTTCCTTTTCCCAGCGATTGAAATACTTGAAAAGAATTATATATATTGACCAATTTACCTGAATCTAAAAACTTCCTATCGAAGTTATATTAAATATCAATTACATCGCATGGAAAAATTTAGTCCTATATACGGCAGGCTAATTCGAAGGGTCGTCCCTTGCGGTGTATTATAATTCAATTTAAAGCTATAATTGTAAACTTGCATGTTTCACTTGAAAGATACCATAATTGCCCCAAATTATTCTAAATACGCCTAGCTTGAATGAGCACTTGATCCCTAGTGAGATTTTTATTTATGAAATGTTAATGATAATCATTTGGAAACGTTTTATTGGAAAAGTAATAAACGTTATACATACCCGATTCTCCAAAAGTTTCGCCTTAATTAATAACTTCGTGAAAATGGTAGCTGCAAAAATATTTTCTAGCAATAACTTTAAGCCGATTTGATGTTTAAACAGCTTCTCAAGTTATACAAGGTATAAACAGTTACTGGTGAAATATTTTGTCGAACTGATCTGTACGTTTCCTTAAAATATATAAGAAATATAAACCAGACGGCAACCAATAGCTATTCTCGGGACTAATGCCCCGCCGAGCGCTGAATTCGAAAGCCTAGCCGCGTTAAGTGCAATAACTCTGTATTGCCGTAAAACGCTAAAGTTTCGATTGCAACAGAGATCGGCCGAAAGACTTATTTCTACTCAAAGGAGCTCTCGTGCCAGCCACTGAGCAAGAATAAGTGTTTCGGCTGGTGTCTGTTGCAATAGAAACTTTAGCGTTTTGTGGCAAAACATAGTTATTGCACTTACCGATGATCACAATAAAATTAAATTACAGATTTTAAAAAAACCCCGACACAAAAATATCGACTAAATAACTATTATAAAAAAAATAAATTAACACAACTTTAAAAATTATGAAATAATCGGTTGGGGATAACTATTTCAAAATTCAGTTGCAAGATTTGACCCACAAGAACAAGGCAAGTTAAATAAAAGCTTGTAATCAAGATGGCGACCAAACATCAAAATCTAATATGGGAAAAACCTTCTCGTCAAAACACTCTTTCAAATAAAAAAAAGTGCATCAAAATCGGATCACCCATTGAAGAGATATGAAGCCACAGACAGACAAAGAGACAGACAGACATGCAGACGTACGCGTCAAACTTATAACACCCTCTTTTGGGGTCAGGGGTTAAAAAACTTTAATTAAAAAACTTTGAAAATTGCTCCTTTGACCTCTAATACCCCATCAATAAATTAAAAGTTCGAGAAGATACAGAATTTTACAAGAATTTATAGCTGTATCTCGGAAACTAGACATAGGATCGAGTTGGGCCCATGAGAGCTTTTGAGCAGAAAGTCGAAATGCACAACATATTAAAAATTCAGCCAACTTGACCTAAACCACTTTTCCAAAAGAAATCTGCAGGGTCCTTTAACTAATAATTACTAGATGTCAAAAATGGTCCGTTACACTCATCAGCTACTAATTTTTAACCCCCGACCACATAAGTACAACTTTCTTAAAACTGGTCTGTGCAGCTGTTTCATTATAGACGAAGCGATTTTAAAAAAACAAGTGGATCTTTTAAGTATTAGACCTGTAGAATGTTTTCGTACATACGTACGTGGAGTGGGATCGTAAGCCAATTTTCAATAGCAATTTTAAACCTTAACAAAACGTTCTAATTAATCTAACAATGGTATCATTTTTTAGAAAATAATTTTCCCTTTCCTTGCAAAATTAAACTAATAAAAAATTACTTGTATCTGCTCAACTGAGCGCTGACGCACAGAGCTAAGATAGAGCATACATAAAGTGACCATTAGTCCCGGATTAAGCGGGACAGTCCCGTTTTTCGAGGTGCTGTCCCGCAAAGTGACCCGCAAAAGTCCCGCATTGGTTTTAAAGGAGGATGTTAAAAGGTGGCTAATTTTGGCCTAAGCTAAACAACGAAAAATGAACACGGTTTTTGATAGCATTTTTCCCCTAGAATACGCAAAAAAGAGTTGACCTTCGTATCCTATGGAAAAAATACTACAAGAAACCACCTGAATCTCGCGTAATAAAAGTGTAAATTTTGAATATCACAGACTCGAATTTGTAAATTTTTGGGCATTCTCTAAATTTTTCCGCATTTTTCGGCAAGGCGAAGTAGAAAATCATATTCTACGAGAAAAATACTAAAAGAAACCATCATAATCTAAAGTAAAATATAATGGATCTTAAAAGTTTAACTTGTGAATATCCCAGAGTGAACTTTGTAAATTCTCAAGCATTTGCTTAACTTTTTCACATTTTGCCGCCATTTTTTCGCAAAACCGAATACATGATCGCATTCTACGGGAAAAATGCTATCAAAGACCGTATTTATTTTCCGTTGTTTAGCTTATGCCAAAATTAGCCACTTTTTAACATCCTCCTTTCGCCTCCCCTGCCCGTCAATTTTTTTTTTTCAATTTTGAAACAGGGACAAAATTTTTATTTTCAGATTTCAACCGTCCCCCCCCCCCCCCTTCTCATAAATTTTGAAAGAGGGACAAATTGACAAATTTATTTTTCAGATTTGTCCCTCACCCCGGCTCGTCAATTTGGAAAGTTGTTTTTTTTTCATTAGTCCCGCAGTAGCAAGATTCAAATATGGTAACTTTAAGCACACACCTAACGGGGTGTCCAATAATTTTAAAAACGTATTTTAAAATCATAATTGGCTCAATCCCCACACTTTGATCTCTCGATTATGCAGCTGATGTTTGTACCATTACTTATGAAACGCCTCGTATAAATATAATAAACCCGAGGCTTAAAAGATCATTAAAACAAAACTATATTGGTTAATTACAGTTCGTAGAATACCGGATATAATCCTGACCAATATATTTCGTTTGAAATCAATTTTATTTGATAAAGAGCATCGAGCATGCAATGCAATTTTTCAGGTCGCTTTTAGCTCAACAAACAAATAAATAAATAGATTTTATCCGATATTATTAATGATGAAAAAGCGATATGATCAAATAATGAATAAATGCCACCTGTATTAAAATTACCGATGACATTTACAAATATCCTGCGGTACAGTCTCATAGAAAGCGTAATTGAATATTGCTCGCAACCCCCGAAAATACACTAGTTCGTTAAGTTAACTAACGATAATGAATCGTTGGTAAAACCCAAAGTACACACCCCACAAGTTGATTAAACCCCTGATTTTAAAAAAATCACTTGAATTTTAGCTCGTTAATCGGTAAAAAAAAATTAATGGGTTTAAAAAGTTAACAAAAAAAAATATGACATAGAATTTGGCAGCTGTCAACTGTCAAAATATTATAATTTACTCATGAAAAAATATTTATACAGCAGAACTCAGAGTATCAGTAGGCCTTATGCTTCGATCAACTAAGGGCCTTCCCTGGCCCCTTCTTACTGTATCACTCGAGGCATTGATTACGTCATGATAGCTGTCATAAAAAATATACTTTTATTCAGCAGATTTAGTAACGTCTATTGGCCCTTGTCTTAAATAAAGGATCAGTTGTGTGTCTATTAACGTCGTAAATACAAAAGTAACAATTTAAATGCTATGTGGACTTGAATAAGTTTTGTAATAGCTTTATTGAGGATGTAAGTTTGCTAAATGGCTTTATAGCGGTAGTATAGCAGGCCAACAACTCTTTCAGCCTAAGTAGTTTTATTAAGAGTTGTAACAACTTCCTGGAGGCTGAGTTTCAATATCATTTAGCGTTTGTTTTAAATCGGGTCTATTGGCACTTGTAAAGGTTTTACGGTGGTGGTCAGCACTATCATGATAAAATCATTTGACCTAGGAAACCAATTTACCTCAGAGACAACGTTCATAAAACCAGTATTCCTAAGAGTTTTAAAGGGACACCTGAATATATTAATCATAAAACTGCTATAAAGCTGTATTAGCTTGTATAATGCCAAATGTAACATAAGAATCATTTAGTCTGGACAAATTCTTTCATAAAACTGCAAAAGTTGAAGTTTGACAGGTGGATAAATGACTGTTAAAAACAAAATCTTTGAGGGACAGCTTATAGTAATAATCAGCTCATACTGGCTTATAGTATTAAGAATACAATATACCACAACCGGCATTTGCTGCGGAATATAGAAGGTAACTCCAGAGTGACACTTAAGCAAAGTTTGTTTACGATTTTTTATTTTAAATTTAGGCCACTTTGTTATGGCACGGTTTTGCTGCAATTATTTTTAAATCTATCATCTACAATTATTTATAACAAACAATTAATAGTTATTCTATTATGGAATAATTTTATTGTATTTCACAGATAGTTATTTATAAGTAATCGCGCGATTTAGGTAGGTTATTGATGACACTGGCTTTTTGTCAACAACAAGTGTCTGTTTTTGCCTTCTAACAAGGATTTTTGTGTTAACTGTATTCTGAATTCCATATTTTTAACCTGATACTTTAAATAATTAGATCCACACCACACATTTGACTAATCAAAACAATCAAATAAATGTGAGAGGTTATCTTCTTCTTCTTATTATTTATATCTTTTTGCTCTTTTATTCACATTCCAGTGCAGTTCACTGCATCTGGGTATAAGGGCATATATAGCCGACCCTTTCAGAGCAATCACAGCACAGCCAAGGTAAGGAAAAAGTAATTAACAAGTGTGAGGTTATATGTAAATAAACACCAAAAAAGTCAAATATCTCTGGGCGATAGGTTTTATGGTGGTTGTAAATAAATCCAACAAATCTTAATATAGGTCAAATGATGTCAGACAAGATCAATTGGTATTAGACAATACCAAATGGACTTACATAAATGTAAGAAAACTTAAATTGGTTGTAATTAGTAGCAAATGCTCTTGTACGAGAGCATTGTGACAATCTTAGGATTAAGTACTCTTATTGTGGTATTGCCAACAACCAACAGGTTTTAATCAAAAATCGCCATTTTTTTACAAAAATATCTTTGTAAACAAAAGCTGTCATGTTGGAATTATTCAAGTGAACAATCACTCAGTTGCAATTTTTGCAACAATTTATGTGTAATAAGGACTAAAATCATGATTATTATTAGTAACGTGTGATTTAAGTTGATGTCACAAAAAATAAACCTTTTTTTAAAAAATGAATTTTAAAATAATTCTGAAAACTTTCAAAATTTTCAGTATTTTTCAAGGGCTTATTTTTCGACCTACTAGTTGTGATATCATCAGTACAATTTAATGCGCAGCTAATTTTTCACTCACTGAACTTGATAATTTTAACCAGCATAGAGAGACTAGCCGAAAGCTGAACAACAGCAAATGCTTATTATAATATCCATTACCAACACATGACGAATTTGCCAATATTGCCTACTTAGTTTTAATATGATGGCAAGCATAAAACCTTTTTATTAGAAATAGCCATATTAACAGAGCAAATAGCTATTTTAAGTGCAGTTCTAAAGCATTAAAGCAAAGACTTTACGGAGTGGTTTTATAATAGTTTAAACAACGATTTGTAGATAGTCCCTTAAGGCCAAAATTATGCTTTTAGGATTTATTGTTGGATTTATGAATAGTTTTATTAAGATCTTCAGAACGTTATAAAGGCTGTTTAGAATAAAACCAATTGGTTTTAAAATGACTTAAAAGCCCTCAGAACTTTTTTGAGAACGGTCCCTCTTTGCTTTATAAACAAGCTTTATAAAGGTTTAATAGCGTTTGTCAAAGATATATAGTTTTATCAGAAGTTTTACTAAATAGACTTCAAGAGGTTCTGAAGATCACGATAAAATTTAAATTGTTACTTTGGTAGCCATTGGCAGCGTACCACAACTGTCGAACTGTCAAAATAATCTTACTGACTTATGAAATATTACATTATTATGCAGCATAATTAGTAGCCTCTATTGCCCCTGAGCTTCGGTCAGTGAAGGATTACGCATGTGCCTACTAACGTCGTTAGTCGCCATTGGCAGTATAGCAGTTGTCAACCTTTAAAATAATATTACTTGAGAAGTTAAAATGACCCTCGATTCAAGACAAGGGTCAATAGACAGTATTAAATCTGCTATATAGAAATGTTGTTCTTTTTTGCAAATGGGATTATTGTGACAGTTGATAGCTGTCATAACATTGTCAATGCCACGAGTAAAACAGAAGGAGGTATATACAGGCCTTTAGTTGACCGAAGCGTAGGGCCTAATGATACTCTGGATTCTGCTGTATTAGAAGATTTTTTCGTGAGTAAATTATAATATTTTGACAGTTGACAGCTGATGATTTTTATATACAATATTGAAATAATAAAACTCCATGTTAGCAAATAATTACATCCTTGCAATACTACATTGTCCAGTGTCAAAAGAAAATATTGACAGTTGACAGATCTTAAATGCCCCATTCGAGCGGTTTAAAAAAGTATTGGCATTTGACAGTTATCAAAGTAGCATACGAAATAACTTGCATAAATGGAAGAAACAATATTATTATCTACCAGGTGCTAATTAATATTGGGCAATATGCTATTACCGGATAGAGTCACTGATATTTGAATACTGCCAATTTGATCATGTTCCCATCATTATCGATAAATTTTAACTTCATAATCATGTTCAACGACCAAAAATTAGTCGAAACAAACTCTTTGTGCACTTTTGTCAGAATGGTCAAAAAATGGCTTTTTTAAATATTGTTCTTCCAAGTCAATATCATAAACCGTTTGGGAGTAATCATGCGCAGAAAAAAGTTACAGACAGAACGACAGACAGTGTTTCTTTTGCTCAAGCTTAAAATCTTGATGTTTCATAACATTCTAAGCTTATCTGAACAGAAACTGAGTAAATTAAAGTTCTCAAATTAAAATATCATTTGTAGTTGTAATTCGGTTCTAAAATTTTTTGGAAAAAAGTTTGTCAGGATCATCAATGTCGCTTTGTAATGAATTGGAATAACTTTTGAAATTTGGAGAATTTTGGAAAATACGTTGCTTTTAATTATAAATTTATTTAAAGGAATGTATACAGAGTGCTTTAGGTAAGCAGTCATTAATTACTTCCACATCCACAGCCACGTTGTGGAGTGGAAGTACAGTAATCGTAAAAAAAATGATTTTTTTTTTGTTCAAATGGACTTAGAATGGCATTAAACATCAAGATTTTAAGTTCGAGCAAAAAATGTCTGCCTGTCGGTCTGTCTGTAATTTTTTCTTGTGCGCGTGATTACTCTGGAACCGTTTATGATATTGACTCGCTCAGATCTTATGGAAATTGGCCCCCGGTTAAATTGGCTGAATTTTTAATATGTTGTAGATTTCGACTTTGTGATCAAAAGCTCTCTCGGGCCCAACTCGATCCTATGTTTAGTTTCCGAGATACAGCTCATGAAATGTACAAGAATGAACCCTTGTACAAAATTTCCGAATTCCGAATTCAAGATTTTTTTTCATATATTTTATATTGTGATACGTTCTAACAGCCCTTTACAACATTTTGCACTAAAATATTTGTTTTTTAATAAAGCTAGTGTAGAAAAAAAATAAGTTTGAAAAATGTTGTTTTAATAAAAATAGCGTAGAAAAAAATTTTAATTTGAAAAATGTTGGCGAAGGCGCCGGGAAATCTATATAAAAATAGTAAGTGAAAAAAAATATTCGGTCAAATTGACTAAAACTTTTTTTATGTGAAGTATGTCTCTTACTGATCAAAAAACTTTAATTGAAAAACTTTCGAAAATGGCTCCGCTCCTTTGACCTCTAATATCCCATTAATAAATTAAAAGATCGAGAAAATACGGAATTTTACAAGAATTTATAGCTGTTTCTCGGAAAATAGACATAGACCCATGGGAGCTTTTGATAAGAAAAATTCAGCCAATTTAACCGGGGGCCAATTTCCATAAGATCTAAGTGGGGTCCTATGATCTGGAATTAGATTATATTTTGATCTTATTCCGTTGAAGGGTTAGTGGGTTCATGGGTAAAGCAAGCAAAAGTCTATAAAACTGAGATACAGTGTATGTACGAAAAGCCAATGTTACACTTTCTTTTTTACTAACACCAATTAGTTCCCATAATGGAGATTTCTGGACCCATGTTTATAGAATTTTTTTAAATATTTTTGCTAAAAATTAGTTACTACATACCTGATATACCCTGTATAATGCGCTTAATAGAATTGAGGATTTTAAGGTTTATGTCTATATTGCAAACAGTTTTAATAATAACTTCATCGATTCGGTGAATGATATTGATATTTCTGATCTAACAACTGTGCAGGGACTTGAGGTTTCTGATATTCTCAATTCTGTTTGCAATAAAAAATCATCGGGCCGAGATGAGGTGCCATGTTGTTTAATTAAGGACGTTAGTGTGCACTTGATTAATATCCTAACATACCTCATACATTTATCCTTCCAAAATGGACACTTTCCAGATTGAAAGCAGCACTGATAATTCCTGTTAAAAAAAAATGATCCTCACGCAATGGAAAATTATAGACCGATATCACTTTTATCCGTATTTTCCAAAATCTTTGAAAAGGCATTTGCGATCAGATTGCATTCATTCTTAAATGAATACCATGTATTAACACCAAGGCAATATGAATTTTGCAGGAATAAATCAACTCAGGATGCTGTTCTCTCCTTTTATGAAAAAATATTAAATAATTTTGATGATAAATTAAAATCCGCTGGCATATTTTTCGATCTGTCGTGAGCCTTTGACACCATAAATCATAATTTATTATTAAGAAAACTAGAAATATGTGGAATTGGTAGTCCAGCTTTGGATTGGGTTAAGTCCTATTTATTGGAGAGAGCACAGGCTGTTAAAATTAATCAAGAAGGTGGTAGAATGTTTTTCAGATAGTGTTAATGTGATAACAGAGGTACCACAAGGTAGTGTACTGAGCCCTTTGTTGTTTATAATATTCTTTAACGACCTAGTATCAAGCATAAATAACTGCTTTTTAACTCTTTTTGCAGATGACAAGTCCTCTATCATAACTGCTGCTAATGTGGATCAATTAAGTAAAAATGCTACTATGTGTGTGGATAAAATGTCACAGTGGTGTCAAAAATCAACAAAAAACAGTATTTTTAATGTTTTCTTCAATTGGTACAAAGTTGGATTTTAGCCTTCTGATTAAAGGTAGTCATAACCTCCACCAAGACAATGGTGTTAAATTCTTAGGCATACAGATGAATCGTAGTATGTCATGGGAAAACCACGTCGATAATTTAACAAACACATTAGCTAGTCTAAACTTTGCACTACTCCAAATACGTGACTTTGTTGACACTGACACCATGAACATTTTATTACGGTTGTGTTTACTCGGTCTTGCAATATTGCATAAGCTCTTGGGAAAACACAGCAATAAAAATGTGTTCATTTTGCAGAAAAGGATAGTCAGAAGCATGTTTAAACTTACATACAACTTATCCTGTAGAAATTATTTTAGGCAATATAATACTCACAATTTATTGTATATACATTTTGCCGTCTGTACGTTTTGTGAGAAAAAATATTAACAATCTCTTAAAATGTGGTGATATTAATAAATACAATACTCGCCCCGTAAATAACATCTTTGTACCCTCCCATATATTAGAGCAGAAAAAGAAAGGTCCCTTTATTAATGGAATTAAATAATATAACCATCTCCCACAAGCTTTAAAAGACGCTAGCAATTTTTCATCATTCAAAAGACTTGTTAAAGGATATTTAGTTGAGCACTGTTTTTATTCTTACGAGGAATTCTACCTGTCTGATTAAGATCCTTTTACCTTGTAGTTGTAATTGTTTTGATTGTTTGTCGTATAACATATATTTGTATGCAAACAAAAAATTCTAAGACTGAATAAAAATAATACACTGTAAATGTGAGTCGCCACTTATTTTTTGTAGCTAACATGTTGAGAACGACATCTCAATCAACTTAGAATTAGTACCTATGTTGACAATTTCGGGGGGTCCCTCCCCTGGCTATGCCACTGTCATGATCATTAATTTTGGCCTTCCTTAACGCGGATTTATAGTGTGATATTTTAGTGTTATTGCTTATTTAGTATTTAGTAGAGAAAGAGTCTATTCTATCTAATCTATTCTAGACGGGGACGGTAGCTCAGTGGTTTAGCGCATCTAGCTTGCATACTGGCGTACCTAGCGAAGCAGGTTCAATCCCTGCTCATCGCGAAATAATTTTAATTATAAAATTATCCCCAAGAAGTGGTTCGGACTCCACTATAAGCTGTAGGGCCTCGTTTCTCTTTATCTAACACAAAATCATTCTGGATTTTCAAGGAGTTACTTCGGTGACTTGAGAAGCGGTTAAGAAAACATTTTAAGAAAACATTCCCTTTCTAAAAAACTGTAATAAAAATCGATTACTTGCAGAATTAATAATTATAAAGAACATGGAGGAAGCACTAGCCCAAAGTATGACGGAAATTATTTTTTATATTTTGATGTTGTGTGAGAGCTTAAATTAAAAACTATATTATATGCTGTTTAATATATTTTATCTTTTATTTCGACTAAAACTTTCCCCTCTGTTACTAGTTTTTAAGTGAGCAAAACTACTGAAATTAATTAACCAGCACTACATGCGTGCAATTTTCTATAATGACTGTACTATAACATTCTAGTGAAAAAGATAAATCGGTCCTAAATGCGTGCAATCCCGGTGTATCTGTACGTTTGATAAATTCAGTCTGCACCAAATGGAATGCAATTCCGCTGGGAAATTTTCCGTCGAAACTAATCCGTCACATTGGAAATTGTTTGATATCAGTAAATCGGTGATCACCAAATTTATGATGTGCTTATAATGATACACACAGTTTATTGTATCAAACCGTACACCAAACCATTCCACAGGGCCACTTGCGGGTTCTCACCAAACACAAATCATTTTATTTTCATCGCTGATATTAAAGTGTACCGGTTATACAGAGTGGCTCAAATATAGACACATAATACAAATTTTGCTCACAGAAGAAGAGTAATTTCATCATAAAAATATAATATTTTTGTAGTCAGATAAAAAGTAAAAAAAGTAAATAGTACACCCACTTACTCTTCTTATTAATGCCTGCCTTAGCGAGGGACACTTCTCTGACGTATTGTTACCAAAGTTTTACCTCTTTTTAAGAAAGAAAATATTAATATTATCGATAGCTACCGTCCTATCATCCCCATTTTTGAAAAATTATAGAAATTATTGTCAAAAAAGACTTGTAAATTACTTAGACAGTAATAAAATTTTAAATTGTCGTCAATTTGGTTCTAGAAATAAATGTTCCAACACTATGGCCGTTTTCAATTTAGTATCCGGCATAGTTGGGGGCCTTGAGGAGGGCGAGCATGTAACTATTAGCTTGTGTGATCTCTCCAAGGTCTTTCACTGTGTATTACATGAAATACTTAAAAAAAAATGAATTTTTATGGTATTCGAAGTTTGCCATTGTATCTTTTCTATTCCTATCCTAATAACAGAGATCAGTATGTCTCTATGTATAACATAAACTGGAACGTCTTCCGGTTAACCATGGAGTGCCTCAGGGCTCTGTTTTGGGGCCCCTACTCTTTATCTTATATGTCAATGATTTTTTTCAGTTTGTCACCAAAAAAATGCATCATTTATGCTGACGATACATCCATTATTGCTTTTAATTTGAATATTCTAGACCTAAGTGAGGATCGCTTTAGTTTTATCAAACAAACTGGTGCGTGGTTCTCTTCAAATAATGTTAAATTAGGTCAAGAAAAAAACCCAACAAATTCTTTTTTCAACAGATAATTCACTAATTAAAGGTAACTGTGTTAAAATTCTTGGCGTTGTTTCAGATGACACTTTTAGCAGATTCAATCATGTGGAGCAACTGTCACACAAATTATTAAGTTCTACATTTATGTTACGTGGGCTAAAAAATCCAACTCTGTTCTAAATTCTTAAGAACATGCTATTTTTTATTATTTCATGTTCATATTAATTATACTATCCTCCTATGGGATGGTTCATCTCATGCAGTTGTAATATTTCGTTTGCAGAAGAAAGCAGTCAGGTTAATTGTTAATGCAACTTGCAGGATCACTGTTTACCAATATTTAAGTCTTGGTATAATGCCGGTTCCCTCTCTTCACACAACATTTTTAATGTTCAAATAGGCTTAAAATGTCATGAAACGTCGAGATTTTAAATTTTAGCAAAAAAAAAAGTGTGTCTGTCTGTCAGTAACTTTTACTTTGTGCGCACGATTACTCTGGAACCGTTTAAGATATTGAATTGAAAGGTACACGTATGTATTTTAAGGTCTGGAACTAGATTATGTTTTGATCCTATTCCGTTGAAGGGTTGGGGGGTAAATATAGGTAAATCAAGCAAGTGAGAGTCCATAAAATTGGTATTTAGTAAATATATGTGATTTAGTGTGTATACAGATAGATATATGTTTAGTTGACCACTTTACATATACAAATACATTTGTAGCAAGTCATTACTTTGTTACTCTCTATAGACAATATACATATAATAATAAAAATGAAGTGTAAAATATAATACAAGTTTAAAAAACCGCTACCCAAGGAATCACTACTTCCACATCCAGATTTTCTCTCCAAGTCTCTCACAACGAAATAATTTTATATGTGGAAATAATTATTTACGGAACTTTACTAATATTATATTTGAAATCGTCTACCCCAAAAATCCATAAAACGATATGCCACATCGGTATTGGGGGTGGTGATAGGGGGTGGTAGTGAGGGTGGATGAAGTAAAAAACATTTTGAGGTTTTTGATTCTTGTACACACACTAAATCACATTTTTTTTCCTTGGTAATGGGTAATGGCGATAGCTAATGCTAAAAAAATTTTTGAGACCTGAGCTTCTCTTGTATATACTAAATATCAATTTTATGGACTCTTACCTGCTTGATTTACTTGTTTACCCCATTTATCCCAACCCTTTGTTTTATATTTTCAGGTAATTTATTATATAAGTTCAAGTTTAATGAGTTTTTAATTGATTTTGTTAAGCGATATTTAGGAAGTTTTAACAAATTGTCCGACCTCGTGTTGTAGTTATGTAGCTCAGATGGACAGGGGCGGCTCAAGGTAAATTTTCCACCCGGGCGGGAGCACTTTTTCGCGCCCTTTCCTCAGGTAATCCCGGACATTTCGCGGACGTACTTCATACTAAAGTACAAGGATATCCCTTCGGACTCTGCGATCATTACTTTTTATAGCCTCATTGTTTTTATCGCCCCATAGGGGGAGGGTGCTACTAGAAATCCGAACAAAATTCTTTATCGCCTTGAAAAAGTAACGGATACTTTTTTGCCCTTTGGCGCCCCTCCGAGCCGGCGCCCCGGGCAAGCGCCCGGGTTGCTCGGCCCTTAAGTCGCCCCTGCAGATGGAGTTACATACACATTCTTATTTTTATGAATCTCTAAAAGAGAGTAGTAAATATATAGGATAGGAATGACTATTATACCATATTTAATAAATAATGGTTGACTGTGTTCTCTGAAACCTGTTTTGTTATAATTCTTATAGACGCTTTCTGTTGTCGAAATATTTTTACAGCGCTGCTCGAGTTCCCCAGAGTATAACCCCGTAGCTTATTTGGGAGTGGATTAATGACTAGTAAACTAACAGCAAAGTGTGTATTTCAGTTCTTAATCTTCGTAAAAGAAATAAATAGCTTGAAAGCTTATTGCTGAGTTGCTCAATATGATTGCTCCAACTTAAAGTATCATCAAGAACTATACCGAGTAAATTGACATTTTCTCCCTTCGTTAAGTCATATCTGATAGAAGAAAATAGTTTCTGTGTTTTGTCACGATTAAGTTTGAGTGCATTAGCATTATACCAAAGTTCCGCTCGACTTTCAGTTTCATCAATGATATTCTGTAAACTGTTAATACTCTTGTCACTAGCTAGCTGTAAGGGTTGCGCCATCAGCAATCATAACAATACTGCTAGGGAATAAGTAATAAAATAAATCGTTTACATAAATTATAAACAGTAGAGGTCTCAGCACAGATCCCCGAGGCACTCCATGTTTTACTGATCTAAATAAGATGTCATATTGTTTTGTGAGACGAATTGTTGCCTATTCTACAGATATGGCTTTAACAGAGACAACGGTATACCCCCGACTCCATAAGTTTTTCCATGATGAGAGCATAAGAGACACAGCCGAAGGCTTTGCTGAAATCACACAGCGTAATTGCAGTATGTTTACCTTCTTCAAGGCCTTCAACTACGTCACCCACAATCTTACAGATTGCATCTATTGTGGAACATTTTTGCCTAAAACCATATTGGCAAGCATATAATAAAGAATATTTTTCGAAATATTTCGACAAACGATTTTTTAAAATAATTTCAATTACCTTGCCCCTGTGCAAAAACCAAATGCCTCAACATTTTTTTTTTTACTTCCCAAGAACACGCTTTGGTGTACTTCTAAGTATCAGGAAACGCGCAGAATTTCCGAACAAGCTACCTTCCATCCAATTGGAATTTTTAAAAAAATTTTAATCATATACACACATCCTGTGTTACACTTTTTGCGGTATATATTTTCTCACTGTGTATTTAGGCTCATCATTTATAAAATTATGTCTGCTGCGAGACCGGTCAGCTCCCAGGTTAGATCTATATCTGACATTACCTATAATCATACTAATGTTTTAATTTTACCCTTGCCTCGCAACGTATGTTTTTCTTCGCGGCTATTAGATCGACACCAGTCATTAGGAGATATATTTCGTTATTGTACACAGGTGTGTCACGTATTTATAATTATTATTCAAAAGTATTTATAATGTCAATTACTAAAGCAAAATGTTAAACGCTAGTGACAGCGGAGAGTCTATAAGATTATAAAAAAAATATTGACTTTTACTTTTCAAGCACTTAATACATAAGGTAAACATTTCAAAGTAATCGCCTAGTTCTTAGATCGTTTGAAGATTGCGTTCTTTTCTTAATTGTAATATAATGACATAACTGTACGTAATAGTGTTTTCACTTTTATTCGAAGTATAAGGAAGTAGGATACGGAAGTATGTCAACGTTTAACTTTCCGATGCATTGTATACATAATACCATTAGTACAGGTGGTTAAATTATTAAATCATGCGTTCCTCTGTGTCATGTACTTAATTAATTAGAAAAGATAACTATCCTAAATTTGGGCATGCCAATATGCCCCTTGCAAAAAATATAATTTTAGTATTTTTAGAATCTTTGCAAAACACAGTATGTAATAGTATATTATTCAATGAGCGGTAATGTAAGTAATAACTCACGCAGATGAAGTTTACAGCATTCATCAAGTGAGTTATTACCATTACCGCAAGTAGAATACTATACTTTATCTACGATTATAACAATAAATATTAAATTGAGAATTTTTTTTTTAATTACTCAGTTCGTTTATTAATAAACTTAACTGTAAAATGTAATTTTTGTACACGCTTATATTTAATCTGCGATTTTTCGGATAATAAATTATGTATTGTAGCTACTTGTCTTCATTCTGTTGGTGTACCTACATATTAGTTCATCTTCTCTAACCGAATTCATAATTTTTGGCACAAGTGTTACCTACTTAACTTGATTTGAAAACATCGAAACAATTCAAACATGATAAATCACGTTCCTCCCCTTAATAATAATGGACCGTTCTATTTCACCGTATCGGAAAAGAATTTCTCTGGGACAGAGCCACCTTCTTCGTGTCGCGCGTTACGTCGAGTGGACAGGCTAGGCATGAAGATAAAGGTGATTGGCTCTGTACCTAGTCATTTATAATAATTATTCATTATAACTCACGCTATTTGTTTATGGATACTATTAATTGTTCAAAAGCAGTTCATTAATTAGTATATAACGTAATAAGAGTAGATAAAGGATTTTTTTCTTATTTTTTCTTTTACAAACAATATTCAACATTAAAATTCGAATAAATCCGTTAGGATCGCAAACAACGCGTGACGTCATGTAACAGGAAACGCCACAGCGCTAGCGTATATAGACCATAACTAACATCTCGCATTATCAACAACAATTTTAATAATTACTAAGATAACTCAACTTTTGCGCGAGCATAATTATTATTACGATCAGAAAATAAAAAAGTAAAACCTACACTTTACAAATAAACATTCCCTTGTCAGTTGTTTAAGTCAAGGCATTCTTTTAAATACACAATCCCATACAACAGTGGATTTTCATGGGCAATTTCAGAATTCTTATTCCTTACGGGGAAATCGAAAAACAGGTGTTTTTTCACGAAAATTGGTACAAACCCATTTGAGGGGCTGCCAAATCCAGTGGAGTACTCAGATTTGAAATTAAAAAAATCGCTAATAAGATTGTATAAGGTACACGTACATAATAACAAACTACAAAAGTATATAAACACGCAATAAATAAACTAGTGGAAGCATTATATTCTTCGCCGATTTACTACTTTTTATATAATTGTTTCACATTCTAGGATACTCTTCGCATTTTTCTTGTAAATAATGTTAGTTTTTGGACATTTTAAATTTCGTTATATCAACTTTGTTGTGAAAAAAAATATATGCAAAAAAAATGAAAAAAAGACACCTTGTCAGGGATTCGAACACAAGACCTTTGGATTGCAAAGCAAAAGCTTTAACCATTGGACCATCACACATTTCTATAAAAATTGAATGTCTGCAATATTTAACCTTCCAGAATTATATTTCAACAGATTAGATATATTATTATGAAATATATATATTAGTAAAATGTATATACAAAAAAAATTATAGAAAATAACATTTCACGAGATTTCTATTTAAGTACAAGTGGCAAAAATTAATAAAAACTTTTTCTTTTAATTTAAATGATTAATAACTTTTTTATTTACTGATTGATTTTTTTCAAAAACAATTGGGTTTTTCCTCTAGCTAACGCTAACTTATCTTCCAAATTTTAATACAACCGGACTTTCCTTTCTTAAGTTATCGTGCTTACAAGAAACGTGACAGACGGACGGACATTTTGAAAGTTGTTCAGAATTAGTTCACTTACATAATGATACTCTTTGTTTTTGCGAAGAGTATAATAAACACATAAATACATAAATAGTCAGACCAAGTAAATTTTCATTAACACCATACAAGCACTTTTCAATTAGTACATTTTTTATCCTCTTTTTAAAAGTAAATAGGTTTTTACAATTTTTCAAATCAATGGGCAAATGATTATAAATTTTACATCCGTTGTAAAACACACTTTTTGATATATTGCTGTTGTATGCCGATGAGGAATTAGCTGATCTTTAAATCTTGTTTGATAATTGAAGACACAAGTGGATGAAGGGTCTATGTGACATTTTCGAAAAAACGAGTTTTTTTATATGAATGAAGGCTTTATATAATTATGGTGTGTTTGGTTTGTAAGAAAAGTTGATTTATTTTTAAAAACATAACATATTTCATAAATATATATATACTAGGCAGAGTTAGTATTTTTTGAACTTTAACGGATTATCTGCACGATTCTCGGGGATGTAAACTCTCCTTAATGACATGCCTTTGCAGAATAAATGCCCGACGAACATAGGTAGTACTCAACTAGTGAAAGCATAATTCCATACCGTAGATGGGAATGTATGTTAGAGTAATAAAATGTCAACAAAAAACCTTTACCGCAGTGATTTTTTAAGTTGCGCATACCGTAACAACCTTTACCGAGCTTCACGCACAAACTATCCATGTGAGCAGCCCACGTCAAATTTCGGTCGAACATGACACCCAAGATTTTAGCAGAATCTGTTACTAAAAATTTGTCGTTAGCATTTTGCTCGATGTTTTACCTAAATGATACAGTAGTTGTTTTTTCTTTATTAAGTGTAAGCCGGTTTTTCTCTGACCAAATCATAACGTCTCTGTATAGATCTTTCGATATATTTTTTACTGCGTCAGGACTTTCTTGAACAACTAAAAAGTTAGTATCATCAGCGTCACAAGTAATACAAACGTTGTATTTGCTTTGAGTGTATAACACCAAATCGTTGGCAAAGACAAGGTAAGTAAATGGCCCCAATATGGAGCCTTGTGGTGCACCGGCATTTTTTAGATATTTATTGCTCTTTGTTCCATTTATATAGACTACTTGCGCACGGTTTTTAATATAGCTGGATAGATAGATATAATCGTTCATCTAAGGCGTCTACTAGGGGCGAGCGTAGAGGCGACTTCAATGTGAATATCAGTCGATATCCCGTTGAAGCAACGTCGAGCGCGGTTAGTACTTGGATGGGGTACTCATCTTGGGAAAAACAGCGTTCTCGTCCCACCTTCTAGAGGCTTGTATATCAGTGTATACTCGGAAGTTACGTAATTTCAGACGAGGATTATGTAGTGGATATACCATCCTTCGGAGGGGATGTAAAGCAGGCGGTCCCTTGTCTATTAAATGTTAGGCAAGTAAAAGATCCCTACTCTTCTTAAGGGAAGAGGTTAGGCAAAATTTCCAGGTTGGGGGTAGCTCGTCTCCTGGCGTCGGTAATAGGACCTGGTACCGGAAATAGGGCGACGTTAAATAGTAAAAAAAAAGGCGTCTACTACTGAGCTGTGAAAGTTTATTAATGCAGTATCAACACTTCTATTCTTTAGGAAACCATGCCGAACTGACAATAAAAGGTTATTTTTAAGAAAGAATCCACTTAACTAAAAATGCAAGTTTTATAATCTTCGACATACTTGAAATTATGCTAATCATATGATAATTATTATAAGAGTTTTTATTTGTATCCAAATTCTACTTGCATTGAAAATTTCGTATGGATTGGATATAATTCGAAATTTCGGTATTATCTGCCTTTGGAGATTGTACTATAACTTTTTTATCCACCATGTTTTTATACCTTTCTTGATGATTGCCGGTAAGCGCCATAAATAGTAACTGATCCACTTGTGCTCCTTTTGGATAAGTACTTCGTAAAGTGCCCGTGCTAATAGTGATTCTAAAACTATCGTAATATTATTACATGATCCTTTTCGGTGCCACTTTCACTATCTGTGACCGCTTTGTTGGAGCGGGGCGGACAGAATCGCAAGGTAAGCAAGACCGTATCAACTGGTGGGTAACAAATGTAATCCAATCAGTCGCAAAATGTTATGAGCAAGACTTAATTGTCGTAAATCGTAAAAATGGTGTCGACGGGCAAAATTGTTATTCGAATTGTTTTTGTGGCTTGTTTGGTTTTAGTGCTTGTAACCGATTATTCTGGACTGCTGCATAAGCTGATAGGAGGGAATAGGACGGAAGAAGCAGGACAGGTATCCCCTAGACCGACTAATCCCGGATATGGAGACTCCAAGACTGATATAGATATAGATGCTGACATTGAAGAGGACTCAGTCAAACATTTAGGTGAGAAGGGTTGTTTGATTCTGTAAAGGTGTTGATGTTAGAGCATATTGTTTGCAATTGCGGAGGCGTGTTTAGTGCAGAATACTCATCAAGGTCGGAAATAACTTGGGCGACCTTGAGAAAGTCAATTCCTTCACATTTTTATGTAAATCGAGATTTCGAGCGATTTTCAATACATCTAATATAAAACCTCCCAGTAGTCTAGAATAAAAGGACAATTCTAAATTAGTATAACACTCTTTGTCAGTGGGGTGATGTGGGATTATAAGTTTTTGAAAATGCATATTGTTAATCATCTGAAATTTTGTGTACAGGGTGTTCCATAAGTAATAGTACTATACAGGGTGTTTCAGTTAGCATTCCCACAACCGATATCTCGGAACTAAAAAATATCTTTTTATTCTCTAAACGGTAATAGATTTTTGTTGTTAATGCCTTCTTCAGGAAGTACAATTTACTATTATAACATTATCACCAGTGATGGCGTTGCAGTTTAAAAATATTTTTCGATCAAGGAAGCTTTGAAGCATATGCCATCGATTAAGAACTAAATTTTAACCAAAATTGTTCTTGTTCGAAAAAGTCAGATCTGTAATAGTTTTTGAGATATTTTAATTTTATTGTCTAACTTTTGTTGCTTCTTTTTAAATTGTTGTTATTTTTTTAATATTGATTTTCGAATATAGGTTCTTGATAACTTTTTTGTCTACTATAAGATAATTATTTACTGGTGGTATGTTTTTTAATCACTTTCGATTTTACCGAAAATTGTTTTAAATTAAGAAAATTCAAATCGCCAAATATAGCAGTTTTTAATAAATCTACAGATTAAATATTCAATGTATTTGGATATCGTTTTTGTACAGAGTTTTGTACAAATGAAATGGGATTTGAGGTTTTCTCTACAACTATGGCACATAGACAAAAACCAATATAGGTGTCTTGAGCTCGAAACAAACAGTGGCGCAAACTGCGATTGCCCTTTTCGACTACAGAGTGTTTTTGGAAAATTGACATTTGCGGATGACCTCTATATCTCAATTACCAAGAGCCGAATCGAACACATTCTTAAGGCACTTTTTTGAGTAGAATCCGTTGCTAATAAGAAGAAAATTATGCATACCTCAGTTTTTGAGATATAGACATACCTTGTGTTTTTTTAAATGGAACACCCTGTAAATTATTTCATTATTCGATCACAACTTAAATTTGCTATCCAACGATATATCATATGTCATATTTATCTCTCGCAAAACTTAATATATTTGTGAGGAGGCCATGAAAAACTATTAACAACAACAATATAATACAGGGTATTTCACTTGAAATGGTAGCATCCTAATAACTTTTCTATTTTTTTTCGGTTTGAATCAAATTTTACTTAAGTATAGAACAAATTAGCATTTACTTATGAGCAGAAAAACATTCGCCTCCTACAAATGCAAAGCCACCTGTGGTACCAAAATATGCGGAGATAATCAAAAACTCATATTAAGCATTTTTTTATTGGACAATTTTGCTAATGAAACTTGTTCAGAATTGTCCAAAAATCTCATTCCCAAAGTTTAATCAAAATAAAAAAAAAATGAAAAATTAAAATTTTAAAAATAATTATTAAAAAAAACTGTAAATTGCTTGACAACTACCTGACAGCATGGGTTTAATTTCAAACAAAATTGTCATGGTACAGTTTTCTAAACAAAAAAAACCAATTAAAATGATATTTTCGGACTTTATATATTTTTTTATTTTGATTAAATTTTGGACTTGACGTTTTTGGACATTTCTGAACAAGTTTCATTAACAAAATTTTCCGATAAAAAATGCCTAATATGATTTTTTGATTTTCTCCGAATATTTTGGTACTGCAGGTGGCTTTGCCTTAGTAGGAAGCGAATGTTTTTTTGGTCATAATAGATCCTAATTTGTTTCATACTTAAATAAAATTTGATTCAAATCGAAAAAAAAATAAAAAAGTTATTGGGATGTTACCATTTCAAGTGAAACACACTGTATAAAATAATTTTGTCAAAAATAGAAAAAACTTCCATTGACATCTATGCATTTTTGACACCTTCTCCTTACAGCATTTGTTGCATTTCCAATCAGGACAGGAGTTATTGTCCGAAAAGCAGATAGTGTTTTGTTTTCCAATTCTTCTATGTTATTAGAACTTATTAGAACGTTCTCTATATATGATATTTTTTAAATAACCCAAAAGTCAGTAGGGGTTATATCGGGAGATCTAGCAGACCACAAAATAGAACCATCATTTCCTGAAAATTGAACAATATCCAAACTACTTTGTTGTTTATTAATATATCCAGTTAGCTAAATTAATTATATTACTTACCAATTTAGTTAACTCAGCTAACTAGACACTGATAAACTAGTCTTGAGTGATATATAGATACCTATCCAATCATCCCCAAATTAAGTATTTAAATAATTTCGTGTTTCATTTGACGTATGACCTGGGGCGCCATGCGGTGTTTGTAAATTAATCTTTGAAATTATCTACAAAGGGCTCTATTTCTTGTTATAGAATGTTAATAAAATTTTCGATATTCAAATTACCGTGAAAAAATGAAGACCTATTACTTGGTATTCACTAGAACTATACCATACACCAAATCCAAATCGTCCTTGACGATTAACTGTAGCGGTTACGTGCTGATTTTTTCGAGCCCAGTGGTGGTTATTATGCCGATTAAAAATGCCAGCACTGCTTATATGGGCCTCGTCTGTCCATATAATTGTTCCTTCAAATCCTGGCACTGACGCAAAAACCATACCACTGGCAAAAATCGAGAAGTCTTTGAAAGTCGTTTGGGTATAGATGGTGGCTAATTCTAATTTTGTAGGTTTCAATTTATTTTTTTTTAAGCAACGCAACGCAGCTGTTTTTGGGATTCGTAAATTTTCCTGTATTTCGCGAGACGATATATTAGGATTTTCTCTTACAGTTTCTAAAACAATATTTTCTACAGCTTCTCTACCTGTTATTAAATATTTTTGCTCTAGGTTTTACAAATGATCCAAACATTCCAAACTTTTATATCTGGCTGTCTCTTTTCTGGATATCTAAAAATATTGTGTAAGTGGTACTTTTGGCACAAAGTTTTGCTGTCTATAACTTAGCTATTAAAATAAAGCTCGGAAGCTAAATTTGAATATTTTCCGCATTTTTTAAAACACTTAATCATTTCATATTTTTCAACATTACTAAATTGAACCATTTTTAACAATGCTCACTCACAAATTAGTTTTTCACATTTACGATTATTTCGATTTCCTTGTTTTTACTATGGCCTTCTCAATAAATATTAGAAATGAGATAAATATATATTATAAGAAGTGTTGTTGTTGCTAATAGTTTTCCATGACCTCCTCACAAATATATTAAAAATTTGTCGACAATTAACCACTTTTTCTAGAGATAAATATCGAATAATTTACGGAGTATTCCATCTAAAAAAAACACAAGTTATGTCTATATCTCGAAAGTTGAGGCATGCATAATTTTTTTCTTATCAGCAACGAATTCTACTCAAAAAAGCGTCTTAAAAATGTGTTACTCGATTTTCGATTCGACACTTGGTAATTGAGATATAGAAAATGCCAATTTTCCAAAAACGCTCTGTAGCTCGGTAGTAGAAAAAAAAATAGACGATCGCAGTTTGCGCCATTGCTGGTTTCTCGAAAATCGAGCGCAGGGCACCTACATTAGTTTTTGTCAGTCTGCCATAGTTTTAGAGAAAACCCCAAATCCCACCTAATTTGGTCCACCCTGTACTTACCTTGATTTAGAATTGCCCTATTAATTTAACGTATAATTTAATAGCATTGGGAACATTCCTTGTAACAATTGTTTTGAAAGTACTAACCAACCTTGGGATTTTTTAACATCAGCTTGGAATACTGAACAGATATTATTTTTGCTTGGCATTTGTTCAAGATATCAACGTAACTAATTAAATAAAGAACGGTGCATATCTGCAATACAAGCAAACAATAACAAGCCTATAGTAATAATAATGCAATTGTATTCAGAATATACTTGGAGTTCAGACTTGTTGGAAATTTTAGATAGTTTCCTGGAAGTTTTTTAAATTTTGTCATTTTGTCATCGTTGTAAGTAACTGCAAAACTATTAAAGATAATGATTTGTTTTTCTTTTGTGGATATTAACTAAATATTTGGGTTTCTAACCATGTCAATAAAATCGACAAGATATAAGGACCTTATGGCACCCGCACACTGCTCGACATTTCATTAAACTCTAAGCCTATTATTTGAACAAAAAAAATTACTGTACTTCCACTCCACTACGTGGATGTTGAACTAAAATTTAATGAAGGATCTTCTGCGCCAAATGGAACAGAAAAAGATTGGTTTCCCAAAAATTCTGATTACTATAAAATGTCTCACAACTAACAATACATAAACCAAATTATTAAATGATTATTCTATAATAAAAAATTGAATTTATAATAATTTTGCCTATTTCCGTTTTCGAAACTCTGGCTTGCGTCAAAGATGACAGTTTGTTGTTTATGCATTTTCATAGTCACCTGAGATATTAAATTGTACTTGTTTTATTTTTATTTACTTCGTCTCTGAGGATCGGCAACCAGCCAGTACAAAAATATAAGGAATAATTTAATAACGTGCATCCTCATTTAAAAAAGGAATAGCGAATTTTTCTTTCAGTTCCATTGATTTGTTTTTTCACAAAGGAAGAGGGCTTATAAAGCCGATTTTCGGCCCTTTTTATTTTTGGTCAAAAAATTTCGAATTTTTTTTTTTTTTACTATGTATATAATTCCACCCCAAACAGAACTTTCCCCAACCCTCCCCCCTTCATGTGTGTATAAGAGGAAGTGGCATTTTATTAATGATGCAGATAAAAAGTCCTTTTAAAACTATTTTATATCTGGTAGCAGCATAAAAGTTAAAAGTTTATGCAGCGGGAGGAGAGGGTGCTTGTCATTGGGGGTTGGGGGTGTCGGGGGTGTCGGGGAGTATTGGGGTGTTCAGGTATTTGCAACAATTGAATTATTTTTGACATTACTCTGAAGTAAGTGTATTGAATTTGTTATAAATAAGTAAATGAATATAAAATGGCTGAAAAATATTCAAGAGATAAAAAAGTTGATATGTTCATTTTATTTATTTTTTTTATTTTTTTTAATTATACACCATCTAACAGTACAAACCATTTACAAGATGGGATATGTTGATTACTTATGGAAAGACTCATCTTAATGCAACTAGAGCACAAACTCTGTATGGACAGAAATATCCAGAAAGAAGACAACCTCCGAGAAACTATTTCTTCCGGTTGGAGCATCAATTTGGAACAGAACCTGATATAGAAATTGAAGAAAGATTTATTGTGAATGAAGAAACGTGCATATTGACCCAACTATTTCGATAAAACAAATTGAACATGAAATCAATAGGGTTTTCTCAGAAAAAAAAAAAAATTGCTGAAGTACTTAATTCACGTAAAAAAATGATTTATGGCATATTTATTCTCTTTTTAATTTTACTAATAGTGGCAAAAAAAGCTTTAAGTTTAAAAAATATTGAGTTCATTTTAAACAGCCATAAATTAGCGCGTTGTGACGTCAACGCCCTGAAATCCAATAAATAGTCGGTTACATTGTTGCATAAGATAGCCGTGAAAAATCAAGGAGGTTGATATTTATATTCTACCTCCATGTGAAAAATACAAAACATAACCTCTATTTATTGACAGTACGTTTTAATTATTATCAGTTGTAATGGATTATCAAAACGCCTAAAAAAGTTTGTTTTGTACCTTTGTGTAATAATACTAGTGAAAATGCTCCCTCAATATTATTTTTGACAGTACCACTTAGTATTGAAAGACAAAAAAGTGGTTTTCTGTTGTAAAATCTAAACAAATATTTCATCAAAATAAAAATAAAGTTTTAGGTTAGTCATCTGTCATCTGATGTGTACCGTCAATGCAGACGTTTATGTCGCTGCGGTTTGAAGGTTAATCCCAAACTACAAAATATCAACGTCCGACGCTTTTACAAATAATTTGTGTGTCATTTTTTATCTGGATTCTGATTAGCCAATATTTATAAGTCCACTGCTTTAGACCAATCACAGTACAAGCAATAAAAGAGGAAATTCTGACTATTCTGAGAATTTTAGAGGAAAGCTTCCTTTAACACAAAGTTATATCCATAATCTCATTGGTTTTCCGGGTAGATACGTAATTCTGGCGCGTAAAAATGCCCGTTTTAAAAAGCCTTGAAATTATCAGCAAGTTGTTTTAACGATATTTTCTTAAAAGTAATTCTTATTAGAAAAGTAAATTGTTGTAAATTAAGTAATAGAATGTTTTATTATATCATTTTCACATCAAATGTTAAAATAAACAAGCTGGAAACGTACTCTTCGCCTGTTCACTGAACTTTTTATATAATTGTTACACATTCTATAGGATACGCAGTTTTTTGTAAATCATATTAGTTTTAGACATTTTTAATTTTATAGTACGAACTTAGTTGGTAAACTTAGTGTAAAATAAAGTAAAAATAAAAAGAAAACTATTACCATACCCTATTTGGATTCCGAGTCAAAAGCTTAAGAACTACACCACCACCTAACACGTAAAAAAATGTAAATTACATTATAAGAGACTAGCTAAAATCATTTCCACGGTTATATATTACATTATGAAATGTATATTTGTAAAATATATAAATATTTAGCTATTAAAATGAAATATCATTTCACCAGATTTCCATTCAATTACAAAAACATAAAAATCAAAAAAAATTTTTTTTCAAATTTAAATCATTAATAACATTTTTATTTACTTATCGATTTTGTTCAAAAAATAGGGTTCTTCCTCTAGCCAACACTAACCTACTGTCCAAATTTCAGTGCAATCGGACTTTTCTTTCTTGAGTTATCATGCTTACAAGAAACGTGACGGACGGACAGACGTACAGACGGACATTTTGAAAGTTGTTCAGAATTCGTTCACTAACACAATGATATGAAAATTTTTTGTCTGCGAGCGATATTTACGCTCCTGAAACCGCCCATGACTCATAATATGAGGATTCAATAACCCAAGGTTTGTAAATCTTGATTCATCAGAAAGCAGAATGTTTTTGATAAAACTCTCATTTCTTAGTTGGCGGAACTGTAACCAATTACAAAAGGTTCTTCGTTGATAATGTTGTAGAACTCTCCAAAATCGTCCGAAGTTGAAGACATAATCAAAATTCGACTTAGGCAAAAATTTCATTTAAAGACATTTTTGGGAGTCTGCAGAGGCGCAGATCAGTCCACAAGGGCCGTTTTGGGTTCTATAAGGCGTTGGAAATGACCAGGTGAAAATTCGAAGAAACACCGAATTTTCACTTAGGAAAAATGTTTTTGGTTCAGAATATGAGAGTAGAAGTATATAATGACAAAGATTTATGAATAATATACTTTTTCAAAGGTACCATAAATTGGACTTTGAAAAATAATATTTTTGGAAGGGCGTCAAAATTTGGCCCAAGAATCGATTTATCGAAAGTACGCCAAAATTTCACTTGCAGACTAATTTTTCAAAACTGCGTTGAAATTTGGCTTGAGAATCGATTTTTCAAAAGTACGCCAAAATTTCACCCGCAGATTAACTTTTCAAAAGTACCTTGAAATTTGGCTTGAAAATCGATTTTTCAAAAGTACGCCAAAATTTCACCCACAGATTAGTTTTTCAAAAGTACCTTGAAATTTGGCTCGAAAATCGATTTTTCAAAAGTACGCTAAAATTGGTCTTAAAATGGATTTTTCAAAATTACCACAAAGCCAGTTTAAAAAGTACCACGAAAATATAATTTAAATTGTTTTTTATTTTTATTCCTCAACCAAAGACATTGACCTTGAGGTACGGTCATTGAAAGCCTAATTCTAAAGTATGAGCATGCAATTTTAACGATGCGCTGCATCCAAAAGGCAAAATAAAAGATTTTGTCAAAGCCGGCGTAGTGCCGATAAGCAAAAATTGATAAAAATCAATGCACATGTACAAGGCCGGTTTCTCGCATAGAAAGAGTTTGGATTGACCCAGCGGCTCGCAATTTGGTCGAGCGCGTTGAGTGGTCCAGACAAAGCGATGGTAGAAAAGCCAATAACAGGGCTTTTCAAATGACAAAGTTATAGAGGAAAACGCCTTGTGCATAAAAATCCAAAAATTCAATTTTGCCTAAAAGTCGCTCGAAGGTGAGACGCTGCCAAATCGATAATATTGAACGACTGTGATAAGGGTTAGTAAGTCGTGGACTGATCGAACGCCACTCAACTTATGCAGTAATAAGTCCTCTGAATGTGTTTGAGTACGTGAATCTCCACGATACAAGAACTTTAAAGCTAAGTAGTCTCTAGCGAAACTAAATTCATTTAGTAAAACTTTTTTAAGTTAATTTCAGTCAGCCTTAATTATTCATTTACCCAGAGTCTGAAATTATTCTAAAAGCTCGCATTTTGATTCTGAGAAGGTACGTATGAATCTTTTCTACCTAATCGATCGTTAGCGTGAGCGCTCTCGCTTGTGTGGTCTGAAAGTCACTACCTTGATTGGGGAAGGCACGATTCTTATCTTGAGAATTTTGTATAACCAATTCTGTTAAATAAACGGATTCTTTGAACTATTGTTTCTTAATTGATCTTGAGGCCTGTTGACGGTCTATAATCCCTGGAACTTTCGTATAGAAAACCGGATGTGTCGAGTTAATTCGCATTAACATTCGACCTTCTGGTTGCTTTACGGAGGTTTGATAGGGATTTTTTTATGCGTTTTTTGGGAAATATATTCCGTTATTAATGGACCAAAACGCGAATTCCGCGTACCAAAACTAATCCCTCCGCAGAGAAATTCTTCGGTTGGGATTTTTTTATGCAAAAATTCAGGAAATTAAGAGGTGCCTAAACCTCTAACGAGGGAATTCAGGTCCAGAGAGAGCGTAGTTTCCGATCTGTGGTAGTGCAGCCTTGGTCCATTACTCGGCTACCGAAGTGCATCTTATCTCGAACCCGCCTGGGAGGTAGAAGAACGGGGTAATACGCGACTGGCGCCCCCTGAGAAATAAATTGGTGTCGCGTCATTTAGACGCCCGGTAGTGCGTTCTTCTACAATAACACAGACACACTTCTGACTAGACCAACTTATCCTTATGTATTTTAACGCGATGACTTCGAATCCGGAGTTAGAATTGCTCTATCACCCACCATTTTTTGTAAGTGGCGCAAATAATCTCAAAAAGAAAACTCATAATTTAGATTATTTCCGGGATTAACTAAAAATTGGTGGGTGATGGAGCTAAACGGTCATCTGATCGTATTCAGCAAGTCGAAATACAATGGAGTCCCAGAAACAGACCACTTTTCACTTTTTTTTTAATGTCTGTGTAATATATTTGCATAACCGGTTATCTAGAAAATGGCGGAAGATCCGGTGATATTCATATATTACACAGGCACACACAAAAGAAATGGTCTGTTTCTGAGACTCTATTGGGCAACTCCTATGTATTTCGACGTGCGGAATATAAATCAGGTGTCCATTTAGCTCAATCACCCACCAATTTTTCGTAAATCCCGAAATAACTTAAATTATATTTTTTTTAGGTTATTATCGCGACTTACAAAAAAATGGTGGGTGATGGAATAATTCTGACTCCGGATTCGAATTCAGCGCGTCAAAATACATAAACAAAGTTGGTCTAGTCAGAAGAAGAAAGCACTTTTTTATTTCGTGTGCCTCTGTGCTTCTCATACAAAAATTGACGTAATGGGGTTTTCCCACTAATTATACTCTTCGCAAAAACGAAGAGTATATTGCATTTGATCGACACATTTCTAAAACCTCCAATAATATTTGATCTCTAACTGAACTAAGATATACAGAATTACTCCAAAATATAATAATTCCACAGATTATTCAAATTTCCAATATCAATATTGACGAAGTTTACTAGACGGGGCTGGACCACACAATGCTATTATCGTTAGGGATTACCTAAGTAATTTGTTTCCAGATCATTGGATTGGGACCCACGGTCCAGTCAGATGGCCCGCAAGGTCTTCTGACTGAACCCCAGTGGATTTTATTATTTGGGCGCATTTCAAAAATAGAGCCTACGCGACTGCTCCAACCACAAGACAAGACCTGAAAGAGAGCGTTAGACACCAAATTGCACAAATAACATCCCAACAACTACAGAATGTTGGACGTGCAACAATAAGTCGCACTACTCTGTGTATTAATCAAAACGGGGAACAGTTTGAATAATTTTTATGATGGTTTGTTATAATTTAGGTTTTAATTTTGTTATTTTATTTATTCGTGGTTGTTACGTTTTCTTAAAATTATTTTTTGTTTAATTTGTGTTAAAAACACTTTTATTATTACGAAGGTTATCGTTAAGAAATGATTAATGGCCAGAATAATAAGAATAAGAAATCGTATTTGTCTTTAACGTAATATGCGATTGGAAAAGAAGTGGGTTTCAGACGTCCTTAAATGGAGGCGATGGATTAATTTGAACTGTACATTATTGGGGCAACTTACATGTGATGAAAATCTGTGCATTTCCTTGTAGTGAAATAAGCACTTGAAAAATAAATGGGTTTCTAATTTTTGTTTTTTTTTGCTGGAATTTTTTTTCACATATATCCAAAAATAATTATTTTTAAAGGAGAATGTACATGTGGTAGTCAATTCCAGTAAGAGAAACAAAATAATTAACATTTACACAATGAATGGGTTTCTAGTTATTCTAAATAATTGTGGCTAATTATTTTTAAATTGTGTCAAGGGTCATTTACCTAAATAAATTGTGTTTGACTTTAATTAAATAAGCAATTAAAGAATAAGTGAATTTCCAGTGTTTTTATTAGCAATTGCGTTTAAAATATTTGATTATTCACATAAGATGTCAATGGAAGACAATTCGAACATTTATTGTAGTTTAGTTTTTCCTATTTTTGGCAAAATTATTTTATATTATAAGAAGTGTTGTTGTTAATAGTTCTCCATGGACTCCTCACAAATATATTAAATTTTTCAAAAATTAACCACTTTTTCTAGAGATAAATATAATATATGATATATCGTTGGATAGCTAATTTAAGTTGTGATCGAATAATGAAATAATTTACAGGGTGTTACATTTAAAAAAACACATGTTATGTCTATATCTCGAAAACTGAGGCATGCATAATTTTCTTCTTATCAGCAACGTATTCTACTAAAAAAAGTGCCTAGAATGTGTTACTCGATTTTGGATTTGACACTTGGTAATTGAGATATAGAGGCCATCCAAAAATGCCAATTTTCCAAAAACGCTCTGTAGCTCGGTAGTCGAAAAAGATAGACGATCGCGGCTTGCGCCATTTTTTGTTTCTTAAAAATCGAGCTCAGGACACTTATACTAGTTTTTGTCTATCTGCCATAGTTTTAGAGAAAACCCCAAACCCCATCTAATTTGGTCCACGCTGGACATCATTGGAAAATCCCTTGAATTCGCTAAACAGTGGTAAGCAGTTTTGAAATTTACACATTCCGTTTTCGAAAAACAAAGATTTATTTACTGGAAAATAACTGTGATGTATCTAGCTACTTAAATCACTTTAGTAAATGCTTCAACTGCCATTCCAGCTTCCATTCAATAACACAGATTCTGCTGAAAATGCTCTCGCACATTTTGAAGCATTCTGGGGTGATCTGGCGTTTGTGACTCGTTAACGTAAATCTTCCAATGAAGCAGGTGGAGTAGAATAAATTCTGCTCTTCAAGTAACTCCACAGGAGAAAGTCTAATGGAGAAGGATCTGGTGATCGTGGGGGCCATTTTGTGGAACCTCTCCTCCCAGTCCAGTGATCCGAAATGTGTTGATCCAAATACTGACGAACAGGCACAGCATAGTGCGGAGTAGCATCATCTTGTTGACATATTAACTGATCCTCCAAATAATTTTGGTCATTTTCAATAATGTCAGTCAACATGGTGGGTCTTCAAAATACATTGAATAATAGCTTGTGATACACCAGATACAGCTGCCAACTTTCTTGTACTCAACGTAGGGTCAAGAGCAATATGGCCCAAAATTTCCACTTCTTCTTGGCGGTTCGATGTTCCGTTTTTCAGTTGTTACAGATCCAGTGTCATATCCATTCATATTTTCATGTTGATTGAATAGTTTAGCAGCGTTATTAGCACATCGATTGTTCCCATAATAACCTCAAACCTCTGTGCAATTATATAAACCATTGTTGCTTTTTAGATTAATTAGAAATAAGCCACGCCCTACACAATAACGTAAATCATGTTTATTATTCAAGAGAGAAACTGAAACTGAAATTTCGGTTAATTTCTTCGATTGTTTTAAATTCCCATCATCGGGAAAGAGAAAAACTTTCAATACAAAGTTCAAGATATTGTATTTACTAAAAAGAGAGTGCAAAAAATGAAAACCAATTATACAGTGACGTACTAAATGTTTGTAGCTCGTAAATATCAAACAGGTTCAGTTCGGAAACAAAAATTCAGTTTTTCGAAAACGGCACGTGTAAGTTGCAAGCGACCCAAAATTTTTTAAGTAAAATATTTTTATATTATTTCAAGTCAGCCACAAAAAACCCATGACTTGTTGTAAGTCTCATCCCTGGAGAGTTTTCGTTTGATAGGCCGGAATTAAATAAATTAGGTGTCTTAGGACCCCACAAGTTTGAATCTCAATACCCCAGTCACATTACGGAAGTACGAAAGGGATTTTTTTTTATCAAGGCAATTCAGAGATCTTTAACCATTAGGTAAATAACTAAAATTGCATCGAGAGAAACATCAATTTTTATTTGAGAGAGCGTGGTTAATAACCTACGGTGAGTGCAGCCTTGGCATATTTCTTATCTATCAAATATCTCTTATCTCGAACCCGCCTGGGAGTGGACTCTGACTCTTCTCTTTTTCGATACTTTTTCAGTTTTTCGTTTATGTTTCACGTTTAGTGTTGTTTGTTTGTTGCCTTCATCTTTTTACCTGTTCATATTTGCCGTCCTTTATCAAAAAACATAAAAGCCAAAAAACTTCCTTAGAGCTCCAGCTACATTTTTGTCGAATCTTGTAGCATTGCAGGGTCAAAAATTATCTGCGTCTTAAAATATATTTTTTTAAGGGTTTACCCTACGTGAATTTCATTGATACTGTTAAAGGCCCAAATATTTAGCTAGTATCCGGAAAGAAATCAATTATCTTACTTAGAAATTTGCATATTTTTATGATTTTCCAATCTTTTAGGGAAAAGTATCGAACTTAGCCATATAATGATCACCCATACAAAAAATTGCAGAATGCTTACACTTCTGGGGGGTGATCTAAAATTGCCAACATCAACAATTTTTTTTTCAATGAATTCTTTTCGATTGTCTGAACCCCAAATAACAATCTCATATAACACAATAAAAATATTCAATAATCCATCGCCGGCCCCGTCACGGTAGGCTTAATTTATCGCTGGAATAAAAAGTTGGAATTGAGGAAACAGTCAAAAGAGTACAATTTAGAGAAAGGCTTGCGGTATGCCCAGTAAATGTCGTTTTTTCAAGAGCAGTTTCTAATAAAATACATTATACAACTTGAACCTTGTTTATGGGTCGAATAAGTCGTTTTATTATTTCAATTTTTTTTATTTTCATTAGAAAATGATGCAATAAAGATATTTTATAATGTACAATTTTATGGAGACTTTTTGGACCGAATAATAAAATAAGGAAAATACCTTAAATTTACATAAAACGTTTTTCTCATAAACAACTTAATTTGAAATTTAAATATATCTGTAACTGTATAGTTACGAGGTTTATATAGATAAAAGATTTTATGAACAATTACAAATTCATATCTACATCTACAGAACTGGTAGTCCGAATTCGATCACATTACTTCTTACACAGCCTCTAGAGTAAGATTTTAAAATTTAGCTGCTCGTTGACGACCACTAGGTTTTAATTAACAGCACCAAAAAAATACTTATAAAAAAATCAGTTTTTTTATTCACAAAATTGGTCTTTATGTATCATTTGGTTTTTGTTTCGTTGCCACAATTCTTAATACAGTGTGGAAAATACAACTGGAATGCATTACCTAATTTGAATACCGGGTGTCCACTAGTCAATGTACGCCCCCGAGCCTTTTTAATTTAAAAATGTAATTTTAGGTACATATAAATTAAACAAAAGTAGCCTATTTTTAGACTAACAGGAAGGAAAATAACACTACCGGTTCAACCGACAGTGACATCGACCTTTTTTTTTTTCTGGATCGGTGGCGAGACTGGTTGTGTGAGACAACACGGCCTACTCTTCTGAGTTCGAGTCTCAGCTACGGCAGATGGCAATGTCGAAGGTAATGGGTGTTGTGATGTTGTCTATGTGTGTCCGTCCTACAACCTTACTAATCATTTCCATAGCCTACTTAGTAATTTTCTTACGTCGCGTTCATCTGACGCAGCCATTTTGAACAAAATAAAAAAATGTTTGTATCTCCGCTTATTTTTTTGGAATTCTTTAAATGGGAAAAACTGTTGTACTTAGAATTTTATGTTTAACAAGAAACCATAAGAAAATATAGTCATTCTATTTAAGAAAAAAATGTCGCTTCCGGTTCAACAGGAAGACATTTTTAAATTCAAAAGCAATAAAAAAAATTGGGGACGTACATTGGCTCGTGGCCACCCGGTATACAGTATTTCTGTAAAAGCCATAAAACACGCTGAATTTACTTTTTTACTGGCTGTATTTCAGCAGTAAAAGAGTGACCCCAAAAATAGGCCAAAAATCGCCCATTTTCTAGCCCTCGATTTTTGTTTCAAACTAAGTTCCAAATTATTGTAAATGATGAGAATATCCTGAATACAAAATTTCAAGATGAGCATATATTTTGTTTTTGGGATATGAGGGATTGAAGTTGTGATATGCGTGATGCTATCAAAAAAAAAGCCCCACAAAAAATGAATACTCATCAGCTATGGCAGAGCAGTCAAGATATTCTTAGAATTTTTTGACGCAGAATTCAAATCTAAAATCGCAAAATCCGTATATCCATTGATTAATTCAGAAAAGCCAAAAACATCCCCTATATAAGGTTGAAAATAGGAAAAAATGATGCTATGGAGCTTTCATGAACAGAAACATAATATAAGTCTATTGGCTTAATACAAAGATAAAGAGACACACCCTTGAGGGGGTGAAAGCTACCTCAATACAATATCAATACAATATCAAACTGCAATAATTGGTGAAAAAGCTTGAACGCTCTAAGCTTTATTAATAGAAATCAACCATAAATCTCTTACGACCTAGTACACGAAAATAATCCATTACAGGGTAAGAAACTACACCTTATCTTGAATTATGAACTTGAGTCAGGGAAAAATAGTGAATGTACCATCCCTTCGCATCCTTACCCCCTCATAAAATCCACTTCAGAGTTAAAAACCGACCTATAGACTATGGCGTTCGCATACCTTTATGTCAGAATTTTTTCCGTATAATATAATGATTGTAAAATTGCTCAGATTTCCTCCCTCTAACCCCTGTGAATTTCTCTAGAGCGATGAGAAAGAATCAAGAGGCCATGACATTCCTAAAGAGCACTCTTGAAAACTCTTGCTGCAGGATTTTCGCTAATGTGATACAGCGATTGCGATGTCTCCGATATTCACCCTCTCGCACCTTCTTATAAAATTCACTTGAATTTTGAAAACAGACCATTAGGACATTAATTTACGGCCCTCTGTACGGCCGCCGAGCTAGGCGCCGGCACTCGATCAGCGATGTTAAGCAACGTCGATCGCGTCCAGCGCTTGGAATGGTGACCCAAGTTCTCGCTGGAGATCTCAGTCCATATGCTGAGCTGTAAAAGCCTGACTGGACTGAGACGACTCGGCGAGAGAAAGACAGAGGCTGATAACTGTGCCTGGGGGCCCTTATCAACAGACTCGAAGTCTAGGAAGACCATGTTTGGATGGGGAGCTCTGAGGCACATAAAAAGGAGTACTACAATAGACCTTATAGGTTGCAGTGGGGAAAGGCCAAACGCCCGCTCCTTCAGAGTAATCTAAAAAAAAAATCTAAAAAAATCTAAGACATTAATTTTATGGAGAGCTAACTTTATTACCCTTGTTGCAGAATTTACTTTAATGTAATATTCTCACAGCGAGATCGCTTATATAAATGTGCGTTGTTTTCTCACCCCTTCATAGGTGTGTAAAAAAACTGTTATGGGAATATTGGTTATCGTTCCAGATCTAGACACACTGCAATCAGAATGCAATATCTGGTACATTCACTATCTTTTCACTGACTCAAGTTCATAATTCAAGATAGGGGGTAGTTTTGCAACCTGTAATGCGTTGCTTTCGTGAACTAGGTCATAACAGATTTATGGTTCATTCCTATTAATAAAGCTTAGAGGGTTCAAGCTTTTTCGCCAGTTATTGGAGCTTTTATGCAGTTTTGCATAATATTGGGGTTCACCCTCTTAAGGGTGTGTCTCAATTACTTTGTGTAAGCCCTAGTCAACACCTTCGTTCATGTATTCAGCCAATAGACTTATATTATATTTCTGTTCATGAAAGCTCTATAACTCAATAGCATCATTTTTTCCTATTTTCATCCTTATATAGGGAATGTTTTTGGCTCTGGTCGAAAAATACTAAGAATATCTTGATTGCTATGCCATAATTTACATTAACAATCATTTAGCATTTACAAAATTCGAGGGCTAGAAAATGGGCGATATTTGGGGTCGCTCTCTGCTTATCTTCAAATTTAAAAATTAAAAATTTACAAGTGTATCTTTTGTAATTTTGAAAATAATGTGAGTTTTCACAGAAGGGTATAAAGTGTTTTAAGATTGTCTAGTTCCATAATTGAGATTAAAATAAAGTTTTCACTTTTGACAGCTGTCAAAATTTCTGTCAACTTAATGAAAATGTCACTGGGGTTTCGTCTTACTGTGCGATGTATTAGGCATATTAGTTTTCAAAATAATATTTGACGAAAGAGCATACAAAGTCCCTATCTTGTTGCTATTATTCTTAATAAATTCCCATCTCAAATAGGGGAGCACATGCTTCACAATGAATATAGTACTCTCAAGGGCGGATCTTGGCCTTGAGCTGGGGGAGTAATAGGCGCGTGCCTATGAGAACCAGATCCATGTATTTCTATGTATTTTCGGTCGCTGAATCTGAATCCGGGGTAAAAAAAAATCATTAGCTAAAGCCAAAAAACATCCCTGGAACTGGGTAAAAAGAAGATTAAGCTACGAGAATAGTTGTTACGTCTTAATCAATCGAATTATACAAATTAAGGTTAAACAGCAGCGTAATACAATAGATATGAAACACATCCCCAGGGAGGGCGAAAACTACCCCCCATATATGAGAAAATCGATCCAAAACAGCAGTGACTGCTGAAAAATCTCTAAATGTCTAAGTTTTGTTAAAATTATAAGAAACTGCATCAGGTCCGACGCAATCTTCATAAATTGTCCCTATAGGGTTTTGAACAACCACCAAGTTTAAAGCACACGAGAAAAACAAGAAAAAACGTAAAATCCAACAGGATTTCTATTTTCATCGATGCTATGATTGGCTGAAATTGCGTAGTACTCTAAAATAGAACTAGAAACTTACCTACCACCATCAACGTCCCACAGTGTCAACCCTCGGAGGGTGTGACAACTACCTCCTATGTAAGATTTAACTATAAAAGTTACAGTAACTTCTATAAAAATTCGAAACACCTGCGTTGTGTGGAAGTGAGAAGAAACTAGACTATGTTCGACGCTGTGCTTGAAAACCACCCTCATGGGGTTGCGAGATGCGGCCCCTATATACGTAGGATGCTGGAAAAACAAAGAAAAACTAAAAGGATTTACATTTTAATGGATGCTATGATTGACAAATTAGAGTTTGAAACTCATGTCCTATCAATGTTATTAAGTAACACCCTCAGAAAGGTAGTTTTCACCTCCTAGGGGAGTGGACTTGAATAACAATAGTGGTACGTGACTTTCTAAGTCTAACTCTGAGTACTACGCAATTTTAACCAATCATAGCATCCATAAAAATGGAAATACTTTTAGATCAATATTTTTTTCTTGTTTTTTCTGTATCACTTAAGATGAGAGGTGCTTTTGGCAGCGCTGTTGGGGTAGTTTTCAATAATTGAGCCAAAACTACTGCAACTCTTCTCACCTTTACAAACCTCCAGAGTTTCGAGCTTTTTTGAGGCTCTCTTCAGCTTTTTTCAAATTGAATCTTGAATGGGGGTAGTTTTCACACCCTCTGAGGGTTGACACTGTAGGACGTTGATGGTACGTAAGTTTCTAGTTCTATTTTAGAGTACTATACAATTTCAGCCAATCATGGCATCCATGAAAATAGATATCGTGTTGGATTTTTCAGGGGTGGTTGTTCTCAACCCTATAGGGGCAGTTTATGAAGATTACGTCGGACCTGATGCAGTGTCTTATCACTTTGAAAAAATTATGACATTTCGAGCTTTTTCAGCAGTCATTACTGTTTTAGATTGATTTTTTTATATATGGAGGGAAGTTTTCGCCCTTTCTTGGGGGTGTGTTTCGTATCTATTGTATGTACGCTGCTGTTTAACTTTAATTTGTATAATTCGATTGATGAAGACGTAACAACTATTCTCGTAGCTTAATCTTCTTTTTACCCAATTCCAGGGGTGTTTTTTGGCTCTAGCTAATGATTTTGGAGGTGTAAGATTTTTTTTGACCTCGGATTCAGATTCAGCGACAAAAAATAGATAGGGATACATGGGGCTGGTTCGCTGGTCAGATTTTTTTTTGTGGGGCTGTGTAATCGAATAAATCCAGTTTACGCTACTAAAACGGCAGTTGGTTGGTTAGCCGCACGTAAATAGGGTTAAACCGTTGTCCTAAATTGGACAACTGAGTCTACAGATCTTTAAGTATTTAGGCCCATATCGTTTAGATTAACGATGAGTAAATTAGTGAGATCAGATTCAATTCATGCTTTGTCTGATATAAATAATTGATATAAATTTTCACCAACTTACACACTAATAGCAAGAAAATTCACTGTCCACATAATTCTAGTTGCTAATTATGTTTAAATTTACTTTTTGTTTAATTTTAGGAACTGCCTCTTCTAAGTCTAGGATTCTAAAGACAATTAAAAACGCGTGTTTGCCTAAACTGATTTGCGAACTGACTGCTACCCCCCAAAAGGAAAAGTTGACAGACTCCGAAAAATCACTACTCAATCTTCTACGGTAAGTTAGTTTTCATTGCTGCTTTAATTTTATAATTTCATGTCATGTAGAAAACGTTAAAATAACTAAGCGTGCCTCATACATTTTATTCGAAAGATGGACCCGTTTCGAAGTACCGGGTGTTAACCTTCACCATTAAAGAAAATGTTTATTTAATATATAAAAATGAACACGAGATATCCTATTTGGCACATCGATCATTGGAATTAAGAATTACTTAACTATAATATTGCATGATTTAGGATATATCGATTAGGAAACAATTTCGATGTTTGAAGTATGTAACGGAATACTTAAACCGGGTGTCAACGGAATCACTGGAATCATTAGACAATCTAGAGTTTCCAGAGATATAAGTCTTAAATTTGGCAGGAGTAATATATAAGAAAAACGGCAAATTTTTTGTAATTCGACACTTTTCTATTACTTCCGGTTTCCTCGGAAACTTTGAAATTTTAAATGGAACACCCTGTGTATTTTTAGATTTTTCGATTCCGGAGACGATTTTAACTACAATTGTTTAGTTTTATAAAAATTTTGAGCCTACTTGATTTTTTTAGGGCTATTTTTATTTTTGCATCTAGAGTACAGTGAATGCACTCAAATCAGTCAAATAGACCAAAACAATAAGAGAAAAATGTAAACGTGAGATTTTTCGAATTGTTTTAATAGCTACGACAAACCAAAATTTCAGAAATCACTAATTTGTAATTATGTCAACTTTTTCAAATGGCAACATCTTTTAGACACTCAGTAGTTAAATACTAGTTTTCACGACAAATCCATTGATACCTTCAAATCGAAAATCGGTTTGATATTAACTGAAACACACAAGTACTTTGGTGGATAATAATTAAAATATCGAGAAAATACGCTAATCAAGTAAGTATATCGTGGAAATTGAATAAAACTAGATTCAAAACATTCATTTTGTCAATAAAACGATGCTGCAAATAAAAGAAGTGTGCTGTGGAAACAAAAAGAAGTTTGACAGATAGTAATACGTGTGTATTGTTAACTTAATATGTTTGCTCTTTATTTTTCAATTTGTTGTTGTTTGTTAATTATTGTTATATAAAGGGATGAAAAAGTGGACATTAATTTTTGGAGAATGCCATAAAAATTCCAGAAACGCCGCAGATTTGTTTGCCAAAAAGTTTTCAATATTTTCCAATTTTGGAGGAAGAGAGGAATTGGTAACAATTCTGCAGCTTTTATCATTGATGAAGCGACAGAAATTAACGTGTTGGCTTTTGTAGAAGTGAATCCTACTGCTTCTACTAGAGAAATTGGCCACGAGGTGCAAGTTAGTCATGAATTAGCAAGTAAGATTCTCAAAAAATATTGTTACCGCTCATTTAAATATCAAGTGCATCAGCATTTATTTGTACGAAGAGATGGCAACCGAAGATTAGGTTATTGTGACTGGTTACTTCAGAACAGTACCACTAACCCGAATTTTATTTATTTGATATTTTTTTCTGATCAGTCAAGATTCACCAACAACGGAATGTTCAGTAAACAAAACAATAGATACTGAGCTCAAGAAAATCAAGATTTTTTGAGACAAGGTAATTTTCAGCAGAGATTTGGAGTAAATGTGTGGGCTGGGGTGATTGGAACAAGAACACAGGCACACCAAAAAAAAAAGGTCGTGTAATCGGAGACCGCTCAAAGCCAACAAAATTTGGGGCAAAAAATATTGAATGACGTTTAGGTGACTCAACTATTGTGTTAGTATGTATTTTTGTCCACTGAATCTGAATCCGTTGGTCAAGCGAATTTCCCGGCATTTTTTTGGGTCGCGCCACTCAGCCTGGAGGAATGTTACATCTCGTCGTCAGACACACTAAGGCTTCATCCTCACACCCTGTGGCTCCCCTGCAGGACAGCGTGCCTTCGCCGGTTTCATTACCACAATAGACGGAAAACGAATCATTCTACACATCGCCTTTCAGGGCAGTTGTCATCGCTCCCAACATCTATTGCGATAGCAGGATTTAAAGCGGTGTATGTCATACCGAAACGACCACTAACTGCATAACCGTTTGGTAAGAACGTACCGGCATGAGTTTTAGGACGCCCACGGTGACCGAGAGATAAGAAGAAGATGCTGCTTATGCAGGCTGATTCCAGTTAACGAGCTGTACTTCGTACCAGGTTTTATACAGTTTGCCTGTAGATTAAGGCCAATGCGAGTACTTCTAATGAAAAGTGGGATGCAGCCGGATGTACACCACATACACAAACAAAGATGAATAAAGGAAAAACCCTCAGGCAGATTTTTTGTGGATGCTCAACAGGGACTTGCTTGTTTCGGGGGTAATATGGTTTGGAAAAAATGGAGGAGGAGTGGGGCGACCCAAAAAAATTCCGGGAAATTCTCTTGCACATGTTCGATCTTTTGACGTTATTGACCAACGGATTCAGATTCAGTGGACAAAAATACATATTAATACAATAGTCGAGTCACCTGAACGCCATTCAATATTCTTTGCCCCAAATTTTGGGCAATTTTGAGCCATTTCTTGGCTTTGACCGGTTGGGCTAATGATGACCCCAGATTTAGATCCAGCGGGTAAAAGTAAACACCGATATAAGGGTAAAGTCACTTCAATATCATTTAATGTTTTTTGTCCCCAGATTTTGGCGAATTTCCGACCATTTTTATATTTTTCCGGCCAATTTTGACCCGATGGGCCAATTCTGACCCCGGTTTCGAGTTCAGCGGGCGAAAATACATACCGGTACATGGATTAAGTCACGTCAGTCCCTTCAATGGTTTTTGACCCGAATTTTGGCGAATTTCCGCCAATTTTTTTATTTTTCCGGCCAATTTTGATCCGATGGGCCAATTCTGACCCCGGATTCGGATTCAGCGGACGAAAATACATACCGGTATATAGGTCGATTCCCGAGTACACGACCTTTTTTTTTTGTGTGCCTGTGGAATTATTGGACCTATTTTCTTTCGATGACCCTTGACAGGGTAGAATTCCTACAAAATGATATTAAAGAAATGTTGACGGATTTACCATTTGCAGTTTCTGAACAGATGTATTTCCAACAAAATGGAACTCCGCCTAATAATGCCGCTGGAGTTATGGCCCATTTAGTGAACCGGTATAATAGGCAACATATGTGGACCTGTACGTTGGCCTGCCAGCTTGCCAGATCTAAGCATTTTAGATTTTTTTTTGTGTGTGAGAGAACGACTTTTTTATACACCCCCTTAAAGACTTCATATTTTACACAATCGTGCATGCACCTTGAACATTTGCTACCATTTAATTAATCTTTTAATACTTTTTATTGTTAAAATAAATCATTTCGGACAGCACACTTCTTTTATTTGTAGCGTTGTTTTGTTAACAAAATGAATGTTTTGAATCTAGTTTTATTCCATTTCCACGGCATACTTACTTGATAAGCGTATTTTCTCGATATTTTAATTATTATCTACCAAAGAACTTGTGTGTTAAAGTTAATATCAAACCGATTTTCGATTTGAAGGTATCGATGGATCTGTCATGGAAATTAGTATTTAACTACTGGGTGTCTAAAAGATGTTGCCATTTGAAAAAGTTGACATAATTAAAAATTAGTGATTTCGGAAATTTAGGTTTGTCGTAGCTAGAAAAATCTCACGTTTACATTTTTCTCTTATTGATTTGGTCCATTTGATTGATTTGAGTATATTCACTGCACTCTAGATGCAACAATAAAAATAGCCATAAAAAAATCAAGTAGTGTCAAAAAATTTTTAAACTACGCAGATGTACTTAGAATCGTCCCCGGAATCTAAAAATGTAAAAATATACAGGGCGTTCCATTTAAAATTTCAAAGTTGGGGTTATTTCTGGAGAAACCGGAAGTGACGAAAAAGTGTCAAACTATGGAAAATTTCCCGTTTTTGGTATATATTACCCCCGATAAATTTAAGACTTATATCTTGAAAACTCTGGAAACTATGGCTTGTCTAATGATTCCGTTGACATCCGGTATATGCTTATTCTTCAATAGAAGAATGTAAGCGACATTAATTAAAAACATTTTTAAACGCTTGTAATACAAATTAAAGTACAAATTAATGATTTCTATCGACTTCCGTACTTATTCCTCTAAAAATTGACTCACCCTATATAAAGACCCTAAGGAGTTCAGTGCTAGAGGAAAAAAATATATACTTAAAATGTTTTATTAAAATCCTTTTTCAGTTGGTATCAGTCGAAAGCAATTATGGAAATATACTGACATAACTTTCTCTTTCCTGTAATATTGATATTTCATAAGATAAACGAGTTCAGCGTATAAAATTTTAATGAGATTATAAACATCATTATATAACCTGCCCTTAGGATATTTTGGCTAGAAATTCCTCAGTTCTGCTCATGTTTCATTTTATACATGGTGTCTCTTCAAACATTCAAAGCAGGTGTGGATCACTACTTATATAAGTGTTGTTTATGTAATGGTGACGCGTAATGTTTGATGTAAGAGGTGCACGTGGTAAATCAAAACAAACAGAACTGCACGAGAGAAAGACTATATTTTAAGTATATTTACTAATGAAATATTTTATCGAACTCCTCTATACGTTTCCTTAAGCATATAAGGAATAAAAACCAGACTGGAACCAACAGCTATTCTCCGGACTAATGCCCCGCAGAGCGCTGAATTACGAATTACAAGCCTGGCTGCGTTAAGTGCAATAGCTATGTATTGCCACAAAACGCTAAAGTTTCGATTGCAACAGACAGAGGCCGAAAGACTTATTCCTACTCAAAGGAGCTCTCGTGTCAGCCTCTCCACAACACTTGCAGACTGCAGTTTCCAGCTATTGGCTCTCGTCAGTGCAAGGTAGGTCTGAGATGGCTGCAACGAGGCCCTTGTTCATTCTTGGTACATGACGAGTTTTAGCCTTTCCGGTTCATAATGTATTAATTTATTTGTCTATTCAAGGTGCAGTAATTCTTTTAGCTCTTGGCATTATTTTTAGCAGCTGAGCCTTTCATGGTGACTTGTCCAAGAGCCAGTTTCTTGTATTGATTCTGTTCTTTCTCCCTTTGCATTTCTTTCTTCCTCTAGTTCCTTGGTCCAATCTTGCAAATGTATCTTCTTAGTACGCTCAGAGCTGGGCAGAGTACCGCACTAAAGTACTCACGAGTACTTCACAATGAGTACCTTTAAAAAGTACTCGTGAAAACTTGAGTACGAGTACTTGTTTTTGAAGTACTCTAAAAAATGAGTACTTTTGCAAAATTTGGAGAGTACTCTTCTAAAAATGAGTAACGAGTACGAGTACTTGGAAAGATCAAATAGAAATAGGTAATAGACAAAAAATTAGAATACCACTTACACCATTATAAGTAAATAAAAGTAGATCGGCATTTTCATTGCATTTTTAATAATAATAATTAATAATGATAATAATAATAAAAGATCTTTATTGATCATACAAGTAAACAATACAAATATAACCAAAAGGCCATCGACCGAGGTCCTTCAGCCTGTCCATTACATCATTTAATATTTATTGCTAAAATTAAATATAGTGAAAAATAAGATCAATTTCAGTGTAAAAAAAGAACATTTCATAATACAATAGAAAAAAAAAGAATATTTCATATTACAATTTAAAGTATAAAGTATATGATGATTGAAAGCAAAAATACAAATAGGAGAATATCACACCAAATTAGCTACTTGTAAGGAAATCAAAATTTCTTAAATAGTGTTCTCTCGGGAAAACGACACCTTGGCCTCTGAACTGTTCGTGATCTCAGGAGAGGATTTATAACCTCTAAATTTTGAGGACTTGGTGCGAATCTCTGGGAAAGCATATTTAGTCTCTCCTGGATAGGATTGACCTTCAACTTGGTACAAAGATAATTATTAGAAGGCTTGTGGAGTAGATTCCTCGGATGGTGCATCTTCGTAATTCAAAGCGGAGTATTCAGCAACTTGGATATTTTTTGTGATTGATTTACGGCAGTTCAGGTATAAAGTATGTCCATAATCTAAAGGAGGCCGGCAAATGGATTTGTATATTTTGGCTGCATTTTTAATTAATTGTTAATTAAAAAATTAGCAACTCCATAATGACTGAAATGGTTTTTTCGGCTTTTTATTATGACGTCTTGACATTACACACAATAAAATCATATAAAAATTTCTGCAACAATAGCCATAACATGATACATGAATCACCACAACTTTTTGTTTTTTTTTACCGGTTCTTATTTTAAAAATCTGCATATATTATTACAAATCTGAAGAACTACGAAAGTTAACAAAGCCTAAAGCACCAACTTACCACTCCGTGATGTTTCACACGTCAAACGCTCATTTCTCGCCTGACTGACACTGATTGCCCTGCACACCTGTATGGAAAAAGACAAGCTGAGACTTACCTGTGTTGCACGTCGGTACTCGTACTCGTTACTCGTCAGTTGTGGCCGCCAAAAGTACTCGAGTACCTAATAATGTAAAGTACTTGAACATTTCGAGTACAGAGTACCATTCAAGTGAAAGTACTCGCAAGTTCTTGTTACTGAGTACTTTGGGTACTCGGTACAGTTACGAGTACAATTTATTCGAGTACTGCCCAGCTCTGAGTATGGTACTGTTATTTCTTCTGTATCTTTTCAGATATCTGAAAATTTGGCTTAGTCGTTATCCTGATGATAGAGTTTCTGAGTACCGCGCATTATCCTTATGGTTTCTCTCCGCTTCTCTTTTTTCTTTCAGTGCTTCCTTTAGTTATTCGTTTATGTTTCGCAGTCGTTGTCATTTGTCTGTGGCCTCATTTTATTAGCTGTTCAGACTCTTATTCGTTTCCTGTCTTGTTGGGCTCGACAATGACTCCATTTATAACCTTTCTCTTGTCGCAATTTTTTTTTGAGATCATTGATATCCAGTCTATTTGTTTTCAGGTGCTTTGTATTTTCTGATCTTCTTCCTGCTGTAATAAGAAGATGTTCCAGGTGTTTTGCTATTTTCTTTTTTGTATTCCCTTGTTTGTGGTCTTTATTCTGATGTCCTTTTTCTTTAATGTTATTGATCGCATTTATCTTCCAGCCTACCAGGATATGATCTATTTGTGAAATAGAGCTTTCATTGCTCCATGCGTCAAGACAAGTTTGGCTGTTGCTCCACGTGTTCCTCATTGTTAAGATAAACATGTGTGCTAAGTTTTTCAGCCAGATGCAATTTTAGATAAAAGTAAGTATATGCTTTCCCTGATGTAGCACAAACAGAAAAAAATTAAATGTATGTAATAAAAACCACATATTAGGAGAATATTGTTTTTACTGTATCAAACACAAAATAATATACTAAACTGAACTTAATTAAACATATATCGCAGTAAATAACTTAAAATAAAACCTCATTCCCAGGCACTATGATATAAGTATAAATACACAAAATAGTAAACTAAATTAAACATACATCACAGTAAATAACTTAAAATAAAACTTCATCAGGAGGCATTATGAAGTATAAACATTTATAAATGTAGTAAAAAATTGGCGTTTACATAATTAGAAGTAGCAATGTGGTGTGTAAAACGAAAATATATTTTACATATGAATTTGTAAGCTGGCTGTACACATTTAAATATAATTCCAGGAGCATTTTGGTGGTAATTTTGGTGGCGTTCATGCTTATACCGTGATTAGTGTGTCAATTATTAAATTTAAATACCATATTTTGCTTCATCTAGTTAAATATACCGGCTCGGTGGCGCAGTGCTTAAGGTGTTAGGCTAGCGACCACGGGGTCCCAGGTTCGAATCCTGGCTAGGGTATGGATGTGTAGTGGCGTTTTTCTCGTGTTGTCGAGACGGTAGCAGTGGACTAGACTGCAGTTGTGTGAGAGACAACACGATCTAGTCGCTCTCCTCTCCTGAGTTCGAGTCTCAGCTGCGGCAGATGGCAATGTCGCAGGGAATGGGTGTTGTGATGTTGTCTATGTGTGTGCGTCCGTCCTGGTTGAGTGGTAGAATAGCTTACGGCTAAACTCCGCCAGGACATTAATATAAACAAGGCGATAAAAAAAAATACTTAGGTACTTGTTTTTTAGATTTATGATATACTTGCAAAACGAATTAATCACCGCCAGAAATGATAAATGCACAATAGCCACAAATTTTATGATTTACTTCAAGTGGTAGTTTGTAGTCTTCATCGCGTGATAAAATTTACCAATGCTATTGGTTACACTGCTACAGTATTCTTGTAATTTTACAGTAGTAATGTGAATTAACATATTTGTTGTAACATTACAAAATGGTCTGTAAATTTACACGAGGGCTAGTAAATTGACACACGGTGTGGATATTGTAATTTAACAGACAGTTGACGTAAAATCACATTAGGATAGGAATACATTCGAAGGTTATGTATATTTCCATGTGGCATTTATTTTTACATGTATTTGTCTGTAGTGATTTCTTATTACATTATTCTAACAGTAAAATTCCATGAATTCTTATGTAATGAGGCTGTAATTTTACGTGCACTGTTTCCAGTGTATACTGCTACAGTATTCTTGTAATTTTACAGTAGTAATGTGAATTCACATATTTGTTGTAACATTACAAAAAGGTCTGTAAATTTACACGAGGGCTAGTAAATTTGCACTCAGTGTGGATAATTACATTGTAATTTAACAGACAGTTGACGTAAAATCACATTAGGACGGGAATAAATTTGAAAGTTATGTATATTTCTATGTGGCATATATTTGTCTGTAGCGATTTCTTATTATACTATTCTAACAGTAAAATTCCAGGAATTCTATTGTAATGAGGCTGTAATTTTACGTGCACTTTTTTCAGTATATATTGATTGTGAAATGTTAATATTGATATCGAAACGTACGCGTAAACAACGATTACACATAGGGTGGCCCATCTCTATAGGGGGTGAATTTTTTTTGCGTATTTTTTAAGTCTCACCCCACGAAAATATACTATTATACTAGGAATAATTTATGTCAAAGTTTCAGATAATTCGGTGAACGGTAACCCGTGCCGCATTCAGGTAGAAATTTGTAGATAAGATTTTATTACGGTAATACACTTAAATTTTACTTTTCTCATAATGTTTTATTGGTGTAATTATCTCCTAGAAATTATTTGTTTTGGAAGTTTGGAAATATAATGCACCTACGGTAGGTTTTTATGTCAGTTTGCAATTGTGTTTTACAGTGGTGACATTATAAGTTCTAGCATACGTTCCTTTTTGAAAAAACATTTAACGATGGCTGATGTTAGATCCTTACGAAAGGATACTTTCATTTACTTAGTTGGACACTATTCGTCACAAATCATTGGCAATAAATTGCCGTCTAATAGACAAGTATTACAAGTGCTCTTTTATAACATTCGTGAAGTGAAGCTAAGTGTACATGAAAGTGCTAAATTAACAATAACAGAGGTGTCAGTTTTTTGGGATAAAGCTCGCATTCCGACACGTCAGGATTTTCATTGTGTTAAACAACTAGATAAATTTTATGCAGAGTGGAGGAACTTACAAAAATCGGCTAAAAGGGCCAGTGCGGGAGGTAAAGAAAAAAAATTCGTTGAAAAATTGGACGATCTTTTTGACATTTCTCATGCAAATGCATTGGAGTTGATGAAAATAGATGAAGATAAGCAGTTTTTAATTAACCAAAGAAAAAAGGGACGTCCTGGATTTATGAATGGTATTGATTACCAACTTGCTTCTCAAGAAAAATCAGCTGAGGAGAAATTACAGAAATTATCCGAACGAATGCAACGAAGTCAACAAGAAAAAGCTAGATTAGAGGAAACAGTCACCTGTCCATCATCAAGTAGTAATTCAGCCGACTCCAACGAAAATGAAGATGAAATAATCGAAGCCCAAGAAGAGTTGTTACAAGACCAGCCTGGCCCGTCACAGCCAAAAAAGAGGAGATTGTATGGAACATGTAACATCATCACACCAAAAATAGCCGCTGCATTTGATGCTTGCAAAATAAGCGACAGGTATGGAGTTCATATTTTGACGGCAGTAGCAGAAGCACTAGGACATGACACCACATCTTTGTCCATCAACAGAACCACACTTCAGCGCTCTAGACAACGCATCCGCGAAGAAAGAGCTAAAATATTAAAAACTGCCTTCGGTAATTCTGAATTGCCTGCCCCAGTCATCCATTGGGATGGAAAACTTTTACCTTCTCTCACTGGAATGGGAAATATCGATAGACTTGCTATCTTAGTTACTAGTGGAGATATTGAACAACTACTTGGAGTACCAGCTTTGCCCAATTCAACTGGAAGAGAACAGACTGAAGCAGTTTATGATGTGCTTTGTGAATGGAATTTGGACGAAAAGGTAATAGCTTTGTGTTGTGATACAACAGCATCAAATATGGGTTATATAAATGGGGCAGCCACACTATTGCAACAAAAATTAGAAAGAGATATTCTATATTTTCCTTGTAGACATCATATTTTTGAAGTGGTTTTGAGAAGTGTGTTTGACACAAAAATGCCTTCCTCATCTGGTCCAAATGTGCCACTATTTAAACGTTTTAGGGAATTTTGGCCTAAAATAGATCAAAATAAACTAAAAACTGGATTTCAGGTATCAAAAATTAAACACATTTTACAACCAGTTAAAGCCGAAATTGTAAAGTTTCTAAATGCAGCTTTAAATTTGCAACAGCCTCGTGATGATTATAAAGAATTTTTAATGCTTTCTAAACTTTTTGTTGAAGAAGAGCCCACTCACACGACATTCTATCAACCAGGGGCATTTCATCATGCACGTTGGATGGCCAAAGTCATTTACTGTCTAAAAATATTTTTTTTCCAAGATCAGTTCCAACTAACTAAAAAAGAAAAATAGGTATTGAAGATATATGTCTCTTTATTGTAAAGGTTTATGAAAAGGCCTGGTTTACAGCGTCATTTGCTAGTAAAGCACCGCTTCATGACTTAGACTTTTGTAAAGAACTCATTAATTTTCAAAATATTGACAAAGAAATATCTCAAGCCGCAAGTAGGAAAATAGTGAACCATTTGTGGTACCTTAATTCAGTAAATGTTGGCTTATCTTTCTTTGATGACGATATTTCAGTTACCACTAAAAGAGAAATGGTTAAAGCTTTGAATCGGAAAGCACCAAATCAAGAGGGTATTAAACGACTTATGATTAGTAACATTACTGACGTTGAAAACAAGGAAATTCAGGACTTCATATGCGAGAACACTAAACAGTTTTTTCAAAAATTAGGTTTGTCTATGGAATTTTTGGAAAATGATCCAACAACATGGAGGGAAAATGAAAGTTATACCAGATGTTTCAATATTGTAAACAAAATTAAAGTTGTAAATGATGCCGCTGAGAGAGGAATCAAACTTATTACTGACTATAATGACATTTTAACAAAAAATGAAGACCAAAAACAGTTTATACTCCAAGTTGTAAATGATTATAAATCACAGTTTCCAAATGTAAAAAAAGAAACCCTGTCGCATGCTTTGGCCTAGTGCAAAAAATATTGTTTTTATTACTATATGTCTTGTAGATTTAGGATAATATTTGGTACTATGTATGAAAAAAACGTTTCATAATAAAATACACAAAGATAAAACGAGAGTTTTATTTCAAAAACTTCTAGTCTAGTTTTCTTAGACTACGAATTTACAGTAGTATGACACATGTCATAGTCACAACAGATAATGTCTTTGATATTTGTATGACTTGATTAGTCATTCTAAAGATAAATGTTACTGATTAAAAAAAAGAACAATGCATCAACCAAAGAATGTAAATAATTCCATTTACTTTTATTATAGCATAATAATGCATTCTGCGGCACCCCTTGCCTTCAATTTGCCTCAATAATATTTTGAGGGGACTGTTTTTTTTTTCAAATGGAACCATTTGCAGGGGTGAGAAATAAAAAATTTCGATTTCGAAAAAGATGGGCCACCCTATTACACATACATAACACACATCAACAAATAGAGTGACGTCACGTAAAATTCGCCAGTCGAACAAATACATAAATCTAGCATGTAGAAGTTTTATTGAAATTCGACTGTTTATAGCACTAATTACCTTCAACAATAGATTTTATTTTAAGATCTCTCAAATGTTTACCTAATTTGTAATAATAGTGCAAAAGCTAAGTTAAATCTTTCTGATTATTTTAAAACATGCCTTCAGCATCTTTAAAGCTTAAAAAATGATTAAGAAATTTTAACAATGTGTCTGAGTATTGATTTTGTCATTTTTACGTTTTCCTTTTCCCTGTCTGGGAATTGTTTTCGTCGCTGAAAATATTGAGTTACCTTATGTACGGAATTATGTCTCTTTTGTTTTGAAATAGAAAAAATAAACAAGCCGAGTTGTTTTACAATTTGTCTCGTTCACTTCAAGAGCCCATTATGAGATAAACCAAAATACATTTTTTAATATTACATACATTTTCAAGTTAGTTTTAAATGTTTGATTTCAGAGACACTTCTATCAGTACTACGGCCGAACTGACCTCCAAATACCACTTTGCTGCCCACATGGGTCAACTGATAAATGGTGTGGATGGTAACGGTTGTCACAACTTTTACCCAACATGTCCTTTTCCAGGAATGCAGGTCCTGCAGATGATGAAAAAAGTTAGGATGAGATAGGAAAAAGCGAAAATGGTTCTATAATATATTTATATTGGTTTCTTGATTTCGTTTTAATTTTACTCGTTTTTCAGTTCCTGGAAAAGGAAACACTGGGAAGAAAAATTGTTGATATCTGTTTCTCGAGAAAAAGTTAAATTGGATATTAACAGTTTTTGGAAGATAGAAATTAAATATAAGGATCTCGACTGACAAAACCAAAATGTGATAAAAATACTCAACAGGAAGGACATAACACATTAATTTAAAAGATGTAAATAGACAATATTTTATTTGTAGTTGTAGTTGTTGCAGTTGTACAGGGTTATTCATTATATATTAACCCTCCCCTTTATTTCTGTTATTGGAAATAAAAAAAAATCGTTTAAAAGTTGTAGGGCTGTATATACAGGGTGTTTCATCTAAACGTCCCCGGGTCATTATCTCGTAAAATAATAAAGATATTTAAAATTTGTAAATCACGGATAATTGACACCAAAAAAGGTCTTAAATAACTGCAGTTAGAATTGTTCCTTCGCAGTGCACAGAGATGGCGCTGCGCACAGTTGGCCGAAAATTTCAAAAAGTGGCCAAAAATCTAATTTTATCATAGGCCGATTAACAGTCACATATGTAATGGGGGAAAATAATTTAAAAAATAAATGTCAACAGGGATGGCTTTTAAGGGTCGTCTTTATGAAAAATTGTGTACAACTTTTTTCGGTTGGACTTTACAGCAAGCCATTTGAATAAGACCGAAAAATTAATTAAAAATATATTTATCAGTGTAGACATTGGCATATTAATTAATTTTTTCTGATTAGCGTTATCGAAAACCGTTTAACTAAAAAAAAAATGAAAAAATATTTACCCCAGGGGCGACTTTCAGGGGTTGTAAGAGTATACAGAATGAAACGAAATAAATAAATAAGTAAATAACTATAAAACTGAATTTTTTTCGAAACATTCCTTGAACAGGTCAAATTTTATTGATAATAAATACTAATTATAATTTCAAAGGATATTATAAACATAAAAAGTTATTTAACAATTAATTCCGCATCCCCTTGTGTCAAGTGAGCGATGCTGTCGATACTCGCGGAATGCGTATCGCACATTATAAAAAATCCAAAATTTCGAAAATTCGCTTAAAATTGCCTACGATTTTTTTTGTATGTTATAAAGGAATGTCTAAGGTATTTTTTATACATTTTTCCAAGGCATGACAACGTAAGAATTTTTTGGTGGCTCTAAGTTTCGGATAAACACCCTATAATAAATAAATATTCTATCTGTTTTTAAATTCAAAACTTTCTTTATGCAATATATTAAAATAAAGTATATACCTCAAAGAAGCTGCTGTAAAAATTTCACTTTGAACTATCACGTTTTAGGCACACACTATCTGTTCTTCAAAAATTGAGAGATATCGTCTAATGGCCTTTGTGTTCTTGGAAAAGATGCATTGACCATTCCTTTAACTACCCCCAAGATGTCAAAGCGAAATTCGAAAGTTGAAAAAAAGCATTTTTGGCCACTTTTTATAAAATTTGGCCCCCACTGTGGTCATTATCTCGTAAAAGATATTTAAAATTTGTAAATCGCGGATAATTGATACCAAAAAATGTCTTAAATAACTGCAGTCAGAATTGTTCCTTCGCAGTGCACAGAGATGGCGCTGCGGTGAGAAATTATTTTTCGATGGCTGGAACCTTGAAACATAATTCATACGATTGATGAATAAATTGTGAATAATTTTTGAAAGTACAAGCCGTTTTGGAGCTACATGAATGTTTTTCTCCATTTTTAGTCTCTGTAAATTTTGAAAACTCCTGTAACTTTTCTGTTTATCATTTTCGAACACCAATTCTTTAGAACTTTTATCTTATTAAATTCCATACTTCCTCTATTATTACACATTTTGAAAATTTTTATAATTTTCAAAATTTTTCAAATGCAACTAATTTTTAAAATTTGAAATTAGTAAAAATTTTCAAAATATGTAATAATATAAGGAGTATTGCATTTAATAAGATAAAAGCTTTAAATAACCGATGTTCTAAAATTATTAACTAAAAAGTTACAAAATCATGTAGCTCCAAAACGGCCGGTTTTTTACAAAATTTTCCGTATAATCAAAATTCACAATTTATTCATTAATCGTATGAATCATGTTTCAAGGTTCCAGCCATCGAAAAATAATTTCTCAATGCAGCGCCACCTCTGTGCACTGCGAAGGAACAATTCTAACTGTAGTTATTTAAGACCTTTTTTGGTACCAATTATCCGCGATTTACAAATTTTAAATATCTTTATTATTTTACGACATAATGACCCGGGGACTTTTAGATGAAACACCCTGTATATATATTTTTAATGCCATTAAGAAAACAATCGCTTGCATAGGTCACGTGATATAACAATGAAGGTTGTTTTTTTAAATGGAAAACTGTATGTTTTTACATATTTTTTTTTAGATCTTTTTTCCCCGATTTCAAATATATAAGGGTTGATAGGTCTAGCTGTAATATTTCTTGACATATCGGACATTATGCTCCACACATGCATTTAGGTATTTTATGGTTTTTGAAGGAAGCGCAATAATTACTCTTACGCAGTAGGCTGTGACTGATAATACTATGACAACATTGTTACTATTTGACATTTAGTATTATTATTTTATCAAAATGGGTTACACAGAAGCAGACAAGTTTGATATATTAAAAGAATAAAAATAAAATGCTGAGATGAACGACACTTTATAATATAAAACAAGCTAAAAACGTACTCTTCGCCAATTTACTGAGCTTTTTATATATAATTGTTACACATTCTATAGGATACTCTTCGCAGTTTTTTTGTAAATAATGTTAGTTTTTGGACATCCTAAATTTTGTGATATAAACTTTGTTGTGAAAAAAATTGTATGAAAAAAAAAATGAAAAAAAAAATCCAACCTGTGGGATTCGAACACGGGACCCTTGGATTGCAACGAAAAGACCAATTAGACCAATTACAATTCTTTTATTTTATTTAGCTGTGGTTTACATTTCATTTTTTTTTTATCATTTTATATATATCATATATTTCAGTTTACAATCAATAAACATTACGTCCCATTATCGCGAACGAGCGCGAAGAGTGACGCAACGGCCGGATATTGTTGGCAAATGATTTCTATGATAATGTAATTTTATTTATAGTAACGATTTCTTTTCAGTTTAATCGTATTTAATAGCAATATAAAAGATTTCACATTTCTAAAAAATTTATTTTGTTTTTACAGGAGAATTGAGAGTAATATTTATAAAATGCAGGGAAAAATAAAAACAAAAACCCTACTTCAGACGTCAAGATGTAAAAACAACTATCTACTTTGGTGGTAGATTATTTGTTGGTAATAGAGAATTCGACGGAGGGTCAAGGGGTGTAAGGGGTGTAAGGGGAAGGGTATAAGATAGTGGTTTTGATGGTAAGGTGGTTTGTATGGTCTGAGTGTTTTATGGGGGAAATTTTTGTTATTCAGCGAGTGGAGTGTCGTATATTGGAAGACGTTCGTAAATGTATTTATGTGTGTGCGTAATGTTGTCGTGTCGTCTTATGTTTGTTATGTTTTGGGTCAGTTGTGAATTTACTAATTTGAATGTGAAAAATCTTTGGGAAGTCTCGACTATAAAATCGCGCATCATTTGCACCCCAGTTATTCTGTGCAATTCAGCAATTGTTATGTATCTAGGAGAGTTAGTTAACAAACGCAGCAGCTTATTCTGTGTTCTTTGCAGTCTAAGGCACTGTGCATCCGAGATTAAATTCCAGGACGCACAGGCATATGTTAAAATTGGTCGGAAAATTACTTTATACAAGCAGATTTTATTGTCCACAGACAATCTGCTGCGTCTATTAACTAATGGATAAAGCTTACTTAAAGAAGCGTAAGTTTTATTTATTACTTTGGTTATATGAGGTGCAAATGATAGCCGTGTGTCCAGTGTAAGTCCAAGTAAATTTACAGTTTTCCGTTCAATTATGTCATGGTTGTCTAATTTTAGTTTCGTAATTGTTTTAATATTTGTGAATTTTCTGTGGAAGGTTATAATTTCCGATTTTGAGTGGTTAATCACAACCTTCCACAGTTTATAATATTTTAATAGTTCGATGATATGGTATCTAATTTTTTGAGTCGCAGTCTGTCCGTAAAAACTGTTTGCGTAAATCGTGGTGTCGTCGGCGTATAGTAGGAGGTTTGTGGAAGGATGGGATGGAATATCGGAGATATAAAGGTTAAATAGGGTAGGAGATAGTACGGAGCCTTGAGGTACCCCCGCCGAAAGTCTATGTATTTCAGAATACATGTTATTCACCCGGACCACTATTCGCCGGTCCCAAAGGTAATTCTTAATGAGGGAAACCAAATACCCGGGCAGTCCACAAACATATTGTAGCTTGTAGACTAACCCGTTATGCCACACGGTATCGAAGGCGCGTTCAATGTCTAATAGCAACATAACAGTGCACTGCTTCTTATTGTAAGAGTCAATTATGTCCTGCACCACTTTAACCAGCGACAGCGTTGTATTGTGTCCCTCCCTGAAACCGAACTGGTTCACCGGAAGTAAGCGGTGTTTCTTAAGTTTTTTGTGTAGAAGCCGTAACACGACTCTCTCAGCCACCTTCCCCATAGTGTTTAACAAACAAATGGGTTGGTAGCTGCGAGGGTCATGGGGCGGCTTATTCGGCTTCAAGATGGGGATCACTATCCCCAGTTTCCATGATGCAGGATAATATTGCAGTTTAATCACCGAATTTATTATATGGGATAACTGAATAATCGCTTTTTTGGGAAGCTTTTTGAGTAATAAGTTTGGGATATTATCTGGCCCGGGGGCTTTCAGATTAGGTAATGTTTTTAAAATATTCTGTATTTCAGTTGGATTTGTAATGATTTTTGCCAGTTTTCTAGGAAGGATGTGATATCGAATGGGGATTTGTCTTGCAAGTCTCGTTATGTTTTCGTGTTCGTCAGTTTCATTTGGTGTCGTTGTGTTAGTTTGTTGTAGGTGATTTGCAAGTAAATTAGCTTTTTCATTGTCCCTTATATATGGAATGTCCTCTTTAATTAAAGTAGGCATATTAGAAAATTCTTTTTTAAGTAGTTTGGTCATTCGCCAAAGGGTGTTATCGTTTCGAGTGAGGCGTGAAACGTTTTCGTTCCACGCCTCAACTCTGTGATCATTTAATTTATTTTTAATATTTACTTGCAAATCCCTGAGTCGTATTCTGTCTATATTACATTTACTACGCTGCCAGCGACGTTTTATTTTATTTTTAAATTTAATTAAATTGATTAGTTCCAGGGGTATATTTTCCTGTCTGGCTCGCAGCGTAGTTATTTTCGTGGTTTTGTCACGTGCATATTGTATGTTTTGTGTTAGTCTTTGAATTTCTATGTCTATCTCTTCTTCAGAATTCATGGTATTATTAATAATTGTGTTATTATTTAATATCTGTTTGTATTTATTCCAATCTGTCGTTTTGTAATTGTATATTTGTCGTTCTGTCACATTTCTGTCAGTGTCTTGTAGTTGTAGTTGTACTATGTTGTGGTCACTGGATAGCGTAGGAAGGGAAGAAGGGTGTATAAAATGTGGGTAATTTTTATTAACAATGATGTCTATATTGGACGGTGTCATATTGTTAGGGGGATAATGTGTTGGATTTTCCGATGACATCACCGCAATACCATTATTTTGACAATACTCAAAGAGTGTGTTGCCATTAGTATTGTTACGCCTATTATACCAGGAGGCATGTTTAGAATTTAGGTCCCCCATTAAGAGAACCTTGTTATGAGAAGCAAACAATGGGTCAAGGTCAATAACCCTGTACTTATTTGAAGGAGCATTATATACCGCTGTGATTACTGTATCATCGGTCAATTTAACAGAAATATTTTCTATAGAACTTTGTTGTGTCGGTATAATGGTATAAGGTATGTCTTTTTTTAAACATATTGCTACACCTCCACCCCTTCTACCAATTCTATCGTGTCTTACAATATTATAATTATTTATTTTAATCTTTATATTAGGTTTTAAATGAGTTTCAGTAATCACAGCGATATCTATTTTTTCCGTATATAGATAGTTTTTCATTTCCTGTAACTTATTTTGTAGGCCGTTACAGTTCCAAATGATTAATTCAATCATTTCTAATTTTATATGTTGGGAGAATGTTCATAGTATAGTGCTGTATAGTTGCAATCGTTTCAAATGGATCCGTAACGGCCTCCAAAAGTGAGTTTAGATATGCTATTGCCTTTATTGTTTCTGACAAATTAATTAACCTATTCAATTTATTGGTTTCATTTATTAGTGATTGAAAATCATTTCCAACATTATCAGCGATCGACACAACTCCTTGATCGCGCGGCTCGTTGTATCTAGCTTTAGTGGGCAATGGCTCGTCCCTCTTCTTCCGGGCACCGGATTGAGTGGGTTGGGCTGTACGTTGCGAGTGATTTGGTATGGCATTTTGTAGATCACGAGCAGCTTCTTCGGCGCGCTGTTTCCACACATTTGTCGTAGGTTCTGGCGCAGGCATATAATGCTGTTTGGGTGCATTTCTAGCTTCAATTTCTTGTTGATTTTTGTTTATTTGATCAAGTCGGTATTGGTAAACTTTACAGATTGTGTTGGAGGCAGTATGCGGGCCACCACAGTTAGCACATTTAGGATTTTGTATTCTGGTTTCGCTACAGTTTTGTGTGAGGTGCTCTTCTGCACATTTCACACAACGTGGTTTTCTGTTGCAATTTGTTGCAGCATGTCCCCAAGCCTGGCAACGACGACATTGAGTTATTAGACGTTCATTTCTTCGACGTTCCCATTGAATTTTTGTGTATAAAATAAACTTAATTCTTGTTTGAAGTTCCCTTAATGTTACATTGTTCTCAAAGACTGCAAGATATAGTGGTGAATATTTAGTTTTCATTGAAAATAAATTTACTACTCTGATAGCATAATTATCTTGTATGTCATCAATTATATCTTCGAGTTTTGGATTTCCTAATAAGCCCCTTATAACAAACGCATGTGTTTTGTTTTCAGGGAGTGTATATGTGTGAAATTCTAGGGTTTCTTTAGATTTTAATTTTTTAATATAGTTATTATGTTCTGTTTTGTCAGAAATGTATAATAAGGTGGAACGTGGTGCGTACTTGATATAAAAACCTTTAGAAATATTTCGTTTTAATTCAATTGTTAGCTTGTGGTGATCGGTGACAGTGCCTTTCAGTACTATAGGGGGGTTCTTGTATTGATTTTCCTTTTGTCTTTCCATTTGACTCTGTTGGTTTGTTAGATTGGCAGTATTTTTAGAATTTGTAGTTTTTGTGGCAGATGCACTGGTTTTATTTTTGATTAAAGTGGCGGTATCTTCTTTTTCATCCGGCAATTGTTCAAAACGATTCGTAGTTGTTGTAGGTTTGGTAGGTGGAGTTGATATTAATTTTGTGAGTCGGTTTTTACGCCTTGGAGTGATAAACGGCGCATCTTCTTCATTTGTAGAAGTATCCATTTTTTCCGGGGGTTGTTGTACTGGTTGAATAATTCTATCTCCAATAATTATTGAGCCGTTATCTATTTGAATCTTGTCCTCGTTCAAAAGTTTTAAAATTAATTTTTCTGTAGCATCGAGTTCATCAAGCATCTTCTTTTGTTCTTGGATGTCTTTTTTTGATATTTTAGGGTTTTCGGGCAAATGATATTGATTATCATCATTTTTTGTATTTTTATTAGATTGTTTTTCCACATTTTCTTTTAATGGCAATGCACCTGCTAAGTCTTGCATTATAGGGGTTGGTTTTTCTATTGGGGTAGGTTCTGATATATTTTCAGGAATTTTATCGGGTGGTATATTTTCCATCTCGTATTCACTCATATACCCCTTTTCGGCCAATATCTGTTCTGTATTTATTTTTTGTGTAATATTTTTTAGGGCTTCTTGCAAATTTAAATTAATAAGTTCAGTTCGTTTTGTCAATGTTTCAGGAATGTGTTTATCACATTCTTTGCGTTCTTTACATTCCACTGTATCAGTAGGCTTTTTTGCTATCTTCTTATCAGTTGTTGGTTTCTTAAAGCCATAGAAAGAAGGAATTGGATTCTTTACCGCTTTTTTGATGACGATTGACTTTACATTTATAATTCTGTCCTTTTTTAACCTTTTAGGTATAGAGTCCTCTCTCTCACTATCAGTGTCGGATGTTAAATCCTTTATGGTTTCACTAAGCGTCTTTTCACTTGAATTAATACTAAACGAACTCGTGTCCTTGTCACTGTCTATATTTCCTAAATTTAACTGTGTGTCTATTTCACTTTCGCTCACTATTGTTCTAATTGTGTCTTTGTCATTCTTTAACTTATGCACATCACTGCAACTGCTAGATGCAGTTATTTTATGTTTAGATTTCTTGTCCGTAGACTTCTTTTTCACTTTTGAATCCACCGGAGGTGTCAACAAAATTTTAGGTGGTTTTAAATATTGATTTCTACGTTTTTGTTTCTCTGCACCTTCCACGCTGTGTTTTCGCTTGGAACGTTGCGTTGAAAACTACAACGAAAAGCTTTAGCCGCTGCGCCACCACCTGTTGCTAGGAAAATTGATTGTCTGTGATATATATCTTTCGACATTCATACATATTTCACTTCTAAGAAATATTAGTAAACTTCATACACAAAAAAAAAATTGTGATAGAAATAATATCTCGCGATTTCCATTTTAGTACAAGCCACAAAAATTAACAATAAATTTTTTTTTTTTTAATTAAATAATTAATAACTTCTTTATTTACTGATCGATTTTCTTCAAAAACAATAGGGTTCTTCCTCTAGCTAACACTAACTTATTTTCTAAATTTCAATACAATCGGACTTTTCTTTCTTAAGTTATCGTGCTTACAAGAAACGTGACGGACGGACAGACGGACAGACGGACAGATGGACAGACGGACAGACGGACGGACAGACAGACGGACAGACGGACATTTTGAAAGTTGTTCAGAATTCGTTCACTAACACAATGATATGAAAATTTTTTCTCTACGAGCGATATTTACGATTTTAGAAATGTGCCGATCAAATACAATATACTCTTCGTTTTTGCGAAGAGTATAATAACAACGAAAATTTTACAACAGCGTTAGCATTAGGTTCATCAATTATTAAAATTGTTCAAAATGGCCACTAATATTTAAAATACAAAGCTCATACCTTTTTATTAAATTATTTAAACAATTATAAACAGAGCTATTATTGTCCCTGTTTAATTCGTAAATTGTTTCCCTAGTTTTAGTTTTAATTATTTTAACATTCGGATTAAAATCATAAATCACTTTGTTCTTTAAATACCCCCACAAAAATGCATCCAAAGGTGTTAAAACAGGGCTGTTTGGTGGTCATGGAATTGGTCCGCCATTACCAATCCAAGTGTCAAATTGACCATTTAAATGCTCCCTTACTTCCAAAACACTGTGTGGGGTCGCTCCGACCTGCTGCCAAATTACTTCATCAGAAAAGTGTTCCTATAAAAGCTCTGCTACCTCTTGCAGAATTATTTCTAAATATGTTTCCCGTGTTGAAAAAAAATGTCCCTACAATTTTATCTCTAAAAATTCCGCACCAAATTTAACCGATTTTCCACCGGATTTTTTAATTTCAACTTTTCTTTGTCGTTGATTTTTTTTCTCCTACGAACGTCTATTTTTTCTGTTGAAAATCCCCACTGTAGAAAACGAAGATTCATCTGTCCATAATCTATATTTAAGAAAATTAGGATTTGCATCCAGTCTTTGGAGCATTTGCTGGTAAAATTCTAACCGATTTCGCCTGTGATCTTCTGTAAGCTCCTGTACCAGTAACAATTTATATGACCTATAGTCATTCCTTTTTAAAGTCCTTTGAATTTTGGAGTAACTTTCCCAACTTCACTTGATGCATTCCATAAACTAGTTTCAGGATTTTCTAAAACAATTTTTTTATATAGTCAAACATTTTAAGAAGGCTATCAGAATACATGTGTTTAGTCATAGAGACTTTGTTTTACAATAAATCTAGTAGTAATACGGACGCGGTAATAAAAACTTTTTTACTTTCGATTTTTAATTTTGATAAAACAAATTATAGTAAAATTACCATTAACCCTTTCACTGCTCAATACTCGCCAACGGGTTAACTGCTCCAGACGAGATAACTCGCAGTTCAAAATTAAATAGGATCTGATTACTCTAGCCGGATTTACTCGCAGTGTTTGTGTATAGGTGGGAGTCGGCCGATTGCAATTACGCTGCAATTTTTTTTTTTTTTTTTAGTACCATACCAAATAATTCTTTTAGTTTGTATAGGTTATAATTTTTTTCAAAATTATATGCTGTATTTTGACAAAATGTTTTTTTTGACCTAAAAAAAACTTAAAAAAATACTCCTTCGAACTATACTGCTCCAGACGACTATACTCGCTAGCGGCAAAATAATTGCGCACAGCAATAGCCACGGCAATCGGGCCGTACGCAAAATATAACGTTCTTCATTTTCGTTTGCTCTATTGGTACGTTTTTTTCTTTTAAAACTGTCAGTTTCTCTCATGACGGTAAGTATTTAAGAATGTGTTTTCACTAGGGGACGGTAGCTCAGTGGTTTAGCGCATCTAGCTTGCATACTGGCGTACCTAGCGAAGAAGTGGTTCGGACTCCACTATAAGCTGTAGGGCCTCGTTTCTCTTTACCTAACACAAAACCATTCTGGATTTTCAAGGAGTTACTTCGGTGACTTGAGAAGCTGTTAAGAAAACATTTTAAGAAACCATTTTAAGGAGCCGGACGATTTGGGCATAATGCTATAAATTCTTTTCTTGCAGCTTTTTTATTTTTATTATTTTTGAGATAAAGGCAAAATATATCAAACTTTTCTGCTTCTGTGTAACCCATTTTGATCAAATAATAATACGAAATGTCAAACAGTAACAATGTTGTCATAGTACCATCAGTCACAGCCTACTGCGTAAGAGTAATTACTGCGCTTCCTTCAATAACCATAAAATACCTCTATGGAGCATATTTAATGTCCGATATGTCAAAAAATATTACAGCTAGACCTATCAACCTCTATATATTTGAAATCAAGGAAAAAAGATTTGAAAGAATAAATAAAAACGCACAGGGTTTTGCATTTAAAACACAACTTTCATTGTTATATCACGTGACCTATACAAGAAATGGTTTTTTTAATTGCATTTAAAAATTGTATTAAAAATTCAACACAACTTTTATATGACTATAACTTTTTTAAATTTCCATTAATAACAGAAACAAAGGGGGGGGGGGTCAATAATGAATAACCCTGTAAAATGTCCGTGAAGTTTGACAAAAATGTTTTTTTTATTGATTTTGCACATTTTTTTGTAAATATTTTGAATAATAATATTATCTAACTCTTCCGTGTTTTTTTATATATCTTTATGTGCGGCAGTTAGAAATTATTTGTACATTTTCTTTGGACCAAACTAAAATCTCCATTTTACAGTTCTCATAATACTTACATTTTTAAATGTTCCGTAGCACAAAGAGATGCCCATCTCTCACATTATTCAAAAACAATTTGCGACTGTAGGATTTGAATGCCTATTATCACTCTACTAACTAAAAATTATCAGCAAAAATAAACGTTAAATGACAGTTCGCTATTCGTCTATCAATAGGGTGTCATATTTAAGTACCATCCATAGAGGTGTCCGTAGAACATAAAATAAATTAATTGTTTAAAAAACTAAAAAAACACGCTTTTAAAAATACTGCACTAAAAAGCAAAAAATAATCATCGAACCTGCTCTCTCTGTCTACTCCTGTCTAAGGGCCTTAGTGCTTGTAATTAAGTATAATATTTGAGTATAAAAGCGTGGGGCGCTTTTTATTTAGTCTAATGATGTCTTCAGCGTTTTAATTATTGAACCTGTTCGAAATAGCGTTCGAAAAATGCCCCACGCTTTTATACTCATATAATATACTTAATTACAAACATGGCTTACACCAAGGCCCTTATGGGGTAGACAGAGAACAAGTTCGATGACTATTTTTTGCTTTTTAGTGCAGTATTTATAAAAACGTGTTTTTTTAGTTTTTTAAACTATTCATTTATTTTTTTACTTTATAGTCTTATATTTAAGGAGATAATTTTGGCACTTTCGACATTTATGTAAATAATTCGACTAAATATTTATAATCTGCGACCTCTAAAATCCCCAGATATCGATTTTCATACGATTCAGACCATAAATTACAAAACTTATCCGCCATTTTGTCGCCACCATTTTGGATTGTTAAATTTGGACCGAATAATTGTAATCTTCAACCTAGATAACCCACAGATACCGATTTTTAGCCGAATCCGATGATAATTGATAAAACCTATCCGCCACGTTGACGCCGCCATTTTGAATTTTGAAATTTTGATATGTATGTTCTACGTATCAAGCCCTTTCTTTTGATGCCGATATCAAGAAAATGATAATGCGCCATTTTGGGGCGGCGCACAGTGGGAAATTTTTCCATTTTTTTGGACAAAAATCCGTCTACAATGCAATTATTAATGGATTTGGATTTTTTTTTTTTTTAAATAATTGTTAGATCACTCGATGTTTGAGCACTGCCCAAATTTTAAAAATGTTCAAGATAACTTCAAAAAATCCTATAAATATATGAAATTCGTGTATTTTACTTAAGTAAAAATGCGAATTTCTGTTTTTTTAAGTTTTACTCAGAAAATATCCTTTACTACATGTTTTTTGGGTCGTTGATTAAGAAAAATGGGGTTTCGTTAACCAGAAATTGATATAACACCCTTAAAATACCGAAAAACAGCCCCAATAGGGATTTTTTCGAAATATTCTTATTAAAAATGTAAAATAGTATAGTAAAGTATATTTTTTATATGATAAATATAAAGCCTTAGTTATTCAAATAATAATTCAGTAAACATTTACCGTAAGGGTTAATCAGGTTAATCATTGAAACAACCCTTATTTCGACAAAAAATATAGTTACAATGGTTATTTTTTAGTTTTTGCTTCAAAATAGAGTAAGAGAGTACATTGTGACTATGATGATAGTGTATCTCAACCCCCTTTAAGGGTTAAAACCACCCTTAAATGGCTGTAGAATTTGAAAATAGGTTTCGAATTTTTTTGAAATTTTAGAATCACGTCTTCTTCGATATTTTCACTAAAATCGGTCTCCGAACCTTGTTTGGATAAATAAAAATTATTTTAAATGTTAAATTAATCAATTCTTATATACTTTGACAATGTGAATAAACAACAATTCAATGTGACTAGAAACAAATTCTAAGTTCTTCAACGTTTTTAAGAAGCTCGAAATTAGAAATCGCATTTTTTCCATTTGAAAGAAAAAAAAATATTTAAAATGAAATGAAAATTTTCCATCCATTCTCTGCAATGTGAAACAACAATCCAATTTTTAGTAAACATATTTTAAGCATCCTAAAGTTCAAAAACAATTGGGTGCTTAAAAGCAATTTTAGACATTTCAAAAAAAAATCTTTTATAATAAAGTCTAAATTTTTCATACATTCTACTCCATGTATAACAAGTTAAAAAAAAAAAGATTTTAAGATAGTCTTAAGATAATTTAATAATGAAAAAAATTGGACATTAAAATTGACGTTAATCAATTTTTTTTTAATTTTTTTATCAATTGTATACTTAGTAGTAAAAAAATCATTAATTATTTTAAAAGATTTTTTTTGAAATGTCTAAAATTTAGTTTTTTTGAAAACAATAGAGATATCTGCTAATTTTAAGCTGCTATTAAGCACCCAATTGTTTTTGAACTTTAGGATGCTTAAAATATGTTTACTAAAAATTGGATTGTTGTTTCACATTGCATAGAATGGATGAAAAATTTTCATTTCATTTTAAATATTTTTTTTCCTTTCAAATGGAAAAAATGCGATTTCTAACTTACGAGCTTCTTAAAAACGTTGAAGAACTTAGAATTTGTTTCTACTCACGTTGAATTGTTGTTTATTCACATTGTCAAAGTATATAAGAATTGATTAATTTAACCTTTAAAATAATTTTTATTTATCAAACAAGGTTCGGAGACTGATTTTAGTGAAAATATCGAAGAAGACGTGATTCTAAAATTTCAAAAAAATTCCAAACCTATTTTCAAATTCTACAGCCATTTAAGGGTGGTTTTCACCCTTAAAGGGGGTTGAGATACACTCTCATAGTCACAATGTACTCTCTTACCCTATTTTGAAGCAAAAACTAAAAAATAACCATTGTAACTATATTTTTTGTCGAGACGGGGGTGGTTGAAACAAACAACCTCTCTGATTAACCCTTAGGGTAAATGTTTACTGAATTATTATTTGAATAACTAAGGTTTTATATTTATTATATAAAAAAATACACTTTACTAGACTATTTTACATTTTTAATAAGAATATTTCGAAAAAATCCCTATTGGGGGTGTTTTTCGGTATTTTAAGGGTGTTATGTCAATTTCTGGTTAACGGGACTCCATTTTTCTTAATCAGCGACTCAAAAAACATGTAGTAAAGGATATTTTCTGAGTAAAACTTTTAAAAAACAGAAATTCGCATTTTTACTTAAGTAAAATACACGAATTTCATATATTTATAGGATTTTTTGAAGTTATGTTGAACGTTTTTAAAATTTGGACAGTGCTCAAACATCGGGTGATACCTAACAATTATTTAAAAAAAAAATTTTTTCAAATCCATTAATAATTGCATTGTAGACGGATTTTTGTCCAAAAAAATGGAAAAATTTCCCACTGTGCGGCGGCCATTTTGAACATATCATAATATTGAGTATACTATATTGTATTGTCATCAGAGCTACACACAATTGCCAAATTTCATGATGATACAACAATTGGCAGTTGGTGAAATTCAGTTCCATAGACTTTTTACTTACATACATACATACATACATACATACATACATACATACATACATAGATAGATAGATAGTTACAGGTCGACCAAATAAAAGCATGTTAAAAATAAATCGAATTTCGTCTATAAACATTTACCTTCAATTGGTACATAAAGGAGCCACAGCCTCTTGGAGGGAGAGGTAAGTGAAACATAGATTTTCACTAATAAATTCGAAATATCTTAACTAGAAAAAATTAGATTCGGACAATTTGTAATTCTAATAATTTTACATTTCTTTTTTAACCTATTAGTTTGTGGAGGGAGTTATGGGAGGGTGGTAGTTAATTTTTGCCTTTTTTATTCGAATTTTTCGGACATTTTAAATGACAAGGCGTATGTCTGTTAAGAATTCCATCATCTAGAAATGTTGTGTCGCGACAAACTAAAAAGGAAACTTTTACTAACCTCATCTCTTGGGTTAAAAAAGTCATAAATATTCATGTAAATTTTGAAATTGGGTATTATATAAAAAATGACGTATTTAATTTCAGTTCAACTCAATTTTTTTATTCCCTGTTACATAATATCCTTTGAAAGCTCCTCTTTGAATGCAATTAGTCGGCGCTCAAGAGTAGCGCCCTTTGCTTTTATTAAACATGTATAATGCGAGGTGATTTATTCCAATACGTAGTTGTAAAATATTTAATTGATACCTGTTAGGAAAGTTAAACCAATAATTATGTATTTTTTGAAAATTTATGCCGTCGTTACTTAACGAAAAAATTACAGATACCTACATATTGGTCGTAAATGAAAGCTATAACCATTAACTTAAAGTAATTTTAAAACGTCTCTATCCAACGCATTTTAGTAACCAATATAACATGATTAATGTTGAAGTGTCAAGGCAGGGCTAAACTATCAACAAAAAAATACATTGTTATTTAAACTTTAACAAATACATGTGGCAACTGTATAATTTCACTTGTGCAAATGTGTAAAGCATAAATTATTTTATTCTCGCCGTAGATAATTCTTTATAAAAATGAAATTATCCTGGAAATCAACGGGCGTAAATGTAACTCCTCCCTCTGGCTCTTCAACCCTTTTCACCCTTTTCAATTTACTCGACACTCCAACTGTCACGTAGTCAAGTAGTTTCTACAAACACCAAAACGCTTGGATACTGCACTTGAATACTTTACTCGACGTGCCTTTCGTCAACCATGCTAGCATTATCTGGGGACCACTAGGAGATTTAGACTAGCGTCTGCAAATTACTACTTGTGCCCGGCATGTGCAAATTCAACCGCTTGCCAGCAGCACGTCGAATAACTCTTTTCTAACACTCGCGGGTATATCTCACACTTTCTCAAAATTAGGTTAGGTTAGGTTAATAACGATTTTAATTATAAACTAATAATTATAGTTGTTAAATACCCTACTTGTTGGTGTAGGTACATGTACATGCACATGTACATGTGTCAGGTGTTACGTTGTACTGTGTATACTATTTGACAATACCAATACTGTTATTGCAGTCTAATTGGAAATAAAATATATTATTATTATTATAGCCCATAAGTTAAAAAATTATTAATAGGAATATTTACTAAAAATCATGTTACGTTGTTTGGTGGTTATTTAAATGTTGTTATAATTTCTTGATAAATTAAAGTATAACTTTATATACAGAGGAATGATTTTACTGTTTTTCAAACAAAAGTCTATTCAAAACATAAGAACAAAAAACGATTTTAAGGTAAGAGCTTGTATATATTTTATTTATAAAACAATAATTAAGGTTGTTAAATATCTAGCTATAACCTAAAAGAATTTTCATAGAAATATTTATTAAGAATCTGGTAATATATTATTTAGTGGTTATTTTAAGATCGATATAATTTTTTGACAAATTAAAATAACTTATTTTATGATGACAAAGGAGTCAATGTATTTTTAACAAAAGTTTTTCCAGAAAATAAACAAACGACCAGACCATGTCATTTCACAATGCAACTATTAAAAATGAGTGACAAATTAACGTGTAGAAGGTAGTGAGAAACAATGTGGCAGCGGCTTTTTAAATGAAATATACAAAACGTTGTTAATTACATAATAATTGTTTTATTGCACCCAAGCTTACTAGCGATCTTTTATGTGCATACTACATCCTAATTAATAAATATATTAAGAAAATGTATTTTATCTACTCTTATTAGGTTATATACTAATTAATGAACTGCTTTTGAAAAATTAATAGTATCCATAAACAGATAGCGTGAGTTATAATGAGTGAGTTATTATAAATCACTAGGTACAAAGCCAGTCACCTTTATCTTCGAGCCACGAAGGTGGGTGGCTCTGTCCCAGAGAAATTCTTTTCCGATGCTGTGAAATAGAACGGTCCATTATAATTGAGGGGAGGAAGGTGATTTATGTTTGAAAAGTTTCGACGTTTTCAAATCAAGTTAAGTAATAATTGTGCCAAAAATTATGAATTCGGTTAGTGAAGATGAACTAATATGTACACCACCAGAATGAAGACATGTAGCTTATGATACAATATATAATTTATTACCTGAAACATCGCAGAACAAATTTAAAAGTGTGTACAAAAATTAAATTTTACACTTAATTTTATTAATAAACAAAATTGTCTCAATTTAATATGTATTGTTATAACCGTAGATAAAGTATAGTATTTAACTTGCGGTAATCGTGATAACTCACGTAGATGAAGTTTACAGCACGAGCCGCAGGCGAGTAATTCATCAACATCAACATACATTACCGCTCGTTGAATAATATACTATTACATCGATGATACCACAGAAATAAAAAAATATATATAAATTGCGCAAATGTTCTCTATCCTGTGTTTGGAACTTTTGTAATACATTTTAGAAACTGATTATTTTTTTTAAATACATTTTTAAACTTATTTACCAATATCTGTCAGAATTACTATTTAAAGAAACAAATTTAATTGATCTCTCAGGTGTGCATATGTTAGCAGCTTTATACTTTATAAAAAATGTCCAATTAAAGAACTTAATATGCCATGGATATAGCACAAGATCAAATAGAAATAATGAAATATGTATCCCGAAAGCTATCAACATGGCATATTTAAGATTTGTCATTTATTTAGAAATTAAATTGTTTAATTACCTCCATGTTTAATTTAATTTAATTGTTTAATTACCTCCCTGTTTCAGTTTCAATTACATAACAAAATAATTTAAAAAAAAGGTAGGTAAAGCAATTTGTTATAATAAATAATGATTACGTGAAACTCTTAATCAGTTTAATATCTATTATTGATCTATTTTTCATTATTTCATATCACAACTGAAGTTGTAAGTTTTTGTTGTAGCGTTCGCACAATTTTTTAGAACTAATTGATCAAGTTTTCCTTCACCTTCATGAAATTTCTTTACGTGTTTTCGTAAATCATATAAACGTTTAAAAACAGCTTTGTCATTCGTTTTTAACAAGTCTATGTATTTAAAAAAACAGCTGTTTGTGCTAGGTGATTTTCACCAAAGCTGAGCCTTCTTCATATAGTTGGCGAATAATTAAGACCAGATCTCCAATAATACAATCTACAGTTTACCCCATTCCACATTATCTGCGAAATAAAAGTACATAGGCACATCTTGCCTTGTCGAGATAAGTTAAGTACAACTAGTAGAAGTTACAATCGGGTGTGACCGACTATTGTATATTGCAGTTTTAATATTCTGTACTTCCTCGTATTTTTGTGTACTTATTCCAAAATCTTAGTAACATTTTGTTATGAAATTATGATAAAATAGTATTCATACAGGGTGCCTCACGGTTAGTGGCCTATTAGACGTTTTAGATAAACTACAAATAATTTGAAGCTGGAATTTAGGAAGAAAAGTTTTCAGGGATGCGCTATTTAATAAAAATAATGTTCCGGTTATACCCGAAACTGACATCAACTTCCTTACTTTAAATGCCATGCCTTATTTTTACGCCGGATTTGAATTCTATTCATTATTTTGAGGTAACTTTCAACATCATTCCCTATCTAAAAAGACAAATAGTTTATGAGATATTTCGATTTTCATGAAATTTCATGGGAAAACTGATCCATAGTTGGAAATTAGTAACAAAACGCTGGACATAATCAACATTATTTAAGTAAATACCATCCTGGAGACCATATCAGCCAGCAGTATTCCAATGTTGATCGTACAAATGAATAATACAATGTTTAGCTTATTTTTAAAGTTTTTCGTAATCATGTTCGATTTCTACTACATAATAGATTTTCAAGTCATCGACATATAAAAAGCCCTCTATACTAAGATCAACTAATATCATCATCATTTATGAAAATAACAAACATAAACAGGCCCAGTACGGATCCCTGGGGAACGCCGAAAGTGGACAGGATATCCAGCGACCTGAAACCACAGTATCACACATACCGACTTCTAAAAAATTTATTTGTGCCACTAATAACCCAAATTTACTCGCTCTCTGTAATGAAATACCAGGTGATTAAATGCCTTGGAAGAAGTTGTGTAAATAGTATCTATTTGCAGGTTTCCATCCAATTCCTTAAAAATGAATTGTGCGATACATGCAAGATTAGTCTGAGCAGGTCTACCAGAAAGAAAGCCATGTCAATTATTGCCCCTGTACGTGATTAGATAATGACGTATGCAAGGCGATCTCGCAAACTTTAGCGAAATTGCAGATAATTGCAATGGACTATCTTATTCTCTAATTCTCTAACTAGAACAATGAACAGTGCCATTGATCGTAAAACGTTTATCAAGACGTTGTGAATAAGATATTCTACTCCATCCTCACTAACTAATTTAACTTGTGATATTGTCGAGCCGATAGTTGCTTTTAAAGTCGAGTAAAGTTTACCTTGGCGGGTCCAAAGGTCGTTTCATCATATAAACCAAGAGGATCAGATATACGCGACTAGTTTTTCTTTCTCCATATCAGTGACAACAATCGACCAAATTTTACTTCCACATTCAGTTTTGTCCACGACAAAAAAATGTTTAAAAATTTTTATTGTTCAAATAGGCTTAGAATGTCACGAAACGTCGAGATTTTAAGTTTAAGAAAAAAAAAATTCTGTCTGTCGTCTGTCTTTTCTTGTGCGCACGTTTACTCTGGAACCGTTTGAGATATTGACTTGAAATTTGGTACACATATGTACCTTAACGAGATCTAGAACTAGATTATATTTTCATCTTGTTCCGTCGAAGGGTTGGGGGTAAATTGGGGTAAATTTGGGGTAAATAGGTAAATCAAGCGGGTAAGAGCCCATAAAATTGGTATTTAGTATATACAAGAGAAGCTAAGGTCTCAAAAAATGTTTGACATTAGCTACCCCCATTACCACCCCCACCCTATTATTAAAGGGGATGAAAAAGAAACGTGATTTAGTGTGTGTACAAGAACCAGAAACCTCAAAATATTTTTTTACTTCATCCACCCACACTACCACCCCCTATCGCCACCCCCACTCCGCTACCGATGTGGGGTATCGTTTTATGGGTTTTTGGGGTAGAGGATTTCAAATATTATATTATTAAAGTTCCATAAACAATTATTTCCACATACAAACTTTTTTCGTCGTGAGTGACTTGGATAAAAAAATCTGGATGTGGAAGTAGTGATTCCTTGGGCAGCGGTTTTTACTAAATGTTTTAATAATAGGCCCATTATTGAGTGTTGAATTTTTCATTGCTCACGGTATACAGTGTCGGAGTACAATTACTCTTTGTAACCATTTATTTACTAGGTAATTATAGTTTCTTATTACGTTTTACTTGTACTATTTTACTGCAGTTTTGAATAATTGTCATAATGAAAATTATACGTTGCTAAAATTAATTTACAACCCTTTTTTGAGTGTCTGTTGGCAGCAACATCAGCTAAATAAATTATTTGAGTTTTAATGCCAGGCACGTTTCGAGTAATTCAAAAAGTCTAATAAAACTTTTACACCATCCAGCTACAGTTTGTTTATGATAATGAAGTAGTTTTCATATACATTTTGTTTTTAAATTAACCTAAATACACAGACATAAAATAACGAGGACTGGGCTTCACTGTTTTTCAAGAAAATAAATTAAGTGTAACATTAGGAAGTTTTATGTCTTTTTTTGCATGGGAACAAAGAATATTAAGTTGTATGGACCGAGGCGGAAGCTGTTCCTTGTTCATCTTTCCTTAAATACGTGTACATCGGATGTTGCAGACTCGAATACTTATCTGACAGAAACATAAAAATCACGAAGGAATTACTCATAGATACCGCCACAACATCCTTACATCATCTGTAAAAACTGTGTTCGGTATGTTTAATACAAATGTTTCCCTCTTCTACAAATGTACTACATTACCGGCTCAGTGGCGCAGTGCTTAAGATATTAGGCTTGCGACCACGGGGTCCCGGGTTCGAATCCTAGCTAGGGTATGGATGTGTAGTGGCGTTTTTCACGTATTGCCGAGACGGTAGCAGTGGGCTAGACCGCGGTTGTGTGAGAGACAACACGGCTAGTCGCTCTCCCCTCCTGAGTTCGAGTCTCAGCTGCGGCAGATGGCAATGTCGCAGGGAATGGGTGTTGTGATGTTGTCTATGTGTGTCCTGGTTGAGTGGTGGAATAGCCTACGGATAAACTTCGAAAGGATATTAATATAAATAAAACGATAAAAAAAAAGATTCACATCCAACTACGCATTTGGGAATCAACATCTTGTGCAGAAAGAGTGTTTTGGAAATAACTGTCATTTGTTAAGGGGCTGATTCTCCATGTAAAAAAACCGCTGCCCAAGGAATCACTACTCCCACATCCAGACTTTCTATCCAAGTCTCTCATAACGAAAATATTTTGTATGGGGAAATAATTGTTTATAGAACTTTATTAATATAATATTTGAAATCGTCTACCCCAAAAACCCATAAAACGATATCCCACACGGTAGTGGAGTGGGGGTGGTGATAGGGGGGTGGTAGTGGTGGATGAAGTAAAAAATACTTTGAAGCTTTTAATTCTTGTACACACCAAATCACATTTTCTTTTTTCATCCCCTTTAATAATTGGGTAAGGGTGTAAGGGTGGTAATGGGTGTGGCTAATGTCAATTTTTTTTTGGAACCTTAGCTTCTCTTGTATACACTAAATACAAATTTTATGGACTCTTAACTGCTTGATTCACCTATTTACCCCCCATTTACCCCATTTTACCCCCCAACCCTTCGACGGAATAAGATGAAAATATAATCTAGTTCCAGATCCCGTATAAGTACATACGTGTACCAAATTTCAAGTCAATATCTTAAACGGTTCCAGAGTAATCGTGCGCACAAAATAGTTACAGACCGACAGACAGACAGAAAAATTTGTTCCGCTCAAATTTAAAATCTTGATGTTTCATTACATTCTAAGCCAAAAATTTTCAAAATTTTTTTTGTCGTTACTATACTTCCACTGGATGTGGAAGTAATAGGCTATGTGTATGTTGCCCTGGCGTCCGCGAGTTTACTCCAATTGTATGCCGTTGTGTTAATTTAGTTTCGTTAGGAATTCTTATCGTTTTTCTATTGCATCTAGAACTTTGAGAGCTTCTTGGCTATCAGTGATAGTGCATATTCTCTTAGTAATGTATGGCCTCCCAACTAACACTAATTAAATTATAATAGCTATAAGAATATCCATATCACCATTGTATAAGAATAAAAGCTTTCTGATTAAGGTCGGAGAACGTTCTCTCATCATCTATGTAACCACTATATACCCACAATGGGTTCAGATTTGAAAAACCTTTTTATCGTTTAAAGGCCACAATAATTGTGCAACTTAATAACATTCTTACAGCTTCTATAAAATATCTTAAGAAGCTCTTAAAAAACTATTTTATAAAGGTTTCCAACTTATAAATTTTCTTGCCAGTGTTCATTGTCAACCATTATTACAGTATAACTGTTCTTGGTTGAATAGTTTAAAGAGCTTTCTCGTTTTATAACAGTTGTATCGACGAACTTATAAAATATTGAAACATTCAATCGTTTCGACTTATTCGTGTTGTGACTGAATACATGTATATTGAAATTTCAATTTTATGAGATTACTAAAGCTAAAATTAACTTGCGATCCAAATTTTACTGTCGATATATGATACGGTATTCTATCAATTAACAATGCGCCACCGAAGTTCTTCAAAATATTGACTCCTATAAAACTAGAACTGTTGTTAATTTCCATAAATTAATTATTTACAACATAATACGTAATTAAAAGTGGAGTATATTTATGTGTGCAAAAAGAACATTTAATTTTGTTATATGAATTTTTTTCAAGATAGATGCCACATTTAAAACCTTGCATCTTTAAAAAATGTGGCGTCTGAATTAATACAATTTCAGGTCCAATTAAACAGCTTTTACAAAACTATTTCTTTTATAACAGCTCTTACGAAACTCTTTTAGTTGCATGGAGACTGTTGCAAAGTGTTTTAAAGATCAATTCGGTTCAGTTGACTGTAATTATACATATTCCAATTTTTTGTTATATAAATACTGTGACAGATTTTTCCATAGAACTATTTAACCATTATATAGCGACAAAGTTTTTATGTAGCCTAAAAGCTACATTTTTAAACGTTGTTTTCTTGGATTTCTCCCCCCCCTCTTCAAAAATTTTTCCGGACTAAAAAAAGTTTTTGTCCCTTGCACATAAATTAACAGCAAGCGGGAGGGGGGCACAAAATTGACCTGGGCCTAGGGGCAATTTATATCTAAAACCGGCACTGCCTCAGGTTTTGCTATAAAACAATTCAGTTCGTCATGCAGTAACTGTACAATTGCGAGCACCTTTAGTTTATAGAGACAGGCCGTGGTTTAGATTATATAACAATTTAGCTTCTTACGCAGCCATTATACAACCACGAAAAGCTCGCATAGTAGTACAGTGAGTTTTCTTATAGAAAAATTCAGTGTATTGCGCAGCCATTATAAAGACATACAGACAGCTCTTTGGTTAGTTTGGCGGTAATATATACAGGGTGTCTTACCAGGAACTGCATCGATCGATATAGGGAAAAGTATGCACCAGAAAATTTTGAAAATTTTGAAAATTTTGAAAATTTAGGGAGCTACTAATGGCAGTGTGGTCAATCTAGCTATATTACAAGCATCTGGCACTTCCGTTTATACCGGAAGTCGATACCAACTTGCTTATTTTAGGGTTATATATTTTAGGGTTTTTGAATAGAGCATAAAATTTTGAGTCGAAAACATATAGGGTACCCGATACTAAACTCAGCCGTTTCGGAGATATTTGACAATTAAAAAAAAATTGACATATGTTTGTAATGGTTTATAATAACCTTTATAACTTTCTTCGTGTAAAAGATACTCGTTCGTTTTTTGTCATGTAGAAAAAATACAAGGAGAGCTGCACTCTACAATTGAATTACATTCAATAATACTATATCAAGTGTTCCATTTTTTGACGTTAGATTTTGTAAACTTCAAACCACGAAAACTTGTTTAGGTTAAATGGAACACTGTATATTTTTTTACATCAAATTATGTAAAATTAACAATACAACTTTTTGAAATATTTGCGATTTTCTTAGAAATTCAAGAAATGTTAGCAAAAATTGTATCAAATTAGCCATGATTAGAAACAATCAGTAATGTCATCATTCTCTTATGTCAAAAAATGCCACCTCTTTTAAATCACACCCACGGAGACTGTTTGAATTTGTTTATTATTTATGGAGAATGTGATAAAGTAATATCAAGAACTTGTATATCAAATACATTTGTTACCAGATATCCACAAAAACGGAAAACAACACTGGACACTGTAACATACCTATTAATTATATTGAAGACACTTTATATAAACTAAAATAGCTAAGATGAAATCAACTAAAAACATGATTCAATTTTAATTTAATAATTGTTCAAAATTCCGCCCGCGAACCTCCACACATTTTTCACACCTTCGGATTAGTTATTCATTATCCTAATTGAATCCTGTGATAAGTTTTGAAATGCATTTCTTACTCTGCATACAATCTTCAATAGTTGTTAATGGGCTCTCATAAACTTTATTTTTAATAAAATAGGAAGGAATTAATAGGGTCAAAAACAGATAGTGAGGAAAATAACTCCTTATACTCCAAAAAGAAAATACGAAGTAGCTACGGACACGTGTTTCGGAATTATTGTTCCTCATCAGCGTAGCGTAGCAACAAAAGGGATCTGGAAAGGATAGATAGGAACAATAATTGAAGGTTGAAAGCACAGTACACAGTACTTTTATTTGTGCATTCATATCTAGATCGGTCTATTTAAGACCTTCACCGACAGTCGGCACATTGAGCCCTATGTGGACTGCCCAATTTCAATCTGACGAGTCAAATAAAATAGGAAGGAATTAATAGGGTCAAAAACAAATAGTGAGGAAAATAACTCCTTACATCCCAAAGAGGAAACACGAAACAGCAACGGACACGTGTTTCGGGATTATTGTTCCACATCAGCGTAGCGTAGCAACAAAAAGATATGAATGCACAAATAAGAGTACTGTGTACTGTGTTTTCAACCTTCAATTAATGTTCCTATCTGTCCTTTCCAGATCCTTTTTGTTGCTACGCTACGCTGATGAGGAACAATAATTCCGAAACACGTGTCCGTAGCTGCTTCGTGTTTCCTCTTTGGGGTATAAGGCGTTATTTTCCTCACTAATTATTTTTAATAGTTCTCCAAATAAAATATTCTAGAATTGATAAATCAGGCGAGCGAGGAGGCCATAGGAAAGGTCCATTACACAGGTCTACAAAAAAAAATCTGCTCCTAGGACTAAACCTATCATGCCTTAAGTATTTTTGTGTGCTGAATCCTAATTTTCAATTAAAAAAGGGGGAGGGTCAATAAGGCCGGTTTTCGGTCCCCCTCAAATTTGGCAAAAAGAAAATGTTTTTTAACAGTCTAGGGTCAATTTAGAGTCGATTCGACCACAGACGGAACCAACCCCACCCCCCTTCTTAGGGTCATTTCAAGGTCAAATTGTGAAAAAGTCGTGAAATAAACTCGCCTTTTCGGAATGAGTAGGCTTATTCTGGGACTTCGATTTAATATGTATATATATATAGGTTTTTTTTGGGTCGCTGATTCCGGATCAGAGGTCAGTTTGTCTACAGTGTGTCCCAGGATTGTAACAAGAGGTGTAATGGACCAAAAATTTTGGAATTTTGGAATGGTATTTGAGGATTGAGTCCTGCTTGTTGTAAAACTAAAATATACCAAAAATGACTTGATTTGGTGTTCTACAGGGTGTTTATAAGCAAATTTGTAAAAATCATCACTAATAAAGTACCTTTATTTTTCAAAATATGAAAAAAATTCCACTAAAAAAAGTTATTTAGAATGCAATTTTATACCTCTATACCTTTCAGGGAATATAAAATTATTTTTTTGAAACTTCCCCATTTTTTGCGAATTAAGAGTTGAATTCATATTTAAAGTTGTGTAGGAGCAAATGTTAATCATCTGTTTTTCTCATAGCCTATTTTTAGCTTCTAAATAACTTTAAATATTAATTCGCAAAAATAATTTCCATGCAGTTTTAATTGAATGGTTCGTTTTTTCAATAAAGTATTTTATTTTGAACCATTCAATTAAAACTGCATGGAAATTATTTTTGCGAATTAATATTTAAAGTTATTTAGAAGCTAAAAATAGGCTATGAGAAAAAGAGATGATTAACATTTGCTCCTACACAACTTTAAATATGAATTCAACTCTTAATTCGCAAAAAATGGGAAGTTTCAAAAAAATATTTTATATTCCTGAAAGGTATAGAGGTATAAAATTGCATTCCATTCTAAATAACTTTTCTTAGTGGAATTTTTTCATATTTTGAAAAATAAAGGTACTTTATTAGTGGTGATTTTTACAACTTTGCTTAGAAACACCCTGTAGAACACCAAATCAAGTCATTTTTGGTATACTTTAGTTTTACAAGAAGCAGGACTCAATCCACAAATACCATTCCAAAATTCCAAAATTTTTGGTCCATTACACCTCTTGTTACAATCCTGGGACACACTGTAGACAAACTGACCTCGGATCCGGAATCAGCGACCCAAAAAACCTATATATATATATATATATATATATATATATATATATATATATATATATATATATATATATATATATATATATATATATATATATATATATAATATATATATATATATATATATATATATATATATATATATATATATATATATATATATATATATATATATATATATATATATATATATATATATATATATATATATATATATATATATATATTATATATATATATATATATATAAATATTATATATATACACATATATATATATATATATATAAATATATATATATATATATATATATATATATATATATATATATATATATATATATATATATATATATATATATATATATATATATATATATATATATATATATATATATATATATATATATATATATATATATATATTAAATCGAAGTCCCAGAATAAGCCTACTCATTCCGAAAAGGCGAGTTTATTTCACGGCTTTTTCATAATTTAACCTTGAAATGACCCCAAGAGGAGGGTGGGGTTGGTTCCGTTTGTAGTCGAATCGACTCTAAATTGACCCTAGACTGTTAAAAAACATTTTCTTTTTTCTTTTTGCCAAATTTGAGGGGGGCCGAAAACCGGCCTTATTGACCCTCCCCCCTTTTCTACCGCGTAGATTTCGCATAAATCCCGGTTTTTATTGACAAAAAAACGTATTTTGACGATAAAAACCGGGATTTACTCGAAATCTACGCGGTAAAAAATTTTTTAAAATGAAAATTCGGATTCAACACAAAAATACATAAGGAATGATAAGTTTAGTCCTTGGAACACAATTTTTTTTTGTAGACCTGTACACAGATCTGCAAAAAAAATCTGTTCCAAGGACTAAACCTATTATTCCTTATGTATTTTTGTGTGCTGAATCCGAATTTTCAATTTAAAAATTTTTTTACAGTTGACAATTTTTGACGTTTACTCGAAATCTACGCTGTAGAAAATTTTTTTAATTGAAAATTCGGATTCAGCACACAAAAATACTTGAGGCATGATAGGTTTAGTCCTTGGAGCAGAATTTTTCTTTGTAGACCTGTGTTATTGGCGATCCATTGATAAAATCTTAATGCCACCACTCTATCGTTTCTTATGGCGCAGTAAACATTAAACTGACAACTTTCTTGAAAATTTCGCTCCCTGAACACATGAGGATTCGAGTCACTCCAATAATGAGAATTGTGTCGATTAAAAAGTCCGTTTTTGATAAATTTAGCTTCGTCTGACCATATATTTCCCAAATAAGAATCGTCGCCTATTAGAATAAATTCACAAAAATGTTCTCTTCTTAGGAAATCTGTTTCTTTTAATCTTTGAACCATTTGGAATGAAAACTGGTGAAATTTATGTTTAATTAAGATTCTGTGAACTGAATCCTTGCATAATCCCGATTCCAGAGCGCTTGTCTTAATGACATCATTGGAAATGCATGAAAATATCCCAGAATTGCTATTTTTACGTTTTCGTCATCAACAATAGGCTTCCGCTTTTGAATTCTTGCTTTGACAGAGCCATGGTTTTTTAAATTATCCAGTATGCGTTTTACAGTGTTTGGTGACGGTTTCCGTTTTTGTGGATATCCGGTAGAAAATGTACTAAAAGTTCTTGATATTACTTTATCACATTGTCCATAAATAATAAACAAATTCGAAACATCTTCGTGGGTGTAATTTAAATGCGGTGGCATTTTTTTGATATAAGAGAATGACTGTCATTACTGATTGTTTCTAATTATGGCTAATTTGATCAAATTTTTACTAACAATTCTTGAATTTCTAAGAAAATTGCAAATATTAAAAAAAAATTAAACCCCTACAATGCTTATATTAGAAAAAAAGGAATTTAATTTTACATAACTTGATGTAAAAAAATATAGGGTGTTCCATTTGACCTAAACAAGTTTTCGCGGTTTGAAGTTTACAAAATGTAACGTTAAAAATGGAACACTTGGTATACTATTATTTAATGTAATTCAATTGTATAGTGCAGCTCTCCTTGTGTTCTTTTTAATGCCAAAAAGCACATGAGTATATTTTACACAAAGAAGGTTGTAAAGGTTATTGTAAACCATTACACCTGTCAAATTCTTTTTAAAATGTCAAATATCTCTGAAACGGCTGGGTTTAGGCATAGGGTATCATATATATTTTTGACTTTTGAATTTTATGCTCTTTTCGAAAATCTTAAAATATATGGGGTGTTCTATTTAAAATAAACAAGTTGATATCGACTTCCGGTATAACAGGAAGTGCCAGATGCTTATAATTAATTTAGTTGGATTGGCCACACTACCATTAGTACCCTCCTAAATTTTCAAAATTTTCTGGTGCGTACTTTTCCCTATATCGATCGATGCAGTTCCTGGTGAGACACCCTGTATATTATATAAGTAGTCTTAGAAAAAAGCTTTTAGAATATCTCATTTTTTGTCTTGGGTTGTATAATATTTAAATTTTAATACTCGAAAAGCGCTGAAATTTCAAAATAACGCGTTTTGAGTGGCATGTATAGCATCTGAATTTTGATGACGGCAAATTATTATCTTCCGAACCATTATGTAGAAGTCGCGTGTCAACATATCTTAGTGATATTTTATTGTGATGGGAAAATGGTATGGTGAACAGTTACGCAACAAATAAACTGAAGCGCTTGTTTTTTGTAATAACTTTTCAGAAAACAAAAGGTTGTAACTTTGGTTCTAAATATGCAGTGTACAGTTGAAAGTACACTCGAATATGTTTTGACAAGCTATAAAATAAGTCTTGAAGCTTATTGAGTGCGTAATTCATGATGTTATTTGTAAAGTAACCTACTATTTAAGGTCATATTGTAAATTTTACGGATACATCTCCTCCGTTAAAGTGCCAACAGTAGTAATTTTTATAAGAGTTATGTATTTTACGCACTTAAATTTGTAAGGAGGAAAAGTAATGTTCCTCAGAAGGCGTTTATATTAGTAGAAATTTTATATCCTGGCTAAACTTGATTGTGCAACAAAGGACAGTAAAAGAACGCATACACAATGAGGTTCATGCACAATTCAACATTACGGTCACACTTGAGAGTTACTTACCATATACCAGTCGTTTACTTCCTTGCCTTAATTTCCTAGCCATCAACAAATTCCGCCGATCTGTTGAAAAAATTAGTTTTAAATATCTGCCAGATGTTATTTCGTAGGTACAGGGTGAACCAAATTAGTTGGGGTTTGGGGTTCTCTCTATAACTATGGCAGATAGACAAAAACCGATGTAGATGTCCTGAGCTCGGTTTTTGAAAACCAAACAATGGCTCAAACCGCGATCGTCTACCTTTTTCGACTACATGGATTACAATTATCAAGTATCGAATCAAAAATCGAGTAACACATTCTTAAGGCACTTTTTGAGTAGAATCCGCTGCTGAGAAGACAAAAGTTATGCATGCCTCAGTTTTCGAATATAGACATAACTTGTGTTTTTTTAAATGGAACACCCTGTAAATTATTTCATTATTCGATTACAACTTAAATTAACTATACAACGATATATCATATGTCATATTTACCTCTAGGAAAGGTGGTTAATCTTCGAAAAATTTAATATATTTGTAAGAAGGTCATGGAAAACTATTAAGAACAACAACACTTCTTATAATATTAAATAATTTTGCCAAAAATAGGAAAACTTAAACTACAATAAATGTTCGAATTGTCTTCCATTAACATCTATGCATATTTATCGCATTTCTAATATTTATTGAGAAGACCATGGTAAAAAAAAGAAAATCGAAATAATCGTAAATGTCAAAAACTAATTTGTGGGTTAATTGTGAATGAGCATCGTTAAAAATGTGGTGGAAAATATGATATGATTAAGTGTTTTATAGAATGCGGAGAAGATTCAAATTTAGCTTCAGAGCTTTATTTTAATAGATAAGCTATAGACGGAAAAACTTTGGGCCAAAAGTGCCACCTAAACAATATTTTTATATATCCAGAAAAGAGACAGCCAGACATAAACATATTCAAAAGCCTACAAGAAAATTTAAAAGAGTTTGGATTATTTATAAAGCCTCGAGGAAAAATATATAATAAAGCAGGTAGAGAAGCTGTAGAAAATATTCTTAGAAACTGTAAGAGAAAATCCTAATATTTCGTCTAGCGAAATACAGGAAAATGTAAGAATCCCAAAAACAACTGCGTTTCGTTACTTAAAAAAAATAAATTCAAATCAATACAAAATTAGGATTAGTAACCATCTATGCCCAAACGACTTTCAAAGGCGTCTCGATTTTTACCAGTGGTTTTTGCGACAGTGCCAGGATTTGAAGGAACAATTATATGGACAGACGAGGCTCATATAAGCAGTGCCGGAATTTTTAATCGGCATAATAACCACCATTGGGCTCATGATCGGAAGTAACCGCTACAGTTAATCGTCAAGGATGATTTGGATTTGGTGTATGGTGTGGTTTTATTGGATACCAAATAATAGGTCCTCATTTTTTTCACGGTAATTTAAATACCGACAATTTTATTAACATTCTACGACAAGAAATAGAGCCCTGTGTAGACAATATGCCTGTAAGACAACTTCAAAGATTAATTTACCAACACGATGGCGCCCCAGGTCGTACGTCAAATGAAACACGAAATTATTTAAATGCTCAAATTGGGGAGGATTGGATAGGTATCTTATATATCACTCAGGACTAGTTTGTCAATTTCTAGTTAGCCAAGTTAACTAAATTGAAAACTAACAATTAATTTAGCTAAGTGGACATTAATAAACAACAAAGTGGTTTAGATTTCGTTTAATTTTTAGGAAATATTCGTCCTATTTTGTGGCCAGCTAGATCTCTCGATATAACCTCTGCCGACGTTTGGCTTTGGGGTTATTTAAAAAATATTATATATAGAGAACATTCTAATAACATAGAAGAATTGGAAAACAAAACATTAGCTGTGTTTTGTACAATAACTCCTGTCATGATTGGAAATGCAAAAAATGCTGTAAGGAGAAGATGTCAAAAATGCATATATGTCAATGGAAGGCAATTCGAACATTTATTGTAGTTTACTTTTTTTTCTATTTTTGGTAAAATTATTTTATATTATAAGAAGTGTTGTTGTTAATAGTTTTCCATGGCCTCCTCACAAATATATTAAATTTTTCGAAAATTAACCACCTTTTCTAGACATAAATATAACATGTGATATATCGTTGGATAGCTAAATAAAGTTCTGATCAAATGATAAAATAATTTATTTAAAAAAACACAAGTTATGTCTATGTCTCGAAAACTGAGACATGCATAATTTTCTTCTTATCAGCAACGGATTCTACTCAAAAAAGTGCCTTAAAAATGCCTTACACGATTTTCTATTCGACACTTGGTATAGAGGTCATCCAGAAATGTCAATTTTCCAGAAGCGCTCTGTAGCTCGGTAGTTGAAAAAAATCGCGGTTTGCGCTGTTGTTCGTTTCTCGAAAATCGATCACAGGACACCTATATTGGTTTTTATCTATGACCAAGATAAGACCATCCCTGAAATTTCGAGACCAAGACAAGACCTGACCTTTCAAGACCAAGACTCTTGTCAAGAGTCTTGGGTTTTGTCTTTTGATAATAATTTTTTAAATTTTTATTTTTAAACAATATTTTTTTTAATGGGCAAATCAATCTAGAATTTACCAAAACTTGATGGGCTGTATTAAAATATTTAAGCATACGGGCGTATTAACTATTACTTAATGAATACTACTGACTGTTGAAAAACGTGTGTTTCGCATTTTTACATTGATTTAAAACAATTCAGTTCTGTTCAATTGCAATTTAAATAAATCGGTCTTGTTACACAAAAATTGTTTTTTCTGTTTACCCATTCCGACAGGTTATATCATTTTAAAGTTTATATGACCTTGTTTCTGAATTGAGGATTAAATGTCAAGACTCAATACTATACCAAGACAAGACGAGATTCACTAGTTTAAGAAAGCTTCAAGACCAAGACAAGACTAGTTAAGCCAAGACTATCTCGAGACCAAGACAAGACTTGCTTAGTCTTGTCTTGTCTTGGTCTTGCGGCATCTCTAATACCGGGCGACAACGGATTCGTTTTACAAGGCGTCATTTAATAGTAATTTAAGGTAGAAGCTTGAAATTTGGTTTGTAGATATTGCTCATTGGAGCTCATATTTTCCGTGAAAAAATAATTGAATACCACTTCCGGTTTTTCCCGAAATTGGTCTAAGTCAAGAGTTTTAAATTGAACTCTCTATATATTTTTTATATTTTTATCGTTATATACATGTAATATGCTTTTTCAGAGCCTGGTAGAAATTTAAACAAATCTATCAAAATACATGTGTACTCATGGAATAACTAATAAGAATGAGTGGTATCCATGTAAGCATTGGAGGTATTATCGTACGCCTCTCTGTAATATTAGCAAGTGTTGGTCAAGCACGTGGTAGAATATCATCTTTTCTATTATATTCCAGCCAATATGCAAAGTAATATATGGGCCATTATTTACCTAGTTTACTTTTCACGTCAGATGTATCCTACGTAAGTGACTTTATGGTTACTGATTTTTATTATTCTCGCAAACAGGTAAGGAACAATATACATATACATTACTGGAGAAAAATAGTGAATATTCATTATTATCTATTAATTTCTAAAACAACACGTTCAAGAACAGTTTCCGGGTAATGTACACTAGCTTGTATTGAGCTTTTTGTTTCTCATTATTAGCATTGCTGTCAGTTTTAATGGTTGAGACTTCCTTTAAATATAAATTTAAGAAAATTAATAGTGTAGCAAAAAGTACGCACTGTGGGGCGATATCGTCTCAAAAATACGGAAAGCCTGAATTACAGTATGAAATATTTATTTTCTAATAGTCAATAGACTAAATTTTAATATTCCAAAAAATTCATTTTTTTAAACGTTGGCAAATTTTATTCTATAAAAGTTGCTGTAATTGGCCACCTTCACTTAATAGGCATGCCTTTTCGCATCAAATTCCTCACTCTTTCAAATATTCCCGGCGTATTCCGTATTGTTTCACACGAGGCAACTATTCGCTCTCTCAAATCTTCTAAAGTGTTAATGGAAGTGTTATACACCAGGGTTTTAAGATGACCCCACCACAAGAAAAAATCCAAACTATTGAGATCGGGGGATCTTGCCGGCCATTGCTGAGGTTCTTCTCCTATCCAACAATTAGAATAAACCATATGGAAATGGTTGCCAACAATTACACTGAAATGAACAGGAACTCCATCCTGCATATACCACATTTTAATCCTTAACGCAACTGGTACAGCTCAAAGCAACACAGGTAGCTTTTCTTGGAGAAATTGCAGGTGAGATTGTCCATTAAGGTGTCTTGGTAGAAAAAAGGGCCTATAAGATTATTACCAAGAATTCCTTTCCTACCCATACATTAACCGAAAATTGCTCTTGGAAATGGGTTTCGGTTATAGCACGGGAGTTTATTATGATTATTATGGAAATTTTGAATAGCATTCCTAGAAAAATTTGCTTCGTCTGTGAACATGTTTACAGGGACGCCACTGGTGGCTAAGGTGGTAGTGGATAAAATTACTTTTCTAACTAAAATATGTGGTTTTTTATCCTACTAACACATACCAAAATTGAAAATAATATCTGAAGTACTTTCTAAGATATTAAAAAATGATTTAAAAAAAAATTCAACACCCTGTAGCAAAGAATTTAAGCCGCTGCTGACATATATTCATATGGGTTTTTGGGTTTTTGGCAGGTAGATCTGCAATTACCAACTTGGTAAGTGTTGCACATTTCATCTCAAACACACTGTACTATGGTGGGCAAACAGATATAATTTATACAGACCTGTCTAAAGCATTTGACAGGCTGGATCATGGGCTCCTACTGCAAAAGTTATCTGATTTTGGTTTGAGTCTGGACTTTCTAAGTATCTTTGATACAGTACCTAGAGGTAAAAAACATGCAAAACTTCGGAATAATCATATTGAACGGATTTCGTTCATTTTTGGCAGTATAATAGTAAATGCTTCACAGAAAAGTTTCTATATTGGGCGGGGGCTTGCTGATTTATAGGGGGTGGATGCCACCCCCTCTCGGGGGGTGGCACTTAAAAAATATATATATTTATTGGAGCTGAAGTAGAATCAAATTTTATGAAGAAAAGGTTCTATGCAATTTTTCACATAAATTGATAATTTTTAAGTTATAACGACTTCAAAATTGCGATTTTAGCGTAAAAAAAAGGTATTTTCAAACGGCTTTCGTCAAATATCTCGAAAAGTATTACTTTATCGAAAAAATGTTACAGAGCAATTACAGAAAGTACAAATTGGGAATTATATTTTTTGTTTATTGATGTAGGATTAATAATTTCGGAGATATTTAAGTTTACATTTGGCATCCAAGTGTTCATAAGATAATTATTTAGAGTGAGATGTCAATATCTCAGAAACTGTGATACCTACGTCAAGGATGCTAATAGGTAGAATAATAGGTTATTAACTAAGCTTTCAACTATTTTTTTATTTGTTTCTGTAGCATAAAAAACAAAGAAGTTATTACAGAGACAATGTGCGTCTACACATTTTTTTAATAATAACGTCGCCATTTTGTTATTGTAATTAACCAGTAATTAAAAAAAAAGGAATTTCAAACTCTGTTTCTCATTAATATATAGCATGATGTAAATGCTCAAATTTTTTGATTTGGATACAGCACTTGCTTTAGAAAAAAATACAGTTTAAATTATAAGGTATTTTCGATAAAACGTATTTTTTTTTCCTGTTCCAAATATCTCAATAAATATTAGTTTTATTGAAAAATAGGTAGAGATCAAAAATAAAGCTCATAAACTGATAATGAATTTCGCTTGTTTATTTATTTACATTGATTTAATAGATTCGGAGATATGGAAGTTTACAAATGGCGTCCGAACGTTTATAAGACGAAAAATGCAGTTTAAATGTTAAATATCTCAGAACTTGTGACACCTACGTCACGCATTTTAAGAAATGAAATTAAAGACAATTAATTGCGCTTTCAAACTATTTTTTACTCGTTCCTGTAGCATAAGAAATAAAGAAGTTATGACGGAAAATGTGCGTATTTACATTTTTTTATATAAAAAGGTCGCCATTCTGTTACTTTAATTAGCCAGTAATTTAAAAAAATTTTCTCAAATACAGTTTTTCGTTAAGATGTAGCATTACTTAGATGCTCACATTTTTTGCTCATTTAAAGCACTTTCTTTAGAAAAAAATGTATTTTAAACTTTAAAGGTAATTTCGAAACACTTGGATACCAAATATAAACTCAAATATCTCCGAAATTATTAATCCTACATCAATAAGCAAAAAATATAATTAATTCCCAGTTTGTACTTTTTGTAATTGGTCTATAACATTTTTTCGATAAAGTAATACTTGTCGAGATACTTGACGAAAGCCGTTTGGAAATACCTTTTTTTTCAAGGTAAAATCGCAATTTTCAAGTCGTTATAACTTAAAAACTATCACTTTATGTGAAAAATTGCATAGAACCTTTTCTTCTTAAAATTTGATTCTATTTCAGCTCCAATAAATATTTATATTTTTAAGTGCCACCCCCTGAGAGGGGGTGGCATCCACCCCCTATAAATTAGCAAGTCCCCGCACAATATAGAAACTGTTCTGTGGAGCATTTACTATTATATTGCCAAAAATGAACGAAATCCGTTCAATATGACATTATTCCGAAGCTAAAACCTCTAGTTACTGTACTATGAGTCATATCTTGGTAACAGAACGTTAAACGTGAAGTATCATGAGTTTTCATCTATTGAAGTGTTAGCGACGTCAGAAGTTCCACAGGGCTCTGTTTTGGGTCCACTGTTATTTATAATATTTATCAATGACATTTCCGATAGTAATTTCCTCCTATACGCCGATGATCATAAACTGTTTGCATCCATTAACTCCGAAGAAGACTACCTGCCATTGATTATAATACGACCTCACAAAGATAAACTCATGGTGTGAAAATAATAGGCTTAAATATATCAAAATGTAATGCGAGGACCTTTACGAGAAGAAATAACTCTATAAACTTTTCCTACAAAATAGGCAATGTTATGGTAACTAGATGCACTCAATTCAAGGATCTTGGAGTCATCTTTGACTTAAAATTAACCTTTACTGCCCACATAGAGCACATAACTGCTAATGCCTACAGAAATCTAGGCTTTATTATGCGAAACTCAAAGCATTTTAAAGATATTTCCACACTTTCTCTCACGTTTAATGCTCTTGTACGGCCAAAACTAAAATACGGTAGTATTGTCTGGAATCCACAATACAATATTCATATCCTTAATTTGGAACGGGTTCAGAGAAGGCATGTTAAATATCTCTCCCTCAAAGCTGACGGAACTTATCCTCCCAGAGATACGCCACAATCTGACTTATTAGCTAGATTTAATCTAAACTACTTAGTGACACGTAGGGTCTATTTTTCTGTTTTGTTCCTATACAAACTATTAACAAGTCAGATAGACTGCCCGGATATTCTTAGTTCCATACATTTCAATGTTCCATCTTTTCAGACTCGCTTATACGCCCTGTTCGACTTAGCTGCGCCAAGAACAAATATACTAAAATCTCCTATTCACAATATGTGCTCTAACTATTTAAGGTATCAGTCGAGCCTTGATATTTTTAATTGTAGCAATAATAATATAAAGCAATTAAATTAACCTTTAGTTCCTACTATATCATTTGTCTAGTGTAAACTATCTTCTCACATTAGTTTGTATTTTCCATTTTTAGGTTTATAAGAATTGTAAAATATCGCTGTAAAATATTTAGTTCTAAGTTTGTACTCTGTACTATGTACATATTTTTTTGTATATTTCCTGCCCTGTAAAATAAACTTTAAAATTAAATTTTCTTCATAAAATGACCTAAGGAATCAGACCCTGAAATACTAGCACGTCATTAAGGAGCACCCTGTATGTTGATGGTCCCAAGGATAATTTTCGAGTGTCTTTTGAATAATCTAATAGGTTTATCAGGAAGGACTATGTGAGGTTTCTCTTAGCATGAAATGTGCTGAGGTTTTCTTCAGAGGGTCCTCTTTAGGGAACAAACGTTTTTGTATTTGCTTTGGACACGTTTTCAGCTTCAGCGAGAAAGGGGCATATGAGCAGCTTGTGACCTGAATCATAGTCAGCACCAGGTAGAGTTTTACGAAGATTTATTGAAAATCACCATCCTCCACCAATCGTATCATAATATAGTCAATGTGGTTCCGAAATCTACCACCAGGTAACAGCTAAGTGTAAAGACGCCGCCGCCGTTGATGTTGCAATGCAGTATTCACTATCGTATAAGGATTGTCTAGACAAAATTGAATTAGCCTTTCTTCCCTTTCGTGTCGTTTTCCGATGCCAAATTTGCCAACAAAAACTCGCAACAGCTCTTCCAGTGTGGAATCAACTTTGATGTTCATCCATAACAATGGTAATTTTCCTGTTATAGTAATAATAATAATTGATTAATTAAGGAAAACCAAACAGGCTCCTAGATTTCTTCAAATTACCATAACATCTTCTTCAATTCTGTATTGGAACACATCTTCATTTAATTTTCTGTAATGTATAGGAAGAAAAAATAACGGAAATATAATCGTTAATGCATTTTATTATCAACGGTTTATTTAGACTGTACAAGTGCAAGAACTGTAAACAGAGGGAGGATGACCAGTTCCCTATGCTGCAACGTTCGCCAATTTCCGGCAAAGCTGTGACGTCACGGCGAGACCTAAATCTGTTGTTTACGTTTCTGACAGCATTCTCTCTCGTTGTTTAGTGGTGTGATTATTAAGTTTTGTCTACTTATTTACTGGATTTTCTTTGTAAATCTCATATGTACATCTTTGTGTGTTTTATACGCTTCTTTGAGTTATAAAAACATTCTTGATTAGTGAAATTGTGTGCAGAAACAGGGACATACTATTGCTTGTACTATTTTGGACCTTTATAGGATTTAAGAGACAATTATTATTATTAGTGTTATATGGTGATTTTGTATATATTATAAAATGTAAAAGAAGCTTAATAATTCAAGTATTAGATTTACATAGTGTTATTATTCAGATAGAAGTGAAGAAAAATGCCGGGAACAAGGTGTGTAGTGTATGACTGTAATAACATGTATTATACAAAGAAATCTACTGATCAAAATATTATTTTCCACGTTTTTTCAAAACTCAAAGATCTAGTGTCGAAAACCACAAGAGGTTAATGGATAAACAGGTGCAAAAGGCAGGGTAAATTTAACCCAGATGCAAGTAGGATTTGTTCGGTTCATTCTATGGAGACCGACTATTGATGCAAAATGAATTACTAGGCAAAAATACGTCTTTTTTTTATTATAGAGGGTGTCCCACGACGAACTGTGGCGGATCGATATCTCGAAAAGTAGAGATTGTAAAATTTTGAAAATTTGGTAATAAACTACTGTCGATGAGGACAACTCGACTAAAATATTCTCAAGGTAATGGCATTTTTGGATTCTACGCAAAATTCTAGGCTGATTTTGTGTATCATGTATTTTACCTAAGTCTCTCCGTTTTTGACATATTTCAATTTTTATGTCAAAATGACGTTTGCAGGCCCTAAAAGAATTATCAATTTTTTCTATAAGAAAGCCTTTATTATCTAATTTGGGTTGGATTCTTTGTTGAGAAAGACCTACTTTAATAGTGTTTTTATAATATTTTGATAAGTATTAATACAGAGTGTTAAAAAAATAAGAATAAAAATGAAATTGAGAAAACTGTTAAAAATCAATTTTTTCAAATGGAAACCCCCAATTTTTATAATCTTATTTTATTTACTATTAAAAATAAGGGTAAGTTTGTGTATGGATGTCTATTCCGAAAATTTTTAGTTTTCGAAATATTGCCAATTCAATATTTTTATATGGGGATTTTGCTATGGATCTTAAGTTCAAATATTCTTAGTTGGCTATGTCGGCGTTGGATGGTAAACAAATGTATGTAGCTGCCACTGACCATTTGACAAATATTAATTATCAAGCCGGGGTGCTTAAATTAATACGTACGAGGATTATTTAAATTTGTTTGTTTAAAGGTAAATAAGATAAGATTATAAAAATTGGGGGTTTCCATTTGAAAAAATTGATTTTTGACAGTTTTCTCAATTTCATTTTTATTCTTATTTTTTTAACATTCTGTATTAATACTTATCAAAATACTATAAAAACACCATTAAAGTAGGCCTTTCTCAACGAAGAATCCAACCCAAATTAGATAATAAAGGCTTTCTTATAGGAAAAATTGATAATTCTTTTAGGGCCTGCAAACGTCATTTTTGACATAAAAATTGAAATGTGTCAAAAACGGAGAGACTTAAGTAAAATATATGATACACAAAATCGGTCTAGAATTTTGCATGGAATCCAAAAATGTAATAATATATAGGGTGTCTCATTTAAAATAAGCAAGTTGACATCTACTTCCGGTATAACCGGAAGCGCTATCATCTTGAGAATAGCCGAATTTTAGCCGAGTTGCCCTCATCGACATTAGTTTACTACCAAATTTTCAAAATTTTACAATGTCTGCTTTGCGAGGTATCGATCGCCGCAGTTCGTCGTGGGACACCCTGTATGTGTACCTACCTACTTTTCCGAGATGTTTTGTTATACTGGGTGTTAATTTTTATAATACATATTTTTCATAATTTAATATTTTTTTTACATCAGTTTTATGAGATTTTTCTGTTTTTTGTGTTATATGTTTACCTACTTTTAAGAGATGTTTTGTTATGCGTGGTGTTTTTTATAATGGTAATGGTATAAATGGTAATTTTTATATTACATATTTTTCATAATTTAATATTTTGTTTTGATAATTTTTATCAGATTTTTCTGTAAATTGAATCAGAATCCACTTTAGATAAGATAATTTTTATCAGATTTTTTTGTGCATCAAGGATCAATATCAGCCGTATAGAAAAACAAAAATGTATGTTTCCTTGAATCAGGCATTTCATTTCCATGGCTTGCTTTAATAAATTTGACATAGTTTTGTCAATTTTTGTCAGAAACTTCCACGCTTTGCCTGCTCAAACTGTAATTCGCATGAATTTCAGGAATTTAAAAGCTGATCAGATTAAGACAATGAAGAGGAAGAATGCAAATTCTAATTCAAGCAGAAAGAAAATTCGAAAATTAAGTAAAATAACAAACTGAATAATCAACAATATATTATAATTTGACATTGAGTGGAAAAGGAAAAAATTGCTACATTCTTGAAACTTTCCACACTCGTTTAGTTCACGATTTTTATATACAAAGAACACTGAAAATGCTGTATGCCTCAATTATTTCAATAAATTGTGCGTGTGCGTTAATATTATTAAAAGAATATGCTCCACACAATGCATTTTAAACGGCAGCGCGTTGGAATAGCAGCGCGTTGGACAGCAGCCAGATTCCGAACTCACGATACGATTACGATACGATTGACGATACGACACCAAGTTGAACGTGACGATTACAGCGATTCCTATATGGTATCGTCGGTCAACCTAGGAATTTGGTAGTAATTTTACATTTTAAGAAATAAGAAAATTTTTGAAGTAGCGGGACGAGTTTTGCTTACCTACCTAAACTATATTTTTTGTATTTTTGTGTGGTTTCATTTTATTGAAGTATTTTTGTTTTGTTTGAAGATATATATCGACTACTCTATTAATAATGCTTTCAATTGTCGCTGCTGGAATCTGGAATGGTCAGAAGAATTCGAAGAGCTGCTAATGTACCGCTGATACGTGAAAGAACAAGAATCCGAAATACAATTTGATTCGTTTGAAACTTTAGTGACCTCCGCACTTTGACCTCTACCACTCCTACTAGATAGGAGATTTATAGAATAATTTAGGTTGAACAAACCGTTAGCGAGAAAATTTAATAAATTTGGTACAAAATTCTCTTAGATGACAGGATTTTGAGTTTGAATTTTAGCCTCCAAAAAAATCGAAGTAGTCATAGTGTGATGGCGCAGTAAATAAAATGTCACAACAGAGGAAAGTTGATTGCTCTTTCCTGTCTTCGGAACGTAGCAAAACTAACAAAGACAAGTACAATATTGAAATGAAATAGCCAATCCCCATAATCGCACGACTGACGACAACTCAAATGCAGTAGTTGAAATATAGACTATCCGCAATACAGTAGACGATTGTCTTCCACGACTATAGAGCGTCAGAATCGACTATTCGTCGCAGAGAGGAATTATGGCGATAATGCGCGCTTAGTAGTCATTTTGAGAACTAAAATTTTTGTTGCTTCAAAATTGAAAACTCCATATTTGCGATTTATCCTTGCCCCAAATAAAATTATTTAGAGCAAGGATAATCAGAGAGAACCCCACAAGATTGACAAATCGCAAAATATGGTGTTTTCAATTTTGAGCCAACAAAAATTTTAGTTCTTCAAATGACTACTACGCGCGCATTATCGCGACAATTCCTCTCTGCGCCCTTGGTGTCGGATCGTCAATCGTGATCGTATCGTGAGTTCGGAATCCGCCTGCAGATTTGTTTGATCTGGCAATCCTTGACGTTTACGGTTCTTGGTACAAGTGTACCAGTTTATTAATAAACGTGGAACCTGACATCAAATTCATCAATCAATTTGGGGATGCCACAGCTCAGCAAGACCTGTCAATTATAAAAATTGTAATTATTCTGGATGTATAGTGAAGATATTGTATATTACAAAATTAATCATAAACGTATTTAGCTAATTATGGTATTAAGTCTTTTGTATTTATGTCTAGTCGGTATGGATGTAGTTATTGTGTTATTTTATTACTATTACACACCAAGATAATAAATATCACAATTTCTTATGTACATGAAAGTATTTACCAACAAATAATTATAGCATTATTTAAATACTGCTAAGCGACCATACGATTAATTTCTTTAATTACCGGCAGTTGAGTTTTCAATCACATGCTTTAAGTGGAGGGTATTATTTAATAACAATTATGGTAAGTTACACGATAATTTCTGTAGTTTCCCGTAATTGTCGTTATTAACAGATTTTTAAATGAGTGCATTTACTTCTTGCCTAAGAATGCGTTAGTGTTTCGCAAACTTGAAATTCACTTATTAATTTGTCACTGTCTTAACTACGAATATTTTTTTTTACTCTCTGTTCATAACATCTTAACATATCTTCTTCGTATTTATAACGCCTTAGCAGACGTTTTGTAATCCATGAAATGTTATAGTTGGCCTCCCTTTACTGTATGTCAAGTCTGACAGCGTCACGCAATCTGTTGCCTATTAGGCGCACAGTCTTGCCAAAGCTTTTTCCCATTAGATAGCTAGTTTAAAATTGAAGGCATAAAGGATATATTTAGGAAATTAATGAAGCTCTTTGTCTACCTCAGAATCGCGGATAAAAATTATTGAATAATTCATTAATTACAGAGCCACACAAAAAAAAATGTTTTGGCCTGGGTACTATAGTAGTGTTTTCCCATGTATTTTCGCGCGCTGAATCCGAATCCAAGTTCAGAATTGGCCGATTGGCTCATATATTCAAGAAATAGCTAAAAATGACTATTGCGTATTTCAAGGTATGTCTTTAAAAAAAAATCAAAGGAAAGTATTTGATAATATGTTTTTTATCAACTGAATTTACGTTGGACTACAGAATTGATTATTTATATTTCAACTCATACATAACTTCAAAAATATGCGCGAAATCACTCAAATATGAAATGTTCATATACCCTTTTTCGAAGTAAGGGAATCAAACCGGTTTGTAGGGTATTGATCTCTAACCTCAAAATAATGATCAAAATCACTCAAAATTGAAATTTTTATATACCTCGTCAAAGATTTGCGAAACAAACAAATCAGTGTAATTTCTTTTCATACATATTGAATAAGTTTGTATTCGGTTGGTATCAAATTAATGATAAACTAAAAAAATTAAGATTTTTTTAATTTAATCACTTCTGAAAATTCTCTGTACAAGCGTTGACTCCTTCGAGCAGCTGATTCTAAAATCACGTTTACAATTGGTCTGCTCTCCCGAATTGTTTCAAATTCTAATGTATCTTACTGATAGAATTTCGAACATTCATTTTGTTTTTAGCTATAGAGAAGAATATTCTCTCTTTCTTTTTATGGTGTCGCTGTCTTTTACATTAAAAAGACAGTCTTTTTCTTTCATTCCTCTTGAATCCACTTTTCTTTTTAACGTCCAACAGAAATCAATCATCATATTTATATCTCACCTTTCTTGATGTCTACGTTCTATTTCCTTGATATACTGGTAGAATCTCTCTCCCTGTTCTTCGTTATAATACCCAAGATTTTTCGGAAAATAAGTCAAACTTCCATAACTCGAACTTCCCTTTCTCGAAATCTTCTATATCTCGAAACAATTCAAAGTAATAAATATTTATTATTTTTACTAAAAAGTTCCCATAACTCAAAGTTTCTCTAACTCGAGCTTATTTTAAATTCCTTTGGGGATTCGAGTTATGGAGGTTCGACTGTACATGTGAATTTAAGAAATTCAAACTTAAATTCATTAGACAGTCCAACTCTGCATAATTTTCAACCATTTCCACTACTATTTCTTTATAATTTTCACCCTTATTTCCTAGGAAATTCTCCACTACATTTTTGAAACTGATCCAGGCAGCTTTTTCAATCTTATCTGTTTTCGTTTCTAAACATCTTTCTGATTTTTGGTCCATAAAAAATTGCCTCTTTCAATTTCGCATCTGAAATATTTGAAATTATTAGTCATGTATGCTGGAAATAATCACCATCTTTTTGCAAAGCCTTAAGGTAAATAATTTACAAGGCCCAATTTTATATGAAAGGTGGAAGAAGGTCTTTTGAAGGATCAACCAAAAGCTTGTTTAATCCTTCAAAAGTTCTTCCCCCACCTCTTCATATAAAGTTGGACATTGTAAAGCAATACGTTAAAGCTTTGAATAAATATGGTGATTGCTTCAACGATATTCAACAAATTTTTCCAAATATTTTAGATGCGAAATTGAAGGAAGGAATTTTTAATGGACTAAAAATCAGAGAGATATTAAGAGACCAAATTTTTGCCACAAAAATGAACAAAACTGAAAAAGCTGCGTGGCTCAATTTCAAAAATATAGTGGAGAATTCTCTAGGGAATAATAAGAGTCCAAATTACAGTTGGGCTGTCTAATAAATTTAAAGCTTAATTTCTTAGATTCACATGTAGACTATTTTCCAGAAAATCTTGGTGATTATACCGAAGAACAGGAAGAACGATTTCATGGGGATATCAAAGAAATGAAGACTCGATATCAAGGAAGGTGTGATATAATAGATGATTTCTGCTGGGCGTTGAAAAGGGAAGTACCTTTAAGAGGAGTAAAACGCAAAAAACCGCCTCTCCACCGAACTTTTGAATGTAAAAGACAGAGATACCATAAAAAGAAAGAGTAAAGATTTTCCTCTATAGCTAAGTTTTTAAATAAATGTTCAAGATTCCATCAGTCAGATTCTTTATAGAATTTTTAACTATTTTCTTGGATTATCCGAGACAGTAGACATCATTTTAGAATCAGCTGCTCGAAGAACTCATAACGAGTACAGTGAATTTTTCGGAGTGGTCAAATAAAAAATTTTTTTTTAGAAAATTGTTTTGATTTGTTTGTTTTTCTCAAATCCTGGATTCGGTATATTAAAATTTCATTTTTGAGGGATTTCGAGCATTTTTTTGAGATTGGGGATCGATACCTACGAAACACATTCCGGACATGCATTGAAAGTCACTTTCTCAACAAATGAAGTACAAAACTGTTTTGATTCCCTTGCTTTGCAAATTTTGGATACGGTATATGAAAATTTACTATTCAAGTGATTTCGCGCATTTTTTTTAAGGTTATGTATGAGTTAAAATATATATAATCAACTCTGTAGTCCAATGTGAATTCAGTTAATAAAAATTGTTATCAAATATTTTCCTTTGATTCTTTTTGAAAGACATACCTTGAAATACGTAGTAGTGCCTGTTTCTAGTAATTTTTAGCTATTTGTTGAGGTTAAGGCCAACATTTTTTTTTGTGTGACTGTGTTATCGATACGTTATTGAATAAGTAATAGGGCTCGTTACTCACGGCCGTGGGTTATAGTTCATTACTCATTGGGATAGAATCAATCACAAGAGTTCATTTTCATTATTCAACAGTTTTTGTGAAGCAATCACAAAAACGATTTAAAGTTCAATCATATCGCTTATGCCATGACTCAATTCAATCTGACATGCACATGTTGATGTCTTTAAATTTTAAAATTACTGTCAGGATTTTTACTAATTTGTTTAATAGTAAGTAAAAATACTAAGTAGGTCATCGATTTTGCTGAAAGTAAAAAATTGTCACTTTTTGTACGCTCCTGTGGGCTCGAATTTTCGATTTCACCGGTGCGATTCAAGATGTGCATCAAATTCAATTCATTTCTTCTTTCCATAATGACATCTGTATGGCCCTTCAACTCATGTATTAAAAAATATCTGAACATTTAAAGATTTCGTGTTTCGCCTTCTTTGCGGATTGCGAAAACGGTTTTTGTCGATTAACACGACAAGTATCGCCCTTAGCTCAAAAATAAAAAATTAGAAGAATAGTTTGCTGTTTTTAAAATTTCCGTGTTTTTTTTTTGAGATATGGCCGAACATTTTAAGCGAAAATACTACTAAGAAAGTTAAATATCTCAGAAACTATGGCACTTGCTCCATAAAAGATAAGAAACCAAATTAAAGAATATTCCTGGAGACCCTGTATAGAGGGACAGATATCTTTATTTGGTTAATTTGTAAGTAAAAGGAAAGCCAATAAATAACGAGTATACTCAAACCAATCCAATAGATTACACTTGCATTCTCTTGCCGATAAAAACAAATAAAAACATAAGTACATACATAGCTTGTGACAAAATGCTCTTCCTTCCGCAAGAGTAATCTGCATACAATGGGAGTATTATTTAACATTAGAAACGGACACCCATTTGGCAATATTTTCATAAGTAGTACCCTAATTTAAATTCCGCGCCGACCCTATTCATAACAATTATTGTAACGCTTATTACTTTCAATTTCATTGTAATATGCATTCACATCTTAAGAATTTTTAATGTGGTAACTAACTAAAAGGCTTACGTGTTGCCTTCAACAAATATCAACGATAGGAGTGGTGGTCACTTTCACTCTTAATAGTTTACTTCGAATACACGTTAGACCACTGGTTCGTTTCACCTGGTCTTAAAAACAGTTTTTAGAATTTGTTCCGAAATGAAAATTCGCGGGTTGTTGGTTTTTGTTATTGTGTGTTTACAAGCCTCGATTTTCCTCGATCGGCCTACAATTACAGCCGCACAAGAACCGATTATTGAGTTACCAGTGGAATTGGTTGGATTTCCAGTGATTATAATTGCCGTTCGGCTGTCCAATTTTGTTAAAAAATTGGCCTACTCACTAAACCCTAGTAAGTATTTATTTTAAGAGCATGTTAGAATAGTACAGTGTCAGGTAAGTATTTGTTTTATAACAAAATGTTTAATATTACTTAACAAATATTAAATATCTTTTTGGTACATTAACCTTGGAAAACCCCGCTCTAGTTTGTATATAATACAACCAATTACACGCAGTCATTATTTTTTTGGTAGATAAAATAAAACTAATTACCGTAGTGAACGTTTTGCATTAATAATTTTTTTTTCTGCAAAAAGTTGAAACTGAAAACGTACTTTTTCAGCGTGTAACAAATCAATATCCGATATACAAGATCCTGTCAGTTTTTTTTCGGGGATAAAAGGGGGTGGTGGAAGTAAACTTATATGATAGAAAATTTTCTATTTGTCCAAAATTGGCTTCAACTTGTCAAAATACATCTGAAAGGTTAAATCAGAACCTTAGGACAGGCAAGACCTGTTTTTTTCATTTTTAAGGGGACATCTCTATATCTATGAATGCACACATAGCCACTTTTTTGCAGCAAATGTCTTTTCAAGGCCACGTAGAGCATTTACTGTCGATTTGCCAAATTGATAGACAAATTGTTTTGGGTGAAGCGGAGTCGGTGTAAGGGTTTCAGTTCTGACATGTTCGTCTAGTATTTTCTCCATTTTTTTTCAGGAAAAAAGAGGTTAAGATAATGGGGCCATATGATTTAGGTTCCTTTGATGGACTCTAAGGTGGTCCTTATTTTGCGACATTGGATTTTTTTCGGTCTCACCCACGAAAGTGGTTCCGATTATTTAAAAAATGAACTATACAAAATTTCAACTCGATCGGATAACGCCTCAAGGCCATTAAAAGTCACTAAAATACGCAATGTTCACCTATTTTCAAAAGTATCTCGTTACCGGTTGATAATATCGAAATTTTCTATATTATTAATCGAATGAAAATTTCATTTTCTGAAACATCGCTTATTTGTATTTTTCTCGCACAATTAATACTTTTCGAAATAATGGAGTTTTGATTGGCGTAAACAGGTACTAGAACATTCATATTCTCGCTATTAACGTCTTAGCAGATGACATGACCAAAAAATTAGAGTTTATCTAATTTTCCTCAAATCTCTATCTCGAATCTAAGGTTCTACCTCTACACGTTAATCTCTAGACTTTTTGCCAAAATATTTCGCAAATAACATAATAATAATAATAACAATAATAATTTATTTTCCTTTTTGACAATACAGAATATCGTATAGGAATAGTCACATAAATCTTATGTATACATATGATATATAATATACATTAAGGTCGAAAGAATTCTGCTACTGAATCTAATCTAATAAAAACATTTTTAATTTCCCTCTAAATGCATACATTGTCTCGCTAAACTTTATTTCATCCGGTAAGCGGTTGAATATTTTAGGTCCCATTGACCTGGGAGATTCACAAGTAATTTTAAGTCTGGCATAAGGCACATGGAACTCATTTCTCTGTCTAGTATCGACATTGTGGTATTCACTGTTTAAAACAAACTTTCTGATATTTCTGACCGAATAAGTTATTGATGATATTTTAGATATCAGGACTTCATAGTGATGTTTCCAGTTTAAGGTTTCATCCAAGTATATGCCTAAAAACTTTATACTTTCCTCATTATCGATTTTGATACCATTTATATCAATATTTAAACTATTACATTTCTTTTGCCTGGTGTGAAATCTAATTAGGTGAGCTTTTTCTGCATTGAAATATAGAGAATTTTTAGAAAACCAGTTATTCAAATTAGTCACTAAATTATTAGAATTATCTTCCAAAAGATTGTCCTTAGGATTGGATATTATAATAGATATATCGTCTGCATACATTGTAAAATGTGCATTTGACGCCAAAGAGTCTATATCATTAATATATAATAAAAACAAAACAGGGCCCAATATGGATCCCTGTGGAACACCCATATTTAGTTCTAAATATTCAGAATCAACTCTGTAAACTGAATTTAGTGTTTTATGTCGTAAACTAATATACTAATTTCGTCCTTCCAGAAATGTGCAAACAAAACTTAATGCGACCTTATTCCATAGGTAAATAGTTTAGATTTTAGTAAATCATGATTAACACAGTCGAATGCCCTGCTTAGATCACAAAATATCCCAACAGGGGATTCTCCTGCGTCGACAAATTCTAATATTTTATATAAAAATGAATGTATAGCCGTATTGGTTGACATACCACTAGTAAAGCCATGTTGATTCTCTGTAATTATTTTGTAAATCTCTAAGAAATTTAATAATCTATCCAAATAACAGTATTCAAATATTTTAGAGAGACCAAAAGGCACAGTTACAGACCTATAATTTTCCAAAATGTCTCTCAAAATGCAAAACGCTTTTACAAATTGCCATTTTAACTTTTCTGAAATTGAAATAAACTCACTTAAAACTTGTCTGCTAAATGGCAATTTACTGCCGTTAATTTGATTAGTAAAATCTCTAAATAGAAAGATTTTAGCAGCGTCGCGTCGTAAAGACTCGTGACCGGTGAATTCAGTAATATGGGACCAAAATTGCGAACAATTGAAGCCGATCGGAGGTCCGCTATATCTCACCACTGACGAGAACTTTCCATCCTATGTTTTTGACCACATCAACCGAAAAGGAAAACATAAAACGGTTAATGGTTTATGGAAAATCAGATGGCAAATGGTGAAAGAAACTTAACCGACTTAGTGGTACAGTGCTTACGTGTTAGCATTGAGACCACGGGTTTCCTGGTTCGATGGATGGATGTATAGTGCCGCTGTTATCTTTACTGAGTTCGAGCCTCAGCTGCAGCAGAAGGCAATATCGCAGGGAATCGTTGTTGTTAAAAAGCGACCAATGAAAAAGAGTTTGTTGAAGTCGTTCGCCTAGCAGACAACCGCGACAGATACCGTGTTGTTATAAGACATCCTTTACAATAAGGGGAAGCTAATTCGATTAATTCATGGGACACAAAACGTGTATCCTGGCATTTCAACGAGAACATGAATGTTTTGGTGCCTGTTTATGACAACCAAAGCTTCAATACTCTTATTCAACTATTAAATGTATGAGAAAAATGCAAAGAAATAGCGTTTTATAAAAAAAATTTTCTTTCAATTATACAGTGTGTATAATTGGGTTCGCTATAGTTTCCTTACCAAATTGGGAGAAGATCGGTTAAGAGATAGTTGAAATATTGCAAAAAAAAGAAGAAAAAAAGAAAATTTTGACACCCTGTATCTTTTTCCACAGCAACAATTTACTAAAGCATGTTTGGTTATATCCTCATATTTTGGTCCAAAGAATCTACCTTTGAACTATGGCCTATTATTAATGGTCCACCCTGTATAAATTGCATTTTACAAAAAAAAGTGTTTCCGATTTACTAAAGTGTTTACTCCATTATGTACTAGATCAAACACTTTAGTAAACTGGCATACCTCCTTTTTTTTTTCGTAAAATGCAATTATATTGAAAAAATCAAAATTATCAAAGTGGGCGTATGTTCTTGAAATTTTATATAGGACTATAACTTATTAATCTGAATAACTTTTCCTAATAACATTTTCCTCTATATTTCACAGAAAAGGTACTTTACCTAATATGAAATTAATTTTTGCTTAACTGTCATGGCCTACATGATTTAAAAAAAACAAAAGTACACCCAAAATTACTTTTTAGATAAGCAGGGGTGAACCTCCAAATATGAAAAAAAAATTCGAAAATTTTTTGTCCATTTCACCTATAGCGAAAGGGGGACACACTGTATATGTGTAACATTTCGATGTAATCAATAGTTCAAGAGATACTATTGAAAATAGATGAAAATTGCGTCTGATGGTGAATTTTAATTGCCTCGAGGCGCGGGTTAGCGTTATCCGATCAAGTTAAAATTTTGTACACTTAATTTTAATTAATTGGAACCACTTTAGGGAGTGAGGCCGAAAAAATTGTAAGAAAAAAATATCGATGAAAATTGCGTCTGATGGTGAATTTTAATTGTTATCCGATCAAGTTAAAATTTTGTATATTTCATTTTTTAAATAATTGGAAAAAGTTTAGAGGGTGAGGCCGAAAATTTTGTAAGAAAAAATATCGTCAAGTATAGCTAAGAACTACCCTAATGGACTCGTACAAGTGATAGTGTAATTGTTATTTAAATGATTTATAATTATGCTTACGAAGAATGCCGCTTACACTTTGATGACTGATTTCCAATCCAAAAGCAATTTGCCTCAAAGAAATAGTTTATCAATTTTCACTCGCGTCAAAACATTATTTTCCGATTCTTCCTCAATAATGAAATAATCTTCAGGATCATTGTTAAGCTCTCTTCGAAACTGATTTTTAACATGATGAAAATAGTTTGTAGCATAGCACTGTCGATCGGAATATCATTCTGCGTCTATCGATAGCAGTAACTGCTTTTTTACGTTCTCCATAAATAACTAACATGTCCACTGTTTCATTTCTTGTATAAATTTGCGGCACTTTGAATCAAAATCGCTGCCCAAGGAATCACTACTTCCACATCCAGATTCTCTATCCAAGTCACTCACAACGAAAAAAACTTTGTATGTGAAAATAATTGTTTATGGAACTTTAATAATATAATATTTGAAATCCTCTACCCCAAAAACCCATAAAACGATACCCCACATCGGTAGTGGGGTGGGGGTGGTGACCGGGGGGGATGGTAGTGGGGGTGGATGAAGTAAAAAAATATTTTGAGGTCTCTGGTTCTTGTACATACACTAAATCAATTTTTTTTTCCATTCCCTTTAATAAGGGGGTGGGGGTGGTAATGGGGGTGGCTAATGCCAAAAATTTTTTTTGAGACCTTACCTTCTCTTGTATATACTAAATACCAATTTTAAGGACTCCTACCTGCTTTATTTACCCATTTACCCCAAATTAACCCCAATTTACCCCCCAACCCTTCGTCGGAACAACATGAAAATATAATCTAGTTCCAGATCTCGTTAAAGTACATATGTGTACCAAATTTCAAGTCAATATCTTAAACGGAGTAAACGTGCGCACAAAAAAAAGTTACAGACAGACCGACAGTCTGTCTGTCGGAAATTTTTTTTCGCTCAAACTTAAAATCTTGACGTTCCATGACATTTTAAGCCTGTTTGAGCAATAAAAATTTTTTAAAATTTTTTTGTGCTTCACTGGATGTGGAAGTAATTAACAATAACGCAGGCACACAAAATAAATAAAGTGGTGTTTTTCTGGTACTGCATTGGGTAACCCATATGTATTTCGACGTGCTGAATACGAATCGGGTGTCCGTTTAGCTTCATTGGCCACCATTTTGTAAATCGCGAAAATAACTTAAAAAAAAACTCATAATTTAGGTTATTTTCGCGATTTACTAAAAATTGGTGAGTAGCGGATACCTGATTCGTATTTAGCATACCAAATACGTAATGGTGTCCCAGAAACAGACCTTTTTTTTGTGTGTGTGCCTGTGTAATATTTAAATATCACCGGATCCTCCGCCATTTTCTAGAAAATCGCAAATATACACAGACACAAAAAAAAGTGAAAAGTTATGTTTCTGGGTCTCCATTGAGTAACCTCTATGTATTCCGACATGCTGAATACGAATCAGGTATCCGTTTAGCTCCATTACCCACCAATTTTTAGTAAATCGCGAAAATAATCTAAATTATGAGTTTTTTTTTAAAGCTATACCTATTTGGACATAAGTTAAAATCTGACAAATTTAAAACGGACTATAAAAAAATTATTCAGGATTTTTTTAACTTAAATGTACATACAATGTTTATGAATATAAGACATTTTGGTTGGTTAAAAATGACCCATCGTTCTTCCCTACTGAGAAAGGCCGTTTTATTGATGTTGGTCATAACTTTGGAACCACCTTGTATAGTCAGTTCATATTTGGTATTAATATTTTACTTGACAAACTTCATGTAAATCAAGGTTCGTTTTTATCTCAAAACAGCACCATGTATAGCAAATTTTTGTAAATGTATTTCAATATGTGCAAAGAAGGGAAGGAATTAAAAAACATTTTTTTAAATTGACTTTATTTTTATTTAGTTTCATTAAAATTCGAGACAGTTAAAACTTGAAAATTTTATACAGTGTGTGCTGTTTAATACCGCAATACCCCGTTATTTTGGAACTCGTTGTCCGATTTAATTTTTTTTTTTAGATATAGTGCTCCATGAGCTCTATTTGACTGTTTTGAAAAATTTGTAATTTTCATATTTTCAAGGCCTACTAAGTTCTTCTAAATGAGTCAACATTTCGAGATCGACTATTAGGCAATTTTTTATCGGCAAATTGGATAGCGTTTTCGATGATTCGCAGTTGTCTCAAATATCTCTATACAAAATTTTAGCTCGATACCTCATGTAAGGTGTTTGTTATTCAATAGCCAAATTTTAAAATTTCTCACTTTTTGACTGGAGCTGTATAAAAGTCAGTTAGTAAAAAGGTAAAGTAGTCATTCGACTTAAGGAACATCAGACACTAAATGAGGAAGAAAAAAGAAAAGTTATTCTTTAAATAAATAGTGCTTCTATACATTATTCGGTTGCTGTAATGAAAATTTTTCAGACAAGTGGATTGGACGAAATAACTTTTTTTTGTTTCTCATTTAGTAACATCAACATCATATACTAAATGAGAAAGAAAAGAGAAAATATATCCTTGTGTTGAATACATCTTCTTGTTCTAATAGAAATATTCTTAATTCTTGAAAGCATTAATACACCATTTGTCTGCTTCCCTAATGGTCCATATTTCAGAAGCCTAAACAAAGTTGAAGTAGTGCGTTAGCAAATCTGATATTATCGTGATATTTCTGTCTCACCTAATTTTGCTCAACTGATAATAATTTGCTGGTCTGTATTTGTCACCGAATCTCATATTCACAGTTACCAGTATTGTACACAAGTGCTCCAATGTATTCCATCTTCTTTTCTACCTCAGTCATCTATCCTTAACATATGTGGCTGGTTATTATTTTCTCGGTCTAAAATCATAATTTTCATTTTGTTTTGGTTTACACTTAAACCATAATCAGAGTTTATCTTCTGCATCCTGTCCATCAGGTGTGTGAGCTCATCCTCCCTCGCTGCAACTAAGGTGGTATCAGCCGCAAATCTTAACTTAAAAATCTTGGTTCCACTCATAGCTACTCCACTCTGTCAGTCACTTCCGTATTTTTGTGTGCTTAATCAAATACATTTGTAACATTTTGCTCTAAAATGACTAAGAACATATTTTACATAAAACATTGTAGTTTACATGTCTCTGGCGATCATCCTGTGTCGCGGATATGGCATAATTTTAATAAGGGAGGGTGACAACATCCTATTTTACATAAATAAAAATTTTAAATCTAACAGAAGTTATCGTGTTTACAAGAAATGGTTTACGCAGATACATACACACATCCACACACAGATATATTCACGGACTTTTTAACATGCTTTTATTGGGTCGACCTGTAACTAACTATCTGTGTATGTAAGTAAAAAGTCTAAGGAACTGAATTTCACCCACTTCTAATTGTTGTATCATCATGAAACTTGGCAATTGTGTGTAGCTCTGATGACAATACAATATAATATACTCAGTATTATAATAGTTCAAAATGGCCGCCGCCCCAAGATGGCGGATTATCATTTTCTTTACAACCCCCTTGGTATGGGTATCAAAAGGAAGGGCTTTATAAGTAGAAAACAAATATCAAAACTTAAAAATTCAAAATGGCGGCATCAACATGGCGGATAGGTTTTATCAATTATCGTCGAATTCGACTGAAAATCAGTATCTGTGGGTTATCGAGGTTGCAGATTACAATTATTCGGTCCTTTAACAATTCAAATATGGCGGATAAGTTTTGTAATGTATGGTCTGATTCGTGTGAAAATCGATATCTGGGGATTTTCGGGGTCGTAGATTATAAATATTTAGTCGAATTCTTTACATAAATGTCGAAAGTGCCAAAATTCTCTCCTTAAATATAAGACTAAAAGGTAAAAAAATTAATTAATAGTTTAAAAAAGTAAAAAAAACACGCTTTTATAAATACTGCACAAAAAAGTAAAAAATAATCATCGAACCTGTTCTATCTGTCTACCCCGTAAGGGCCTTAGTGTAAGCCCCGTTTGTAATTACGTATAATATTTGAGTATAAAAGCGTGTGGCGCTTTTCATTTAATCTAATGCTGTCTTAAGCGTTTCAATTATCGAACCTGTTCGAAATTATACTCAAATATTATACTTAATTACAAACACGGCTTACACTAAGGTCCTTACGGGGTAGACAGAGGGAACAGGTTCGGAAATTATTTTTTGCTTTTTAGTGCAGTATTTACAAAAGCGTGTTTTTTTAGTGTTTTAAACTATTAATTTTTTTATTTGATATTTGAGTTCAGCATGTTGTGAAACGTATTTCTGTGCAATTTTTTTCCCAACTACGATTATTAAAATGCTTGGCTGATTATAATATACCTATATGATTAAATCAAATAGGTATAAATATGTGTGTAATTATCATGATGGCAGAAATTACACACTAATATTACGAAGACACATTAAGTTTCTACCTCTATAATTATTGTATAAATACAGTTGATTAGTCTATGCAATACGAACTTAGGTCTTCAGTTTCATCATCCTGAAAGTCCTCATTTAAACTACCTTGAACTTATGAACTTGAATGGTTGCGTAAAAATGGTAGCCTACATGACAAACGTCTCATCCATTACAACTCAACTTAGGCTAAACTTATCAATATTTACATAATTACATAAAACTCTGCCTTGGTTGTATTAGTTTTAATTATTCTTAGAGTTGTCCGTACTTAGCGTTTACTGCAGTATCACTGGTTAGCAAGCTATGCTTTCTACTTCGTTATTTTGATTATTTTCAGCTTATAAGATAATAATCGTTATATGAAAGTGGAGATTTGAAAGTTTTAGTTCTATAAGTCACGTTTTTTTTTCAAGATGAGCGTTATATTTGTTGGTTTCTGGTTTCTCGTTATTCAACATATGGCTAATAGGTATGAACCAAAAGATGTAATTTTTATTCTACTTTAATTAGTATTTTGACCTGATATGATAGTGAAAGGATTATAATTTATTGAGTAATGCAAATCTTGTTTCAGTACATACAAGTTCAAATATGCGGAATGTACTGAGACCACGACAAAAAAAAACAAGCTAAAAACGTACTCTTCGCCTGTTCACTGAGCTTTTTATATAATTGTTACACATTCTACAGGATACTCCTCGCAGTTTTTTGCAAATAATATTAGTTTTAGACATTTTTAATTTTATAATACGAACTTATAATAACATTTTTATTTACCGATCGATTTTGTTAAAAAATAATGGGGTTCTTCCTCTAGCTAACATTAATTTACTGTCCAAATTTCAGTACAATCGGATTTTTCTTTCTTGAGTTATCGTGCTTACAAGAAACGTGACGGTCGGACAGACAGACGGACGGACATTTTGAAAGTCGTTCAGAATTCATTCACTAACACAATGATATGAAAATTTTTTGTCTGCGAGCGATATTTCCGGTTTTAGAAATGTGCCGATCAAATGTAATATACTCTTCGTTTACGTAGTTGCAAAGAGTATAATAATGTATAAAAAATCAAAAAAAAAACTATCTAATAAAATTCTAATTTTAAATCTTGGCATTCTTTTTATAACCTACTTCTGGTTATGCTAGAAATTAAGAAATTTCTTTTTCATGATTATTAAAAATGTTACCGGTTATAATAATATACCTATTCGATTAAACCAAATAAATATAAAATGGGTCGATTTTTCGAGAATTCATATTGGGCTTTTTTTACTGAAAAACGAATGCAACATTGTTGATCAGCAAGTTTTAGAACTCCTGTTTCCAAAAATTTACGAAATGTTTTCTTACAAAATATAGACATTATTGCTTCCAGATAGATCCATGGAAATTTTTCATTAACCTACGACCAGTGCACAGTGGACATGACTCTCAAAACTAGACAAAATTCAAATTTTGTCGGAATTGGTAGTTATGTATTTTCAGGGTAGCTGAGACCTAATCTAATGTCCAAATGTTAATAAGAATTCAAAATTTTGACGGGTATACATGAAATTCGTACATTGCGATTTTAGGATTTTCTAATAATGAAAGAAAATATTGAATGTTTAAAACTTCAAAGCAACACATATTTTCTTTTACTATGCAGAAGCTAAACAGTGACGTGCAGTTCCATGAGATAGATTAGCTTAAAATTATTACACACGAAAAATCAGAGTTTTATAATATGAATCTTTTTTTTTTCACACATAATACCAACGCATACATACACCTATTAGCTAGGGAGCTGGTGGCAATCGAATACGGATATATGATTTCATTGTAATTAGCAACAATAGCGAATGAAGGTACTGATGTAACAGATCGATTAGAGCAGCTGCTGTGCTTGGTTGCTGCAGATTTTTTAAATAAATGAAGTTCAGATTTGTAAAAAAAACGCTCCTATATTATTTTATTGTTTCAGCCATTGCTAGAAAATTGTTCATGTATCAAAAATATAAATAAAAAAATGGTTGGCTGAAATCCACGACTCTAATTTTTGCATTGGTTTTAATTTGTTAGTTTTTATATTCATAAGTAGAGAAAAACATTGGCTGACGTGTACTTTGCTGATTTCCAGAAATATTCCCAATTTACTCTAAAAATATCACAGTAAGAAAATAGTCCAATCAGTGGGGGAAAAGGTGGAGTAGTAACGATTTTGATATATGTTGTTTAAGTCAAGGTCTTAATAAAAAATACAAGTTTTTGACCTGGGGGAAGCGCGAGCCGCCATCTTGAAGTAAAGGTGCAAAAAATTGTTTTTATCAAAATAATTCGGCAACGCTCGATCCTACGAGAAAAATTTTGAAGACAAAATTGAATAGGACAAAATTTCCTACATTTTTTGTGTATACATTTTTATTTTAAGTCTAATGTTTAAAGATATACAGCGTCAGAAAGAAGGATTTAAGAAGAACCTTTTTTTTTATTAAATAATGTAAGTTTACAACACAGTATATTACGGGACACCCTGTATACACATACAAGCAAAGGAAAAAGAAAACAATTGTAAAAAACATTTCTTGGGACTACCTAGATAGCGATAGAAGCTTTGTAAAAATAACACAGGCCGACAAAAAAGCGCGCCAAAATACCTCAGAAAAGTTAGATAAGAACCTTATGGTTGAGGTGCCCGTCGGGAAAAATTTTGCTGATACATACTCTCACCAAACTTCGTGTATGGCTTCATTGGACCTAGTCTGACAGCATTTTTTTTTGTTTTTGGGGCGTTTTCCCGCTAGATTTTCCGAAACATGTCATTTTGACGGCATATAAAAAATGTATAGATACTGTTATTTTTCCAAGTAGAATAGCTTAAAAACGTGAATTGAAAAAATAATTGTCTGACAATAAATGTGAGTCATTGGGCGTGTCCGCTATCTCGAACATGTCGGAAAAACGACTATAAGAAAATTTATTAATAACCAGCTGATTTTCGCTGTATTAATTTATTAAAACATACAAAAACAAGTTTTCATATTGTCTGACGAAAATTATTTTCCAATTTCCCAGTCTGACGCGTCAAAGTTGTCGGTTTCATGACAGCAAAAAATGTAATCATAACCTTCAGACATTGGAAAATTATATGCAGAAAATAGGTATTTAATTTGTGGTATAAGTGTCTGACAAATACAGTGGGGCATAACGAGAGTCTGACAAAAAAACATAATTTTCCAATAGCGGCCGTCGAAGTTAGAGCGATAAAAAAACCGCTGCCCAAGGAATCACTACTTCCACATCCAGATATTTTATTTAAGTCACTTACAACTAAAAAATTTTGTATGTGAAAATAATTGTTTATGCTACCCCAAAAACCCATAAAACGATACCTCACATTGGTAGCGGGGTGGGGGTGGTGATGAGGGGTGGTAGTGGGGGTGGATGAAATAAAAAAACATTTTGAGGTTTCTAGTTCTTGTACACACCCTAAATCACAATTTTTTTGCATCACCTTTAATAATGAGGTAGGGGTGGTAATGGGGGTGGCTAATGCCAAAATTTTTTTTTGAGACCTCAGCTTCTCTTATATATACTAAATACCAATTTTATGGACTCTTACCTGCTTGGTTTACCTATTTTCCCCAAATTTACCCCCCAACCCTTCGACGAAACAAGATGAAAATGTAATCTAGTTCTAGATTTCGTTAAAGTACATATGTGTACCAAATTTCAAGTCAATATCTCAAATGGTTACAGAGTAAACGTGCGCACAAAAAAAGTTACAGACAGACCGACAGACCGACAGACAGAAATTTTTTTTTCGCTCAAACTTAAAATCTCGACGTTTCGTGACATTCTAAGCCTATCTGAACAATAAAAATTTTTAAAAATTTTTTTGTCGTTACTATACTTCCACTGGATGTGGAAGTAAAATGAAATTTCGTTTAGTCGAGAAGACGGTTAAAAAAGATACGGTATTTCAACTTACTTATTTTATAATCTTTATTTTGAATTTTTTGAACTCCTTTAGACTATCTGAATTCGACTTACCCAAGTTTTAAGTTCGATAATATTGAAAAATACGTAAAACTTTTTGTAGAAAAAAGTAGCGAAAAATTGTCTTTTAGTACGTTTAAAATCGCTATATCTCCGGTACTACTAGTCCGAAAATTTTCATCCAGGGCCCAAATTAAAGGTCTTGAAGCTATAAGATAACACTTTACAATATTAGTTATAACAAAGTACCTTTTATAAATGAAAAAACAATTAATCCATTTTCGGTAAATATATGAATTCAATTTAAGTGTGCAATTTTGCATCAAAAATATATGAAGTATGCAGGGAATAAAGAAAATAAACATTATGCACCAAAAAAATTTTTAGGGCGATGCTAAAAATTATCCTGTTACATAAAAAACGAATTTCTGCAGCAGAAAAACGACATATTTCCAAAACTGAAAAACTAATTTTCCTGGCATCGCCCTAAAAATTTTGTTCAGTCCGCACTTTATTAAATTATACGATTTATTTTATTGTAAAAAAACTTTTAAAAAAGGTATGAAATAAAATAATTTCAAGTACTATAAAACAATTCTCTACTACTACCTACGTGTACTATACTACCACTATAGAATACAATACGGAGTGTAGAAAGACGTTCCACACTCCTATGTTCTATTATTGAGCCTGCGTACTAAACAGATGTACACAGGTGAACTTGTATAAAACGATATATTTTCAAGCGCGAAGTTCATGCAATTTATTTATGATTTTTGACACTGTAAAAATGATTCTTCAATGATTAGTATGAGATAATCATGACAATTTGAAGGAAATTACAACATTAAAAAATTGTATTTTCCAGGCGTCAGACTGAAAAACTGGAAAACACCTTTTGTCAGACAGTTAAAAAATTGGATTTGATTTATTTTTATTAAGCTATATTGAAAAAATCAGCTTGTTATTTATAAATATAGCCTCAATATATACATATGAATGTAACATCCAAGCGTAGCTTGACAACCACATAGAAAAACCTTTTATTTAACATTTCCAGCTAAAAGGCTTTATTTCACCGTCAGACAATTTTTTAATTGTATTATGAATTTTATTTAAAAATCAAAAAAATTTGTAAAAAAATGTTATGAATAAATTTTTTGCTGTCATGAAACCGACAACTTTGACGCGTCAGACTGGGAAATCGGAAAATAATTTTCGTCAGACAATATGAAAACTTGTTTTTGTATGTTTTAATTAATACAGCGAAAATCAGCTGGTTATTAATAAATTTTCTTTTAGTCGTTTTTCCGACATGTTCGAGATAGCGGACACGCCCAATGACCTACATTTATTGTCAGACAATTATTTTTTCACGTTTCAATTCACGTTTTTAAACTATTCTACTTGGAAAAATAACAGTATCTATACATTTTTTATATGCCGTCAAAATGACATATTTCGGAAAATCTAGCGCGAAAACGCCCCAAAAACAAAAAAAATGATAGAGGAAAATGCTGTCAGACTAGGTCCAATGAAGCCATACACGAATATCAGAATCGGTTTCAGCATGTCAAAAAACATGAGATTAGATAGTTCTCATCAAAAGAACAGTCCCCCCCCCCCCCCCCCCCTTTTTTTTTTTGTCGGCCTGTGTAATTATTAAGAAACGTCAGCAGAGCAGATTTCAGCTATTATTATACTCTTCGTAAAAAACGAAGAGTATTATTGCATTTGATCGGCACATTTATAAATCCGGAAATATTGCTTGTAGAGAAAAAAATTTCATATCATTGTATCAGTGAAAGAATCCTGAACAACTTTTAAAATGTCCGCCTGTCCGTAAAGTCCGTCCGTCCGTCCGTCACGTTTCTTGTAAGCACGATAACTTAAGGAAGAAAAGTCCGATTGTATTGAAATTTGGAAAGTAAGTTAGTGTTAGCTAGAGGAAGAACCTTATTGTTTTTGAAAAAATCAACCAGTAGATAAGAAAGTTATTAATCATTTAATTTAAAAAAATTGTTTTCTTCATTTTTGTCGCTTGTACTTAAATAGAAATCTTGCCAAATGTTATCTCTATAATATTTTTTTTGTTTATACATTTTACTAGTATATATTTCATAATAATATATTTAATGCGTTGAAAAATGATTTTCGTAAGATATTTATTACAGACATTCAATTTTCGTAGTAATCTGTGATGGTCCAGTGGCTAAGCTTTAGAATTGCAATCCAAAGATCGTGTGTTCTAATCCCACACAGGTTGGATATATTTTTTTTCTTTTTTTTTTCATGCATTTTTTTTTCACGACAAAGTTGGCATCACAAAATTTGGGATCTCCAAAAACTAACATTATTTACAAGAAAACTGCGAAAAGTATCCTATAGAATGTGTAACAATTATATAAAAAGCTCAGTAAATTGGCGAAGAGTACCTACGTTTTTAGCTAGTATGTTCTTTACAAACAATTGACATAAGATCCTCCAAATTTATAACTACTCATAATTTTGCGGTTTTTTTTGCTCTCACTGTATCTACTTTGACACAAATGTTTTAAATGTTTTTATTTCTAGAAACGTATGCCAGCAAAAGAGCACGTCGTGCCATTTCATCTGATGAAATGATCAACATGATCGAGGCCGAGAAGAGATTAGTTTCAGAATTGGGTGAGAATGTCTGCATTTACCCAAAGGTCTGTTTACATCACGCTGAGAAGGCTAGAAAAACTGGCGGACATCAAGAATTGGTTGTTGATTGGGACGACGTCTTCAGGTAAATAAAAGCGTTAATAATCGTCCTTTTTTATTTGTCTCCCCTTTGGTTTCTTTCTTTATTATATCCATTGGCTCGCAAGAAGGAGTCTGAAATTTGTAAATAGACAGTGTGGCCCTAAACAATGGTTTGCAAGTAAAATGCATAGAAATCCGGTTAATTAAAAAATAACAGATTATTAATTTATCCTTATATTAAGGCTCGCGTACCGGTTGGGATTTTGCGGAGTAAAAGGGAAATATTATATTTTTGATTTGTATTAAAATATAGCTTCTTTATAAATACACTTTTTAGGGTACCGCCATAAGAAAAAATTTAGTGGGGTCAAATCCGGTGACTGAGCCGACCATTAATAATTCCATTTGTCCCCATCCAAGAATTTGGAAAAGTATTATTTAAACCACATATTCTGTCCAGTGTTCAGTGGAGAATAGTTGAGTAAGCCCGGAGAATATTTCGGATTAAATTTAGGTACCATCGCACATTCATAGAAGTACGGTCCTATTATAACTCCGATTAATATGCCACACCACACACTTACACCCAAAATTGATTGATTTTTTGTTGCTCTCATCCATCTTGGGTTTTGATTGGACCAGTAGCGACAATTATGCTTATTTACAAGGCCGCATCTTATAATTTTAAAATTGGTTTTACATCACAGTCAAATCCTTACGACATTTTACATATTGCTAAAGATAACTGATTAACAGTGAAGAAATTATGTCAGGATTACATAATTCCTTTAAAGAATAATCTAAATTCCCTCAATTATTTTAATAATAGTCATCAGCAACTCTCCTCCATTTTAAATTTGCATGGTATATTTTATGTAGTTATTCTTGAACGGATTTGCAACTTTGTTGCAGAAAAGCAATTATTAAAATTATTGATGGATTGTTCCTTCATTGAAACTATGAGGTCAACGTTTACCAACCGCTATAATTACAGATACGGATATGTAAGCCATAACGTAAATTTGACAAGTATTAATTTAATGGTGTTTTATTTAATATAGGGACAGTATACAATGTTTCTCCTGGCAAGGTGGAAAATATGCCATATTTCTATTTATGAGTTTACGTAAAAAAGTCACCTCACAAAATGGTATGCTTCTTCTGAGGATGATCATTACATAACTATCCTTAATTTTAGTTTTATTGGGCATGTCTAATAAAACGGGGGCTTATAGAGTGACAGCTGATTCGAAATCTCCGTTAAAAGGAAATTTTCAAAGTTTTAAGATTTCTTTTATGTCTAGTTGGTTAAAAAATTGTTCCTTATTCGTAGTCAGTTTTATTTGTTAAAAGTGCAATTATGAAAAAAGAATAGTAACAAATACAACACTGCCTTGGAATAGGAAGAGTACAACAGACTGACGAGGAGAATTTAGAATATTCATCGAAGAGATAAGAAATCTTATGTACAAGACATATGTAAAAATCTTGAGTCACATGCTGACCACATTGACAGTAAAAAACTTGTGTGTCATTATAAGAACAAAACGTTGTGAATTAATTGTAATTCACATAAAATGATATTTTTTTCTGATAATTCATCAACCAATACAAAATTCGAGAGACACTGGGCGTCCCAGTTTTCGAAATAAAACAGAATAGGGTAGAATATTTATTTGAACATCTTATCAAAATCTAGCACACTTTCTAATATATATTTTGAAATTGTAGTTCAAATTTTATTTGCGTATGCCAACACTGGAGTTAATTATAGACTTCTTTTGCATTTTAATAAGCAAACTGGTGCAATATTAAAGTGACATATTGTTATATTCAAATATATGCTTAAGAAATACCAGTTGTAGGTCTCAATAAGAATCATCTTATACTTTACGCACATTATTCGAAGACAGGATCATCAAAATTACTTAATAATTATTAAAAGAAGTCGAGGACGATTATTACAACCATTATCGTCATATTCATCATTTATTTATGTAGAAATTTAGTTTATTTAAATGTGAGCAAATACTTGCACAATATTTTTACTCTTTCAGCAGGTGATGTTAAAAAATAATTTAGTAAATTTCCCTGGCTTAAATGCATTAAGCCTTAGGGAAAATAGAGAAGGACACTTAATATAAAGAAATCATACGACATTTCTTAAATCGAATGCAAAGTCACAAACATCACAGCATTAAGAAATATTTTTACTATTGGTTGATTTTTTTTTTTTTTTTAGCAATTACAAGGCTTCCAAAGAAAAGCAGAAGGAGTTCTACTTGCTGAGTGTATTCTTAGGAGACTTTATAGGATCACCACGTTTTTGCAACCAACTTCAGAAGCGAGGGAGAGCTTGTACTGAATAAAAAGCAATGGAAACATGAAATTGTTCAGATAAATCTTTTCGACGTTCTAAGTAGTAGGTTTTTAACGTCGTGCCCAATTAAACTGACAGCCACTTGAAACTAATAATTAAGAGACATTTTGACATAGAGTATCATCAAAACGAAATGAGGTCTCGAGGTGCGTTTTTAGAAATAATTATCTGAAACAAAGTGACTTAATCATTACAGAGAACTACGATAGAAATTGTTGTATGCAAGATGTAGGTTGAAATTGCCATTTTGCAAAGTATCAATGGATTCGAAAATTGTAGGTTTTTATCTCTTATATTAGGATGATCAAAGAAATCAACGACAGATGCTATGTCTATTCTTGAATTACATCACAGATGCATATGAAAATAAAAATTACGCAGGCTGCACTTTTTGTGACCTTTCGAAGACATTCGACTGTGTTCCGGCATAATATATTATTAGGAAAATTGAACAAATATGGTGTAAAACCAAGGTCATTAAAACTACTTGAAAGTTATTTCGAAAATAGAAACCAAGTCACTGCTTGTAACGGTATGACACCAACAATAGCGGGCATAGATCATGGGGTACCTCAAGGGATCCGTCCTCGGACCTCCGTTATTCTTGATCTATGTCAATGACTTACCACAACATGTTTTAAATGCTAAATTTGTGTTGTATGCAGATGATGCTACTAAAGTAAATTGTAATGAGAACCAGATTGAGTTGGAAAATATTATGCTGTAAACACAGTCGACTACTTCCGAGTGGTTTCAAGCCAATGTCTTATGCTTAAATAATACCAAAACAGCAAATATGGTGTTTTCTACTCGTTATATTGAAAAGTATGAAAACCCAGATAATGTCAAATTTCTGAGAGTAGTTCTTGATCCGAAACTGTGTTGGGACCAACATGTGGAGTATGTTTCAAAAGGCAAGGTGTGTTTATATGATAAACAATCTCATAGGGGAAGTATCCTTAAATGTCATTAGGACAGCCTATTTGTCTTATGCAATTCTAACTTGGTGGCATACAGCTCATTTAAATAGAATATTTAGTTTACAGAGATGTATTCTAAGATCGATTTCAACTCTTGGATATAGAGATGACGTAAAATACAAATTCATTGAACATGGAATATTAACAGTTCCTTCCTTTTATATCTATATATGTTAAAGAAAACATAAACGATTACGTCGTTCATAAGGATATACATGGCCATGCTACAAAGTTCAATAATAAGATATCCTTGAGATATCTACGATTAGAAAAAAGTAAAGATGGAGTTAACTACTTTGGTCCCACGTTTTTTAACAGACTCCCATTTTATATTACTTCTTTACCATACAAATAGTTCTGTGGTCAGGTTAAAAGTTTTACTTATAATCGGAAATTTCTGTAATTTTCAAGAATTTTTTTCGACTGATTTTGCAAATGAAATTGTATGAAATTTTTATTACTGATTTTAAAAATATTTTAAAGTGTAAAACTTAACTATCATTTTAATTACTGTTTGCCAAAATTATGTGTATGGTTTATTTGTGTTTATTAATTGAATATCTTCGATTATTATCAATATGTTTGTATTATTAGAACTTAACTAATTTGACTTGTGTAAAACTTTTATAAGTTTGTAACACCAATAAACTATTTCTTTTTCTATTTCTAAACAAAGTGGACCATGTAAATTTTTTTGATATCTTTGACATTTCAATGATACATTTTTTCTCCTTGAAAATGAGTCACATTTTTATATACTACTTTTCACTTTTTAGTGAGTAGCTAAAGATGTTTTTGGGCTTTGATTGCTGCTAAAATCTAATATTATCCTATTTTTATCGCACTATTTAGTCTACTTCAAAATACTTCAAAATATCACTAGAAATGTAGATCATTAGTTTCAAGTGGCTGACAGTTTATAGTCAAATTGTTTAACACCATTTTAATTGCTACAAATTGTTCTTTTCATAAAAGGACATTGTCTTTTCCTACGCTATGATTTTTGATAAATTATTTATTTATACCTTTTATAGTTTTCTAGTAATTCGATTTGGAATACAAGGGCATGTTTAGCGGATATAAATCATTTAGTAACCTATTGCGTTTTAAGTTCTAGTTTGTAAACGACTGCTGTAAAATAACATTAATAAGTCTGTCAGCGTATCATGTAACACGTATCTAAAAGACTTTTTATTGTTATTCCACAACTATTTGTTAGTATTGCTCAACTTTTATCTAGTAGTGAGATATAAATGTATATAATTTATTCATAGATTATATTTGTCACTTGTGAAGTGACACCATTATAGAAAGGTCTAAAAGTGTATAATATTGTCATTTCTATTAACAACGCCTCCCATGTGTTCAGTGTAATACGTGGAGATTTGTGATAATGGCTTTTAGAATTTTGTACATACGTAAAATACATTATTTTTTAATTTTTGTTGGGTACTTGACATTTCTTTTCATATATGCTCGTTATGTCTCTCTTAAATAATCTAACGATGGTGATGAGAGTCAATGGCCAGCAAATGCCTGAAATTTACTCAATATCATTTCAAAAATGCCAAATATGAAAACCTGATTTACCATCTGAAATATTTAATTAAACATTAAATTTAACACTGCAGAAAGTTTATTTTTTTTAACGTTGATTGTATTAAGTTTCGGATCGCGAAGTTTGGTAACAATCGAATAAATTCAGTTTTGATCTAATTTTTATTAAATGAACTCTAAACTAAAGAATTATTAAAATATAAAGCTTTATATCTGGTTCGAAACGGCATTTATCTTAGTTTTAAAAACATATTTTTCTAAGACTTAAAAAAAATTGTCCTATTTCATTATTTTTAGAGCGTAAAACATATGTTTAAGGTAATAGTGGAGAAAAGTAAAAAGCGTTAAAAAAAAGTAACATTATTTCATTCCTATGTACAGGGTGGACCAAATTAGATGGGATTTGAGGATTTCTCTAAAACTAGAGCAGATAGACAAAAACCAATAAAGAGTTCGATTTTCGAGAAACGAACAACGGCACAAACCGCGATGGTCTATCTTTTTCGACAACCGAGCTACAGAGCGTTTTTGGAAAATTGGCATTTTTTGATGAACTCTATATCTCAATTACCAAGTGTCGAATCGAAAATCGAGTAATACATTCTTGAGACACTTTTTTGAGTAGAATCCGTTGCTGAAGAAAATTACGCATGCCTCAGATTTCGAGATATAGACAAAACTTGTGTTTTTTTAATGGACCTCCTCACAAATGTATTAAATTTTTCGAAAATTAACCACTTTTTCTAGAGATAAATGTGTCATATGATATATCACTAATTTATGTTGTGATCGAATAATGAAATAGTTTACAGGGTGTTCCATTAAAAAAAAACACAAGTTATGTCTTTATCTCGAAAACTGAGTCATGCATAATTTTCTTCTTATCAGCAACGGATTTTACTCAAAAAAATGCCTTAAGAATGTGTTACTCGATTTTCGAATCGACATTTTGAGATAAAGAGGTCGTCCAAAAATGCCAATTTTCCAAAAACGCTCTGTAGCTCGGTAAGCGAAAAAGATAGACGATCGCGGTTTGCGCCATTGTTTATTTCTTGAAAATCAAGCTCAGGATACCTGTATTGGTTTTTGTCTATGTGCCATAGTTTTAGAGAAAACCCCGTATATCATAATATTGTATCTTAGATTTGTATGTATTCTGGAAATGGAGGAAAATAAGTATGAGTTACTGTGTAAATGAAGGCTTTCGTAATTATGTCCGCCATATTGGATTCCTCATTTCCTAGCTCTTGTTGAAGTACCCATGTAATTCACCAGACTAACAAATATGAATAATAAACATGTAGAAATATAAATATTTATTAATCTATATAAATAATTGTTTTTAAAAAAACTATTGCTATATGTACAGATTAAAATTATAAAAGTTACGTTAGCATGTAACAAAGGGGAATTTTGGCATTATTTTATTTTACACAAGTACTAAAGTACTAGATATATTATGGAAACTAAATTGTTTTTAGAATGTAAAATAAATAAATGTTATTACGTACTAGCCAATCATCCTAGGATGACCAGTAGCCGCGCAGGGAGAGAAGAAATATAGTCACTGTTGAACAGAGACAAACAAGCTAGCTAGCTATAGCTAGCTTAAGAAGCTTAAAAATCTTGTTTGTCTCTGTTCAACAGTGACGATATTTCTTCTCTCTCTGCGCGGCTACTTGCCATGCGTTGACTAGTAGACGATATTGGTAGGAGCAACTTTTATTTATTACAATTTTAAAAATATGTAACTCTTAAATTAACTTATGTCTTAAGAGAATGGCACAATTAACATTTGAACAACGTTTATACTGATTTGGGTAAAAAAATACGAAGAATACAGATGGCAAAATAGGCAATTTGCCCACTGAGCAAAATTAGACATAACAGAAATATCGCGAAACGTACAAAGATCAGACTTGCTAACGCCGTAGTTTCCTCCATCTTTATTTACGTCTCTGAGACATGGATCATCAAGGAAAGACAAATGACGAATGAATTCAAGCTTTCGATAGGTGGGCTACCAATTTCCTGGACAGCCAATCCCATTAAGAGCTCGATTCTCCAAGAAATACCTTCCCGAAAGCGACTCTCCACTGTTGTATTCTCCCGAAAACCTCATTTTTTAACATATTAACAGGAGAGAAAACAGTATAGAATGGTCGATAGTGCAGAGAAAAACAGAAAACAGGAGGCGAAGAGGACGCTCTTGAAAATGCTGGGCTGATGTCACCAAGAAATTAATAGGAAAGAGCTTGGGTGAGACCTCGCGCCTAACAGACAACCATGACAGATGGTGCGATACAGCAAACGGAAGCAAACTATGCCAATGCATGGATCTCAAAACGTCTGTCAAGACGTTCTGAATAAAATGAAGATATACCGGGTGTCAACGGAATCATTAGACAAGCCAGAGTTTTCAAGATATAAGTCTTAAATTTGACAGAGGTAATATATACTAAAAACGACAAATTTTTTATAATTTGAGACTTTTCCATCACTTCCGGTTTCCTCGGAAATGGCTCCAACTTAACATCAATAGCAATAGCATTATTTTTCCCTATTTTCATCCTTATATAGGGGATGCTTTTTTCCCTTCTGAATTAATCAATGGATATACAGATTCGTCGATATTAGATATGAATTCTGCGTCGAAAAATACTAAGAATATCTTGATTGCTCTGCCATAGCTGATGAGTATTCATTTTTTGTGAGGCTGGGTTTTTTTGATATATATCACAACTTCAATCCCTCATATCTCAAAAACCGAACATATGCTCATCTTGAAATTTTATATTCAGGATGTTCTCATTATTAACAATAATTTAGCACTTAGTTTGAAGCAGCAAAATTCGAGGGCTAGAAAATGGGCGATTTTTGGCCTATTTTTCTGGTTACTCTTTAAGACTCTTTAAAACTTTGGAAACTATAGCTTGTCTAATGATTCCGTTGACACCTGGTATATGAAAGTAAAATACAAAGTAATAAACCTACAGAACTGACAGTAGTAATAAGCACAATAGAGAAGTTGCATGATTTTTTTTATAATGAAAATCGATACAGCATCAAAAAAAGTTATACAACTGTAAAATTTACGATTTTTTGAATGTTAATACAGTGAGAAAATAAATTTCATCGGTGAGGAATTTGGATATTTCAAAACGGCAGTTATTCGGCGCCATTAACTGTGACGTTTCCCGTTATGACACAGAAGACCTATAGGTCTTCTGTGGTTATGATTTGTCCATCGAAATTAATAACAAACTAGAAGGTGCACTCGACTAGAGAAAGTGACACAGAGAGAGAAACTTGCGTGCACTATATTCCATCCTTTTTCTCGGTCTGTAGACAGACGGTTAAGCTAATCGGACGTTTTCTTCAACCAGAAGTTTCTTTTTCCGTAGAAACATGCTTCTGTAGTTTCGTATATCTAAAGCAATTTCGATGAGTTTGTCAAATGTCAGTTTACTGTTTATTGTTTACATGCAGTTTACCAAGTTCTTGTTTGTGGTGTTATTGTGTTATTATTTGGTTAATGAGCTAGTGAACAACATTATTATGACTTATGAATTACAAATATTGTATTGTGCCTAAATGTAAAATTAAGAGTATCACTACAAATATGGTAATTTTACATTCAAGATTCTCCAAAATTAGTTCGTAGACAGACGTCAGCGAGAGGTTAGGACACTGCGTCTACTTTGGACAAATTATCCGACTAACGGATGTCGTCATTGACTTCACGCCAATAAGAAACTGTTTGCAGTCACAGCATAATCTAAATATTAATTTCACGGAAAATAAATTTTATTTTGAATTTCTTTTGTTATAATCATTTTCTGGGTAATGGAAATTAAGAGCAAATCACTTTTTCAAGCATTTTAAAATTTCATGCATCTTCCCTATTGTACCTGGAATTTATGAACCACTGTGTAGACTACATAATTAGTAATCCCCTGCCAAAATTGGTTACATAAACAAAAGCACCACAAATCTTTCAAAATCAATAATACTTTTTTTTTGTGTCTCCTATTGGGAGCCTCTGTTTCAAAAATGTAACAAATTGATGATAAAATTGTTGAACGTCATTGACCTGATGATCTAAATATAAATACAGTATATTTTTACACTACTAAAAGTTTGTCCTTTTTAAAGATACAATAATAATTCCCCTTTAACACTTTTCTTATTGAGATGGAAAAGTAAACTTCCTACCATTCCTCTTATAATCATTAGTTCCAAAGCTATTTGTAAGATAATTTTGATCCCTGCCAGTATTAAATCTATTAAAGTTTATTTTTATGTCATCATCTTCGTAAAAGTCTTGAGTATTGCCGTCGAATTCCTCAGCATCCAGTCGAAGGTCTCCTGTACCAGTTCTGACGGGGAAAATGACGGGAGCTGCCTTATGATTCGGCAGGGGTTTTTGCAAGTCTAGTTCATTGTTAGGGTGATAATAATATAAGTCGTACGGCAATTCTTTAGGTTTACGGAATGGTTGTTCAGGATAATTTCTGTAAACATCCTCTGTTGGGAACTTTAATAAGCGTTGTGAGTGAAAAAGGGCATATTCCTCCCCATCGCCTGCTTCTTCATTGGGAAATTTGAGATCACTTAGTGACGAAACGCTTTGAAAGTTTGGGTATAACTCTTCCTGGTCTCTTACTGGAAATGTTATACCTTTTTGCTCTCTGGTACCGCTTGGTATATAGTCAACTGGATTATTTTGTATTCGTTGTTCGGCAATAGATTTCCTCCACCTAAAATTCTGAGGCTGCTGATGGTGGGAATTTTTAGAGGGGTTGGCACCATTGAAATATCGAAAAAACCCTCCATTGTGGTTGTTCAGATATTGTACTAATTTGTCAGGATCGGAAGGACATTCGGGGTAAGCATAGTTGCAGGATCCGGTATTACCCTTGGAAGTGTACCCTTGCAAAGCAGCTTTTCCGAAATAAAGTAGGGGGGATGATTGTACTCCGTTTAGGGTCGACAGGAATCTGAAATAATTTCATTTGTAACTTACGGGAAGAAAGTGCAATAATGGTAGTTTTCCTTCATTATTTATTACTTTTACAATGAAAGAGTAAATAAATTAGACTCACCCAAGTAAAGATTCCATGTTGATGTTTATAGGTAAATTCAAGCTTTGTTGCCTTCCAGATACTGTACCTGCAAGAAGTAAAAGATATATACTGGGCATTTCATAAGGAAAGATAGAAGACATACTTCAACATATATCACTGAGATCGAAATATTGAGTTAAAAATGCTTTAGTAAATAAGGCACAAGGTATTAAAGTTAAAATTATGTTTTAATAGTACAGTAAACGAAGGAAATGGCAGGGAAAATTTTGGAGAGTTTGGGATATTTCGACTCTTTATGTAAAAATATGCGCTGAGCACGAAAAAAATACTAAAAAAAACATATCGCAACATGTACTTATATATTTTTTTGGCAAAAAATGCAAATATGTCATAAAATAAGCATTTATTTGAAAAATATACGAGAATAAAAAGTGTTTAAAATCGCATTTTCTATATGACCATGGTATTAGATTTGCAATTTTGAATTTTCCCTTTAGTTTTCCGGAAAAACGGAAAACTGACATATAAAACTAAAGATAAAATTGTAAATCTAATAGCATAGCCATGTGGGAAATGCAGTTCTAAACACTTTTTGTTCTTATAAATTTTTTGAAGAAACGCATAGATAGCGAGATAATTGAGGAAAGCTATATAATTATATATGTTAGTTTTCCGTTTTTCCGGAAAACTAAAGGGAAAATTGCAAATCTAATACCACGGTCATATGGAAAATGCGATTTTAAACACGTTTTATTCCTGTATTTTTTTTTTTCAAAAAAATGCTTATTTTATGATATATTTGCATTTTTTGCTAAAACAAAATATATAAGAACATGTTGCCACATGTTTGGAATTTTTTTTAGTATTTTTTTCTCCAAAATTTTCTCATTTGGCCGCCATTTTGAACTTCGCTTATTGTACTATAAATCTTTTGCAATAATATGAAACCCTTTGAAATTGTTTTATGCGATATAATCTCTTTTCATGTTGAATTTAAAATTTTCTAATTTCAAGATGAGTTTGAGGTTTTATCTAAAACTATAGCAGATAGACAAAAACCAATATAGGTGTCCTGAGCTCGATTTTCGAGAAACAAACAATGGCGCAAACCGGGATTGCCTATCTTTTTCGACTACCGAGCTACAGAGCGTTTTTGGAAAATTGGCATTTCTGGATGACCTTTATATCTCAATTACCAAGTGTCGAATCGAAAATCGAGTAACACATTTATAGCGTTTTAAAGCTATTAAATAATTATAGCGTTTTATGCTAGAGTGTGTGTGGCAGCTCACTTACCTTAAAAATCAAGTTTCTTTTATATTACCTATTACTTATTATCTAACAAAGGAATCTTAAAAGAACAAAATAAAAAATAATTATTACATTTTATATTTTGAATTTGAATATTAAATCTTTCGAAACACCCTGTAAATTATTTCATTATTTTATTTCAACTTAAATTAGTTATCCAACGATATATCATATGTCATATTTATGTGGTTAGTTTTCGAAAAATTTAATATATTTTTGAAAAACTATTAACATCACTTCTTATAATATAAAATAACTTTGCCAAAAATAGGAAAAACTAAACTACAATAAGTGCTCCAATTGTCTTTCATTGACATTTATGCATAGTTATCGCATCTCTAATATTTATTGAGAAGGCCATGGTAAAAAAAAGAAAATCAAAATAATCATAAATGTCAAAAACTAATTTGTGAGTTAATTGTGAGTGAGCATTGCTAAAAATGGTTCAATTTAGTAATGGTAAAAAATATGATATGATTATGTGTTTTATAAAATGCGGAGAAGATTCAAATTTAGCTTCCAAGCATTATTTTAATAGGTAAGTTATAGATAGAAAAACTTTGTGCCAAAAGTGCCACCTAAATAATATTTTTAGATATGCAGAAAAGACTCAGCCAGACATAAAAATATTCAAAAGGCTACAACAAAATTTAAGAGAGTTTGGATCATTTGTAAAACCTCGAGCAAAAATTTGTGATAAAGCAGGTTGAGAAGCTGTAGAAAATATTGTTTTAGAAACTGTAAGAGAAAATCCTAATATATCGTCTCGCGAAATACAGGAAAATTTAGGAATCTCAAAAACAACTGCGTTGCGTTGCTTAAAAAAATAAATTCAAACCCCACAAAATTGGGATTAGTCACCATCTATACCCTAACGACTTTCAAAGGCGTCGCGTCGCGATTGCCTGTGGTTTTTGCGTCAGTGAAATGAAGTTGGATTTAAAGGAACAATTATATGGACAGACGAGGCCCATATAAGCAGTGAAGTAATTTTCAATCGGCATAATAACCACCATTGGGCTCACTGGAAAATTCGCACGTAACCGCTACAGTTAGTTAATCGTCAAGGACGATTTGGATTTGGTGTATGATGTGGTTTTATTGGATACCAAATAATAGGTCCTCATTTTTTTCACGGTAATTTAAATACCGAAAATTTTAACATTCTACGGCAAGAAAGCCCTTCGTAGACAATATGCCTGTAAGACAATTTCAAAGATTAATTTACCAACACGATGGCTCCCCAGGTCATACGTCAAATGAAACACGAAATTATTTAAATGCTCAATTTGGGGAGGATTGGATATACGTCATTCAGGACTAGTTTATCAATGTCTAAGTTAACTAAATTTATAACTAACAATTAATTTAGCTAACTGGACATTAATAAACAACAAAGTAGTTTAGATATTGTTTAATTTTTAGGAAATAATGGTAATATTTTGTGGCCAATTAGATCTCCCAGTTTAACCTCTGGCGACTTTTGGCTTTGGAGTTATTTAAAAAATATTATATAGAGGGAACGTTCTAATAAACAAAACATTAGCTGCGTTTCGGATAATAACTTCTGTCATGATTGGAAATGCAACAAATGCTGTAAGAAGAAGGTATCAAAAATGTCAATGGAAGACAATTCGAACATGTGTTATAGTTTAGTTTTTCCTATTTTTGGCAAAATTATTTTATATTATAAGAAGTGTTGTTAATAGTTTTCCATGGCCTCCTCACAAATATATTAAATTTTTCGAAAATTAACCACTTTTTCTAGAGATAAATACATATGATATGTCCTTATATAGCTAATTTAAACTGTGATCGAATAATGAAATAATTTGCAGGGTGTTCTATTTAAAAAAACACAAGTTATGTCTATATCTCGAAAACTGAGGCATGCATAATTTTCTTCTTATCAGCAACGAATTTTACTCAAAAAAGTGCCTTAAGAATGTTATAGCGTTTTAAAGCTATTAAATAATTATAGCGTTTTATGCTAGAGTGTGTGTGGCAGCTCACTTACCTTAAAAATCAAGTTTCTTTTATATTACCTATTACTTATTATCTAACAAAGGAATCTTAAAACAACAAAATAAAAAATAATTATTACATTTTATATTTTGAATTTGAATATTAAATCTTTCGAAACTAGAAAATTATATTTATTCTATAGCTTAAAACGCTATAACATTCTTAAGGCACTTTTTTGAGTAAAATTCGTTGCTGATAAGAAGAAAATTATGCATGCCTCAGTTTTCGAGATATAGACATAACTTGTGTTTTTTTAAATAGAACACCCTGCAAATTATTTCATTATTCGATCACAGTTTAAATTAGCTATATAAGGACATATCATATGTATTTATCTCTAGAAAAAGTGGTTAATTTTCGAAAAATTTAATATATTTGTGAAGAGGCCATGGAAAACTATTAACAACACTTCTTATAATATAAAATAATTTTGCCAAAAATAGGAAAAACTAAACTATAACACATGTTCGAATTGTCTTCCATTGACATTTTTGATACCTTCTTCTTACAGCATTTGTTGCATTTCCAATCATGACAGAAGTTATTATCCGAAACGCAGCTAATGTTTTGTTTATTAGAACGTTCCCTCTATATAATATTTTTTAAATAACTCCAAAGCCAAAAGTCGCCAGAGGTTAAACCGGGAGATCTAATTGGCCACAAAATATTACCATTATTTCCTAAAAATTAAACAATATCTAAACTACTTTGTTGTTTATTAATGTCCAGTTAGCTAAATTAATTGTTAGTTATAAATTTAGTTAACTTAGACATTGATAAACTAGTCCTGAATGACGTATATCCAATCCTCCCCAAATTGAGCATTTAAATAATTTCGTGTTTCATTTGACGTATGACCTGGGGAGCCATCGTGTTGGTAAATTAATCTTTGAAATTGTCTTACAGGCATATTGTCTACGAAGGGCTTTCTTGCCGTAGAATGTTAAAATTTTCGGTATTTAAATTACCGTGAAAAAAATGAGGACCTATTATTTGGTATCCAATAAAACCACATCATACACCAAATTCAAATCGTCCTTGACGATTAACTAACTGTAGCGGTTACGTGCGAATTTTCCAGTGAGCCCAATGGTGGTTATTATGCCGATTGAAAATTACGGCACTGCTTATATGGGCCTCGTCTGTCCATATAATTGTTCCTTTAAATCCAACTTCATTTCACTGACGCAAAAACCACAGGCAATCGCGACGCGACGCCTTTGAAAGTCGTTAGGGTATAGATGGTGACTAATCCCAATTTTGTGGGGTTTGAATTTATTTTTTTAAGCAACGCAACGCAGTTGTTTTTGAGATTCCTAAATTTTCCTGTATTTCGCGAGACGATATATTAGGATTTTCTCTTACAGTTTCTAAAACAATATTTTCTACAGCTTCTCAACCTGCTTTATCACAAATTTTTGCTCGAGGTTTTACAAATGATCCAAACTCTCTTAAATTTTGTTGTAGCCTTTTGAATATTTTTATGTCTGGCTGAGTCTTTTCTGCATATCTAAAAATATTATTTAGGTGGCACTTTTGGCACAAAGTTTTTCTATCTATAACTTACCTATTAAAATAATGCTTGGAAGCTAAATTTGAATCTTCTCCGCATTTTATAAAACACATAATCATATCATATTTTTTACCATTACTAAATTGAACCATTTTTAGCAATGCTCACTCACAATTAACTCACAAATTAGTTTTTGACATTTATGATTATTTTGATTTTCTTTTTTTTACCATGGCCTTCTCAATAAATATTAGAGATGCGATAACTATGCATAAATGTCAATGAAAGACAATTGGAGCACTTATTGTAGTTTAGTTTTTCCTATTTTTGGCAAAGTTATTTTATATTATAAGAAGTGATGTTAATAGTTTTTCAAAAATATATTAAATTTTTCGAAAACTAACCACATAAATATGACATATGATATATCGTTGGATAACTAATTTAAGTTGAAATAAAATAATGAAATAATTTACAGGGTGTTCCATTTTAAAAAACACAAATTATGTCTATATTTCGAAAACTGAGGCATGCATAATTCTTTTCTTATCAGCAACGGATTCTACTTAAAAAAGTGCCTTAAGAATGTGTTACTTGATTTTCGATTCGACACTTGGTAATTGAGATATAGAAGTCATCCAAAAATGCCAATTTTCCGAGTAGCTTGGTAGTAGAAAAAGATAGACGATCGCGGTTTGCGCTTTTGTTTGTTTCTGGAAAATTGAGCTAAGGACACCCATATTGGTTTTTGTCTATCTGCCATAGTTTTAGAGTGAACCCCAAATCCCATCTAATTTGGTCCACCCTGTACATATATCAGATTTCCTGATTCCTGTATTCAAGTCTATCCCTTTCTACAAACTTAAAATATTAATACAATAAATTCTTGTACCAACTAAAACTTGAAATAGATTCAAATCACAGAATAAAAATGTTTAAAGATACCAGAACCCAGATGATGACAACTTTGGATCTGTTTTTTGGGGTATCCTGTATCCTGTAGCCCCACAAAAAAATCACTACAATGGTAATCAGTTGTACATAAAAATTTCAGAGAAATCCACTGGGACCCAGGATCCCTCTTGATGGGGTACCATGTCCTTTCCTCAAAATCTGTTTGAGGGTTGCGTACATACCCACACACGTGCATACGGACTGTCATTTTAAAAAGTGAAGATCTGGCCTTGTCTCAGTTTTTGATTTAGGACCAGTTACAATAAAGTTTCCCCTTCAAGAATTAATTAAAAAAAAAGAACATTACCTGAAGTTACTTCACAGATAATTTTTGGCACGCACTGAAGATCGTCATTTCTCGCGATGGTGAATAGAATATCCATGAATGATTGCCTGGAAATGTCAGAATTTTGTGCCGATGGTTGATAAAATGGCTTTGATGGAGAATCATAAGTATGGGGTTTATAGTACGGTTTATCGTGATATGAAGTCGGATAATTCGAACCTGCGTACTGACCATTCACAGGGTAGTTTTGATAGTACTGTGGATATTTTCCGGGGTATTTGTAAGAGTAAGGGTAAGGGTAACTTCCGTGGTTCTGTCGACTCTGCAAGGCGAAATTTGACAATTTCCTGAAACAAAGAACGTACATAAGCGTTTTAAAATCTTCTGCAGGGCATTAAAGAATTGTTGATTTATTTATACATAGTTTCCCCCCAGTGGGAGTGAAGGAGTACCCCCCCCCCCCCTAATTTGTACGCCACTGGCCAAATATTTGTTTTCTTGGTTTTCTTGTATTTTCCAATAATTTTTACGCAAAAAAGGTACTCTTCATACATTGCTCTAGAGTGCCTATTTCTCGAGATATTTGAATTAGAAAAAGCCTTGAAAATAAAACAATACGTTTTGCAGGTAGTAACAATTTAATTTAATACATGTTTAAATTGGGACCCATTGACTTCGATACATTTTCTTAATCTTGTGCTAAAAGATCTTCTTACTTTAAAAAATATGTTGGGCTGGTTTCTGATAAAATTGGCAGCATTCTGTACTTGTGCCATAATATGATATTTCTACAATATTGTAGAAAAAGTGAATTTAAATAGAAAATGAAGAATGAATTTTTCTCGAAATACAATTCATTTAAAAGTTATTAATTATTTAATATTTGAAAAATATAATTTTAAATTTTGGATATAGGGATTCTAAAGCATGCTGATCAATAATATTACATTAGTCTTTCAATAAGAAAAATTGGGCCCGCATTACACACAGGCTCGCGTGCCTGTAAGGAGGTGAGGTGACAAGATCGTGAGTGCTTTCAACATCTTCTGCAAACAGTTTGTTATGGTTTTATTTAAAATAAATATTCTGCTTCAATAAAATTTTATTAATTCATATAATGACATATTAGAAAAATAATAACATAATACGATGCATCATGTGACAGCTTAATAAAAACCTGTCCAAACCGTTTTTGTTAACGTACATTATTTACTGCCTATGAGGATCAATAAAAAAAAATTGAATAGGGAATTCATTCAACTTTAAAAATTATACCCAAATTCTTCTTCACAGCGTATTTTTATTAACTTTACTACTGGAAACTTTCAATATTTCTGTTTAGTAGTATTTTATTTTGCAAATTTTCTTGACTTACCACAAAATTTCAGCTGTTTCATTTTGCGAACTGCTCTTTACCGATAATCCACCGTTAACAAAAACCACCATCACTAGCACATAATATTTTAAGGTAAACATGGCACAAATAAATATGTTAAACTTGTCTTAACCAGCATGTAACATCTAATGAAGTAGTTAGAATATTGCGATACATGATCGCGTAGCAAAATTTCTCTGGCAACGAAAGTGTTGTAGGCGTAGAGGATTTGCCATATAAACTAGGCCTACAACTAATATAAACACTTTCCTTTTGCAACATCGGGAATTTGGGACAGTCATTAAAACTGGTGTGGGCTTACGCGTATTTTTTTTACACTGTGTCCCACTCAAAAACCGGTAAATAACACTTTTACATATTTTTGAGAATATCCGGGAAATTATTATCCTTTTTGATTTAATCAAATACGTATATTAGAACAGGAAAAAATTAATAGTTTTCATGAAAAAGAAAATTATACAGGGTGGACCAAATTAAATGGGATTTGAGGTTTTCTGTAAAACTATGGCAGATAGACAAAACCCAATATAAGTGTCCTGAGCTCGATTTTCGAGAAACAAACAATGGCGCAAACCGCCATCGTCTATCTTTTTCGACTGCCGAACTACAAAGCGTTGTTAGGAAATTGGCATTTTTGCTCTATGTCTCAATTACCAAGTGTCGAATCGAAAATAGACACATTCTTAAGGCACTTTTTGGAGTAGAATCCGTTGCTGATAAGAGAATTATGCATACCTCAGAGATATAGACACAACTTGTGTTTTTTTTAAGTGGAACACACTGTAAATTATTTCATTATTCGATCACAACTTAACACTTTCGCTGCGGCCGTTCAGGTTGTTACTCACCTCCCACGCTCGAAAATATTGCATAATTAGGCGTCAGAAATCGAGTAATGTCAATAAAAATTGTATATACAGGATATTCCATGTTTTTTGGACTGACTCTCAGGAGAGCGCACCTGACCAAGAATTTCTTGTTTAGTACTGACTGGCTGGCATAACAATAACAAGCTAAAAACGTACTCTTCGCCGGTTTACTAAACTTTTTATATAATTGTTACATATTCTATAGGATACTCTTCGCAGTTTTTTGTAAATAATGTTAGTTTTAAAAATTTTTAATTTTATAGAACAAACTTGGTGAAAGACTCAGTGCAAAATAAAGTAAAAATAAAAAAAAACATGCCATACCCCATGTGGGTTTCGAACCTAGGACCCTTGAATTCCGAGTCAAAAACGTAAGAACCACCTAACACGTAAAAAAATGTAAAAAATGTAAATTTTTATAAAAACATAAAAATCAAAAAAAAAATTCTCAAATTTAAACCATTAATAACATTTTTATTTACTGATCGATTTTGTTCAAAAACAATGGGGTTCTTCCCCTAGCTAACACTAACTTAGTGTCCAAATTTCAGTACAATCGGATTTTTCTTTCTTAAGTTATCGTGCTTACAAGAAACGTGACGGACGGACAGACGGACATTTTGAAAGTTCACTAACACAATGATATGAAAATTTTTTCTCTACGAGCGATATTTACGATTTTAGAAATGTGCCGATCAAATACAATATACTCTTCGTTTTTGCGAAGAGTATAATAATAATAATAATAATAATAATACACAATATGACCTGGCCCACATGAGGGTCGTGCGCATAGCGTTAAGAACGGGACCGACCCTCATGAGAGTCATGAGCATCCAAAGTGTTAAATTAGCAATGATATATCATATGTCATATTTGTCTCTAGAAAAAGTGGTTTATTTTCGAAAAAATTGACATATTTGTGAGGAGGCCATGGAAAACTGTTAACAACAACACTTCTTATAATATAAAATAATTTTGCCAAAAATAGGAAAAACTGAACTACAATAAATGTTCGAATTGTCTTCCATTGACATCTATGCACATTTATCGCATTTCTATTATTTATTGAGAAGGCCATGGTGAAAAAAAGAAAATCGAAATAATCGTAAATCTCAAAAAGTTAATTGTGATTGAGCATTGTTAAAAATGGTTCAATTTAGTAATGGTGCAAAATATGCGGAGAAGATTTAAATTTATCTTCCGAGCTTTATTTTAATAGGTAAGTTATAGACAGCAAAATTTTGTGCCAAAAGTGACGCCTAAACAATATTTTTAGATATCCAGAAGAGAGACAGCCAGACATAAAAATATTCAATAGGCTACAACAAAATTTAAGAGTTTGGATCATATGTAAAACCTCGAACAAAAATATATAAAAAAGCAGGTAGAGAATAGGGTGACCATACGTCCGGAATTTCGCTGGAAAGTCCAGCATTTTGGAGTACTGTCCAGCATTTTGGAGTACTGTCCAGCATTTACAAGTGTCCAGCCAAAGTTCAGCATTCGGACCATAGATCCGGAATTTCGCTGGAAAGTGTTACAAGTGTCCAGCAAAAGTCCAGCATTCAGATTATAGTGAAGTTACAGCATTACGTTTTGCTTGAAAAAAATTTTTTTCGTATACTTCCCCCGATCATCAAAAAATTTTGTGATCAAAAAAATTTTTCCTCCCGGTCATCAAAAAATCATCAAAAAATGTTGGGATCAAGAAATGATTTTTCGGATTTCTGCCCTCCCCGCTCATCAATTTTTTTCCCCAGCAGAAGTGTCCAGCATTCACTTAACAAAAATCTTGTCATCCTAGTAGAGAAGCTGTAGAAAATATTGTTTTAGAAACTGTCTTCCAGCGTTCTTGTTGAAAAAATGAATGTTTTGAATATACTTTTATTCAATTTCCACGACATACTTATTGGATAAGCGCATTTTCTCGATATTTTAATTATTATCCACCAAAGAACTTGTGTATTTGGGTTAATATCAAACCGATTTTCGATTTGAAGGTATCAATGGATTTGTCGTGAAAATTAGTATCTAACTACTGGGTGTCTAAAAGATGTTGCCGTTTGAAGAAGTTGACATAATTACAAATTAGTGATTTCGGAAATTTTGGTTTGTCGTAGCTACTAAATCAATTCGAAAAATCTCACGTTTACATTTTTCTCTTATAGTTTTGGTCCATGTGATTTATTTGAGTGCATTCACTGTACTCTAGATGCAAAAATAAAAATAGCCCTAAAAAAATATCAAGTATATCTCAAAATTTTTTTAAAACTACGCACACTACGCAGTCGTACCTAAAATCGTCTCCCGAATCCAAAAATATAAAAATATACAGGGTGTTCCATTTAAAATTTTAAAGTTGGGGACATTTCCGGGGAAACCGGAAGTGATGGAAAAGTGTCAAGTTATGAAAAATTTGCCGTTTTTGGTATATATTAACTCCTGTCAAATTTAAAAGTTTTATCTTGAAATCTCTGGAAACTATGGCTTGTCTAACGATTCCCTTGACACCCGGTATATTTCTAAATATATTTCCTGCTATTCCGTTTTGTTTTGAAAGCCATCAAATCTGTTTTAAACCGAATTCAAAAAAATTGATGTACATGGTGTCCCAAACTGATTTAGCCAGGCTCTAGTTCCTAAACCGTTTGAGATATTTCGGTGGGATAAGAAATATACTTTTTAGCTATGAGGGTGCTTTAAAATTATGGTGAAAAAAATGTTTATAAAAAAGCCACCTTTAGAAATTCAACCCTTAACTCTAAAATTTTAAATGTATGTTTTTTTTACATTTTATTGTTTGTTTTTCAATTCTCCATCCATTTCTTTTTCCAATTGAAAATCGGTTAATAAATAGCTGAGAAAATGAACATTTAAATCAAGTTAGCCATGAACAAATGAGTAAATTACAGGTCCGTTTAAAACAAAACAAAAAAAAATAACAATTTATGTGAATTATTTTAAAGATCATTTACTTCAATAAATGTTCAAACTGCAAATGTTTTGTTTTTGTTTTCTCGAGTCATGGCTAACTTGATTTCAATATTCATTTTCTCAGCTATTTATTAACCAATTTTCAATACGAAAAAAGTATTGAATAGAGAATTGAAAAACAAACAATAAAATGTAAAAAACTTACAGGGTGTCATTTAAAATTTTAGAGTTAAGAGTTGAATTTTTAAGGGTGGCTTTTTTATAACCACCTTTTTTACTATAATTTTAAAGCACCCTCATAGCCAAAAAGTATATTTTTGTCTCACTGAAATGTCTCAAACGGTTTAGGAACTAAAGCCTGGCTAAATCAGTTTTTGACACCCTGTATATCCAATATTTTGGTTTTTATATAAATATTTTCGAACCCTGATAATTGTATTTGCCCTCTTTATTCTGAGTTTGAAAGTATGCAATTTATTACCTTTATATTATAAAATAGAGTTATATAACTTCAAAGTTTTTTCCCCATATTCAGGGCTATGCTACTTGCAACTTATTTTAATGCAGAAAATGTAACAAAGAAATACTTGCAAATAAATATATTTACCGCAGCGTATTACATTCTTAGAAAAATTCGGAACTACTTACTATGTAAGTTGATTGATGTCGAGTCCTTATTGTGAATGCATTTCCTGTGCTTTTTGTTTTGTTCTTGCGATGCTGTCGGAAACGGTTTGTTGTATTTAAATATTCCATTTCTGGCCTTGCAGAAATTCCTCCTTTGTATTAATTTATTAAACATCTCATGAAAATCACATTTTAGTGGATTTTACTTATAAATTTTCTAATTATGTTGGAACTATTAAAATTGCATACCAAAAAAATTTTTAAGACCTTAGCTTCTCTTATAATATATACTAAATACCAATTGTATTGTACTTGCTTGATTCACATATTTACCCTCATTTACCCCAGTTTACCCCCAACCCTTCAACAAAATAAGATGAAAATATAATCTAGTTCCATATCTCGTTAAAATACACCGAATTTCAAGTCAGTATCTTAAAACATTCCAGAGTAATCGTGCGCACAAAAAAGTTACAGACCGACCGAGTGACAGACAGAAATAATTTTTTTTCCTCGGACTTAAAATCTCGACTTTTCATGACTTTCTAAGCCTATTTGAACAATAAAAAATTTGAACATTTTTTTTTCGTGACTACTTCCACTGGATGTGGAAGTAATATTATTTTGGGTACTGAAATAATGGAAGCTCAATCTCACAAATAGATCAGATCCTGGTAAGCAGAGAGATAAGAGAAAGGATCAAGAACGTTAAAGCAAAAAGCAGAAATCAATACAGACCACAAAAGCCTATACGGAAAATTGGAAATAAAAGAAAAAAAAAGAAGTCAAGGAAACAACAAAACACCACACAGTACCTGGAATAGTTCTCTACTACAGCACGAAGACTTTCAGAAGAAATACGGTGAAGAAATAGAAAACCAACTGACAGGAGAAGAATTAGACTGGACATCAATGGGCGAAAAATAAAAATTGCAGCAAGAAAAACGTTGAAAAGAGACAGATCACCTACGAGCCCAACAAGAAAGGGAAAAAATAATTAGTACGAACGGCTAAAAAAAGATGAAGGTCACAGGCAAACAACAACCGACGGGGAACTTAAATGAAAAGTTAAAAGAAGCACTGAAGGAAAAAGAGAGGCGGAGAGTAACCACGACGAGGAAAAATGCAGATCATTCTTCGAAAACATAGAAACACTCCCAACAGGACAACGACCAAACCAAACCTTCAGATATCTGAATAAATATAGAAGAAACCACAGGTGAGTTTACGATTTCCTCTTTGGTGATTGTTGGCACGGTACAGCAATTAGTTGCTACTAAATTTCAATCCATGTCCATCGTTTTACGTTGGCTTTAATCTCCAATAGAGCCCCACTCCTTCACTTGTTGGTAAATTGTTTGTAACACATAATTAGTTACAAATTTAAAAAATAATAATAATAATTTGGCCTATGAACTAATGTTATACGCATAGCATTTATTAAATAAACGAACCTTGCGAGGTGTGAATTTTCCATCAAATGCTAAAATATGCAGTCTTCCTAAATATTTTATTTATCGTTAAAATTATATGTTAAAATTGTTTGTTAAATACACAAATATTTTACAGAAGGCTCGAAAAATGCTCATTTAATTTTAAATTAAGCTAATTTACATTGGTTTCTTCGTAAAATAATCATAACTGGTCACCGAGCAAATAAAAATCTAAGCAACACTGATAAATCGGCATAAACATTACATTAAGTAATGTAGTTGAAACTGCGATTACGTCGGTAATATTCATATACTTATCAGGAGACATATATACGTGCTTCAAGTACATATTTAAAAGGAAAAAATCTCCCTTCACTTTTCAACATAAAACGCATATATTCTTTTATGCATCTTGAAGAGCATAAAGGGGAGTAATGTAGGTCAGGCCGGCATGTTCAATTTTTGTTTTATCAGCATTCACGTAACACGTTCAGTTTATGAATAATTTTAATGAAAATGAGGCGAGAGTTCCAGGACCGACTCGAGAATTCAACAACGATTTGGGAGGCGCCAAAAATCAAAAGCTTTTACAGCAACTTTTATACTACTTCTTTATGCAACTTTTGTTATAAATTCTGTATCATACGTTAATTAATTTTTGTCTTAATGATTGCCTTATATATGAAATATTCTATTTGTTTTTTATACTTTTATTGTATTTTTTTTTTCGTTTTTCCATGCATGTAAAACATGTATAAAAATAAAGCTATTATTATTATTATTAACTGTCCTTATATTGATAAAGCTTGTAGATTAAAATGGGCAAAATGCATTTTTTTAAAGTACTTTCTAAGGGCCGTTACTTTCGATCCCGATTAAACGTTAACGGTGGGTCAAACCAACTCAGTTACCATGGAAACAATTGTACTTTCAATGATTTGGCCGACGGTTAAAGTTTAATCGGGACCGAAAGTAACGGCCCTAAGGGTTTTATCAAACATGTAAGAAAGCGTTGGAGATAAAATACAGTAAAATTTTATACATTTTATGGGTTTTTGGGGTAGAGTATTTCAAATATTATATTATTAGAGTTCCATGAACAATTATTTCCACGTACAAAATTTTTTCGTTGAGTGAGTTGGATAGAAAATCTGGATGTGGCAGTAATGATTCCTTAGGCAGCGGTTTTTTTTGTGTGTGTGTGCCTGTGTAATATATGAATATCACCGGATCCTCCGCCATTTTATATAAAACTGCCTATGTAAATATATTACACAAACACACACAAGAAAAGTGAAAAGTAGGCTGTTTCTGTGACTCCATTGGGTAAGCCCTATCTATTTCGACATGCTGAATATGAATCAGGTGTCCGTTTAGCTCCATCACCCACCAATTTTTAGTAAATCCCGAAAATAATCTAAATCATAGGTTTTTTTTAGGTTATTTTAGCGATTTACAAAAAAATAGTGGGTGATGGAGCTAAACGGTCACCTGATTCGTGTTCAGTACGTCGAAATACATAGAGATCACTCAATGAACAATAAAAATTTTTAAAAATTTTTTTGTCGTGACTATACTTCCACTGGATGTGGAAATAAAGTATATAAAACATACATATTCGTAAACATACGTATATATAAACATATTACGTATAATACCAATCACATAAAAAATTTCTCAATAGAATAACAATTTTTTTCAGTTAATAGCTTTTTTAGACTTCTCCTAAAAATGTTAATATTTGCAGATTGTTTTATTGCGTCAGGTGAAAAATTAAAAAATTTGCAACCACTATACATAGGACCTTTCTGATAAAAGGCTGTGGCATGTTGGTCAGGATTACCTTAAAATATGTGTTTGTGTTTAAAAACAAAACAGCAGATTTCTTAAATGTATACATTAAAGACTGTTAAAATCTTTAACTACTTAAAGTAACCTCTGCAGAATTATCTACTAGAAAACCCTTCCAAGATTCTTAACAGCATATTTTTGTAAAATAAAGTCCCTCTATATTTGACTACAAGCACCTCAAGTCAAAATTCCATATCTAAGAGTTGAGTGGAAGTTAGCGTAGTATAAAGTAAGCAGAACATTTAGGCTCTAATGATATTTTATTGCTCGGAGAGCATAACAATTTTTTCTTAACTTTTCACAAATCAGGTTAATATGATTAGACCACTGTAAGTTGTGGTCAAAGGTAATACCCAGTACTTGGCCCAATTACTAAAATTAAAATTGGTGTTATTTATTGTTATATTATTCCGGTTGTTGTAGTTATTATGTGAAAACATCATTCTTCTTCACAGTATTATATTTTCATATACCTACAATCTGTATGGTGTTTGAACTTGTTGTATAATTTTCTATAATTGAGAAGTTTGTGTCGTCGGCATAACAGACAAAATGTGTCTTCGGTATTGTTTGCATACCTACAGCTAGATCATTTACAAAAAATAAGTATAACAAAGGTCCTAAAATCGAACCTTGCGGAACACCTCTATTTAATATGTAACTATTACTTTTTTCATCATTAACTTCAACTATTTAATACTGGTTGTGTAAGAATAATTCAATGATATTTAAAGCATAACTTCGGACACCATATCGGTACAGTTCTAGTAAGAGAAGCTCGTGATCTACGCAGCCGATAGCACGAGAAAAGTCTACAAAGAGTCCAAAAGGAATGTTTTTTTATATTTCGTTAAGGATATGTGTATAGAAACTAAAGAGAGCAGTATCTACGTCCTTGGTCTTCATAAAACCATGTTGGCTCGACATTAATATTCTGTTCTTAACAAAGAAATGCGTTAATTGTTCGTTTAAACTTAGTTCTAACAGTTTTGAGAAACCAGAAAGTAAACTGATGGCTCTGTAGTTAGAAAACACGTTAACGTCACCTTTTTTTATGTAAAAGTAGGACCTTTGCCATTTTTAGGTTATTTGGAAATACTCCCTTCTCAAAACAGATTTATCAGAAAGGTAAGAGATATGTAGATAACAAATTTACATCTTTTTATTAAGTTAGAAGGTATGCTTTTAGAGGGCAGAATATTTACTAGTGAAATATTTTGTCGAACTCCTCTATACATTTCCTTAAATATATAAGGAATAAAAACCAGACTGCAACCAACAGCTATTCCCCGGACTAATGCCCCGCCGAGCGCTGAATTACGTATTACAAGCCTGGCCGCGTTAGTACAATAACTATGTATTGCCACAAAACGCTAAAGTTTCGATTTTAATAGACACCAGCCGAAAGACTTAGAAGGAAATGTTTTTGTTGACTTCAATATTCTGGTATTCTATCAAGTTTTTTCTAAAAGCCCATAAAAATATTTTTTCAATTGGTTCAGGGATATAGGAGAAATTGTCGAATTACGAAATAATTTCCATAAGTACGGCACCGCCACCCTTTATAAAATAGATAACATTGTGTTCGTTTACTGGAGGAAGGAAAAATGATTTATCTGATAGTGAAATATTTGAATTTAAGAAATTTATGTCTTCAGTGAAATTATTATATGAGCTATTATTAGTAAAATGTATATCGAATTTATTTGCAATATCCAAGTCATTCGGCTGAACGTTGTTTTCAAACATTTCAATTTTCCTTGTATATTGCTTACCCTGTACTTCTGAAATAACAATCCACATCGTTTTCATTTTGTTGTTTGACTTATTTATTTTATTGTCATAGTATGCACATTTAGCTTTTTTTAGTTTTAACTTTTACTCCTCATTTATTTCTCTACAAACAGCACGTAGCACTGGACATTTTTGGGCTAAATCAGAAAACATGCATACTCTTTTTTTTAACTCCAATAGATCGTCTGTTATCCACTTGCAATTATTTTTTTGGTTGTTGGTTTTAAAGCAATGGAAAGCTTAAATAGAAATAATACAAAAAATAGTTATAAAGGAGTTGAATGCCATATTAGGACATTCTTATGCAAGCAGATCATACCAATTCGCCTTCTCCAGGTAATTACAAAAAAAATCAATGTTAAAATCACCACCTAGAATTAAACATTTTTCAAGGTTCCATATATTTGTCAGTAAATTAGTGCAATGCTCTAAAAATATATTAAAGTCTCCAGTAGAAGTCTATATACAGGGTGGGGCAATAGTGCGTCAGACTTCAATATCTCGAGTTCTATGATTGCTAGAAATTAAAAAAAAAATACAAGTAAACTAGATAAAAAAGTTTATAACCGGAAATATTTTCGAATATACAGGGCGAGCCAAGGCGAAATTACATCTAATTAATGTTTTTGAATCATTTTTGCTCCCTAAAAATGTATAGGGTGGCCAAAAATTATTTTTCAATTAAGAACTTTTTAATTTGAATTTTCTCAATTTTTTCAAATGGAACACCCTGTATATTTTTCGACGATGTGATGTAAAAATGAAAAACGAACATTTTCTGTAAGTACTTCCCTATGACTAATTGCAACCATTTTCGTTTCTTTGAGCGACAAGTACAAAATTCAAGAATAAATTTAAAAAATGGAGGTTTCTTCAAATAATTCATTAGAAACAATTATGAATGTTCCACATGTTGCCTATTTTGATTTACACACATATCTATGCGCTTTTGAAATGAGGTTTCTACTGTTCCTAAAATTGCCGGTGTAATAGATCTAAAAGCAATTATTATCCTTTCCTTCATATTTTGTACTGTTGCACTGTGAGGATATTCAGGATTGTATTGTTCAAAACTCTCTAGAGACCTTAATATCCATCGGATCGGGATATATTTTTTTTAAATTAAAGGTAATTAAATTCCCTCCAGATCTGTCGAGGTAAATTTTTAAATTACTCGGTCAACTTTTATGAATGAAATAATAAACTGTCAAAAAACTGTAAAAAAAAAGTAAAAACTTAAATAATGAACCAATATCGCTATATTCATATGAAAATTAATTTTTTTTGTCTACACTTAGTACATAAACTATATAGTAGTAAAATCAAACTGCCAAATACATAATTTTTTTACAGTTTTTTTTACAGTTTATTATGTCATTAATAAAAGTTGACCGAGTCATTTAATAATTTGGCTCGACAGGTGTGTAGTGAATTTAATTACCTTTAATTAAAGAAAAAATTATCCCGATCCGATGGATATTAAGGTCTCTAGAGATTTTTGAACAGTAAAATCCTGAATTTACCCACATTGTGTTGTTGGAGTGTCTTTATAAACAATTTCCTTTACGTATTCCCATAAAAAGAAATCCATTTTTTTTAAGATCTGGGGATCTAACAGGCCATTTAGTGGGTCCATTTCTTCCAATCTATTGAAGTGGGTAGGTATTATTTAAGTGGTCTCTAACTGCATTTAAATAATGTGTTGGAGCACTATCTTGCTGAAACCACATCCTATTTCGAATCCTTTCAGGAAGATTCACCAATAATTGCGGCAGATAGTTTTCCAGAAAATGAAGATAAATAGCTCCAATCAATGTACTATCAAAGAAATCTGGCTCTATTAAATGTTATCCAATAATTCCTCCCCAAACTTTTATAGACCATCTGTGCTGGTTATCAACTTGCCTAAAAAGTGAGGGTTATCCGAAGCATAATAGTGGAAATTGTGCCTATTAACAAATACATTTTTATGAAAAGTTGCCTCATCAGTGAATAAAACATTATGAAAGAAGGTGACATCTTGTATTTTGTCTCTGGCCTAATTATAAAACTTTAGACACCTTTGAAAATCGTCATCAGATAATACCTGGGGCATATGAATTCATGATATGCATGAAATTTATTTGTGTTTAAGATTCGACCAACATGTCTACTTATTCCTACTAATGAGCACACTTCTCTTAACCATGGCAGATTCCTCGCCCACTTGCATAAAATCGGAGTACGAGAAGATCCACTCTGCTCCTGCGGCGAAATTGTAGACATTAACCACTTAATTTTCAACTGCCCTTTAACGGATATAAACTCTAAAATCCTTATCAAATATCTGAATGAAAATGGGTTTCCTTCACCTATATGGCTACCATATCTCTTAAGCCTCTTTAAACTTAACTGTATGAAACATCTTTCCTCCTTTTTTATTAATTGCAATATAGACATCTAATTAACCTCCTACAATACCTTTGTTTTTCTCCTACTGTTTATTAATCCCTCTGAACCGTGGTCCACCTTGTATGTTTAAAAAAAAAAATGCCCTGAAAGACCCCTGGGTGAGAACCGTGTCCTCCTCGTCTAATCCCCTATTACCAATCCTGAGTAAGTGAGTATAAATGACGTTTCAGTTGTGCGTAGATATAATAAAAGAAAAATTTGTTTTTCTCATATATTATAATAATCTGTCATAATAATAACTTTATATATTACTGCAATATTTGTCAATTACATTTTACCTAAAGTATTATATATTAGCTTTTTAATATGTTCTTGGCTAAAACACTGAGCTTGTAAGGCCATATGCAGATAAAAAAAAAGCTCACTTCTCTCTGATTAATATGGGGATTCTCAACCGTTGCCAACACCACAAAAAACTCATTTTCTTCATTCACAACATGTTTTATTCTTTCACTTTTTTTAATTGGGAACAAAGGAAGTTGAAATATTTTCATTGGTTTGGCAATGTTCAGTTGTTAAGAGCACATCGACATCATTTTTTATAGTACAGCTTGTAAAGGAAGTACTTTGTTTGCCAGGCATTGGGCATTTTGATGCATTGTAGTTAATTTCTTACTATTATTATTTAGCCCAAATTTTTACACGCACCTATAAGCTCAGTACCCATTTTACTAGTCTAATATTAGTGAAAAAAAAATATCCTGGGAGAAGCCTACCAAATTACAACACATTTCTTTATTTTGGGTAAAGTGGGTAAAGTTTACGATCGTTTATCGATTTGTCACTGGTTTTTTTTTGCTTGACGGTTGTTGAAGAATAATTTTGACATTCTATTTTTTTTTATGCTTGTTCAAGAAAAATTTTAAAATTTCAGCTTTCGAGGATGTCCCGCGTCCATCCCTGTATACAAAGAAATATTTTCCCTGTTCCGTTTAACGATAGGATGTAAACAGGTGTGCTATATAATCTAAATACATAAATATAAATCTGAAATTTTTATCAGCATCAATAACGATGTCTGGGAACAAGAAATAATTGAAACCTGTTGTCATTTTTATTGGTAAAAGAATAATACGAATGTCATTGATGTAATATTGCAACTCATACATCTTTAGAACTCTTAGAATGTGAGTTGTGGTTCACGCAGTGAATAGGATTTTTTTTTTAGGAAAAATACTACAGTGGTGTCAACGACAAAGAATTTAATTAAATACATAAAGTGAAGCCGTTTATACTGGCGAGAAAATATTTAAATGTTGTAATGAATCTACCTCAAAAATATAGTTGTAATTTTTGTTTTCTAAGTATTTGAAAATGCAACAAATTAATAGATTATTATTTAATAAAATCCTAATATTTCAAAAAAATATGTTTCAGAATATCTAGTGTGGTTACGTAACTCAAAGATATTATTGTACTGTTCCGATTTCAAAATATTATAAGGGGTGTAGTTGTTTTTTTGCGTATTTAGTTAGATTCACTTGTATTTCTTAATATGCATGATGACATATTCATATTGCAACTTTCATTCGTTTGGTGATAACCTTATTAAAAATACTTTAATGTCATTTTAAAGTAAAATTGATATATACTCTACGTAAAATTGCTTTAAACCTGGAGACAGACTGTACAGGGTCTACCAAATTAGATGGGATTTGAGGTTTTCTCTAAAACTATGGCAGATAGACAAAACCGATATAGGGTCCTCAGCTCGATTTTCGAGAAAAAAACAATGGCGCAAACCGCGATCGTCATCTTTTTCGACTACTGAGCTACAGAGCGTTTTTGGAAAATTGGCATTTTTGGATGACCTCTATATCTCAATTACCAAGTGTCGATTTGAAAATCAAGTAACACATTCTTAAGGCATTTTATTGAGTAGAATCAGTTTCTGATAAGAAGAAAATTATGCATGCCTCAGATTTCGAGATATAGGCATAGCTTTTGTTTTTCTAAATGTAAATTATTTCATTATTAGATCACATCTTAAATTAGCTATCCAAGGATATATCACATGTTATATTTATCTCTGGAAAAAGTGGTTGATTTTCTAAAAATTTAATATATTTTTGAGGAGGCCATGGAAAACTATTAACAACAACATTTCTTATAATATAAAATAATTTTGCCAAAAATAACAAAAACTAAACTACAATAAATGTTTGAATTGTCTTCCATTGACATCTATGCATATTTATCGCATATCTCATATTTATTAAGGAACGCCATGGTCAAAAAAAAAATGGAAATAATCGTAAATGTCAAAAACGAATTTGTGAGGTAATTGTGAGTGAGCATTGTTAAAAATGGTTCAATTTAGTAATGGTGAAAAATATGATGTGATTTAGTGTTTTATAGAATGCGGAGAAGATTCAAATTTAGCTTCCGAGCTTTATTTTAATAGGTAAGTTACATTCTACGACAAGAAATAGACAATATGCCTGTAAGGAAATTTCAAAGATTAATTTACCAACACGATGACGTCCCGGGTCTTACGACAAATGAAACACGAAATTATTTAAATGCTCAGTTTGGGGAGTATTGGATAGGTTTCTATATATCACTCAGGACTAGTTTATCAATGTCTAGTTAGCTAAGTTAACTAAATTGATAACTAACAATTAATTTAGCTAATTGGACATTAATAAACAACAATGTAGTTTAGATATTGTTTAACTTTCAGGAAATAATGGTCCTATTTTGTGGCCAGCTAGATCTCCCGATATAACCCCCGCCGACTTTTGGCTTTGAGGTTACTCAAAAAATATTATATATAGAGAACGTTTAAATAACATAGAAGAATTGGAAAACAAAACATTGGCTGCAATTGGAAATGCAACAAATGCTGTAAGGAGAAAGTGTCAAAAATGAATAGATGTCAATGGAAGACAATTCGAACATTTATTGTAGTTTAGTTTTTCCTATTTTTGGCAACATTATTTTATATTATAAGAAGTGTTGTTGTTGTTGTTAATAGTTTTCCATGGCCTTCTCACAAATATATAACATTTTCCAAAATTAACTGCTTTTTCTAGAGATAAAAAATATATCGTTGGATGGCTAATTTAAGTTGTGATCGAATAATGAAACGATTTACAGGGTGTTCCATTTAAAAAACACAAGTTATGTTTATATCTCGAAAACTGAAGCATACTTAAATTTCTTCTTATCAGCAACGGATTCTACTCAAAAAAGTACCTTGAGAATGTGTTACTCGATTTTCAATTCGACACTTGTTAATTGAGACATCCAAAAATGCCAATTTTCCAAAAACGCTCTGTAGCTCGGTAGTCCAAAAAGATAGACGATCGCGGTTTGCGCTATTGTTTTTTTCTCGAATATATATATATATATATATATATATATATATATATATATATATATATATATATATATATATATATATATATATATATATATATATATATATATATATATATATATATATATATATATATATATATTTATTGTTTGTTTCTCGAAAATAAATATATTGGCTTTTGTCTATCTGCCGTAGTTTTAGAGAAAACTCCAAATCCCATCTAATTTACTCCACCCTGTACATAGTGAAAAGCGTTAGTATGACATTTTGTCCTAAAATTATAACATAGTTTATTAAAACATTACAGTTCACACTCTTCTGGCGAACATCCTGTATGACGGATATGGTCCAATTTCAGTAAGGGGTATCCTGTCATGCTTCTTTACATACGTTCCAAATTTGAAATGAAAATTGTAAGTTCAACAGGAGTTATCGTGTTTACAAGAAAACAGTCTACACACATGCAACCAGATATTTTTTATTCTATATTTTAATTCAGCTTACTATGACATGAATTTCTGTACAATTTTTTTTCTATGATAATTATTTAAAAAATTATCTTGCTACATACTCACTTGGTTAAATCCAATAGGAAATACAAACATCAAAGCTTTGTTACTTCAAGGTTGTGCACTGTGCAGTCTAGTTAAAATTTCTAAGCAATTATTACTACTTTCAACTTTGTTGATTATATTATCAATAGTTTTTAATGAGAAAGGAAGTTGAAAGATATATCGCATATTAATGCATCTTTTTAGTTTTTGGGCCACAGGATATGTATATAACTGTTTTTACCGCACATTACCCTCTTAGTATAACAAAATGTACATTAAGTGAAATTTCAGTAAAAGAGGACCATTAAAATTTCTGTCGTAACATTTCAGAAGTGTTAAAATTTCAAAATAATACAGACTAAACAAAGAACATGCTTCGATAACATAGTATTTTTTCGTGTTTTTATTAAAAATAGGTATGTATAACGAACGAATTTATGTCGTATCACTCTTTGTTGTGGTTTGAGTGGTTTTATCAGAGATTACTAGTAATTAAGACGCAAAAAGACTTATTAGTGTGTCCCAAATAAACAAGACAAAAGGTGAAAAAACAAACGTAGCGTGTTTCATATTGATGTGGTTTCCTTATCTCCTTTGCGGATGTCGCACTACGAATGATGTAAACTTTACGAAGTAATGGTATTAGACAAATAAAGAAACTGTTATCGAATATGTGTTAAATGACTCATTTGAGGTTAATTGCGTTGCACTTTTCTTTTTACAATCACGTGTTGCTCTCTCAAAACTAGGCATGTAAAATAGTTTTAGTATAAATATTTTAAATTATACAATTTTATCACCTAATTGGTTATATACGTTAATTTATTCAGTTTTAATTATTTACTTAGAAGAAAAGGCAAACAGTTTATAAAGCTAATTATACTTCATAAATAAGATATTACCAAAAACTAAGATAGTAGTGAAGTCAAATTGAACCTAAAAAATTCGCAGTGCGAATTCTCTGGTCAGGGCAGTTTTTTTGTTTTAACGTGTTTAGGGGATCAACTTAAGTCCACAGTTCAGTTTTGCAGTTTCTGCGAGGTCGGCGTATTGTTTATTTAAACAATTAAAATATTTAGAACGTGTTTTCTATTGATTTTCTTTGAATCTTTCGAAATCTATAGTCCTATGGAAAACAACAAAAAAGAAGGAAAATGTTCGTTATGAGTTGTACAATAAAAGTACATAAACTATAATTCATTCCAATTGTTATTATTTAAAAAAAATTGAATATTGCAAAATTATGCGTTTCTAAACAAATCACTGTTCTTTCAAAAATAATGGATAATATTTAATGAAATTTTGGAGAAACATAACTCTTATAAACTACAATCACCACTTAAAGTTTGAAATCAGAATGATTTCTAAAACGGCTCAAATATTCAATTGTTGCTAAAATTTTGGACCCTTGTGATGTGTACGGTGGCTCAAGTTGTAGCTTTTTATAAGTACTTTAAGATCTAAACCCTCTTTATTGCAGTTATTTATAATTTTCGAAATTGTAGTTGTAAACAAATTCAAATAACTCTCTGGTTTTTTTATGAAATCAAAAACGGCAAAGGAGTAATGAAAGTAGATGAAATAAGCCAACTTAAAAAAAAATTAATGCTCTTCTTGCATTTGGAGCTGAGATACGCTAGTTTTTACGTTTAGGTCACTTGAATAAAAAGATCGATATTTCTTATTGAAATTTGGACTGATAATTTTCCAATGTCTGTTATTTTGTCTCTGCTACTTGAAAATAATCCAAAGCTACAATTGTTAAAAGATACTGTATAGAGACCCGAAAGTGGGATCTTTAGCAATTTTGTTAGAGATCCGAAAATCACCAAATATATCTAAACTAAACAAACCGGACTTTAGTCGCTAGATAGCCCAGTGTGTAAGGCGACTAACCCTTTTTATTCAGGATGCGGACGTCTCGGGTTCAAATTCTGCTCGCGCAGTAAATTTTTTTTATTGTATCAGTGATATTATAAGTTTTACAAAACTGTATACATAAACATAAGGGTAGAGATTTAAGTTAGGTTGGTTTACCAACTTCGTGACAAAAATAAAGAAAGCTACAGAAAAAATGGAAAATGTGCATTATGTTCTCAAAGCCGCTTTATTCGATGTTATTTTAACAATTGTAGCTTTGAATTATCTTCGAATATCAGAAACAAAATAATAAGCATTGGAGAATAACGAGCCCAAATTTTAAGAAGAAATATCGATTTGTTTATTTATAAGTGACCTAAACGTAAAACCTAACTCAGCTCCTATTTCAGCTCCAAATGCAAGTAGAACATTAATTTTCAAAAGCTGGCTTTTTTAATCTATTTTCATTACTCGTTTACCGTTTTTGATTTCATAAAAAACTAGAGAGTTACTTGAATTTGTTTGTAATTAAAATTTCGAAAACTATAAACAACTGCAATAACACGGGTTTAAATTAAAAAAAAATGTTTTTCTCCGTGAACTTAAAGTACTTAAATGCTACAATTTGAGCCACCGTACACATTTCTTGATCTTGATGGCAGGATTTCACAAGGGTGCAAAGTTTTGGCAATAGTTGTTTATCTAAGCCGTTTTAGTATTCATTTTGATTTGAAATTTTAAGTGAAAGACTACTTTATAGGAGCTATATTTTTCCAAAATTTCATTGAATATTATCCATTATTTTTGAAAGAACAGTGATTTGTTTAAAAACTCATAATTTTGCAATGTTCAATTTTATTTAAATAATAATAAAAATTGGAATGAATTATAGTTTCTGTACTTTTATTGTACAGCTCAAAGCGAACATTTTGCTTCTTTTTACTGTTTTCCATAGAACTTATAGATTTCGAGATTTTCAAAGAAAACCGATGTAAAACACGATCTAAAAAAATGTTTAAATAAACAATACGCCGACTTCGCAGAAACTGCAAAACTGAGCTATGAACTTAAGTTGACCCTAAACACGTTAAAACAGAAAACTGCCCTGACCGGACAATTCTTATTAAAATCCTAATTTGACTTCACTACAGTCGATAGAGTTGATTATACGAAAATATAATGTAATTGTTACCGATTATCAGAACAATTGTCTCCTTGGTGAAGGTTAGTGTATGGTCTTAAGCGAAAAAATTTAAAACACAAAGTGTCGATCTGGCGTATCTCCTTCAACGTACAATGGTTTGTTTCTACGCTCAATGGGGTCGGTTAACTCTAAGAGATGACCTAAGACCGAAGTTTGTACCTACTGTGGATTGCCTACTGCTCTCTCCAATGTTTCTTCCTTTAATACAATCCACTTATCTATAATCACTTATAAGATTATTTCATTAGTTTCTGTGACCTGATCGATGTCCTCAAAAACAGACGTAAGGTACCTATAAATTCAGTTGACGCAAGATACAAAATCGCACGAGAGGTTAAACTTAATCTTAATCATTTAATCAAGAAAATGCAATAGTTCAAATAATACAATTTATTGTATAAAAGTTTAAAAAGTATACAGATAAATTTTGGTACATGCCTATCTACATATATATTTAAAAAATCTACCTACCAAACATAGCAAGGATGGACTCCTCTCTTAGAGGATGTTTAATCACAACTGCATTCAGTGGGGAATAATAGTATCAATCGGCTGGTACAAAGAGATTCACAATTTCCGAAAATAATATGTTTTGCAGTTCGACTTGGTAATAATTTTTCCCAAAAATGTTGGTTCGCTTATAGCTAGCTTTATAGTATCAAACAGTAATTTTATCATTGTAATGAAGCATTCTTTAAATTCCTGCTCCATTACTAAGATTCCGGATTTACACACGACACCAATGTGCACACGGCCCGCAAACCTACCCATCTCCCGTCTAGAGGCATGGATTTGCACACGACACTAAACTATACGCAGTTCTACGTCACCAGTAAGCGAGGATTCTCGGATATAAAAGCCCGCCACAAATCAACATAATACAGAGTGGATAAATCTGCCAATCTGTCTACAGCGTGCTGAGCTGGACATATTACAGTTTTGTGCACCTCCCGACGCAAACACGACGGAACGAATGCAATCTGGCCCTGGGAATCCTACAGCGTGTTGAGTCGTTAGTCATTCCCCGACACCGTTTCGTCGCCAAAACCAGAGCGAATGAGCCTGACCTGAAGACCTCCTACAGCGTGTTGAGCTGGGTAACTTCTTGAGTCGACGATATTCACCCGACGCCCGATGCCACTCCAGTAGCAACAACAAACGTCGCATCGCAATCGTTACACTCTCTCTCCCTCTCTGTTGTTGTTGTGCTAAGAACCGTAAAAGATATGGAAATATAACCTGTACCTGTATGTTATGTAACACTGGCTGTTTGAAGAAGTAAATAAATTGTTTATATTTTTATTGGTCTTATTAACTAATCTCGACCTCGATTAATCTCCGAACCAGCTACCCGACAACAAACCGTTACATCATTCATCAGAAATGATCATGTGACATCCTTTTTACAGCAATATTAGATGAGACTTTTCAACGAAACATCGGCTGTATGTGATATACCTGCATATAATAAATATAATGTGACTCGGCTCCACTCTCAAGCTACCCCTATGGAGCGTTAAAAGCTCCCAGGTCCTATACTTTTGAGTCTAAAATTGCCTGGGGAAGCAGACAATCCCTGGAGCAACTGGCAAAATACAACAAAGTTAACTTTTTTCTGTTTTTCTTATTGGGATGCTCTGCCACATATATTTTCTTCTATACAATGTCTGTGAAATCTACAAAATAATACAATTATCCAGTATTTTACTGGAAAATAACCTCTACGTCTGTGACTTTTACGTCAAAGGAGCAGTTAGAGGGTGTTTTTTTTGACAAATAATGAATAAAAACAAAAATATAAAAATAACGTATTTTGCTGACGTTTCGGAAACCGAATCTGTTTCTTTTCTCAAAGCATATTATAAGTGTTTGTATGCTGTGTATATTAAATACACAGCTTTAAGAATATATTTGTTATATTCAGTTACTGCTTACACAGAACTGTTGATAAATCTAGTTGATAGCTTTATTTAAATAATGTTCAGTTTGTTAAGTTCTTCTTTTAACATCGGCAGCCAGGTTGTGCAAACATCTACGGAACAATTCGACACGCATTTATCCTCATTTAATAATATTATAGCTGATTCTTTAATTTTTCTTTTCTTGCCATCTGTCTCTTTTGTTAAAATTTTTGCCGAAGCAATAGATTTAATATTAGAACGATATTTCAAACGGGCAATACGTTGAGATCTATTTTAATAAAAACAAAACCGCTAAATCGTGAGCAGAATTCAAAAAAATTGCATTTGTAGTATTCCATGTGAGTGTAATAAACATTATGTGGGTGAGTCATCCAGACCATTTAGTGTTAGATTGGGTGAGCACAGGGGTTACATTAGGAAGAATGAGATTCAGAAATCTAAGATTTGCGAACACGCTTGTTACAACGGACATAGAATAAACATAGAACAAAAATTTTAAGAAAAGAAAAATTAAAGAATCAGCTATAATATTGTTGAATGAGGATAAATGCGTGTCGAATTTTTCCGTAGATGTTTGCACAACCTGGCTGCCGATGTTAATAGAAGAACTTAACAAACTGAACATTATTTAAAATTAAGCTATCAACTATATATATATCAACAGTACTGTGTAAGGAATAAGTATTTATGGATACTGAATATAACAAATATATTCTTAAAGCTGTGTATTTAATATACACAGCACATAAACACTTACAATACGTTTTGAAAAAGGAAACATTCGTTTTCCGAAACGTCAGCAAAATACGTTATTTCTATATTTTTGTTCTTATTCATTATTTGTCAAAAGAACACCCTCTAAATGCTCCTTTGGAAATACTGAATAATTGTATTATTTTGTAGATTTCACGACATTGTATAGAAGAAAATATATGTGGCAGAGCATCCCAATAAGAAGCACAGAAAAAATAAGAAAATGCCACAGACAATAAGGTTAACTTGATGCGGGTGCCAGGGCATGAGGGAATTGTAGGAAATGAATTAGCTGATGCCCTCCAAAGCGTTGGTCTGATGGCAAAAAGCTTAAATGAGGCTGTGCGCCTAACAGGCAACCACTACAAACGTCGTGATGCTACCAGACGTGCTATACAGCAAGCGGAGGTCAACTACATGAACCAAAAACCATCATGTCCAATGAGAACGCACAAGAACCCTACAATTTTCTATCTTTTGATTACATACAACCGCGCCTCCCGCTAGATTTAAATACCATCCGCATTGCCTTTCTTGTGTGGGCATATTTCGTGGTAACAAATACGTAAGAGCTCATAAAATCTAGACATTTTAATATTAAATAAAATGTTGTGCCCTGAGCGGCGTATAAAAGAGCATTTATGCGTATAATATAAATTCATCGTACCCTTCTCGATTTCCTTTAAATCTGCGAAAAGAACAATGTCATAGGTATAACAAAAACCTTGGTAAGCCCTGGTTTCTGTTATATGCAAGCACGGATTTGTATAGTATTAAGGGATAAACGGAAGAGGGTTCTGATTCAGCGTGTTACGATATACTTTGAAGTTCGAGATTGTCAAAGAATCTTTTGTTATCTGTTACTTATTATTACGTTCATTTAAGACTCTGCGTCTATATACTCGACAATGAATTATCATTTCCCGCTTTTTAATTATCGGGAAACCTTTGAGCTTAATTATTTCACGACTTTAATCTAACCCTATACCACACTTTATCTCATCTTTTTTTGTCACCAACTATACGATTCGCATTTCCACCAGAGCTAGAACGCTAATTATATTTTTATTAACATTTTTCTTTTTCTTAAATTCTACCGTCTCTTTGCCTTTGATACTCCAAAAATGTGCTTATTAAACTCACGAATTTTTAAATATATTCTTTGAAAATGCACAAAGGTTAGTATCCTAATTGGTGCAAAAGGTGCGAGTACGGGGTGTTCATTGTTTAAGCTTCTTGCGGCGACTTAAGTACCGGGAGATCGAGAAAACATAGTCAAGGACACAGGACACGTATGAATTTATGATTTCTTTAATTATATTAGACCTTTACTTCTGAGTTTTTATATTTTGCTATTATACTTTGCTTTTTACATTTTGTGTTTTGTCTGTTCTTTCTCAACTTCTGCCAATAGGCCCCTTGCATATGCCATATATTTTAAATTAATTTATATATATTAATATAGTGTTACTAAACATTGGCAATTATCAAATCTGTTTTCATAAGTTCTAACTGGAAAATATTTAAATCACGGACTAATATCCGGGAGGGAGGCCGTGTCTAAGAACACACTCATATTGGACTTGATTTCATCTAACAGTATATCTCTGCGAGTGCAATGATTCGGACATATAATTCGTACAGTTTGAGGTTATATCCTAAAATTATTTAGTTGTATTCGGTCTGTGAAATATTAAATTATAGTGTGTATTTAAGTGCACCATATTTAAAAGGGTTTAAATTGTTTTAAACACGACTGAAAAAGGTTATTTCAAAGGTCAATCAGCTAATTTATGCCATACGCCTGCCGGGTGTATGCTATATGCTACTGTGTCACAAAAATATTCATGAAATAAAAAACTATAATTTCTAGATGAAACATTTTTTTTTTTCAAAAACTTCTCCTGTATCTTGGCTTCAACCGCTATACTGCATGTATTTGAAAATTTGCAAAAATAAAAAAGTTTGTCGCTTAGTCAAAATATGAGTACATTCTTAGCGAAGTAATAATTTCATTGTTATTTAAGGAAAATAATAAACAATAATAATCGATAGAAACACTTGTTTGTGTACTTGAATTAAAAAAAAAATCAGATCGATACCATAGAAACTTTGTCATGTCTATCTACGTCACAATAGGCTCATTGGTGTGTTTCATTCGACACAAAATTACCCGAGTAGTGTGAAAAATAATGAGCGCACTTTCAAGCGCGATAAACCTCGACTCTAGTCAGACTCACAGGAGAGGTCAGCAAACTCAATTTATATAAAAATGAAGGGTTCTGTGTAAGAAATACCTATTGCAAAACTTGAAGCATATGTAATTTTGTTATTTTTTTCTGTTTCAAAGTACAAGCCCTTGAAAATCGTCGTTTTTAGACAAAAATGTGTATCTGTTCATTGAAACTCTATGAAACTCAGTGATGGGAAAGTCAGTGTAATTTTCATTTGCCTTCTACAATGAGAGATTGATGGCAGGCAGCTCTGACAGTGAATCAGAGAGAGATGAGAGTGACACAAGCCAAAGCGAGAACGAAAATGATTAAATTACATTATTATTTTTAATCACTTCTTTAAAATGAATGTTATTTATCGAACAGCTAAGTACAATAAACTATAAATTAATTAATTTACTTATCTAAATATTTCTTCAGTTATTCAATTATATACTTATTAGTTTTAAAGTATCTATACAGAATATTGATTTAATCGGAACACTCATATCGGAGCGTAATGCCGAATAATTTGAGATACGTCATTTCCTCCCGGATAAAAATTTGTAACCTGATTGTTAATATACTTCTGTAATTAACAAAAAAAAATCAGGTAGCAGTAAGTTGAGGGAAAACACGTTAGCTGATGCATTTAAATAGGCGATAGATGCTTTCCACCGAGGTACAGCCAGCTGACATTTATATTCCTTCGCAGTAGCATATAAGCTATCATCAGGTATATTTTTAGTTGAGAGGAAATCATTGAATGTATAATTTTTTTTCATGTTCAAGCGACCAGCTGACGTATAATACACCATGTTATAGTCAGCTGACTTTTTTTTTTCTTCAAGATATTGGATTAGCTATAGTTTGACAAATTTTTAGTCAGGAGGAAATGACTAAAAATATATTTTTTTCTCCGTGCGTGGGAGGCTACCGCCGCTCATCCCACCCACGGAATCGCAGCTAACGTTCACGAGGCATTATGATACAACTCCCTGATGCGTCTCACTAATTATCGTTCGAGAAGAAATAATTGACCAAATTTTCACCTGGCTCCCGGTCTAATATAACATAATTCTGTATAAGTTTTATTATTTTGAGAATGATCTATTCCACAACAGTCTTTGTTTTCCTTTCCGTTGATTGTATCAGCAGTATCGTCTTCAGAAAATATAAGAAGATGAACTAAGTTTGAAGAAGTGACAGTCAAAGTACATCGAAGAGAAAGATTTTGACCAATATGTTTAATACTTTTTTTACCACATATATATTATGAGAAAAATAACCTAAAAAAACAAATAATTTAGGTTATTTTCGCGATTTACTAAAAATTGGTGGGTAACGGAGCTAACCGGATACCTGATTCTTATTCAGCATGTCGAAATACATAGAGGTTGCCCAATGGAGTCCCAGAAACAGACCTTTTTTTGTGTGTGTGTCTGTGTAATATATGAATATCACCGGATCCTGCACCATTTTCTAGAACATCGCATATGCAAATATATTACACAGACACACAAAAACAAGTGAAAAATGATCTGTTTATGGGACTCCATTGGCTAAGTCCTATCTATTTCGACATGCTGAATACGGATCAGGTATCCGTTTAGCTCCTTTACCCACCAATTTTTAAATTATGAGGTTTTTTTAGGTTATTTTCGCGATTTACAAAAAAATGGTGGCCAATGCAGCTAAACGGACACCCGATTCGTGTTCATTACGTCGAAATACATATGGGTTACCCAATGGAGTACCAGAAAAATACCACTTTTTTTATTTTGTGTGCCTGTGTTATTATTCATGATCGAAATGTTGGAATTATTTTTTTGTTTATCTAAGTTCTTATTTATAATTTTCCATGATTCTTTTAATTTGTTGGAATTAATTCTTTAATTATAGTATTTTAGTTTAGCTACCGTAAAAATGAAGCATAAATATAGAATTTCATTTATGCTTCTTTATTTAACCCGTTTCTTTACAATATTGTAATTTCATAATAATACATATTTTGTTGTTTATTTAAAATACACTTTCAAATTTATTCATATAGGCTCACATTAATTTTAACTTTACTGATTGAATATTTATAACTACTTATCTTTCGCACAAATTTTTCCTTAGTTTAACGAAATATTGCGTATTTATGGTTTTATGTCATATGTTTTTATTTTTTAACGTTACTTTAGTTATTAAAAGTAGTAAAAACACCTATGCAATAATATTTAAACATTGATATAAAATTTTTATTAATTAATTGTAGAATTTTGCATGATTTTGTCTTAAAATCGGCCATTTTGGAATCGCCGTTTCTTTTATTAATTTTTTAAACAGCAGATTCATAATTAACGACCTCGACAACCTCTAATTGAATATTTTCAAGCCAAAATATACGAAATGTCCCAATTATAACATTTTCAACATGATTAGAGAATCACACACCTACAAATTTTAACTTTTATTTTGTATCGTTAACCAAAACGACTCATTTGCATTGTTTTGGTCCCAGCTACGTCTAACATAGTCATAAAAAAAATTGTTGGCTCTAAAAATTGTAATAACTGACCTAACTCACATATTATGGTATAATTTTAACAAAAAAAGCAATTAATTACATCATGCGAAAAAATATTTGCCATTTTGATATACATTTCAAATACATGTTATATACTATACATTTAATTAGAATATAAGCCCTTTAATCAGAAAATTAATTATTCTTCTTGCGCTTCTTAGCCCGTCTCTTATAAATTACTTCTGGAGCATCTCTTATACATGTCCAACAGTAGTCTACCAACATCGCAGAAGTCCATTTGCCCTGATATCTTTTTTCCATATTTTGAGTATCCTGGTGGAATCTCTCTCCATGCTCATCACTTACTGCCCCACAGTTTTCTGGGAAGTAATCTAGGTGTGAATGTAGAAAGTGGACTTTTAATGACATATTGCATCCTAATTTCTGGTAGTAAGAAAGAAGATTCCCAACAAGGTCTCTATAATTTTCTGCTCTTTTGTTACCGAGAAAGTGTGTTGCTACCATTTTAAAGAAATTCCAAGCAGCTTTTTCATTACCTTCTAAAATGTTGTCAAATTCAATATCTTTGAAAAGGTTCTTAATTTGAGGACCCACAAAAATTCCCTCTTTAATTTTCGGATTATTAAGTCTGGGAAATTTTTGTTTTAAATAACTGAAAGCACGTCCTTCTTTGTCCAAGTCTTTCATAAGCCCCAGTTTTATGTGGAGTGGTGGCAGTATTACCTTTTGTGAATCAACTAACATTTTTTTCTCCTGGTTCAAAACCCAGTCTTGGCGGCCAAATTTTTCTTTTGTAATATTCTAATCGCGCTCGACTGTCCCACACAAAGAAAACGGCAATATTTGGTATACCCTTGCTGCATACCAAGTAAGATAGCTATCACTTTTAAGTCTGCACAAATTTGTCACTTATACTTGTCATATTCTATAGTTTGTAGCAATACATTCATGTTACTGTAATTTTCCTTGTGGACAGCATGGGCGATTGGAATTGATGGCAATTTATTTCCATTGTGGAGTAACACAGCTTTTAGACTAAGTTTCGATGCGTCAATAAAAAGTCTCCAGTCACTAGCATCATGGGGAATGTGTAAAGCACTCATTAAACCGTCAATGTCCTTGCAGGCAATCAAGTTATTTTCCATTTTGAAAGGTATAAGATCTTTTTGACGACTTCGATACATGGAAACATTTTCTTGTAGTAAATTCCATTGTTGTAATCGAGATGAACGCTTATCATGTACAAGGTACAAATACGACTACGTAAGAATGAATATTAGTTTTAGTGACAAATAAAGAGGTAGGTAGTTAGTATGGTAGGTAGTTAGTATGTCTATTTTTCGTAGAATTCTAATTCTACCTGTTATTTGTGATAGGACCGCCCATAAACTAGGGTTTATAAGAGGTCTACATACGATCCAGCGGCAGGGAGCCAGCCTTGTAAGCAAACTTTGAACTCATTCGTAAAAGTGAACTGGTCCGCTGGAATTCCAATTATCTTCAAAGCGTACCGACAATGTCGGGTCCCAGCAGCTGGATCGACTGTACCTATACCTGCGTTACACTTTATTACCTGTATTGGGAAAACCAGAGCCAACTTGCACTTTTGCTTTTTATATTGTTATTTAGCATGACGAAGTTACTAAGAATTTGCTATTTTTACTTCCAATACATGTGCGCTGTAGAATAGTGATATTATTATTTAGGTTTTAAGAAAATCACAACTTACACACTTTTTTATTTATTATGAAATTACTTACTTTCTGTATATTGTTGCCCTAATCTGGGCACGCTAATATACTAGTTAGGTAAACACTTTAAAACACTCATCATTGTATAAAACCAATCAAAACAACTACTTTTCTAACTAGTACTGACGAAGTGTCGAATTACATGACATGATTCCTAGCATTTTGAGGCAAAAAAATATATTGAAAATACTTAACTAATTTACTGAAGTTCAGTCATTCATAACAATTACACAGGTCGACATTTCTACCCCAAGGACTAAACCTATCATGCATTAAGTATTTTTGGGTGCTGAATCCGAATTTTCAGTCAAAAAAATTTTCTACCGCTTAGATTTCGAGTAAACGTAAAAAATTGTCAAAAAACCGTATTTTGACGATAATAACCGAGATTTACTCGAAATCTACGCGGTAAAAATTTTTTAAATTGAAAATTCGGATTCAGCATACAAAAATGCATAAGGAATGAGTCCTTGGAACAGAAAATTTTTTTGTAGATCTGTACTCAGTTGCACTTTGCAAATAGGTCTACAAAAATATTCTGTTCCAAGGACTAAACCTATCATTCCTTATGCATTTTTGTGTGCTGAATCCGAATTTTCAATTTAAAAAATTTTTTACCTCGTAGATTTCGAGTGAATCCCGGTTTTTATCGGCAAAATACAATTTTTGACAATAAAAACCGGGATTTACTCGAAATCTACGCGGTAGAAATTTTTTTTAATTAATAATTCGGATTCAGCACACAAAAATACTTAAGGCATGTCCTTGGAGCAGAATTTTTTTTTGTCGACCTGTGTTATTCTACTACTTCAACCAGGGCTGGATAAAGGGGGGGGGGGGGGGCAAAAGGGGGCATTTGCCCTGGGCGGCATATTGGCGGTATGAGAAACCTCAAATCAATATTTTCGTTATTGCTTTTTCAAGTTCGTCATTACTCATTACTTTAGTTGTTTTATTTTTCAGTCCATTTTACTTGTAGTTTTAAATTAAAACGTGTATTGTCTCATGCTTATTGACCAGAATTCATCCATTTTATTAACGAATTAAAATGACGGAAATGTCTTCTAAAGGAAAGGGCGGCAAAGGCCAACTTTGCCCCCTCAAAAAATAATTTTAGATCCAGCCCTGACTTCAACTCTAGAAAAGTTGTTTTGATTGGTTCTCCAATAATGAGCGTTCTAAAGTATTTACCTAGCTAGTATATTGGGTACCCAGATTAGGGCAATAATATACAGAAAGTAGGTAATTTCATAGTAAATAGAAAAGTGTGTAAGTTTTGAATTTTTTAGAACCTAAATAATATTCTCTAAGCATGATGAAAGTAAATAAATAAAAAATAATTAATTGTAAAAATAAATCAAGAATAGGCTTGTAAATAATGAATGAATGTTTCTATACTTTACTGATGAGAATTAACGAGTTCGAAAAAACTTTTTTAGAGTTGAAGTAGAATGTAAGTAAGGTTCAATAATTGTTATGAATGACTCGATTTCAATAAATGGTTTAAGTATTTTCAATATATTTTTTTTGCCTTAAAATGCTTATAGCACGAGAACCCACCTACAAAAATTGAACACATAAGCTGGAGAGTCAAACATTGGTGGGGATGCTTATCAAGTGATTCTCTGAACGAGTGTAGTCGGTTTTTGAATGTGACTCTTTCACATGACGTCCAATCAAAAAAGTTTCAGACAAAAGTTTTTCAGATTTGTGGACTATACATAATGGCACTATGGAGTTTTACTTTTAATGGGGTTTAATGCGGTTTTTATAGGGTAACATGTTTTTTTATATAATCCAGCTCTCTTTTTCATAGTGGATTTCGATTCTACGCCAAAAAATATCAATATTTTGCTCTTTGCAATTTTTTACTCCGAGGCCTATTTGCGCCAGAAATTTTTCAACTTTCAATCATTCTTTACGACGAAAGTACGCGCTCTAGAGAAAAATTGTAAAAGAGAAAAGTTGTTTCGTTTTTTATGTATAATATACATGTATTTTTTTCAGATTTCTCTCGCAAAAAAAAATTCCAATTTTGGCAGAAAAAAAATTTTTCAAAACAAAAATCTGAAAAAATGCATGTATATTCTACATAAAAAAGAAACAACTTTTCTCTTTTACAATTTTCTCTAGAGCGCATACTTTCTCCGTAAAAAATGATTGAAAGTTGCAGAATTTCTGGCGCAAATTAGCCTCAGAGTAAAAAATTGAGCAAGAGATTGATATTTTTTGGCGTAGAATCGAAATCCACTATAAAAAAAGTTAATTATATAAAAAACACGTTACCCCATAAAAACCCCATTAAAAGTAGTGTCATTACGTAGAGCTTACAAAACTGAAAAACTTTTGTCTGCAACTTTTTTTGATTGGACGTCATGAGAAAGTGTCACATTCGAAAATTATTTGAGCCATATAACAAAAATGGGTGCCCCTGCGCCGCTGCAACTCAGATTGCCATGACAGACTACACACGTTCAGAGAATGACTTAATAAGCGTCCCTACCAATTTCGGACTCTCCAGCTTATGTGTTCTATTTTTGTACGTGGGCTCTCGTGCTACTCCTGTTCATGTAATTCAATACTTCGTCAATATTAGCTAGAAGAGTAGTTGTTTTTATTGGTTTTCCAATTATGAATGTTTTAAAGTGTTTTTCTAAGTAGTATATTAGCTTGTCTAGATTAAGGTACCAATTTACAGAAAGTAGATAATTTTATATTAAATAAAAAAGTGTGAATGACTGAATTTAAATAAATGGTTTTAGTATTTCCAATAATTTTTTTGCTTTAAAATGCTGCGAATCCTGTCATGTAATTCAATACTTCGTCAGTACTAGTTAGAAGAGTGGTTGTTTTGATTGGATCTCCAATAATGAATGTTTTGAAGTATATTAGCGTGCCCAGATTGGGGCAACAATATACAGAAACTAGGTAATTTTATAATAAATAAAAAAGTGCGTAAGTTGTAATTTGCTTAAAACCTAAATAATAATTTCTAATCATGATGAAAGCAAATAAATAAAAAATAATGAACTAAAAATGTTCAATATAATTTTTCATAAAAGAATCGATATTTTGGCATTCTAAAAAAAATAGCGAGCAAGGGAAGGTGGTAGGAAACTTAATTTAAGATTATGAAAGTTATTAAAAAAAGTTTTTTTGCAAATCCATTCAGTTCCAACCGGTTTCGTAATAAATTACTTTTTTCGTCCACTATAAATAGAATTTGAATATCTCTTCTTATATCTTCCGAGATATGAAGATTACCTTGTCTAGTGGTTATTGACAATCAACAAATATTATATGTATGATAAAGTAATCTTTCGGTTAGTGGCATGCGTTAGGGCTGTCATGACGGTCGTCGAAGGGGCGTCTGAGGACGTCAGAGGCACCACATGGCGTCATGACATTGCGTAAGGCGTGAAATAAATGGTAATTATAAGTGGAATGAACTGTCAATTCAAGGGTTTTCTACAACACAAAGAAGGCGTGTTATTCTGACACGTCTCTGTGGCGACTATCTCAGTTTTCACTCGAATTATTAAAGATATTCGACGCAGATGAATAATTTAACAGTAAATGCTTTTACATTTTGAGCATATCGAAAAATGATCATATTGACGACGTAGCGCAAATCAAAGCTTATTCCAATATCATCATCTGGAAAAATTCTAAAGAAATACATATTATGCAGTTAGTTGCTGAATGCAATGAAAATAATAAAGATATTGGCAGTGTACTTAATCTCAGTGGCACCACGTAAATTGTGCCCTAAGCGAGCAAAGTGTTAATAAAAGTTGTCACACTCGACTGCAACATTTATCATTTATATTAAGTTTTTCTTAAGCTGCCTCAAATCTGTATGTTTAATCAGAATTTTAACTGCAATAAAATAGCGTGCAACATATGATTGATATGCAATTGTCTAAAATAATTGCTTAGTTTTCACCTAATTAATGAATTATTTTTTTTTCTTTTGGTTTCTTAACAAAATTTAAATTAAAATAATTCATTTCCATTTATATCTTTTTTCTATGTATAATTATGCCGTAATCTTTGTCACCAAATCTACTTCGAAATTTCTTGCGTTTCACTAGATGTTTCCGATGATGTGATTTTCGAGGTATTCTCGATTGATCAGACAAAAAAAAGCTCACAAAATCCAGAATTCATTGTATAGCTCTACTGGAGTGAAAACGTATATACAGAGTGGACCAAATTAGATGGCATTTGGGGTTTTCTCTAAAACTATGACAGGTAGACAAAAACCAATATAGGTGCCCTGAGCTCGATTTTCGAGAAACAAACAATGGCGCAAACCGCGATCGTCCATCTTTTTCGACTACCAAGCAACAGAGCGTTTTTGGAAAATTATCATTTTTGAATGATCTCTATTTCTCAATTACCAAGTGTCGAATCAATAATCGAGTAACACATTCTTAAGGCACTGCTCTGAGTAGAGTCAGTTGCTGATAAGAAGAAAATTGTGCATGCCTCAGTTTTCAAGATATAGACAAAACTTTTGTTTTTTTAAATGGAACACCTGTAAATTATTTCATTATTCGATCACAACTTAAATTAGCTATCCAACGATATATCACACGTCATATTTATCTCTAGAAAAAGTGCTTAATTTTCGAAAAATTTTATATATTTGTGAGGAGGCCATGGAAAACTATTAACAACAACAACATTTCCTATAATATAAAATAATTTTGCCAAAAATAGGAAAAACTAAACTATAATAAACGTTCGAATTGTCTTCCATTACAGCATTTGCTGCATTTCCAATCATGACAGGAGTTATTGTCCGAAACGCAGCTAATGTTTTGTTTTCAAATTCTTCTGTGTTATTAGAACGTTCTCTATATATAATATTTTTTAAATAACCCCAAAGCCAAAAGTCGGCAGGGGTTATATCGGGAGATCTAGCTGGCCACAAAATAGGACCATTATTTCCTAAATATTAAACAATATCTAAACTACTTTGTTGTTTAATAATGTCCAGTTAGCTAAATTAATTGTTAGTTATCAATTTAGTTAACTTAGCTAATTAGACATTGATAAACTAGTCCTCAGATACCTATCCAATCCTCCCCAAATTGAGCATTTAAATAATTTCGTGTTTCATTTGACGTATGACCTGGGGTGCCATCGTGTTGGTAAATTAATCTTTGAAAGTGTCTTACAGACATATTGTCTACAAAAGGCTGTATTTCTTGTCGTAGAATGTTAATAAAATTTTCTGTATTCAAATTACTGTGAAAAATATGAGGACCTATTATTTGGTATCCAATAAAACCACACCATACACCAAATCCAGATCGTCCTTGACGAATAACTGTAGCGGTTACGTGCGGATTTTCATGAGCCCAATGGTGGTTATTATGCCGATTAAAAATTCCAGCACTGCTTATATGGGCCTCGTCTGTCCATAGAATTGTTCGTTCAAATCCTGGCACTTCATTGTAGTAACGCAAAAACCACTGGCAAAAATCGAGACGCCTTTGAAAGTCGTTTGGGTATAGATGGATTTGGGATTCCTTAATTTTCCTGTATTTCGCGAGACGATGTATTAAGATTCTCTTACAGTTTCTAAAACAATATTTTCTACAGCTTCTGTACCTTCTTTATTATATATGTTTGCTCGAGGTTTTACAAATGATCCAAACTCTTTTAAATTTTGTTATAGCCTTTTGAATATTTTTTTGTCTGGCTGTCTCTTTTCTGGATATCAAATATTGTTTAGGCTGCACTTTTCACACAAAATTTTGCTGTCTATAACTTACCTATTAAAATAAAGCTCGGAAGATGAATTTGAATCTTCTCCGCATTCTATAAAACACTTAATCATTTCATATTTTTCACCATTACTAACTTGAACCACTTTTAACAATGCTCACTCACAATTAACTCACAAATTATTTTTTGACATTTACGATTATTTTGATTTTCTTTTTTTTTACCATGGCCTTCTCAATAAATATTAGAAATTCGATAAATATGCACAAATGTCACTGGAAGACAATTCGAACATTTATTGTAGTTTAGTTTTTCCTATTTTTGGGGAAATTATTTTATATTATGAGAAGTGTTGTTGTTGTTAATAGTTTTCCACGGCTTTCTCAAAAATATATTAAATTTTTCGAAAATTAACCACTTTTTCTAGAGTAAATATGACATATGATATCGTTCGATAGCTAATTTAAGTTATGATCGAATAATGAAATAATTTACAGGGTGTTTTGTTTAAAAATACAAAAATTATGTCTATATCTCGAAAACTGGGACATGCATAATTTTCTTCTTATCAGCAACGGATTCTACTCAAAAAAGTGCTTTAAGAATGTGTTACTCGATTTTCGATTCGACACTTGCTAATTGAGATATAGAGGCAATCCAAAAATGCTAATTTTCCAAAAACGCTCTGTAGCTCGGTAGTCAGAAAAGACAGACGATCACGGTTTGTACCATTGTTTGTTTCTCGAAAATCGAGCTCAGGACGCCTTTTTTGGTTTTTATCTATCTGCCATAGTTTTAGAGAAAACCCGAAATCCCATCTAATTTGGTCCACCCTGTACTGTTGTACTATCTGCGACCCATATTATCAATCTGATATTGACAGACTTGAAAGACAACAAAAGAAAATAAATTTCAAGTTGCATATTGATAACATCAACTATTTGAAGAAAGACTTCAATTGCTGGGTATTGCGTCTCTTATCTTCAGGAAATATGTCAATATTGTCAATATTAAAAGAGATTCTACAGAAACTCTGCAATTATTCAATTTTAGGGTAATGATGATTTATTCTATGCTGCTAATTTCCATTCAAATGAAGTGAGGTAATAGGGGAGGTCACTTCTTATCAAAATAATCATATACAATTGGATTAAGATTTAATTAAACTGCGAAATTTTACTTCATAATTTTTAACGATCAGAATTGAAGGTTTAATTTTGTTTCCAAAAATGTTTTAAGTATTATTCAACAAACTGTACGATGGCACCCTTTACCCCGACAAACCTCTGCCAGAAAACCATTTTATTGTTTGATAAATCAAATGTAGGTAGACTTGTTATAATCACTTACAAAATGGTTACCAGCTTTGCGGCGAATAAAATAAGGGTGTTAATAAAACCTACTTTTATTTCGGAGGAGATACATTACCATTACCACCCGGTACGCATAATTATCGCCTTTCACGCCGTGCTTTAAATAAATATCATGTTCTCTAATAATAGTCTAGTATTTTGTCTAATTGTGATGCGACTTAGAAAATCCATCTCGCCCTATTCATCCATAATAATGGTGGCGTGAAGCGCACGTGACCTAAACTTCATTTGACTAGGGATGAAAATAAGGGTATTAGTTATTTGACGCCAAAAAGCGTGTGTCTGTTTTTCTTTCATTCGTTTTTCACCACAAAAGATTTGGTATTTATTATAGTGATCGGATCTGGTTTGATATTTGACCAGGATGTATTTAATCTTTTTTCTCTTTTCTGGGAACAATGTGGTTGTCGCACGACTTAATCCCGCAAATCTGATTGTAGGCAAAGTGCCGTGCCGTTCATCATATATTTGATGCAATTAGGAATACAAACAAGCTAAGTGCGTAGTCTTCGCCAATTTACTGAGCTTTTTTATATAATTGTTACACATTCTATTGGATACTCTTCACAGTTCTCTTGTAAACGATGTTAGTTTTTGGACATCCTAAATTTTGTGATACCAACTTTGTTGTGAAAAAAAATATGTGAAAAAAAATTAAAAAAGACCATCCAACCTGTCTGCTGGAATTTGAACACACGATTTTTATATTGCAAGCCAAAACTTTAGCCACTGCACCATCACACATTAGAACAAAAATTGAATGTCTGTAGTATATATCTTTCGACCATCATATTTCATATATTATTATGAAATATATATTAGTAAAATGTATAAACAAAAAAAATATGTTATAGAGATAACATTTCGCAAGATTTCTATTTAAGTACAAGCGACAAAAATTTAAAATATAATTTTTTTTAAATTAAATGATCAATAACTTTCTTATTTACTGATTGATTTTCTTCAAAAACAAGCTAACACTAACTTACTTTCCAAATTCCGATATAATCCTTTTCTTTCTTAAGTTATCGTGCTTACAAGAAACGTGACGGACGGACAGACAGACGGACATTTTGAAAGTTGTTCAGAATTCGTTCACTAACACAATGATATGAAATTTTTTTCTCTACGAGCAATATTTACAGTTTTAGAAATGTGCTGATCAAATGCAATACCTATACTGTTCGTTTTTGCGAAGAATATAATAAGAACAGATACTCACCATATTTTCCACAAATGTAGGATTCGAAGCGATATAAATAATAATGTACGTCAGTAAAGTAAATCTATGCAAATACAAAATCAATTATAATTGATCTGTCTAACTTCTTTTTATTCATGGCATCGTGGTCTTTTGTGACGCACGTACCGGGTGGTCCGTAAGTAATGGTCCATAGAGCAACAGTGGATTTCTGACATTAAAATACACAGATTTAGCTAAACTTAACAGTCTAAAAGTTAATATTAACAGAGATACAAGGTATCAAAATCAATATTATATTTTTAATTTTCTTACGTAACTAACGCCAAAACATTTTTTTTGTTTGGCCTTTAACTTAATATAATAAAAAGGATTTTTTTTTCAAAATTCGGATCTCTGAGGATTTGTTGAAATTTCAGTAAGCTTTAATTTAAAAAAAAATTGTTCATTTCCGACAGGATTTGCGCTCTCTAGCCATTTTTTTGGCCTTTAACCTAATATAATAAAAAATATTTTTTTTCAAAATTCGGGCTCCGAGGATTTGTTGGAATTTCGATAAGACTCAATTTTGGACCACAGTGGAACGGTGTAGTCAGTAGACATTTCACTTGTACCGATAATGAATCGCGGCGTTAAACAACGTATAGGTAACAGCACCATAATTGTATACATTACCAGTAGATTATTCATTCATCTTTTTGTATAATAATTTATTTTTTATATGATATATTGATATTAATATTAATTTTTTGAATGCATTTTATCAAGGTTTTTATTATTATGTAATTTTCTAATAACGTCGTTGATTTTTATGTATTTACTTTATAGTGGAAGACCATACCCTCTGAATTCGACACCCTCTATACAACTTGCGAACACCCACCTAAAAAATAGGTAATCCGATGTAAGATAACTTGCTAAACTTGATTTTTGAATTCGCCCATTGATTTGAGATTGCCAAAATGACCAAATTGGCAATTTTCTAAAAAAAATAAAAATTATGTGTTATTTTTTGTTTTTCATATAACACGTCATATATTTTTTATTTCACTTCAGAATTTTTTAATTTTTTTACATAATATTCTCTAACTATTCTTTGATATGTTAAAAGTAAAAAACTTTACCTAAAAAATAATTTGTTGGCAAAAAAAAATAACAACTTTTCTTTGACGCAAAATTTTTAAAATTTGCAGAGTAAAATGTTCGATCGAGGTATCTTTTTTATTTTTAAAGTTAGGTGCCTACTGTAACCGAAGAAAATGTTCCGAATGAACTAAATAAAATCTTTTATAAGAAGTTTTTTTTGAAATTTTGTTCCATTATCGAAATATTCATTAATTGTTTCAGCGTCCGAACGAATGCGCGCTACTATGAATCAGCCGCAATCGCATCTAGAGCTAAACGCAGACACGTGCCGGGTGATTATTATTTTCTAGTGTCCATTTATGTTAAGTTGAAAGTGCTTTTTGTCTCAGTTCTTATATTTAGTGCGTTATAAACACATAGTTTGGCATAATGAATTATAATTACTCGGATAGGAAATCAAAGGAAACAAGCTAAAAACGTACTCTTCGCCTGTTCACTGGATTTTTATATAATTGTTATACATTCAATAGGATACTTTTCACCGTTTTTTGTAAATAATGTTACTTTTAGACATTGTTAATTTTATAGTACGATCTTAGTTGGTAAAAGACTTGGTAAAAAAAACTATACCAAACCCCATTTGGGTTTCGATTCGGAGTCAAAAGAACTACACCACCACCTTACACGTAAAAGAATGTAAATTTTTACATTATAAGACACGACCTAAAATCATATTTTCACATATTACATTATGAAATGTATATTTGTAAAATATATAAATATTTGGATATTAAAATGAAATATCATTTCACCAGATTTCTATTCAATTACAAAAACATAAAAATTAAAAAATTTTTTTTTCAAATTTAAATCATTAAGTAATAACATTTTTATTTACTGATCGATTTTGTTCAAATAGGGTTCTTCTTCTAGCTAACACTAATTTACTGTCCAAATTTCAGTACAATCGGAATTTTCTTTCTTCAGTTATCGTGCTTACAAGAAACGTGACGGACGGACAGACGGACATTTTGAAAGTTGTTCAGAATTCGTTCACTAACACAATGGTATGAAAATTTTTTGTCTGCGAGCGATATTTACGGTTTTAGAAATGTACCGATCAAATGCAAAATCCGATGACATTTCTGTGGCTCTAAACAATAATTAGAACAGAAAAATTTATTTTTATCACTAAATCCAGTTTACCATGCACAATGTAGAAGATCGTATACCCGAACTGCTTATAAAAGAAAATCAGAAATTGTAAATCCTAGTACAGAGAATACAAGTAAAAAGGGCATTTCTGCAATGTGCTATTTACAAGACAGCCTACCAAATTAAGCCCAGAATTCCAAATGTTTTAGATTTTGGATGGTACCTAAAGGAGGAAATCTTATTTCCAAAGATGATTTCAAAAAGCCCAAAACCCAATTTTATTGAGTTAACTCCATTTTGTAAATGTAAATTATATAACTGTACTACAAGCTGCAAGTGTAGCAAAGCAAACGTGCAATGTAACGTAAGTTGTTTATGTGAAGGAAAATGTAATCTTTAGTACCCACTGGCTGTTATAATTAATGAAAATATATTTTTTAATGTGTATGTTTCGAGATTATCTACATAATTTTATAACATTTAATTGCAAATAGAAACTAAATAATCCGTAGACTCACTTGATCGCTTAAGCGACACCACAGATGGGCGACGTTAACAGAAGTTATGCTTTAAATTAATGCGGACGAGTTGCGCGGCCGCATTCAACAGCGTCATCTCGTTACATGAGCCGAATTTCAAAAAAATCTCTTTATAAAAAAGTTTGTTTAAAGTATATGGAACATTTTTCTCGTTTATATTATAACTCTCTTTAAAAATAAAAAAGTTACCTCGATCGGGTATTTTTCAATGCAAATTTTAAAAGAACGCTACAATAGAGGGTAATTATATATTTTTTAGGCACTATATTATTAGTTACACTATATTCTTTGCCGTCAGCCTGTCCAAGAATATTGGAGGGATAATGTATAAAATATTGGTCTAAATCGGAATTAAAATAAAAAAGATATGATGTGTTATGTGCAAAACAAAAATTAACACATAATTTTAAAATTTTGCAAAAAATTTGCGAATTGACCGATTTGGCAATCTCAAATTAACGGGCGAACTCAAAAATCAAATCCAGAAGGTCATTTTACATAATATCATCTGTTTTTTAGGTGGGTGTTCGCGAGTTGTATAGACTACTTTTAAAATGCTTCCTACAGATTGGCTGCTCTCCGACTATTAATTGTATTATTAAATTTATTTCTCTACCGTTTTACTTCGTCTTCAATCTCTAATAGTACCACTCCTTCATTGTTGGTAAATTGTTTAACAAAATATTACCCACAAACAACTTTATATTTTCTGGATTTGGTAACAGAAGACAAACCTGATTTAGCAAAAATTTTGAAAACAAAACTATAGTCGAAGCAATTTATCTTTGAACGGACGTCACTAACGCGGGAAGCAAGCGAAGACTATCGTTTGTATGTTGGCATCTCACTTCTTACAGTCGAACTGCCTGAAATGAACGTAAGGGTGTGTGTCTTGCACACTGCACAGTCTACGACCTACATAAGCTTATCCTGCGCGTTAGATTTGAGAGTAATGGAACCCGTATGTCTAGACTACATAGAAGCGCATCAGTCTCGTGTATCAGTTGTCAGTGGCGCACATATTGTTTACTTTTCGTAACGCAATTAATTCATGTAATTCATTTATGTCTGGAAAACATTGAAAATACGCTAGCTAGAAACCTGGTAGCTAATTTAATATCATATTTTATTTCAGGGATAGAAAACAAGGCTCCAGTGATTTCTGTCAACGCTGTCGGAGAGGTAATATTTAAATTTAATGTATATGTTTTTTATCAGTAGAATGTGGGATTTCACGGCCATTGTCCAATGATTTTTATATTTATTATTATTATACTCTTCGCAAAAACGAAGAGTATATTGTATTTGATCGGCACATTTCTAAAATCGTAAATATCGCTCCTAGAGAAAAAAAATTTCATATCATTGTGTTAGTGAACGAATTCTGAACAACTTTCAAAATGTCCGTCCGTCCGTCACGTTTCTTGTAGGCACGATAACTTAAGAAAAAAGAGTCCGATTGTATTGAAATTTGGAAAGTAAGTTAGTGTTAGCTAGAGGAAGAACCCTATTGTTTTTGAAGAAAATCGATCAAAAAATAAAAAAGTTAATTTTTAAAAAAATATTCTCTAAATTATTGTCGCTTGTACTTAACAATCAATTTTCGTAGCAATATGTGATGGTGCAGTGGCTAAAATTTTGCCTTGCAATCCAAAGATCGTGCGTTCGAATCCCACACAGGTTGGATATTCATTTTTCATTTTTTTTTTCATATAATTTTTTTCACAACAAAGATAATATCACAAAATTTAAGATGTCCAAAACTAACATTACTTACAAGAAAACTGCGAAGAGTATCCTATAGAATGTGTAACCATTATATAAACAGCTCAGTAAATCGGCGAAGAGTACCTACGTTTTTAGCTTGTTTATAAATAAATTATTTTAGGGAGTAGCTAGTGCTTTGAAGATTAGTCTGTATACTATGTCTAATATAAAAATACAAATGGAGAGAAATAAGTCACTCAGCACTCTAGGAACTTCTCGAACTCGAGAAGGAGCCCTGGCAAGAGATTTAGACGAAGCAAGAAAATGTGAAGTTCACAATACAATATATACGATGTATAAAGAAAGTAAGAAAAGAAACACTTACCTGCTAAAATAAAATATATACCTGTGCATATCCTACCGGCACGGTAGCTCAGTAGGCTAAGGCGTATTGGGTGGCGAATTTGCTGGTCGCACTGTCTATCGCGTTCTGGGTTCGAGGCCCAGCTCCGGCACTGACAATAGCCGGGGGAGTCTGCTTTTTTCCAAATGTACAACCCCCTTCCGGACAGCCTTGGCTTTGAATTGGAGGTTGCCTACTATATGTGGTGTATTTTATAAAAAATTCCAAAAAGGTGTGTTACATTAAAAACCTTGCAAAAAGAACTTCGTACTAAATATATTGTTGACATAAGCTATGGTAGTTTACAAACACTCCTTCTACATTTGGAATTTAAGTTTAAAAAAGATGACAACAGACGAGCTTTAATAGAGAAGACAAATATTGCTACCAAAAGGCCCGAATTTTTCAGGAAATATAAAGAGAATAAAAGTTCATCTTTTCAAAGAGTATTTTTAGATGAAACATTCTTTTGTCAGTTGGTAATTCATTGGCAATTTCAGAATTCTTTTTTTTTACGGGAAAATAGGTATTCTTGCACGAAATTTGGTACAAATTCATTTGAGGAGTTGTCAAATCCAGTGGAGTACTCAGATTAGATAAAAAATCGCTAATAAGATTTCTTCATTTTCCACCCCGTAAAAAGATCGCAGTAGGCCGAGCTCTTATGTTTTATAAAATGTAATGCATCTCAGAGATCCACGTTAAAAAAAACAATGTAAAACGGGCCTAAAATAAACTTTTTATGGTGGTGGTTCCAAGCAAAATGGGACACACTGTATATATGAATGAATAAACATTTTCAAAAATTAATATTTTATTTCATAGATATTTCAAGTGTAAATGAAAGTATAATCAAAATTGAAATATTGTGAAAGGATAATACAAATGTATGTAAAGTTTTTATAACTTTTTAGATTTTACATGTTTGATTTTTTAGATTTACTCATTGAACCTACTGACAATGCGCAATACTGCAGTCTAGTCCAATTTACAATTATTAATATTATTATTACTTATTAATTTCCAATACGCATCTTAATAAAAATTTGCTGCGCCTATGGTGTGAAATCATTGCCATCCTTCAATGAATTAGTTCAGGCAAAGGAGAATGATGACGTCAGTTCAAAGATCCATTGCTTCCACTATACAAACATACTTAGCTTTACACATTTATTTATATAAATGTATACTTTTCTATTTTCTTGACACCCTTTATATCGACTCCAATATTAAGTTATCACTTATCACTTTTTGAAAAAACAGGATTTTCTTCTTTTCCTCCCTCTTACATTAAAAACGGTTCCAATAAATTAATTAAAATGAAACTAGTAACCTAAAGTTTGTTACAGATTTCTACTCTACTTGATTTAGTGATTATTATGTAGTGGACGTAATACTCATAAGATTAAGTGTCGGCACGAGGGTAAATACATAAAAATGTGTTTGGCAGCAATCAAGTACATGAAAAGTCCATATAGAAAATTAATTCGGCCTCACCCCAAAACACCAGCATCCACAGAAAATCGGAAGAGAAAATAAAAAGATTAAAAAGATGAGTAACTTCGAATCAAATGATTGTTCGCGCGGCATCCCCTTACACGTGTCAAATACAGATACAAAATAATGGGGGAATGACAATGTACAAGAAACAATCGAATGATGTTTGCTTCATGTATTACAGATTTTTTTATCCACCCCAGATTCACTTAATACTTATTATTTTAATGCAGACACCGTTTTGTTGGTTTCCTGGACTTTAATCAAGCTTAGCGAGGTTTAATAAGGGGATGGCCGTGGACAAGTAATCCGGTATGCGCCGACTTTTCAAATTTTAATTAATCTGTAATAGATATTACCCATACAGGGAGTTTCCTAGATACTTACCAATAATAGCTATTCGCGAAACTAGTAAGAATTGGGGAGGGATTTTTTCACGCTTTAAAGTCGAAAAGTGACGCGTTAACCAAGTTGTGTAATCACTAATCGCATAAGTAAAACTGGGTGTATTGAATTTTTACAATTTATTATTTTTTCTTAATTTGCTTTCATCGGGATTAGAGAATATTATTTAGGTATTAAACAAATCACAACTTACACACTTTTATTAATTATGAAAATACCTACTTTCTGTATATTGTTGCCCTAATCTGGGCATGCTAATATACTGGTTAGGTAAATACTTTAAAACACTCAGTATTAGCTAGGATTGTAGTTGTTTTGATTGGTTTTCCAATAATAAGTGTTTTAAAGTATTTACCTAACCAGTATATTAGAGTGTCCAGATTAAGTCAACAATATACAGAACGTAGGTAATTTCATAATAAATAAAAAAGTGTGTAAGTTGTGATTCATATAATACCTAAATAATATTCTCTAATCATGATGAAAGCAAATAAATAAAAAATAATCAGTTGTAAAAATAAATCAAGAATAGGCTTATAAATAATGAATCAATGTTTCTATACTCTACTGATGAGAACTAATGAGTTCGAAAAAACTTATACAACTTTTCTAGAGTTGAAACAGAATGTAAGATTGGTTCAATAATTGTTGTGAATGACTGAATTTGGATAAATGATTTTGATAATATATTTTTTTGCCTTAAAATTCTAGGAATCCTATCATGTAATTCAATACTTCGTCAGTATTAGCTAGAAGAGTAGTTGTTTTTATTGGTTTTCCTGTGATGAGTGTTTTAACGTGTTTTTCTAAGTAGTATATTAGCGTGACCAGATTAAGGTACCAATATACAGAAAGTAGATAATTTCATATTAAATAAAAAAGTGTGAATGACTGAATTTAAATAAATGATTTAGGTATTTTCAATATATTTTTCTTTAAATGCTAGAAATCTTATCATGTAATACAATACTTCGCCAGTATTAGCTAGAAGAGTAGTTGTTTTGATTGGTTCTTCAATAATGTGTGATTTAATGTATTTACCTAACTAGTATATTAGCGTGGCCAGATTAGGGCAAAAATGTACAGAAAGTAGGTAATCTCATAATAAATAAAAAGTGTGTAAGTTGTGATTTGCTTAATACCTAAATAATTTTCTTTAAATGCATTGAAGGTTTATATAAAATTTCTATAGAATACTCATTGTAATATTTGAGAAACAATTTTTATATTATTAATTTTAGTCATATCCTGATGATGCCACCTTAGTTAGCGACAGCTCTTCAGTATACTATGCTGCGTTTCTTTTTGTATATGTTGTTATGTATATGTATATTTTCTTTATTAAAATGTTTAATAACTTTTATTATATATACTGATCGACAATGCACAACAATGTATCGTAATACCATAAAAACACTTCAGTTCAATGGTTTGGATAAATCAAGTGATAAATAAATAAAAATTATTATTATTTGAAATAGCACCATGTATACTTTTACTCCAGGCATTAGAGATCATATAGGCCCCTTACCTGGAAAAATCCATGGTAGTCCTGGAGATAGGCTTCCTTTATGTTTTTCATAATCCAAATCTTCAACTTCCCGCCAAAAATTCCAAAAACACAAAATTGGTTTTTTTATTTTTTTAATCTTTTTTTTTTTTCGTTTTAGATAAAGAACACCCAGAAAGCAAACAAAATTTACAACAAAAAAGGTGCTTTGACATTTTGACGTACGACGAACGGGAGGGGAGCTAGTGAGTGGGTCCCAAAACATCCGCCGAGGTTCATGTTTCGAGGCGTGCTAGCGCTTCCCCATTCGTTCAACGTTAAAATGTCAAAGGACCTTTTTTGTTGCAGATTTTGCCTACTTTTCGAATTTTTCCTAAAACGAAGAAAAAAAAAGATTAATAAAATACGATTTCTTTTTTTGCTTTTTTTCTATAAATTTGAGGGTGTTCCGGAGGGAATTTTTGGTGGGAAGTTAAAAGGTCGGATTCAGCGAGCAAAAGAAGTAAGCCTATTTCCAGAACTACCATGAATTTTTCTAGGTAAAATTCTCTAATGCCTGGAGTACTCCAGGCATTAAAGATCATATAGGCGCCCTTACCTGGAAAAATTCATGGTAGTCCTGGAGATAGGCTTACTTTACGTTTTTTTGAGCGCTGAATCCGAATTTTTAACTTCCCACCAAAAATTCCCCCCAGAACCTCCTCAAATTTATAGAAAAAAAGCAAAAACAAATCGTTTTTTTTTTTAATCTTTCTTTTTTCTTCGTTTTAGGAAAAATTCGGAAAGCAAACGAAATTTACAACAAAAAAGATCCTTTGATATTTTAACGTTAAACGAACGGGGAAGCGCTAGCACGCCTCGAAACATGAGCCTCGGCGCATGTGCGTTTCGGGACCCACTCGCTCCCCTCCCGTTCGTCGTACGTCAAAATGTCAAAGGACCTTTTCTGTTGTAAATTTTGTTTGCTTTCTGAATGTCTGGGTATTTTTTTATCTAAAAAAAAAAAAAAAAGATAAAAAAAAAATAAAAAATCAATTTTTTTGTTTTTTTTTTCTAAATCTGAGGGGGTTCCGGAGGGAATTTTTGGTGGGAAGTGAAAAATTCGGAATCAGCGACCCAAGAAACATAAGGTAAGCTTGTAAAACTAAATCCTTCTATTTTTTCCAGGTAATATTCTCTATTGCCTGGAGTATTTAGTCCATATTTTGTTTCTGTTAAATGATCCTTTCCGATGACCCCAGATGTTTAGTTGATTTTTTGGTTGCCACACCCACTGGCAAAACGTCATTATTTTACACCCTGTCGTATCATTTTATTGAATAGATATGTGAAACTTTGACTTGTATAAGTTTTACTTAGGTATACATATGTCGAAACATTTTTCGAAAATATTTTTTTGTTATCGTTTGTTCTACTCAGTACAATAAGGAGAGACAACTCGCATCTCGCTAATTTAAGAACAATAACAAATTTAGCATCTATATTGTGAATATTATAACATCATTTGACCAATTGAGTCAATTAAGTAAGACACTACAATAAATCATTTTAAATTAGTAAAATTGTCGTATTCGGATACATGAACGTATACCAAATACATTGATTCTTTAATTCGTGCTTTTATCTTTTATTAGACCAATGAAAAATACAGATTTTTTGTAATTTTACCTATTTTTCTCTATAATTCACCAAAAAATGTGGAATAACTTGATTTAATTATTATAAAAATATATACAGTGTGTCCCACTTTTCATGGAGTTTTCTAAGAAGTCAAATGCAGGAGTTTCCCCCTAGGTCTCCGGACCTAACACCACTTGATTTCTATTTGTGGGGTCGTTTAAAAAATTAGAGCAGGCCCCGTAGCCAAGAAGAGTTAATGATCAGAATTAAACAGGCATGTGTTGAAATCACTCCAGCTGAGATTAGACAAGTTAAGCTCCATATAAGAAAAACGATTGAGCAAAAAATATTCAAAATGATGGTGGTTACATAGAAATGCAAAGAATTATATAATTAAATTGACACTTGCAATAACTTTTGTTTTCATGGCTAACTTAGATATTTATTGAAGATTATTTGTTAGGTAAGTATGTACGAATTAGAATTTTTGCCTTATTAAATAAATTATTATTTTGTTGTACAATCAATTCAAACTAGTACAATACATTAATATGAACAAAATATGAAGAATACATTTGCTTTCATTTGAGAATCTGTTTTACTGATACAAATTATTTTTATCTCAAACACCTTTGAACCAACTGCGATGTAATATTGTACAAAGGGGTTTCTAAAGGTATTGATCAAGAATATCTTACTTGTTTTTTTCTAAAAAAATCGCTACTACTTTTTTTTTGAAAATCGACCCACTTTTTCGATCCTAGAATCGGACGCCTCTGACTAAAATCAAATGTGGTTACGTCTAAAGACTCACTTTATAGGTATATATTTAGCAACACAGTGTGGGTCCGTGAAAAGTGGGACGCACTGTATATGCTGTTAGAAAATATCATTGCAAAGCATAGGGTGGACCGTATATAATGCCACTTTAATTTCAGGTCTTAATTTTTTGAGGTATTTAAAAAACTTAAAAACTATAATTCATTTTTAATATCAATTCGTTCCGAATTTTTGATACAACTGAATATATGAACATTTTTTCCAAAGAATATAAATCTTCAAACAGAAAAATCATTTATTAAGTACTTTTCACGATAAGCAGAGTTAAGGAATTTATTAAAAAATATATTTTCTCTTAAAAAATATTATTTTGTGTATTCTGCTGAAAACCCAAAATAATATTTTTTAACCATGATGTAAGCAGAAGTACAAGATGTTTTTTTTTTTAATATTTTCTCTTTATTCTGGTCTCTCATTGTTAAATTTATAGTGTACAAAAAATTGTACATCCCCAAATTATACTGTTTAATATTTTTCAAGCCAATTTGTGATGTTCTAAGTCAATTACAGTATCCTAATATATTATCACATACATAAACAATATTTACATATGCAAAATGGATGGAGAACAATAGTTTGTACAGTGTCATCGTACAATAACGATAATTAATTGATAGCAATTAGTAAATAGTGTGTGGTTGACTGATACAAAATGCCGGTTTCAATCATCTAATTATTCTTGCTTAGTGTGATAACCCTTTGAGGTTCTGAATTTGATAGATATGTAAATATACCACTCGAATTGCTCGCAGCACAATTAGAAACAGAATTAGTAAAACACTTTCTCTGTGTATTCTGGCACTACTTCACATGGTCGGTTGTTCTTTACAAACATTGTTCTGAGAATATTTACTTTAATACAAAACGTTATCACGAAACGAAAATTATATTATTTCTTTATTTCTGAATTTAAAAACTAGTAAGTCGAAAACGTCTTATTACACATATTTGATTGAATCAAATAGGTACATAATTGGACAAAGAATATTTTCTACGACTATTGAATAATTCACTAATTACACAGGTACAGGGTGGACCAAATTAGATGGGATTTGGGGTTTTCTCTAAAACTGTGACAGATAGACAAAAACCAATATAGATGTCCTGAGCTCGATTTTCGAGAAACAAACAATGGCATAAACCGTGATCGTCCATCTTTTTTGACTACCGAGCTACAGAGCGTTATTGGAAAATTGGCTTTTTTTGCATCTCTGAATTACTAAGTGTCGAATCGAAAATCGAGTAACATATTCTTTAGGCACTTTTTTGGGTAGAATCCGCTGCTGATAAGAAGAAAATTATGCATGCCTCAGTTTTCGAATTATTTTATATTATAAAAAGTGTTGTTGTTAATAGTTTTCCATGGCCTCCTCACAAATATATTAAATATTTCGAAAATTAACCACTTTTTCTAGAGATAGATATGACATATGATATATCGCTGGATAGCTAATTTAAGTTGTGATCGATTAATAAAATAATTTATAGGGTGTTCCATTTAAAAAACACAAGTTATGTCTATATCTCGAAAACTGAGGCATACATAATTTTCTTCTTATCAGCAACGGATTTTATTCAAAAAAGTGCCCTAAGAATGTGTTACTCGATTTTCTATTCGACTCTTGGTAATTGAGATATAGAATTCATCCAAAAATGCCAATTTTCCAATAACGCTCTGTAGCTTAGTCGCGGTTTGCCCCATTGTTTGTTTCTCGAAAATCGAGCTTAGGACACCTATATTAGTTTTTGTCTACCTGCCAAAGTTTTAGAGAAAACCTCAAATCCCATCTAATTTGGTTCACCCTGTACACAATTTTTCTTTCCAGAGATCATAATACCATATCTTGTGTACGTGTACTAATAAAGCTATGCATATTAATAGCAGGCATTGAAATTTATTATAATCTAATATTTGGAATATAATACAGTTATTGTAGGACACATGTTATCATTATTATCTATCGCAGAAACAGAAAGTAAATGTATATTTCTTGTGTTTATGGCATTGTGTAATGCACCTATTTTGAATTAAATGTTTAACCCTGAGCTTTTAAACACAATTAGGGTGGACCGTAAATCATGCTGTTCCTTAGTTAGAACCTTTTAACCTTAAGATAAAATATTAAACACACAAGCTTAATATTTGTTTAGGTTGAATTTATTCTGACCCTTACTAAAGTAGCTAAAACTATTTGAAAATGAAAATACGCAAACATTTTTAGTCGCCTGATGGGTAGTTTGAAACCGTATTTGTTAAGTAAATAAACAAACGAAGGTTCCACCATATTTTGTGCCTCTAGTTTGCTGTCAGATAATGAGTTTTGAACTACCCTTGAATTTGTAGTTTGTTTACGCGCACGTGGTAAATTGAAAAATAAACATGTACCTTTATTAGTTCGATGTTATTGCGTAAGAGACATTTTGGATGGCGATATGTCAACAGGTCTGGGTGTTGTTAATTTTCGATGCATTTCTAACTCATTAAAAAATATATTAATTTACTATTTTGTTTTTGTTTCTGGGATTTTATACCACATGTCCGTAAAATCTACAAAATAATACAATTATCCAGTATATTAAATTTTTCCAGCACAAAAGTAATGCCAGTCATTACGGATAAAAATGTATATAATATCAAAAAAATTAATTAACAGTTTAAAAAACTAAAAAAATACGATTTTATAATACTGCATTAAAAAGCAAAAAATAGTCATCGAACTTGTTCTCTCTGCCTACCCCGTAAGGACCTTAGTGTAGGCCGTGTTCGATAACTAAAACACTGAAAACATCATTAGATTAAATGAAAATCGCTCCACGCTTTTATACTCAAATATTATACTTAATTACAAACACGGCTTACACTAAGGCCCTTACGGAGTAGATAGAGAGAACAGGTTTTTTTTTTATCTATTTATTTAACGTCGGCCTATTTCCGCTACCAGGGCCATCACCGACGCCAGGAGACGAGCTACCCCCAACCTGGAAATTTCGCCGAACCTCTTCTCGTAAAAAGAGTAGGGATCTTTTACTTGCCTAACATTTAATAGTCAAGGGACCGCCCGCTTTACATAATCCTCGTCTTGAAATTACATAGCTTCCGCGTATACACTGATATACAAGCCGCTAGAAGGTGGGACGAGATCGCTGTGTTTCCCAAGATGGGTCACCCATCCAAGTACTAACCGCGCTGCACGTTGCTTCACTGGAGTATCGAGATACATACCAAATTACATATTCCTTTATTTTATTTAAATATCATAACATGTCAAAAAATAAGTCATTAATATATCAGTTTTACAATAATAATATATTCATTGTGTCTACACAGTGAAGACGCATCTACGCTCGCCCCCGAGAACACAGGTTCGATGATTATTTTTTGATTTTTAGTGCAGTATTTATAAAAGCGTGTTTTTTTTAGTTTTTAAAACTATTAATTCATTTTTTGACTTTTTAGTCTTATATTTATTGTCATCAAAGCTACGCACAATTACCAAGTTTCATAATGATACAAAAATTAGAAGTGGATGAAATTCAGTTCCTTAAACTTTTTACTTACATACATACATAGATATTATATGTTTATGTTTATGTTTATAGGTAGTTAGTTACAGGTCGACCTAATAAAAGCGTGTTAAATGATACTTATCAATGAGGGACTATTTTGCAAAAAATTCTTTAGTAATGTTCGATTATCGACTTCTAGATACGACTTTAGCAAGACCTGATACATTTCGCTACCTCGGTATTAGCTTTGATAGGAAACTTACCCTTGCTAATCACATTGAAACCATTCTGAGTGAATGTAATAAAACTTATGGATTTACCGTGCTCAGTAGCCATGACTTCTCAATTACTGATACCATAATTACCATGTTTTTTTCATTTATTACATCAAAACTGTTATATGCATCAGTTGTTTGGTGTCCCTTGAATAAAGTGCGCATCGATTGTCTAGAACCAGTACAAGGAAAATGTCCAAAACTGCTGTGGTTCAAATCTGAAGGTTTCTGTCCTCCAATGGGCTTTCCTGAATCGGAACTATTACAAACATTTAGCATATCCTCGCTTTACAAAGTCATTATGGTTGACTGTCCCACTATTTTAGAACAAAATGTTTTTCATATTCAGCGTATCTTCCAGACAGAGTCACAGCTTTTGCCTACCGCAACAACGCACAAATATCTAGGGTATTGTCTAAATGTTGGTTGTGGCATTTTCTTATTTTTTCTGTGTTTCATATTGGTATGGTCTGCCACATATATTTTCTTCTATACAATGTCCACTATACACCGACTCGTATATTAAAAATAGTAATCACTTTATCGAAAAGATTTATGAAAACAATATTCATGATACACATCTGATGGTTAATTTTGATGTAGTTAGCCTCTTTACTAATGTCCCAGTAGATAAAACTTTAAAAATAATCAAGGACAAATTGTTGAATGATAATAATTTGGAAGCTAGAACCAAATTAACTGTTAATTGCATAATGGAACTATTAACAAGGTGTACAGAAACTACTTACTTCCAGTTGGAAGGTGATTTCTATCAACAAGACTTTGGTATGGCAATGGGGTCTCCATTGTCGCTAGTTTTAAGTAATATATTTATGAAGGACTTTGAAACTAGACATGTTCAAAATTGTATATATAAACCGGCTACTTGGTGGAGATATATTGACGATATCTTTGCAATTTGGTCCCATGGAGTCGATTTGTTTGACAATTTTTTAGAAAATATAAATAATAATTAAATTTACATTAGAAGTAAAAAGTAGAAATGAACTACAATTTTTAGATGTTTTAATTAAAAGACTAAACATTACAGTTGAAACAAGAGTTTACAGAAAACCAACACACACCAACAGGTATTTGAATTTTAACTTGGATCAGTCGATACATGTTAAAAAGGGTGTAATAAAATGTTTATATGATAGGGCCAAAATAATTTCTTGTAATGATGAAATGTTAGACAATGATAAACTCTTTATAAAAGAGGTTCTTATAAACAATCAATACCTTGAGGCCTTTGTTGATAGAACTTTCACATCTATAGAAAATAAAGAATCATGTCTTGTAGCCTTTGTTGATAGAACTTTCACATCTATAGAAAATAAATAATCAGGTACGACAAAAACCTGAACAACGGTACACAACGTTAATCCCTTATGTATAAGGATTATCTGAAAAGCTACGTCGTGTATGTAATTGATTTGATATTAGGACGATTTTGCAAACGGGCAATACGTTGAGATCTATTTTAACAAAAACAAAACCGCTAAATCGTGAGCAAAATTCAAAAAACTGCATTCATAGTATTCCATGTGAATTGTAATAAACATTATGTGGGTGAGTCATCCAGACCATTTAGTGTTAGATTGGGTGAGCACAGGGGTTACATTAGAAAGAATGAGATTCAGAAATCGAAGATTTGCGAACATGCTTGGGAGAACGGATATAGAATAAACTGGGACTCTGCAAAAATTTTAATAAAAGAGACAGATAGCAAGAAATGAAAAAATCAGCTATATTATTGAATGAGGATAAATACGTGTCGAATTGTATTAGATGTTTGCACAACCTGGCTGCCGATGTTAAAAGAAGAACTTAACAAACTGAACATTATTTAAAATAACCCTATCAATTAGATATATCAACAGTTCTGTGTAAGCAGTAAGTATCTATGGATACTGAATATAACAAATATATTCTTAAAGCTGTGTATTTAATATACACTTATAAGTGAGAAAGGAAACAGATTCGGTTTCCGAAACGTCAGCAAAATACGTTATTTTTATATTTTTGTTCTTATTCATTATTTGTCAAAAAAAAAACACCCTCTAACTGCTCCTTTGACGTAAGAGTCACAGGCGAAGAGGTTATTTTCCAGTAAAATACTGGATAATTGTATAGAAGAAAATATATGTGGCAGAGAATCCTAATAAGAAACAGAAAAAATATCTAGGTTTTCTCCTCTTTACACCATGTGCAACAATTACGCAGGGCCGGATTAAGGATTGGCACGCCCCTAGGCTAATGATAATTTTGCGCCCTCTTATTCATAGGCAGTTACGAAGTTTCAAAATTGATGAGCAGGGGGGATGGAAAAACATTTTTTGATGAGTGGGAGGGGCTCAAGATCAGATTTTTTTCCTAGAAAATGAAAATTGATGAATGGGTAGGGGGGATGGAAAAACATTTTTTGACGTGCGACCAACTATAACCTAGTTAGCTTAATTCGGCGCTGCAATTACGATAATAGCCGCCATAACTTTGATATATTTAGTAGCAATCTAAATACTCTCAACGCTAGCACCAAACATTAAACTGATATGATCTTTTATTTAGTGTAAGTATCCTGTTTTAGTCTCCATGTGTTGTATATCTGATGTTTAAAATTTTATTATCTGTATTGCATATATTAGAAATTGTGTTATGTGTATCACACCTTAAGCCTCCTGTGTAGATGGGTTTTTGTTAATCTGTATCACAAATATGCCTACAGGTTTTGAACTATACTTGTTAGCTGTTGTTTTGTATTTTTTATCGTATATGAGATTAGGTTCTTGGTTGTTTTTTTCTTAATTTTTTCTTTTAATTTGGTTTATATTTTATTTTTATGTTTGATATGCGTCAACATTTCTTAATATGCGTGACTATTTTTTATCTACATGCAGTAAAAAAAATATAAATATCTCCTTACAGTTGTGTTGAATATTGTGACATTTTTTAAAGTTAAAATAAATTGATGTTAGTGTGAACTAAATAGGAGTGTTTATTGACACCATCTGCGTAGTTTTAACTTGAACATAAAGTAGGCCGTGATCAGAATTGATGTTTATCCCGCGTCCAGCATCTTCCACAGTATCTCATCTCTACTAACCATCACGAAAATATACCAGTATTTAATGGTCAAATCGAGGCGTCAAGCTGTCTGCCAGTCAAGGTTAAATTTGTTCTAGCTTTCGTTGTCAGATGCGTCTCGAATTAGATTTTTCTCTAAATTATCCGCTGCAGCGGGTAATATGCAGTAGATGGACACGTATTATAACTTATTTACTTATTCAAAATGTGCTTAAAATAAATTCAATTAATTGGAATTAATATTGTTTCAGGTTAAATGGTGCCAATTTAGCTGTAAAAATTGAGGTACGTATAAAATTCGTAGACAGTTTGTCACACTTTTCACGGAAACAACTTCGTGGCTCAGTTATTAAAAAATCGGTTTATTTGAAACTAGAGTAAGTTGTAAACCTCTTCAGGAAGGTGAACATGGGATCAATTTTCAGGTGAATCGTATTGGGGATTTTATTATAAAAAAAAATATTAGCAGCATATTATAGGGCATCCTTTAAAACCCATTTATGCCAAATTTTGTTAAAATTAAAAAAAAACAATAGTTTAAACAACAAATATCGACAGAAGTAAACTACAAATTCTTAAGCTTTCATTATTGTCAAGTTAAAATTTTTGTTTATGGTTTCAAAGGTGACTAGACTTAAGGCCAGTAAACTGACTAGAGCCCATGTAAATGACAGAATTTTTAGCATCTTCGGCGAGTACGATTATTTTTGATTATCACTTCAATGGGCTCCGCACATTTCTTATGTACATTGGCTTATAGTCAAATTGGCTGAATTTTTAATATGTTGTAGATTTCGACTTTCTTATCAAAAGCTCTCATGAGCCTAACTCGATTCTATGTCTAGTTTCCGAGATACAGCTCAAGAAATGTACAAGAATGATCTCTTGTACAATTAAAAAAATTTCGAATTCATAATTTTTTTCATACATTTTATATTGTAATACGTTCTAATAACTCTTTATAAAATTTTTCATTAAAAACATTTGTTGTTTTAATAAATATAGCGTAGAAAAAAATTAAAGTTTGAAAAATGTTGGCGAAGGCGCCGGAAAATCTTCGCAGTTTTTTTGTAAATAATGTTAATTTTAGACATTTTTAATTTTATAGTACGAACTTAGTTGGTAAGACTCAGTGTAAAAAAAAACTGTACCATACCCCATTTGGGTTTCGAACCTGGGACCCTTGGATTCCGAGTCAAAAGTGTAAGAACTACTCCACTACCTTACACGTAAAAAAAATGAAAATTTTTACATTATAAGACACGATCTAAAATCATATTTTCAAGGTTGTATATTACATTATGAAATGTATATTTGTAAAACATATAAATATTTAGATATTAAAACGAAATATCATTTGACCAGATTTCTATTCAATTACAAAAACATAAAAATCAAAAATTTTTTTCTCAAATTTAAATCATTAATAACATTTTTATTTACCGATCGATTTTGTTCAAAAACAATAGGGTTCTTCCTCTAGCTAACACTAACTTACTGTCCAAATTTCAGTACAATCGGATGTTTATTTCTCGAGTTATCGTGCTTACAAGAAACGTAATGGACGGACAGACGGACATTTTGAAAGTTGTTCAGAATTCGTTCACTAACACAATGGTATGAAATTTTTTTGTTTGCGAACGATATTTACGGTTTTAGAAATATGCCGATCAAATGCAACATACTCTTCGTTTTCGTATTTGCGAAGAGTATAATAACAAGAGAAAAAAAATATTCGGTCAAATTGGCTAAAATATTTTTTACATAAAGTATGTGTCTTCCTGATCAAAAAACTTTAACTGAAAAACTTTCGGAAATTGCTCCTTTGACCTCTAATACCCCATCAATAAATTAAAAGTTCGACAAGTTACAGAATTTTACAAGAATTTATAGTTGTATCTCTGAAACTAGACATAGGATCGAGTTGGGCCCATGAGAGCTTTGATCAGAAAGTCGAAATCTACAACATATTAAAAATTCAGCCAATTTTACTGTAAGCCAATTTACATAAGAAATGTGCGGAGTCATTTGAAGCACAAAATGTGAAATGTTGTTTCTAACTTCACCTCGATTTGAGTTAAAGGCCGTTGATACGTTGAAACGTCGATAATTTAACAAAATTTGGCGATAAAGGGTTTTAAATGGTGTTTTATAAGATAGTAGTACTATTTTTTTATAAACAAAATTACCTGAAAAAACCGCTGTTCAAGGAATCACTACTTCCACATCCAGATTTTTTTTACCAAGTCTCTCACAACGAAAAAACTTTTGATACTATATTTGCACTCCACTATGTGGAAATAATTGTTTATAGAACTTTAATAATATAATATTTGAAATCGTCGACACCAAAAACCCATAAAACGATGTGCCACATCAGTAGTGGGGGTGGGAGTGGATGAAGTAAAAAAAAATGTCGAGGCCCTTGGTTTTAATAATGGGGTGGGAGTGGTAATAGGGAGGCCAATGCCAAAAAATTTTTCGAGACCTTAGCTTCTCTTATATATATACTATATACCAATTTTATGGACTCTTACTTACTTGATTTACATTTTTTCCCCAATTTACCCCCCAAACCTTCAACGGAATAAAATCAAAATATAATCTAGTTCCAGATCTCATTAAAATACATACAGTAATCGTGCGTACAAAAAAAGTTACAGATAGACCGACAGAAAATTTTTTTCGCTCAAACTTAATATCTCGACGTTTCATTCTAGCCTATTTGAAGAATAAAAATTTTCAAAAATGTTTTTGGCGTTACTGTACTTCCACTGGATGTGGAAGTAATAAGTAACCTACTTTTATCGGAAGTCTACCATATTGGTGAAAGTACTGACCTAAAGACTTCATTCTTTTACAATTGCAGTGTTGAAGACATTCGACCCTGACCGAGTGTCAACATTTAGGGGTCTACAGATGATACAAATTGCTGGAGCCAACATTGTCGGCATCCTTTGAACTCGTTTGTAAAAGTGAGCTGGTCTGCTGGAATTCCAGCAATCTTGAGGGGTCTACAGATGATACAAATTGCTGGAGCCAACATTGTCGGCATCCTTCGAACTCGTTTGTAAAAGTGAGCTGGTCTGCTGGAATTCCAGGCTTCACTAAGTTTGATCTGGTCTGTACAGTGTACGGCGGTACTTTTATATGTTTTTTACTAATGCGGTTTTATTATCTCCTTTAATTAAGCGATGCCGCCAAAATTGTGAAACATTGCTTTGACAAAATCCCTTTTACTATACCAACACTGTGGCAACTCTGGACATTAACGTCAATATAATAAAGGGAAATGGTAGGCTATCCGTGTTCGTAGTTACGCAGTTTCGCAATTGCCCAGTACAAATCTAGCCATAAGTGTATATGTACCTAAGAACCTAGCATGAAATTATACAGAGTGGACGGTATACAAAAATGTCTCGTGCTTTTCAGGCTGTGAAATATATAAATAATATATTTTTATATTCTTTATAGGTCGTGAAAAATTACATATGTGTGTGTTACTTTATGGTAGTTAAAAATATATGTGTGTATGTTAGTTCAATGTAAATTCCACCAATACCTCCTCTTCGAGTGAGTGTATAATAAACTGACCATATTAACTTTGGATATTACGGAATTCTCTAAGAAAAGTACAAGTTAAGATATATTGTGTCATACTTGCATAAAAATCTTTCCGCGCTGACCTAGAGCCAACCCCGATTTTGACGTCACAGAGATAAATCTCCAGAGCCTTGTTCATTACCCATTCATAAATAAAAAAGGAGACGATTACCGCCATCTCTTAGCCCCAAAGTATGATTAAATATGGGTTTATAGGCATTTATTTTATATTCCTTCAAAATCCTTTGAATGTGCAATTTGCTGATGCCTATTTGAAGCGACCGTCTCCTCGAGGAAAGCTTTGGATTATCCCATACTGAATCTAAAACTCACAGAGAAGCAACATCTTCACCATTTATCTTCTTTTTCTTGAAAATTGATTACAGAACCAGTTTAAAAAAATCTCTCTAATACCATTAAGGGAAATATTAAGGGAAATACTCATACATCATGGAACTTTTCAATTCGTGCGTAATATGCTTCTTACAACACTCATTACGTAATATACTATTACATTTTTTTTTACATTCCTATTACGTCATTTAGTAAAAAAAATAACTTAATTTTTGAGTGCTGTTTTTATATCAACCCCTCAACAAATAAACCTGTATTATTTAATACAAACATAATTATCCTCGGTAAAAATTACTTCAAGGTCAGATTGGTGGAAGATGCTTAAAAATATAAATCTTAGTAATGAACACAAGCACACAAAAAAAAATTAAGTGCGAAGACCTAGAACACTTAATTCCTACTCATTTGGAAGCTAATAATCGAAAAAATATACTACTACTTTTAGCTTGGCTCCCAATTATTTTTTTTTTCTATTGCTTTATTAGACAATATGGTTAGGCCATTTTATTTAATCCACAGTAATATCTCCTCAGGAAGGGACACTAGCGAAAAATGTTTCAGATAAAAGTTGCTCCGTTCAGAGGGGGACATCTTTTGGGCAGAACGATTTTCCACCCCCAACCCCTGATGAGTGGGGGGTGAGGTTAACTTTTGAATTTTTAATGGCACTCTCAATTTTTGATAGCGTATTCTAATTCTATGAAAGAAATTACATAACTTTTGTACCAAACATTTTTTCCCCCCACCCTGATGAGCGGGGATGGGGGTGTAACTTTCTAATTTTCAAAAACCTGCAGGCGAACATCTCTGGACTAGGACATTTTTGGGAAATATGTTTCAAACAAAAGATGTTCCTCTCTGAACTAAACAACTTTTGTTTGAAACATTTTTCCTAAAAATGCCCAAGGCTGGAGAAAGAAATGTTTGGTATAAAAGTTATCTAATTTCTTCCGTAGAATCAGAATGTGCGATAAAAAACATCGGGTACCATTAAAAATTCAAAAGTTATCCCCACCCGCCGCTCATCAGGGGTGAGGTGTGGAAAACAGTTCTGCCGAAAAGATGTGTCCCTCTGAAACATTTTTCGCTAGTGTCCCTTTCTCAGGAGGTATTACTGTGGATTTATTAAAATGGCCTAACCATATTGTCTAATAAAATCAATACTTGTTAACAAAAAAAAAAAAATGAGAGCCAAGTTAAAAGTAGTAGACTATTTTTTCGATTATTAGCATCCAAATGAGTAGGAATTCAGTGGTTTAGGTCTGCACACTTAATTTTTTTTGTGTTCCTGTGCTATTGTTCATTACCTAGGTTTATAAATTTTTACACACGATAATTATGTGAGTGTTAAATAATATAAAATTTTTTGGTAGGTGTCACTCAAGGGGTTGATATAAAAGCAGCACCCTCAAAAATTAAATTATTTTTTAATATAATAAATGACGTAACAGGAATGTAAAAAAAAAATGTAAAATATAAAGCTATTTTATATCAACGTCTCCTATTAATTTTATTTAATTATCTTCAATAGTTTTGAAAAAAATTAGGGGATAGAGTTTTATTATATATTTTATTGAGCATTCCTAGTCACAAGCAACATTCATGTGAATGAATAGCCCAGTAAGTCGCTGGACCCAATTCCATATACTTAATCTACTTTATAAAAGTGTTATAATTACGAGAAAAATAATGATATTAAAAAATTAAAAATATTTTATTTTGCTGCAGTTTTCGATTTTGAGAACACACAGTATTGATATTGAAGGCACATACTGTGTATAATATAATATCAGTGAATTGTTATTTAACTGCTTTGATTGAATTTCCAGATAAAATATGTTCAGATTCTCAAAGCTTTCCATTGCATATTACCCGCGCTCTGTTCCGCTCAGGCTCAAATCAAACCATATGTTTTTCTTTGTGTTTGTTGCCCATAAAACAACTATCACGCTCACAGCCGACCAGTAGCTGAATAAATCTATTAACTAATTTTAAACAGTGTTTACTCATTGGTTACAGATTTAAAATATAAGTGCTTCGTGAAATACGTTTATTATCTTTCGTAAACCACAGACGAGTTTTTCAGCTGACCCAAAGACATTAAATATCACCAAACCAAATAGAATAATGGAAAAAGTTGACTGTACGTACGTTTTAATAGAATGATTGGTTTTGGACAAAAAATATTCGATTTGGTTTTGTGTATTATTAATCGAAAAATAAGGTACTTAGAACTAAAAAACCCACCAATTTATTCCTAGTGTTAGGTTAAGTTCGACCATCATCTCTGTGTTATTATAATGCTGTGTATTTTTTTGTTGTGGATTTACAGAATTACAAGTACAAGGCTGCGTTGCTTTGTTTGCTGTTAGAATTATTGATGAAATATTTTTGATGGAGACTCTCTTTCACTGCAGAGACGCAGAGATGCTGCCACCACATATGTGTTCTGACAACCTGGCATACAATATAATTTATATCCATAGTCAATTTCTTAAATACCGTGTGTAACATAAACACAATTTTTTCTTTATTTTTCCAGATAACACAGCCCCACAAAAAAAGTATGTTGTACCAGAGAAGAGACCATGATAGCCCCAAATTAACTTCTATCGTGTAATTTTTTTTGTAAATCGCGTTTTTTTTTCGTGGTACTGAAAATGGGTCAAATTGAGAAGGTATCGAAAAATTTTATGAACAAGAAGTTCCTAGAATCTAACGAGGGCTCCATATATCAATTTTGAACCAGATCAGAGATGAAAATACAAATTTTTACCCCCAACGTTACGTATCTTTTAATTGTTTATATTATTTCTCAGATTTTGTTAGAAATTAATATATAGGCTCCCCGCTCTAAGCATTTTTTTTACAGCGTTTTGACATCCGAGAAAGGTAAAAGCTGTACCGTAGATTGCTAAGGGCGCTCTCCCCAAAATTGGTTTCTCTTTTGATGCACTTTATCTTATTTACCTAACAATTTAATGAATCTTGTGGTTTAGAGATCTCTGATTTACCTTCATAAAAAGCATCTCGAGCCTTCGTGATGCGACCGGTTATTGAGTTACAAACTTATGGGTGTCTCGAGACACCCGATACTCAATTTCGGTCTGACACATAAAAGTCCTCGAAGGATAAAACTGAAAGTCAATCATTCAATCAGTAAAATGCAACAGTTCGAATAATACGCTTTATTGATTAGATTCAAAATAAGTACAAATAACATTATGCAATGTCCTATCTAAGATAAATCTATATATTTCAATGAAACGCCTCCCCAAGTAGGGCAAGGACGAGTGAGGACTTTGGTTTTGCAACTATCATTTAATTGAGAGCGTGCAATAGCAATCGATTAGGTAAAAAAATTCACACAACTTCCTCGGAAGTTTATGTATGCACTTTGGTTTTGGGACCGACTGAAAATAATATAAAAATATTTTGCTTTTTCAAAATTTTGGGACACTAGTGGTTAGTTTTAAGGTCCCGTTTAGTGATTATATCAGTCACAAGAATGGAGTTCGATTTGAGTATAACTATATATGAGTTATTACAGCTTTCCTGCTTCGCGACGTACCGGCCCTCATATAGGTTGAATATGAACTGCCAATTTACACGAATTATATTATCTTTTGGCAACTTAGCTGGAGCAAAAATTTACAAATAAAACTTATAATAATTCATTAAGTACATCTTTAGTATTATGTTTTGTAATTTTTAGAGTTTACTGAACTTTATTTTCAATTTCATCATTTACGTCACATAAACATGCATTTCCAAAGCGCCTCATCTAGTAAAAAACAAGGTAGGTATACATATTTAACAAATACGGCTGCAGAAACTGAAAGTTCACAGAATTCACCATATTTTAAATCTAATGACAGTCAAGAAAAACAATATCTTACGTAAACCATAGGTATTGTAACGCATAGACTGGTACTGACACTGTAAATAGTTCTCGGGCACGGTTCAACCAATCACACTACGAGTAGAGACAGAGAGAGAGAAAGAGAGAGAGCAGTACTGTATCTTACCAATCTCCCGCCTTTACGTTCTAAAGTTTTCGATATCAGATGAAATAGTACCGCCATCTAGTAACGCTACATTAGAATTAACTACGTATGCAATTAATGTTTCAAGAATTACTAAATGAAAGTGTTTATTAACATATATGTATCTGTTTAATCCTCATTTTTAATTTAAGTAGTTTAATAATTAAGTTAGGGGCTGAGCGTAGAGGCGTCTTGACGGACATGTATTTAGATACATAAATTTAAGCAAGGTTAATCGCAGTTATTACTTGGATGGGTGACCCCCGTCTGGACAAACACGGCAATCTCGTCCCATCTTCTAGCGGCTTGTATATCAGTGTATACGTAGAAGCTATGTAATTTGAGATGAGGATTACTTAGTGGATATACCATCCTTCGGAGGGAATGTAAAGCAGTCAGTCCCTTGTCTATTTAATGTTAGGCAAATAAAATATCCCTACTCATCGACAGAGAAGAAGTTCGGCAAAATTTCCAGGTTGGGGCTAGCTCGTCTCCTGGCGTCCGTGATAGGCCTTGGTAGCGGAAATAGGCCGACGTTAAATAAATAAAAAATAATAATAATGATTAAGTAAAGATTTGCTTATTTAAGTAGAGAGAACTTTAAGTACAATGAATTATAATGTATAATGCTAATAGTTTTGATTTTCCGAATTATTAACGTGTTGTTACTTTATGATTAAATTACCGTGCGTAAGTACATTTGTGTGTTTAACATGAAATAATTGATTTGTCTGCTTGGTGGGCATTTGAATTTAATTTTTTTTTGTGATAAATATTTTGTAATTACGTTATTATAAGCCACTGAAAGCTGTGTTTAATTGTCCCTAGCCTATATATTGCCTTGGCTTTGAAATTGGGAGTTGTCAACGTGTCGTGTGTTTATGTTATGTTTATATTATTATATTATAACGGATATAATACAATACTACAAGTTACGTTAACAATTAGCAATAAACTAAAGAAGAAATTTATAGATAAAATTTAAAAGCACGAGTGGTCCTATTTGCGAAAGACATTTCACGAAACAAAACATGACATATGTCAAAATATTACCGGGGTAATATTCGTCGAAGCAAAAATTTAGAGCGATAAATTTTTCGTGTTGGTACTGTCCAAAGCCAATCTAGGTTAGTTTATCACTAATAATGACATTTGACTAGTGCAATGTTGTCAGAAAAGGGGCATTATATTGGCTATAACATAAACATAAACACACCACATATAGTAGGCAACCCCCCAAATCCAAAGCCAAGACTGTCCGGAAGGGAGTTACACATTTGGAAAAACGCAGACATATATCCGGTGTTGTTGTAGAAGAACGCACTACCGGGCGTCAAAATGACGCGACACCAATTTATTTCTCAGGGGGCGCCAGTCGCGTATTACCCCGTTCTTCTACCTCCCAGGCGGGTTCGAGATAAGATGACTTCGGTAGCCGAAAAGCGGGACCAAGGCTGCACTACCACAGATCGGAAACTACGCTCTCTCTGGACCCGAATTCCCTCGTTAGGGGTTTAGGCACCTCTTAATTTCCTGAATTTTTGCATAAAAAAATCCCAACCGAAGAATTTCTCTGCGGAGGGATTAGTTTTGGTACGCGAAAATCGCGTTTTGGTCCATTAATAACGGAATATATTTCTCAAAAAACGCATAAAAAAATCCCTATCGAACCTCCGTAAAACAACCAGAAGGTCGAACGTTAATGCGAATTAACTCGACACATCCGGTTTTCTATACGAAAGTTCCAGGGATTATAGACCGTCAACAGGCCTCAAGATCAATTAAGAAACATTAGTTCAAAGAATCCGTTTATTTAACAGAATTGGTTATACAAAATTCTCAAGAAAGAATCGTGCCTTCCCCAATCAAGGTAGTGACTTTCAGACCATACAAGCGAGAGCGCTCGCGCTAACGATCGATTAGGTAGAAAAGATTCATACGTACCTTCTCAGAATCAAAATGCGAGCTTTTAGAATCATTTCAGACTCTGGGTAAATGAATAATCAAGGCTGACTGAAATTAACTTAAAAAAGTTTTACTAAATGAATTTAGTTTCGCTAGAGACTACCTAGCTTTAAAGTTCTTGTATCGTGGAGATTCACGTACTCAAACACATTCAGAGGACTTATTACTGCATAAGTTGAGTGGCGTTCGATCAGTCCACGACTTACTAACCCTTATCACAGTCGATTAATAATATCGATTTGGCAGCGTCTCACCTTCGAGCGACTATTAGGCAAAATTGAATTTTTGGATTTTTATGCACAAGGCGTTTTCCTCTATAACTTTGTCATTTGAAAAGCCCCGTTATTGGCTTTTCTACCATCGCTTTGTCTGGACTACTCAACGCGCTCGACCAAATTGCGAGCCGCTGGGTCAATCCAAACTCTTTCCATGCGAGAAACCGGCCTTGTACATGTGCATTGATTTTTATCAATTTTTGCTTATCGGCACTACGCCGGCTTTGACAAAATCTTCTATTTTGCCTTTTGGATGCAGTGCATCGTTAAAATTTTATGCTCATACTTTAGAATTGGGCTTTCAATGATCGTACCTCAAAGGTCAATGTCTTTGGTTGAGGAATAAAAAATAAAAAATAATTTAAAGTATATTTTCGTGGTACTTTTTAAACTGACTTCGTGGTACTTTTGAAAAATCCAGTTTAAGACCAATTTTAGCGTACTTTTGAAAAATCGATTTTCGAGCCAAATTTCAAGGTACTTTTGAAAAACTAATCTGCGGGTGAAATTTTGGCGTACTTTTGAAAAATCGATTTTCAAGCCAAATTTCAAGGTACTTTTGAAAAGTTAATCCGCGGGTGAAATTTTGGCGTACTTTTGAAAAATTGATTTTCAAGCCAAATTTCAAGGTACTTTTGAAAAGTTAATCTGCGGGTGAAATTTTGGCGTACTTTTGAAAAATCGATCTTCAAGCCAAATTTCAACGCAGTTTTGAAAAATTAGTCTGCAAGTGAAACTTTGGCGTACTTTCGATAAATCGATTCTTGGGCCAAATTTTGACGCCCTTCCAAAAATATTATTTTTCAAAGTACAATTTATGGTACCTTTGAAAAAGTATATTATTCATAAATCTTTGTCATTATATACTTCTACTCTGATATTCTGAACCAAAAACATTTTTCCTAAGTGAAAATTCGGTGTTTCTTCGAATTTTCGCCTGGTCATTTCCAACGCCTTATAGAACCCAAAACGGTCCTTGTGGACTGATCTGCGCCTCTGCAGACTCCCGAAAATGTCTTTAAATGAAATTTTTGCCTAAGTCGAATTTTGATTATGTCTTCAACTTAGGACGATTTTGGAGAGTTCTACAACATTGTCAGCACCGGGGCTGAGACTCGAACCCAGAACGCAATAGACAGTCGTTCAGCATATTCGCCGCTCAATACGCCTTAACCGACTGAGCTACCGTTGCTGGCTATCATTATTATTATTAATTAATTAGTGAAATAATTAATATATACCCTTGAAATTGTGTTGCGCTTACCTGTTAAATTGATTTATGCCCCACTTTTAACAGATAACTTTCATCGATTGTGCAGTTTTTGGGTGCAAAACTAATGAACATAAGTTTTAGACTCATTTAAATACCATTTATTTACTTTAAACAATCCCATAAAATAATTAATCATAATTTGCATTTCTTGTATATCTTTCTTAGTCAAACCAGTACAGAGCAGTGTGTTGTCATTAGCAAATACTGTAAAATTATTATGAAGTAACAGTTCTGATAAATCATTCACAAATTTTAAAGTAATAGTGGCTCCAATATAGACCCCTGTGTTACAGATATTTTGATATTTAATTTATCAGATCCAAATCCTACCCTGGTTGTAAATCAAACATCGACCGGTACCGCGCGCGAATTCAAACTTCAAACGTTGAAATAAAATACTAATAGGTGACAAACTAAAACTTTGTCGCTGTATGTATGAATTATAGAACCTCTGAGCATTCACCACATGCATTAGAATAGGTTGTGCGCCTAACAGGTAACCGCGACAGTTGGCGGGATGCTGTCAGATGGGCCTACTAGAATAATTTGCTAAATATTATTATTACAATTAATGACGTAAATCTGGTTTCAAAATCTGCAATACCAAGTTAATGAGTTGTAAAAAGCTAGTTTGGCTAGTTTCCACCATTACAGCACCTGTAACATTTTTTCAACTAGACATGTAATCAACTGACCTAGGTATTAAAGCATTTTACCATGAATTTTTTATTAATCAACGGCAATTTTCAATTGAAACCCTACTTAATACAACTTGTAATTATCTAAACGAGTATGATAAAAGCACATTTTTAAATAAAACAATTCATTGACCATTTTCCCCTCATGAAATGAGGTATAGAATTTTATAAATTTAAGGGTGACTTCATTGTAAATAGTACACAATAGCAACGCAGTTTGCAATTTCATATAAAAGACTATAATTTATGGACACAACTTTATAAATATATACGTTCAAAGCCATATTACACAGTTATATAGAATATGGTATATCTATTTTTGTTTAGAAATTATACAGTGCCTAGTTACAGCTTTATCAGATTCAATAAATAAACCTCCCTAAAGGGTATAATTCTGTAAATTACGTGGCATAGCACAAAAGAACGCATTCAAATAGTTTTCAATTATGCATTTGATGCACTTATCTCCTTATAAATAAATGTCTTGTTATACGTAATTTTAATACAATCACTGATGGGGTAAACTATAAGTGATCCAATCACTTAACTGCCTTTTAAGGAAATATAGACCTTAATGTTAATATTATTAGCTTTTCTTTTGACCTAAGTCAACCTCTTGGAGCTTCCACAGTGCCACGTAATGGCGAGCCCATGTGATTAAAATGAAACACTTTTTTCTGGTAGTATGCAATCTTACCACTGAACATAATTTTTTACAAAAACTTTGCAAAGTTTTAGGCATACCTACCCAAAACCCATTCACAGTATTGAATACGTACGTATCTTCATAGCTAGGGAGCTGATGGCAGAAATTTGCATATGATCTTATTGTGTGACTGAAGTTGAAAAGTGTAAAATGTCATAATAAAAGCGGGAAAAACCATTTCAGTCATTACAGTGTTGCTGAGTTTTTAATTAATAGTTAATGAACAATATACCAAATTATTTCCAGATGTCAAAATGGATTTCACCCTCGCAGGTCAATTGAGAGTGCGGCGGCTGACTTTTTGGAATTTGTGTACAATCGCGTGGATGACAGAAAGTACGTTGCTGCCCTTTTCTTTGACCTGTCCAAGGCTTTTGATTCTATAGATCGGACATTCGGGGCAGATAAACTTTCTGCGATAATATCATACCTCAGCTTTAGAAAAATTTTTGTAAAACTAGAAGACTAGAAAACCAGTTCAGAGAAGTATTCTACTAATCTTGGAGTTCCTCAAGGTTCTGTACTGGGGCCACTTATTTTTCTTATTTATAAATGATTTACCACTTCATATTGGTACTGAATGCGTTGTGCTGTTCGCAAACGACGTCTCCATAGCAGAGGAGGCAGACACTCCTGAGGAGCTGCAAGACAAGCTCAATACTCTCTATGAATAATTTATCAACTGGTGTCGTACTAATAAATTGATTGTTAATACCAAAAAAAACTATTTTGCTACAGTTTTTTGGTAGGAAAAAAATTCAAGCACCCATAAATATTACATATAATCAATTAACAGTTGCTCCAAGTGAAACGACAAAATTTCTTGGTATCCATATTGACAGTGATATGAGTTGGAGATATCACATTAATAATGTCTCTCAGAAAATAAGTAATGGCTATTATGCAATTTTGCAACTGAAAAGTGTATTAGACCAAAAAACACTAGTAAATGTTTATTCTGCCCTCATAAATTCAGTGCTGTTGTATAACGTCATTTTGTGGGGTGGCACTTCTGATAGCGAGAGTTCTGATTGCTCAAAAAAGAGTTATGCGATTAATTTTCGACTTGCAGAAAACTCAATCATGCAGAGTTTTCTTTAAGCAACACGCTATATTGACATTTCCTTGCTTGAATGCATCTAACTGTCTCATATATATATATATATATATATATATATATATATATATATATATATATATATATATATATATATATATATATATATATATAAAAGAATATTAACAGGTACGAGACAAATTCGCAACTGCATAATTACCCTACCAGACATGGCAATTTACTAGAAATTCCAAAACATAGGACTGCGCTCTATGAACAGTCTCCACTATTGGCTGCAATAAAATTCTTTAATTGTCTACCTACCGAAATTAAAGAAAAAGCTTCCTTATATTCCTTTAAGAAGTAATTACGGAGATATTAAATATGTGGCTGTTATTAGTCAGTTGATGAATTTTTAAATCATACATTTCATACCAAAAAAACTGTGTATTACTGTATATTTTTGTGTAAATGTGCGTATAGTGTAACTAGCCATGTTTTATGTTTTATCCTATTTATTGACATGTCCTATTTCATCGTATTGTGATCGAAAGGATGAATAAAATTATTATTATTATTATCAGCGCCAAAAAGTACACCAAAATTCCACTAAAAAAACGGGATAACTTTTACTAAGACTCCTTTCTACAATAGATATTAAGCGAGATATTTTGGGTATCCCTGGTAAAATAGACAGACTATAATCATTGAAATTGATTTTTTTATATTCATTCCCTGATTATATACGCATTCATTACGAGGATTACATTTGTTTCAAAATGAAATAAGTCCCACGAAAGATCAACAGTGTTGTCAATGCGGACTTACAGTGACATGCATGTCAAAAAGAACATTAATTTGGACGTGGCATAAAATAAAGCATACAATAGCTTGTATATCGAATTAATTTCGTTATAGGGTTTAAGTTTGAAGAGATGGGAATCTGCGGGCCAAATAATTTAAATGGAATTGAAACCGGTGTCAATCTAATATTATCTCAGTACGTCGTCCCCTTCTGAAAAGTTAAAAAAGTTGGCGTTTCGCCGTGACGGATTACTGTAGGGCTTAATGTCAACATCATGATTCAAATTACAGACCGGGTTAACCGAGCCATTGCCACACTGAAGTCAGAGGCGCAGTTATCCCCGAAAACATCTACAGGGAGACACAGTTGTGTTAAATTTGTACAATTCTGATAAAGTATAAGTGTCTATAACATAAGAAAAATTCCCCTGAACCTGCCAACACTTTGTTACTGATATATGTTATGTGTTATTAAGAGATTAATAAAATATCTAAATATAAAAGTGTATCAACGTTGCGCTCATAGTTTAAACATGACGAGAATAACGAAAAATAACGAGAAATCGACGTCCTGTTTATTACTCATTCTCCTTTACACCATTTATACCTCTTTTAAAGGATTTTTTTAATTTTAGTATTTCGGGAAATTTATTAGATATAATGGCTAAATTAGATTAAAATGTGGCAGGAATTGTAAACACGCAACCCAAGCAACAATTTAAAAGTCATTTAGACTTGAGGAGGTTTTAAGAAAGGTTTGTCAGGGTTAGGAAATAGTCTTGTGCTTTATTGATGTTGTAGTCAAGGCCTTTTAGGCTTCAAGTATACTTGCTCTTATATGGTAAGTTTTAAAGCATTCTGTAAGACCTAATTATAAAGCTAATTTCCTTCTAGGATAATATGTATTTGTAATGGATTTATCATACCTACATAAAACTCTCCATAAAGCTAATTAGTTTTATTAACATCTTAAATTCAATTTAGATTCAAAGAGGCTTTAAATTATTCTTTATGGTTTTAACATATTTGCAATAAATGCATTTTAAATCCTTTTTAAAACTAGCCATTTTCAATGCCTATTAGTACTTATTAAAGGCCATTACAAAACTAGACTCTTAAAACATCCTTGACAAATGTTGTGATGAAACCGTTATGAAGAAAAAAGGCCTCTATAAATCTAAAAGGCAAATTTTAATTCCATAAAACACTTTCTAAAACCTCAATAAAACATTTATTATAAAAATAATAAACAATATATACGCGCGCGTCACACTGTCAAATTATTTTGAGGTTAAGTTTTAAGTTTTTTGTATCAAATGTCAACGCGGTTCGTCTTGGAGGCGGTTCTTTTAAATCCCAAACGTTTTATTTCAGCTTTTGTCAAGTCCATGTGATCTTCGCCAAGTGCATTTGCATTTATGTAAGGAAGGGATTATTTGTGATAGTATACAAAAAGACTAAAAAGACTTCATTTAGAGTAAATGTTCTAGGTCATTACCATTATTAGAATATATAGTTTAATGGGAGGACTATAAAATGACAATTAGGTTTTTAGTTGGCCGGCCATGTTTTTCTTGTTATATAAAAATATTTAAGGTCAATCTCACAATTATAAGTATTAATAATTATCATTTTTTCTTTAACAAATTAAAGTAGAATTACAAAAAACGACTGAAAATTACCGTGGGAACCAAGAAGCAGCCTACTTTTTTAAATTTGCTGATTGCGCGTCTATGCAAATTTTGTATGGATATTAAAATCATTATTATTTCTGAGGCGCCCTTGTTTTTTGGGCCTTTCTTTTGTAGTTTTAACGATAAACTGCCGTTGGTTTTAAATTTTTTGTCATACCTGATGTCTTTTTATTACCTTTTAAATCGACATTAGAGAGGTTATAGTGCCACTCTACTCTTTATAAATTTCAAATTTCATTTTATCTTCAATAAGTCCGATGGTGTGTTTGCTTAAATCAGTTTAGAAAAAATAAATGCAATAATAAAATTATTTTGATTCCTTTGTAGACATTCTTACAGCTTCTCAGTTCTAATCTGGACTTAAAGAGTTTTAAAAACCAGTTTTAAGGTAGCCTTCTAGGTGTTTTCTAGAAATGCAGGAAGCTAATAGAAAAGCTTCTGACAGCTTTAAAATAGGTTTTAAGAAAGGTTTTAAAACGGCCCGAACAAGGTTTTCAAGAGCGGTACTATGACTCACTAAGGAGTTTTATGATGGAATTTAAAAAGGCCTTAACAACCTTCATAAGGGTGGGCCCTTTTATTCTACAAGTCGCTTTATGATGGTATTAAGGATATTGTTACAGCAAAATAGATTTTTCAAGGTATTTTATAAATAGTTTTATAGCACCCTTGTATATATTTAAGAAACCAAAATTGTTCCTTGGGAAGCCAGAGCCCCTCGTATATTTAGGCTTTACAATGATGTAAATATGTGTTAGAATTTACACTTGCCATCAAGGGGCTGACGGGAAGAGCTTTGTTGAGCTCGTGTGCCTAACAGGTAACCACGACACGTGGCATAATGCTGTCAGATGCTGGGCGAATGAATAGATCACAAAATATCGACATCAGGAACTGTTTAATGGAATCATTGATTTGTTAAATACCTATACTTGCTAAACCATAACGCTTCATGACTTGTATCATTTGTTGTAACGTTAGCATTGTAAATACAACCCAACCAGCAAATTTGTTTTATAATTTAAATGTTATACGATTATTTTGTTTTATTGTTATTTTATTAATGCTTCCAAAATGCTAATTGATTATATCCGAGTTGCAGAAAACACTATCTGGTTGCCTGCAACTCAACTGTTTTATAAATATATCATTAAAACGTCTTTACAGCAAAATTATAAAATATCTTATAAAGCAGTTAACAAATTATTTTAGAAACGTTTCGGTGACTAAGCTATAAAACATTTCAGCTTATAAAACTAAATAATTTTGTAGCGCTTTTTTAGTAACGTTCGGCAGTATTTTCAGCACCGTTATAAATATATGTTGAAATTATTTTATAATCGTTTCCTATTATCGTATAAAACTATATTAAAGCACTATTTGGGACGTTCTACTATTGAAAGTAAATTGTTATTCCAGAGTCTGCTGAATAATTATTATGCAATCTACTGCAAAATGGCAACGGCAATAAAGTGGTTACAAAATAAAATTATTAAAGGTTTTTTTGATCGGAGACACAAATTTTACGTAAAAAAAGTTTTAGCCAATTTTACCGAATATTTTTTTCATTTGTTATTTTTAGGTCCGGTGCCTTCGCCAGAATTTCTAAAACTATTTTTTTTCTACGCTATTTTTATTAAACAAAAAATCTTTTTAGTGCCAAATATTCTAAAGGACTAGGTATTAGAAAGTATCACAATATAAAACGTATAAAAAAAAATCATAAATTAGGAAATTTTTTAACTTGACCGCTTGTACATTTTTTAAGCTGTATCTCGGAAGTTATAGTCCGGTAAACTCTGAGGTGGCATATGTATGAGTTGGTAACACGACGTATGATTTGATATGCGATGGGCATAAAGCTATCGCAGTGACAGATATGTTTAATAGCAATAATAACAAACAGTGAAGTATGCTTTATAACGCAATTAAATTAATCTTCAATAAAACTGTTTTATAGTGGTGGTACCGAATTTTCTTAGAGCCCGCGGAAATGTTTATACAGTTATTTTGCAATGGTTGCAATAGGTGTTATAAAATATGAACAGTGACTGAATTATTTTATAAGATGGTGCCAATTTTACATTTACAGCTGTCGTAATAACGTTTCTAAAGTGTTTCTAAGAGTAATGTTTTATAAAATTTTTGTCGGAAACATTTCTGCAGCTTTTATTATATAGCGAACTGCTAGTTGGGAGGCTACTTTGTATTTTCAATTCGTATGATTAAATTGATATAATTGCAGGTGAGCGGTGAGCTGAGTTTTAGTTTCAATTGTCTCTAGATGATGCCAATATGGCTGGCGAGACGCTCGTAGGAAGCTACTTCAGAGGCATTATTATGCTAGATAAAGATGCGGTACTTTTTTTTATTCAGAATTGAATGAAATAAACTAAAAGAAAAGATTTAATAGCCACACAATACAATAATAATCATAGTGCTATAAGTGATACCAGCAAAATATTTTTTATGAAAATTGTATCCCCTTGACCAGCCGTTACGCGCCGCCGCTACAAGCGTGTCAAAGGGTTGAGTTATGGTCAACAGAAAGGCTATTAATTTTAGGGTCTACAATTTCGTAAAGACAGATAACTGATTGGATCGCATACGGACACACGGTTTACCCATTCAGTAATTTTATAAAACCCATTCGATATGGTATACAATTCGGTTATAATAAGACATTTATTTCTATTCGTAGGGATAAACATTACCATATATTACAGAAAACTCTTTGTTAATACCTCTGTTATGTAATTCTACGTAATTCAACTCGATTTCACCTTTTAGGGAGATTTATTTATTCAATTTGCTAAGGTTGTCACTAATAAGTAGATATATAACTTACCGAATAAATAGGAGAAATTTAACTAACTGTGCTTAATCTCTGAATATATGTACAAATTTATAAAGTTTTGTTCATAAATTACAACCCGTGTGTAGCGAAGTTCAAGAGAATTGCAACATGTATTTGCAAGCAACTCTTTCAATTGCAAAAAAGCACTCTTCACTTACATGAAAACTATTTTTAAGCAAAAACTTGCATTAATTAAATCATTGACTTGTACTCAAGAGGTGTGATTGTAGAACATAAGAACCAATCATGGTAGAATGGTAAAACTGGTGTTGGAAAGTCCACCGAAGCAAAATAGCTATAACATTCAGGCTCTTAAATCCTCAGTGTTATTTGGTCCATTGAAATATACTTTGGATTTTAAATTACCCCACAAGAAGAAATCTAAGGGGGCCAAATCAGGTGACCTAGGTGGCCACTCAATATCTCCCCTCCTCTCCCCCCTTCCGATCAATCTATTGGGAATGCTGCGTCTAAGAACTGTCAAACGAAGACTGCATAGTCGGGGGGAGCTTCATCTTGTTGAACCCAAAAGAGGAGGGTCGATTTGGGCGGTTTTTGCCCCAAATTATTTTTGGGTGAAAAAATCAGAAAACATTTTTTTAATGTCTACTAACAATAATAAGTCGATTTTACCCTAAACGGACGATCCCCCCCCCTAGCCCCCGCCCCCTCAATCCTGAATATGCCATCACTTGCTAACAGCGTTCTTGAGGAGATATATCGCTTTCAAACTTATATTTGTTTAATAAAATACCACACTATCACATTAACTCCTTCAAATGACCTTAAACTTGATGTGATACAGGTTAACGGACTTTGGGTTCGGAATCAGCGACCCCAAAAACCCCAGGATACCCTGGTCAAGTCTGGTGAGCAAGCTTGGATATTTTGCATTTATATTTCCCGCAAACGAATAAATAGTAAAACCACCCTCTCCACCACCCTAGTTGGGTAAAAAATGTTAAATGGTAGCGGATACAGTTAAAAGGGAGTTAGTGTGGTAGTGTGGTATTTTATCAAGCAAATATAAGTTTGAAAGCGATATATCTCCCCAAGAACACTGTTAGCAAGCAATGGCATATAGTCCATACGAAAATTGGAAAAAAAATGTAAAACCCCAAAAGTGCCGAGGTAGCGACCAAACATGACTACCCCCCGTTTTCGAGGACGGCCAACATGATGGTGATAGTCGCGCGGTCCCTACCCTCCTCGAACTACCCCTAAACGCAAAAAACCACCCCTTTTTTCGATTTTCCCTCGGATTTTTCGTTGTCAAGTATGCGAGGACTTGTTGGATTGGTTATTTTTGAGAAAACTCAATATGTCCTGTAAAACTTTGCAACCAGATATGCTAACCACCAATGGGAGTTGAAACCACCCCCTCCCTCTATACCGGAACATGCAAAAAACATCCAAACATGCTGAAAATTGTTTTCTATACGTTTTCATGGCCGGGGAATACGATGCTGATATTACTTAGCCTCCCACCTCTAACCAGCATAATGCCACCCATTTTTCGTTATCAGGCATGCGAGGATTGTTGGATCAAAGTTTTCCAATACCTACGTACGCGTATAGTTAGTCCTTAACCCATATATATTGCATTTAATTACATTTCTCAAGGGTCCTCAATATTGAGAATGTAACAAATGGAAGGTATATGCCGAGAATGCACAACCGACGGCTACGGCTCATATTTTGTGCGTCGGTCCTCGCTGGATCACTGTATGGAGGCCGCGTAAGAGGAAGACGACTCCCTCTTCTCTATGATTTAATTTGTAAACACCGAAGAATAAATTAAAATTTAATAATAGTAATATATAACGCATGTCTAAAATAAGAATAAAAATTATGTTGTACATGATGTGAAAAAAATCATGTACATAATATGTAGTAAAAAAGTGGACTATGCACATACACGAATATATATTATATATGCGCATAGCCCGTTCTATCAAACTCCTTTTAAGCTGCAATAAAAAAATGTCTCTTCCTAGAAAACCTGATCCATTGAGCGCTTGTGATCTCACTATAGGAGAAACTGATGGTTTTGGGCATGCAAGTGTAGTTTTTGAGGACTAAGAGAGAAACTGATGCAACTATCGTGTTCTCCACCCTTGAAAACGGGGGATACCTTCTTCTCCTTGAGGGACACTTCAGGATTCAGAGAGGGGGTGGTTTCAACCCCCCTGGGGTCGTTAGAATGTCTGGTGGCAAAATTTTACAGGACATATTGAGTTTCTTCAAAAATAAAACCCAATCCAATAAGTCTTCGCATGACTGAAAACGAAAAATCGTCCGTTTAGGGTAAAACCGACTTATTATTGTTAGTAGACATTAAAAAAAATGTTTTCTGATTTTTCATCCAAAGATAATTTGGGGCAAAAACCGTCCAAATCGACCCTCCTCCTTTGATCATTTAGTAAATTATATTTGGTAAAATTGAAAAAAAATTGGCCCTACAATGTTATCTCTAAAAATTCCACACCAAGTTTTAACCGATTTTCTACCGGATTTTTTAATTTCAACAATTTTTCTTTGTGGTTGATATTTTTACTTCCACGAACGTCTATTTTTCCTATTGAAAACTTCTAGAATAGAAAACGACGATTCATCTGTCCATAATATATATTTAAGAAAATTAGGGTTTGCGCCCAGTCTTTGGAGCATTTGCTGACAAAGTTCTAACCGTTTTCGCTTGTGATCTCCTGTAAGCTCCTGTACCGGTAATAATTTATATGGCCTATAGTCATTCTTTTTTAAATTCCTCTGAATTTTGGAGTAACTTTTTCCAAGTTCACGTGATGCATTCCATAAACTAGTTTCAGGATTTTCTAAAATAAATTTTTTACATAGTCAAACATCTCAAGAGGCTATCAGAATACATGTTTTTAGTAATAGAGGCCTTGTTTTACAGCAAATCTAGTAGTAATACGGACGCGGTAAGAGAAACTTTAAATTTACTTTTGACTTTTAGTTTTGATAAAATAAATTATAGTAAAATTACCATAAAACAAAATTCAAAATATAACATTTTCGTTTGCTCTATTGGTACGTGCTCTTCTCTTAAACTGATCAATTTCTCTCACATGACGGTAAGTATTTAAGAATGTGTTTTCACTAGGAGTCGGACGATTTGGGTATAATGCTATATATTCTCTTCTTGCAGCTTTTCTATTTTTATTATTTTTAACATAAAGGCAAAATATATTAAACTTTTCTGCTTCTGTGCAACCCATTTTGATTAAATAATAATACGAAATGTCAAACAGTAACAATGTTGTCATAGTACCATCAGTCACAGCCTACTGCGTAAGAGAAATTATAACCATAAAATGTTTGGAGCATATTCAATGTCCAATGACAAGAAATATTACAGCTAGACCTATCAACCCTTATATATTTGAAATCAGGGAAAAAAGATCTAAAAGAATATGTAAAAACATACAGGGTTTTCCATTTAAAAAAATAACCTTCCTTATATCACGTGACCTATCCAAGCAATTATTTTTTTAATTGCATTTAAAAAATATGTATATACAACCCTACAACTTTTATATGAAACTTTTTTTTTTAATTTCCAATAATAACAGAAAAAAAGGGGGGTCTTTATATAATGAATAACATTGTACATACAAAAAATACAGTAATGGTAATAATAATAAATTCAAAAGATATCAAGGTTAAGTTGTAATAGTATAAAAAAGTATTAAAAAAAAAATTACAAATAAACAAACTTGCTAATTTACTTCTGAGTTAGAAAACGCGAGATTAAAGGACACGTAAATAAAATATAGACAACACTGAGCTAATGGAGTGAGCACATTTCCTATTGCATTACAACCACTAATAATAATAAAAACACAGTCCATTGCCAAAACTAGTTTGTATATCCTATTCTGTCATTGAGTTTTACCTGCTGTATACAGGGTGTTTTTGAAATACATCATATTTTAATCTGTGAATCTTTAGGTAATATGAGGACCAATGGCACTGTTTAAATTTAAAAATTTACAGCGGTGCCAAGGCTGCATAAAATAATCAAATTATAAAGAAAACTGAAAACTAACATACATACAGCTGATATTTTATATAAAGTAAGTCCTCGATTGAGAATGTCCATAGTCCTTTAAATGTTACACAGCTGATACAAAATTTCGTTCGTCAGGAATGCGTATTACTAGGAAACCGTCCCTGGTAAAGTACCTGTACGAGCCATAACAAAGCACAATGTTTCTCCACTCAATGTTCGTAAAATTCGCCATTATTAAAAACGATCAGTACATATTTTGACAGCGGTAAACACTAAACTATTGTCACTTGCTGCTACTGTACTTGTTGGATTTCTTTTTGCAGTTTGACATCTGCACGGTGAGATATAGTTCAAGTGTAGGCTAGTCGCGTAAAGATCCACCACATCATGAACGTACTCGATATTTCTTTGCATATTTCAAAAATTATTTTCTCGGTTATTTTTGGGCATTTTGCTAAATGAATATTTTTGCGTATATCAGGAAGATGAGAGTATTCATAGATATGAATATATGGATATATTTCAAAAACACCATCTAGTGTACCGAATATATAAATATACTATATAAAACAAATGCTTCTATACCCCCTTGTATCGACTGTGTCTTTATTGTAGAAATATGTTCAGGGAAATTTCTTTTTGGTCTTGTTTTTACCACGTTCACATAAGATAATATTGTTGATTGTGATAAAATTTACTTATTTTTATAATTATTATCTTGGTAAATTATCTTTGTTGGTCATAATGTGCATCTGATACGAATCTACTATGTGCGCTACTATAGGGGACGATAAATATCTATGGGGAGTGTACATTTTTACTGAGCAGTGGCTAAAAGAACAATGATACATATCCATTATAAATTCCTGTATCAATAATTCATTATTTTGTTTCTAACAAAACACACACGTCAAAAGAATCTAAGTTTATAAGTTATAACCGAACTTCTAACATTTTAATACGTAAACGACCTAGAGTGGAGTGACTTGCTTCTCGAAAATGCCTCGATACTTCCACTTTTGAGTAAAAGCAAATCCTTCTAATCATGCGTAGAACAAGTTAAAATAAGTAGATTTTCGAACAGATCCACCTCAAAAAATAATGCCTGCTCCCCCTCAGAGGAGGTACCAGTATCTGTCAATATAATATATTATTGCTTTTATGTAAAGCCCCACAGCAAAAAAAGTGGGGGAGCCTGCCAGCAATATCACATGTTTAGCTATAACTCTAAAACGGCCCGGTAAATCAAAATTTTACACGATATAGAAAATAAAGATCATTTTTTTGTCTATCGATTGGTGTATAATATATATACATTATTTATTTAAATAAAGCCGCCAGTGGCGTATGAAGATGAAATTGCAATTGTAATGGTTAGAATTTTATTTAATAATTTACTATTCTTTCATATTATTATTTCACATTTTTTTACTTACTATTTTTTCTTTCGTTAAGCCATTTAGAAAAGAAATATGGAGAGGGCATTTTAGCTATTTTTGGCTGTCACCCAAGCGACCCAATACATTAGACACTAGATATGAAAATTTTGTTACCTTCTCCATCGGTTGGTAGGTATATAATTTGAAAATGATATTTATTCAAATAAAGCCGCCAGTGGCGTGCATGGAAAAAAACAACACATGCAGTTGCCTGAGAACCTATTTTTAATAGTAGTATATTGAGAACTGAAGAGTTTCACTATTTCTTATTCATAGACGCGTTAACAAAAAAATACATAAATAATGGAAAAATTGACAAAAAACATTCAGTAGAGGCAGTTTTTTTGTAAATATTAGCTAAAATATCTAAACCGCTATATGTGTACTGTATGTACGTGTCTTTCAGGTTCGAGCGACCTTTAAGTAAGTTAGATGATACATCAATTTTGCGACATACCGGGTGATACAGGCTAGTGGCTCACCCCTATATTTCCTTTATTTTTTAACTTATCCATTTGAAATTTGGGGTACAGAAACTACCTGTAAAAATAGATTTTTGGACATAAAAATCATTATAAGATCATTTCCGGTTTACCCGGAAATGACTCTAACTTTCGATTTTTAAATGGAACACCCTGTATATTTCAAAGATTAATTTACCGACACGATGGCGCCCCACGTCATACGTCAAATGAAACACGAAATGTTTAAATGTTCAACTTGAGGAGAATTGGATAGATATCAGGACTAGTTTATCAATGTCTAGTTAGCTAATTTAACTAAATTGATAACTAACAGTTAATTTAGCTAACAGGACATTAATAAACAACTAAGTAGTTTAGATATTGTTTAATTTTTAGGTAATAATGGTCCTATTTTGTAGCCAGCTAGATCTCCCGATATAACTCGTGCGGGGTTATTTAAAATATATTATATATAGAGAACGTTCTAATAACATAGAAAAATTGGGAAACAAAAGATTAGCTGGATTTCGGACAATAACTCCTGTCATTATACGAAATGCAACAAATGCTGTAAGGAGAAGGTGTCAAAAATGCATAGATGTTAATGGAAGACAATTCGAACATTTATTGTAGTTTAGTTTTTCTATTTTTGGCAAAATTATTTTATATTATAAGAAGTGTTGTTGTTGTTAATAGTTTTCCATGGCCTCTTTACAAATATACTAAATTTTTCGAAAATTAACCACTTTTTCTAGAGACAAATATGACATATGACGTATTGTTAGATAGCTAATTTAAGTTGAGATCTAACAATGAAATAATTTACGTGTGTTCCATTTAAGAAAACAAAAGTTATTTCTATATCTTGAAAACTGAGGCATACATAATTTTCTTCTTATCAGCATCACATTCTACTCAAAAAAGTGCCCTAAGAATGTGTTATTCGATTTTCGATCCGACACTTGGTAATTGATCTTCCAAAAACGCTCTATAATAATAACAATAATAATCTCGAAAATCGAGCTCGGAACTCCTATATTGGTTTTTGTCTATCTATCATAGGTTTAGAGAAAACCCTAAATCTCCTCTAATTTGGTCCACCCTGTACATCACTAAATAGGTTGAAAACTTCCAGCTCTGTATAAAACAATGTGAACTGTTAAAAATCCAACTAGTAATTTTTACAATTATTCCTGTACTGGCCGGTAATATACTTTTTAAAAAAGCTATATATTTTTCTCGGGATTTAATATATAAATGGTAAAATAAATTAATGTTTAATAAGACCAGTGGAAGTACAGTTATATCCTCGATCGGCTGATATGCACAAGAATGATGGTTACCTTGAAAACCATATATGCCAACAAGTCCCTATTCAACCATAACATGATTCAGGATTCTTAAAACTTACTCATTTTTAACATGTATCAAGTATACAATTACAGTTATTTTCTGGAATGACTACTACCAGTTCACGTAATTACTGGCAAATCATACTTAGGACTCGAGAACAAAGGGTAGATAAATGCGACATTTTTGCGACATGTATTGAGAGTATTTTGCAATTTTAAATGGAATACAAACGATGATATTATGTATGCAGTTTGCGGATTTGTATTATATATTTTTATATGGGTGTCCAGAAACTCTCGTGACAAACGAAAACTGCAAATTCTGGGCGTGATTTTATGTCTGACGTAAATCATCTTGTCCAGAAGTGCTTCCTAACGAAGCTACAACCTTTTAAAGACAAAACCTTGTTTTTATAAATATCTTTAAAACGCTTTTATCCAAAAGGATAAAACTGGGTACATTTATCACCTAAAAAAGACCTGTCGTTTGCTGTAAACATGATTTTTCTATCATGAGTAAAATCTCAGTTGGTTTACATAAGTCAAAAGATACAGATATTGTATATTACATCAAGTGACATGATTATATAAAAACAAAGTAATAATAAGAACACTGAAAAGTAATTTAATATAAAACATCAGCAGAATGTCTCTGATTCTAAAATTAATTTTTTTTTCCGCTAACTGCTTGACGTTTGGTGGTAACTTATTTAAAAAATTTGGGCCATAATAGTTCATTGCATTCTGGCTTTTAACTAATCTAGTTACCACTAGACTGAGACCCGAGCATACAAGAATAGAAGCGGCCATTGCCTGTGACTGTGAAACGCATTGCAGTCGGAAGCATTCACTTGCAAGCATACTTGGGCCCATTGCATCCAATTTTATTATTAATTCGTTGTCCCGTTTTTGAGTTAGAGCGAGTTGCACGAGAAAATAATTTTTCTTATTATTTTAAAATTTTCTCACATTTTTGGCTCTATCTTTTGTCTCGACCAACCCAAAGAGTCGTAATTTATTATTTCATCGAAGGATGAGCTTCTAAACACTTCCGTTAAGGTCATTTTGGTTTACATCTAAGAAAAAATTGACCGCTGAATTTGTTGACCCGACTGCGGTAAAAGGAATTTCTGCATGACAGCCTATCTCTTTTTCATAGTGTCATGATCCCGAACTTTAACTTTCTATTTTAATACAGTTTACCAGATGCAGGATACTATTATAAATTTAACCATTTTTATAATTTTCAATAATATTGCAATTTTAACACTTTTTATCTCGTTGTCTGTTGGATTTTTATTTTAATTTTTGACAAAATCGACTTCTTCGACTTCAAGATGTACAAGGTGGACCAGATTAGATGGGATTTTCTCTAAAACTATGACAGATAGACAAAAACCAGTATTGGTGTCCTGAACTCGATTTTCAAGAAACAAACAATGGAGCAAACCGCTATCGTGTATCTTTTTCAACTACTGAGCTGCAGAGCGTTTTTGGAAAATTGGCATTTCGATCTCAGTTACCAAGTGTTGAATCGAAAATCGAGTAACACATTCTTAAGGCACTTTTTTGAGTAGAATCCGTTGCTGATAAGAAGAAAATTATGCATGCCTCAATTTTCGAGATATAGACATAACTTGTGTTTTTTTTAATGGAGCATCCAGTAAATTGTTTCATTATTCGATCACAACTTAAATTAGCCATCCAACGATATATTATATGTCATATTTATCTTTAGAGGAAGTGGTTAATTTTCGAAAAAATTAATATATTTGTGAGGAGGCCATGGAAAACAACAACACTTCTTATAATATAAAATAATTTTGCCAAATATAGGAGAAACTAGTCTACAATAAATGTTCGAATTGTCTTTCATTAACATCTATGCATATTTATCGCATTTCTAATATTTACTGAGAGGGCCATGGCCAAAACTAAAATCGAAATAATCGTAAATGCCAAAAACTAATTTGTGAGTTAATAGGGAACTTGCCCAAAAAATAAAATTGAATTAAAAGACTCAAAATCGTAAACTAACATTATCAAAAACCCCATAGACAACAAAAAATTAAAAAAAAAAAAATCCTCCAGAAATATAAGCGATTAAAATCTGCCGGATTTTACCCACTCCTGAAACGTGACGTCAGAGGGTGAAAGTCAGATGACGGCGTCAAGCGACACCGATTCTGCTCTCGGATGCTCATTTGTCAGAAACAACTAGCAGTGAACACAATCTAACCTAAAATTCGTTGGAAAAACATCTTCAATATTCTGAAATGTCACAAAATGTCACTTTTGATTCGTTTGTGCCGAGCCGAATTTTCGAATTTCGCCATGCAATTTACGATCAGGTTTATCTGGAAGACTTCCTCTTTACGTTGCGACATCGTACGGCTGTCCCAATGGTGTTTTTCGAAAAATATGAACGTGTCAAGATTGCATGTTTTCGCAATTTTTTCGGCTCCGAAATGTAAGCTGTTTTTTGCTATTTTTCGCTATTTTTCGCAGATATCTCCGAAACGGTGGGAGTTAGCTCGAAATAAAAAATAAGGTCGAGTATTTTCCACTACCAATCTTTTGCTATCACCAGACTTTTTATTTTTTTTTTCGTTTCGGAGATATCTACAGAAATGTCGGCCACGTACGGTAAAAAATCGCAAATTTTGAGCTTCTACAGTTGGCAACTTTTTAATCTTGGCTCCTACGCCAAAACACTACTCTAGCTAATTTAAACATAATTAAATTTGCTAAAACTCTTTTTTTATTTTTTGAATTCCGACCAAAAATTAAGGAATTAGAGGGGGCGGGATTTGGGACTTTTTCTTTTCGGTAAAATTTCTCCATTTTGTCACCGTAATTAATCGGTAATTAACTGAAATCGATTTCATTTACGATGTTCACTTAATATCATGTCCTATTTTGACGCTCCGTTAATCTCAGCCCTTCGAAACAAAGGCTTCTGAGAAAAAATATTTTTTTAAGATTTACATACACTCTATAGGGAAACATGTAATTTCCTACATTTCCTCGAATATCTCGATAATTATCGGTTTTTTCGAAAAATTTGTAGATAGCTTATGTAAAGAGAATGAATTGATCTTTCCGACACTTTTTTTATTTTTTCTCTAACATAAAAAACAAAAGACTTATGACCGAATATGCGGACGTCTCAAAGCCAACCGCCGCCCGGTCTATTAATTAGGGTGAATGGCTAAAGTACGCGATCCTTTAATACCACACGAGACTAGTTTTCACCGGGTGACGTCACAGTGCTTTTCGTGAGGAGTGGCGAGGATTTCCACTTTATTTATTTATTGCAAAGTAAGTACTGCGATTTAAGAGCTGATATTCGGTGTGGCGTGTTTTTATACATAAATATACACTTTAATGAAATAAAAAAAAAATGGGCAAGTTCCCCATTCCCCAAAAATATCATTGTCAATTTAGTAATGGTGAAAAATATGATATGATTAAGTGTTTTATAGAATGCGGAGAAGATTCAAATTTATCTTCCGAGCTTTATTTTAATAGGTAAGTTATAGACAGCAAAACTTTGTGCCAAAAGTGCGGCCTAAACAATATTTTTAGATATCCAGAAAATATTGTTTTAGAAACCGTAAGAGAAAATCCTAATATATCGTCTCGCGAAATTCAGGAAAATTTAGAAATCCCAAAAACAACTGCGTTGCGTTGCTTAAAAAAAAACTCGGATTGGTCACCATCTATACCAAAAAGACTTTCAAAGGCGACTCGATTTTTGCCAGTGGTTTTTGTGTGCAGTAAAGTACCAGGATTTGAAGTAACAATTATATGGACAGACGAGGCCCATATAAGCAGTGCCGGAATTTTTAATCGGCATAATAACCAGCATTGAGCTCATGAAAATCTTCACGTAACCGCTATAGTTAATCGTCAAGGACGATTTGGATTTGGTGTATGGTATGGTTTTATTTTATACCAAATAATAGGTCCTCATTTTTTTCACTGTAATTTGCATACCGAAAATTGTATTACGACAAGAAATAGAGTCCTTTGTAGACAATATGCCTGTAAGACAATTTCAAAGATTAATTTACCAACACGATGGCGCCCCAGGTCATACGTCAAATGAAACACGAAATTATTTAAATGCTCAGTTCGGGGAGGATTGGATATGTATCTATATATCACTCAGGTCTAGTTTATTAATGTTTAGTTAGCTAAGTTAACTAAATTGATAACTAACAATTAATTTAGCTAACTGAACGTTAATAAACAACAAAGTAGTTTAGATATTGTTTAATTTTTAAGAAATAATGGTCCTATTTTGTGGCCAGCTAGACATCCCGATATAACCCCTGCCGACTTTTGGCTTTGGGGTTATTTAAAAAATATTATATATAGAGAACAACATAGAAGAATTGGAAAACAAAACATTATAGCTGCGTTTTGGACAATAACTTCTGTCATGATTGGAAATGCAATAAATGCTGTAAGGAGAAGGTGTCAAAAATGCATAGATGTCAATAGAAGACAATTCGAACTTTTATTATAGTTTAGTTTTTCCTATTTTTGACAAAATTATTTTATATTATAAGAAGTGTTGTTGTTAATAGTTTTCCATGGCCTTCTCACAAATACATTAAATTTTTCTAATATTAACCGCTTTTTGTAGAGATAAATATGAAATGTGGTATATCGTTGGATAGCTAATTTAAGTTGTGATCGAATAATGAAATAATTTACAGGATGTACCATTTAATAAAACATAAGTTATGCCCATATCTTGAAAACTGAGGCATGCATAATTTTTTCTTATCAGCAGCGGATTCTACCTAATAAAGTGCCTTAAGAATCTGTTACTCGATTTTCGATTCGACGCGACACTTGGTAATTGAGATATAGAGGTCATCCCAAAATGCCAATTTTGTCAAAAAACCCCAAATCCCATCTAATTTTGTCCTCCCTGTACGTTCATGGATCCACTGTCAGGACTTTGCGTTTTAGTAAAAAATAGTCAAAGTATTTTTAGATCATTTTATTTACTGTTATATTTTGTTAATGCTAACTGTTTGTTAAATGAAATAATACTTTATACAATGCTCATATAAATGCTCATTTAAATTGCTCTCCACGTTGTTTATTAAAACAAAGTAACATTGTACCTACTTTAAAATTTGGTCCTTGTTGTAAACCACCTTGTACACGATCGCAGTTTTAACTTAGAAATAGTCTAGCCAATCTCCATAAATTATTCAGGTGTTCACAGAAAAACAATATAATAATAAAGCGTGTAATAACCGGTAGGACTCAGTGGTAAGTATAAAATCAAATTGAATTTATTATGAATATAGGTATTCGGTAGGCAGCAATAAAATTATTTTTTATGTGTATGGTGAGGCGAAAATTATAATTGTTTTATTGTTTAGGTAAATTACAGCATCCGTACACAATACCGGTGAGTTTATTTTATTGCTCCGAATATTATTCATAATAAACATTTATGTTGCCCTTAAAGTCACGGCTTTAAAAAATAAATCACGATTTTATTTATATTATCCTTGAAAAGGACGTTGGTTGATGTGTGATGCAGTTTCCTTTTATTATTTTTTATAGCTGTTCTTTTTTTTTCAACCAAAACCTCATGAGCCATAAATTTCAGCATTTATTTATTTTGACTGCCAGAACTAAATTATCATAAATATCTATATTGGCGTTTATATCCTTAAATACACTTGCAATCAAGAGATTTGTTTAGGACAATTAAGCACGTACAATGGTTTTTCACCTCGCTACTAAATCGTTTATTCATTTTTAATTTCACTACTGGTTGGCTATCCGTACTTTTGTTGTACTTAATTACAGAACGAATTGCGAGACTAAACATCTGGCTAAAAAAATTTTTGTGCGTTGAAAAATGTTTCAATAAATGGCGGCCGCTCCAGTTTTACATCAGGTGTTATTGTACGATGTGTCCAAAACACCGGTTCAGATTAAAAATATTTATAGTTTTGTGAGCAAGCAGCCTTTGATGAAGGACGCAGTTTGACAGAAGAAATATTGTATATACGACAGCTTATCGAGAGGTCAAGAACATATTAGGTACTATGCTTTTATTTCGTAGACTACCGTAAGGCTTTTGACGCTAAGGAATGGACCGGACCGCCCAATCAACAATTTTCATCACCTTAAGTAACTGCTAAAGCAGATCCCATTTTGGGAATGCCTAAGGATACTATGGTCCCAAAGTATAACTTCTATAAAAATTTTCAAATCAAAATACCAGGCAGAGAGGACTGGAAAAACGGTCCTCCAATATCAGCGCAAACGATCTGGTATACGGATGACCCCAAGACAGAACAGAGAGTCGGAGCCGGGATTTACGGGATAAGCTCGAAATTGAAAATCCCGATAGGTCTAGGAATACACGCCACAATATTTCAGGCTGAAGTGGCAGCTATACAGTGGTGTTCAAATTAAATAATGAGGCAAGGCACTGTAAATTAGTCAATTGCCATTTTTTTCGACAATCAAGCAGCGCTGAAGGCACTGGATTCCATGCAGGTCGATTCAAGCCTAGTATGAGATTGTATAAATGCCCTTACGGTCCTAGGAAGTCAGAACAAAGTGACCGTACCAGGATACGAGGGACACAGGGGAAATGAGAAAGCTGATGAACTGACCCGGGAAGGCGCATCTAAGGCCCTAGTAGGACCCGAACCCTTTTGCGGTGTGGCTAAGCCACGCATACGAACATCCATTAATGCATGGTACAAAATAAATTTCTAAAGTGGTGGAAGAATTTTCCACGACAGTGAGAGGCCAAAAAGTTCATTAAAGAACGATCGGTCAAATTCACGGAAGACCTACTACGCCAAAATAGAAAGGCTATTGGGATAATGGTAGGTCTTCTAACTGAACATTTTAGTCAAGAGGAAAAGGAAACCTCAGTACATGTGCTGTGCCATTGCGAAAGCCTAGAGAGAGACTGCGGTTCCAACTACTTGACGGAGAGAAACCAAGGAGCCCTTATAAAGGCTATGGAGTGTGATATAAAAGACAAAGCTGGACAAGAAACTTTAACTTAAATTAGATAAGGAGTGCCACAATACATCCACGGGGGTCGCGGAGGTCAAGGCCAATCAGCCAGTTCCTTTTTCAAATTTAATCTAATCTAACTGCTAGTTTTTATAAGGATTTTATTGAAGTTGAGCAAAATTTGGTGTACAAAAATCGTGCTTACTAACATGCTAGTTTTCTTTATTTTTATTACGTCTCTGAGAGACAGATATGTATTAATCTCTAGATATAGACCTGGAGAGGATCGTTACTAATTCCTTTGACAGTCCATTCTACAAACAACTCAAGTCTTCAAGAAAAACGCCCCACCAAACTCTCCAGCATGATACTCTCCCGAAACCCATCATTTTGACCACACCAACTGGAGAGAAGACAGTTGGTAGTTTAGGAAAACCAGAGGGCAGGAAGCGAAGAGAACGCCTTCCAACACTTTGGACTGGTATTACTAGTAGCTAACGGATGCCGTGCGCCTAACAGGCAGCCGCGACACACGGCGTAATACTGCCAGACGTGTCATACAGTAAAGGTGGGCCAACTATAATTGGTCACAGAATGTCTCTTGGGCGAAGAATACTAATATATGAATGTGTATTTTACATCTTTTTCGTAAAAATGAGACGCCACTGGAAACGATTTGTCAAAACGCTCTATTACTTTTTAAATAAATATAAATATTTTTAAAATTTATCGCATAATGCTGATACCAGTTTTGGATTTCTCTGTGTCACTAATATCTTTGTTTACGTTAGGCTACTGGAATATGCGCCTTATAGTAAACTGGTGTGTATATCCGGTATCGTCAAGGCAACTCTCTTATCAGTGTAATATACACTTCAAAATTTAATTAAAATAAGAGTTCGTATTTGTTTGGAGTAAGATAGGAAATCTGAATTATACAATACTTCTCCTCGACAACCGATAAGACCTAATTTAATGTTTTGCTATAAAATATATCCTATTTGGAGATATTTTAAAGGCTCCGTTCCCAGAACAATATTACGTTAGAGCTTGAGAAAATTGCAATTTGAACTAAAGTCCGCTACTCTCCTAAATTTGATAAACCAACTGGAAAATGTAATAACATAAAGTACATATGTCCTAATTCACCTAGAGTGCAACTGTACTCGACGCTTGTAAAAGCTCCTTTATGGGATTTCCGTACTACATTGTTACTTGGCTGAACTTATTGTCAAAATACCATATTAGCTTAGAAAAAAAATTGAATGATCGTTAACAAAGCTAATATACAGAGAGCTGAAAGTATTAATGATTGCAACACTATAGTGTGGTGGGTTAGCGAAAAGACCGTGACCTGCTGGATTAAAGCTCCAAATTTTGCACACTTCTTATATACCGTCAGTACTATCAATTCAGGAGGGGGGGGTGTCCGATTTCAGTGTCCGCCATCTTGAAATACGCCGCCATCTTTATTTTCTTTGGACTGTACCTGTAAATGTTTGATTTTCATTTGGTTTTTACTAAATATTTGCTAAACTTCTGGGTTTGTAGCAAAAATGATTTAATTTAAACCAAAGGGCATAGCAGGATAAGCATGTGTTAGGTGCCCCCGCACCAATCGGGTCGAAATTTTTAGCACAAGTTGATAGTAGTGTTAGATGAAATTTCCCAAAATATTATTTTTGGAAAATCATTTTTACGGGAGTTATGGGAGTAAAAGGAAAAATGAAAAAAAAATGTTTTCTCGAGAACGGGTAAACCGATTTTCATGAAAAAAATATATGTTATGGCTTTTGATGGTGTAAATGTGGGAAAAAATTATTGGACCCATTCGTCAAAAAAAAGTGGTGAAAAAATTTTTTCAAAGTAAAAAAAATTTTTTTTTAGGGGATGTTCCAGAGGCACACCCACCATTTTCTTCCAAATAAATGCTTATATGCCCCTTTAAAACATATCCAATTTTCAAAGCGATCGGAAGGGTACAACATACTCAAAATTGATAATCATTGGCAGACTGCGGGCGGCGTGTAGTCTATGTAATGAAGCATTTTATAAGACGACTTTTTTGTAAATATTTCGTGCAAAGACGAGATTACCTCCCCCCTTCGTTTCCGAGGGTGCTGAACACGATGCAGGTGGTGGGAGAAGTTTTTGACCGCCGCAACCCCCTGAAACGGCCATCCCTCTTATGGATCCCTTTATGTTTTCATAATAAACGGATTTGGGGAGTGATTTATCAACGGGTTATACTTGAAATAATATGGAAGGGGGTTATAGAGCAAGTAGAGTCCAGACAGCAGGCCTAGGGGGTTGATTAAACTCTCTCGAGAGGTGTAGTTTTTCAGATGATTCGGTTCAAATACGTATACCCCTGATCACGGGAAAAATATTTATTTTTAGCTACAACCCCCTCAAACGGGCAGAAATCACCTCTCACTCACCGTTTGAGAGATGAAGAGGGGTTGGAGCTAAAAATGAATATTTTTCCCATGATCAGCCTAAAAAAGGGGGAAACGCGTTTGAACCCGAATTATTTGATAAAAAATGATTTTCCACTCCTCGGAAGGGTTTAATTAACCCCCTAGACCTGCTGTCTGGACTCAACTTACTCTATAATCATCTTCCATGTTATTTCAAGTATAATCCGTTGATAAATGACTCTCCAGACCCGTATAGAAAACAAAGAGATCCATAAGGAGGTTTCCGGCGGTCAAAAACTTCTCCCACCACTTGCATCGTGTTCAACACCCTCGAAAACGGACGGAGGAAGGTAATTTCGTCTTTGCAAGAAATATTTACACTATTTCTGCCTTTATTACATAGACTAGCGGTTCATTACTACATCTTACTACATCTTACTACTGGCGGCCATTACAACCCTACCATTTAAATCACATTCAAACTTCAAGAAGTGTGGTGCAAAAATTCTCTGACGTCAACTGTGGGGTCAAACAAAATCTAGTTTGAAAATCTGAAGATTTTGCAAGGATGACGTCCGCAGTCAGCCTACGAAAAAACTAGTTTTCAAAGTCCACTACGAGGAGGTTACGGTGCCTTTCACTAGTGAAGGTGCCTGTTTATTATGAGTCCTCTTGCCTCTCATGAGTCGGGGTGTTTATTTATCGTGAGTCTCCTTGCCTCTAAATAGTCGTTTGTTTATTGTAAGTTCCCGTGCCCCTCATTAGTCGAGGTGCTTGGTTATTATGAGTCCCCTTGCCTCTCACAATTCGGGTTGACTTTTTTGCGTGAGTCCTCCTGCCTCTCACGAATCAGGTTACTCTATATTGATGAGACTTTTCTTAGTCTTCATTCTTCGAGAACATCCCATAAAAAAAATTTCATTTTGAAAAAATTTTTTAAAAAAGTTGCAGGGGGTTGCGGCGGTCAAAAGCTTCTCCCATCACTTGCATCGTGTTCAGCACCCTCGAAAATGAGGGGGAGAAGGTAATCTCGTCTTTGCACGAAATATTTACAAAAAAGTCGTGCTTCATTATATAGACTACGCGCCGCCCGCAGTCTGCCAATGATTATCAATTTTGAGTATGAAAATTGGATATGTTTTAAAGGGGCATATAAGCATTTATTTGGATGAAAATGGTGGGTGTGCCTCTGGAACATCCCATAAAAAAATTTTTTTTTTTATTTTGAAAAAATTTTTTCACCACTTTTTTTCGACAAATGGGTTCAATAATTTTTTCCTACATTTGCACCATCAAAAGCCATAACATATATTTTTTTCATGAAAATCGGTTTATCCGTTCTCGAGAAAAAAATTTTTTTTCATTTTTCTTTTTACCCCCATAACTCCCGTAAAAATGGTTTTCCAAAAATAATATTTTGGGAAATTTGATCTAACACTACTATCAACTTGTGCTAAAAATTTCGACCCGATTGGTGCGGGGGCACCTAACACATGCTTATCCTGCTATGCCCTTTCCAACAATTTGAGACTGCTTTTGTAACTTTAATATTTTGCGAGATGCAAGCTTCCAAAGTTTTGAACTTTTTTCAGGTTATTATGAAAATCTATATTTTTGTCGGTTTTGCTAAATATCTCCAATGCAGTCAGTTTTACAGCAAAACATTCTTTTATTAATGTTTAAGAAAAATAAATATAGGCTACAATGTGAATAAAGAAAGACATCGATACAATCACAATTTGCTGAGATTATGTATTTGACCATGTTACAAACATTTCAATAAAAAATATTACAAAATAACTATTAAGAAAATAATCATAAAAATTATATTTATAATCCCTTAAGAAGAGTAGGGGTCTTTTACTTGCCTAACATTTAATAGACAAGGGACCGCCTGCTTTACATCCCCTCCGAAGGATGGTATATCCACTACGTAATCCTCGTCTGAAATTACGTAACTTCCGAGTATACACTGATATACAAGCCTCTAGAAGGTGGGACGAGAACGCTGTATTTCCCAAGATGGGAGCCCATCCAAGTACTAACCGCGCTCGACGTTGCTTCAACGGAATATCGACTGATATTCACATTGAAGTCGCCTCTACGCTCGCCCCTCCTGATTCGTGTTCAAAACGTCGAAATACATAGAGTATAATGGAGTTCCAAGAACAGACCACTTTTTTTAATTTTGTGGAGCTGTGTAGTCTATTGTTGGTTTTGCAAACAGAGGAAGATTTCTACAAGACTTCTTATTGCAACATTTCCTAATAGAAACTCTCCTATATTAAAATCAACGATTTCAATGAAGTTTCATGAAGTGTTTGCTTTTCGAGATATCTATCATATATACCTTGAGGCTCCTTGTGGTACCCAATGCACAGAATATAAGTATCGTATATTGAAAATACTAAAATCATTTATTTATATTGTTTTGCTTTGAAATGCTAGGGATCCTATCATGTAATTCAATACTTCGTCAGTATTAGCTAGAAGAGTAGTTGTTTTAATTAGTTCTCCAATAATGAATGTTTCAAAGTATTTACCCGACTAGTATATTGGCGTGCCCAGATTAGGGTAACAATATACAGAAAGTAGATAATTTCATAATAAATAAAAAAGTGTGTTAGTTGTGATTTGCTTAATACTTAAACAATGTCCTCTAATCATAATGAAGGCAAATAAATGAAAAATAATTCATTGTAAAAATAGTTTCCTTTGTTTTATTAATTGCTTAATCAAAGACGAGAAAATGTTATTTTTTTTTAACTAAAATTTATTTAAAACCCCAGATAATATACTACCCTCCTAATACGAATCCTTTTATCCCGAAGGCCTCCAGACAGAACTAATTTTCTATCTAATCTAAAATTACCACTAAAGTCTTAGAGGTAATTTTTGTATCTAGCTGACTGCCACAAAAACATAATATTTTTGTGTGTTTAACAAAAAACTTGTCATCAGTCCACATACTTTCAAAGAGATTTATTATTATTAAGATAGATTAATATATAATATAAACAATGGTAGCAAACCGATTGTAGCCGTTGTGCTCTGCCTTATAAAAACATATTCTGAAGAAAATTACATTTCTCTCCCAATCAACAACTATATGAGATGTTATGAAATTCTTGGAGTTTCTTTCAATTTGAAGTTAAAAGAGGGTTTTCAACATTTCAACTAAATTGTCAGGTGTAGGCTTCCCAACAGAGTTCATTTTACCTAAATCCAATAAAGTCGCTCGCATACCCCAGTATATTGAAAAATAAATCCAATTTGCCAACAACTTGTGGCTTTTTCACTTTAATTTGAAATTGCACAGTTCCGCTATATAGCAGGGTGCATAATATGAAAAGCATAATAATAGAGAAATAGAAATAGAGAAAGCGAGAAAGTTGCAGTCGGGCGGGCAACTCTCTTTTACGTGGTGTCAGTGAGATTAAGTAAACAAAGCCAATATCTTTTTGTATCGGCAACACCCGACTGCAATTGTCATTCACTTCTTAATTGTTTTATTAAAAGTACCTTAATAACATTAAACGATAAAATTGATATATCACCTAATCTACGTAAAGTTCGTTAAAACCTGAGTAACACGCTGTATATTGATATTTTGATATCTAACATCTTCAAAGGGTTTATTAGATAATATAGGTAACATATCTAAAATATAAAATGTTATGAGTCTATTACCAAGGAAGCTGACTTTTCTAGCATAATTTTTAAAAAAGCTGAAAATAAGTAATAACTGATTGTTTAAACAATTGGAAAATAATTGAAAATAAATTATGCCAGTTCGATCTCAAAAAATAGGATTTTTGACGAATTTTCAAGAAAAAAGTTATTTAATCAAATGAAATTTGTTTAAATAAATAAAAGTGACTAAAAAATGTTGATTCCACTAGATCAATAGTAATAACACAGGACCACAAAATATTTTTGCGAGTTGCCTGGGACCAGACCCAGTGTAGCATATGTTTTTGGGGTCGCTGAAACTGAATTTGAAACTTATTTTGCCTTGTCACGTCAGGATTTTTTTTTTAAATTAAGAATTTTTTTTTAATTTCATGTTATATTCTAAGATTTGGCGGAGACGCCGGTGATATCAATTAATTCACAAACATGGTATTATTTTTATAGTAACATTCACATGGTGCCCAACATAAAAAGAATTTCACAATAGTTTTCTTCACTGTAGTTACTAAAAAGGTTTAAAAAAAATCTTTTTTTAAATCGAACGCCTTCAATAAATCTTCAAAAAATATCTCTAAAAAGTAAGACATAAAATTTAATTCAATTTTCAAATATCTGTCTATCTATTAGTGAAAAGTGGCAAGGAACTAACTATGCCTTATTATCTAATATGAATTTGAAATCGGTGCAAAAATATCCAATTTCAAAACTTGTTGTTTATAGTTCATAGGTACCCAAAAAATCTCATCTTAAATAGAAATTTCAGTTACGAAATTGACATTATAGAGGAGCATGAAAGATGACAGACCTATTTTTGGGTATCTACGAACTACAAACAACAAGTTTTCAAATTAAATATTTTTGCACCGATTTCAAATTGATATAATCCAGTCAATGAAGTACAAAAAAGGCCGATTAGGGGAAATAATTCGTGTAGTGGCCAATTTTTGTAGTTATCGGGGGGCGGAGGGGGGAGTGTCTTGAACAACATACCAAAAGTCCTGGGAGGTGAGCGGGGGTTAAAGGTCCTCTTTTTAGGTTTTTCTTGAATAACTCGAAAACTACGACTTCTAACAAAAAATCGTTTTTATACAAAATTAAACTACAAATAAGTTCCTATTCATTTTTTATGTAGGATCAATACTTTACGAGATATAGAGGTAGTCCAGTCAACGGAGCGCTAAAATGATCACAATGTCTAATTTGAGTGCTAATGAATGGATTTTGATGAAACCTTGTGCAATGTGTTTGTAATGACGTTAATAAAAAAGTTCCGGGTTCCGTAACTTGTAGAATTAGGTCAAAAATGAAAAAAAAAAACAATACTTTTTTGGTCAAACAATATACCTTTTTTGCTCAATACCTTTTTTGGTCTACAATAAGATGTTTTTACTCTTGTGAATTTTTTCGAAAAATGCATATTTTTCGAGATATGGCCACTAGAAAATTCCTAAAAGTGGCCGAGGGGAAATGTAAAAGTTGAAAAAAAAATCTGAAAAAATTCAGGTGAATGTATCATCGACATACAAGACCTTTTATTATTTACAACTTTTGTGTAAAGTGCGTTTTCACTGAGTTTTTCCGAAAAAACATGAAAAACTACTTATGTTTTTTTTAATTTGCGATATTTTCACCCTCTTTGTCTCGTAAAGTATTGATCCTACATAGAAAATGAATAGGAACTTATTTGTAGAAAATTTCGTCTAGTTTAATCTTGTATAAAGACAATTTTTCGCTAGAGGTCGCAGTTTTCGAGTTATTTAAGAAAAACGTGAAAAGGGGACCTTTACTCGGTTTCAGCGACCCCAAAAACATATGCTACACTGGGTCTAGTCCCAGGCAACTCGCAAAAATACTTTGTGGTCCTATGTAATTTTTGAAGAATAAACGAGAATAAAGTGCTCAAAAGGGTCAATTCTCTGAAGAATTTACATTTTTTTGATTTAAGGGTAGTTTTCGGGGCACCGTGAAAGTGTGTTAGGGGCGCCAAACCCATACGTATATACATCAAATTCTTCGTTGGGTGGACCTCTCCAAGTCCTATAAGTTTAATGCAAGATTACTCAATTATTCAAAAAATCCCAAAAAGTGATTTTCCCTCATGCAATTTAAATGGGAAACTTCAGGTCTCCATTTAAAATCAACATTTTGAAAAACCAATAAATACGTACTTACTATTTTCGGATTTGGAAACAAATTGGGAGGACCTCTATAAAAAATTAAATCATTTTTGGACCACCCTAATGTACACGTATTTGATGTGTGTGCATTTTTTGTGTGTGCATTTTTTATATTTTCTATTTTTGACTTGCCAAAAATATCACACTTATAAATTGGACAAATAAAAATATCACACCATCATCATATCAAATACGAGTGTCTGTTAGAAGTGTGTTGGCTTAGAGCAAATACTAGGCCGAATCGTGACCTACTGGATTAAAGCGCCACAGTTTGCGGAGTTCTTTTATAACCTCAGTACTATCAATTCAGGGGGTGCTCGATTTCAATGTCCGCCATCTTAAAATACGACGATATCTTTGTTTTATTTGGACTGTAACTGTAAATCTTCGACTTTTATTTGGCTTTTACTAAATATCTCCCCAACTTCTGGGTTTGTAGCAAAAAAGATTTAATTTACACTAAATTTGGTTACAATTTCAGACCAGAGCCGCTTTCGGAACTTTAAAACTTTAATATTTTGCGAGAATACAAGCTTCCAAAGTTTTAGAATTTTTTCAGGTTATTACGAAAATCGGTTGGGTTTACAGCAACACTATTCGAATCAATTTTGATCTAGACTAAATTTGCTACAACAGACTAGATCTGCTTTTGTAACTTTAAGATTTTCCTAAATATGATGCATGTACATTTGGAGAATATAGTGATATGGTCTTCTTACCATGGTAAGAGGCAAATTCTGGATTGCCTAAGAATCGATGTTGTATGGGACATATACAAGCCAGGCAGTCTGAAGGAAACTACACGTGTGAAGAGAGGGAAGGGAGAAAGGAGAAAGGGAAACCACACTCCCCAAAAAGTTTGTTACATTCCTGAAGAATTCAGAGAACAAGACACAACTGTTTACCCTACCAAGTGATGCAGTCGCAGCTTATGATGTACAAGAAGGTAAAGAAATATACATCACCTAGGTAAATCTGCTATTTCAAAAAATAGCACCGATGTACCGATGTCCGAAACTGACCACGAAAAAGCTGATACCAGAATGTGTCTTCATATATTGGATGCATTACAAAAGAGTGCAACCAACATCTTCATAAGTACAGTGGACACAGAAGATGTTATTGTGGTACTAGTAGGCATCTTCTTCAAGCTACAAACTTACAAACCTAATCGACTTTGGATTGCATTTGGTAAGGGTAAACATTTGCGATATTATCATATCAACGCCACCTGCGAAGAGCTCGGAGGAGAAAATATGTCGCAAGCATTGCTCTTTTCCCATGCTTTCACGTGTTCAGACACTATATCACAATTTTCTGGTAAGGGGAAAAAGTCAGCATGGAAGATATGGAAAGCATACCCTCCAGGCACTGAAGGATTTATCTTCTCCGCAAAACATCTATTTCAGCCAGTAAAAGCTAAAACAAAGGTATTTGAACTTATAGAACGCTTCACATGCATCATGTACGATGACACAACAGAACTTGACAACATCAACAAGCTCAGAGAGGATCTCTTTACACAAGGAAAAAAAGTAAAGATGATGCGAAGTCTACCGCCCACACAGGATGCTCTCATTCAACACACTAATCGCTGCATCTATCAATCTAGCATCTGGTTAACCAGTTTGAAATCACTCCATAATGCACCTACTCTTGGGGCGAGCGTAGAGGCGACTTCAATGTGAATATCAGTCGATATTCCGTTGAAGCAACGTCGAGCGCGGTTAGTACTTGGATGGGCTATCATCTTGGGAAATACAGCGTTCTCGTCCCACCTTCTAGAGGCTTGTATATCAGTGTATACTCGGAAGTTACCTAATTTCAGACGAGGATTACGTAGTGGATATACCATCCTTCGGAGGGGATGTAAAGCAGGCGGTCCCTTGTCTATTAAATGTTAGGCAAGTAAAAGATCCCTACTCCTCTTAAGGGAAGAGGTTCGGCAAAATTTCTAGGTTGGGGGTAGCTCGTCTCCTGGCGTCGGTGATAGGCCCTGGTAGCGGAAATAGGCCGACGTTAAACAGTTAAAAAAAAAAAAAAAAAAAAAAAAAAAAAAAAAAAAAAAAAAAAAAAAAAAAAAAACACGAATCAGGTGTCCGTTTAGCTCCATCATCCACCATTTTTCTGTAAATCGCGAAAATAACCTAAAAAACCCTCACAATTTAGGTTATTTTCGGGATTTACTAAAAATTGGTGGGTGATGGAGCTAAACGGTTCGTATTCAACACGTCGAAATACATAGGGGTTGCCCAGTGGAGTCTCTGAAATATACAATTTTTTTTCTTGTCTGTACCTGTGTAATATATGAATATTACCGGATCCTCCGCCATTTTATTGAAAACCGCGTATGCAAATATATTACACAAACACACACAAAAAAGTGAAACGTGGACTGTTTCTGGGTAAGCCCCCTATGTAGTTCGACATGCTGAATACGTTCAGTTCCATCACCCACCAATTTTTAGTAAATCGCGAAAATAACCCAATTCTTTCGGTTATTTTCGCAATTTACAAAAAAATGGTGTAATCCAGTGATTTTAGCTTCAAAAATAACTGAAAATTTTGGGACTAGCCAAAAATTAGTCTACCCCCTACAGAATTTCCTCAGAAATCCGAAAAAAATAGTGTTGACCACTCAAAATGGCGGCTTTAATTGTTATTTAACTTTTTTTAAACAAAATTAATTTTACATCTTAGTTTTTTGCTTATATCTTCGCTTCTAAAGGTCGTAGAAAAACGTTCGATCCGTCAATGAACTGAAAAAAAGTTACAGATAGACCGACCGACGGAATGACGGACAGAAATTTTTTCTCGGCATTTCATGACTTTCTAAGCCTATTTGAACAATAAAAATTCTTACTTTTTTTTGCGTTACTGTACTTCCACTGGATGTGGAAGTAATAGGGAACTTGCCCAAAAAATAAAATTGAATTAAAATACTCAAAATCGTAAACTAACATCATTAATAACCCCATAGACAACAAAAAATTAAAAAAAAAAAAAATCCTCCAGAAATATAAGCGATTAAAATCTGCCGGGTTTTACCCACTTCTGAAACGTGACGTCAGAGGATGAAAGTCGGGTGACGGCGTCAAGCGACACCGATTCTGCTTTCGCATGCTCATTTGTCAGAAACAACTAGCAGTGAACACAATCTAACCTAAAATTTGTTGGAAAAACATCTTCAATATTCTGAAATGTCACAAAATGTCACTTTTGATTCATTCGTGCCGAGCCGAATTTTCAAATTTCACAGTGCAATTTACGATCAGGTTTATCTGGAAGACTTCCTCTTTACGTCGCGACATCGTACGGCCGTCCCAATGGTGTTTTTCAAAAAATATGAACGTGTCAAGATTGCACGTTTTTGCAATTTTTTCGGCTCCGAAATGTAAGCTGTTTTTTGCTATTATCGCAGATATCTCCGAAACGGAGGGAGTTAGCTCGAAATAAAAAATAAGGTCAAACGAGTATTTTCCATTACGAATTTTTTGCTATCACCAGACTTTTGATTTTTTTTTTCGTTTCGGAGATAACTATGGAAATGTCGGCCACGTACGGCAAAAAATCGCGAATTTTGAGCTTCTACAGTTGGCAACTTTTTAATCTTTGCTCCTACGCCAAAACACTACTCTAGCTAATTTAAATATCATTAAATTTTCTAAAACTCATTTTTTTATTTTTTGAATTCCGACAAAAATTAAGGAATTAGAGGGGGCGGGATTTGGGACTTTTTTTTTCGGTAAAATTTCTCCATTTTGTCACCGTAATTAATCGGTAATTAACTGAAATCGATCTCATTTACGATGTTCACTTAACATCATGCACTATTTTGACGCTCCGTTAATCTCGGCCCTTCGAAACAAAGGCTTCTGAGAAAAATTATTTTTTTAAGATTTACATACACTCTATAGGCAAACGTGTAATTTCCTACATTTTCTCGAATATCTCGATAATTATCGGTTTTTTCGAAAAATTTGTAGACAGCTTATGTAAAGAGGATTAATTGATCTTTCCGACACTTTTTTTATTTTTTCTCTAACATAAAAAACGAAAGACTTATGACCGAATATGCGGACGTCTCAAAGCGAACCGCCGCCCAGTCTATTAATTAGGGTGAATGGCTAAAATAACGCCATCTGTTGAATACCACGCGAGACTAGTTTTCACCCGGTGACGTCACAGTGCTTTTCGTGAGGAGTGACGAGGATTTCAACTTTAATTATTTATTACAAAGTAAGTACTGCGATTTAAGAGCTGATATTGGGTGTGGCGTGTTTTTATACATAAATACACACTTTAATGAAATAAAAAAAATGGGCAAGTTCCCCATTATAAGATGTTTGATTATAAACTACTGAAATCATTTTATCTAATAAAATAATAAAGCCGCTGTATTATAAGTTCTTTTTGCGGAGCCACGCAATTGAGTAACACAGCCCCACAAAAAAAAAGTTCTGTGCAGCGAACCAAATTATATGGATATGGTGTATTTCTCGACGCTGAATCCGAATCCGTAGTTGAAAAAAAAAATCGTGTCAGTTTTGTTTTTTAGTCAAAAACATCTCTTAAAATAGTGTAAAATCATAGAAATAATGTAATAACTCTTAATGAAATGTGAAAAATGGTAGATGTTTCGTAATCCAGAGTAGAGAATATAAATTCGAGCCACAGTAAGTTATTTCTATAAATTAAACCGAAATCCGCCCTTATCCGCTAAAACTCAAAAGACGCAGGTGAGTGTGAATAACGTGGAAAGTCCAAAGTTTTGTATATCTTAGTGCAAAATATTTGACTCTGGTGCGACAACCAGCCATTACTCTCAAAGGGTAGAGAATCAACCCAGTGGAGGGTTAAAACTACCCCCACCCTCATAAGTTTCAAAAACGGGAAGAAAAATTGAGGCTCTTGTAGTTTTTAAATATGGAGTGAATTCTTTCCAACCACCGACACATGGCTAGAGTCTACCCTTAGCAAGAGCTACCCCCATGCTCGAATGATGCATTTAGGTGCTATTGAAATTCGAAAAGCGTCAAATACTTGTAGCTCATCGTGCCAAATATACAAATCTGGTACGACAACAACCCAATCTTAATAAGGTTGAAAATTACCCCTATTGGGGGGAGAGGTAAAAACTACCCCCGCAGACGGACGGATTTCATTACTTCTAATATCCTGGAACAAAAATTCACGCATTTGTAGTTTTAGGCAGGATAGATAAAAATGAAATAAATTCATACATTAAGCATTAACCAGTTGTGTTTTATTTATTATACCATACCTGCTTATTCAACTGTTTATCTTAATATTTATCAACTTATCTATCTTTTAATCTGTATAAAGCTATTCTTTTTCCTATTTATATCATATTTTCGACCATCAATCCAAATACTTTCTTTTCTTATGATTTTTTTTCTCTTATCTTCAAAATATCTTTTCTGTGTTTTTTTTCCTTTTTTTTAGTCATAGATATAGGATGTTATCTCTTCAGTGACCATTTTTTTCTATCTATGTAAGCTATGTACCTAAATTAACTAAATTTCCGTCTATCTATTTCCGTCCGTATGTAGTAGTAGTAGTAGTAGGTAATTTTTACCCCCCACCCCAATAGGGGGGTATTTTCAACCTTATTAAAAAGATTGCGTGGTTGTCGTAAAGGATTTATATATTTGGCACAATATTTGACCCTTTTCGAATTTTAATAGCACCCATAATAATATGTAACATTTGAGCAGGGGGGTAGCTCTTACCACTATTTAAGGGTAGTCTCTAGTCATGTATTGGTGGTTGGAATGAATTTACTCCATATTTGTTCACCCTGCCTGATTTTTTCCCCGTTTTCAAACCTATGAGGGGTGGGGGTAGTTTTAACCCTCCATAGGATTGAGTTTCTACCCTTTGAGAGTAATGGCTGGTTGTCGCACAAGAGTCAAATATTTTGCACAAAACTGACCAGATAGATTTTTTTTTGGACCACGGAGTCGGATTCAGCGTCGAAAAATACACCATATCCATATAATTTGGTCCGCTGCACAGAACTTTTTTTTGTGTGGCTGTGTAATTGAAAAATAATTAAATTAATTAATAAAAGAATTGGAAAGCTGAGAAAAAAATAAGTTAAATTGAAAAAAAACATCCATCTAGCCACTCCTGAAGCCGAGAAAAAGAGAAATAAAGCTGCTGTCGCGGTGAAACTGTCCAAGTACTCCCCTCGCAGTGAAGGGGGAGGGGAATCTGGCGTCTAGCGTCAGCGCGAGCGCCAAAGATACAATTTTCTCGATTTTTTTTTTCCATGGCCCATTTATATTTATAGACATAGACATGGCACTTTTTGCAAATGATAACACACACTCTGAGGAATATTCAGTTAAATTTTCAAGGAAAAATATTTTCAAATTTCGCCGTAATCGCAAAAAACGTGAATTCTTCATTTCGCGGCTCCAAAGCATCGGAACACAATTTTTTTTTAATTCGTGTATTTTAATGACAATTGAAATTCCGTTGGTTGCAATACATTTTATGAATGCAAAATCCACTGAGATACATTTTTTTAAGTTGCAAAATTGATTTTGTGCGTAAAATAACTCGCAAATTAAATTTTTTTGCAATATTCTTTTTGATTATATAAGTGTACGTCAAATACGATGTATTTACCGAAACATAACTGTAAAATATTAATAGAGCAGCGTTTTTTATTATCAGCTTAAACTTATCAGATCAGACACAGTGGGTAACTATGAGAAGATGCCAGCAAAAAATATGCGCAGAAACGAGTTTGTGCGCTCCATCATTCTAAGCCAATGAGAAAGAATTACGTGACATTCAATGTTAACACCAGTGGCGGCGGTGCCCTGCAGTAGAGCGGCGGCGACGGTAATAATAATAATAAAACAACTTTATTAGGCAAAGTTTAGTAGAACTTACTATTCTTACACTTCTCCTGGCAAGTTTTAATCCACTCCATTTTCACAGTCCCTTGACCGCGAAACTTTTATTGCAATTACACATCCCTATACCCCAGATAAAGCTATGCCACTGGTAAAAATATTCGCGCATTTTGGCTCCGCCCTGGCATCTTCTCATAGTAATACTAGTCTATTACCGACAACATCATTTTACACATAAAAACACGAAATTCGACATTTTTTAGCGGTCACAGATATTCTTATTTAAAAAAAGTGTAAAATTTAATTTTTTTTAAATCATGTTTTTTTGTACATTTATTGCCATATCTCAAAAATGAATGTAGCTATCGATGTGAACTTTTTTTGTTATAAAACACACACTTAAGAGCTTCTTTCTATACATATTATTGTTAATAAAAAAAAAAAAAATGTGAACATGCCAAAAACGTAGATGACCCTGAAAATTTAGAGAATACGCCATCAAATTTTCACTAAGCGAGGAACTTTTTTTGTTTTTGAAAATTTTGTGGAACATGCTATGAAGAAAATGAAGTCGGGGCGGCACTTAAGAATAATAATGATTATGTATTGTGTGTAACGGAACTTTTCATTATTATTTTTTTATGTTTAGGACTGTTTTATCACGTTTTATGATCTGAAAGGATAACTTATTTTTTCCAGTGGCGCATTAAGGACTAAGATTGAAGGCAAAAAGGAATTAAAAATCTTAAAGTATCTGGGATAAAAATGCATTGCATTGGGATCTCGGAAACTGTAAAAAATTATATTATAGTAAATGAAAAAATAAGTTGCGCAATTAGGGGGCTAATAAAATTCCATAAACAGAAGTTTAGGAAAAGTAATAATTTTGGAGTGTTTTGATAAAAAGTAAACTATCGAGTTTTCCTTTTTTTTGCGTTATTATTGGAGCTAAATAAAAAAGACACTTTCTTAAAGCACTTTTTTTGAACGTGGCAATCTGAATATTTGTATCCGACATTTCCTGTCTCAAAGTCCCTATCCGAAACTCTCATGCATTGCATTTTTACCCTAGATCCACACAATAATTGAGTAAACGTGTTATTTTCGCCTAAATTAGGTAACAAAAAAGAAAAAAATATCCTAAATTAAGTCTCTTTTAATTTCCCCAGCCCCAATTATAGAAATCCTGTTTCCATGGCTTGTGCACAAGTTTATCGTTCTCCTCTATTACTACGCCACATAAAATCCACTCCATTTTACAATGAAACTTAGATTGCTTTTTTATCTTAAATATTCTTTTAGCAGATAATCCACGCACAATTCGCACAATGACCATACGTTCTACAATATAATACAAGTGGTAATAAGGGAAAAAATATCGTTACACATTTTACTTCCACATCCGGTGTAAGTATAGTATCGACAAAAATATGTTTGAAAATTTTTATTGTCCAAATAAGCTTAGAATGTCATAAAACGTCGAGATTTTAAGTTTGAGCAAAAAAAAATATTTCCACATTCAAATTTTTTTCGTTGTGAGAGACTTGGATAGAAGATCTGGATGTGGAAGTAGTGATTCTTTGGGCAGAATTCCTTATAATTTGACCGTCGACGAAAACGAATAACGTTGATCGTATACCGCCCGGAGACTAGTTAGTTTTAGTGGATGCGGGCGTATCAATACTCAATTTCTGTAATTCGCGCGCTCCAAAAAAATCACTGTACCTAAACTATCAAAGACACAATAAGAATTATGCTATCAAAAACTTTTTTGGTCTTTTGGCTTTATTTTCTTCGCAGCATGTTATACAAAATTTCCAAAAACAAAAAAGTTTGTAGCTTAGTGAAAATTTGACTGCATATTTTCTGAACTTTCAAGGTTATCTAAGTTTTTAACATGCTTAAAAATGTTTTAATTAGCAATACTATACACAGATAGAAGCGCTCAAGTGTGTGTTTTATAACAAAAAAAAGTTCATGTGGATATTTCCATTCGTTTTTGAGATATGGCATTAGATGTTCAAAAAAACATGATTAAAAAAAAACAAAATTTCACACCTTTTTAAAAATAGCAATGTCCGTGACCCCTAAAAAATGTCGTATTTCATGATTTCTAAAGAACATGGACCTACTTAACGAAATGGTAAATGTCTCAGGTTGTTCTAAGATTAAAAAAAAAAAACTTGAGAAGGAAGCGACTTTTCCCCTGTTTTTTACTCCACTATAATTTGATCTTTTAATATAACAGTTTGAATTTTTTTTTTATAAATTAATTGTAAAAAAAATAATTAATATTTTGCAACGGGACAAAGTGCATTTTATTAAGGGTAAAAATATGTACTATTTCTCATAATATCGTTTACATACAGATTTTCTGTATATTTGTTTCTACAGTACTTCAAGGATCGAAAAATTCAATTTTTTCAGTTTTTTGCCTTAAAATGTTATTAACAATCAAAAATTCGTTGTTTGCACGTACCTACCTTATAGGGGGCCTCATGACGAAGAAATTGACGGGTCGAACGTTTTTCTACGATTTTTAGAAGCGAAGATATAAGCAAAAAACTAAGTTGCATTTTGTTGCATTTTGTTTAAAAAAGTGAAATAACAATTAAAGTTGTTGAGTGGTCAACACTATTTTTTTCGAATTCCTGAGGAAATTCTGTAGGGTAGACAAATTTTTGGCTGGTTCCAAAACTTTCCGAAACATTTTCCTAATATCACCGAACTAGTGGGTGATGGAGCTAAACGAACACCTAATTCGTGTTCAGCACGTCGAAATACGGGTCACCCAATGGAGTTCCAGGAACAGAACTTTCTTTATTTTATGGAACTGTGTTAACAACGTATTATTGCCTGGTAGATAGTCAAAAAGGCTTCATTCTCACCTTGACGTCTCAGTTTTGATTTCCAGCCGTGGCATAGAGATTTTTTTGGAACAATTATTTATTCTTAGTATACTCAGTTACTGGGTGCCTTGTCAGGAAATATGTAGCCTCCCTCCTGCACAAAGTCATTTCACGCCTTCAGGAATAAGATTGTGGTTGTTTTACGTATGGTGTTATTATTAACGTAATTCTTCCATTTAGTTAGTTCAATTAAAATTAAACAGCAATGAAAGATTGATCGCAAAATTTGCCTCTCTTTGGGTAGTGCATTACGAGTGAAGGAAAGGTGCAAAATTTATCCCGTTGGTCTCAATTAATTTTTGGGAAATCCTAAAGAGAGCATATCTTTCCGTTTTGCGAAAAAAACTGAAAACCACCTCTTCTTAGGCGTTTGAAATATTTAAACAATGCCAATATATAATAAATAGTTACAAAAGTAGGACAATTATTATAACTGATTTTAATAACAAAATAATGCTTGAGTAACGAACATGAACCCCACTGCACTATGTGCAATAGAAAACCACCCCTAACGAGGGGGTCGAAAATCAGTATCTTCTCCTTTTTCCGCTTTGGATAGAAATGGAGGTCACAATATTTTAAAAGTTATTTATATTTTTATAACTATGTAATAATTTAAAAATGTATACTCCAATAAGAAATAGAATTTTTTACTTTTAAATGTGTTCCTACAGATATGAGACGAATAATCCTTTTTATAGGATAAAGACCCGTAGCATATCTGTAGCTTGTACCCATGATACAATATTATAGGAAATTGAAGAATACACCGTGACATAATAGAAATGCATAAGAGAGTTCTCGTCAAGAGACTTTTTGAAAGTAACTAAAACAAAATAAGCGCTATTAAGTTTAGCACAAACGGAGTCAATTTGGTTACCCCAGCCTAGTGAACTATCTAATGGGATACCAAGAAATTTTGTAGTTGTACTAGAAGTTAAACTAATGTTATTTATATTAAAATTTAGATTTAACTCTTGCTTTTTATAGTGGATTGTGCGAGTCGGAAAATAACACGAGAAACGACTATTGTCTGATTTAATGAGATTAGTTCTCCCCCCGTTTTCGAGGATGCTGAACTCCGTGGTGGTGGCAGAATTTCTCGTTGGGGTGACCCACCCCCACAAACGACCAAAAACCACCACCAAACGGGGTCAAGCGCGTATTACAATGGTTTGAGGGACTCATACTTGTGATCCTCCCATTTTCGAGGATGCTGAACATCGTGGTGATGGCAGAATTTCTTGTTGGGGTGACCCACCCCCGCAAACGGCCAAAAACCACCACCAAACGGGGTCAAACGCTTATTATAATTGTTTGAGGGACTCTTACTCGGTGATCCCCCGTTTTCGAGGATGCTGAACACCGTGGTGATGGTGGAATTGCTCCCCGGAGTAACTCACCCCCGTAAATGTCCATAACAACCTTCCAAAGGGGTGAGAGTGCATTCTCCGCCTTATGATCCCCCATTTTCGAGGATGCTGAACACCGTGGTGGTGGCAGAATTTCCCCATGGGGTGACCCACCCCCGCAAACGCCCGAAAACCACTCCCAAACGGGGTAAACGCGTGTTAATAATGAAAGTATATTATTAAATTTTATCCCCGGAATTCATATTAGTGAATCGGATACAGAAACGGCAGATGAAGTCTGTGATGTTGATAGGTGTGGTGTCCATTTTGAAGTATAATTGTAATAATTATAATAGTATAATTGTAATTCAACTTGTAAGCGATGTAGGTTGGATTAAGCGATTATATATAGTCATAGTATTTTATAATGTAAGAGAAGCCAGCATAACAATATATGCAGTCATTGTGCGCGTCAATAAAATTATTTTATATAATATATTATAATTAAATAAATCCGATGTTTCAGTTATTATATAAACTTATTTTTCCCAAAAAAATATGTACAAAAAATATACATTTATCTTTTTCAGCTCCATAGTAAATGTTGTTGACTTTATTGACGAGATCGAGGTGACATCTTAATGTTTGTTCCTGTGTAACATCCTTAAAAGGGGGGAGGGCGAAGAATGCACTCTCACCCATTTGGAGGGTTGTTATGGACATTTACGGGGGTGGGTTACCTCGGGGAGCAATTCCACCATCACCACGGTGTTCAGCATCCTCGAAAACGGGGGATCGCCGAGTAAGAGTCCCTCAAACAATTATAATACGCATTTGACCCCGTTTGGGGATGGTTTTTGGCAGTTTGTGGGAGAAATTCTGCCACCACCATGGTGTTCAGCATCCTCGAAAACGGGGGGAGAACTAGTCTCATTAAATCAGACAATAGTCGGGTTCTCGTCAGACTCACACAATCCACTATTATCGGGATTAGTAAATTCAATGCGTACTGTTTTACTTAGATTAATAATTAGGAGATTTCTTGCACACCACTCTGTGAAAGCGAAGCAAGACATACTTCAACATACATAACACCGTTCCTAAGCACGTATGGTATGAAAACATGATATAAAGAATACAAGGTATGATAATCAGATCGCCAAATTCGGTCCGGTTGGCGCAAGACGTCACGCGGTGATAGCGGGATTTTAAATTACATAGGATTTTCCTCATGATACAAAGAATTTGCTCATTGGAATTTTGAATAAATAGGGATTCTTAGTGTTCTTAGTAACCATCGTTCTTTATAAATGAGCTTTTTCTCAGCATAAATACGTTTTAAACATATTGTCACTTTTACATGATGCCAATGCACAACGCATTTTTATAACTAAAGAACACTAAAATAAGTAAAATAATCCAAAAAACAACTTCCACAGACGTCGGCACTCACTTTTACGAAGGAAGCGGGTAGAAAATTATCACCGCGTGACGAACAACTGTCGATTTGGCTCCGCCCACATGCGCAATGTCATACCTTGTATTCTTTGTATCATGGTATGAAAATAGTCAAGCAAACAGAAAGATGATAGCTACAATCGCGAGACTCAAATCAAATCATGGAAGATTTCCTGCGCATATAAAATAGGCGTCCTGCAATGTCTTAACTGCATTTGTGGAGAATATGGAGATCTGAATCATATATTTTTTAACTGTCGAATCAACCAAACGCATACTGAATGGCTTTTCAATGAACTAAGGAGAAAAAAAAATAGTGGCTTCCATCTATATTAATTACAAGCAATTTCTTTATTTTCGAATTGGTCATAGAGTTCCTGAACAAAATTAATGTAAAAATATAAGTAACATATCTTAGTTTAGCTTCAGTTTTCCTACTGTCTAACCAGTGTTTAATATTAACCTAGTTATCCATGGTCTACCTGTGTATGTCTAAAAACGCCCTGAATAACCCCTGTGCAAGAAGAATGTCTCCCTTGTCTTAAATCCTGATAGTTGCTCTGGTCTTAAGTTCCAGTTTCGTTGTGGTTAGGGAAATAGGTCTAATAGAAACAAATATAATGGGGGGGGAAATGTGTAAGTGTGAGGGTGTGTATATACAGTATCGACAAGTTTTGCTTTTGGGTTTGCATAGTTTCAACGACTTAACCGACCGCCCACAATAAATGCGTCTACCAGTACCCTAGCAGAGCAAAGTGTGACACGCCCCTTAATTTATATCATTGCTTGCTTCGCTCTCGGTTGCTCTTATTGCCGTACCAATACAAACTTTTTCCGATACTATAAGTAAAATACAATAAATACACGTGGCTAAAGGACTAGTTTCCAAGGCCAGAAATTCAGAGGAAAAATAACTGTGAAAAATTTAAGTATTCTAGTTGTTAGGATGTTAACCTCGTCTCTGGGTTTTGCAGATATTATTATTGTTTTGTCATCAGCGTACATAAACAACCTCTCCTCCTTTATATAGGATGGCAGATCATTTATATACAGCACAAACAACAATACGCTTCCCTGGGGAATACCAAGCTCAGCATCAAATTGGTCGGAGTAGAGATCTTTAATTTTTATTACTAATTTTCTGTGTTACCTAGAAGATAATGCAATCATTAACTGGCCCACGGATTCCCATACAGTTGAGTTGTTTGGACAGAAAAGAGGATTGCTAGTGTCAAATGCGCGGGATAAGTCGAAAAAGACTCCCACTACCATATTTACAAAATCTAGTTTGTTAATTATATGTTGCGTAAGTTCAGTTGTGGCTGTCTCAGTTGAAAATCCCTCACGGAACCCGTGTTGATAGCTAGTTAATAAATTATTTTTTTTAAGAAATCGACTAGCCGAATATAGACAGCTTTTTCAAGAATTTTTGAAAAACACTTACTTTTTCAAATTGTTTTTTTAATTCCTTATAACGACTGTCCACACCATTAGAAGTAGAAAATTTCCTATACCCATTTAATTCTTTCAGTTGCTTAGATTCCCTAATTAGTTCCGGGGTAAACATAAAATTAGGCGTTTTTGTTTTGATTTATATTAATTCTTTTTGTCTTTTTGGGATGAGAAATATTGAACGAATTACAGTTTTAGTCGCTTTTACGCTATTAACGACTGGAGTTTCCCAAGTGGGCTAAGTGATCTGAGACATCCGGATTAATCACTTCAATTGAGTGGTTGTTGATATTGGTAACTAAGTAATTCAATGCTGTTGCACTTTTATAGCCCCCAGGGGCTATAACGAGTCGGCGTATTGACAAGAGGAAAGTTGAAATGAGTTGAATATATCATGTAATTTTTTATTTGTACTGCTATTGGAGAGTTTATCAATATTTAGGTCTCCATATAGTATTACATGTGGATATTTAACAGTGGCAAAAAGTATTCGATCTAATATTGTTAAAAATGTTTTTAACTCACCGGAAGGTGGTCTATATATTACAATACAGACCTTGTTCTCGTATATGATTTGCTCTGCAAAAGCTAGAAATTCTCTGACAGCTCTGTATAAAAGTATTTTTCATTTTAAGGTGGCTTATTAAGAACCTGGTAACATATTATTTAGTGGTTATTTTAAGATCGATATAATTCTTTGACAAATTAAAAATACTTCACAACGCAACTATTAAAAATGAGTGACAAATTAACGTGTAGTAGGTAGTGAGAAACAATGTGATAGAGGCTTTTTTTAATTAAATATACAAAACTTTGTTAATTATATAATAATTGTTTTATTGCACCTAAGCTCACTAGCGAGCTTTTATGTACATTACTACACCCTAATTAATAAATATGTTAAAAAAATTTATTTTATATCGATGACACCACAGAAATAAAAAAATATATATAAATTGCGCAAATAGAGAACATTTGCGCAATTTATATATATTTTTTTCCTCCTGTGTCCTGTGTTTGGAACTTTTAAAATACATTTTGAAATTGATTATTTTTTTTAAATAAATTTTTAAAATTATTTACCAATATCTGTCAGAGTTACTATTTAAAGAAACAGATTTAATGAATCTCTCAGGTTTGTATATGTTAACAGCTTTATACTTAATAAAAAATAATGTCCAATTAAAGAACATTTCATATGCCACGTACATAGCACAAGATCAAATAGAAATAATGAAATATGTATCACGAAAGCTAACAACATAGCATATTTAAGATTTGTCATTTATTTATTAATTAAACTATTTAATTACCTCCCTGTTTCAGTAAAGCAATTATACATCAAAATATTTTTAAAAAAAAGTAAAGCGATATGTTTAATAAATAATGATTACATGAATATCTTAATCAGGTCAATATCTATTCATCTCTATTTTTTATTCTCTATTATTTTATATTTTTTTATATTTTTACATTATAGGTAAACATTAGTAGATGGTTAGTTAATTATTTCTTTATTGACCGAGTTAGGAATATGGGCACAAGTAGTGATATTCAGGGGCTAGAGCTAGTTTGAGAGCTTCTTCAGAGCGAGTGAATAGACAACTTTCGATGAGGTTGTGTGATGGGAATGAGAAATTTCGCAGAATAAAAGTCCAGATGCTTTCGGTATGTTTACATTTATTTCAAATCAACTATATAAAAGTGAAAAAGTTACAAGTGAAAGACCATCGGTAGTAGATGTGTGTATGGCATTACAATTGGCTGCTTATACTAGCAGCGACATATACAACTTTTCCATACACCACAAAAAAATACAATAATAATATATAGATATATGTATGTTTCTAAACATGTATAAAACTTATGACATTTATTATATCTGAAAAATAATAATACTACATTACCCGCCCATATACGAGATACCTTTTACAGCTATTCAATAAGAATGTTTTAATATAGTTCTAAAAGGTGTACGACTGGGTTGGCATTGTATTTTACATAAGCAACTCTTAACTGAAATGGTTATTGGTCACCCGAGGGGCTATTATCACGGGCCTCGGCAGCCGGATTGGTCCAGACAGGGGTCAATACATCCATATTATAATTATGATACAAGGCAGGACACAAGAAAATGTATTTTACTTGGCGTAGTTTAAAACACAACAGTATTTGGCCACAACTATTTTCACTTTGGCCACTGTCGGCATTTCATGCGGATCACTGGTGGGACAACTACGCTTGAATAAAATACATAGCACAAACAGGCCAGTTCTCACAGAAAAAGACAATTCAAATATGAAATTTTTCCAAACAGTTATTTTTTTGGATTATTGGGTGTATTTGACCGAAATAAAGCACTTTTCGTGCTGTAGCCCAGACGATAGAGAACATTTTATAGTGAAACCTCCAAAAACTTTCAAAATGAATAATTTTTTTTAATGAGTGAAAGTGTGTATAGAAAAATATCCTATTCAAAAAAAGTGAAAAAATTTCAGGGTAGTCAGCCTAGGAAAAATAAAAAATACAGGTGGATAGACCACGTGTTTCTGAACAAAAAATGTCGTAATAAAATGTATCGCTAAAGCCACGGTATTCCTGGAAAAAATAGTGAAGTATACTATGGAACTTCTAAAAATTCTTAGCTGTTCTAACTAGTAAAATAAAGCTTTTTTCTTTCTGATTACACATTTTTAACATTTTTCTTACTGAATAGAAGGATAAATAGTGAGTATGGAGGGAAAATATATAATTATGAACGCATACACAGGCACAACACATAGCCGCAGGATCGAAGCAGATCTGCCGAGCCTTAAATCGCATGAATTTTTACCTGCATTTACTGTATTGTATTTTTTATAGGTACACCTATCCATATTTCATTTGTTATTTGTTAATGTACTGGAAAAGTTCCAGAATTTATATTCAAAACTATAGAGAGTTATAAGGATAAGATCGTGAAAATCGCTATTTCTGATCATGATGGGATTGATCATATTTTTGAAAAAATGCATACAAGTAAACGAATTTGTGTTTGAACATTCGAAAAGTATAAATTTTTTTCCGAAATAGTGATATTTTATTTTTTCCAATGGGTCAATTTATCGACAAGTTACACCCTCCAATATATATATTTATCAAAAAAATCATCAAGTAAGGAAATTAAAATGATTTGAGATGTACTTTTTTTTTAAATCCACGTTACTACAACTTAACAAACCATAATAATCATGAAGTGTACATACTTTTTAACAGTTCTCAATGGGGAAAGAATTTTTTTGAAGGGCTTTTATTTTTTTCTATATTTCTTATTGCGACGACTGAGTTCGGGCGTGATAATATATATAAGTATATTTTTCCCATCCATCCTTTATTTGTATTGTTTAAAACAAAAAAGCATCGGAAAGCTACAATTTCCATCTTTTAAATAAACCAACATTCATATAGATTGAACAAATTCTGATTTAGTGACATGTAATTCAGTGCGTCGGTGTCACACTCATGCGTATTCAAGCGCGCGTAGGCATGGATCTCGCTCCGAGTTCTAGCGTTACTTGACTATTTTGTCCGGGAATACCGTGGCTTTAGCGATAAATTTTGTTAGGACATTTTTTTGTTCATAAATACGTGATCTATCATCTGTATTTTTTTTGGCAAAAATGTTCATTAATGCATATCATTAGCCAGTCAATCTGTTGGAATCGAGGCGCCATCTTGAAAAAATGGTGCTCCGATTAAGTTTTTTGCTTATATCTCGCTCACCTTTAGCGGTATCTAAATTATGTTTTTGAAAAAAAATATGCACGCGAAGAGTATTGTAAACCTTTGATAAGATTCTATAAATACAAAAATGCTGATGGTATCATCGGGAGATTATCAAAATTAGAAGCATAGCAATTACACTTAAATTTTTTTATAGAATCTAGACAAAGTGCAGGTCTTAATATACTGAAGCAATTGGAAAGTTTTTTTTTTGTAATCTTCGTTTTTATTTGCTTATTGATCTGTCAAGCCAGATTTTCGAATTTTGTCCCTGAATTTTCAAAAATTTCCTCGGAAAACTGCTTTGGAAAATTTTGAAAAATCATTTTTTACATCAAGATACACCCAAAAATGCAATGAGATAGTGGTTGGCAAATATTTCATCTTTAAAGCCTCTGAGAAGTGGCGTATAAAATTTCAGAGTTATTCTTATGAACGAAGGAAATTCTCCAACAGTGCGACATTAATTTCTCGATGAAAATTTTTGTACTACAAGAAAAATTGAATTTATAAAGTAATTTTCATCTAAAAATTAACTGCTTGCTATAATAATAAAAATTTCTCGAATTTCTTAAAATCTGAAATAACAATTAATATTGATAAAAATATATTTTTTAATAGGAAAATTTCTGCGTCTTCATACGAATAAGACTGAGTTGTAGATATATATATGAATACAGCTTTCCAAATTATATGGCAATGGCATATTATATCTATATTTATATTATAGTTCGAATAAAATCAGTAAACAATAACACACTTACCACAATAAAATTTATGAAATAATAAAAAAAAATGAAAACCTAGCCAACCCTAAAAACACAACGAACGACTATACTGACTAGGGATAATAACTACAAACAAAAACATTTGACGAAAATGTATTCGGAGATCAATGGAAACAGGACGTGTAAAAGCACTTTCCCAGCATGTGGAGTGCTTGTTACACACTTATACTGCCTCTTCGGCATAATCACAGAGACGCTTTGAAGAGCCATCTACAACGCAGCTTTTGTCTTAACGTTACTACTTAAAACTACTAAATACTAATCTAAGTAAAATTGCTTTAATTTCTTTAAAAATATCAGCATTTATATTTATATAACCCTATATCGTATGTAAAAAAAGTAATGAAAGCTATATAACATGCATGTAGCTGGGCAAGTCGTTCCAGATGGCTTTAAAACTTTAACCAGCAAACTGTCCCGACTTGGCCCCCATGTATTTACAACTCAGGTGCGGGCTGATCGGCACTTTGCGGCACACGTCCAGCTTTCGCCGCACCGCGCTATTCTAACTACGGAGATCATTTGAAAACCTTTAGGGCTGCAAAGGAAAAACCTTGCTGCTCCTTCACTTAAACTTACTACGACAGAGTCAGACTCTAGCGAAAGCGAACAAAGAGACGACGCGCCCACCTGCTCATTGGCTCTGCTCTTGGCCGTTTGGCACGATTCAATCTTTGGCTATACTGAATCCAACTTTTAAATTTCATATGTACAATTAATTTACAAATACAACTCTACTCAATCTGAAATAAAAAAATCAAATATATTCTAACCATACAAATTCCTGAGAGCAGACCGGCACCGCGCTGTACGGATTTGGTCCTACTGGATGAGATCAATGCTTTGATTGGTTTTCCTCTCTTTGGAACAGACATGTGCACAAATGACCTACGTACACCTTCGTAAGGTAAATAATTTCTAACCCTAATACACTCAGAACGTGGATATATTATGTACAGTACTATATAATGAAATAAAAACACACCGAAAGTATAAATGAAAACAATAATAAAGCAAACATAATATAGGAGCATATTTCTACAACTACAATCTGTCGATTATCGATCACTTTTGCTTTGGATAAAGTACGCTGGGAGCCGCGGTAATGCAATTATCGGGCCCGAAACAGGTGCCAGCCCACGAAACAGATCATCGCGGTCCACAGTGGGGCGGTTACCGGGCCTGACACGAATTTGGAAAGAAGTCCGTCGGCAGGAACGTCCTCTGGCTCGGAATCTGAACCTTCGACCTGCAAAAAAGAAACACCACATTTAGTTTTTAAAAACACAAAATTATACCAAATATTATTAATATTACTTATTGCACCTATTTATATTATAACGCAGCCATTTTTAACAAACGTCTCAGAATTTTTAGTTTCATAACATGCTCCAATATGAAAAGAAAGTCTGTATGTAGGTATGTATGTGTATTAAAGTTGGACTGGATCCTCTGAAAATGGATTCGATTTACAAATCCGAATCATCAAAAGAGATGCATTTCCATGCTTGATTCCTTATTTCAACCCCATTCGCCCTTACTCTTATTTCTGGTTATAATGGTCTTATGTAGTGATATTTAATTTATAATTTATTTTTGCATTTTCCGTAAGTATTTAATTCTTTAAGTATATAGTGAAAAAATTAGACCGCTAGCGTTAATATTGATTTCGAATTCGTAACATATTTGAAACGGCCGACGGCGGGAAGCGAGCATCTGTGATGTCACAACACTCCACTGATTCTCAGGTGTGTGCTGGGATCATTTTGGGCCCCGGGAAAATTCCTTAGCAAGGACCCCAGGCAGAAATCTGAGAAGAAAATCTCAAAACAAAACTCCTACCCTACAAAATAAAAATTATTCAACAGGGAAGGCCCTTCATGAAGGGCCCCTTTATTGAGGGCCCACCGGGAAACTTCCGGTATCCCGTTGGGCCAGCACGAGCCTGCTGGTTCTATGAGTTATGCCGTTATATTCAGCTTAAGAGCTTTCGTTAGTCACTGTGCGGGTGTAGTGTTATTTTACGTTATTTAATTTATTTCATTCTGTTATTTTTTTATACATAAAAATATATGTTCTCTAGAAAATGGACAAGTTACTGCTGATTCCAACATTTTGCCGTATATAGACATTTTTATGGTTATGGAATATTTTATTAATCAAATTACAGAGGATATAGTAAGAAAGAAGTCGACAAGTCGTTTCGTAGGGGGAGCTCTTGTCGATCTTCTATTTTGGTCAGACTTGCACCAATGGTATATGAAAGAAACGAATGTTTTTTTTAAGTTTTCTGCTAAATACCCAAAATAATAATTTTTAACATATAAAAAGAAATTCCAAACTTGACAAAATTTTATAAATAATCATTGAATGAAGGGACTCGTGAAGGGTTGGTTTGTCTTTACCCTTTAATACGAATACAACGGTATAAGTTTTCTAGTAAAGTCTTCTGTCTTTACGTAGATATTAAATAAATAATAAGCAATTAAAAAGTTTGAAATAAAAGAAAAATTAAAAATTACATATAAATATTTCACCAATTATCCTCCTATGTATGAATGACAAGTTTCTCAATATCACCTGTATGCTTTCATATGAACCTTTTGATAAACGTTTTATAATTCTCTCACTTATAGCTTAGGCATGATTAGTGTACCTGGATTGGTACGGTTATCCAAATAATTACGTATCGTTAATTTCTTCTGTACACCTTGCGCATCCACCATTTAATAGAAATTACTGTATTTGTTTTAAGTAATTTTTGATACAATTAAAAATTTTTATATTCCAACACGCTTAGCACGCCCCTTCTCTTCCATCGTAATGGAGTAATCATCATGAGAATAGTTAACATATTCAATCCTCTACGGAAAATTAATCAATCCTACTAGAGTGCATTAAACAGTTCTTGATGAAGCATTAAATTACCTTATACTTTTAAATTTAAAGTAAAAAAATCAATTTTCCACTATAGTTAACGTCGATCAACTATTTTTTTTATAAAACAAATAATTGGTATGAAAGAGGTGTTTGAACATCTAAGTCTTTTCACCCGAGCCATTTAATTTAGATTTTTTTCGAAAAATAAACAAACTGTGACGGAACTGTTTACGGCTTCAGCGTAATAAAATACACGACAAACAAAGCAAAAAAATCCAATATATCTTTTTTCAGAGATACCAATAGCAATAAAAAGACAGAAAGTAGTGTTAGATAACATCACAGTTTAACAAAGAAAAACCGTGAACATAATATAAACAATGGCATAAATATAATTATATTATAATTATCTATAAAACGGTATTACAAGGTCAAAAATGCACGGGAGATATTGTAGCAAGCTGGAATGACATTAGCAGTTCCAGCGGTGTCCTTACCAGAATATTACGCAGTAAAGAAGTAAAGATCGTTTATTTTGCAACAGCATATTAGTCTTTATAGACCGGGAGCTTATGGCCAATTTTAAGGCACGATTTCTACCGCTTGGAATCCTAATGACTTCATCACATTGCCGGTAAAAATGAAGGAACGTCAGTGCCATGCTTTCTCGCGGGTTCGTCAATTTTTTTGAGATGTCAAAAAATTTACATTTTTGTAGAGTCTACCGGGTAATTTTTATTTGTATCGACATTTTTCATTCATGAGTACATAGTACTCCATAGCTGTAAAATAATAATGAAAAAGCATTCTAAAGTACACAGAAAGAGCTTTCCGTTAGTGCTTGTCAAAAATGCTTACTTTTTTTTAAATTTTTAAACTCGTTTTGAAGACGGTTTTTCTTCCGTATTTTAGGATTTCATTAAATCGGCGAGAAAAAATCGTAAAAAAATCAATAGAAAGAATTAAATGTAAAAAAAAACTTTTTAAAAACAAGCTTTTATTATTATTTGGGTGTCCTAAAACGAAAAAAATAAAAATAAAAAAATAATTGTTTTAAAAGCTTGTCGCGCGCGTTCATACAGGCATTAATTTTGTTTGACAGAGATTGTATCTAAGTAAGTATTTTTTTTTAATTTACTTATATTCACGCGACAAACTTTTAAGGCATATATTTTTTTAATTTTAATTTTTTTTCATTTTAGTCACCTAAGTAATAATAAAAACTTGTTTTTAAAAAGTTTTTTTTACACTTAATTCTATTTTTAAATTTTTAATTACGTTTTAATTAGTTTTATATTCACTGCGTCGTCCATAATTAAAACCGGATCCTTCGCCATTTCTTAGAATATAACGCAAGTTAACTAAAAACTTGTAAAAAAAGGAAATTGATTGACGTCTACTTTCAAACTATATTTTTTATTAATTGTTTATTTATTTTTTCAGGAAATACAGGTAATTAATAAAATATAATGAACAACGAAAATACGATTTTTAAAATTAAAACAAAATCGCAAACATTTTTAACAAGCACTATCAGAAAGTTTTCAATGCCAATCAAGCATGACTTTGACTACCCGTTTGATGTGCTGATTGAAAGCCGTTAGGCGAGCAGGGTCGAAGTACTGCGGTTGGAGAAAGAGTCACACATCTGGTACACAGATGGATCCGAGATGGACGAAGGGGTTAGTGTGGGCATAGCGGAGCCTAAATGCAGGCTATCTAAAGCCCTTGTTAACACCCCAACCATCTTCCAGGCAGAAATATATGCTATAGATCAGTGTGCCCAGGAATGCCTAAATAGAGGTACTCGAAGGGCAAAGATCTATATACTTTCAGATAGTCAAGCAGCACTAAAGGCTCTCAGGTCCTATACCTTCGAGTCTAAGATTGCCTGGGAATGCAGACAATCCCTGAAGCAATCGGCAAAGAACAACAAAGTTACCTTGATGTAGGTGCCAGAGCATGAGGGAATAGAAGGCAACAAATTAGCTGACGGCCTCGCAAGAAAAGGGGCTGAAGCCCCATTTTTTGGACCAGAACCGTTCTGTGGCTTATCTAAGGGACGCAACGGAGGTGGTCCAAAAATGGGAAAAGGAACAAAAGAAGTCCTACTGGAGGAATACTCCAGGCCAAAGACAAGCAAAAAGGTTTATAACGTATTCAACAAAGAATACCACAAGGCCTCTCGAACTCGAAAGGCCTTCTAACTGGCCATTGCCCCTTGAGATATCATCTCAAGAACATGGAGATGGCAGAAGATGGCAAATGCAGATACTGTGAAGCTGCAACTGAGACTGCTGAACATATACTTTGTGAATGCAAGATACTAATCCGCGTTAGGCTAAAGTACCTAGAACAGGCAGAATTAACGCCTGAAGACATAAGGAAATTAGCTACCAGGAAAATCACAAGCTTTGCAAAAAGTCCTTGAATCCAACAACTAGTTGTAGGGTAATTCACAAAAAACCTTTTACAATCAGAAAGTTTTCCATCTACTTTAAAATGTTGTTCGTTATTTTCATGGTAAAAATATATACATATCTACTCTTAATTGTCATAAGACACTATAAATATTAGAATATAGATGAAGTAGAAAGCAATGGCAGTTACAGCAGCGACGACGAGTACAACGGAAGTGACGAGGAAGAAGATGAGATAAATGATAAAGATGATATTGACGTCGAGAATGATGGTGATGGTGATGATGATGAACAGGGCCAGACAATTAATTATTTTACTTCCACATCCAGTGGAAGTATAGTAACGACAAAAAAAAAATGTTTAAAAATTTTTATTGTTCAAATAGGCTTAGAATGTCATGAAGCGTCGAGATTTTAAGTTTGAGCGAAAAAAAAATGTCTGTCTGTCTAACTTTTTTTGTGCGCACGTTTACTCTGGAACCGTTTAAGATATTGACTTGAAATTTGGTACACATGTGTACTTTAACGAGATCTGGAACTGGATTATATTTTCATCTTGTTCCGTCGAAGGGTTGGGGGGTAAATTGGGGTAAATTTGGGGTAAATAGGTAAATCAAGCAGGTAAGAGTCCATAAAATTGGTATTTAGTATATACAAGAGAAGCAAAAGTCTCAAAAAGATTTTTGACATTAACCATTACCACCCCCACCCCATTATTGAAAGGGATGAAAAAAAATTGTGATTAAGTGTGTGTACAAGAACCAGAAATCTCAAAATATTTTTTTTACTTCATCCACCCCCCACCCCACTACCGATGTGGGGTATCGTTTTATGGGTTTTTGAGGTAGAGAATTTCAAATATTATATAATTAAAGTTCCATAAACAATTATTTCCACATACAAAATTTTTTCGTTGTGAGTGACTTGGATAGAAAATCTGGATGTGGAAGTAGTGATTGGTGCAGCGGTTTTTCTATAACTTTAATATATTTTAATATCTCATTTCATGAAAAATAATTTTAGTCAATTATTGTGTGTTTAAGCTATTATTTATCTGGCTGAATATGTATTTATAAAAAGAAAACTGTATTTAAAAGGAACTGCAATTTTACATATCTAACATTCATTTTCAAAAATCATGTGACGCTTATGCACGTTTTTAAATTTGTATGTGTGACAACCCCTTTCATTCACAGGTTTGATTTGACAACAATACTTTTAATTATATTTGCTATAAACTAATGAAAAAACAAAAAGATACGCGATAAGGTATTATTATTATAACCTAAATTATGATTTTTTTTTTACCTTATTTTCCCGATTTACAAAAAAAAATGGCGAGTGATGGAGCTAAACGGACACCTGATTCGTGTTCAGCACGTCAAAATCCAATGGAGTTCCAGGAACGGACCACTTTTTTAATTTAGTTTGCCTGTGTAATTTAACTGAATATGAAAATTTGTTATCGTTATATGGTGCATACGTTGGTCATGTTGAATTGCATTAGTCAATTATTTTCTAATTATTTATTTAGGATATATGGAAACGATAACAGAGAAGAAAGTTTTGACTAGGGTTAGGAAAATATTATTTATAAGTATTTATATAATATCTAAAATGTGGTTGACCAGGATGAAAATCTGATACAATTTTGGTAAAAATAATAAACGAAGTGATCACTGAAAGGAATAAGATAATTAATGAAGAGAAGGTGTTAAATAGAGAGGGAAGATTTTTGCAAATAATTTTACAAATTCTTTATGTTTCTCGCTTAGCGAAGAGAAGTATTGTAATCGTGAAAAAATCGCTATTCCAGGTTACTTATGATTTTCACATTTCAGATTTAGATTATGAAAATTTAGTTATTTCAATTCAGTCATTCACGCTTGGCTCTATATCTAAAAAAATATTTGACAGAAAAATAATAGTCTGCAGGTAAATAAGGCTTATTGCCATGGAAAAAATCTGGTATATTTTGATCGAAAAATATACAGTGTGTACTATTTAATACCATAACACCCTGTTATTTTGGAACGCGTTGGCCGATTTTAAAATTTCTTTTTTTTTTGAGATATAGTGCTCGATGAGCTTTATTTGACTCTTTTGAAAAATTTGTAATTTTCGTATTTTCAAGGCCTACTAAGGCTCTCTAAAGGGGTCGAAATTTCGAGATCGACTATTAGTGAATTTTTTATCGGCAAATTGGATAGTGTAGTCGATTCGCAGTTGTCTCAAATACTTCTATACAAAATTTTAGCTCTATTCCTCATATAGGGTGTTTGTTATTCAATAGCAAAATTTAAAATTTCTCACTTTTCGACTGGCCCTGTATAAAAGTCGGTTAGGTTTACTAAAAAGGTAAAGTAGTCATTCGACTTAAGGAACATCAGACACCAAATGAGGAAGAAAAAAGAAAAATTATTCTTTAAATAAATAGTGCTTCTATACATTATTCGGTTGCTGTACGTAGGTGCCTTAATGAAAATGTTTCATACGAATTGATTGAACGGAATAGCTTTTCTTTTTTCTTCCTTATTTAGTGACCTGAACATCAGATACTCAATAAGGAAGAAAAAAGAAAAGCTAGGCCGTCTAATCGATTTGTTTGAAAAATGTTCATTAAGGCACCCGAATAATAAGCAACCGAATAATGTATAGAAGCACTACTTATTTAAAGAATAATTTTTCTTCCTCATTTAGTATCTGATGTTCCTTAAATCGAATGACTACCTTACCTTTTTAGTAAACCTGACCGATTTTTATACAGGGCCAGTCGGAAAGTGAGAAATTTTAAATTTGGATATTGAATAACAAACACCCTATATGAGGTAATGAACTAACATTTTGTATAGAGATAAAAATTGTCTAATAGTCGATCTTGAAATTTCAACCCATTCAGAGGAGCTTAGTAGGCGTTGAAAATAAGAAAATTACAATTTTTTCAAAACAGTCAAATAAAGCCCATCGAGCACTATATCTCAAAAAAAAGAAATTTAAAAATCGGCCAACGCGTTCCAAAATAACGGTGTTGTGGTATTAAATAGCACACACTGTAGAAGCTGAACACCCCAAAAAATAATTAAAGAAAAAATGTTACGGAAAACAATCATATTTGACATGTATTTAACATAATTGCCAAGGAAGAAACCTATTTTAGTTTTAGTGAAAAAATCATTTGTCGAGGATGTATAGAGTAGACTCTTTTGTTTTTATCAACTACTCTAAGAAAAAGTGAGATCATTACGAAACAGGGCCGCGAATTTCTCGAAACTGTGAGTGCTGGTAGTAAGTTATTTTCCCCTATTGGAGTAAAGTAAGCAATAATATCAGTTTAATGGTTAAAACAAGATCTCGGTTATTATATCAGGTTGAACATGTACAATTTTTAGGTATAGAAATGGACAAAAATTGTTCCTGGAATTTTTATGTTAAAAGTCTAACCGGTAAACTTGCTACAAAAAATTTTGCCATCCTGCAGCTATTGAAACAATTAAATCTTTTTACTATGGGCAAATAAACTTGATTCTCTCTTATGGTATTCTATGCTGGGGTAACTGCACTGGGACAGAGAAAGTGTTTTTATTACAAAAGAGAATAATAAGGAGTATGTTTCAACTCAACTATATAACTTCCTGCAGGCCCTATTTCAAGCAACATGGAATCCTTACGGTTTACTCATTATATATTTTAGAATGTGTGTGTCATATCAGAAAAAATATTGATCAAATACCTAAATGTAGTGACATAGACAGATACACAACGTGTGCCGCAAATGACTTACATGTTCCACCGAGTAGGTTGGCTCAGGTGGGCAGGGGGCCATATGCAACTTCTATTAAGCTTTACAATCACTTACCTCAGAATCTGTAGGATTTAAGTAGCTTCAAACAATTTAGAAACCATGTTAAAAACCTATTAAAAAAATCAATGTTTTTATTCTCTATCGGAATTCTTTCATTTTCGAAATAACCATTAATTAATGACCTGAAAAATCTGATTTTACTGACTGTTTTATTGTGAAATATTTTAAGTGTCTTGGGACAAGTTTGTGATAATAAGCTAGGTTGTTATACTTTTTATTAACATTTTAGTTTTTGTATTGAGTACATATATTTAAAATGTGTATTTATGTGTATTTTAAAAATGTGTGCATGTATATGTGTTACATTGTACAGTATGTACTATTTGACAATGCCAATACTGTTATTGCAGTCTAATTGAAAATAATGTAAATTATTATTATTATTATTATTGTTATAAGTTCAAAGGTGTGTCTCCAAGGAATAATTTTTGGGATACATTTTTAAACATCCCCATATTCCATCGAATTTTGACGGGCTCTGCTAGTATTTATTGAATACATTTGTTATAAATTAATGAAAAAAAACAGGTGACTTATATGTGTTTTTTCATGAGAACCGTCGACACAAATAAAAATTATCCGGTAGACTATAATACAAAATGTAAATTCTGTTGACATTTTAAAAAATTCCGTCCAGGCCCCCCGCATCAAATCATGGGTCCCGGTACCAAATTCATAGGCGCCTAATAATTGATGAGCGGGAAAAAACTTTTTGTCAAAATCTCTAGCGGGCCCTCAGTATGGGCCCCTCGAAAGCCAACGGGCCCTCGCGCTTAATAACTGATGAGCGGGGGGAGAAATTTGAAAAAAAAAATTGCCAAAATCTCTGGCGGGCCCCTCGAAAGCCAACGGGCCCCCGCGCTTCACAATTGATGAGCGGGGGAAAAAAATTTGAAAAAAAAATGCCAAAATCTCTGGCGGGCCCCCCCTACGGGCCCCTCGGAAGCCCGGGCCCCTAAACTCACTACCCAATAGATCCATCATACGGGGGGGCCTGCTGACGTCTCCTTCATT